>OW052251.1:2358125-3853750 GCA_932526585.2 Philonthus cognatus
TAATTTCATGTGTAGATTGCAAATAGTACAAATTTTATTTATGAATCTAGTATTATTACTGTGTTAAATTGTTGAAATTTGTCATTTTTTATTGGGTTGATTTAATCATTTATTTTTAGATTGTAAATTGTAAACATTTTGTTTATTAATCTAGAACTGTTGTGTATAAATTTTTTCAGTTTAATCAACTTAGATTGTTGTTGCTTGAGCGTTTTATTTTATTATTATTATTATTATTAGCATTATTTGGGTAACTTATTGCTCTACAGTTTATTTTTTTGTAATAATGAGAGTTCTTAATGTTCTCTTGTTGTTTTTTTTTTTTTTTTTAGCAATCGTTAAGAAAATAGTGAAGATATTTTAATATTTTTCTCTTGATAACACTGGACAACAAAGTTGAAGTTTTTGTCGGTATCCTTGATATAAAATACATTTTTATATGGAAATATTAAAAAAGTTGGTCAAAAAGATGCATTCATATACAAATCTTGACTATTTCATTAGTGTGCGGATATGTGCTAGTCCGTACAACTTCGAAACTTGAATTAATAAACATTTTCTGCAATTATTTTCATGTTCAGCAGATCAAAATAAATATGTATTAACTGATTTATCTAGGATAATGTTTTTGCTGTTGTCTATTGTAATGATCAGTTTTTATCAGGTTTTAACGTTTGCTGAATATCCAAGAAACGGTGAATATTTTAATATTTCTTATCAAATAAGCAGCTTTTCTTCAGTTTCAATTTTATCTTCATATTCTGTGAATTTCGGTGAATTTCCAATTTTTGCATATTAACAGGAAAAAATAAGTAGTCTATAGTTTCAAACAAAAACTTATACAATTATGTAAACAAATTAAGTACAGTGGATTGTTGCATAAACATTTAGATAAACAATTTTTATTCTGACTAGTTTTTTACTGCATTATTGTATGTTTAATTTTCTTATTTTGAACTTTAATTTAAAATGGCCTATCTTTTTCTTATAAAAACTGAGCAACTTTTCTTTGTGGTTCAAATTTGACTGCGTATTAAATTTTGTTGTTTTAATTGTTACTTTTGGCTTAAAATATGAGCACATATTCATATTTATACGTTCATTGATGCCCTAACTACAAAGTTTTACACAAGTCAGAATATATACAATCAAAATAAAAGTTGAAAAAATTGTCATAATATAATGGAACGATGCAATAACTGGTCCTTTCAAATGGTTTTTAGTCTAAAGTTGTATTGTTCTTGTTCGATTCTGTCTGTCAACTAATAAACAGTGAAATCTTAACCAGCTATGTTATTTACTAAAAGTGTTTATATTTTTGTGGTGGTTTCTACACTGCTTAACATTATTTATATTTATTTTATCAACTTGTCGATTAATGTTTTTGATTCAGTTTTTTAATAAATGTTTATTGTTGTATTTTGTATTAAAGGTCGATGGCCGTTTGTAACTCTACGAGTTCTTAGATAGATGTCTCTATTTTATATGAATATGTAGTGTACCGGAATTTATATATATATATATATATATATATATATATATATATATATATATATATATATATACATTTAGTAAAAAAACGAAATTAAATTTACAGTTTTTAATTTTTTTTTTTGAAAAACCCACCCCGAACCGACAAATTGTATTTATCATTTCTTTGCCTGAAGAAGCCACATTGTGGCGAAACAATTTTAGCGTTGTACAATATATATTTGAAAGTGTTTAAATTGTTTTATTTATATAAAAGTGAAGATAAACTTTCAACATTTATCAGCCTTATCAATACATTTTGTTTAAAAGAAACATTAGGTAAAAAATATTATTCATATTATTTTCAATTTCTATTTATATATATATATATATATATATATATATATATATATATATATATATATATATATATATATATATAGAAATTGAAAATAATATGAATAATATTTTTTACCTAATTTTTCTTTTAAACAAAATGTATTGATAAGGCTGATAAATGTTGAAAGTTTATCTTCACTTTTATATAAATAAAACAATTTAAACACTTTCAAATATATATTGTACAACGCTAAAATCAAAGAGATGATGCTAAAAGACTACCACCAATTTGGAAAACTTGTATAAATTCTGGTCAAAATATATTATCTCCGAACAACAACCAAGAAATTCAAAATCCAACCCCTTCCGAAAATAATATTGAAATTGTCACTACTACATCATTAGAAGAACAAAACAGAAGAGTAACACGAAGCCAAACAAGAAATTCACGCATCAACTAGTACGTAAAAGTCAAACAAGTGGTTGCTAGAGCAATGGAATTTTGATAATTATTCCTGACGATGATGGCTGCGACGTCATCGAAACGTCGAATTAAAAATAAAATGGACCAGAGCCAAGAAAATACGCAGGACCAAACCCGAAGAAACAGTGATACATATATATATATATATATATATATATATATATCTGTCACTTATAATTAAGGTTTAAGAGAAAGAAACTTAAAAGGTTTGATACAAATCACATTAATTTATAATTAAATATGTCTTCACCAGGGAGAAATTGTACTATCACAAATTACGTTATTAAACAAAAATAGTAACTGATATGCTTTTAATTGTAATGATATTATTTTAACTCTCCAATAAAAACAGGTATTTTCTGTAGCTTTTTTTTATTTCTCAAAATGTATTTTTAGATGTATAAAAGTGGAAAGTATTATGAATTTGTCAATATTGGTAAAACTGTATCTTTCAAAATCAACCGTTCCCAAGAAATGTAGTCTC
Organism: Philonthus cognatus; assembly: GCA_932526585.2. NCBI lineage: Eukaryota > Metazoa > Arthropoda > Insecta > Coleoptera > Staphylinidae > Philonthus > Philonthus cognatus. Next base: position 2,360,903 of record OW052251.1, read on the forward strand.
ATTATCAATATATCTCTATTTTTCCGCTATTATTTTTGTAATTGAATAACTATTAGCATAACTATTTCTTTAATTAAAAACCATTTTTGTATAACTATTTCTTCAATTGAAAATCATTTTTGTGTGTATTTTATTTAAACTCATTTTTGTATGTATTTTATTTAAACTCATTTTTGTGCATCATTTTTTTTACTTAGAATAATTTGTGTGTATCCTCATCTGTGTTTCAGAACCTATTTAAAATAAATATATGATTAAAATACCGTTCAATTTTGTGTTGATTTATTGTTGAGGTTATGATTAAAAACAACCAAACCAGATAAAAAAAAAAAACAAATTTTATTGATTTCATGGAGTTACAAATAGCCACAGACTTTACTTTTTCTTTCAGCTTTTAACTTTAAAAAATCAGTTAACGAAAACACCTTTATACTTAGAATTTAGGGAATCCTCTAAAGTATGAGTAATATCTTCAATATAAGATATTGTTATTTATTATTTTAAAAAGGAATATTATTTTAAAATACACGTTTTTAAATGGAACATGTTGTTTCTCAAGTTGCATAAACTATTATTTGAATAGACCTAAATCTTGCGTAGTTTATTGTAAATTTTCACTATCTTCTTAATAAACTTTAGTGGAAAAAGTATAAGACTTCTACAAAATGTTATATATGATTTTATATTATACATTTATAAATGAAATATATTTTTGTTTATTGGAGGCGTTCACTTCGTAGTACATTATACATGTTATGTATATTGTTATATATATATATATATATATATATATATATATATATATATATATATATATATATATATATATATATGTTATAACGTAGATTTTCGCGAGTGTAACATGTATCACTGTTTCTTCGGGTTTGGTCCCGCGTATTTTCTTGGCTCTGGTCCATTTTATTTTTAAAACGTCGAATTAAAAATAAAATGAACCAGAGCCAAGAAAATACGCGGGACCAAACCCGAAGAAACAGTGATACATATATATATATATATATATATATATATATATATTATTAAAGATGATGTAAACTTCAAAACAAGTTAACAGATACTTTTGCAGGTTAAGTAGAAGAGCAATTAAAGTCATTCTAACTGGTTTGAACTTTGCCTGCTCTGTATAGTATGTTTTTCCTTTGTATCTTTCATTTCCAATTTTAAATAAAGACAATTTACTATTATTGTTATTATTAGTATTATTATTATTAAAGAGCGAACTATATAGGGTGATTCACGACGTTTTCTTGCCACTTAAGAGGTACATTGTGGAGGTCATTTTAAGTAAAAAAGTGTTTATTAACACGGGTCCGATTCTCCAAAATAAGCGAGTTAGGGAAAATTTTAGGTTTAACTTTATTTTTTGTAATTTAACATTTGCGAAACCAAAAATAAACACCATATCGCGCACTTCTCCGTAGTAAATGTAAAAGGCATTAAAGAAAAATCAAACAAGGTACTTTATCCTACACACAAACAGACCTAAGCAATCGATACGTCAAAAGTGATGTAATGACAGGCGTCACCTTGATTGAACGCTGCTGCCATTATCAAAAATAGTCGTGCAGGGGCGATAATACAAAAGTCTTCAGTTTCCCACAACTTGCTTATTTTTGATAACTAGGACTGTGTTCATACGAACTTTTTTGCTTAAAATTACCTCTAGAATACACCCCTTAAGTGACAAGAAAACGTCTTGAATCACCCTGTGTATTTTGTGCACAATGTATTTGTAATTGTATTGTATTTGTCTTGTCTGTCGGATGGAACACGTTTGGGTTTTTTTCCCGAGTAGCATCGGATCTCCCTGTATACTTAGCAGCGATTTAAAACGGCTGAATATTATTATTGTTATTATTATTATTATAACCAATATTAAATCTACTTTTAGCAGAGATATAAAATATTATAGTGAATATTATTATTAATAAAGGAATTGAAACTACAAACTTTAATGTTGTTATTAAATTGTTGATTGTATAGCATATTTTCGGTTTCCTTATTATTAAAATGATTACTTGTTATATAATTGTTTCTTTTTTTGTAAAGAAGCTTACGTATAACGAAAAAAATAATCAGCTGACATGCCACTTAGCAAATGGGTAACAAATGGCGTTTACGTCGTCGTGATTTGTGGAAATAATGAATTGTTGATATTATTGATTGATCCATCTTTATACAACCATGTTTAATTGTTTTTGTTTACAGGGCTTAGGAGTATATTGTATTAATTATATCGAGTATGTATGTTTGTGTATTGATTGTTTATTATATATTAAAAGTGTGTAAAATTATAATTGAAATTATGTAAAAAGGTTTATTCCGTAAATAAAGTATTATTAGCATTTTAATAAAAACTTAATAAATAGCTTTTGCTGTGAGTGTAAAGATGTTAATTTCGTATTCAGAGTGATTGTAAAAATGTATTTTTTGTGATTATAAAGTGCTAATTTAAATAATCAGCCTGATTTTGTTTCCTTCCTGTATGTAGGTTTTTATAAATCAGTCGGGATTAAGTGTTAGCATTTTATTAAAAATTAAATGTATAACTTTTTTGCTGTGAGTGAAAACTTCTTATTTTTTGGGATCAGAGTGATGGTAAAACTGTATTTTCTGTGATTGTAAAGATGTAATTTAAATAATCAGTCTGACTGTTTTGTTCCTTAAATTTTAACAATTTTGTAACGACTGAGTGAGTATAACTTTGTTATTATTTAATCAGAGTATTTGTAGTCTGTTTGTAAAAATACATTTCTATCATCTTAATGGTTTTTTGTTTGTTATTTTGTATATCGTCGGCTTACAAGTAAAATCAATCAAGTCAATTTTTGGCTGTTGTTAGTTAAGTCCACCAAGCTCTTGTACTTATGGTTTTCTACATGCTGGTGCAATCCACTAAGTCCTTAGTTAGATTAGACTTAGTGGATTGCACCAGCATAGCATGTAGAAAACCTTGAGTATAAGAGCTTGGTGGATTTAATTCATTTATTTACGGTATCACCTTTGTACAATCAATATACATTTAAGTATAAAACAGTATATGTAAAACTAACAACAGCCAAAAATTGACTTACTGGATTTAACTTGTAAGTCGGCGATATTTCTTGCATCTTTTTATCTTTTTATATTATCAAATTCCACACTGTTCCTTACAACATAATTTATTTTAATTAATTTTATAGAATTCTTAAAGTTTAAATAAGAATTCTATGAAATTAATTAAAAATGTTCGCTTTATTAAAAGTTGTGTAAATTAACAGCGAATAAATAGTTTTCTCAAAAAGTATTTTTAGATGAATAAAAGTGCAAAAACTAGTATTTTCGTGTAGCTAATTTTTAATTTCTCAAAATGTATTTTTAGATGTATAAAAGTGCAAAGTATTTTGAATTTATCAATATTGGTAAAACTGTGTCTTTCAAAATTAACCGTTTGTAAGAAATGTAGTCTCATTATCAATATGTGCATTATCAACAATTACAACATCGTTTGTTAATAACTGTATGTTTTTGAGTTTACGTGAAGTGATTATTACACTAATAAAGACTGTTATTCCTTACTTCACTCCAAAAAGTGAAGTAAGAAATAACAGTCATTATTATCGTTTTGTTAATTTTGCTACAAATCGTCATTACCCTCACCTATTTTAAGGTGATTATTTTTCAACTGAAGAAATGAACAGGACAAAAATTGGACCAATTTCGTGTTAAACATATCACGTTGTGATTTATATTTCCTATCTTGCATCAACCAGTCGCTCTCAATGGCCTAGCCTAGAGTAAGGTACAAACGTTTTAATCAAAATCAAGCGAATTTTGAGTTAAGTATTTGTTGCGTATTTACCGGGAATTTTTAAAATAGATTTCTCGAAATCGTATTTTGTTTATCTTCGAAAGTTTAAACTCGAGTTAACTTTATTGGGCGGGTGGGGGACGAGAGGGGATTCGAGGTGAAGGACTTCGGACAGAAGGCTCTTTTAGTCGCCTTTTACGACAAGCGAGCACACTCTGGGTCTATTCTTAAACCCCCGAACCCAGGGGGGGGGAAATACAACTATTTAAATCAATTTGTATTTGTAATATAAATAGAAAAAAAACAACTTTTCTAATAAATATTGTATGGTATGTTCAATAAAAAAACCACTATTTAATCTTTTTTTAAATTTAAGTTGGCTACACCCTTTAGGAATTGTCATATTAAACGTCAAACATAATAATTATTTAGTTATTTATTTATTTACGGAATCTCCTTTTACATAAATCTACAAAGATTAGTTACATATATAGATGTAGTAAAAATTGCAATAAATTATAATGTATAATTTCAAAGTTGGCAATCTACAATTTATTCCATGGCACTCTAGAGGTTTCATTTTATTGAACATACTATACAAGATATGTATACTACATATAATAGATATGTAAAGTACAACTTTTCTTTTTATAACATAATTACAAATTGAATGAGGAATGGAGAGAATGGCAATGCACTAAAATATTGTGAACTCTATGTATATTTGAACCTCACTTGAAATCAGTGATTTATACGCGTGGCGCATGAAGTAAAATTTCGAGTTTAGAAAAGCCCAGAAAATTTGTCTCGGGTCGCTGCGCGACCCTCGACAAATTTTCACGGGGCTTTTCTAAACTCGAAATTTTACTTCATGCTCAGTCTGGGAGTGGAGACACTCGTTCGAAGCTTTAAATTAAACCTATTAAAAAACAACGTATGTCGGAAAATGTGCAGCTTTATTCCCTGTATATTGATCAAGTAGTAATTTAGTTTTCATCATCCTTATTTATTAAAAATTATTACAATAAATAAGTTGTTCTATCATGGTTATTCTTTATTTTGTTAGGGCGTAGGTATAGTATCGTACTTTTCTCGAGTGGTATGGCAATTACATATTCGCGGAATACTGCACTCGCCGCTGCGCGGCTCATGCGCAACATGCCCGCTCATATGTAATATGCTGCATACCAGCGAAGGCTCGCAGCCTAACTTCAGGGCTGGCCAGAGAACCAAGGTAATATGTATTAGTTATTAAAAGGTGACTTTGTTGTGCAATTCCTTGTATGTATAAAGCGCGATTCCAACCTCAAATTTTGTGTGCCTTGGCGCTGTGGCGGACCCTGAAGTTAGCCTGCGAGCCGTCGCTGCTGCAAACCACTCTTGTTACGTAATATACTATTACTATTATTGATATGTTGTAGCAAGTTATTGGGTAAGTTAAATTTCAATATTCCATCTAAAACAAGACACATCAAAATATTTAACGAGGATTTATATCGTACAAACTATACCAGGTACTACTCCATTAGTCGAATGATAAGAACATGTAATTTAGTTTTTTCCTTCCCTCATTTCAGATTATTTGATGCGTCATTAAATACATTTAAGTTTCATCTAAAATTAATAGATTTGTCGGCTCTTATTACCGATTTTCTTATAAGCGTATTTTCAAAATCTATATTTGTTGATTAGCGAATGTTAATATATACTTGTAGAATTAATTACTTTATTTTTATATTATTTACTTTACTTTCTTTGATATCATTTTTGTAAAAAAGGCATTGGCGTAAATAAATGTTATTATTATTATTACATATCTTGTATTTTAAATTTAAATAGTCTAGATCATAATTAGTAGTTTAGTTCCTATCTCAGTGCTTTGATTAACAGAGTTTTACACTTGTCTATAATATACAAGTGTAAAACTGTTTTAGTCAAAGCTCGAATAAAAGAGAAAAACTACTATTTATGATCGATTTGTATAAACAATTTCCACTGTAGTTAGAAACGTTATTTGAGATTTTTTGCAATTTGCTGTGAATTCTTTTTTATTTCAAGAACTATTGTTAAGATGTAAGACCCTTGCAAGTTTTCACAGTGATTTAGTCTTTTTGCCGCATCAAAACTTGAAGCTAATTCACATGCCTCGCGTAACAAAGTTTTGTGACGCTCGACGTCAATTCTGGCGCCGAGCAGCGAACTTCACACGCCAGCCCTCCGGGGATGTGCGAATTTCCCACCTAATTTTTATTGAATTATGCAAATCCCATCACGAATCTTTATCTTATTTCATCCACACACACACACACATGCACACATAACTCAAATAATTATGCAGGAAATATTTTATTTAAATATAAATAACCCGATGCATATTCAGGCATTCATAGTTTGTAAAACTGTCAAATTGAATGCTTTCACCGAATTTTTTCAATCCTTGGTTTGACATTGGGTAAAGTTTAACACTTGTATTGTTCCATATTTTTTATTTTTAATTGCCTGGCACGTGCTTCGATCGATTATGCAGGAAATATTTCATTTAAGTATAAAAAAAACCGATGCATATTGACACAATTAAAGTTCTTAAAAACTGCCGAATTTGATGCTTTTACTGAATGTTTTCAATCCTTGGTGTGACATTGAGTAAAGTTACACACTCGTATTGTTCCCTGTTTTTATTTTCAGTTGCCTGGCACGTGTTTCGATCGATTATGCAGGAAATATTTCATTTAAGTATAAAAAAACCCTATGCATATTCAGACATTCATAGTTCTTAAAAACTGCCGAATTTTATGCTTTTACTGAATGTTCTCAATCCATGGTTTGACATTGGGTAAAGGTAAACACTTGTATTGTTAATAAATAAAACACTGTTTATCACTTTGTTTGTATAACAATTGGTTTATTTGGTGACTATAGTTTCGATACTACACGTATCATTATCAAACCGTTAGTGTTAACGGTTTGATAATGATACGTGTAGTATCGAAACTATAGTCACCAAATAAACCAATTGTTATACAAACAAAGTGATAAACAGTGTTTTATTTATGTTCAACAATGTATAACGAAGTTGAAGCCTCTATAATCAGTGACTTGTATTGTTCCTTGTTTTTATTTTCAGTTGCCTGGCACGTGCTTCGATCGATTATGCAGGAAATATTTCATTTAAGTATAAAAAAAAACCGATGCATATTGACACAATTAAAGTTCTTAAAAACTGCCGAATTTGATGCTTTTACTGAATGTTTTCAATCCTTGGTGTGACATTGAGTAAAGTTACACACTTGTATTGTTCCCTGTTTTTATTTTCAGTTGCCTGGCACGTGTTTCGATCGATTATGCAGGAAATATTTCATTTAAGTATAAAAAAACCCGATGCATATTGAGACATTCATAGTTCTTAAAAACTGCCGAATTTTATGCTTTTACTGAATGTTCTCAATCCTTGGTTTGACATTGGGTAAAGGTAAACACTTGTATTGTTCCTTGTTTTTATTTTCAGTTGCCTGGCATGTGCTTCGATCGATTATGCAGGAACTATTTCATTTAAGTATAAAAAAAAACCCGAAGCATATTCAGACATTCATAATTTTAAAAACCGTTGACCTTTATGCTTTTACCGAGTGTTTTCAATCCTTGGTTTAACATTGAGTAAAGTTAAACACTTGTATTGTTCCGCGTTTATATTTTCAGTTGCTTGACACGTGTTTCGATCCATTACAGTATTTCAGCTGGCTTTGCAGATTTTTTTGCGAAGACTTATAAGGGTATGAGTACTAAATCAGGCAATTTTAATGTTGGAAAACTTGTCAATAATAATAAATTAAAAATAAACCTAGATGAAGTATTTAATGAGTTGAGCTCGTTAGGAAATAGTACAGCGTTTGGATCAGATAGTGTTCCTGAAGCGTTTCTTTCAAGATGTGTGTGTACTTTATCAAAACCACTACATTTGTTATTCGCTAATTCGCTTGAACAAGAATCGTTTCCACATATTTGGAAAAGGAGTTTTTTGATTCCAATTCATAAGGCTGGCAGTAAAGACGTTATTTCAAATTATCGAGGAGTCGCAATCCAATCACATATTCCAAAAATTTTAGATAAATTATTCTGGATGGCAAAAAGTATTATTGTAAAGGAGCAGCACGGATTCTATGGAGGAAAATCAACCAGTGCAAACCTATTAGAATTTTGATCTGATATTCTGACCGTCTTGGAGGAAAGAGGTCAATTGGATGTCATTTATACGGACTTCTCCAAGGCGTTCGATAAAGTGAATCACTCGATCATACTTTCAAAAATGAGTGCTTATGGTTTTTGTGCAAGTGTTTTAAATTGGTTTCGGTCCTACCCTACAACTCGTATACAAAATGTCAAAGTTGAAAGTTTCATGTCTGAAGACATACAGGTAACGTCTGGTGTGCCGCAGGGTAGCCACTGTGGCCCAATTCTATTTCTTATTTTAATTAACGACATCACTGATTATTTAAAATTCTCCAGTTGTTACCTGTATGCTGATGACATGAAAATTCTACACGAAGTAAAATCTATTAATGACTGCGAGGAACTACAAACGGATATTAATAATGTGTCTAAGTGGTGCAATATCAATGATTTAAGTCTAAATATAGGCAAATGTAAATTAATAAGTTTTAACAAACACAAAAGACATATAAACTATGGTTATATGATCGATAATGTGATTCTTAAAGGGTGGATACCATCAAAGACCTAGGTGTCCATTTCGATAGTGCATTAAATTTTTCAGTGCATATGAAGACCGTATGTGGAAAAGCAATGCGTTCTTTAGGTTTTATCATGCGAAATGGTAAACATTTTAATATGAAAACTTTGCTGGTTCTTTACAACTCATTTGTACGATCTACTCTTGAGTATGGATCTTTGGTGTGGTTTCCATATTATAATGTGCACATTCTAAAATTGGAAAGGATCCAGAAACGATTTGTTAGATATCTATCTTATAGATTTAATGAGAATATCAATCTAAAGTCAATTCAGGGGCGTCATACAATATCAGGAATCTGCTTTCTCCACAAACTTTTGAATGAGTATGTTGATGCTCCTGGCCTCGTAACTTTATTGAATTTCAACGTGTATCCGCATGGTATAAACCTTCGGAACGATCCGTTATTTCGAGTCAATTTTCATCGGACTAATTATAGATATTTTTCACCACTTGAAATTATTGTTAGAAACTTAAATACTTTATATTGTGATCCCGATTTCGACTTGTTTCATATGTCCCTACCTTCATGTAAACAGCTAATTAATTCAAGATTTCATTAATAGGTGCCTATTTTCAGAGTTTTTAAAATGATTGTTCAATTCTACCAATTTAACGTTCAATTTGTAATTTCTAGATTAGATCATTTTATTTATTCTATTTTAGGAAAATTTGTATTGTATATATTTTTGTAAGCAATTATAAAAAAGGTGAATCCGTTAAATAAATAAATAAATTACAGATTGGTTTGAAATTATGATTTTTAAATTTTGGTGAATGCGCCGGGCGTTCTAAATTTTATGTAACCAAAGACATTAAATAACGCAGGGTTTAAATTTATGTACTTTGCTTACACACTATATAAGTAAAGCAGATAAGTTTAATTTAAAAATTACAAAATTAAATGTTTTTCCTTAAATATTTAGTAAATTAAAACAAAATTTGCATGAGTCTAATTAGCATGAAATAAAATAATGAATAAAATTGATAAAACTTTGTTCGTAAGTTAGTACATTTTGTTCTTATCTCATATGATTTAGAGTGGGTTCGAATTGTGCCGTTTATACTCACGAGGAGAGTGTTTGGATTTTGTTTTACATTTCTGGGAGCAATTGAATGGCAGCGGGAGAATTCGAGCGGCTGGCTCGCCCTCTAATGTTCCAATTTCTGGCTTAAATGCATAATTGCTTTCAAGTTTGTACGACTTTTTGCGCCGTTTAAATTACTTCCCAGCCAACTATATACACATTCAATGTGGTTGGATCATTATTACAACAAAAAAAGCCTTTACTAAATATACAAGCGTACAAAAATTGAGTGGAGAGTGTCATCATCTAGAATCTAATGCTCATGCAAACATATTTGTACCTGTACCATACCGTAATTTCAATTACTCTGTTTAATTAAAGGCAATAAATAATAAAACATTTTAACTTTATTTGTATAACACAATATTTTTATTTTCGTGACTGCAGTTTCGGCAACTCAACGCCGAAACTGCAGTCACGAAAATAAAAATATTGTGTTATACAAATAAAGGTAAAGTATTTTATTTTATTGAATTAACATGTTTAACGAAGTAGAAGCCTCCACAATTCATAATTTATATTCGTAAGTTTTTTTTTTTCTAGAATCGAAAGATTTACACTGCCCTGCAAAAGTTTAGACTCACTTAGAAAAATCGTTTTTTTTTTGTATTTATCGCTTTAATTATCGTTCTCAGACCGTTTTATACAACGTATTTGTTCAGAACAATATTGTATTGATAACTTTTAAGCGTTTCCTTTTAATTATCATTTATTTATTGTATCAAAGTATGTTTATTTTAAAATATTGAAAATTCGACAATATTAAAATATATCATTTTTAATTACTTCAATATTTTTTTTTTTACCTCGAATCAATTTTTGCTCAATTCATCGATACTTCCAAATGCGCACCAATGACTTCGAACCCTATCTGCCGTCGATTGTCTGTACAATTACCTCAAATTTCGTCACTTTGACACTTGAAAGACAGTTGCTCATTGCACAATATTTTCATTAATATTGCTCCTTCAAAATTGTGTCTATAGTCTTGAAAATAGCAAGAGCAAAACAAATACCGAAAGAAAAACGTGCTCAGATAGTAATTTTAAGTGAAACCAGCCATTCGCAGCGAAAAATTGCACAAATACTGAGAGTTTCACAGAAAGAAGTCCGTACAACATTGGAGAGATTTGCTGAAAACAAATCGTTTTCCGACAGGAAACGCTCGGGCCGATCCAGAAAGACGACAAAAAGTGATGATAGAATTATACAAGTGTTAAGTAAGCGGTCCAGACTCAAAACAGTGCCAGATATCAGAGCCCAGATTAATCAAACGCTACCGAAGCCGATCTCCGATACAACGGTCACACGTCGGTTGCATGATGTCGGTTTGTATGGACGAGTCGCTACTAAAAACCATTGTTGCGATCGGTAAACGTCTGTAAACGACTCAGATGGGTAAAAGAACATAAAAATTGTTCTATCGAACAATGGAAACAGGTGTTATGGACCGATGAGTCCAAATTTGAAATTTTCGGTAGCAAACGGCGAATGCACTGCCGCAGAAAATCTGATGAACCTCAATGCACCTCAATGTGTAAAGCCAACAGTTAAGTTTGGCGGTGGTAGTGTGATGGTATGGGGTTGTTTCTGCTACGCTGGTGTCGGAATTTTGGTAAAAATCGACGGAAACACGCGGAAAGAAAACTATCACCGGATACTTTAGCGAAGCGCTATTTCATCTGGCATCGATTTGATAGGGGAGGGGTTTGTATTTCAGCATGATAACGACCCTAAACATACTTCGAAACTTTGAACAAACTATTTAAGATCAAAAGAAGCTGCATGGACTCTTAAATTCATGGAATGGCCACCACAATCGCCGGATGCAAATCCCATCGAACTGTTGTGGGATGAGCTGGACAGAGAAGTGCGGAAACTGCAACCCAACCAGCGAATCTCACTTGTGGCAATGTCTTCAGCAGGCTTGGCAATGATTGCGACCAGAAAGACTTCAGAAATTGGTGGAAAGAATGCACAGAATTTGTAGGGCAATCATCAAATCGAAAGGCCAACATATTAATGAAAAACGGCTGAATTGATTTTCTCAATTTTTTTTGAGAAAAAAACTCAAGAATATCACAAGTAAATGTTTATTACATATTAATAAAATGTTAGTCTAAGCAAATACGTTGTATAAAACGGTCTGAGAACTATAATTAAAGCGATAAATACAAAAAAACACGATTTTTCTAAGTGAGTCCAAACTTTTGCAGGGCAGTGTAGGTACTATCCAAAAATAATTTAACAACTTATATAGCAGTTTACAGAATGTAAAAAATAAAAAATACCGTCCCCGCAAAGGTTATAACGCTCGACGAGTATTTAATGATCCGGAATTTTTCACTTCTTAATGTAGTTGTATGCGTTACGTAAAGGTGTTAAGTCACTTAATTAAACACAGTTATATTCCTTTCTTCAATTTTATTTTTCTTGCTAGATGTACATTTCGGGTACTAACTTCTTGCTGCCCGAAAAAAAAAAAAAAAAAAACCGAGGCTTTCTGCCACTTTTTTTTAATTGAAACAGGGTCCGGATTTTTAGCAACTTATTATTAAGACGGAAAAAGCAGAAAAAATTCTAATATTTGTGAGTTATAATCTCTTTATAAAATCGAAATGTTTAGATACTATCCAAAAATTAATTAAACAACTTATTTTTGAGAGAGAAAAAGCCAAATTTGAACAAGTATTAGTATACCTATATAATGCTTCTACTTTTAAGCAGATTATTTATAATAAAAAAAAAGTATTAAAATAAAGCCCGGATGAAAGGGTTTAAGCATTACTAATCCGAGGCGGATTTTTCGTGTGTAATTTTAAAAAATTAACTACACCCGCCCTTCAAAAAAAAGAGTAATTAAGCTGTTTTTACGAAGGAGATAATTTTCCGGCCGTTTTAGTTATAATCTCTTTATAAAATCGAAATATTTAGATACTATCCAAAAATTAATTAATCAACTTATTTTTGAGAGAGAAAAAGCTAAATTTGGACAAGTATTAGTGTACCTATACAATGCTTCTACTTTTAAGCAGATGATTTATGATAAAAAAAGTATTAAAATAAAGCCCGGATGAAAGGGTTTAAGCATTAATAATCCGAGGCGGATTTTTCGTGTGTAATTTTAAAAAATTAACTACACCCGCCCTTCAAAAAAAGAGTAAGTGAGCCGTTTTTACGAACGAGATAATTTTCCGGCCGTTTTAATTAATCCGCGCTCGGTTCTGCCCGGACTCTCTGGGGGGAATAAAAAAAATCCGGATCGCATTAAATTAATCACCGCGTTCTTCATCCGGTGGCGGCAATTAAAATTGAAAGCACGATAGAGCGAGATAGTGAGAGGGAAAAAATACCGCCCCCGCAAAGGTGATAACGCTCGACGAGTATTTAATGATCCGGAATTTTTCACTTGTTGCTGCCCAAAAAAAAAAAACCGAGGCTTTCTGCGGCTTTTTTTAATTGAAACAGGGTCCGGATTTTTAGAGTCAATTAGCGACCCTCCGCTCTCGGGGTGTAAATTTGCTTTTTCCAACCCTTCGTGAGTTCTTTTTTTAATTGTACGCACACATATGGTAATCCTGTAAATTGTTTATTTTTTACAAGCGAGGACGTTTTTTCGCTTCAACAGGTCGTCGTAAATTAAGGGATTTGAAATAATTTACAATATTTGAGTGGACTAGATGCAAAATCAGATGTATCTATTGTTTTTAAGAAAACTATACTAAAGTAAAATGCTGATTATCTCCAAAAGTATGAAGTTTTGGAAAAATCGGTTCTAATGATTTAGCTTGTGTTCCTTCTAGCTATAGAATTCACTTATCCCAAATATGTATATGTGCAATAAAAAAAAAAAAAAACTCTAGAGTGCTATGATTTTTCCTTTTTTTATAATTTATGTTGGCTACACGCTTAACAAATTGTCATATAAAACGTCAGACATAATAATTATATTGTATAATTTCAGAGTTGCCAACCAACAATATATTCCATAGCACTCAAGAGGTTTTATTTTATTGAACATACGATATATTATAAAGGCTCAACGAATAAAGCGTTTCTTTGTTCTCTTGAAAAATAAACTATTTTTGACATATGATTTTTTAATACCTGCCGCTAAATCCAGTTACGCACTTAGTAAATAAAAACCGTTAAATCCATCGTAGACTTCATTGTAGTATTAATAATAATAATAAAAATAATAATAATAAAAATATTGATAATATATCTTTATTGTTAGAATGTACAAAATACAAAATGAAATTAGCATCAATGGTGTTAATAATATTACTAATTGTTTTATTGAGTTATCTAGAGTATTTAATCACAATAAGAAACACTTTTAATCCTTACTTCACTATTATTTTTATTCGTTAGATGTACAGTTTTATAACAAAAGTAATTAAATAAAATGTTATCGATAAAATTTGGTATTCGTAAAAACGTAATGTGAAACAAAACACGTGATTAATTTTAACCTAATTGTTTAGTATTCGTATTTTTTAGTAAATCCTGTATTTCCGCCGGTACAATATTTAATTTTGTGCCCATTAGAAACCTGGAAATACAAGCCCTCCAACCCCCTTTTGTTTATACAGCTTGTTCGTTCATTTATCTTAGCTTTTCGGCAAGGCGCAGCGCACGCGATGAATAATACATTTTCTCATCTTTAATTCTATGAATCTTAAATTCGCGCCGCGTCCTTGTTTAGCCCTGCTCGGGGGGTTGGTTTTCTGGAAACACCCCCCAACTCCTACCTTTTCCAACACCCCCTCCCACCTTATATAACACACACATGCATATAGAAACTGCAGAGATTTTTTTTTAGTATATCGTCGGTGTAATTCTAATACCTTGTGACCCAATTTTTTTGATTTTGGGGCTATGTGCTAATTCTATAGTAAAAAGTGTACTAAATTAAGGGGAAAATACTTCATAAGCCATAGAGCTACAGCACAACCACTAATTGCTCTATGGATTACGAAATATTTTTCACTCGATTTAGCGTATTTTTTACTATGGAAATAACTCATACTCCTAAAATTCAAAGATAAAAAAATGGGTTACGAGGTATTAAAATTACACCGACGATATAGTACATCTAACGATTTATCCGCTGTAAATGTTCAAACATTCGTTGATTTTATAAAAGCGTTAAATTTGTGCTTCTGACGAGTGTTTCCACTCCCAGACTAAGCATGAAGTATAATTTCGAGTTTAGAAAAGCCCCGCGTAGAAAATTTGTCGAGGGTCGCGCAGCGACCCGAGACAAATTTTCACGGGGCTTTTCTAAACTCGAAATTTTACTTCATGCGCCACGCGTATAAAACATTGATTTAGTCTAAAGTTCAAAATATACTGGTTAGAATAGTTTATAATTTATGCAAGATCGCTAAAAAATATCCTCTCCTTAAGATACCAAACGAGACGTTCATGACACGAGTGTGTTGAACGGCCCGTTCTCCTCTCGTGTCGTGCACGTCTCGTGCTCGTGTCGTACTCGTCACGTTATTGTCTAAAAGAAGTGAAGTGAAGCGAAGTCTATAAGATATCATGAGTATCATGTTCAACATTCAAGCAACGTTTAAAATGTTTCGGTGTTCAGTGGTTAGTTACCAGTTACTTAGATAGTTTATAATATCGTCCAATCCAAAGCTTAAAACGAGTGTTTCCACTCCCAGACTAAGCATGAAGTAAAATTTCGAGTTTAGAAAAGCCCCGCGTAGAAAATTTTCACGGGGCTTTTCTAAACTCGAAATTTTACTTCATGCGCCACGCGTATAAAACAATGATTTAGTCTAAAGTTCAAAATATACTGGTTAGATTAGTTTATAATTTATGCAAGATCGCTAAAAAATATCCTCTCCTTAAGATACCAAACTTTTGACGAGACGATCACGACACGAACACGATACGAGCACGAGACGTTCACGACACGAGTGTGTTGAAGGCCCCGTGCTCCTCTCGTGTCGTGCACGTCTCGTGCTCGTGTCCTACTCGTCTCGTAATTGTCTAAAAGAAGTGAAGTGAAGTGAAGTCTATAAGATATCATGAGTATCATGTTCAGCATTCGAGCAACGTTTAAAATGTTTCCGTGTTCAGTGGTTAGTTACCAGTTACTTAGATAGTTTATAAAATCGTCCAATTCAAAGCTTTAAACGAGTGTCGTCAACTCCCAGACTAAGCATGAAGTAAAATTTCGAGTTTAGAAAAGCCCCGCGTAGAAAATTTGTCGAGGGTCGCGCAGCGACCCGAGACAAATTTTCACGGGGCTTTTCTAAACTCGAAATTTTACTTCATGCGCCACGCGTATAAAACACTGATATCAAATAAAGCTCAAAATGTACCGCTTTCAGCATTTATTATATTTTGAAACATTTTATAACCAAATATTGGCAATTTCATGCTTACTTCATCCATACCGTGCGTTTTATTTAAGAGGAAGTCGACCGCTCTCTAAACGTACAAAACTAAGCATAATGCCGTCTTAATTACATCCTTGTTTAGGGATGAAATATTTTGAAAAAATAGGTATACTTTAAGAAAAGTACAATCTTTAAGCCCGTCTCAATAAAATATTTTATACTTTTACCGTTATTTCATGAAATAATATCAAACATTGGTAAACTAGCGAAATCGCGTTCCTAATTTTATTTATATCTGGAGTAACTATAAAAAATATTGAAAAACTAAATCAGTTACATTGTAGATAATTCATTTGCCAAGATATGTGATTTTTTTCAATTATTTATTTGGTTAAATATAGTCACTAGGATGTCGCGCGTAAAACAGTTTTTCAAATTTTCTGAAACTTCAATATCGCGCGACATCCCAGTGAATTTGTTGTACTATAAAAATAATTGGAAAAAAATTAAATTCTTCGAAAAAAATTCTTCTACAATGTGACTGATTTAGTTTCCCAATATTTTTTATAAATGTTGCAGAAAAAATTATATTGAAGTTGCGATTACGCTAGTTTAACAATGTTTGATATTTTTTTATAAAATAACGGCCAAAGTGGGAAATATTTTACTAAGACAGGCATTAAAATTTCACTTTCCTTAAAGTATGCCTATTTTTTCAAAATATTTCATCCCTAAACAAGGATGTAATTAAGACGGCATTATGCTTACTTTTATACGTTTAGAGAGCGGTCGACTTCCTCTTAAGTATAACCATAGAGATTTACATAGCAAAAATTGTACGATATGTAACTTTTGTCAAACTTAAATCAAACACAATTCTACGAAATGTTTATTGTTAGAATGACATTAACATGTTAGAATTCTTTGTTATAGCTTTCAAGTTTAGCATAACAAATACTTACATTGCATTAGGGTTTCTTGGCAACTCTTTATTTTTAATTTTATCTAAAACCATTACTTTTTTCTAAGTAATTTTTGTTATATTTTTTTATAAAGACAACTAGACAAGAGAACACATATTTAAAAGTCAATTATGCACCCTCCAAACTCCTCTCAATTTTTTTGTCGCTCCTCTAACAGAATCCAGCATCCCCCTATTTTTAATTATACACACATGCTAATCTGCATCAGCATGTAAAACACTTTTTATGCGGACCGTGTTTTCTCTTTTTTTTAACGTCAACAGGTTGTAAAAGGGAATTTAAAAATGAAAGCCATTAAACGACGTGATAAATTACAACACCTTTTTATCCACAAACACACACACGTCAGCTTTTTTATCATCGGCGTGTTTTACATCCACAGGTTGTTAAGGGGGATGCAGATAATGGGGATTTTTTTAATATTAGCAGCAGATTTGAAAGATTAAATGGAATCGTTAAAATCATAGAAATACGCTTGTTATTTTTATAGTGATTTTATTACAAATATGTTTGTACTTAATGTGAAGTTTGCGGTGTGAAATACATATTTATAAATGAAATTGCCAATTCTTGGTTGCAGAATACTTCAAACATTAAAAGTGCGATTCTTTTCGCATTCTACAACAAGTTAGGATAGGAGATGGCCTGAATAATTTGACCCAAATTGTTACATTTGCAGTAAGTTACTGTATGTAACGGCAAACACTTGTTGTATATTTCAATGTCCGTCGGGGTATTAGCCCGGGAAGTAGTTGTTTCAATGAGTGTTTGATATAGTCTTTGTAAGACAAACTTGTTGTAGAATGCGAAAAGAATCGCACTTTTAATGTTTGAAATACATATTTGTTTTGTAAATATTATGCATGTTTACACATATTGTAATCAACCATCGACGATGGCATAGACAATTGTTAATAATGTAAATATAATAATCTAATTTTAATAATGTAATGAAATTATATTAATCAAATTATGTTGCTACTAAGAATATCTCTTAAATCCAGGCGCGCGCGGGGTGGCTCTTAGGCTTGAGCCCCCCAAGACTAACTAAATTGTAGTATTTCGACGCTTATACATAGGGTTAAGTGCTTGAGGCCCCCCATAATACTGGGATGAGCCCCCCCTTCTTATTTATCTTGTTTATACATGAAACACGATTTTAACTTTGTTTGTATAACTGAGACTTTATTAAGTGACTATAGTTTCGACAACTTTAACTTGTCATTTTTAAACCACTTTGAGTTTGAAAATGACAAGTTAAAGTTGTCAAAACCACAGTCACTTAATAAAATCATAGTTATACAAACATAGTTAAAATCGTGTTTCATTTGTGAATTATAATGTATAACGAAGTAGAAGCCTCCACCGTTAACATTTTTATCTTGTTTATGTCTTCATGTTACTTTGTTAAAATACGGTACTATATTTTAATTTCAATCCTCCACATTTGACTTATGTAAACTATGTAAATGGTTTTGGAAGTACTAAACATATTATTATTATTATTATAGAGCAATAGATGCATTAGCTGTCGATATTTCTAATTGTGTGTACAAATGAGCTTGATATAGTCTGATTTTCCTTCAGCATTGGATCGGGGCCTTACTCACGAGGACCTTTATGTTCGAAACGCGTCTACCCACAGAGGCCGGATTACTGAAGAAATACATTCCAAGGTAAAGTACTAATCAAGAAAAAGTACACACCAGGTAAAAGTTTATTATTATTAAAACTACAGTGCCTTGATTAAACACAGTGGCTCCAACTGTAGTATATCTAATTTACAGTGAGAAATATATCTAAAACATTCGTCTTTGTAGTTATGTTAAGTGTTAAGTTTTATATACTGTAGAAATATTTCTGTTGAGTAAATATTTGGCAAGTTTAAAACCGTAAGTTGAGAGATTGAGTCCATAGAAGATGATCTGGGCAAAGTACAGTGCAAGCCAAATAAAAATACACACAAGGCATTAAATGCAAGACATAGTGAAGTGTAAGTCAAGCAATAATGCGAATCAAGGCATAATGGTAAAGTATAAGTCAAGGACAAATGAAATAAAAGACTAAGTATAATAGAAAGCAAAGTGCAAGACATGACAATGCAAAGTATACGATATGGCAAAGTTTAAGCCAAGGGCTAGTAAAATTTAGGAGGAAATAAAAAATATTACGGCATAATACAACACGTGGTAAGTATAAAGAATGATTAGAGCCGTAAGTTGAAAAATTAAGTCCAGACAAGAAGATTTAGGCAAAGTGCTGGACAAGGTAACGTGCCAGTTAAGCTAAAACACAAATCACGCCATAATAAATTATGCACCTGTATGGTCCCCTCATGTCAGCTGTGATGTCGCCAGAGTGGAGAGAATCCAAAATAAATTCTTGAGACTCTATGCCTATCGAAGTGGACTGAATAATTATGATAAATTGTACATTCGCAATGTTTTAAATATTCCCTTGTTACACACACGTAGACTTGTTGCTGATTTATGTATTTTATATAACTTAATTAACGGTGATTTGATATGCAGTAATTTGTTAGTTCAACTTAATTTTAGTACATTGCCGCCTCATTTACGTAGACATAATAATCATTTTAAAATAAAATTCCATTCGTCAAATTACGGATTTAACAATACTATATGCAGAACTATGAGATTATTTAACACATTGCCGAATGATATTGACTTGTTTAATTCATCAATCTCATTGTTTCGTAAAAAATGTTTATACTACTTAAACTCTATTAATGAATAACATGTGTCTTTATAGTTTATAGTTCGTAGGTATTTTGTTACTCATACAAGTATAATTTAAATTTTTTAGTTTATTTGAATAATCTTGTAGTATCTAATCCAGCATAAGCGCCCATTTTTGTATTTTTGTTATTGATATGTTTAATTTTTGTATTATTGTAAAAGTTGAAACGTAAATAAATAAATAAAATAAAATAAAATAAAATAAAGTATGATTAGAAACGTTAGTTGAGAGATTGAGTCCAGACAAGAAGATTTAGGCAAAGTACTAGACAAGGTAACCTGCCAGTTAAGCTAAAATACAAATCAAGGCATAATAGAGTATAAAGTATGATTAGAAACGTAAGTTGAGAAATTAAGCTCAGACAAGAAGATTTAGGTAAAGTACTAGACAAGGTAAGGTGCCAGTTAAGCTAAAATACAAATCAAGGCATAATAAAGTATAAAGTATGATTAGAAACGTAAGTTGAGAGATTAAGTCCATGATAAAAAGATTTAGGCAAGGTACTGGACAAGGTAAAGTGCCAATCAAGCTAAAACACAAATATAATACAAGACAAGGTAAGTATAGAGCATGATTAGGAACGTAAGTTGGAAGATTAAGTCTAGGCAAGAAGATTTAGGCAAAGTACTAAACAAGGTAACGCACCATTTAAGCTAAAATACAAATCAAGGCATTTTTTTGGCTTTTGATTAGAAACGTAAGTTGGAAGATTAAGTTTAGGCAAGAAGATTTAGGCAAAGTACTAAACAAGGCAACGCACCATTTAAGCTAAAATACAAATCAAGGCATTTTTTTGGCTTTTGCTTGGCCTTGGGTACTTGGCTAATGGGCAAAGAACCCAAGGCCAGGCAAAACCCAAAAAAATGCCTTGATTTGTATTTTAGCCTAAATGTTGCGTTACCTTGTTTAGTACTATTTATATATTTTTGTATATTAATTTTTACAATTTCAATATGCTACTTATTCTCATCATTCGGACAAACACATACATTCATACCACACCCAGGGTCATGACGAGACATTATTTTTCAAAGTCTCCCCAGCACGGGAATAGAACCCGAGTTGTGGCTCGCCGAGCGATACAGTCCGGTGACGTTACCGCTCGGCCACCACCTGCCCTAAATCAAGCCATAATACAGCATACAGTATAATTAGAAACGTAAGTTGAGAGATTAAGTCCAGACAAGAAAATTTAGGCAAGGTACTGGTACAAGGTAAAGTGCCAAAAAATTGATTTTATTTTTTTTTGCATATTATGATACTTTATAGTATCTAGTTTCATGCCACAAAACCATTTTACAATACGCGAATTCTTTAGTTAATTTTTTGCTTGTTGAAGTAAATTATGCTGAGTAGGTGGCTGGGTGGAAATACGCAGAACTCAAACGAAAGTTTGAATGCTTGTGTTTGAATGCTTGTGTTTGGAAGCTGACTTCAAAGCACCTCAACTGTGGTGCAAAAACCGTCGCTATCGCATCTTTCACAGCTACCAGCATCATCAACGACGGATACTCGCCAGTTTTTAAGACGATGGAGACACTGGGAATCCATATCGGCCTGCAAGCCAAGACCTTCCGGTGCGGAGCGCGAGACGTGGGACGAATTTTGCCTGACTCCAGCAGCTCAGAAGGCCATCCAACAATGCTGGCAGGAGCAAATCTTTAAAACCCAGTTTTTAGAGGAAGAAAAGAGCCTACTGTACAGAGCTGGCATAGCTGACTAAAGCCGAAAATCTCCAAAAATAGTTAAAACTTGTGTCAAAACTTTAAAAGCGTTTTTCTCGAAACCACTTTTTTTTCGCTGGCCGGAAACTTTCTTTTCAAACTATGAAACGGATCGACTTGAGCTTTTAGTTTTCGGTTCTCCACATTTTCCTCTGAAGTTTGAACCACCGTCATTCAAATATTTTAATATTTGATATTTTTCATAGAACCTTAATGTCAGAAAAAGGGGGACAAAAAGCGACCACTTTTTTCGAATGGCCTCCATTTTGTTATTTATCGAGATTTTTTATTGTCGGTGGTTCAAACTCCAGATAATTTAATACAGATTTATGACTACTACTTCATTTTACGTTTCAAATCACAGAATCGAAAAAATCTTTCCGGCCATGAGGAAAAACACGGCGGACACGGACTTATTTGAGGCCAGATTTAGAGGTCAAGCCGGACGATTGAAAAGAATTAAAATTCATTTTTTATAGTTCATGAATCTATAAACAAGTTGCAAGAAACCGCAAGATCGCATGTATAAAATTTACCTAAAAAAAAAATTCTAAAAAGCCGCAAAAAAACGCTATCCTAGTGGTAATACCCCCTTAAGCTAAAATACAAATCAAGGCATAAAACAAGACATGGTAAGTATAGAGCATGGTTAGAAACGTGAGTTGAAAGATTAAGTCATGAAGATTTAGGCAGAGTACTATGCAAGGTAACGTGCCAGTTAAGCTAAAACACAAATTAAAGCATAATAAAGTATAAAGTATGATTAGAAACGTAAGTTGGGAGATTAAGTCCAGACAAGAAGATTTAGGCAAGGTACTGGACAAGGTAAAGTGCCAGTTAAGCTAATATACAAATCAAGGCATAAAACAAGACATAGTAAGTATAAAGCATGATTAGAAACGTGAGTTGAAAGATTAAGTCAAGAAGATTTAGGCAGAGAACTAGACAAGGTAACGTGCCAGTTAAGCTAAAACACAAATTAAGGCATAATAAAGTATAAAGTATGATTAGAAACGTAAGTTGGGAGATTAAGTCCAGACAAGAAGATTTAGGCAAGGTACTGGACAAGGTAAAGTGCCAATTAAACTAAAATACAAATCAAGGCATTGTAGAAAACATGGTAAAGTATAAGTTAAAGACGAGTAAAATCAAAGTCAAAGTATAATACAAGGCAAAATGCCAGATATGGCAAAGTGTAAGCCAAAGTACACGATATAGCAAAGTATAAGCCAAGAGCAAGTCAAATTTAGGGGAAAATACGAAACAAGGCAAAGTACAAGACAAGAGAATGTAAATTATCAAGCCATAAAAAACATGGTTAAGTATAAAGTATGGTTAAAAACGTCGGTTGAGAGATTAAATTCGGCGAAGAAGATCTAGGCGAAATCAAAGTCAAAGTTAATGCAATAAGTACGAAAATCGTCAAATTTGCGTTTTCAAAGAAACGATTGCTTTAAAGTCAGATTTAAGAAAATAAATTAAACGTGTTTGAAAGTAACGTATTTAGAATTAACAAAGGTTTTAATTGATATTATTAAATTAAACCTTAAAAGAAATACATCCAGGAATCAAAGACAGGGCTAATATCCCTGTCTTTGATTCCTGGATGTATTTCTTTTAAGTAAAAGTTCCTACATCTGTGATTCCTGGATGTATTTCTTTTAAGTAAAAGTTCATACATCTGTTGGTTTTATAAACGAATTCAATTTGATGCTTCCAGCTAGTGTTTCCACTCCCAGACTAAGCATGAAGTAAAATTTCGAGTTTAGAAAAGCCTGAAAATTTGGTTTGGTCGCGTAGCGCGAAGCGCGGAGCGGCCAAACCAAATTTTCAGGCTTTTCTAAACTCGAAATTTTACTTCATGCGCCACGCGTATACAACAAAAACTTGTTCTCAATTTCAACACCACTTCACCTGTAATTAATAATAAAAACCACAAATTTAAAGAAACATTTTTGTCCATGTTTTTTTTACAATATAAGAATAATAATAATAAGCTTTATTTACGAAATTCACCATTTTTTCCAAATCTAAGACATTCAGTTATTTAACTTATGTATAAATAACTGAACGTCTTAAATTTGGAAAACATGGTGAATTCCGTAAATAAACTTTATAATTAATATATTGTAAAAAAAACATGGGCAAAAATATTTCATTAAATACCCAAAAAATTACAACATTACATTCTTTTCTATTTTTCTAACAAACTTGAAGGCATAACACACTGACTATCCAATGGTTCAATAGCTAAGGTTTAAATTAATGTAAATATCTTTGATAATGCACCAACCACACTTACCTCACCAAAATTAAGCATTTTAAACTAAATTATCATTTTAAATAGCTACTGAAAATGAGAATTCAGAGAAAAATCTTGAATTTTGAGTGAAATTTTGCTTAATCTTTTCCAAATTTCTTAAAAAATTTGTTTATTCTCACTATCCGGTAAGAAATTTGAGGAGATCTTAGAATCCTCCAGAATAAATGTTATCTAAAAAGATATTTTTGGGCTTCTCAAGTGCTAATGAAGTCTTCTTCTTCGTTTATACACACAAATTATTCTTAGTTCTATTAGTTACTTTATGGGTATTATTATTATTACTAATGTTTATTTAGTTGTACACTTTATGGTGATATTTTTCTTTTTTATAAATCTATTGTGTATAAAAGGGGGTTCCCGTCAATAAATATTATTATTATTATTATTATTATTATTAATAGTGATTCGCAGAACTATTTGTATATGAGTAAATAATTTTATTGATGAATGTGACATTAAATAAAACCTCAACTATTAGAAACGTTTATTGTGTTAGAGGGAACGATTTTCGTAATTTTGTAATTTTGCGATAACGCAATTTCCAATTTTCGCATAACTCACTCGGAAGTTTCGCGTTCGCCGCCGCCGCCGCCGACGCCGCCTTCGCAAAATTATACATCCACCGCCTGCTCTAGGTATGAAATATATTCTTAATGTTCGTGTTAGAAATCAGTGCAGTAATTAATGGGGTATTTTAGCAATTTAACTTGTGAATTATGCGAGGAGCGCGCGCGAGGAGGGAGCGTTTTCTTATTGTCGCCGACGAGGGTTCCAGAGAAATATGAGTGCACAAAAAGACCCTCTCTCTTTGCCCAAGCCACCCCCCGAGCCCCCGCACAGCCCGCAATATCGCGATTACGTAAGGAGAAATTCACCCCGCTGGAGAACACGAGCGTGCTTGAATTTTGCTTTGTGGAATAATACTCATTTTAAATTAACTTTCTGGAGAATTACTCAACGGATATTCGTTGGAAGCAACGAATATTCGTTGAGTAATTCTCCAGAAAGTTATTTTATACCGCATATTCAATTAATCTAAAAGACTGATCGTCGATAGACAAATTTTCTGGGCTGTTCTAAACTCGAAATTTTACTTCAAGCGCCACGCATATAAAACACAGATTTTAAGTAAAGTTCGAATATACATAAATTAGACAATTTTATAGTGTTTTATACGCGTGGCGCATGAAGTAAAATTTCGAGTTTAGAAAAGCCCAGAAAATTTGTCTCGGGTCGCTGCGCGACCCTCGACAAATTTTCACGGGGCTTTTCTAAACTCGAAATTTTACTTCATGCTTAGTCTGGGAGTGAAAAACACTTCTTTAAAGCTTCAAATTGAACTCTATTAAAAATCAACGAATGTCAGAAAATTAACAGCTAACCGCGTTTTTTTATTAAGAGAATACAACAGAATTAAACTAAGTCAATTTTTAATTATTTTATGTTATTCAAATATACGTGTTACACCATTTACAAATAAGTAGATTCTTCACCGAGCTTAAATTAAAATACATATTAAAATAATATCTGCATTATGTAGGCAGTTTTTCACAGTTGTTTTTGACTCAAGAAGGATGAATTCGTGTCTGAAATAGCGTGTAGCGAATTTCTCGAAAACAAATCGAGATGAAGAAAATATGTTTTCTGTATTTTTTTGTACCATGACTCGCTACATCTACTGAAAAATGTTAAAGAAAAGGTGATTTCACTTCTAAGTCGACGATATGATAATTGATTCTAATGTAGTTACTTGAGTTACTTTTATTTTATTTAATTTTATTCAAATACATAGGTTTACCATTTACAAAAAGGGGTGATTTCTCACCGAGCTTAAATTAAAATACATATTAAAATTATAACTAATACTAAAAAACATAAAACAACAAATTACTAGACAGTACGCTACTGCTTAAGGCAACGACGTACAGACTTTATGTCGTTATGAAAAAAGTCAAAACTGCAAGCATTGCAATTGGCCGCTATTCTGCGAATACCGAAGTTCCTGACATAGTCCTTTCTTATTAAAGGTACTTCTGCTGCGAACTACTCTACTCGGAACATGAATGACAAATGAATTAACAAGGGTGGAAGAGTCAATTATACCAAGTAAATCATCCCACTGAAAACAACGTATTACGTGATGATTTTAGTGACAAAAAAAGTGAAATGCTCGCTGTGTACTTTTCGATTCGACGCAAGTGTTTATGATCGATAAGAAGGAACGAACGGAGGGGAAGTTAAACCCTTTTCTTGTGCAAGCACGAATTCGCACATAAAAGGGATAATGGCAGTCCCTCAAAGGAGACTCTGTCACAATGTTGGCTGCGTTTGAATATCTGAGATGCCACCCTTTTTTCAAAAGACCCGCCGAAGCGAACCACGAGAGACTATTGAAAATGAATGAATGCAAAAAAAATAGAGTACGTTTTTGTATCGCTTAATCACAATAAAATTAAGTGGGTTGTGAATGAAAAATATAGAAATAGGGGTATTCAAAAGGACCGAAAATGATTTGCTATGAGTGAATGAAATCAAAAATTGCGTGTTTGTATCTTTACAACACTATTAAACAATCTAATATTTAAATTGAAAGTACGCGAAAATACACACATACCTTGTACATACTATGCGTTTTTTTTTTTATCTCTGAACATACAAATTCCGACATAATCAAATTTCCTATGTTCAGTTTTAAAAAACACACTTCAATCGCATTGCACCTTGACAGTTTGGCTGCGAACTGTCAAGGTGCAATGCGTACAACCATGCGTTTTTTTTTTAATTTCTAAATATACAAATTCCGACATAATCAAATTTCTTATGTCCAGTTTTAAAAAACACGCTTCAGTCGCATTGCACCTTGACAGTTTGGCTGCGAACTGTCAAGGTGCAATGCGTACAACGGTACAACGTACAACTTAAGGTGTGTTTTTTAAAATTGAACACAGGAAATTGTACATGGTCGGAATTTGTAAGTTCAGAGATAAAAAACGGATGAAGTTTTGTATGCGTACACTGTAAATTTTCCGTGATTCGTTCGTTTTTAAAAATACTTCAATTTGAAGCTATAAACGAGTATTTTCCACTCCCAGACTAAGCATGAAGTAAAATTTCGAGTTTAGAAAAGCCCCGTGAAAATTTGTCGAGGGTCGCGCAGCGACCCGAGACAAATTTTCTGGGCTTTTCTAAACTCGAAATTTTACTTCATGCGCCACGCATATAAAACACTGGTTTAAAATAAAGTTCAAATTATACTGCTTCAGCATATTTATTTGGAAGTATATTTTAAACTTAACTTAAAATTAGTATATTATACGCGTGACGAAAGAAGTAAAATTTTAGAAAAGTCAATGAAAAGTCTATGAATTGAGCGTTCATCTAAAATATGTATTTATTCTGGCTCAGTACCTCTGGTAGTACCTCTGTGGCAACTAAACTCCCTAATAGAAATTGACAGCAGGTGACACTTTTTGTGTTAGGTTAGGTTGTTTTCAGTTTGAGGTTATATTTTGTAAATACAATGTTGCCAGATCTCTAATTAAATTAAGGATGAAACATTTAAATTATTTGTCCTTTATAAATTGGAAGTAGCATTGTATTTTAGACATTTTTTTGTTGTATCAACATTATTTTGGGCGTTTGTAATTTTCCTTTGTCGGAAATTAAAATCATTTTTAATTTATACCCAACTCTGTCTCAAAATAGTCGGGAACTGATTGTAATTATTATATTTTCTAAAAATGCCAGTTATGTATTTTTAAAAAATTAAATTTAAAATAAAATCACTTGGTATGTTTCACTAATTAGTGAAACATACCAAGTGATTTTATTTTAAATTTATTTTTTTTGTAAATATTTAATCATGTTTCATCAAGTGATCAATGAGAAACAAGTTGAAAATATATGCCAGTTATGGTTAAAAACTGAAGACATTTAATTTGAATGAAAGTAATAAAAGGTTACACAATTCCATCTATCCCCTATCTTTCAGTATTCTTTTAACTTACGTATCGATTTTCAGCCCGAGCACATCTTCGGCGAATTTTTCCACCACCGCTCCTCCTCCGGCGGCCCCTTGAAAGAGGTGAACGCTCGTCGTCAGCGAAGGGGGCGCAGAGAAACATCCCCGCGTATTCTTATTTGAAGTGGTGGGGCGAATTTCGGAATCATTGATTTCTTACGTAGGCCACTCCCCTGCGTACCCCACCCCACCCCTCGCACACCGCCGTCATCCCTCCTTAAATGCGCCCCCTTTTACAGACTTGAGTCCTCTCTCTCCCCTCTCTCTCTGTTTCTCTGTACAGGCCTGCAAAAGTTTCAAGGGATGGCTTCACCCCTTAAGTTTTCACAATTTTCTGTTTTCAACATCCATCTTTGAATTACAATCAAAATTTAACGACACTAAAAATAAAAAAAACTTCAATAAACATTTAGTCTTCTAAGACAAATTTGTTGTATGTTAATTATTATTAAATATTAAATTATAATTTTAACTCCGTATCAATTATTATTTAAATTTCTTTAGCCAAACGATTATTGATCTATTTTTTGATTATAAATCCAAGATAAAACTAAAAATGTGTAAAATATCGACCTCTAATTTGTGATTTTCTTTCTAGCTCCTCTAGCTGGAAAATTGTTGATGTTTTTCTTTAAGACGAATCCTAAAATAAATCATCCTTTACATTCCATTTTATTTGAACTCCTCTTGTGGAAACAAAATTGGTGTTTTTCCTAAACCCTCTTGCTCCCTTCCTGAAGTTAATTTTTCTATCCATCCTTCTCACTAGTATCCTGTTCTGGAAGCCTTCCTCCATGCGGGGTTTCTCCATCCTTTCATCTGGGGTAACACAAAAGAAAAAAATATTATTATGTTATTCTTATTGTAATGTTAATTTTACTCACGGTTGCCAAAGCAACTGGAAAGGATGTCAATACGTAAATAATGTTCTGAGATATTTTTCTTTACGTTAATAATTATTAATATATGTATAGCTACATACAGGGAAATTAATTTTTAAGTGAACATATATCTTGATGTATACGCTGTACATTTTTAGCCATTACCTTACGATTGGAACCACTTGTTAATAGCTTCAAATTGATTATTTATAGAAGCATAAATAAAACACTGTTTATCACTTTGTTTGTATAACAATTGGTTTATTTGGTGACTATAGTTTGGTTACTACACGTATCATTATCAAAACGTTAGTGGTTTGATAATGATACGTGTAGTATCGAAACTATAGTCACCAAATAATCCAATTGTTATACAAACAAAGTGATAAACAGTGTTTTATTTATGTTCAACAATGTATAACGAAGTAGAAGCCTCTATAATCAGTGATTTATAGAAGCAACGAATTCCTGCAAATTTATATAAAACTGTAATCATTGTATATTTAAAGAAAATAAATTGTCTGTATTTGGTTGTAATAATGTGGGAGTATTTTCAATTTTGTATGGCGATTATTGCGGTTTTATTAAAAAAATATACTTATAAAAGGTCGCCGTGCGCCGAGCTCCACTTTATCAAAGTGTCAAGTTGTCAGGCGCACAATGGGACAGAAACACATGTCGGCTGTCCGGCCAAGCGGGAATTTTATCGCCGTAAAAAATGAGATCCTTTCGCGATATTAACACACACACGTACAAGTGTTGAAAAAAAAAGGATGGCACATGAAAAATTCACAAATCAAACAATTTGAATACAATTGAGTGGAATATTTTACTGTGACTGTGGTCGAAAAGGGAATAGTTATCAAGACTACAATGTAGGACAAAATAAAAAATAGAATTAAAAAGAAGAAAAGACCACCATGTTGAAAAAAAAAGAAGACAAAATTAATAAGATGAAGAAAAAAAGTGTTAATAAGAATTCTACCAGGTTTCTATATGTAGTTTCTATACGTTAGTTAATTTTCACTAATTTATTTTTTATTTATTTAATAAGTTCAATAATTAATATTTGAAAAGAAATATACCTTACAAAAACAACTTATTTGTCTTACAAAGACTAATTCAAACACTCACACTTAGAATAGTAGTTTCCTGTGAAATACATAATTTGAAATTGTCCACTATTTAATAGTTACGCAGATATAAATATTAATTAATTAAAATATATTTAGAACCTTACTTTACATCAGTGTTTTATACGCGTGGCGCATGAAGTAAAATTTCGAGTTTAGAAAAGCCTGAAAATTTGGTTTGGTCGCTCCGCGCTTCGCGCTACGCGACCAAACCAAATTTTCAGGCTTTTCTAAACTCGAAATTTTACTTCATGCTTAATTAAGGATTTAATACACTAGTTGATCATCAAATTTATAAAACTACGAATTCCTGAAAATGTACATCATATACATTAGGTATGTATACACTAAAGAAACATTCTTTGTATAGTATAGTAAATAAAGCAATTCAGATCTCAGATGAATTTAAATTGTGAATGTTGTTTTTCGAATAATTTAAATAACAATGAGTATTTTGTTGTATTTAAACAAAATAATTATAATTAATAATTAAACCCAATCCACTTTGGATTTCATCGCCGAAAATGAAAAACCGCAGCCAGTCTCTGAATTTTGAATTTTGTGGAAGGAAAAGAGAGGGTTGATTAATTTTTCTCCATCGAGGCGTCGTCGAGTGGTCGTCAAAAATTCCATTTTCCCATGAGTTTTCCTTTAATTAAATTAAATTCATTAGCGTCATCCGTAATTACCAGCCGACATTGTAATCAACCCGATCGGCTCGAACGTCCCCCCCCTTCCTCTCAAAGAGGACAATAAAAAGTAGAAGTACGCGTTACAGGACTTTCAGCAAAAATTAATTAATTTACACTTAGAATATTTTATTATAAAATGGGAAATATTAACAAGAAAATTGTGTTTTGTTTGTTTGATTACTAAAATTGAATTGATTGATCTAGAAGAGAAGGGGTTCCTGGCCAAATTTTATAAAATTCCAGCTCTAAAATTCAAGTTATAGTAAAATTATACGAACAAAATAGTTGTGTGGTTAAGTGCCTACTTCTTCTTCTTCTTTTAGTGCTATCTCCTAACGGAGGTAAGCAATCATCATGGCGATTTTGATTCTTGACGTTGCCGCTCTGAATAGTTCGGTTGATGTTTTCCCAAACCATTATCGTGTTAACTATCTAGCTATAACTATCAATGAAAGCTCATAAATCTCTTTGTAGAAAATAAAGGGAGTGAGCTCACGATTCCAAACTATGATAGATCTAACCTTAAAAAATCTCAATATCTCTAAATACATACAGAACTAGCATGTCTCAGATGAGGCATCCATGTCTGATCATAGATGGATAAAATTCCATCAAGAAGTCGCTACTAACTTAGTTTTACTAGTGAGTTCTTGATGGAATTTTATTCATCTATAAACAGACATGGATGCCTGATCTGAGACATGCCAGTTCTGTAAGTCATACCGAGACTCTAAACTAACAGACAGAGATGACAAATGGCAAAAAACCAATATCCAGTAATAACGACCTGGAAACGGAAACTAATCGACTTGAACGCAAGATAACCGTACATAAGCACGCATTCCCACTGAAAAACAGAACCGCACAAACATTAACAAGATGGTGGTGCAGGGAACTGGACTTACTAAGGCACTCTGCCAGGAAAACGCACAACCGAGCTATGAACGCGAGAAATTAAGTTCACTGAAACGCATACAGAGCCATACAGAAAAACTACAAAAAAACTTACAAGACAGAAAAAGAAAGAATCCTGGAGAATTTTCTGCACGAATATAGAAAACGGGTCGGAGGAGTATTTTTTGAAATTTAGTTTATTGTCAAAGGTTATGCCAAGCTATTTAATATGAGATCTTGGTGAAATAGAATTTTGGTTCATATAAATGTTAATGGAATTATTTTAGCGGTGATATAGAATTTGGAGTTGGGATTTGTTTGGATTAATTTTTATTCTCCATTCGGTGAACCACAATTCGAGGGTGTAAAACATAGGATTCTATAGGTTTGTTTTAATTTTATTTCTAATTTTTTAAACGTCATAAGCAAAGCTATACTGAAGAGAGATAAATCTCGAAACGCGTCTATAGATGGCCTAAGACCCTAGTTTTAATCCACGTCCTTTCACTTTTAATTTGTTGCTATCTCTCCTTTCATTTTAAATTGTATTGTTAGTTGGTTTGAAGAGAATTTGACCTAAACGTTACATATACTTTAATAGCGTTGTAACAAATCAAATTAAATAAGATTTTAAATATTTCATTGTATAATTCAATATCCGGAGGTGTATTTGCACGGGAAGTAGTTGTTTCAATGGATATTTATCGTCTTAAATTGTCTTATTAATTTAGACACTGTTTGCATTTTTACGAATACTTTTTTTTTTCGTAATTTTATATATTATAGGATTCTGGATTAAAATACATGGGGTCGGGGTTGAATAGGTCGATATAATAGAGGTTATATAGGATAGGAGATAACTGTTATCCTTGTTAATTTTGACTTTTATGGATCCGTTTTCTAGGAAGTTTTAAAGGATGATTAAATGGGTAGGTAAATTTAAGGAGTGACATTTAAACAACACAGCTCTGTGCCACACGGAATCGACTACTTTTTGTATGTCTAGAAAAAAAGGGGGTAGATGATCGACCTTGGAGGTGTTGCGCGAGAGAGAACGAGCGGCTGTTTTCTCCCGACTTTTGGGGTTTCGGGTTGGTTAAGAGGAAAGTCCTTCTTCGTTGGTAAATTGATATGGTTTATTTTACTAAAGTACTCAACATACAAGTATAACAAAGCGCGACACTGACGCGTAATAAAGTGTAAAATTATTAATGATATAAGAGATTAACAAACTTAATGTATAAAAAAACTGAAGTGATATTATCAACGATCGAAACTGAAGTGATATTATCAACGATCGAAACTGAAGTGCAAGAAAAAATGGCGACGTCGAGGGTATATCCCGACGCGACAAGCTGACATAAGCTTCCGCCAATCAGGCGTTAGATATCCCAACAATACCAAATATGTAATAACACGTGTTTGTAATTAACCGTTGTTGCTAAGTGAAAAATGCTTAATTGCATTGTGACAAACGATGATGATCGTATTCTGGTGTTACTAGGCGAAAAGTGCAGACTTGCATGTAAATGCAAGTCTAGGTACATATTGGAACTTGTTAGGAATCTTACGTAATTGCTCACATTACAACAGAGGTGTGTTGTTTGAATGTTTGAGGTAAGGATACTGAGAGGGAGTGTGCTTGATCTTTGAGGAAGGAATTTGAATTGGTAGTTAGGAATCAAGTGGAATATGTGATCCAGGAGTTTTTGTTTGAGAAGGGACTCGTACAGTTTGCCAATAACAGGAAGGAGGGTGATTGGTCGGAAACTGGATACAAGGGAGTGGTCTTGGTCTCGTTTATGAATACATGTGTAGCAGGAATGGCAGCAAAAGTTTAGGATTTTTAGGATACATTGATGTCCAAGGATCCAGCACTACAAATGTGTAGGGTAAAAAGGGGAGATGGCACCCACACAAGCTGACACGAAGAAGCAGGTAAATTACTCGTGGAAACACACTTTCCTGGTTGCAGCATAGACTCCAGCATCGCAAGTGGTGACAACACAGACAGAACTTTCTCTGTGGAGCACACCGGGTGGTCATGGGAGAACGCATAAACTGGGCAATAAACGAATCCTCATCATATAATTCACCAGAAGTGAACGAGATATACCCAGCCCCCTTGCAATGAGGGAAAAGAATTATCCGCAAAACCCTCGCCAACTTATATCAGGTGTTAATCGCGCTAAGATACACACCGAGCTTATAAATGGTAGCAAAGGTTACCAAAACCAGGTAGAAGCGACTATGCGATTGCTAAATCATACAGACCTATCAGTCACATCATTCTTGCTCAAGACTCTGCCACCGCTACATCAGGAAGGACATTCTGTCAAACCAACCAATACACTAAAACCAACAGGCATGTATGCAGGGCAAATCAACATAATCTGCCCTCCACTACGTGGTAAGCAGAATAGGCAAATCCATAAAGGATACAGGGTGCACACTAGCAACCTTTCCAGATATAGAGGGGGCGTTGGACGAAACGACCTTCACAAAAATAACCAAAGCCCTTCATAGGAAAGGCATACCAGGAGCTATAAGAGACTGGATTACAATGATGCTGGAAAACAGATGGGTAACTATCAAACTAGGTGAGGCCAAACTTCTACAGAGTAGCAAAATGCTGTTCACAGGGAGGCGTCCTGCCACCCATTCTCTGGAACCTAGTCGTTGATGACCTTATAGGACCTCTAAACGCACGTGGTTACTACACAATAGGCTTTGCTGACGACATAACTATACTAGTATCAGGGATCGCACAGTCCATGCTAGCCAAACTAATAGCCGACGCACTGAAAATCGTGGAAAATTGGTGTAAAGACCAATCACTAACTGTAAATCCCACCAAGACGGAGTTGGTTCTGTTTTGAAGAAAAAGAGACAGTAGGATAACCTGCACACCCACCCAACTTCCAAGGACAACACCACAAAATCTTACAAGAAACAAAATATCTATGCGTGATACTAGATAGTAAACTTAACTGGAAGACACACCTGGAACAAGATCTAAAAAAGCATGATCCCTCTGATGCAATGCAAAAGAGCGGTAGGCAAATCCTGGGGCTTGTCAACCAAAAGCATTCTGTGGATCTATACAGCGGTGATAAGACCCATGTTGACCTACGCGGCAATCAAATGGTGGCCTAGGACCAAGAAAAAGACTGCGATGTGTCAGATGGAACACGTTCAACGCATCGCACTCCTACACGCAACAGGAGCGATGAAAACAACACTTGAAGCATTGTGTATGACACCTCTTGACATATATGTAAAGGAAAACAGCAATGCGACTCTATAAATCACAACAGTGGAAAACTCCAAACAGAGATGGTGAACACTGGGACATACTGAGGGCAACCCTAAGCAGGTGCCCACAGACAGATGGACCGGTGGACACAATCACACGAAGATATATTTTTGATAGCAAAATGAAACTGGCGAATTAAGATGATAAGCCAGGAACCAATGAAATCTATACGGATGGTGTGATTACAAAATACGCAGCAGACATCGGGATTGCCTCGAGAGGACTGTCACTAAAGAGAGTACAACCTTTGGGTAGAGGAATCACAGACCCGACCAGAGCAGAACTCGCTGCCATCCAGTATGCAGCAAAGACCCCAAAAATACGAAATCAAACCTGTAAAACCATCCGGATTATAACCGATAGTAGAGCATCAATAAACACAATCATGAGCTCAAAATCCACGTCAAAACTAGCACACGAATGCAGGGAAGCCCTAGAAATAGCTGCAGCACAAGACAATCTGACCATCCACTGGGTGAAAGGGCATAAAAACAGCAAAGGGAACATTATAGCAGAAAAACTGGCACGTAAGGCCGCAGGCACACCCCCGGAGCCGGAACCTGCACGACGACCAAAATTGACTGACATAAAAACAACCATAAAATAAAATTCAATGATCGAACACATTGAAAGAAGGAGCGACACAAAAGGAAATCTAGTAGGTAAACAATTTATCAACATTAACCACAGAACAGCAGATTATTATAGAAAGCTGTCAAGAGAAAACCCAAGGTCTATTTTTTCGACGATATTAAAAAAATTGAAACTCACTGGACTAAGTGTTTAGTCATCGAAGGAGACTTCTTAGCAAACTTATCAAACGACCCACGTTTTATTTGTTTAATAATAATAATAAGGCACTACAACGGGCCCGACTGTGGCCTAAGTGGGTGCGGCTGCTGCTGCCCTCCCGCCAAATAATCCTTAATCCTTAATAATAAACCTTACTTTCAACATAAAAATAATTATTAAATGTTTTGTGTCGTTCATTTTGTGGTACATCTTAAATACACATGTAAATAAATCACTTTTTGCTTTGTTTAACCACTGGATTTTGCACTTAATTTGTGACTATAGTTTTAGATTAATAATGACTACTAGATAGTCGAAACTATAGTCAACAATTAAGTGCAAAATACACAAAGTAAAAAGTGTTTTATTTACAAGTATAATTATTAAAAAAATTCTAAATATTCTTCTTCAGTTACTACTTTTTGCTCTTTAGTAGAGCGTCAGAGGAAGATTTCAAAATAAAAACAGTTTCGCAACAATCCACATCTCCCGAAAACACTTAATTGAGATATAGTGTGAAATCTTGTACATCACTTCCGAGTTTCGCGAGCGCGCCAAATTGATATTTCTATATTTATAACATTAATAAGTTCGCTAATTGTCTAATCAACAATTTCCATACGTACATACGTTTCCTCTTTCCCCCCACCCCCGGGGCGGGGGTTGATGGGGGGCTGCGGAGAGTGTCGATCGAAAATTTCTGCCTGCCGCGATAATCGCTCCTCGACTCGACATAGTTTTCAAGTTTCGCGCTATTAGCATTCTAAATTAACAATTAACGAATAATTTTCAAGTTTCTCTCGGCGACGCGACGTTCTTGAAATTAACAATTATGTACAGAGATTTACTGAATTTGAATATTAATTGTGGGATTCATGGAATTTTAAACTTTAGAAATAAAGAATGATGGATTTTAAAAATTGTCCCAACAAATTTTAAGTAAGAAAATGTTACGAGAATAATATAAATTTTAGTTAGTTTTAGTTTTACAATATTATGAATTTTTTAAATGGACTCCGTTGAATGAATAAATAAATAAATATTACAAGTACAGTCAAAAAGAAATAACTTAACTACATTCAGCAAATGTAGTAATTTTGTGAGGAAATAAAATTATCTAAAATGAATTAAAGTTACGCAAAATTACAGCAATATTACATTGCCGTAATTTTACGTAACTTTAATTAATTGTTAACGTTAGTATACAGTTTAATTAATTTCTTACCAACCTAAGTTAATTTTATCAAAATGCAATCGTTCAAAGATTGTTTTTTATTACAGTTTTAAGAAAAATTACAAATTTTCTGGACTTTGAAAAAACATATAAGGTACTTAAAAGCAAAGGGGTATAAGTGTCAATTGAATTAATGGAGAAGGACAGGTTTCTGTTTAATTAGCAAAGAGATATAGAGCTCTTATTGATAGGTACTGTTACCAAGTATATTTTCTATAATTTCCCATAACGATTCTGCTATTTTATTTACTGATTTTAATATAAACTGGATTTCTCTTTTTTCTTATCAGTCACTTACATCCCTTTATCAGTCACTATCAATCACTTACATCCCTTTGCTTCTAGGTAATTCATGTGTATTTTTAATAAAACTTAAAATAATTCACTTATATTTTGATTTCTCTAATTTTATTATTAGATTTAATTAAGCTTTAATGTGGAATTGCCTGCTTTTAATTTGGATACAGATTTATTTAAACTTAAAACAACTTTCATTCTATC
This sequence comes from Philonthus cognatus, assembly GCA_932526585.2. Lineage (NCBI taxonomy): Eukaryota > Metazoa > Arthropoda > Insecta > Coleoptera > Staphylinidae > Philonthus > Philonthus cognatus. Next base: position 2,398,162 of record OW052251.1, read on the forward strand.
AATCAAATAAGTATTATTTTTTTAGCTAAAATCGTGAACAAACGTTTGTTGCTCTAAGTTAATCAACAGCTTCATATTTGGAGCAACTTTAATTTAAATTCAAGTCTCGTTAGCGTTAATGATACATAGATATGCGTGTCTATCTTAGACGAATGCCTTTGTGGAGTTTTTGCTTTGAGAGTCTAATTGGAGGCAACCTCTTTGTGTCCGCGTATAAGTTGATAACAATCATCCAAAGATTGTTACCGACTGAAACTAAATTTACGGCACGCAATTTCCACTTGATAGATCAGAGGAATAATATAGTATATTATATGTAGATAGGAATATAAAGATTCTTTTTCTTTTGCGAGTTTCACTTCAAAATTACTGCAATTATAACTAATACATACTAGGACTTTTTAATTTAATTATACATATCCCGATATATACCCTGTATTTGATTAGGTATTCGTTGTTTTTGATAATTCTTTAATTTGAAGTTATTAACGAGTATTTCCACTCCCAGATTAAGCATGAAGTAAAATTTCGAGTTTAGAAAAGCCTGAAAATTTGGTTTGGTCGCGTAGCGCGAAGCGCGGAGCGGCCAAACCAAATTTTCAGGCTTTTCTAAACTCGAAATTTTACTTCATGCGCCACGCGTACTAAACACTGATCTGAAATGATGTTCAGAATACACGTTTTTAGCATACTGCTTTATTACATTATTTTAAACTTCACTTAAAATCAGTGTTTTGTACGCGTGGCGCATGAAGTAAAATTTCGAGTTTAGAAAAGCCTGAAAATTTGGTTTGGCCGCTCCGCGCTTCGCGCTACGCGACCAAACCAAATTTTCAGGCTTTTCTAAACTCGAAATTTTACTTCATGCTTAATCTGGGAGTGGAAATACTCGTTAGAAACTTCAAATTGAAGAATTATCTAAAATAACGAACAAAAAAGACTTTTTTAAACTTGAAAATTTAATATTTTTTTTTTGCTTAAATTCAAGTTTTAAATAAAAAGAAATGTTATCATAAAAGTTTATACTATTTCATAAATAATTGAATGATAAGGCTAACAAATGTCGAACACTTTCAAACATCTATTGAATAACGCTACAATTGTTTAGCCACACTATGGCTTCTTCAGGCAAAGAAATGATTTCATAAATATTTGATTTAAAGTAAAAGTTACTCAAAAACTATTTTCACACATTTTGAAAGAGCTAAGTTTACATACGCAACACTTACTTAACACATACATAATAAACTAGTAAGGATTTAATTGGAAAAAGTGTATAATTAATATCCGGAGGTGTATTTGCACGGGAAGTAGTTGTTTCAATGGATATTTATCGTCTTGAGTTGTCTTAATAATTAAGACATTGTTTGCATTTTCACGAATAGTTTTTTCGTAATTTTATATATTTTAGTAAGGATTTTGTAAGTTATGTTTTTTTATTCAAAACGACTAGAATTGTTTTCCCCAGAGCTCTTTGGGGTTGAAACGCGGCGGGTGCGCGCTAATTAATCGAATTCTGGGTGGTTGAAGGGTTGGAGATAAGACGGTAATTTGTAGCTGGAAATCGCACCTCGAAATAATTTAATCGAATCGAGAGAGCAGTTAATAAATATAAACGATTGCGCCCGGGAAATATTATTGACTGCGTAAATCAAGGCCCACCCTCCAGAAAGGGTTGAGAAACGTTCCAGCGGCAACCACCCCTTTACGAAATTAGTTGTCGGAATCATAAAATCTCGCTCTCCTTAAACTTAACTTGAAATTATTACGAAATTATTGCGAAATTACGGCGCGAGTGTGGCGCAGGGAAAATTAAGGGTTGTTTAAATTTAATTTATTCTTGAATTTTGGAGGCGTTCACTTCGTGGTACATTTTCAATATTGATATAAAAAAAAATACCTACATTTTTTATACCACTTATATAAATAAAAATAAAAGTGGTATAAAAAAGTTAAGTGTTTTCTTTAAATCAAAATTTAATTTAATTTGTGTGTTTTCTCAATTCCATTGTAAATACATTAATAGCGTAAAAATTGTGATGAAATTAAGGTGGGAGAGGGAGAGGAGATAAAGGATGTAAGAAATGGGGTAGTAGAGATGAGTTTACTTTGTATTGTATTAATTTGGAGATATGTAAAGAAAATTTAACATAAAACAAAATTGAGTTTGTCAATAGTTTGCAGAATATTTACAAAATATATAAATGAATTGAAGTTATTATTATTTGACCTGATGTTGCATTTTTGCATTTGTTCGGCAAAAAAGTTCGGAAGTAAATCAAGAAAACGAAGATACAAAAACAAGGAGGAAAAAAGTGCACACAACATCGTGAAGAAGTTTAAAGAGAAAGATTGTTTTTGGAGTTAGATTGTTTTTTAAGTCGGATAAAGGCAACAGTGTTGTGATAATTCAAAAAACAGATTATTTCAATAGTGTTAATAAATTATTAACATAGAACAGTAGAGCTGTCGTGTAACTCAAACATTCATTGTATAACTCAATATCTGTCGGGATATAAGCTCGAGAAGTAGTTGTTTCAATGAATATTTGGAGACTTGTCTCAATAAGACAAACATTTTGCAGAAAGTCGATATTAATTTTAATTCGTTTTTATATTTTGGAGATATGTTCTAGTTTTGATGCCAATAAAGGTTTTTTACAACAAATTTGTTTTACAAATCCCAAACTAAACACTCATTGAAAATACTACTTCTGATGCTAGATTCATACTTACATTTTTTATATTTCTTGACTTAAGAAAAGTAGTAGTATAGTTAATTTCTTGTAATTCTACGACTCGAGTTTCGACATATTTAGTTTTATTTTCAAGTTTGACAAATTTACAGTGTTTCTATAGCAAAAAAATTATATTTAAGTTTGAATGTTTGATATATTTTCCCTGTTATTAGATCGTTTGTATCTGTTGGGAAATAAACGAATTATTATTATTATTATTATTATCATTATTATTATTATTTAAAAGAATTAAACAGAATATGTAAAATGTTTAACATAGTTTTGGAGTTATTTTCATTTAAACGTCAAGAAATCAACATTTTCACCCAATTTTAATACAAATGAAATTTTCAAAGATTCGTAACATGGAAAATCTTAAATGGATATTTATGAATTTTTGCGAAAATATTATTCAAACTTTGCTCTTTTTGAATATGTAAAAATATAAAAACCCACATTCATAGTTTTTGAGTTATTTTCAGTTGAACGTAAAAAATCATTATTTTAACCCAACTTTAAAACACAAGTAATTTTTAAGGAATCGTATCTTAGGAAATATTTGATATATTTTAATGAGATTTTACGAGAATATTAGGCAAGCTTAGATCTTTCAGAATATTTGAAAAGTTAAAAATACCCCATTCATAGTTTTGGTGTTATTTTCAGTTGAACGTCAAGAAACCAACATTTTCACCTAACTTTAAGACAAACCCAGTTTTCAAAGAATCGTAGCATAGAAAATCTTGGATGGATTTTTATGAATTTTTACGAAAATAATGATTAAACTTTGCTGTTTTTAATTGTCTAAAATCTAAAAACACGCCATTCATAGTTTTTGAGTTATTTTCAGTTGAACGTAAAAAAATGCATTATTTTAACCCAACTTTAAAACACAAGTAATTTTCTAGGAATTGTATCTTAAGAAACATTTAATAGATTTTAAAAATATTTTGCGACAATATTAGGCAAACTTGGATCTTTCAGAATATATGAAAAGTTAAAAATACTCCATTCGTAGTCGTGGAGTTATTTTCATTCAAACGTCAAGAAATCAACATTTTCACCCAACTTTAAGACAAATGCAATTTTCCAAGAATCATAACATGGAAAATCTTAGGTGAATTTTTATGAATTTTTGCAAAAATATTATTCAAACTTTGCTCTTTTCGAATATGTAAAAATCTAAAATCACACCATTCATAGTTTTTGAGTTATTTTCAGTTGAACGCAAAAAATGCATTATTATATCCCAACTTCAAAACACAAATAATTTTCTTGGAATTGTATCTTAAGAAATATTTAATAGATTTTAAAGATATTTTGCGACAATATTAGGCAAACTTAGATCTTTCAGAATATATAAAAAGTTAAAAACACCCCATTCATAGTCTTGGAGTTATTTTCAGTTGAACGTCAAGAAATCAACATTTTCACCCAACACATCCGTTTGTTAGTTTAGCCATAGAAACACTGTAAATTTGTCCAACTTGAAAATGACAGTAAATATGTCAAAACTCGAATCGTATACATTTATAAAAATAAAGTGGTAAAAACATTGAAACACGTCTTAATATTGATTAATTTCTTGTGTTGGAAAGATAATTGAAAAATGTCTTTTCTTTCTCTAATTTCAAGAGTTAGAAAACATTTATTTGATTAATTGTTTGACTCAATAAATTAGAGAGAGAAAGTAATTTTGCAATCACAATTTAGAAAACGCACAAATTGTAAACAACCCTTAAATTTCTCTACAGCACAAGAAATTCACGAAAGTGATTGTAAGAATACAATTACAAAATTATCCAATACTGGATGATTTAAATTAAATTTAAATTAAAACACTTGATTTGTTTCACTTATTTATATTTTCTCCGACTAGTTTCGACCATTGGTGGATCTTCAAGGAGAAAATTATCATTTGTGTGTTTCTGGATTTGAATATAAATTGCGCTTTCTTAAATTCACCAACTTTCTTACGTAAATTTCGTAGTTAAATAGGTAATAGAATTCATCACCAGGGGTTGAATTTTACTCCGAATAATTAGTCCCGTGCATATGTAAGTGTAACAGGAAGCCCGGCATCTCCCTGGGACATTCAACCCACATTAATTGTATAATCTCACCCCCCTCCTCGGTTTCCAACCCCTTACAACAACCGCCGAAGGCCCCCCCTTGGAAAAAGAAACAACACCACCCTTCTCCCGAAAGTTCGCATCCGTTAACGCGAACGCTCCGTAAGAAAAACAACCCTTATTCGTAATGAGCGTAAGGGTTGGGAATCTGCGGAAAATTCGATCGAGACGCGCGCCTTGGATTTTATTTAAGATCGAGGGCCTTGGGTGCAGTTGGAATAAGGGTGGTTTTTGCGCGGAGGGCGACTCGCCCATCTTTCTCTTCTTGCGCGCCCTCCGCTTTTTCGGCTACCCTCTCCAAAATGGCGTTCTCTATTTAATGTAGGGAAAGTAATGTGAATTTCTGGGAGAGAGAGAGGGTCGTGATTTCGAGCTTAAGTTTAAGGAGACGGATTTTATGATTTCTAGTTATTGCCCTTGAGGGGGACGGGGAAAGGGAGAAGGAAAGGGGTGAGTTTCGCTCCCTATTTAACATTGAGTTTGATTTATACCGTTAATATTATTTCTGCCTTTAGATTTTACTTATATAATACGGGGAATGTTTCTATTAAGCATACATATTTCGTTGTAAATTTTAATAATAATAATGCATTTATTTACGGTTTCATCTTTTACAAAAATAGAAAATACAATAAACAAAAAAATAAATTAAAATTAAAACTATAAAAAACTAAAAGTCAATAGTTACGTTTTAAAAAAAGTTGAATTTGTAGTTCGGAGATATATCGGGATTTCTCAGGATGCACATTTTTTTCAATTAATTTGAAGATATTTTTGTTATTTTTGTTTTGCAAAACGTGTTGCGAGAACTCGAAGTCTATCTTTTATTGGTGTTATGTTTGTTGTTTGATAGAGAAGGATATTGGAAGGGTTATGAAGAGGACTTTGGGGGTGGCGAAGCTTTGTTTTTCTTAAATATATTCGGGATATTGAGCAAGATTAGGCCTTCTAAACTATGTAAAATTTTATACACACCCCATTCATAGTTTTCGAGTTATTTTCAGTTGAACGTCAAGAAATCAACATTTTCACCCAACTTTAAGACAAAGGAAATTTTCAAAGAATCGTAACATAGAAAATATTAAGTAAATTATTATGAATTTTTGCAGATATATTATTCAAACTTTGCTCTTTTTGAATATGTAAAAATCTAAAAATATGCTATTCATAGTTTTCGAGTTGTTTTGAGTTAAACGTAAAAATGCATTATTTTAACCCAACTTTAAAACACAAGTATTATTCAAGGAATCGTATCTTGGAAAACATTTAATAGATTTTGATGAGATTTTGTAAGAATTTTAGGAAAACTTAAATCTTTCAGAATATGTATAAAGTTAAAAGCACTCTATTCATAATTTTCTAGTTATTTTCAATTAAACGTCAAGAAATCAACATTTTACCCAACTATTACACGCAATTTTCAAAGAATCATAACATGGAAAATCTTGAATGGGTTTTAATGAATTTTTGCGAAAATGGTAATCAAACTTTGCTCTTTTAAATTGTGTTTAAATGTAAAAATATTCTATTCATGGTTTTTGAGTTATTTTCAGTTGCACGTAAAAAAATGCATTATTTTAACCCAACTTTAAAACACAAGTAATTTTCAAAGAATCGTATCTTAGGAAATATTCAGTAGATTTTGATGAGATTTTCCGAAAATATTAGGCAAACATAGATCATTCAGAAGATGCAAAAATTTAAAAATACCCTATCCATAGTTTTGGAGTTATTTTCAGTTAAACGTCAAGAAATCAACATTTTCACCCAACTTTAAGACAGATGCAATTTTAAAAAAATCGTAACATGGAAAATCTTGAATGGATTTTAATGAATTTTTGCTAAAACATTAATCAAACTTTGCTCTTTTTAAACATGTAAAAATCTAAAAATAAGCCATTCATAGTTTTTGAGTTATTTGCAGATGAACGTAAAAAAAACACTTTTTTTAACCTAACTTTAAAACACAAGTATTTTTCAAGGAATCGTATCTTAGGAAATATTTAATAGATTTTAATGAGTTTTTGGGAGATTATTAGGCAAATATAGATCATTTAGAAGATGTAAAAAGTTAAAAATACCCTATTTATAGTATTGGAGTTATTTTCAGCTAAACGTCAAGAAATCAACATTTTCACCTAACTTTAAGACAAACGCAATTTTCAAAGAATCGTTACATGGAATATCTTAGATGGATTTTTATGAATTTTTGCGAAAATATTATTCAAACTTTGCTCTTTTTGAATATGTAATCTAAAAACACGCCATTTAAAGTTTTTGAGTTATTTTCAGCTGAACGTAAAAAATGCATTATTTCAACCCAACTTTAAAACACAAGTAATTTTTAAGGAATCGTGTCTTAGGAAATATTTAATAGATTTTGATGAGATCTTGCGAGAACATTTTATTGCTCTTAAAGTTCGGTAAAAATGTAGATTTCTTGACGTTCAATTGAAAATAACTCCAAAACTATAAATAGAGTATTTTTAACTTTTCACATATTCTGATAGATCTAAGCTTGCCTTAAGTTAAAAATACTCTATTTATAGTTTTGGAGTTATTTTCAGTTGAACGTAAAGAAATCTACATTTTTACCGAACTTTAAGACCAATAACATTTTCAACGAATCGTAACATAGAAAATCTTAAGTGAATTTTTATGAATTTTTGCGAAAATTTTAATGAAACTTTACTCTCTTTAAATATGGTAAAATCTAAAAATACCCCGTACATAGTTTTTGAGTTATTTTCAGTTGAGCGTAAAAAATCATTATTTAAACCCAACTTAAAAACCCAAGTAATTTTCAAGGAATCGTATCTTGGGAAATATTAAGTAAATTTTAATGAGATCTTGCAAGAATATTAGGCAAACTAAAATCTTTCAGAATATGTTAAAAGTTAAAAATACCTCATTTATAGTTTTGGAGTTATTTTCAGTTGAACGGCAAGAAATCGACATTTTAACCCAACTTTAAAACAAACGCAGATTTCAAAAAATCGTATCATGAAAAATTTTCAATAGATTTTTATGAAATTATACGAAAATATTAATCAAACTTTGCTTTTTTCAAATATGTTAAAATCTAAAAATACCCCATTTATAGTTTTTCAGTTATTTTCAGTTGAACATAAAAAAATCATTATTTTAACCCAACTTTAAAACGCAAGTAATCTTAAACGAATCGTATCTTGGAAAATATTTAATAAATTTTGATGAGATTTTGCGAACATATTAGGCAAACTTAGATCTTTCAGAATATGTAAAAAGTTAAAAATACCCCATCTATAGTTTTGGAGTTATTTTCAGTTGAACGTCAAGAATTCGACATTTTAACGCAACTTTAAAATAATCGCAGTTTTCCAAAAATCGTAACATGAAAAATTTTAAATGAATTTAGATGAAATTATACAAAACTATTAATTAAACTTTGCTCTTTACAAATATGTTAAAATCTAAAAAGACCCCATTTATACTTTTTCAGTTATTTTCAATTGAACATAAAAAATCATTATTTTAACCCAACTTTAAAACACAAGTATTGTTCAAGGAATCGTATCTTGGGAAATATTTAATAGATTTTGATGAGATTTTGGGAGAATATTAGGCAAGCTTAGATCTTTCAAAATATGTGAAAAGTTAAAAATACCCCATTCATAATTTTGGAGTTATTTTCAGTTGAACGTCAAGAAATTGACATTTTAACTCAACTTTAAAACATACGCAGTTTTTAAAAAATCGCCACATGAAAAATTTCAAATGAATTTTTATGAAATTATACTAAAATAATAATCAAACTTTACTCTTTACAAATATGTTAAAATCTAAAAAGACTCTATATATAGTTTTTCAGTTATTTTCAGTTGAACATAAAAAATCATTATTTTTTAACCCAACTTTAAAACGCTAGTAATTTTCAAGGAATCGTATCTTGGGAAATATTTAATAGATTTTAATGAGATTTTGCGAAAATATTAGGCAAACTTAGATCTTTCAGAATATGTAAAAAGTTAAAAATACCCCATCTATAGTTTTGGAGTTATTTTCAGTTGAACGTTAAGAAATCGAGATTTTAACCCAACTTTAAAACAAACACAGTTTTTAAAGAATCGTAACATGGAAAATCTTAAATGGATTTTTTTAAATTTAGCTAAAATATTAATCAAAATTTGCTCTTTCAAAGTATGTAAAATTCTAAAAATACCCCATTAATAGTGTTTGGGCTATTTTCAGTTGAACGTCAAAAATTCAATATTTGAACCATAAGTAATTTTCAAAGAATTGTAACTTGAGAAATCTCAAAGGGATTTTTATGAAACTTTCCGAGAAAATTTGGTAAACTTATATCTTCTAGAATATGTAAAAATTTAAAAATACGCCATTCACAGTTTTGCAGCTATTTGCAGTTGAATGTCAAACATTACATACAGCGAACTTATTTTTTTTAAGTATACATATGTATACGTTTTTTTTGTAAATGAGTTTAGTTTGAAGCTTCAAACGAGTGTTTTCCACTCCCAGGTAAAGCATGAAGTAAAATTTCGAGTTTAGAAAAGCCTAAAAATTTGGTTTGGTCGCTCCGCGAAGCGGAGCGACCAAACCAAATTTTTAGGCTTTTCTAAACTCGAAATTTTACTTCATGCGCCACGCGTATTAAACGCTGAAAAAACCGAAATATTGTGAACAAGCGAACTTAACTTGAAATTAGTGTTTTGTACGCGTGGCGCATGAAGTAAAATTTTGAGTTTGAGGTAATCTCGTTTGGGAAATTATAAAAAAAAAATTGTACATTATTAAATTAACGTCAGAAGCTTAAATTTTACTTCAAAATAAACACGATTCAAGATTCTGAAAGCGGGGCTAAAATATCTCAACTAGTTTTTTTTTTAAATCGCGTCAAAGGTGGGATTTTGTGAAAACAACGTTACATTTTGAGGTAATCTCGTTTGGAAAATTATAAAAAATTGTGCATTATTAAATCGACGTCAAAAGCTTATATTTTACTAAGAAATAAACACGCTTTAAGATTCTGAAAGCGGGGTTAAAATATCTCAACCAGTTTTTTTTTAAATCGCGTCAAAGTTGGGATTTTGTGAAAACAACGTTACATTTTGAGGTAATCTCGTTTGGGAAATTATAAAAAATTGTACATTATTAAATCAACGTCAAAAGCTTAAATTTTACTAAAAAATAAACACGCTTTAAGATTCTGAAAGCGGGGTTAAAATATCTCAACTAGTTTTTTAAAAAATCGCGTTAAAGTTGGGATTTTGGGAAATCAACGTTACATTTTGAGGTAATCTCGTTTGGAAAATTATAAAAAAATTGTACATTAATAAAGCAACGTCAAAAGCTTAAATTTTACTTAAAAATAAACACGCTTTAAGATTCTGAAAGCCCGGTTGAAATATCTCAACTAGTTTTTTTGAACAATCGCGTCAAAGTTGGGATTTTGTAAAAACAGCGTTCCATCTTGAGGTAATCTCGTTTGGGAAATTATAAAAAAATTGTAAATTATTAAATCAACATCAAAAGCTTAAATTTTACTTAGAAATAAACACGCTTTAAGATTTTGAAAGCGGGGTTAAAATATCTCAACTAGTTTTTTTAAAAAATCGCGTTAAAGTTGGGATTTTGGGAAATCAACGTTACATTTTGAGGTAATCTCGTTTGGAAAAAAAAATGTACATTAATAAAGCAACATCAAAAGCTTAAATTTTACTTAAAAATAAACACGCTTTAAGATTCTGAAAGCCCGGTTGAAATATCTCAACTAGTTTTTTTGAATAATCGCGTCAAATTTGGGATTTTGTAAAAACAGCGTTACATTTTGAGGTAATCTCGTTTGGGAAATTATAAAAAATTGCACATTATTAAATCAACGTCAAAAGCTTAAATTTTACTAAGAAATAAACACGCTTTAAGATTCTGAAAGCGGGGTTAAAATATCTCAACCAGTTTTTTTTTAAATCGCGTCAAATTTGGGATTTTGTGAAATCAACGTTACATTTTGAGGTAATCTCGTTTGGAAAATGATTAAAAAATTGTACATTATTAAATCAATGTCAAAAGCTTAAATTTTACTTAAAAATAAACACGCTTTAAGATTCTGAAAGTGGGGTTAGAATATCTCAAGTACTTTTTTTGAAAAATCGCGTCAAATTTGTGATTTTGTGAAAACAACGTTAGATTTTAAAGTAATCTCGTTTGGAAATTTACAAGAAGATTGTAAATTACCAAATAAAATTAAATTTTACTAAGAAATAAACACACTTTAAGAATCTAAAAGCGGGGTTAAAATATCTCAACAAGTTTTTTTGAAAAATCGCGTCAAAGTTTGGGAAATTTTAAGAAGAATGCATAAAATTAAATCAACACTAACACCGGATTTTCGTCGATTCAAAACTATTTTTTGATAAAATAAACTGTATTTATTTGAATTACGAAAAAAAAAGAGAATTTGGATTTGACGCGACCAAGGCAAATTTTAAGGCTTTTCTAAACTCGAAATTTTATTTCATGCTTAATTTGGGAGTGGAATTCACTCGTGCGAAGCTATAAATTGGTTTATTATATAAAAACAACTTAAAACTCAGGTCGAAGATATGAAGTTTAAAAACACCTTATAATCTAAAAGTTGCTCTACTAAATAAAGTCGATTTTATCAACTTATTGTAAACGTAAATTGGCCTATTTTATGAAAACAACGAATTCCCTGTTTTATAATAATGTATAGGTTGTTGATGTAAAGCATGGCGACGTCTTAGCGATAGCAATTAATAAGACAGTAAACACAGCGGAGAAGCAGTAACAGTAAAAGTTGTTTAACAAGCGGCCGAGATGTGCCGGGTTTTCAAAGAGGGGGGTGGAGTTGCGAAGCGGGGGGGCGGCGAATCTCCGTCCCCATCCATCATTTACGATATGAATAAGTAAGTAAAACTCGAGTAAAACTTGCGAACTCGACTCGTGATGTTCAAATTTTAATTAGTTTTGAGCTCAACTTGATGTAAACTTTGCTAATATCAAAACGGAAATTAAAAGATAAGAAAATAACGACTGGCAACGATCCTGGGCGGTTGTTACCCCTCCCCCATTTCGACTCCTTATTTTCCAACCCCGCAAAACAACCCCCTTTACTCAAAGCGTGCTTAACACAAACTGAAACGTGATATTTTCAATATCTAAAATGGATTCATTAAACCTTAAACGTGAATGTTTTCTTTTATATAATTTTATTATTGAAATTATTAAAACACAATAGGTGCACAAATTGCTGACACATTTTCATTTATATGTATTACCTTGTAATTACTTATTTCTTGAAAATAAATTACTATTATTATTAATTTTCAGACTTTTGTAAACTCGAAATTTTACTTCATAGACCAATTTGAAGCTTCGTACGAGTGTTTCCACTCCCAGACTAAGCATGAAGTAAAATTTCGAGTTTAAAAAATCCTGAAAATTTGGTTTGGTCACTCCGCGAAGCGGAGCGACCAAACCAAATTTTCAGGATTTTCTAAACTCGAAATTTTACTTCATGCGCCACGTGCATAAAACACTGATTTCAATTAAAGTTCAGAATAAAGAAATTTAACATAAAGAAAAATTGAGTTTGTCAATAGTTTGCAGAATATTTAGAAAATATAAAAAACGAATTAAAATTAATATCGACTTTCTGCAAAAATTTTGTCTCATGAGACGTCTCCAAATATTCATTAAAACAACTACTCCTCGAGCTAATACCGCTTAACTTTGATCTCTCGTTAGTAAATACTATAGTATGTTCAGTAAAATAAAATCTCTAAAGTACCATGAAAAATATTGTAGGTTGGCAACTATGAAATTATACATTATAATTATTATGTTTGACGTTTTATATGTCAATTCCTGAAGCGTGTAGCCAACTTAGATTTTAAAAAAGATAATATCATGGCACTCTAGAGGTTTCTTTTTATTGAACATAGGATACAAATCTTTATTTTCTATAATGAAATCTTCACACATTCACCTTAAGCAAATAACTTTCGGATTAATCAAAAAAAAAAATTACATTTAAGCGGTATATTTTGAAAATCACTTGAAATCAGTGTTTAATACGCGTGGCGCATGAAGTAAAATTTCGAGTTTAGAAAATCCTGAAAATTTGGTTTGGCCGCTCCGCTTCGCGGAGCGACCAAACCAAATTTTCAGGATTTTCTAAACTCGAAATTTTACTTCATGCTTAGTCTGGGAGTGGAAACACTCGTTCGAAGCAAAATCGAATTGGCCTATTATATAGTACATACAAAATTGGCTTATTATATAGTACATTAACAACGAATTTACTTCATGCTTAATCAAAGAGTGGAAACACTTGGTAACGCATGAAATTAGTATTTTTTTGAACTTCACTTGAAATCAGTGTTTAATAAGCGTGGCGCATGAAGTAAAATTTCGAGTTTAGAAAATCCTGAAAATTTGGTTTGGCCGCTCCGCTTCGCGGAGCGACCAAACCAAATTTTCAGGATTTTCTAAACTCAAAATTTTACTTCATGCTTAGTCTGGGAGTGGAAACACTCGTTCGAAGCAAAAACGAATTGGCCTATTATATAGTACATAAAAAAATTGGCTTATTATATAGTACATAAACAACGAATTTACTTCATGCTTAATCATAGAGTGGAAACACTGGGTAACGCATTAAATTAGTATTTTTTCTCTCTATCTCGATATTATCTAGTGTGTATGGATGCTTGTGAAGGGTGTAAGGAATTGGATTTTCCCTATCGGCAGACAATTACTTAGCGAATTACGCTCGTCGTGAGGTGGCGAATTTTCCACTCCACGGAGAAGTAATCTCCTAAATAATAAACAAAGTGAATTAAGGAACCTTGCGTCGACCTCAAAATTAATTAATTAACGTTCTCTCGCACAAACAACCTGAGTAAAAAAAATCCGATAATCGATCGATAATTCAGAAATACATAAATATCATCCAAAGATTTTTACGAAAATTGCAAAATGAATGTTATTAATAAAGGTTTGCTTTAAAATATAAAATACTTAGTATAATTTGGGTAAACAGATTCTCTAAACAGTTCAGTATAAATACATTCAGAACTCTTTACATTACTTTAGTTCGCCCTCATTTGGAGTACTGTTCTGTAATATGGACACCACATTTTAACAACCACAGTGACTTAATTGAAAAGGTCCAAACTAGATTTTTATTACTTGCTTCACATAAGCTAGGTATTGCCCGGATAAATTGTAGCCGATCTTATATGCTAAATGTATTAAATTTAAAATCTCTGCGCTACAGAAGAGTTATGCTAGATTTGTGCTATGGGTACAAACTAATTAATGGCTTTGTGAACAGTAGCATATTGGTTGGGGCATTAAACTTTAATTTTTATTTATCCACTGTTCTACGAAACAAACCTTTGTTTCGTTTAAACACCCATCGCACAAATTATGCCTCTAATAATCCTGTTTGTCGCATAATGAAATATTGTAATATACTAAATACATTTCAAAATATTAAAATACTTTTTAATATTTTGTAATTCTTACAATATGTTTAAGCGCCACCTTTCGCTCATTGATCTTGTAGTTGTTTTTTAATTGTATTTATTAGCTAATTGTAACTTGAATTTTATAACTATCATGTGCTTTGTATTATTTGTTATATGTTTAATTTAAACACATTTATTATTATATATATATTTAATGTAAAATGGAGATTTCCGCACAAATAAATAAATAAATTCTGCACATAATGAAATTGCCTGTTTCACAAAGAATTGGGTAATACATTAAACAGTGATTTGTTTTATATAATTAACAAAAAATAGTTTTTATTCTCACTAACTTCTATTTTTTCTTTTAATTCTCTTACAATGTCAAAGTTGTATATGTCTAGATTCAATCGTTGTCGAGTAATAAAATTAAAGCAAAATTTCAAAAAATCAGTGTTTTTGACAATATCTTGAAAATAACAGAAGATATTTCAAATATGTTTGCAGGCTATTATTGAGTCCTGAAATAATCGATGAACTTTGTTTCATCTTTGAAGTGCGTGTTTTTCTAAAGATATCCGCAAGCAAAGGCGAACGAAAATGGGGGTTTTCAAAGGAGCGCACCTCGGAATCTCATTATCAACGAGCGAACGCCGCGACGCCCTCCAGCCCTCCCAAAAATCCTACCCTCTAAGAAGAAACGGTAAATCCAATTATGAGGGAAAACCGCCTTACGCCGCTGCTCAAACGGAACATCAAACATACTTTATCAAAACAAATTTTACCTCGCGATATTTTCGTGTTTAATCTTCCCCGCGTTTGATCACAACCGAAAAACAGATCTCTATTATTTAGCATCAATGAGACAAATGCCCATTTCGTCAGTTTTTAATCTCTTGGTGAAAGATTGTCTGTAAATAATTTATAAATATAAAAACGAATTAAAATAATTATCGACTTTCTGCAAAAAAAAAATAGTCTTATTGAGACAAGTCTCCAAATATTCATTGAAACAACTACTCCTCGAGCTAATACCCCGACACATAATGAACTATACTATGAATATTTGAGTTACACGACAGATTTACTGTTCTGTGCATAATAACGCGCCGTATCTCTTATTTAAGGCGTTCAATTGTTTGTGGCTTGATCGCATACAGCTTTTCCTTTACGTCGCCTCAAGGAAAGAAGTCCATCGGCGTTACATCGCACGATCTTGGTGGCCAATGTTGATCGCGATATGTCACGGTCTGGAAACTTGGTCTGCAGTAACACCATTGTAAACTATACAATGAATATTTGAGTTACACGACAGACTTGCTGTTCTATGCATAATTTATATGCCAATAACGCGCCGATAAATTAAAATCATTTCTAATCAACCAAAACATTGATGTTATGTTAATTGCTGAAACGCATTGCACTTCAAAAAGTTTTATAAAAATACCTAAGTACACGATTTACCACACCAACCATCCCAGTGGAAACGCACATGGTGGAACTGCGATCATCATCAAAAGTTCTATAAAACATCATGAACCAGAGAAACACCAAAACAAATATATACAAGCAACCAATATCCAGGTAAAGGAATTGAACAGGAAGATAACAATTTCGGCCGTCTATTGCCCACCAATCAAGAAAAACCACACTATCAAGAAAGATCAGTTCACAACGTTCTTCAAAACTCTAGGGGATCGTTTCATCGCCGGTGGCGATTACAATGCCAAACACACCAACTGGGGCTCAAGAATAATATTACCTCGTGGCAGAGAATTACTAATGGCAACAGACAGCCTAAACTGCCAATACGTATCAACTAGGGAGCCCACATACTGGCCCAGTGACATTAATAAAACACCTGATTGCATCGATATATTTGTTACTAAAGGCATCAGTACAAACTACATAAAAGCCGAATCCTGTTATGACTCATCCTCTGATCACTCTCCTGTAATCTTAACCTACAGTACTCAAGTTCTAACTAAGAAGAAACCACCATCACTATGTAACAACAAAACTAATTGGGTCATCTTCCGAGAACTCTTTGAAGAAAGATGAGATTTCAATATTCTATTAAAATCAGAGCATGATTTAAATGAAGCTATAGAAAAACTTAAGCTAGTAATTCAAACCTCAGCTTGGGACTCTATTCCAGACAACTCCCAACAAGAAACTATTGAAAACTGTCCCCAGATAGTCAAACAAAAAATCGAAGAAAAAAGAAGGCTTCGTAAATTATGGCACCACACAAGACACCCCCAAGACAAAACAAAACTGAATCAGGCTACCAACAAATTAAAAGAACTGTTAAAAAACATTTAAAACCAATACACCCAAGACTATCTCGGACGTCTATCTCCTACTGCAGCTAACTACAACTTACTCTGGAAGGCAACCAAGAAGCTAAAACAACCACAAGACCCCATACCTCCTATCAAATTCAATGGAAACTGGGCAAAAAGCCCAAAGGAAAAGGCTAACGCATTCGCCGAACATCTCTGCAACGTATTCAAACCTTCCCCATCAACTAGCACTGCAAACGAAGACCACTCCATTAAAGAGCTCTTAGAAACCGTTGTATGCCCAACAAACGCATCGCCAATAAAACGCGTAAAAATAGCAGAGATTAATAATGCCATTTAAAACTTAAACTCCAAAAAGTGCCCAGGTTACGAACTCATAACCGGAAAAATATTAAAAGAACTGCCACTAAGTGGTATTCGAATGCTGACAATCCTTTTCAACAGCGCTATAAGACTTGGAATCTATCCAGCTCAGTGGAAAGTGGCGCAAATTTTAATGATTCATAAATTCATCAAAAAACCAGAACAGGTTCAATCATACTGACCAATAAGCTTACTTCCAATCATATCTAAACTCTTCGAAAAAATCCTACTCGAAGGAATCAAGCCGATCCTGGTAGATAGAAACCTTATCCCGAATTACCAATTTGGGTTCAGGCAACAGCATGAAACTGTTGAACAAATACATCGTGTAGTTCAAAAAATAAATCAAGGCTTCCAAACGAAACAATATTGCTCAGCTGCCTTCTTGGATATCAGCCAAGGTTAGGTTAGGTTAGGTTTATATGGCAACAGCCAAGGCTGTTCACTTAGGCCCATAGGGCCCGTTGTGATACCATGAGAGATCCTTCCCCTATACAACCCAATTTGAGCACCTAATGAATCCGATCAGATCCCCCACCTTTATAGGTGAGAGCTCCGCCAGTTCACTTGCGTGGTGCAGACCGAGGTACTTCATTCGTTTCCCCTCAAGAGCAGGACATTGACCTAGATAGTGGAGTACTGTTTCTTCCTCCTCCTCATCTAGGCATTCTCTGCAGTAGTCATTGTATTTGAGACCCATCTTTTGTACGTGTCCACTCAAAAAACAGTGACCCGTGATGATGCCTACTGCCTTCCTTATGTCGATTCTGCTAAGTGCAATTAATCTTTTACTGTTTATAGTGTCACACATAGGCCATAGCTGCCTTGTTATATGACACGTGTCTTCTTCCTTCCACCTAAGGTTAACCCATAATGTCATTTGGTCCCTTAATAGTCTCTTGCATTCTCCAAGAGCAATGTCCGCGGAAAGTTCAGTAGATAGGTCTCTCATCCTTGCCCCCTTCTTTGCGAGGCCGTCGGCAATTGAGTTTCTCTTGATATCACTGTGACCTGGTACCCAGATGAGCCCCACATCACAGCTGTTAGCGAGCTTGTTAAGCACTTTTCTGCAGTCTCTGACCACCTTGGAGGTGCAGTAGGAACTATGGACTGGCCGTGATCGTCTAGTGGTTAGGACCCTACGTTGTGGACATCAGCCAAGCGTTCGATAAGGTATGGCACCCAGGACTACTATTCAAATTAAAAAGAGATCTTCCACAAAACCTGTACAACATCTTAAGATCATACCTAAGCGAACGCCTATTTCAAGTAAAGCACCAGGATGAATACACTACTCTACATCCCATTCACGCTGACGTACCTCAAGGAAGCGTACTCGGTCCGGTACTCTACCTTATCTACACTGCAGATTTTCCAACAATGAGAGAAACAACGGTCTGCACATTTGCTGATGATACAGCCATCATAGCACTCCATACAAAACCAGATATGGCTTCCAATATCCTTCAACAAAACACAAAACCAGATATGGCTCCCAATATCCTTCAACAAAACCTAAACCAAATTGAAAACTGGCTAAGAGTTTGGCGTATAAAAGCCAATGAGAGTAAATCTACTCACATAACGTTCACGCTCAGAAGACAAACGTGTCCCCCTGTAACACTAAACAACAATCAACAACTTGCTCAAGAAAAAGTCGTTAAATACCTTGGGATGCATCTGGACAGCAGATTAACCTGGCATACACACATATGGAAAAAAAGACTGCAACTCGGTGAGAAGCTTCGACAAATGTATTGGTTGTTGGGGCCCAAATCACAACTATCCACCACAAATAAATTTCTTATCAACAAGACCATTTTATGGACGTATGGCATTGAACTGTGGGGTACTGCAAGTAACTCGAACATTGAGATCCTGGAAAGATATCAAAACAAAGTCTTACGAGTTATTCTTAAACTGCCACAGTATGTACCAAACTGGCTCTTACTACACGAATCAAGTATTCCCTCAGTCAAACAGGAAATAAAACCCAGAAGCGACATGTACAAGACCCGACTAAAACAACATCTAAACCACCTTGCAGTAGGACTACTGACTAACAATAATGTCTGGCGACTAAAGCGTATAGACCCTTTGGACCTAATACACAGATTCTAACATCACCAAGTTGCCAAGAAATTAATATGGAAAAAGGTAGAAGAAATTGTCAATGGATGATCATCTTCACAGAACCATACTTCACCTGCCAAACAAATTTGCTGAATGTCTACAATTGTAAATACGACAGATTGCAAAATATATGGGGATTAAGAAAAAAATAAAAAATAACGCGCCGTATCTCTTATTTTAGGCGATCAACTGTTTGTGGCTTGTTCGCATAAACCTTTCCCTCGCATAAACCTTTTTCTCACGTAGCCTCAAAGAAAGAAGTACATCTTGGTGGCCAATGTTGATCGCCAAACCTCGAGATGACACGGTCTGGAAACTTGGTCTGCAGTAACACCATTGTTTCGCATGCTGTGTGGAATCTGGCACCGTCTTGTTGAAAAACCATATCCTCCACATCAATTTAATCCAATTCGGGCCAAAAAACTCGGTTCAAATACGGCGCTAATACCCCGACAGATATGAAAATTTGAGTTACACGACAGATTTACTGTTCTATGCATAATTTATATGCAAAATGCAACATCAGGTCAAATTATTCTCTCACCAAACTAAATGAACCCACAAGAAATTGAAATAAATTGAAAATATTACAGGGAATAAATATTAATTAAAAGAATCTTAGGCGATCTTAAAGAAAAAGTTTGGCTTACGACTTTTTCTCTAAGACCGACTAAGATTCTTTCAATTAATATTCATTCCCTATAATTTGGAGAAGTCCCAGCGAATATAATTTTTTGAGAAAGTCGATATTAATTTTAATTGGTATTTAAATTTGTAAATATTCTGCAAACTATTGGCAAATTAAATTTTACTTTAAATAAGTAATTTGTTGAAGGATAAATTAATAACACTTGGTTTGTTTCGCTATTTGTTTCTATTTACTCGACTAGTTTTACTATTTACGGCATTATCAAGGATAATGCCGTAAAGAGCGAAACTAGTCGAGTAAATAGAAATAAATAGTGAAACAAACCAAGTGTTTTAAATTTATCCTTAAATATTAGTTCAAAATATTTCACCAAGTGATAAATGAGAAAATTATTCAAGAAATAAATAATTTGATTAGTTTTTTGAGTTGATAATTTCAACGAACGTACACACACACAGCTAACTCCTTAGTTGTTTAGTTAAAAGACAAGACTGAACGCCCGCACAGTGAGAAAGTCTATATTAATTTTAATTCGCTTTTATATTTGTAAATATTCTTCAAACTATTGGCTAAGTCAATTTTTCTTTGTATAAATAATTTGATTAGTTTTTCGAGTTGATTATTTCAACACACGTACACACCCACAGCTAACTCCTTAGTTGTTTAGTTAAAAGACAAGACGGAACGCCCGCACAGCATAGACTTAAATTTAATTTCAAGACGTGTCTTCCCTAAAATCCCGAATCCCCAGCGAACGCCCGAGCTCCGGGGACGCCGAAAAGAGAGGAACGAAACGACGCTTGATTTAATTAAACAATTTGTAAAAGCGTGAGCGGAATATATCGACAATTGAAGTCGCACCGAATAGACCTACGTACACATAAAGACACTCTCTCAAGAGGTATTTACGGGGTGAGGGGGGCGTCGCGACGCCTCGCGAATAACCCTCTCTAATCAGGGCGTTTCTATTATCTATTGTGGCGGCAGGAAGGATTTCTTCTCTGCGAATTGGAATTGTCGTTATTATCTATTCTGCGCGAGGATAACACATCAAATAAATTTAATTAGTGTAGGAGTCTTCATTTGATTCACTCACTTACAAATTTATTGAAACAGATTCGTAATTAATGCCTAAAGAATGTTGATAACAAGAGTGTAATGGAACACAGAGAAAAGTAGTGATATAACGGGTGTCTCAACAAGAGCGCCGGATTTAATTTACAAGAAAAACAAATTTTTATTCAGTTAAGCAAATATTTATATTTCAACCTGAAGAGGAATAGTTGCGAATACCCATTAACGGCCGAGCAATTATAGAGATAACACTAAAAGTTGATTTTAGGTAAAATTCTGCACTTATTTTTATAATATCTATGAATGACTTCTTGTATTACATACTGTGAATTTTTCTTATAAATATACATAATGTATATGCTGTAAAATTTCAGCCATACAACGATTTTATATAAAAACGTGCAGTATGAAGTTTAGAACGAGTGATTCCACTCCCAGACTAAGCATGAAGTAAAATTTCGAGTTTAGAAAAGCCTTATAATTTGGTTTGGTCGCTCCGCGAAGCGGAGCGGCCAAACCAAATTTTCAGGCTTTAAAAATACACTCACATTATTTTTTTTTAATTGTATAATAATCGAAATATTTTTTTTTCAGGCTTTAAAAATACACTCACATTATTTTTTTTTAATTGTATAATAATCGAAATATTCAAATAACAAAACATTTATATATTTCTTTATACATTTTCAAGTCAGGCCAAACAATATAAATCAAATTGACCTATTTAGTAATTTAATTAACAAAAAATTAAATATGTTGCGTGTATGCATCAATGGCGCTTAATGGGTTAAACGTGAAATGAGACATCAGGGCAAATGGCCACCGCGAAATCTCTGGCACAGCGTCATTCTTTTCTTGAAATTCTGGATAACGTTTTAGTTATGCAAAAAGCTTATGCAGAATTTCAAGACAAGAATGAGCTGTACCAGAGATTTCGTGGCTCTATTTCGACAATACCACGCCGTATCTCTTATTTTAGGCGTTTAACTGTTTGTAGCTTGTTCGCATACACCTTTTCCTTCACGTAGCCTTAAAGAAAGAAGTCCATCGGCGTTAAAGCGCACGATTTTGGTGGCCAATGCTGATCACCAAGCCGCAAGTTGACACGGTCTGGAAACTTGGTCCGCACCATTGTTTCGCATGCTGTGTGGAATCTGACACCGTCTTGTTGAAAAACCATATTCTCCACATCAATCCAATTTGGTCAAAATACGGGGCGTTATTGGCGAAATAGAGCCACAAAGATGCAAAAACATTGCATAAATGTGGCTTTATTTCGCCAATAACGCGCCGTATCTCTTATTTTAGGCGTTTAATTGTTTGTGGCTTGCTCGCATACATCTCTTCCTTCACGTAGCCCTAAAGAAAGAAGTCCATCGGCGTTAAATCGCACGATCTTGGTGGCCAATGTTGATCGCCAAACCGCGAGACGACGCGGTCTGGAAACTTGGTCCGCAGTAACACCATTGTTTCGCATGCTGTATGGGACCTGACACCGTCTTGTTGGAAAACCATATCCTCCACATCAATTCGGTTGAAATACGGCGCGTTGTTGGCGAAATAGAGCCACAAAGATGCAAAAACATTGCATAAATGTGGTTTTATTTCGCCAATAACGCGCCGTATCTCTTATTTTAGGCGTTTAACGGTTTGTAGCTTGTTTGCATACACCTTTTCCCTCACGTAGCATTAAAGAAAGAAGTCCATCAGCGTTAAAGCATACGATTTTGGTTTTGGTTGATCGATTTTGGTTTTGCCAAGCCGCGTGATGATACGGTCTGGAAACTTGGTCCGCAGTAACACCATTGTTTCGCATGCTGTGTGGAATCTGACACCGTCTTGTTGAAAATCATATGCTCCACATCAACTCGCCAAAAAAACTCGGTTAAAATACGGCGCGTTATTTGCGAAATAGAGCCACAATTATTCAAAAACGTTAGAATCACGCTGTGCCAGAGATTTGGTGATGGCCTTTTGCCGGATGTCCTATTTCATGTTTTTTTTTTTGATCTGATGATCTTGACATAGGTTCTCACTACAGCCATATCTCATTGTATATATAAATATGTATAAATTAACATATATTTGTACGTCACGACACATTCACACCACACCCAGGGACACGACGAGATATTATTTTTAAAAAACAACTCCCTGTGCACGAGAATCGAACCCGGTCTGTGGCTTGCTGAGCGATTTACCATCCGGCGACGTTACCGCTCGGCCACCACCTGCCCTATTTCATGTATAATCGCAACTATTCCTCTTCACGTTGAGATGTAAATATTTGCTTAATTCGAAAAAAAAGTGTTTTTGTTGAAAATTAAATCTTGCTGAGACACCCTTTATTTATTTGCTTATCTTTTATTAGAAGTTGTTAAAGAGCTGGTGGGCTAGGTGTTGGTAGCCAGAAATAAATTTGATTGAAACGCAACGTGAGAGCTAAAGATACCCAAAGACGCCAAGCCGCCAAGTCGCATGCTGTGTGGAATCTGACACCGTCTTGTTGAAAAACATATGCTCCACATCAACTCGCCAAAAAAACTCGGTTAAAATACGGCAAGAGAGACAATTATTCAAAAACGTTAGAATCACGCTGTACCAGAGATTTGGTGATGGCCTTTTGCCGGATGTCCTATTTCATGTATTTTTTTGATCTGATGATCTTGACATAGGTTCTCACCACAGCCATATCTCATTGTATATATAAATATGTATAAATTAACATCTATTTGTACGTCACGACACATTCACACCACACCCAGGGACACGACGAGATATTATTTTTATATAACAACTCCCTGTGCACGAGAATCGAACCCGGTCTGTGGCTTGCTGAGCGATTTACCATCAGGCGACGTTACCGCTCGGCCACCACCTGCCCTATTTCATGTATAATCGCAACTATTCCTCTTCACGTTGAGATGTAAATATTTGCTTAATTCGAAAAAAAAAAGTGTTTTTGTTGAAAATGAAATCTTGCTGAGACACCCTTTATTTATTTGCTTATCTTTGATTAGAAGTTGTTAAAGAGCTGGAGGGCTAGGTGTTGGTAGCCTGAAATAAAATTGATTGAAACGCAACGTGAGAGCTAAAGATACCCAAAGACGCCCCCTTTGGCGTTGGTAAGTTTCGAACCCCATCCAGAGCAAGCATAAACACTATCTAAAGTAAACGTCCGCGTTCCAAAGCGATGATATATTTTATTTCGGTCGTATTCCGGTGTGCAGTTTGCCTTTCGAAACAGTTCCAGGCTTCCAGTTCGGCACCTTATCTGCAGGGCCATTCCCGTGGGTATTTAAACACGAAGACGTGCGCTCGCAATTCCGCCAACCGCCGATAACGTCAAGTGGCTGCTATTAGTCTCGCTGGGACCCTAGGTGAGACACACCTACCACCTCCTAGGTGCTGCCTCCTGCTGCTGGCGCTGCTGCGGGGCGACACTTTTTGGGAGGGCGAAACAACGGCATTAAGATGATTGTGCTCGAGATCGTATCAGACCGTGCGGGTTTCAGTTCTCTCTCTTAATTGTCACAAGGACCGTTATGGTTTATTGCTAGAACGTAGACGAACGTTTTAATGACGCTAATGCTATTTCATTATTCTCACAGATAACACGTAATCTAGATTACACACATTTTTATCTATACAAGTTAAAAAAATCGGCTCTATTTGATAAAACAACATTTAGATTATAAGGAGTTTTTAACCTCCAAGTCTTTGACCTGAGTTTTAAGTTTGTTATAGAGCTCACAAATAGAAAGACTGTTATTCCTTACTTCACTTTATATTTTTATGTTAGATGTACATTTCGAGACACAAGGTGCTCATTATCAATAACAAGTTTGTTATTGATAATGAGCACTTTGTGTCTCAAAATGTACATCTAACATAAAAATAAAAAGTGAAGTAACGAATAACAGTCTTTCTATTTGTGATTAATCACTTCACGTAAACTCGAAACAATACAGTTGTTATAGAGCTGCATGAATAAAATAATTCCGTTTTCCATATCCTAAAATACTTGTGTTCAGTATTTTTGGATATGGAAAACGGTTTTTTTATTCATGCAGCTCTTTAACAAACTTAAAACTCAGGTCAAAGACTTGGAGGTTAAAAACTCCTTCTAATCTAAATATGGTTCATTGATCGGATGTTAACACCAATAGAATCGTATGCCGAGTATTTCATTACTCAATTGCTGCCAGCCAATCCTATCCCGAGTATTTCATTACTCAATTGCCCTCTATCGACCGTATGCAAAGTTTTTTATTACTCGGCCAATTTTAAGACGGGTTTTCCATTTCTCGATTGCTGTCAGATTATTATATGTAGAGAATTTCATTGTTCAATTACTTTCAGTCAATCGCATGGCGAATATTTCATTAGTCGATTGCCGTCGATCATTTGTATGCCGATTGTTTTATAATTTAATTGCTCAGTCAATCCAATTGCTCAACTAAAAAAATCTGCATTTGATAAACTGACAGCGATCGAGTAATGAAAAACTTGGCTTTGAATTGGCTGAGCGCTCAGCCAATACAAAGCCAAGTTTTCCATTACTCGATCGCAGTCAGTTTATCAAATGCAAATTTTCTTATTATTCAGTTGTCGTCAGTCAATCGTATCCCAAGTATTTTATTATTCAATTGCTGTCAGCCAATCAAATGCCGAGTATTTCATTACTCAATTGCTTTTAATTAATTGTATGCCGAGTATTTAATTATTAAATTGCTTTTCATCAATTGTATGTCGAGTATTCCATTACTTAATTGCCAATCATCAATTGTATATTGAGTAATTCATTACTCAATTGTTTTTCAATAATTGTATGCCGAGTATTTAATTACACAATTGCATTTCATCAATCGTATGCCGAGTATTTCAAGACTCAATTGCTGTTAAACAATTGCTCGCAAAGTTTTTCATTATTTTTTTAAATAATAATAATAAACAATCTTTATTCCTTTAAAAATATACATAAGAAAGAAAATAAACATATACTTAATATAGGAATTTGCGTCAAGGGAAACACGTATGTATAGCAATGTTATACAATTTTATAATAAAAGAATTCTTCCAAATTATATGGTTCCATTAACAATAGCACATTAATTAGTCTATTCTTGAAATTATTGATCCTATTCTTCATTTTTAGGTTTGACGGCAAAAAATTATAAAATTTCATACACCTATATCCGGGAATTTTTTCAGTGAAAGTATACTTGTGAATAGGGTATACAAAATTTTGTTTGTGTCGAGTATCGTGCTCGTGTGAACTTTTGTTTTTCAAAAATAGATGCTGTTGTTTCCAAACGAATAGTAGACTTTCTAGTATATATATTGCAGTTACTGTGAGTATACCATATTCAGAAAACAATGTTCTGCATGAAGCAGTTGTTTTAAGCCCTAACATCGCTCTAAGTGTACGCTTTTGGAGAATGAAAATTTTATTAAGCTGTGTGGAGCTCCCCCAATGTATTATTCCATATTCGATTGGTGTCTGTGAAATGTGGGCTACGATACACTTCTTGATATGCTTATAGAAGAAAATATTAACATAGTATACCAATGGCGTAATAATTTATTAATCAATTGCTATTAGTCAATTGCATGAGAATTATTTCATAAATTAAGAAGAATAGTCTCTAAATCTATCAATTGTACAGATTCAGTATAAAAAAATATACATAATATTTGGAACTTCACAATATTTACTGTTTTATACGCGTGGCTCGTAAAGTAAATTTACGCCTTCCACAGTTTTCAAGTTATTTTTAACAAACCGTCGAAAAAATAGAATTTTATAGAAGTATTAAAAAATACTTAAAGTTTTAAACATTCACCACATGGAAATTATTTTGGAAATGTTCATGGAATTTCGTGTGGATGTTAAGAAGACATTGCTCTTTCAGAAATTGCCAAAAACAAAAATTGGGCTATCGACAGTCACCAATTTTGTTTTTTTTTTAATTAAAAGTCGTAAAAGTTGAATTTTATGGAAATATTTAAGGAAAATCAAACAGTTGCCTTAGTTTCGAAACCAGTTTCTGTAACTTCTGGGGTTTCTGGAGGAATCCATGTTGCCGCTAATTTAGCATAGGGCCGATTTTGTAAAGAAAAGGTTCGCGGCTAGGCGCGGGTTCTTTACCTGCGAGGGACGAGGCCCTCATTATCCACGCGACCGGACACCCAGAGAAAAAACAGATGTTTTAAACCATTCGCTTGAGATGGACATCCGGGCCGGAATTTGTATATTCGCAGAAGATTATGCCAGAGCACGTTTTTTTGGGAACAAATTGGCAATAAAACGGACACCTTTAGCGGCAACAGGCAAACAACCCTTATTTCCGGAAAAACTTTCCACCACCACCACCAGCCAGCCCCAAGAGCTTTATGGGAAAGGAAAAAAGAGACACTCACTCTCCAAATTTCGATTAAGAAGCATCGATCTTTTTGTAAAACATTTTTTAGTCCGCGATAGAGAATTTTATTTTGTTGTTGTTTACATAGTTAATAAATAGTGTTAAAGTCATTTTCTTTTATAATTAATGGGAGCTTCCCATTTGGTCCTTCGAGTATTTAAAGGTTTAAGGTTTAAACAATCCACTTTGGGCCGATATGTATAAATAATATCGGGTCAAAGTGGGTTCCTTTAGGAACCACAGAAGTTTGTAAATGAAACTTCTAACAAGTGTTTTCACTCCCAGGTTAAGCATAAAGTAAAATTTCGAGTTCAGAAAAGCCATAGACGCGTTTTTAACTTCAGGGTCTTCGTCAGTGTGGGGACCACACTGACGAAGACCCTGAAGTCCGAAACGCGTCTGTGGCTTTTCTAAAGCCTAGTTCTGAGGAATACTGAACATTTCTGCTTATATCAGCCAATACGTGAAGACTAGTAAGCCATCTAATGTCCTCTAGTGGCACCGTTAATGACATTAAAATCCTATGAATTATTCCTTTTTAATTTAAATTACACGCCTTTTCCATTATTTATCTCCTTACTTATTTCATTATTTCTAAATTAACCTCAATCATTTTCTCCCCTTTTTTGTGGGGACCACACTGACGAAGACCCTGAAGTCCGAAACGCGTCTGTGGCTTTTCTAAAGCCTAGTTCTGAACAATACTGAACATTTCTGCTTATATCAGCCAATACGTGAAGACTAGTAAGCCATCTAATGTCCTCTAGTGGCACCGTTAATGACATTAAAATCCTATGAATTATTCTATTTTAATTTAAATTACACGCCTTTTCCATTATTTATCTCCTTACTTATTTCATTATTTCTAAATTAACCTCACTCTTTTTCTCCCCCTTTTTGTGGGGACCACACTGACGAAGACCCTGAAGTCCGAAACGCGTCTGTGGTTTTTCTAAAGCCTAGTTCTGAGGAATACTGAACATTTCTGCTTATATCAGCCAATACGTGAAGACTATTAAGCCATCTAATGTCCTCTAGTGGCACCGTTAATGACATTAAAATCCTATGAATGATTCCTTTTTAATTTTGATTACACGCCTTTTCCATTATTTATCTCCTGACTTATTTCATTATTTCTAAATTAAATTCACTCTTTTTCTCCCCCTTTTTGTGGGGACCACACTGACGAAGACCCTGAAGTCCGAAACGCGTCTGTGGTTTTTCTAAAGCGTAGTTCTGAGGAATACTGAACATTTCTGCTTATATCAGCCTATACGTGAAGACTATTAAGCCATCTAATGTCCTCTAGTGGCACCGTTAATGACATTAAAATCCTATGAATTATTCCTTTTTAATTTAAATTACACGCCTTTTCCTTTATTTATCTCCTTACTTATTTCATTATTTCTAAATAAACCTCACTCTTATTCTCCCCCTTTTTTCATGAAATTCAAGGGAGAAGGGAGAAAAAGGGCAGACTTCAGCGGATTTCCGGACGTCTTTATCGCGAACCGTGCAGGCCGTGCTGTAAAACGGGGTTAGAGGGGTGGGGGAAAGGGGATGAAAAACAGATTTTCCCCTCGGGCCGTAAATCCAGGAGTAAACAGGAATATGATAAGGCCGGGTGGGGGGGTGGCGCGGGCGGAAAAGGAAAAATGGAAAGCCACGAGAGGCGAGAAGATGGTCGGTTAATTGTCGGATGAAAAACTGTTTGAGCTAAGTGAGTTTTAAGCGCCCCCGTTTCGCAACTTGTGCTCGCAAAAATTTCTCTCTAATTTCTACACAAGAGTTAACAACTATGTTTATTAATAAATTGTTTCTTCATGAATTATGATTAATAATTGGGATACAAATATGCTACATTCAAAAATTATAAACAATATTTCAAGATATTATGAATTGTGGAGGCTTTTACTTCGTTATACATGTTAATTTAACACAATAATAATAATAATAATTCTTTATTAACGGACAAGCCATTTACAATGTAGAGCCAAAAACATATAACTAAAATGTAAGACACAAAACATGAATCACAAATATGCACAAAGACACATATGTTAATCTGCGTAAACCACAATAGGGTTATAACATTTAGTGCACACCATCCGCGAGACTCCTCCTAATTAAACCTAAAGATGAGTTAAATAAAACACTTTTAACTTTGTTTGTATAACACAATTTATTTTTATGTGACTGCAGTTTCGGCAAATTCAGCTTGCCATTATCAAACATGTCAACTTCATGTTTGATAATGGCAAGCTGAATTTGCCGAAACTGCAGTCACATAAAAATAAATTGTGTTAGGGGTCATTCAAAAAGTACGTACACGCTCACGGGGGGGGAGGGGGTTGGTCACGGGTGTACGGAAACGGGGGGGGAGGGGGCGAATGAAAAGTGTACGTACACCTCGTTCCTTCTTAATAATTTGATTTTGATTCTAATTTGTATATATTTCGATCTCTATCGATTCACTTGATGTATTCTTCGTATTACATGTGAACCAAGCTTTATACGGGCGCGTTTCGAACAAGTTTCCAAGTGCTGCCATCTATACTTCCACGGTGAAATCCATTCGAACTCCAGGTCATAACCTAGAAAGGCTTCGTTCGAGATAACAATCTGAAGAAAACGTTCAAGATAAAATACGTGAAAGGAAGGTAAGTGTTGCTACACAAAATCACTCATTGCGATAACCTAACAGATAATAACCAAATATCCATGAATGTCCGCCAAACGTAAATTGATATACAAAAGTAAGTAAAAATATTGTCATTTTCAGAAATGCAACATGGACCGGAACAAAAAGTTTCAAGAACTGTTTAAACAGTACAAAGAGGCCTATCCTGATATGCAACCTGCTAAATTGCAAAAGATCAGTACTGACTTTTGGAACGATGCGAAGTCAAAAGATGATTTCGAGCAACGCATCGAGGAAAAGTTACGAGAGCTTTTCAAAATGGCGAGTACGAAGAAAGGCGCACTGATGTCATTTTGGATCAAGGTATTGTGTCATCTGAAAATGACATTCAGTCACATGATTATCTTAGAATTATATACCCGCTAATAATTGAATAACAACAATATTAATGTAAAAACAATAAATATATATTATATATTTATTGTTTTTACATTAATATTGTTATTATTCAATTATTAGCGGGTATATAATTCTAAGATAATCATGTGACTGAATGTCATTTTCAGAGTACGACAAATCCAACTGCGGTCGCAAGTAAAGCATCCACCTCCGGGTCTGATCTTGGTCCAGGTTCAGCAGCGAGTGATCCAGGAAACAAACCATCGACCAGTGGGACCGATCTCTCTCAAGAGGTCCAATCCGACGAGCCAGGCACAGCGAAGTACAAAACTCCAGCCCAAGACGCTGTGTCTAAAGAGATATTGCGTTTGGATTGTGACATTCAGGGATTAACCATAAAGAAAAATGCAAACTTACTCTCGGAGGAAGAAGAAAAATCTCTGAAAGACAAGAAACTGAAATTGGACGAGTGCAGACAAAAACTGGCAATGTTGAAGAAAGAGCAAGAGCGATCAGTCAAAACCAGAGCTGTGTTCAAACGGAAACTACAGGAAATCGCCGAGAAGGATCCATCAAACTCTTGGATGACAAGAACGAAGAAAGGACGACCGACGATCGAAGCAGACCAGCCGGACCTTCTACAAACGATTGTCGACATCGTCACCTACGGAGGAGCGGCTGATTCCCGACGCAGAACCGACATGATACGTTCCGTGAAGACTTTGGATGAGCTGACAAACGCATTGAAGACTGAGTTCGGCTTCACTCTCAGCAGAAGTAGCGTTTATTTGCGTTTACTACCTCGGCGAGCAGATTCTACAGAAGGCAAACGTCATATCCGGACAGTCCCAGCCAAACTCATCAAAGCACAAAACGAGACTCATCGAACTCACACTGATGGTAAATTTGCGGCCGCGACGATTGGAAATCTGGAGGTATTGGCATCGGTACTGGGACCAAAGGAAGTCTTCTTCATAAGCCAGGATGACAAAGCCCGCTTGCCCATCGGACTAACTGCAGTAAACAAACAGTCCCCGTTGCTGATGCACTTGGAGTACCGCGTCCAGCTACCAGACCACGATTGGGTGATAGCTCCATCGCACAAGTTAATACCCTCCGTTTATGCTCTGATTGAAGTCGACCAAAATAAAATTCAGATGAAAGATGCGGTCTCCTATTCAGGACCAACGTACATAGCCATTCGATCAGCTAAACATTCATCGTCGACAGCCTTTTCCCACGCCACAGATGTCGACCACATTTTCGCGATGGATGAGTTCGCCGACGTGCTGAAACGGCCTGACGGTTTGGCTAAACCTGTCGGGATGTTCACAGTTGATGGTGGTCCGGACGAGAACCCGAGGTACGTGAAAGTGATTCAAACTGCAATTCATCATTTTCTGGACCACGATCTGAATGCTCTGTTCGTGGCCTGCAACGCCCCAGGACGAAGCGCATACAATCGCGTTGAAAGACGCATGGCTCCATTGAGTAGAGAGCTTAGTGGAGTTATACTTCCACACGACCACTTCGGAAACCACCTGAATTCCAGAGGTCAAACTGTTGATGCTGATCTGGAAAAGCAAAATTTCGCAAAGGCAACAACTGTTTTGGCGGAAATTTGGTCGCAGGTAGAGATTGATTGATTGTGATAGCCGAATATATTGACCCAGAGAAATCGGAAATGAGTCCTACGCAGCTTCTCGAAAAAGATCTAGCTTGGGAAGCCAAACACGTGAGAAGCAGCCAGTACTGTCTGCAAATTGTGAAATGCAAAGATGAATCTTGTTGCTCTCAGTTCCGAAGCTCGATCCTGAAAGTTTTGCCGGAAAGATTTTTACCAGCGCCTGTACCCATAGCTCAAACTGACGAAGGACTGCAACTCAACGAACCGTCTGGTGAATTCCCATCACTGTTTCTGCTTCAAACCCTCCAACCGTCTATAAAAGCTGATCTCCAAGACCACTCTTCTGCTGATGTTGAATTGCCTTACGATACAGCATGCCCGTCAGTCAAGAAGGACTTGAAGCGAAAGATCTGTCCCAAATGCAAGTTGTACTTCGCTTCGTTAACTTGTCTGAAAAAGCACCAAGCCTTTTGCAAATCTGTTTGCGATTTGCCGAAAGTCCGACCCGTCCGGATAGCAGCTCGTCGTCAAAGGGAGGCTTTGGCCATCATCCGCAACATCGAAGAGCAGGAGGACGCAGAATGGATCGAAGAGGACTTCATCGACGCCGAATCACCGGAGGTGGTCACGGAGGGCTGTAACGAGAGTCTTGCGGCAGTTGTGTCGCTGAAGGAGCATATGCAATCTCCATGGGAATGATATAAATATCTATAAATGTTGTTTCGTAATCGTTATTGTAACCGTTTTTGCCCACTGATACGGCAGTTAATATTTTATTTGTGTTGGTTGTATATGAAAGGATATATTTGTGATCTCATTATGATATAAAGACAAATAAAGACGAAATAAAATATGTTGTAAATTTATTGTGTTTTCCTTCAAGTAATTCAATTATTTCAGCGCTAGGGGGGGGGGGGGTACTGATGTGTACGTACACGCAGGGGGGTAGCTGGTGATTGTACGGAAGTGTACAGAGGGGGGGGAGGGGGTCAAAAAATGGAATTTTTGGTGTACGTACTTTTTGAATGACCCCTTATACAAACAAAGTTAAAAGTGTTTTATTGTGTTTAATATTTCAAGACTTAAAATTAGACAGTTTTAACTTTTCTTCGCAAATTTATTCTTTAATCAAAATTGAATTTGTGTTCAGTATTCCGGCACCAGATACCCACAGACACGTTTCGGACTTTAAGGTTCTCTTCAGTGTGGTCCCGACCCAGTGCCGAGGAATATTGAACATTTCTGACTATATGCCAATATGTGAAAACTATTAATGGATTTGATAATAATAATAATAATAAACCGTTTATTGACCATATCCAGTACAAATATAATTACATAAATCTTAAGATAAATTTAATGGTCAAAGGGTCCTGAATCAGTTTCAGTCCAAGGTATATAACCAAACACTGAACCTGATCTTTCTTCAGGCCGTACAATAATAGATAAATAATATACAATACAAATAATATAGCTAGTAATAATAAATTATGATGCACTTAGCATTTCTATATATTTCCGCTTAAAATCCGTGTATGAGCCAAATCGAAACTGTACCGAGTTCATGCAACTTGTAATTTTATAGGTAAGGCACTTTTTAAATAATTGTTTTCTATGCTTTGGGATGGATAGGAGCCCTCTACTTCGAATATTTATGTTGTGCACATCACTTCTATATGTTATTTTGTTGAAGAGATATGGGGGCGTTTTTCTGGATATTATTTTGAAGTAGAAACAAGCCGTATGTAGTTTTCGCCTGCTGTGCATGTCTAGCCAGCCACACTCAGGCAATCTGTGAGCTATACTGGTTCTCTTATTACCACCAACAATAAGACGCAAGCATGAATTCTGTATTCTTTGGACTCTATTAGTATCTATTTTGTCGATAAATTCATAATAGAGTGTGTCACAGAAGTTAAAGTTCGAAAGCACCAAGGAATTACACAATATATTTTTGTACTTTTATTTAGATGGTGTCTGTTTAGGACTATACTCTTCAGTGCGATGTAAGATTTTCGTATTAGATTATTGGTATTATCTTTGAATTTAAGTTTTGAATCTATAAATACCCCAAGATTTTTAACACTCTCATCTATAGATATCGTTTGACCATTAACGATTAGCTATCGAATCCATTAATTGTTATTTTTTACTGTCAAATTTTGATTTAAGCCTCTTAACTAATGTATTATTAGAATTTGTTTATTGTGCGCACATATAACTAACATAATTTATTAATGTAAAGTAAAGTAAAGTAAATTTATTTACGGTAAACACCATTTGTACATAAAATTACAACGTAATATAATTAATTAAAAAAAATATATAAAAATCAAATATAACAGCTAATCGACGTAATTGTGCGTGTATATATAGTAATTATAGAAATAACATAAATTGAATAACATAAATCATAGAAATAACATAAATTGCACAAACTAGAAATGAAGTTTGTAGTTGTATGAGTTACGTGAAGGTGTTAAGTCACCTAATTAAACACAGTTATATTCCTTTCTTCACCTTTATTTTTCTTGCTAGATGTACATTTCGGGTGCTAAGTACCCATTATCAATAGCTAAATAAAAGTGAAGAAAGGAATATAACTGTGTTTAATTAAGTAACATAATTTATAAGTAGGTTTATACTATGATAATTCGGTTTAACATTCCCAATCATTTTATTTAAATAATGTCTATAATATGAATGCATTTAGATTTTAAACATTGTCTTTATAAAAATATTTTGTCCTTTAAAAGCAGTATTCTTAAGCAAATTGTTCGAGGCGTTCTAATTTTAAAAGCACAAGACTTGTTTAGATGAAATAAACTTTTGTGAAAACCATCAGCGTGAAATTGGACATAAAATCAAGCTGAGAATATTTTTTATAACTTTACCTCAAAGCTGTGTTTTATACGCGTGGCGCATGAAGTAAAATTTCGAGTTTAGAAAAGCCTGAAAATTTGGTTTGGCCGCTCCGCGCTTCGCGCTACGCGACCAAACCAAATTTTCAGGCTTTTCTAAACTCGAAATTTTACTTCATGCTTACTCTGGGAATGGAAACACTCGTTTTTAACTTCAAATTAAACTTCTTGGAGTCGAAAACACTCGTTAGAAGTTTTAAATTGAACGCTTTAAATAAAACAATTATTGCCTGAAAATTTACAGCGTATGTATACTTGAAAGACGAAATCACTGTGTGAATACTTATTGATATTTTTATATTCTAAAGTTATTGTTTATTGTTTATTTACGGATATCCATTTAAAATAAATACATAATGCTTAGTCTAAAATAAGTTAAAAGTAATAATTAAGTTAAAATATATAAAATCACAAACAATATACACAACAGATTAAAATCAAAATGCTCATCACTATGCTAAAAGTAATAAATAAGGTTAAAATATAAATCACAAACAATATACAAGTAATACAAACAAAACAGATTAAAACGTGAACAAAAATAAAAATCTAATTTGTCTCACGGAGCATGGACTTAAGATTCTTTTTGCTTGTGGTAGCAAAGTCTATATTCGCCGAGTTGCAGTGCGCGGCAACTCTAGCCATACCATAGTTTCTACCATAATTGGTACGATGAAATGGTACGTTGAAGAGGTCGAAGGAACGCAAACCGTTTATCAAATTGAAGCCTAGCATTACACGCGTTCCTCCGTCGCTGCTCGAACGTATTCATTTCTAGGCTACTTAAAATCTCTTGGTAGGAACCACAAATATGGAACTTATACGCTATAAAGCGTATAAATTTCGTCTGGACCCTATCAAGTAAATTTATCTCAGACTTGCTATAGGGCTTCCATACCATGCAATAGTACTCCAAATGTGGTCCCACAAGGGTCGAATATAATGTCAGTAGAGTATTGATGTTTGTGAACTCCTTATTGTTAGTGTTATTATAATCTAATACATGTAGGTAATTTTTTGTGGCAACTATTTACAATCCTATTTCTACAGGAGTAAACGAGAACGTAAGAAATATAAGAAACTATCTGTACAATTCAAATTGGGTTGTTTTGTTCCATACTTTTATTTTCAGTTGCTTGACACGTGTTTTGATCCATTGCCATCATTTTCAAAGTTGCAACTGTTGAAAATCGTAACGTTTAACGTTGAAAATGATCGCAACGGATCGAAACGAGTGTTAAGCAACTAAAAATAAAAATATGGAACAAAACAAGTGATTTACTTTACCCAATTTGAAAATTTGCTTCCATCAAGAAAGTAGCAATACAAGTATCGAATATATTTGTACAATTTGTAATAAAACAAATTTCATGTAAAATACATTTCAACAAACTATTTTATATGAAAAACACGTCGATGCCGAACCCGCAAAATGTAAAACACACATCCAATCAATCCCCGTCGAATTCCGACAAAATCCCATCGCGAAATTTTAAAAATCTCCGCGGATGAAACTATATTTCAAACATCGGGCCAAACTATGCGAACTAATTGGCAATCGTAAATCAAGCGGGACGCACCGGATGACAATTAATAATTTAAAGCGGACGAGGAAAAAGCGACAGAAATGCGGCCGAACGACGCGTTTTCGAAAAGCGTATTTGTCAAGTCCCAACAACACAACATTCGTATATTAGTTCATTAATTAGTTTGAATTATGCGAAAGATTGATTTCGTTAATGAAAATTCACTAATTAAAAACACGCGCATATATAATTCGATAAACTGTAAACAAAAATAATTAAATTGAAGAAAAAACAATTAAATTTGACAATTACTTGCACACAATGATCTACTAGCTAGATATTAGATCATTCTATTCTATTCTATTGAAAGTGAGTGGGTAGTTATGCATTACTTGCACAATATAATATATAAAATTACGAGAAAACTATTCGTGAATATGCAAACAATGTCTTAATTAATAAGACAACATAAGACGATTAATATCCATTGAAACAACTACTTCCCGTGCAAATACCCCTCCGGATATTGAATTATACAATGAAATATTTAAAATCTTATTTCATTTGATTTGTTACAACGCTCTATTAAAGTATATGTAACGTTTAGGTCAAACTCTCTTCAAACCGACTAACAAATACAAATTTAAAATGAAAGGAGAAATAACAAAAAATTAGAAGTGAAATGACTTGGATTAAAACTAATGTCTTAGGCCATCTATAGACGCGTTTCGAGATTTATCTCTCTTCAGTATAGCTTTGCCTATGACGTTTTAAACAATTTAGGAATAAATTAAAATAAACTTATTATATTTAAAGTGTGCAAACTATAAGAAGCGTAAGCTTATTTTCTCGAATTCATATAGTTTTGAATTTGAATTTATCTTGTATTAACTCGCACAATACTTACAAAATATATAAGCGAATTTATCGACTTGCTGCAATCATTTTTACAAGGCAAACAAATGAGTTTGTAATTAGAGTAGGCTTTGATTTATTTAAAATTGTCAATAACATTAAAATTACAAAACGTCATCTAGCAAATATAAAAAGTATTAAAAACGTCAAAAATTCGGCGTGTTGATAAAATTGATGTACGTCAAAATTATAATTTTGTAACTGACGTCATCATACATTGCGTTCTGTGAACCAATCAAAACGCGAATTAGCGTGGTTTAAAAACCATATTAAACACGCAAATGCCGTGTTTAATCAAATTGAGTGTTTATTGCACCCTATTTATACAAGCCACAAAATTAAATAATGCACATGCTGTAAAATTGTCTTGAACAACATTTTAAAATCAATTCAGACACAGCTTGTATTTGTTCGAGACTTCAGGTGTAATAATTGACAATCCAAGAGTGGACATAAAGTATAAGGAGCTGGCAGTGCTCAAAGGCTGTGACATAATTAACTCAAATTATTTGATTTGTCAAATTACCGTCTTTCTAAATAATTAACACTGTTGCATCTTTTCTTCACACTTTATAAAGTGTAAAGAAAGGATACAACAGTGTTAATTATTTATTGATTATACTCTTCACGAAACTCAAAAACGTATATCGATTAGCGTCTTTCTGTTCAAAATGTTTAATTTAGAACACAAGATTTTCATTAATATTAGAACATTGATTAAAACACTCGGTTTGTTTCACCGTATATAATTTTTACTCCAACTAGTTTCGACCTTAATAACCTAAGGTCGAAAATCACTCACAAATAAACAGCAATTTGTATTAATAACTTAATCAAAAAATGGTGATGTGTCCATCATAGTACTTTCCCCCGTAAATTGCGTATTAAATCACTTTTAAAATATTTGTAGCATTATTATTTTCAAAATGTCTTCAACTTTTTGATAACTTCAACTTTTATTTGAAACATTTTTCAATTGGATCAACACATACTGACACAAACCAATGACTAGATAAAAAACACTATTTATTCTACCAGAAACAGTAAAATCTCACCCGTTAAACGCATTTCGGAAATCAATCAAACACTTCCTAATATGCAATGGATTTTATAGTATTGACGAGTACCTTTTAAGCGACACTTCACAACTAAAATAATTGAAGCCATTGAACATTGAACATTTTAATTATTTGTCATTGTTCTATATATGTAATTTTATCTTGTGATTAAGTGATATTTTTCTTTTATACATATATATATATTTTATTATATTTTGTATTTGACCTGTGTATAACCACCATGTTTTTAGCACCAATAAATATACTTACTTACTTACTTACTTACTTCCTTACTTACTTACTTACTTACTTACTATTGAATATCTCAAAAACTAAGAGTACTATGACAAAAAGTGAAGATACAAAAAATCTTTAATATTTTATTACCTACAACTTTTATTTGAAACACTTTCCAATTGTATCAACACACACACTGACACAAATCAATGACTAGATAAAAACACTATTTATTAAATATCTCAAAAACTAAGAGTGCTATGACAAAAAGTAAGTCTACAAAAAATCTTTAATTTTTTATTTCCTACAACTTTTATTAAAAACATATTTCAATTGTATCGACACATACACTGTCACACACCAATAACTAGATAAAACACACAACTTTTGAAATATCTCAAAAACTAAGAGTGCTATGACAAAAAGTAAATGAACAATACATCTTCATTTTATTATTATCTACAACTTTTATTTGAAAGAATTTTTTGTTTGATGAACATTTATTGAAAAAATCTGAAAAAACTGAAAAACGCTAAGAGTAAAGTACCACTTCCGGTTTTCCGATTTTCACCAAAAGCTTTTCAGTTCTTCCGATTGTAACAAAAAGCTTAAGTTTCAAGTCTCATCTCGATATCTTTAGCGGTTTTTGCGGTACAGCGCACACAGACACACAGACACACACACACACAGACAGACAGACAGACAGACAGATAGACAGACAGACAGACAGACAGACATTTTTCAAAAATGGTTTTATTCGACTCAGGGGACCTCAAAACGGATATTTCCGCAAAAACATACGGGGGAAAGTAAAAAAGTTTCAAACAAAAGTTAATGAAGAAAACACAACACAAACTTTTGTTTAATCACTTTTCCCCTCAGTTATTTTGTTTGTGAATTGGAAACTAAAAAATCTAGTGGAGATCAACAACTCACCGACTATGGCGTCCGAGGTCTCAATCAAACAAAAGTTGTAGCCATCGAAAAAATAAACCAACTTTACCTAAACACTTTTCACCTCAGCTCTTTTGTTGTTGTGCAATAAACCGAGATAGATTTTTTTTTGATAATAAATACGCAACTGTATGACAACTTTATGATAATTAAAAAATTTACGAACGAGTGTCTTCCACTCCCAGACTAAGCATGAAGTGAAATTTCGAGTTTAGAAAAGCCTTAAGCAAAATTTGGCTCGGTCGCGCAGCGACCGAGCCAAATTTTGCGGGCTTTTCTAAACTCGAAATTTCACTTCATGCGCCACGCGTATTAAACACTGATTTCAAGTGAAGTTAAAAATATAGAAACATATTAATACTGTTTTCAGTTTTAAGAATCATCAAAATTATTTAAAATTGTCAAAAACATTAAAATTAGAAAATGATATCTCGTAAATTTAAAAAATATAAAAAACGTCAAAAATTCGGCGTGTTGATAAAATCGATCTACAGTCGGTGCAACCCAAATCTGAACGCCAAAATTTAATGGTGTAATATACACTTTGCATCATAGTCGTTCGTCGCAATAATTTTATTTTATAAATGACTGTGATAACAACATTCCTTGCAATTTAAGAACAAAATATTTTATTTTATTATTCCTGCTGTGTCGGTGTAAGTCCTTTATTAATGTTAATATTTTTAGTTTTAAGCTTTTCATTGTTATAATATAATTTAACCTGTGTAACACATGTATGTGATAAACTTGAAATAAAACACTTTTTCTCCTTTCTTCACAAGTTTATTTTATACCAGATGTACATTTCGGTCACCATGTGACCATTATCAAATGACCATTATCAAACCATTGATCACATGGTGACCGAAATGTACATCTGGTATAAAATAAACTTGTGAAGAAAGGAGAAAAAGTGTTTTATTTCAAGTTATTATCATCTTCACGTAACTCACCCAAACTCATTTATGTGATAAACACTAATAAATTAAATTTAAAATAAACAGCTCTCAAAAATGAATGTCAAAAATTTCCGACGACGCCTCTCTTTGTAATACCACTGGCCAACGCCAGAATTACAGGAATGAATTTCGGTAACAAATACCATGACAACCAAAAAGCGTTCACATTTAGGTTGCGTCGACTGTGCGTTAAAATTATAATTTTGTAACTGACGTCATCATAAATCGCGTTCTGTAAACCAATTAAAACGCGAATTAGCTTGGTTTAAAAACCATCATAAACACGCAAATGCCGTGTTTAATAAAATTGAGTGTTTAATGCACCCCATTTATACTGCCCACAAAATTAAATAATGCACATATTATAAAATTAGCGTGAACAACATTTTAATATCAACGTATTTAAAAACAGGTTTTATTTTTTTGAGAGTTCAGGTGGAATAATTGACAATCCAAGGGTGGACATAAAAGTATAACAAGCGCGCCAATAATAAATTAATCCTACGGGGTGTTTTCGCCCCCTCAACCCCCAAGTTCGCGGATGCATCTGACAGTGGTGAATTTAATAGGGCTCCAAGAAAGTTCCCCATTTTGTTCCCAAATGCAGCAACCCCTGGAGTATTGAAAAGAACGCCATCCGGATGGGGCGGAGGGTGAAACGCAGCCATTG
The DNA here is from genome assembly GCA_932526585.2 of Philonthus cognatus. Taxonomy (NCBI): domain Eukaryota; kingdom Metazoa; phylum Arthropoda; class Insecta; order Coleoptera; family Staphylinidae; genus Philonthus; species Philonthus cognatus. Next base: position 2,439,385 of record OW052251.1, read on the forward strand.
GGGGATGAGGGATAGGGCCTATTTTTCAAAGGGCATATAATATTTATCACAGTAAAACAGATGAATTACAAATATGTAATAAAAAAAAAAAATATTAGCAATAAATAGTTAAATTACGAAAATTTGTAGAACAGCCTCACATTTTTTTTTAGAAGAGCCTGAAAATTTAGTTTGGTCGCTCCGCTTCGCATTTCTATGGGAAGCGGAGCAACCAAACCAAATTTTCACTTATTTGTAGACCTATTATTCAATTGATTTTTACGCAAATACTTAAATCTAAATTGAGTCTAAAAATTGTATATATACAATACTTTATCAAATGGACAAGTTCAACATTCAAGAATCGAGTAATTATTACATCACCAACCTTCATTTATTTAGCAACACGAATCATCTTTCTTCAACACGAATCCAGTGTGTGATTTTCATCAAAATGCTTATAATAAATTAAAACAGTTAATATCTAGCTGTTGAAGTTGAAGATACAAACACAAAATCCAATGAATGATTTGATTTTGAATTAGCAACCTTTGATAAAAACACTCACACTCTAATTTCTTGTTGCAAAGCGCTGCCACTGCCACATCCAAACACTAACAATTACTATTAGGAATATTAATTACCACTTCGCGTTTTAAAAATGTACAATTGCATTTTATTTCGATAATATATATGATTGAGCGCGTGTTTACATTTTGAATATTGCACCTCTACTAAATCGATCGAATTGATGAAATTGAATAGAAAGCGTGTGGCTGTTTTTTGTGCAGTTCGCAAATCGCAAGGAGATAAAAAACCACACACATATTCAATAAAACCAACACATACATACCTGCGAAATATAAATAGAATATGTGATTTATAATTGAATCGGTTTAAAGGTAAAACTCAGTAAGTTGAAATGCAAATAGACAATGTAAATTTAGAAATAATGATTTGTTAGTGCATATTTTTTTTTCTTTTCCTGTGGGCGCCGTTTTCCTTTCGGATCCGGATGCACTGCAGCCTAGGTGGCTTATTGTACTGCCCCAATATTATTACACTCACGCAACTATGCCGAACTCGATGCCCTGCACTAGCTTGTGCAGGTCCTTCAGAGGTTGCGCGTGGAAATCATTTGGTTCCATTTGTCTGTTCCCAAATATGAGCCGTCTTTTGCTCTCCAGCGCATTGCACCTGCACAGAACGTGCATAGTTGTTTCCGGTGCCGTATTACAGAGGCGACAGTTGGTGTCGCCGTTGTATAGCCCGATTTTCCTTAGATGCTCTTTAACAGTTATGTGGCCTGTGAGCAGTCCTATGGTTGTTTTCAGCTGTGTCCTACTCAATGTTAGTAGTCCTGCAGCTTGGCTTGAGTTAGGCCCTATTATAAGGGCCTTACTATGGTTAAGGCCTGGTCTGTTTTCCCAGTATTCCTTGTGTTTGTTGCGAGTCCACTTCCTGACTTCAAGGCGACTCGACTTTTTTTGTTATGCCCAAGGCAGGTTCGGGTCCCATAAATGAAATGGTGGCTCCCTGCCTTGCTAGCTCGTCAGCTTTTTCATTACCCGCAATACCAGAGTGACCCGGCGTCCAGACAAGCGTAACCTTGTTCTGTCTCGCTAGGTCATTCAGGGTATTGAAGCATTCCAATACCAGTTTGGATGAAGTCTTTTGACTCTGGAGAGCCTTCAGTGCCGCCTGGCTATCGGACATGATATAGATTTGCCTGTTTCGACAGTCCTTCTCTATGTTGGTTCTCGCACATTCTATGATTGCGAATATTTCTGCTTGAAAGACTGATGCCAGGCTACCCAATGGTTGAGCATAGCCTGTCCTCATGTTTTCATTATAGATTCCTGATCCAGTACCTGTGGTTGATTTAGAACCGTCCGTGTACCAGATCACACTTTGTTTGTGTATATCTTCCCTAAAGCCGTTCCATTCGTTGCGGTCTGGAATAGTGACTTTAAAGAGTGAATTATCAAGATATCTGACTACCATATGATCCGACCTCATTTGCAGGAGAGGTCCCCCTATGTCTGTCAAGAGTCTTCTGTGTGGGGTATCAACTCTTACGTTGACCGATGATAATTGCAGCCTATAGAGTGCCAGTCTTGCCTCCCCCACTATCAGAATATGAAGTGGTGTGAGGTCTAGAACCGTAGTGCATATTAATAGTAGACAGTTTTACACAGGTCGTTTTTTTTTTTTCGTAGTTTTATTCTACTCAGTCCTGACAACGTCAATGATCTGCTAGGTACCGGACCATCTAGAAAGATTCTTACGTACCTCATTCCCTTTTGGTTGTGCCATGCCTTTTTGTGCTCCTCTGCTAACTTGCGTCGGATTATTTCCTTTCCGCTTACATGAGGTATTCCGAAAGCGGGTACAGGTTCTATATATTCCCCTGATACCCCCTGTCTAGTCAGCAAGTCGGCCCCCAAGTCTCCAATAATTCTTTGGTCCTTGGATATCCATACTAGTTGTTATTTTACTGTTGTCGACAGTGCGTCCAGCCTGTCTATGCAGGCCATAACCAAAAGGGCTGCCTGGCTGTTCGACATAATGGTAATTGTTCCTTTGTTATGTCTCGAATCCATTATTTGGTTGGCGTTTACTTTGTGGTACATCTTCATAACAATTTAAATAAAACACTTAACTTTTTTTACCACTTTTATTTTTACTTTTCAGTGACTATAGTTTCGACTACAAGCTAGTCATTATCTAACTAACTTAGTTTGATAATGACTAGCTTGTAGTCGAAACTATAGTCACTGAAAAGTAGAAATATAAGTGGTAAAACAAAGTTAAGTGTTTTAATTAAATCATTATGTAATAACATGCCTCTATTTTCCAGGCTGAAAAAGCCACCATTGGCTGGTGTGCCAATGGTGGCTTTTTCAGCCTGGAAGATAGAGGCATATTTCCCCAGAGCAACCGCAAATTGTTTGCAGCCTCCATAGATTCCAGCCCTGGTTCCTTTTGTATTTTTGGCCCCGTTTGTATACCAGATGGTTTCTTCGGAAGTTCCCGGGTATGATCCACTTGCCCATTCTCTTCGCTGTGGTATGTTTACTTTGAACCGGTGGGAATTTAGTGAAATCTGACCTCATTTTTAAGGTTTCTTCTTCTTGTAGCACTTTGAATGTTGCTGGTCTTGATGCTCCTACATTTAATGTGTGTTCGTTTATGTGTAGCCTGTAAACTGCCTGTCTAGCTTCCATCATAACATATAGGTGTAGTGGTGGAAGTGATAGTATTTGTTCCATGGCTGCTGTGGGCGTTGTTCTCATCGCTCTAGTTATCAGCACACACGCCTGTCCTTGAACTTTCTCAAGTTTTACGGCTACGCTCTTGGTTTGAGTCTTTTCTCCCCATGCGAGCTTTTTCTTACGACCACGGTGTATAGCCATTTAGTCATACTGTCCGTTTACGCTTTCGAAACATATGCAAATTGCACAGGCCGTAATAAATGGTCAAAGATGTTCAGTATTCTTCAAGCACTGGTTCGGGACTATACTGATGATGGCGTTGAAGCCTGAAACGCGTATATAGTTATATATATAGTTATGAATGAGTACTGAACACAAATTCATATGCTTCATACTGTCCCCCTTTGCGTCCTACTAGTTTTCTGATCGCAAAAAGTTCCTTCATGGTTCTTACGACCACGGTGATGTGGTGATGTTCTCTAGGTGGAAATTGAAGTTTAATCTGGTATCAAGTATGACTCCTAGATATTTTACTCCTTTTTTGATAGGGACATCCATTCGATTTAAGGTCTTCGGTTTTTCGTCTCCTAGTCAGGGGGAAGATCGCTGTTTTGGCCGGGTTTACAGCTAACCTCTCGTCTTTGCACCATCTTTTTACGCATCAAGTTAGATACAGTGGTCCCAAACTTTCCGCTTACTAGAATGGTCAGGTCATCTGCATATACCAGGGCATCAATGCCTTGGTTTTCGAATAGCAGCAGAAGGTCACCCACAGGAGCGGCGAGAGAACTCCTCCCTGTGGACACTCGCCAGAGACTATTGCTTTTGCTGTTTTTCCATATACAGTCCGACTTCTGAGTATATTGTTCACCCACTATCGCACTTGCGGGTTAATCCCTCTTTTCTCCAATGCTGTTGCTATGGACTTAAAGGTTGTGTTATCGAACGCATCTTCAATATCCAGAATGGCTCCCAACGCAATGTCTCTGCATTGTATGGTCCTTTCGCATCTGCTCACCAGCTGGTGGATTGCTAGTTCACACGACTTTCCCGCTTGGTAGGCATATTATTGACCGTATACTTCATGCTTAATCATGGAATAAAATACGGTTCTTTGGGGATAATATTAATTGCTTTTATAAAAAAAAATAAGACAACAAATGTTTACCTACTTAATTTTGCAATTTATTCAATATTTGATTGCATTGATTGATTAGTTTCTGTAACTAATAACAAACATGCATTTTATAAACTCATTTTTCTTTAAACTTTAACTTCTAATCGATCAGATTTTAATTCCAAGCCTAAATACCCAAAAATTAAATATTACTGCTATGAGAGAAATTGATCTTTTATGTCGTATTTTGAAAATCAGAAAAATAACATTCGGGGAACACACAAAAATTGACGCGTGTTATAGCGTTAATTTTTGTGTGTTCCCCGAATGTTATTTTCCTTCGGTTAAATTAAATATGGAACACACAAAAATTGACGCGTGTTATAGCGTTAATTTTTGTGTGTTCCTCGAATACTATTTTCCTTCGGTTAAATTAAATATGAAACACACAAAAATTGACGCGTGTTATAGCGTTAATTTTTGTGTGTTCCTCGAATGTTATTTTCCTTCAGTTAAATTAAATATGGAACACACAAAAATTGACGCGTGTTATAGCGTTAATTTTTGTGTGTTCCCCGAATGTTATTTTCCTTCAGTTTAATTAAATATGGAACACACAAAAATTAACGCGTGTTATAGCGTCAATTTTTGTGTGTTCTCCAAATGTTATTTCCCTTCAGTTTAATTAAATATGTACATATTGTATCGTGATTTTAGTACGGTGATAAGAGATCGTTTTTCCACGAGCGCCAGCGCCGGAAAGTATGCTGATGAATTAATTAAGTTTTAATCGCGTCCGAGCATTAAAAACCGAACTTTTAAGCCTCGGCCGAAAAGTTGAATTTATTTAATTTCGCCCAGGTCCGCGTGTAATTGCTTACGAGTGTACTCTTGCTCCCTAGCACGCGGGTGATCCCTACTAAAATTTTATTAAGCCCTTATTTATTGCAGAAACACACACGTATATGCAAAACGCTCACGACTGGAAACTCTAATTAATGTATCTTTTTTTGAAAGCATTCAATTCAGACTGTACTTGTTGTTTCAAACCTCTCATTTTACACTCGAACGGCCAAATATCAATAGAAAAAAAGCTCAATTGTTATAAGTTGATATATGTAAGTATGTACCGGGTGGGCAAATAAGCGAGGTAAGCGGCTGTATCTCAGAAACTAATGATCGTAGAGAGTTACCGTAAAAAAATTTATAGGTAAAGTGGGCAAGGAAAAATGCAAACCGCATCTTAATATCTTTATTATTAAGATTATTATTATTATTTGATATTAAGATGCGGTTTGCGCAGGCTTATTGGTTGGTCATTTGTCTATTTTCTAGTCTAAAAAAAAATCCTATCATCGCGTTTCAATTTTTTGAGAAAATCCAATATTTTGGTTATAATATCGAATAACGCCCTCTAGCGGCGGCCGAATAAGTCACAACTGTCATAATTAGAGAAACCTAAAAGCCCAAGAAATGCTCTTTTCAATGATACCAAATTTATCCAAATCCATTAAGCCGTTTCGAAGTTACAGGCATTTATTTAAAACAACATTCAAATACCCTCCACCACTTTATTTCGAAAGATAGAGAAAAATTGTTTTCACAAAAAATGTTCCACTTTAAGTTAATAATAAAACGCAAATACTTTTTTGTTATATTCATTGGGGAAAATCGCGAGAAACGTAACATTATGTAATTCAAGATGGTGGAAACGCCCACTGGCAGCCATCTTGGAAACTTGAAAATAATTTCCCGCATTTTCCCTTGCCCACTTTATTTATAAATTTTTTTACCGTAACTCTCTACGATCGTTAGTTTCTGAGATACATCCGCTTACCTCGCTTATTTGCCCACCGGGTACATTTGGTAATTAAAAGTCTATTTTTGGCAAACGTGGCGAAAAGTTAGTAATTATGCTTGTGTGAGTAACGTTTCCTTATAATCTTAATAAATATATGTCACGAATAATTGACATTGTATTTTTTAACGTAGTGTTCCACTCCTAGACTAAGCATGAAGTAAAATTTCGAGTTTAGAAAAGCCCCGCGTGGAAAATTTGTCTCGGGTCGCTGCGCGACCCTCGACAAATTTTCACGGGGCTTTTCTAAACTCGAAATTTTACTTTATGCGCCACTCATGTACAACACTAGTTTCAAGTGAAGTTCGAAACACACCCAAGTGTAGTGGTTGTATTATTCTAACCTACTCTAATTCCAGATATCTAACCTCGTCCTAATCCGCAAACAGTCGACTAAAAACGCAATTTTATTACACTTGTACACCTATGTGCAGGGATTGTTTCTTTTAAGTTACTGAACTATATTAACAATTGTGAACAAGAATTAACTCATTTGGTCTGTGTAACCCCGTTTGGTCTGTGTAAACCTATTCGGTCTGTGTAACACGAGGCCCCATTTTTTTAAGTATATATATGCGGATGTATACGCTGTGATTATCTAGGCGTTCGTTTTCTTTTGAAGCAATTTGAAGCTTCTAGCGAGTGTCTTCCACTCCCAGACTAAGCATGAAGTAAAATTTCGAGTTTAGAAAAGCCCCGCGTAGAAAATTTGTCGAGGGTCGCGCAGCGACCCGAGACAAATTTTCACGGGGCTTTTCTAAACTCGAAATTTTACTTTATGCGCCACGCGTGTACAACACTAGTTTCAAGTGAAGTTCGAAACACACCCAAGTGTAGTGTTTGTATAATTCTAACCTAACCTAACCTACTCTAATTCCAGATATCTAACCTCACCCTAATCCGCAAACAGTCGACTAAAAACGCAATTTTTTACACTTGGACACCTATGTGCAGGGATTGTGTCTTTTAAGTTACTGAACTATATTAACAATTGTGGACAAGAATTAACCCATTTGATCTGTGTAACCCCGTTTGGTCTGTGTGAACCTGTTCGGTCTGTGTAACACGAAGCCCCATTTTTTTAAGTATATATATGCGGATGTATACGCTGTGATTGTTTAGGCGTTCGTTTTCTTTTGCAGCAATTTAAAGCTCCTAGCGAGTGTCTTCCACTCCCAGACTAAGCATGAAGTAAAATTTCGAGTTTAGAAAAGCCCCGCGTAGAAAATTTGTCGAGGGTCGCGCAGCGACCCGAGACAAATTTTCACCGGGCTTTTCTAAACTCGAAATTTTACTTCATGCGCCACGCGTATAAACCACTGATTTACAGTTAAGTTAAATATAGCCTGAGATCGTTTAAATTATGATTTAGAATAGGCGGTATTTTTTTTTTCTGTGCGCTTGCTCAGAATGCTGATTGAATGAACGCAGCACAATAGTAGGAAAGAGAGATGACGGTGACAAATCTGTATACAAAGCCGTAGAAAAAAAAGCTTGGCTACACGTATCACGCTTTCCTCTCAATATGAGTGCTGACAATTTACAAAAAATATTAACCAACAGACTGAACTGCAACCAAGTAACGTGTGATAAAATTGTACCACACTATGAGAATCCGACATTCAGTAGCTTTAAAGTCGGAGCACCAATATCATATCTAGATGAATTGATGGATGTCAACCTATGGGAAAATGGAATCACTGTGTCCCGCTATAATTTTTTTCTTAACACGCAAGCACCGCTCCAATCCAATAACAGAAGAGATACAAAAATGATAAAATCCACTGCAAAATATAATTTTTATTTATTTCATCAAAATATACAATGCTTGAGTAACAGCATCAACCAACTGCTCGATGTCCTCAACTTAGAAAATAATATTAGTGTCATATGTCTATCAGAACATTGGCAAACTGATCAACAATTATCCCTCTGTCATATCCCCAACTATTCACTAATAGCCTATTTTTGCCGAGAGAATAAAGAACATGGCGGTGTTGCCATATACATTAGAAATGATATAAAAGCAAACTCACTGCAATGCGTGAATGAGTTATCTGAAAATAAGATATTTGAATGTGCGGGCGCCGAACTCGAAATTCATAAAAAGAAAGTGTGCGTGATATGCATTTATAAACCTCCCCAAGGTGACTTTGTGACGTTTTTGTATAAACTAGAACAACTCTTAGACTTTGTTACTGCGGCATACTCAGTTTTTTATATTGTTGGCGATTTTAATGTAAATATTTTATTAGATACATATGAAACCATTGAATTAAAAAATCTGTTGATTTCCTATAATGCGGACTTAACAATACAAACGCCCACGCGCACACATTACAACGGTACGGAAACATGTATCGACAATATTATAATAAATGCAAATTCAGTGGACTATACTACTAAAGTTTTAAACACGTTTATGTCAGATCATAAGGCACAAATCGTATCGCAGAAATTAGAATTAGGTTCAAAATCTCCGCAGCCCCACTGTAAAGCGAGATTATACTCCGAGCAAGCATTGAATGAATTTATTGCTGACATACAACAGGAATCATTTGAATTAGTCTACAAATCTGTAAATACCAATTTAAAATATACTAATTTTATTAACATATTCTTGATGTATGTAAACAAACATTTTCCACAAAAAAATATAAGACAAAAAAATGTAAATACAATTAAATTTAACACACGCGAAATTAAGGAATGTAGAAACCGAATTCATATTCTTGAGACCATATCTCAATACTTGCCGGAGTATAAGCCCTCGCTAAAACGGGAAATCGCAGATTATAAGGAATTGTTAAACAAAGAGCGTTGTTCTTATTACCATGATAAGCTCACAAAATCAAAAAATAAATCAAAAATGGCCTGGACAATTATTTCTGATGTTGTGGGCACTAGTAATAATAAAAAATCAAATACTCTACCCAAAACAGATAATGTTCCTCAGCAAGCAAACGATTTTAATCTTTATTTTAAAGAAGCGTCGTCAAATGCAATATACAATAGACTGCCCAGAAATGATAATAATCATTATGTATGTAACATTCCCATTAACAAAAATACCATGTTTATTGAGCCCATAACTGATACAGAACTCATAAATATCATTGCCAAAATGGAAAATAAAAAATCAAGTGGTTATGACACTACCCCAATATCTCTTATAAAACAATCAATACATGTCATTGTAAATCCGCTCGTTAATATTTTTAATAGTTCCTTTTCAACGGGTGTATATCCAGATAAGCTAAAATATTCGGTTGTTACACCAATCTACAAGAAGGGTAATTCAGATGACTTCAATAATTATAGACCCATTTCCATCCAAAGTACTTTTTCGAAAATTTTGGAATTGGCTATGGCAAAGCGATTAATAAGTTTCTTTCAATGTAACAACTTGTTTGCCGAAAACCAGCACGGATATACATCTGGAAAGAGTATAGACACAGCCCTTTTCCAATATATAAACTCAATACTACTTGCTTTAGAGAAAAAAGATGTTGTATGTGGTGTGCTCTTGGACCTCTCAAAAGCATTTGACACCATCAATCACCACATACTGATTTCTAAATTAGATAATTACGGCGTAAGAGGAATTTGCAATGAGTGGTTTAAGTCGTATCTAAGCAACCGTCTACAATCGGTGAAAATAAAGAGGGATTGCCATGAAACCATATCCGATATACTTGACATTACAGTGGGAGTTCCGCAGGGGAGCATACTTGGCCCACTGCTATTCAATATATACTTAAATGATATATCAAGTATTACAAATAATGACACTCGACTAGTGTGTTACGCAGACGACACAAATTTACTCTTACTTGGTAAAACTTTCGGCCACATAATTGGCACAGGTGATACTGTGATGGCAAATATAGACGAATGGTTTGTTAAGAATAGACTCATTCTTAACACAGATAAGACTAATATTATGTTATTTAAATCATCTCCTTCCGCAATAACTCCTACGAACATCACATTAAATAGCCACTTATTTGAATTCACAGCCAACGCTAAATTATTAGGAATCACACTTGACTCTACATTAAGTTATAAGCACCACATTGCTAATCTATCAGTAAAGCTTAGTAAATCTTGCTACGGCTTAAAAATATTAACAAAAAACACGAATCTTGACATCGCAAAGACATTCTATTATGCAAATTTCTACTCCCATCTAAAATATGGGATTATGTTTTGGGGGAGTAGTATTCATAATAATATAGTTTTTAAAGCACAAAAGCGTGCTGTTCGTATAATTTTCAGTATGAAAATAAATGATAGTTGTAGGGGAATGTTTAAAAGAATGGGTATTTTGACAACTCCATCCATTTACATTTATGAATGTATCAAATTTTTAATTAAAAACAGAAGACTCTTTTCCAAATACATCCTAAGCAGCACACATAATACGAGGCATGGTACTACCTATGTATATCCATTACATCGCCTAACATTGTTCGAACGAGGCCCATTGTACAATTGTATAAAACTTTATAATTATCTTCCTTTAACCATAAAAAATGAACAAAATGTCTATAAATTGAAAGGTATGATTTATGATTATTTATGTATGTTGGAACCTTACAGTATAGATGAGTTTTTAAATGATAGCAATTAGTTCTAATTTAGTATATTGATATTTTTTGTCATTTTTTCTGTTTTGACGTATTTCCATGTTGTCTTGTATATACCTATATGTATTTGTATATGTGTATACACTGTATTTTTACACTGGAAATAAAAATTATTATTATTATTTATTATTAATGATGGAAATTTGAGGTTATGGTAAACTATGTGTTAACAGTCAGTAGTGCCAATCTAATTTAAAATTTAAATCCTACTCTAAATCACTTTTTAAGGATCGCACGGTTTTCTTTAATTTGAGTTACCAGTTTACATTGATTCTCCATAAGCGTTTTTTTTTTATACTCACAGTCCTCTTAGCCCTGCCCCTGCCTAATCACGCAATAATTGAGGAAGAAGAATAGTAGGTAGCTAAGTAGCTTTAAAGTAAAGCGAAGCAGTTTGTAGTAGAATTAACAAATATATTTCACCCGTGTAAACGTAAATGAAACTTTCGTCCTGACATAATGAACCGACCCACCCTCTTTCCCATTTCACATTTCACCTTTCTCATCAGCGCTGGTTACTCGCTGATATAAATTATCCGGGGCGGAGCAAATTAACGGGACGACCCGCATTAAAGAGAACGCGAAGACGGAGGAGACTTTTGATGTGAAACTTATTTACCCCTTGCGAGAAGAAACCATCCATTTCACCCCCGAAACGCTCAGCTGAAATAAGATAGATGGGACGCCATTTCAGCCCGTACTCCGCCGGCGTGCATTTCATTGTGAGGACAGTCGCCCAGATGAATCTTCCACGTGAAGCAACTGTACTAAACAAGGGAAGGTTCGGTGTGATCCGCTGTAGGAAACTGTTCCTCAAAGTAAAATTGCTCTCCTTGTGAAGTTCCGCAAAACTACGGAAATTATGGGCACCGTCGTTCGCGAACACTCCAACTACTCGTATATATTCACACACATAGACATCACCTTACATACATGGGATTTTAGATTAGATATCGCGGCCTTTGTGCTTTTGTTTGAGTCGAGGAAATTAATTTCGTATTCTCAGAATATTCATTAATATTCACAACTATTTTTTTTCAATCTACTACAGATCATTATTACAAAAGATCCACCAACTCGAGTTGGTTTAAACAAAAGTATAAATAAAATTGCTGGTTCTTGGTTGCAGAATAATTCAACCAATAAAAGTGCGATTGTTTTATAGATGGCCTGAATAATTTTACCCAAATTATTATATTTTCAGTAGGTTATTATATGTAACAGCAAACACTTGTCTATAATTCAATGTTCGTCGGGGTATTAGCTTGGAAAGTAGTTGTTTCAATGACTGTTTGATATAGTCTATGTAAGACTAACTTGTTGTGGATTGCGAAAAGAATCTCGGCACTTTTATTGTTTGAGTTAATTTGATGGTGCGTTGGTCTTGATGGATATTAATCGAATTATACATGATGGTACTGTTACTATATCTCACTTCTAATTAAAACCCACAAATTGAAAGTTATTGGTTAAGCTTGCGATTGAATGTAATAAGCTTGAGTGTGACTTCAGCATGTTTGTCAAAATAAAACACTGAAAAGTGTACTTTATTAAACACATTTCACATGAATCATCTAAAATTTATAAAATATTAATAACTGAATAAAAGTCACTCGGTTTGTTTCAGTACCGTTTTTATTCTCTTGGACTAGTTTTGACTTATCTTATTCTCAAGGAGGAATACAGAAAAATGTATTACAAGATATACCGGGTGTTCGATAACTCTGTTGTTTATTGACCGATTTTATAGAACTATAAACCAAAGTCAACGCCCGTTTAAATACTAAGAAATGATATTAATATTGATTATTTTTAATAATTATAATAATAATAATAATATTTTTAATAATAATAATAATATTAATAATACGAAAATTCCTACGATAGAGCACTTGCGAAACTTGGTATAACCCTGGATATTTAATTAAAACACTTGGTTTGTTTCACTAATTTATATTTTCTCCGACTAGTTTCGACCATTGGTCATCTTCCCGAAGATGACCAATGGTCGAAACTAGTCGGAGAAAATATAAATTAGTGAAACAAACCAAGTGTTTTAATTAAATATCCAGTATTATATTCAAAAATGTTTCACCACGGGTTAAGTGAGAAATTAATTAAAGATATTGGTATAACCCGTCAGTAAGGAAGACCCTGGCTGATTAATTGCCGAGAAAACAAGAAATATAATAATAATAATAATAATAATAATAATGTCCATTTACTCACCGTCAATTAAGGACGTGCTAAATTAAATAATAATATTAATTATCCATTTATTGTCCAACAGGAAACATTTCCCAATTACAAGACAACTTCATTGCCAAATAAAACCCAACTTAAATTCTTTATTACATTAGATATTATTTTTCTAAATCCAATAATGCCCAATATATTGTTTTTCAGAAATATTGCCGTCGATATAAACTGAAATAAATCTATTTAAAATTATATTTATTTAAAAATTAAATTAGTATGCCTTGGAAATATATTCGAATGCATCAATTTTAAAAATCCAGACTTCACTTTGAACCAGAGCTTTATGCCCGTGGCGCATGAAGTAAAATTTCGAGTTGAGAAAAGCCCCGTGAAAATTTGTCTCGGGTTATTACAATCTTGGCAGTTTTCGCAAATTTCCTAATTTTTTAATAATATCGAGGTTTTTCATGAATGTGGAAGATTCATCCAGAGAATGAATATTCAATTTTATTTTGCATAGCTGGATGCGAGATGGAATTTTTTGTTTTTATTATTTTATTTTCCGACGATTTTAATGGAAATTATAAAAGCAACGAAATCCCTGAAAAAAGGATATAGATATTTGAAAAATAAATGATAATATTGGTGAATTTTCCGGATAAACTTGTGTTCATAAAGACTTTTTTTCATAAAAAAATGTGTTCAGTGCGTTTCTAACTTCAGAATAGCTCAGTGTTTTATACGCCTGGCGCATGAAGTAAAATTTCGAGTTTAGAAAAGCCCCGTGAAAATTTGTCTCGGGTCGCTGCGCGACCCTCGACAAATTTTCTACGCGGGGCTTTTCTAAACTCGAAATTTTACTTCATGCTTAGTCTGGGAGTGGACAACACTCGTTCTTAGAAGTTTCAAATTGAAGGATCATTCTAGATTACTAAGTTTATTACCATTTTACAAAGGCAACAGCTCGAAGGACCAATCATGCTCTTCGGAGACCGAAGGACTACAGGGAATCGAAGTTTGTCTACAAGAAAACAACGAATATCTGAAGGTTTACAGCATAGATAGGAAAGAAAAAATCAAATTTAAAAAAAATATCGAAGTCGGGTTGGTTTTCAGTGCATTTTTAACTTTATTTTATATCATTGTCTTATACGCGTGGCGCATGAAGTAAAATTTCGAGTTTAGAAAAGCCCCGTGAAAATTTGTCTCGGGTCGCTGCGCGACCCGAGACAAATTTTCTACGCGGGGCTTTTCTAAACTCGAAATTTTACTTCATGCTTAGTCTGGGAGTGGAAACACTCTCTAGAAAACAAATTAAGCGCTTCTTCAAAACGCGAGTGTGGTACCGCAAGGATCGAGTAACGGCCTCTTACGTTTCTTTTAATTTACTTTACATATTTAATCAAAATACATAATTCTCATTCAACATTTTGCTTCGATTTTGGGATCTTATAACTTCGATATTTAAAAGAATTGTTTCGTTTTTCGTATTAAATATTAAAACATGGTTATTTATAAACATTCACTCGTAATTTTTAATAATTTCCGTTATTTTTGAGTTTCCAGCGAATCTTTGAATGAAAGTCTACTAGAAATATCAATAGATGATTTGTATGTGTTATAAATGTCTGAACAGTTTCTGTTTTCTAAATAAGACAATCAAAAAATGCCGCCACAGGTATAAAACATTAAATCATTATGCACTTATAAATATACTAAAGCTCTACAATATTTAGTGTTTTATGCGCGTGGCGCATGAAGTAAAATTTCGAGTTTAGAAAAGCCCCGTGAAAATTTGTCTCGGGTCGCTGCGCGACCCTCGACAAATTTTCTACGCGAGGCTTTTCTAAACTCGAAATTTTACTTCATGCTTAGTCTGGGAGTGGAAGACACTCGCTAGGGGATTTAAATTGCTCAAAAAGAAAACGAACGCCTAAACAATCACAGTGTATACATCCGCCTATATACCCATATTTTCAGGCTTTTCTAAACTCGAAATTTTACTTCATGCTTAGCCTGGGAGTGGAAAGCACTTGTTTTATTATTAGACATTATTTTTCTGAACCGAACAATGCGCAATATGTTGTTCTTCAAAAATATGTTTGTCTAAACAAAATTAAAGTAAACCTTCTATTTGAAATTATAAGAAGGAATTAAAATTAATCTTTCTACAAACATTTTGTCTCATTGGACAAGTCTTGGAAAAAAGTGACAAGCCTTGGAGAAAAGTAACAATTGTCATATATTTTAAGGTTACGTCTAACCCATCAGGTTTAAAGTAACCCATCGAAGACTCCACATCGATTAAATCAATTTCAAAGCTTCCATCGTTTAAATCTCCAGTGTTTAAATCCAATTTGAAGGTTACGATTGTAAAATCCTGTTTGTTTACATCAATTGTTGAGGTTATGTTGGTTTAATCTTGTTTGTTTACATCAAATTCGAATTGTTAATCTTGTTTGTTTACATCAAATTTTAAAGTTGGGTTAGATGATATTTGTTAAGTTGCGGTGACTGCCCTAAAGTATACGTCGGCCAAACTGGGAGAGCCTTTCTAGAAAGGATGAACGAACATAAAACCAGCTTCGAGAAAAAGAAAAACAACTCGACTTATTCCAACCACTTGCTAGATGAAGGCCACAACTTCAACGAAGACTTCCAAATAATACACATCGAGAAGAAAGGAAGGAAATTAAACATCCTGGAAAGCACCGAAATAAACAAAAGATAATTCAGCGATCAATTACTAAACGATCAGACAGATATTAATAACTCCCCATTGCTCAATTTAAAACTGTGACCCCCACCCCTTTTACTTATCAGCTAGCCCTATATATACGTTGTAATTAGGTTAAATTAATCACTTGTTCTTCACCTGAAGAAGCCACAGTGTGGCGAAACATTTGTTGTGAATACAAAATAAACAATGTTTGAAAGTTATAAACAAAGTGTTTTACTTAAAGTAATGAATATGAACTTTCAATAACTATCAGCCACCTCGATTAATAAATTATGTTTGTTTACATCACATTTGTAGATTAGGTTTGTCTAAATCCTCTTTGTTTACATTAAATTTGAAGGTTACGTTAGTAGCAGTAGATTGTGTAATGTAAACAAACATGCAATTTGGGGGTTAGGATTGTTAAATCCTATTTCTTAACATAAAATTTAGAAGTATAAATGAAATTGCCAATTCTTGGTTGCAGAATACTTCAAAATTAAAAGTGCCGAGATTCTTTTCGCAATCTTACAAAGACTAGAATTGGCAATTTCATTTATACTTATGTTTGAACGGTAACGTAACCGCCAGTCTATGGTGTCAAAGAGGGAATGGCAAAGCTATACTGATGAGAGATAAATCTCGAAACGCGTCTATGGATAGCCTGAATAATTTGACTCAAATTGTTGCATTTGCAGTAGGTTACTGTATGTAACAGCAAACACTTGTTGTATAATTCAATGTCCATAGGGGTATTAACTCGGGAAGTAGTTGTTTCAATGAGTGTTTGATATAGTCTTTGTAAGACTAACTTGTTGTAGATTGCGAAAAGATTCGCACTTTTAATGTATATAATTTAGAGGTTGGATTGCTTAAATCTTGTTTATTTAAAAAATGTTTGTAGCATAGAATAAATAAGTAGTGCAAGTGTTAAATTGATATTGTTTCTAAGAATTTATCAAATATTAAAGTTGCGATTATAATAATAACAAACTGTGAATGTATAATAAATTATTTAACAGAACACGCGGATTAAATATGAACCAATAAACAATTTAAACAGTATTACAAATGTAGTTCTTTTTCCGATTAACATTATTTTACAATAAATGACATTTGTCAAAACTTTTGTTGAATAGACAAACTGCATCTGTTTACAATATGGTGTGTTGCTTTTTTTTTTCATTTCAAGGCACACTACATTTACTGCAAAAAAATCATGTGAACAAGATTTTTATTATTATATGCTTGCATGACTGGTCTAATATTATATAATATCCTATGTTAAATAAAATAAAACCTCTTGAGTGCCATGATTTAATCTTTTTCTTAAATTCAGGTTGGCTACACGCTTTAAGAATTAACATATAAAACGTCAAACATTATAGTTTTACTGTATAATCTCAGAGGTGCCAACCTAAAATATTTTGCATGGCACTCTAGAGATTTCTTTTTATTGAACATACGATACAATCTAATAGACCAATAAATTGATTGATTGATTGATTTTTACATAATATATAAAATTACGAAAAAACTATTCGTGAAAATGCAAACAGTGTCTTAATTAATAAGACAATTTAAGACGATAAATATCCATTGACACAACTACTTCCCGTGCAAATACACCTCCGGATATTGAATTATACAATGAAATATTTAAATATTTCATTGTATAATTCAATATCCGGAGGTGTATTTGCACGGGAAGTAGTTGTTTCAATGGATATTTATCGTCTTAAATTGTCTTAATAATTAAGACACTGTTTGCATTTTCACGAATAGTATTTTCCTAATTTTATATATTATGTTTAAAGTGTGCAAACTATAAGAAGCGTAAGCTTATTTTCTCGAATTCAAATAATTTTGAATTTGAATTTAGATTGATTTTTAACTGTATGTTTTGAGTTTACATGAATTGATTTGATTACTACACGTAAAAATACTGTTATTCCTTACTTCACTTATTATTAAGTAAAAATGTGAAGTAGGGAATAACAGTTTATTTATATGTAATTGATATCTTATTATATTTTTTGGGGATAAATATAAAACTGAAATTGACATATCGGACATAATTTGATTCAGAAAAACAATGTCTGACTTAATTAAATAAGAAAAGTTTATGGCGACATTTATAAATTTTAGGTTGACTATATTTTAGCAATGAAGTTAATTTTAAACAATATATAATTACTGTAATTTTGTAGTATTTAAACGGCCAGTCACTTTGTATTTTCGTTCATTCAAATCGGCCCATACATAACAGAGTTATGGTCGTTATTTTTTTATCGAACACTCGGTATAGCTATAATATAGCTTTTAAGAAGGTCAGGTAATAAGGGCTTTAAGAATTGGGGAGTTTCAGATGTTTTCGTACTGATTTATAATGTGTGTCCCTGTTTTATTGCCTTGCTGATTTTCAGGCATTTTTATTAGACTCGATACAATGTCGATTAAAAAGAATCAAATTGATTCACTGACTATAGAGGCTTCTACTTCGTTATACATTGTTGAACATAAATAAAACACTGTTTATTACTTTGTTTGTATAACAATTGGTTTATGTTACTAACGGTTTGATAATGATACGTGTAGTATCGAAACTATAGTCACCAAATAAACCAATTGTTATACAAACAAAGTGATAAACAGTGTTTTATTTAGAACAAAATTGAATATATTATAAAAAATATAGGTTTTCTTATTACATTTTGAAGGTGAGATAATTATTTTCTCTAGAATATTGCTGGAAATTAATTTTCAGGGAAAAGGCGTAATAGTACACACACATACATATTAGGCGGCTTGACAATTTGTAAGAGTAACAAATCACCCCTGACGTAACAGGCGCACCTCTAGTATACGTATCGAAAACAAAGATGAATGGTTACATTACAAAATTAATCTTGGAAACAAAGAACACCCCTCTTGGAAAATCCACCCGCCCTTCAGGCATTCTCCACAAACCCCTTAGGAAATGCCTCTTGCTTCGACTTCCATTTCTTAAACGTCCATCAAAAGGGTGAAGTAAATTTTCAACCCCCTTTATAACAAAATTGAAATTATTGAGAATGGATAAAGGAACAGAAAATTAATGTTCTTCGTGTAATTAAAAAAGAACATAATTATTTTCCCTACAACCATTTCTTAAACGTCCACGAAAAAGGTGAACAAATTTTTCCACCCCCTTTAGAGCAAAATTTAAATTATTGAGAGTTGATGAAGGAATAGATAATAATTGTTCTTTGAGTGATTAAAAATAAACACTGTTCCTAACCTATATTTTTTAAGAGTCCATCAGAAAGTTAAACAAAATGTTCTGCCCTTTTTACAGCAAACGTGAAATTATTCTAAAATTATGTAGTTCCTATTGTTTTAATGTCACTTTGAACTTGAGTTCAGAGTTGAACCAGATCAACGTGTTTGGTGCAACTGACCATAAAATTTAAATAAAACACTTAATGATTTTCAATTAATTGTGTATTTGACGACAATTGTTTTCCAACGTTGTTGCTTCTTCAGGTGAAAAACCATAAAAGTTCTGTGACAAAAATATATATACCGTTTTTTTGATTATCTACAACATTTAACTTAAACATTTTTCTATGTGATCAAAATTTAAGAAAATATCAAAAAAATGTAAAAAAAAAAACGCCAAAAATAAAGTACTATTTCCGATTTACGCATTTTCACCAAATTCTTTTAAAATCTAAAGACTATTTTATAGTAACATTAAAATGAATTATTTTCTCAAATTCAAATATTTTTGAATTGGAATTATTCTTATTAAATTAATGTCTTCTTATCTGTCCTTTAAAATTTCAGACATCGCCGTTACAGTATTATGAATATATGGATGTAGATTCATGAATAATCATCGGAGACGTGATTTACGCGTGGCGTTGGAATATATACTTCTCTATTTGGGAATTTGTAATTTGCAATTTGCTATTGTTCCCTTTCGGCATTTAAATTTACGCCGGAGTTTGCGTTCGCCGGCGATTAATTCGGCCCTTTTGCCGCGAGATCGCTCTCGCCCTTATCGCCAGACGTGATTTAAGTTCGCGCTTATCTTCACGTTTAAGCAGTTCCAGTTTACTCGCGATTCGATATTTATTGAATTAAACATTTGTGTTTGTTAGAACATTATTTTTTTCAAACGAAATATAGTGCATAAGTATAAATTAAATTGCCAATACTTGTTAACAGAACACTTCAAGCATTAAAATTGCAATTTTTTTGGCAATCTACAACAAGTTAGTCTTACAAACACTAGTTCAAACACAAGTAGTTGTTTCAATAGTGCTTGATTTAGTCTTTGCTAGACTAACTTGTTGTAGATTGCGAAAGGAAAAAACATGTATTACAAAAGCCTTGTTAAAGAATCGAATAGTTTTTTCCTAAAAAAACATCCCCGAGAGTTTACTTAAAAATGTTAGATTTTCCTGCTTCCATGGTCTTAGAGGAAAAGTACAAGAGTAAACAAAAATAAGAAAAAAATAAGGCGACACAAAATTATAATACGTTGCGATTATTTAAATTATGACTTAGAGTAGACGTCATTTTTTGTGTGGTTATGCTAAACTATGTATTAACAGTCAGTCACGCTAATCTAATTTTAAACTCAAAGCCCACTGTAAATCATATTTCAAACGATCGCACTGTAAATCTACAATAAATCGGCGAACAGATTTTATTTTGGGGCTCCGTAAATTATTTAATGCTTTAAAAGGGTTCCATCACCAAAAAAGTTAGAAAACCATGGAAGTAGATAAATGAATCAATAGTTTGATTAAATAATTGTCCACAATCTAAAATTTAACGAAATGAGCACGAAAATACAAAATATGCATAAAACCGAAACAGAAGCGAAAAAGGCAACAAAAAACAGTGTAAAATGATTCAAATTTCTATAATTCGTACACATTTTATTAATTCATTTCGAAACTTTTAATTTTCAGCATAAGCTTTTTGCTTAAAAATCCGAGCTATAATTATAACAAAAACAGTCATAACTTGAAATGCTTGTGAGTAATCTATTTAAATTTTTTGTGAGGATTAAACAAATATAGTCCTTTCAAAATATATACAAATTTAAGAATACTCTATTTATATTTTTGGAGTAATTTTCAGTTCAACGCGGAAAAATGCATTTTTTCAAATTTCATGGAAATCAACTATTTCTTTAAATCATAACTTGTGAATTCCTTGAGATATCCTTATGAATTTTTGTGTATATATTAAATCAATATTACTCTTTAATTATATTGAAATCCATGAATACCCTATCATGTTTTTCTGAGTTATTTTAAGATAAACAATAGATCGTTCAATTATGTCCAAATTCTATGTGGATGATAACAAAAACAGTCATAGCTTGAAATTCTTGTAAGTAATCGTTTTGAATTTGTTTGTCAGGATTAGGTAAATATTTTTCTTTCAAAATATACAAATTTAACAACACTTTATTTATAGTTTTTGAGTAATTTTCAGTTAAACGGGAAAATGCATTTTTTCAAATTTCGTAAGATCATAACTTGTGATTTTCTTGAGATATCTTTATGACTTTTTGTGTAGATATTAAATCAATATTTCTCTTTCAATACATAAAAATCCATAAATACACTATGAATTGTTTTTGAGTTATTTTAAGTTGAACAATAGATCGTTCAATTATGTCCAAACTCTGTGTGGATAATAACAAAACAGTCATATCTTGAAATCCTTGTGAGTAATTTTTTTGTATTTTTTTGTGAGGATTAAGCAAATATAGTCCTTTTAAAATATATACAAATTTAAGACTACCCTATTTATAGTTTTTCAGTAATTTTTATTTGAATATAATCAGTTCAGTATAATTCAGGAGGAACAATATAGCAACAAACAAAATAAAAATGGACGTTTACAAAACTATGATCAAACCAATTATGACTTACGCTGGGGAAACAATGACAATGATGCAAAAAGAACAAAATAAATTACTAATAATGGAGAGAAAAATAATGAGAATGATACTTGGACCCATAATGGAAAATGACAATGAAAATCGCAGAAGGACGAACAGGGAAATAAGACAAAAAATGGGGGAGGAAGATATAATAAGTCACATAAAAATGCAAAGATTAAGATATTTGGGGCACGTGCGGAGGTCAGGATCGACAGCGACAATAAGAACTATAGCTGAATGGAACCCCGGAGGAAGAAGGAGGAAAGGAAGGCCCAGATCGAGATGGATAGATGAAGTCGAGGAAGATCATAGGAGAATGGGAATCAAGAATTGGAAAGAGAAGATAAAAAACAGAAAAGAATGGAGAGAAGTAGTGAACAAAGTTAAAGGACTTTTATAAATTAAAATAGGAAGAGAAGAAATAGACTCAATGGGAATTGATCCACCCCAGAAATCGGATCATGAAAGCTTCAGAAAAGAAGCAGCCAGACTCCACATGGAGTGTAGTGCTACTATATATATATATATATATATATATATATATATATATATATATATATATATATATAATTCAGTTGAACGCAAAAAAAGCATTTTTTCAAATTTCATAAAAATTAACATTTCATAAGATTATAACTTGTAAATTCCTTGAGATATGTTTATGAATTTTTGTGTAGATATTAAATCAATATTACTCTTTTAATACATGTAATAATCTATAAATACCGTATCAATTCTTTTTAAGTTATTTTCAGTTAAACAATAGATCGTTCAATTATGTCCAAATGCTATATGGATTATAACAAAAACAGTCATAACTTGAAATCCTTGTAAGTAATTGTTTTGATTTTTTTTGTGAAGATTAAGCAAATATAGTCCTTTGAAAATATATACAATATTTAAAATATTATTTAAAAACACCCTATCAATAGTTTTTGAGTAATTTTCAGTTGAACGCAAAACATGATTTTTTTTCAAATTTCATGGAAATTAACATTTCATAAGATCATAACTCGTAAATTCCTTGAGATATCTTCATGAACTTTTGTGTGAATATTAAGTTAATATTGCTTATTCCAGACATTCGAAAATCTAAAAATACCATATCAATAGTTTTTGAGTAAATTTCAGTTGAACGCAAAGAAATGATTTTTTTTTTAATTTCATGGAAATTAACATTTTATAAAATCATAACTTGTAAATTAATTTAGATATCTACATGAACTTTTGTGTGAACATTAAATTAATATTGCTCTTCTTAGACATTTAAAAATCTAAAAATACCCTATCACTAATTTTTGGGTAATTTTCAGTTGAGCGCGAGAAATGCATTTTTTTAAATTTCATGGAAATTAACATTTCATAAGATCATAACTTTTAAATTCCTTGAGATATCTTCATGAAGTTTTGTGTGAATATTAAATCAATATTGCTCTTTCCACACATTCAAAAATCTAAAAATACCCTATCAATGGTTTTTAAGTAATTTTTGGTTGAACGCGAAAAAATGCATTTTTTAAAATTTCATGGAAATTAACATTTTACAAGATCATAACTTGTAAATTCCTTGAGATATCTTCATCAACTTTTGTGTGAATATTAAGTTAATATTGCTTATTCCAGACATTCGAAAATCTAAAAATACCATATCAATAGTTTTTGAGTAAATTTCAGTTGAACGCGAAGAAATGATTTATTTTTTAATTTCATGGAAATTAACATTTTACAAAATCATAACTTGTAAATTAATTTAGATATCTACATGAACTTTTGTGTGAACATTAAATTAATATTGCTCTTTCCAGACATTTAAAAATCTAAAAATACCCTATCACTAATTTTTGGGTAATTTTCAGTTGAGCGCGAAAAATGCATTTTTTTTAAATTTCATGGAAATTAACATTTCATAAGATCATAACTTTTAAATTCCTTGAGATATCTTCATGAACGTTTGTGTGAATATTAAATCAATATTGCTCTTTCCACACATTCAGAAATCTAAAAATACCCTACCAATGGCTTTTAAGTAATTTTCGGTTGAACGCGAAAAAATGCATTTTTTCAAATTTCATGGAAATTAACATTTTACAAGATCATAACTTGTAAATTCCTTGAGATATCTTCATGAACTTTTGTGTGAATATTAAATTAATATTGCTCTTTCTAGACATAAAAAAATCTAAAAATATCCTGTTAATAGTTTTTGAGTAGTTTTCAGTTGAACGCGAAAAAAATAAATTTGTTTCAAATTCCATGGAAATTAACATTTCATAAGATCATAACTTTCAAATTCTTTGAGATATCTTTATGAACTTTTTTGTGAATATTAAATCAATATTGCTCATTCCAGACATTCAAAAATCTAAAAATACCCTAATAATAGTTTTTTGGTAATTTTCAGTTGAAAGCGGAAAATGCATTTTTTTCAAATTTCATGGAAATTAATATTTCATAAGATCATAACTTGTAAATTCCTTAAGATATCTTCATGAAATTTTGTGTGAATATTAAATTAATATTGCTCTTTCCATATATTAAATATCTAAAAATACTAATTATTAGTTTTTGGGTAATTTTCAGTTGAACGCGGAAAATGCATTTTTTCAAATTTCATGGAAATTAAAATATTCATAAGATCATAACTTGTAAATTCCTTGAGATATCTTCATGAATTTTTGTGTGGATAATATATCAATATTATTAAATTAAAAGCATTTTTTCAAATTTCATAGAAATTAACATTTCATAAGATTATAACTTGTAAATTCCTTGAGATATGTTTATCAATTTTGGTGTGGATATTAAATCAATATTGCTCTTTTAATACATGTAATAATCTATAAACACCCTATCAATTGTTTTTGAGTTATTTCCAGTTGAACAATAGATCGTTCAATTATGTCCAAATGCTATGTGGATTATAACAAACACAGTCATAACTTGAAATTCTTGTGAGTAATCGTTTTGAATTTGTTTGTGAAGATTAAGCAAATGTAGTCCTTTCAAAATATATACAAATCGAATAACACATAATTTATATTTTTTGAGATATTCATGCTTAAAGCCCAATATTATAATAATTGAAGTCGAATTTAAATGTTTTAAACATGTAACACATTTTTTTCTACTGAAATTTCAAAACCTTAACATTCATCTATAATAATAATAATAATCAGTTCCGTAAGATATCTTCATGAGTTTTTGTGTAGATATAAAAAAATGTTGCTCTTTCAAAACATTTATAATTGTAAAAATTCCCTATCAATAGTTTTTAAGTAATTTTCAGTTGAACACAAATTAATGTATTTTTAAAAACTTCCTAAAGATTAACATTTCATAACTTGTAAATTCCTTGAGATATCTTCTTGAATTTTTGTGTGGATATAAAATAAATATTGCTCTTTCAAAATATCTCAAAATCCAAAAATACTTTATTAATAGTTTTTGAGTAATTTTCAGTTGAACAATAATTTTTTTAATTGTGTCCTGATTCTAGGCACAACTCAACAAAAAGAGTCATAACTTCAAAACCTAGTGAGCAATCTTCTAGAAATTTTCTGTAGTAAATAAGCAAACATAGTTCTTTCGAAATATATAAAAATATAAAAATACCCTATTAATAGTTTTCGTGATATTTATTCATATAGTCCAATATCCATTTTTTTTCTGTCTTAGTGTGAAATATTATATTCAGTTTATCATTTTATGATATATCATAATATTATTTTGTTTATAATATTTATAATGTAGGATGAGCTAGAATGTATGTGTTTCATATTTTATATACTAGCACTTGTAGATTTATGTATAATTTTGTAAAAAGGCATGTGAAGTCAATAAACGTCAATTTAATTTAATTTAATATTATAATAATTAAAGTATAATTTAATAAAGTTAAATATAACCATTTATTTTCTATTAAATCTTCAACAACTTAAAATTCATCTGTGATTACTTCAATTTAGTAAAGTAAAGTAAAGTAAAGTACATTTATTTACGGTAAACACCATTTGTACATAAAATTACAACGTAATATAATTAATTAAAAAAAAATATATAAAAATCAAATATAACAGCTAATCGACGTAATTGTGCGTGTATATATAGTAATTATAGAAGGTGTATTATTATTGTTTTATTATAGATGCATGCTAAGTTTTTGCAATTGCAATATTTTTAAATATACAATGTCATGAAATATTTAGTAAATTAATTATGTATTTTTTTACGTTTATTAACGATTGTTTGTCTTGTCATTCAACAGTAAAGTTGAGAAATAATAAATTTATAATTTTAAGGATTAATTGAACCATTTTGGGACGTGAAGTAACATGTTAAAATTTAACGCACAAATTATGTTATGTTTTTACTATTAGTATTACCATTCTTTGTAAATGAAAATATAGATTGTAAAATGGAGATTCCGTAAATAAATAAAATTAAAAATTGCATTAGAAAAAATATGTTACATTTTTATGAATTGGTTAAAAAATAGTTTTATGAAAAACACGCATATTTATTTTGTGATTCAACGCGAATTCTGATGTAATATAATATTCTCATTATAATTCAAACTCAAGTACGTTTATTTGTAAAACTTTTGATAGACAGCCATCATCTTTCATCCCCCTACCCTCTTAATTTTATTCAGAGAGCGCCGCGCTAGTCTCGAATTTAAGGGCTGAAACGCGGCGCGAAGGGTGGGAAAACAAAAGGAAACTAAGATGCAATTAAAATCCCGAGATTTCCATTGGCCCTCGCGCGCGCGCCTCGCGATTTTCCGCCCTATTTCCAGAAAACCTTAAAACCACCCTCTTAACGACCCACCCTCGCATACACACACACACACACTCGCACAAGTTTTAATTCCGACATCAAATAAGAAAGAGGATTATTAAGGGGGTGGAAAGGGACGGTTTCAGAGTTGAGAGTTTGCAGAGAGAAAGAGCGAGATGGGCGGGAAGAGGGTTTCCTGTTAGTTTTAATTCTGGTATTAAGTAAGAAAGAGGATTATTAGATGGAAAGAGCTGGAAGCGCAGAGATGAGGAAGAGAATGTTTCATTTAGTGTGGGATTTAATTTTATTCCAAGGGAGGCTTTAAACTACATAAAATAAATAAACTTTATAACTACAACAGTTTACTTAAACCAACATTATAATAAAATCTGTATTACAGTGTTTATTATTTTGAAACTTAAAAGAGTGTTTCCACTCCCAGGCTAAGCATGAAGTAAAATTTCGAGTTTAGAAAAGCCCCGCGTAGAAAATTTGTCGAGGGTCGCGCAGCGACCCGAGACAAATTTTCACGGGGCTTTTCTAAACTCGAAATTTTACTTCATGCGCCACGCGTATAAAACACTGATTTCAAGCTAAAGTTTAAAATATACTTCTAAATCAATATGCTAAAGCAGTATATTTTAAACTTCACTTTAAATAAGTGTTTTGTACGCGTGGCGCATGAAGTAAAATTTCGAGTTTAGAAAAGCCTGAAAATTTGGTTTGGCCGCTCCGCGCTTCGCGCTACGCGACCAAACCAAATTATCAGGCTTTTCTAAACTCGAAATTTTACTTCATGCTTAGTCTGGGAGTGGAAACACTCGTTCGAAACTTCAAATTGAACTTATGTCAAAAACAACGAGTATCAGAAAATTTACAGGGTGTGAAAAATTCCCTGTATATTATAATAAAAATAAAAACCTGTTTACTAGATATTAAATCTGGAGAAAAGCAACAAGAAAAAGCTCTGAATTATTTTCTAGATTACAAGGAACTTTAGATGTTGAGAATATTTCACGTCTGAATGAATTATTTCTCTTTTCCTAAATTCCGAGATTGCTCTGAAATATTTTCTAGATTACAAAAAAATTTAGATGTTGATAATATTTCACGTCTGATCAAATTATTGCTCTTTTCTTAAATTTCGAGATTGCTCTGAAATATTTTCTAGATTACAAGAAAATTTAGATGTTGAGAATATTTCACGTCTGAATGAATTATTTCTCTTTTCCCTAATTCCGAGATTGCTCTAAAATATTTTCTAGATTACAAAAAAATTTAGATGTTGAGAATATTTTACGTCTGAACAAATTATTGCTCTTTTCTTAAATTTCGAGATTGCTTTGAAATATTTTCTAGATTTTACGAAAATTTAGATGTTGAGAATATTTCACGTCTGAATGAATTATTTCTCTTTTCCTTAATTCCGAGATTGCTCTGAAATATTATCTAGATTACGAAAAAATTTAGATGTTGAGATTATTTCACGTCTGAACAAATTATTGCTCTTTTCTTAAATTTCGAGATTGCTCTGAAATATTTTCTAGATTTTACGAAAATTTAGATGTTGAGAATATTTCACGTCTGAATGAATTATATCTCTTTTCCTTAATTCCGAGATTGCTCTGAAATATTTTCTAGATTACAAAAAAATTTAGATGTTGAGAATATTTCACGTCTGAACAAATTATTGTTCTTGCTCTAGATTACAAGAAAATTTAGATGTTGAGAATATTTCACGTCTGAATGAATTATTTCTCTTTTCCTAAATTCCGAGATTGCTCTTAAATATTTTATAGATTACAAGAATAATTAGATGTTGAGAATATTTCACATCTAAATGAATTATTTCTCTTTTCTTTTATTTAAAATTTGCTCTGAAATATTTTCTAGATTACAACAAAATCTAGATGTTGAAAATACTTCACGTTTGCCTTCTTGATTTCTCTTTTCTTAAATTTTAAGATCGCGTACGTTTCTTAAACACACCTTTTCTTTTCTCCATTCTATACATAAGGATTTCTGTGTGTACATAACTCTAGATTCGTTGTAAAGTAAACATAACTCGAGTTGAGGGAAATACATAGTAATTTTATGTATCCCAGCGAAAATGTAGCTTACTGCAAATAAGTCTGGTAATTTGGTAAGGAAATTACTGTTTATTTTGGGGAAGTTTGTTTCTGCTCGCTCACGCTCTCGTCGGCTCTTTCTAGTTCTCTTTGCGAGGAGGGGGGTTGGATAACCTGAAGGGGGTGAGTTTTAAGCTTTCCTCAACTTCGCCTCAACGAGTGGATTAATTATTTTCTTTGTGACAATAATAATTTAACGAACAAATCGGAGTTGTATTAAAAATTGTCTTTAATATTAAATGAAAGAAGTAATTCTTTTTCTCCACTGGTTTATTTGAATCACTAGATGTACATTTCGTTCACTAAGTGAACATTTTTAGTAGTTGTACTAAACTAAGTTTGTAAAGCGATGGATTGTATTTATTTTATTAAAATTGGAGATGCATAACATACAAAATTGTTATAATTTCATGACATATGATTTTTATTACATAGATTGATCAAAATATCCAAAAATCTAACTAAAATAATTAATTTAATGCCTTGTGTTATTACAGTGGTTAAATATTACTTTGTTTAAACACTGTAATAACACAAGACATCAAATTACTTATTTTAGTTGGATTTTTAGATAGTTTGATCAATCTATGCGATAAAAATCATATGACATGAAATTATAATAATAATAATAATAATAATAATGCTTTATTTCTCAACAGAATTACTTCCAATTACAGAGAAATGTATAATGATATCTAAAATATAGTGTAACTATTACTAATAATAATACATATAAAGAAAACATGGAAAATTTGGAGTGTATAATAACAATTTTTGGTGTTATACATCTCCAATTTTAATAAAATAAATACGGGCTTATTTACAAGTAATTAGTTTGCTGTTAAAATTATTTAAAAATTAAATACAAAATGTTACTCAAAGTAAAAAGTAAGTATAAGTGATTTCTTGGAATTTTATTAAAAATCTGACGCTCCCTCGGTTTTCATTTATATTTTATGTTGTTTCATTTATACAAAAGCCATTCAGTCACGGTCTTCCTTGATTTTTCAGGTGATTTAAATTTATAGACAAATTTTCTACTATTCGCATAATTTCATTCAACTTCCAGTTCCGGAGATTTCTTGAAATTGCGAATAGAAATAGCAGAAGTAGTTGATTAAATGATGTTTGATTTAGTCTTTGTAAGACTAACTTTTTGTAGATTGCTAAAAGAATCTCGGCACTTTTATTAGTTAAAGTAAAACATTTTTATGAATTTTCTAAGAATCATAACTAAATATTTATTTGATTGAAGTTAATGAAATTTTCTGTGGATATTAAGCACATATTGCTTTTTAAAATTATGTACAAATCGGAAAACACCCTATCCATAGTTTTTGAGTTATATGTAAAATTATGAAAATTAATTATGAATTTTCCAAGAAGAATCGCACTTTTAATTTTTATAGTAAATTATTTTAATTAATTTTCTAAGAATTATAACTAAAAAATTATTTGATTGATATTCATGACATTAGCTGTGGATATTAAGTACATATTGCCTTTTCAAAATATGTAAGACTTGGAACACACCCTATTAATAGTTTTTGAGTTATATGTAAAATTATGAAAATTTATTATGAATTTTCCAAGACTTCAGGTCATCTACCAGCTATTTGGAAATCTGCTAAAATCACTCCAGTATTCAAGTCAGGTAATAGGCATTCAATTGAAAACTACCGTCCAATTTCTATCATTAACAACTTTGCGAAAATCCTGGAAACTATCATTACTGAAAAAATATATACCCATGTAGAATCGGCAATAACCACAAAGCAGCATGGTTTCATGAAAAAAAGATCAACGCTTACTAATTTGCTAAATTTCACAGAATATGTATCCTGTCACTTAGATCAACGCCATCAGGTCGATGTGATACATACTGATTTTACTAAAGCTTTTGACACTATTGATCATACGATTTTATTAGCCAAGCTGAAGCTATGGGGATTTGCCGATAACCTGCTAAACTTAATGAAAAACTATTTATCTAACCGGTCTCAGTACATTGAATATAAGGGATATATGTCTACTGAATTTCGCCCCACTAGTGGGGTGCCCCAAGGGTCAAACCTTGGGCCTTTACTATTTCTCTTATATATTAATGACATTGTAGATGGCATAGATTCCAGGATATTAATATACGCGGATGATGTAAAAATTTTTAAGTGTATCTATTCACATTATGATTGTCTAACTTTACAGCAAGATTTAATAAAAATTAATAATTAAAACTGAACGCATCCAAATGCAAAAGTATGTCTTTTTTTCGAACTGCTCAGTATATCTTCCATAGCTATTCATTAGATAATGTAAACTTAGAACGCGTCGAGTCAGTAAGAGATCTCGGAGTACTATTTGATAAAGAACTATCGTTTAATCTACATTATCATGCATTGCAGTCTGAATCGATGAAAATATTAGGATTTGTCAGAAGGGTCAGTGAACCATTTCGTGATATTGGTACCATCATCAAATTATATGTGGCATATGTACGCTCTAAATTAGAATACTGTGCCCCGGTATGGTCACCACATTATAATGTTCACATTCAGCTATTAGAACGAGTTCAAAAAATATTTCTAAAATTTTTGTATTATAAAAAATTCCATACTTATCCGGATTTTAACGTTTCGTATAGTACATTACTTTCTATGTTTGAACTTAATCCCCTTTATATACGACGAAATGCAAGTCTCCTAAAATGTCTATACCAAATTGTACATTGCACAATAGACGATCCGAACCTACTAAAATTAATAAATTTTAATGTGCCTAGAGTAACTTGCAGACATCCAACGACCTTTATCTGCAACAGAAGTTTTACTAATGTGTATTATCATTCACCGGTAAATACTATGAAGCATTTGTATGGAAGAATTGAGCAATCTGTTGATATTTTTAATTGTAGTCTTACAGAATTTACAAGCCAAATAGGTACGTTGTTGTAGGAGTGTACAAGTTACATCAATATTAATATTGTTATTGCGATTTATTGTTATTATTTCATTTGTGTTGTATTCTGTTTTAGTTTTTAATTTAATTTAATTTTTCTTTTTTTATATTATTTGTTCATAATTAATTATTATTACATCTAAGTTAATACTGCGCACTGTTAGTAGAATGTTTTTTTTTATACCTTTTCCCTGTAATTTGATGTATTATCTGTTGGGAAATAAATAAATAAATAAATAAAGAAGAATCGCACTTTTCAGGTTTATAGTAATTGTATGTATTAATTTTCTAAGAATCATATCTAAAAAATTATTTGATTGATGTTCATGACATTAGCTGTGAATATTATGTACATATTGCCTTTTCAAAATATGTAAAACTTGGAACACACCGTATTAATAGTTTTTGAGTTATATGTAAAATTATGAAAATTTATTATGAATTTTCCAAGAAGAATCGCACTTTTAAGGTTTATAGTAATTGTTTGTATTAATTTTCTAAGAATCATATCTAAAAGATTATTTGATTGATGTTCATGATATTAGCTGTGAATATTATGTACATATTTCCTTTTCAAAATATGTAAAACTTGGAACACACCCTATTAATTGTTTTTGGGTTATATGCAAAATTATGAAAATTATTATGAATTTTCCAAGAATCATAACTCAAAAATTACTTGATTGATGTTCATGAAATTTGCTGTGGATAATTAGTACATATTGCTTTTTCAAAATATGTAAAAATCAAAAGACATTCTGCTATAGTTTCTGAGATATATTCAGTTGAACATTAAAACGTTAAATTCTATTCAAATTTTATGGAAGTTAGAATTTAATCAATTATAACATAGACAATTCTTCATATACCTTTATGAAATTTCGTGTAGTGTTTGAATATATATTGTTGTTTAAAAATATGTCAAAATTAAAAATTACCCCATCAATAGTTTTTGAGTTATTAATTCAATTAAACGCCAAATACTTGTATTTTATCAAAATTGAAGGAACATATGAAGTTCAAATATTCACAACTTGAAAAACCCTTGACCTATCTTCATACATTTTTGTAAAAATATTAGGTAGATATTGTTCTTTCAAAATATGTGAAAATCAAAATATACCCTATCAATAGTTTTTGAGTTATATTCAGTCAAACATTCAAACCGTGCGATTCTATCGAAATTTTAAGGATGTTAGAATTAAAACAATAATAACATACACAATTCTTCATATATCTTTATGAAATTTCGTGTAGTGTTTGAATATATATTGTTCTTTGAAAATATGTAAAAATTAAAAATTAACCCATTATTAGTTTTTGAGTTATTAATTGAATTAAACGCCAAACACTTGTATTTTATCAAAATTGAAGAAACATTTGAAGTTCAAATATTTACAACTTGAAAAATCCTTGACCTATCTTCATACATTTTTGTGAAAATATTAAGTAGATATTGTTCTTTCAAAATATGTGAAAATCAAAATATACCCTATCAATAGTTTTTGAGTTATATTCAGTTAAACATTCAAACCGTGCGATTCCATCGAAATTTTATGGAGGTTGGAATTTAAACAATTATAACATACACAATTCTTCATATACCTTTATAAAATTTTGTGTAGTGTTTGAATATATATTGTTGTTTAAAAATATGTCAAAATTAAAAATTAACTAATCAATAGTTTTCGAGTTATTAATTCAATTAAACGCCAAACACTTGTATTTTATCAAAATTGAAGGAACATTTGAAGTTCAAATTTTCACAACTTCAAAATCCTTGACCTATCTTCATACATTTTTGTGTAAATATTAAGTAGATATTGTTCTTTTAAAATATGTGAAAATCAAAATATACGCTATCAATAGTTTTTAAGTTATATTCAGTTAAACATTCAAACCGTGCGATTCTATCGAAATTTTATGGAGGTTAGAATTTAAACAATTGTAACATACACAATTCTTCATATATCTTTATGAAATTTCGTGTAGTGTTTGAATATATATTGTTCTTTGAAAATATGTGAAAATTAAAAATTACCCCATTATTAGTTTTTGAGTTATTAATTGAATTAAACGCCAAACACTTGTATTTTATCAAAATTGAAGGAACATTTGAAGTTCAAATATTTACAACTTGAAAAATCCTTGACCTATCTTTATACATATTTGTGTAAATATCTTTCAAAATATGTGAAAATCAAAATATATCCTATCAATAGTTTTTAAGTTATATTCAGTTAAACATTCAAACCGTGCGATTCTATCGAAATTTTATGAAGGTTAGAATTTAAACAATTATACCATACACAATTCTTCATATATCTTTATGAAATTTCGTATAGTGTTTGAATATATATTGTTCTTTAAAAATATGTAAAAATTAAAAATTACCCCATTATTACTTTTTGAGTTATTAATTGAATTAAACGCCAAACACTTGTATTTTATCAAAATTGAAGGAACATTTGAAGTTCAAATATTTACAACTTGAAAGATCCTTGACCTATCTTCATACATTTTTGTAAAAATATTAAGTAGATATTGTTCTTTCAAAATATGTGAAAATCAAAATATACCCTATCAATAGTTTTTGAGTTATATTCAGTTAAACATTCAAACCGTGCGATGCTATCGAAATTTTATGGAGGTTGGAATTTAAACAATTATAACATACACAATTCTTTATATATCTTTATGAAATTTCGTGTAGTGTTTGAATATATATTGTTGTTTAAAAATATGTCAAAATTAAAAATTACCCCATCAATAGTTTTTGAGTTATTAATTGAATTAAACGCCAAACACTTGTATTTTATCAAAATTGAAGGAGCATTTGAAATTCAAATATTCACAACTTGAAAAATCCTTGAGAAATCTTTATACATTTTGGTGTAAATATTAACTAGACATTGTTCTTTCAAAATATGTGAAAATCAAAACATAACCTATCAATAGTTTTTGGGTTATATTCAGTTAAACATTCAAACCGTGCGATTCTATCGAAATTTTATGGAGGTTAGAATTTAAACAATTATAATATACACAATTCTTCATATATGTTTATGAAAGTTCGTGTAGTGTTTGAATATATATTGTTCTTTGAAAACATGTCAAAATTAAAAATTACCCCACTATTAGTTTTTGAGTTATTAATTGAATTAAACTCCAAACACTTGTATTTTATCAAAATTGAAGGAGCATTTGAATTTCAAATATTCATAACTTAAAAAATCTTTGAGATATCTTCATACATTTTGGTGTAAATATTAAGTAGATATTGTTCTTTTAAAATATGTGAAAATCAAAATATACCCTATCAATAGTTTTTGAGTTATATTCAGTTAAACATTCAAACCGTGCGATTCTATCGAAATTTTATGGAGGTTGGAATTTAAACAATTATAACATACACAATTCTTCATATATCTTTATGAAATTTCGTGTAGTGTTTGAATATATATTGTTCTTTAAAAATATGTCAAAATTAAAAATTACTCCATTATTAGTTTTTGAGTTATTAATTGAATTAAACGCCAAAAACTTGGATTTTAGCAAAATTGAAGGGGCATTTGAATTTCAAATATTCACAACTTGAAAGATCCTTGAGGTATCGTCATACATATTTGTGTAAATATTTAGTAGATATTGTTCTTTTAAAATATGTGAAAATCAAAAAATATCTTATTAATAGTTCTTGAGTTATATTCAGTTAAACATTCAAACCGTGCGATTCTATCGAAATTTTATGGAGGTTAGAATTAAAACAATAATAACATAAAAGATTCTTGATATATCATTATGAAATCTTGTGTAGAGCTCGAATAAATATTGCTGTTTCAATATTTGTTAAGATTATAAAAATCCCCATCAAAAGATTTCTAGTAATTATTTCAATTAAACGCTAAATACTTGAATTTTATCAAAAATGTAGGGAAATGAAAACTTAAAATCACTGTATCTTGAAATGTTCTTTAGATATAATCATACATATTTGTGTGGATATTAAGTATATATTGCTCTTTCAAAATATTTTATAATAAAAAAATACCCTATCAATAGTTTTTGAATAATACTTAGTTAAACATTAAAATCTTAAAATTCTATCCAAATTTTAAGGAGGTTAGAATTAAAACAACAATAATATAAAAAATTATGAAATTTTGTGTACAGTTTGAATATATATTAATCTTTCAAAATTTGTTGGGATAAAAAATTACCCCATCAATAGTTTTTGAGTTATTATTTCAATTAAACGCTAAATACTTGAATTTTATCAAAATTGTAGGGAAATGAAAATTTAAAATTAACATAACTTGAATTTGTTTTGTAAAATCATCACACATTTTTGTGTGGATATTAAATATATATTGCTCTTTCAAAATCTGTTAAAATAGAAACATACTCTACCAATTGATTTTGAGTTATATTTAGTTGAACATTCAAAACGTGCAATTCTATTCAAATTTTAAGAAGGTAAGAATTAAAGCAATCATAACATGAAAAATTTCGATGTATCTTTAGAAAACTTTGTGTAGAGTTTGAAAATATATTGTTTTTTTAAAATACGTCAAAACTAAAAATTACCCCTTCAATGGATTTTGCGTTATTAATTTATTTAAACGACAATTGATTGAATTTGCTCGAAATTGTCGGTAAATCAAAATTTAAAATTAACTTAACTTTGGAAATTCTTGGGATATTCTTATTTATTTTTGTGTTGATATTAGGTGTTGATTGGAGACATTTTAAGTTATGATATTAATTTAACTTACTTAAAACATTTTTATTTTATTTAGTTACTTTAAACCTGTGTTTGATTTATATTATGTAAATTCACACCCCACCCCTTGTTATATTTTTGTGGAACATTATTGTTGCGTTAAAGTTCTATATATATGTATACACTATTGTAAAAGGTGAAACCGTTAAATAAATAAATAAATAAATAAATAAAACACATCCCCCGAAATTAACAATATTTCAAGCTGTTTTAAATTACCTCAATATAACAGAAAACCTTTCTAATAATAGCATTTTATTTTGTTTATTTGAATTATTGGTACTTTTTTT
The DNA here is from genome assembly GCA_932526585.2 of Philonthus cognatus. Lineage (NCBI taxonomy): Eukaryota > Metazoa > Arthropoda > Insecta > Coleoptera > Staphylinidae > Philonthus > Philonthus cognatus. Next base: position 2,476,004 of record OW052251.1, read on the forward strand.
TGCCTATAGTTGGAATATTGTTAATTTAATAGAATTTTATATGCAAGTTATCCTCAATCGTGATTTATTGATTATTGCAATTATCGCAATTTCATTGATACGTATATTGATTATAGGTTGCGTTTAATTAATTAAAAATTAAATTTATTAATTAAATTTGTCTCCCCCTTATCGAATTTTCAAATTGCGAAATAGTTAATTAATAATTTCCGCGGTGGGGAAACCTGGAAAGCACGCAAGGAACTCCAATAAAGATTATTTTGTTAATAATTGATTGAATAACGTCGTCGGCGCGTTCTTATTATAATCTTATTACCAATTAATCAACCCTGTTGCAAACTGCGCTTAATTTTCAGGAATTTAAATTCCAACACTTGAATAACACAAGTAGATTTATTAAATTTATAAATGCAGCTTTAATAATACTTTACATGTAGAGAAAAAATCGAAAAATTACATTTATAATCATGAAAAATATAAATATTATAAAACATTAAAAATGCCCACGAGATTGTTTTTCTGTTTTAAATTATAATTAAATATGTTTCACCACGTTAAAACGTGGTGAAACATATTTAAATATGATTTGAAAAAGAACAAAAAATCTCATCTTTCACGTGGTGAAACATATTTAACATTTAACCAAGTGCCAGATGAGAAATTAATTCAAGAAAATATTTAACAATGATTTAAAAAAGAAAAAAAACTCGTCGCCACTTTTAATGTTTCTTTGTTGTTTGTTCAAGATATTTTCCATTTCACTAAAAAATTCTAATTCCAACAGTATAAAAATAGTATTACATTATTTTAAAATACTATTTTTATACTGTTGGAATTAGAATTTTTTATTGAAAAGGAAAATATCTTGAACAACCAACAAAGAAACATTAAAAGTGCCGACGAGTTTTTTTCTTTTTTAAATCATTGTTAAATATTTTCTTGAATTAATTTCAGTTTTTTTTTAAGTTTATCTCCCACACATAGAAATATAAATATGATATGCAAAATAATAAATACAATAAATATAAATAAATTATATTAGTTCTTACCATTTTATCGTATGAATTCTTCTTGTTGTTCAGTGCAGGATTTTTCGTATTTCTTGGTAAATGCAGAACATCCATTGTTCATGTTTGTGCCTGCTTTCAAACTGGATTAAAGTTTTGAGATCTTCTAATGTTTCTATTTGCATGATTTAACTCACTTCTTATCTTTTAGGTGCTGGGAACTTCTAATTTTTCTATTGGAATGATTCAACTCGAAATTCTGACTCACTTTCTGCTTTATAAGTTTTGCGAACTTCTCATTTTTCTATTCGAATGATGTAACTCGAAATATTGACTCTCTTTTAATCTTTGAAGTTTTGGGGACTTTCAATTTTTGTTTTCGAATGATTCAATTAGAAATATTAAGTCTCTTCTAAGCTTTTAAGTTTTGGAAACTTCTAATTTGTCTATTTGAATGATTCAACTCGAAATTCGGACTCTCTTTTAATCCTTTTGGTTTTTGAAACTTATAATTTTTCTCTTTGAATGATTCAATTCGAAAAGTTGACTTTCTTTAACCTCTTAGGTTTTGGGAGCATCTAATTTTTCTGTTTGAATGATTCAACTCGAAGTTCGCACTCTCTGTTAATGTTTCAAGTTTTGGGAACTCTTAATTATTTTATTCGAATCATTCAGCTCGAAACTTTAATTCTTTTAATCTATTAAGTTTTGAGAACTTGTAATTTTTCTATTTAAGCGAATTACTCGAAATTTTGACTTTCTTTTAATGTTTCTTTTCGTTGGATCAACTGTAAATGCTGACTCTGTTCTAATATTACATTTCGTTGTAGATTGTCTCAAAATGTAGATTTTCTTCTAATGTTACTTTTTATTGTGAACCATCTTCTAATGTGCTCATCGTTGTGGATCAATTTCAAAATGTAATTCCCTTATAATGTTTATTTTTGTTGTGGATTAACTCAAAATACAGATTCTGTTCTAATGTAACGTTTTGTTTTGGATCGGCTCAAAATGTTGACTTTCTTTTAAATTTACTTTTCATTGCGAATCAGCTCAAAATGTTGATTGTCCTCGAATGTTACTTATTGTTGTGGATCAATATAAACTCGTATCACTCTTCTAATAAAAATTAACTCTAAATATTATCTCTCTTCTAATATTATTAATTGTTGTTGATCAAGTCAAAATTGTAACTCTTTTCAAATGTTACTTTTCGCTGTGGATCAGCTCGAAATGTTGACTCTATTTTAATGTTATTTATCGTTGTGGATCAAGTCAAAATTGTAACTTTCTTCTAATGTTACTTTTAGTTGTAGATTAGCTTAAAATGTCTCTCTTCTGAAGTAATTTTTTGTTGTGGATCCGCTCAAAACTTTGCCTCCCTTCTAATGTTGTTTATAGTTGTGAATCACATCAAAGTTTTGAGCTATTATTTAATATTACTTTTCGTTGTGGATCAGCCCAAAATGTGAACTTCCTTTTAATGTTATTTATCGCTGTGGATCAAGTCAAAATTGTAACTGTCTTTTAATGTTACTTTTCGTTGTGGATCAGTTTAAAATGTTGTCTCTCTTCTGATGTAATTTTTTGTTGTGGATCAGCTCAAAACTTTGACTCTCTTTTTATGTTATTTATCGTTATGAATCAAATTAAAACTCTAGTTATCATTCAATATTACTTTATATAACTCAAAATGTTGACTTTGACTTGTTGTGGATAAAGTCAACATTGTAATTATCTTCTGCAACTTTTCGTTGTGAATCAGCTCAAAATGTTGTCTCTTTTCTTATATTATTTATCGTTAGATTAACTCAAAATTGTAATTCTTTTCTAACGTAATTTTTCATTGTGGATCAGCTCAAAACTTTGACCCTCTTCTAAAATAACGTATCGAGGTGGATCAAGTCATAATTTTGACTTTCTTCCAACATTACTTTCAGATGTGAATAAACTCGCGAATGTTTAGAACTTCCAATTATTTTCTTCGACGTTTAAAAAAATTCACAACTTCTACTCTCCTTATTTCATTTCGGATTCGATGATTGAAAAATTTCACTACTTCTCCTCTTCTTATTTCATTTCGAATTAAATTTAATGACTTTGGATTATATATCATTTTGATGTTGCGCCCGCGGATGGTCATTTCAAACTGGCGATTCGAAAATTCCCAACAGGCCGAAAAACATTTCGCGTTTGCGACACCGAAACTGGAATTTCAGGTCGGGTCCTGTCCATCCACGATTTTTCGAACCCTTTTCGCTGCCCCCTTCGCGTACTGACCCTTTCTTGGGAACAGGTTTTCCCGACTGACCATCGGCTCTCTCAATCCCGCCCCAGGTGAATTCGAAGCTCGAAACCTGATTTTGGATTTCCGAGCGTGTGAATATCGAAGGACAGGAAGACGTGTCGTTTGTTTTTTTCAAAATTTACATTACGAAGGGTCGGTTGGATAGATATCTAGAGAGATATCGGGAATGGAAATTTGTTGGGTTGAAAAAGGGAGTAATATTAGTTTATAGGGTTGGAATATTGCTTCCTGTTAACTGAATTGAACATTTCTTTAGTGAAATTTAAAATTATTACAATTATTTATGATAGCAATAATGAGTATTTTACCAGGGTTGTTATGTTTAAAACTATTTTTACACTGTTGGAATTAGAATTTTTTATTGAAAAGGAAAATATCTTGGACAAACAACAAAGAAACATTAAAAGTGCCGACGAGTTTTTTTCTTTTTTAAATCATTGTTAAATATTTTCTTGAATTAATTTCAGTTTTTTTTTTAAGTTTATCTCCCACACATAGAAATATAAATATGATATGCAAAATAATAAAACAGTGTTCTAAACATGTTTAAACATGGTTTTGTTTCAAGTTTAAAACAAAACCGTTTAAAATACGCCGGCTGTTTTTAAACATGTTTAAAATACTGTTTTAAAACAATGTGTCTTAAACATAACAGCATTGGTAAAAATACTCATTATTACTATCATAAATAATTAGAATAATTTTAAATTGCACTAAAGAAAATATATTCAAAAATATTAAATTCGTTTCAAACATGTTTTAAACGTTAAATTTGTTTAAATGGTTTTTTTTTGTCTTAAATAAGTTATACTATAATTTATACAAATTTATTAAAGATTTTCTGTTTACGTTTTAAAATTTTAGTTAAATTGTTGAAGATGAAACACCTTCAACAATTTAACTAAAATTTAAAAACATTGATAAATATAACATTTTAATATAACAAAACATCACAATTATGTATGCATAAATTTAATTTAAAATGTGTTTTAAATATATTCAGCCTTATTAATAGAATTGCCGTTAATATCATTATAGTGTAATGCTAGTTAATCTCTACTAAATGCATTCATGATATTTGAACGTAGCAACATTAAATTTTCATGTGTTCTAACTTCATTTGGCGCATTCATGGAAATTTTATGATGAACGCACTGTCAACAGCAAACACGTTCGTCATTTTTGCAAGCATACAAAATATAATGGCCAGAGTAGCGTTCCCTAGATACCAACGTGTTACCGGTGCTTTTCCGAAAGCACCGTCAACCCGCTTTCGGTTGGAGCCCGAAAGAGCCTTGATACCAAATGTAAAGCGTAAAATAATCCAAACGTGTTGAGAGTATATTTTTCTGATAAATGCGCCCATTGTAATCGAGTAATTTAGAAAGTATATTACACTATTTTTTTAATGTTTATGAAAATGTATTTCTTCTGATAAATTATTAGATTGAAATTTAGTTAGAACGAGTGTCTCCACTCCCAGACTAAGCATGAAGTAAAATTTCGAGTTTAGAAAAGCCCTGTGAAAATTTGTCGAGGGTCGCGCAGCGACCCGAGACAAATTTTCTGGGCTTTTCTAAACTCGAAATTTTACTTCATGCGCCACGCGTGTAAAACACTAATTTCAAGTGAAGCTCAAAATATTCTGATAATGTTTATTCATTTATGATTTATGGCATCCTTAAACAAATTCTAAATAACCCTATTTTGTTATGAAAATTGAGGTTATGTGACATACACATGTTTAAGACATACATAACCTCAATTGTGACATAAAACACTTATTTCAAGTGAATTTCAAAATATTCTGATAAAGTTTACACATCTATGATTTATGGCATCATTAAAAATTCTAAATAACCCTATTTTGTTATGACAATTGAGGTTATGTGACATACACATGTTTAAGACATACATAACCTCAATTGTGACATACAACACTTATTTCAAGTGAAGTTCAAAATATTCTGATAAAGTTTACACAGCTATGATTTATGGCATCATTAAAAAATTCTAAATAACCCTATTTTGTTATGACAATTAAGGTTATGTGACATACACATTTTTAAGACATACATATCCTCAATTGTGACATATATAACCTCAATTGTCATAGCAAAATAGGGTTATTTAATTTTTTGAAATAATTCAATAAACTAGAGCTATTAAATTATTAGTTTTAAACTGTTTGTTTAAACTTACAATAGCAATCTAGCAATGTTTTCCCCTTGAAATGTACATTTAGAATTTTATTAAAAAGGTGAGTTTAAAGGATACTAGCTATTATATTTATAGATCGTTTTCTATTTTTATTTTTAGACATTTCTCTATTAAATTTCTGATGACGTTCTTATCTTATTTATTGCTTTATTTATATTTATATTAATTACTGTAATCGAGTAATTTAGATAGTATATTACACTATTTTTTTAATGTTTATGAAAATGTATTTCTTCTGATAAATTATTAGATTGAAATTTAGTTAGAACGAGTGTCTCCACTCCCAGACTAAGCATGAAGTAAAATTTCGAGTTTAGAAAAGCCCTGTGAAAATTTGTCGAGGGTCGCGCAGCGACCCGAGACAAATTTTCTGGGCTTTTCTAAACTCGAAATTTTACTTCATGCGCCACGCGTATAAAACACTAATTTCAAGTGAAGCTCAAAATATTCTGATAATGTTTATTCATTTATGATTTATGGCATCCTTAAACAAATTCTAAATAACCCTATTTTGTTATAAAAATTGAGGTTATGTGACATACACATGTTTAAGACATACATAACTTAAATTGTGACATAAAACACTTATTTCAAGTGAATTTAAAAATATTCTGATAAAGTTTACACATCTATGATTTATGGCATCATTAAAAAATTCTAAATAACCCTATTTTGTTATGACAATTGAGGTTATGTGACATACACATGTTTCAGACATACATAACCTCAATTGTGACATATATAACCTCAATTGTCATAGCAAAATAGGGTTATTTAATTTTTTTAAATAATTCAATTAACTAGAGCTATTCAATTATTAGTTGTAAACTGTTTGTTTAAACTTACAATAGCAATCTACTAAAATGTTTTCCCATTGAAATGTACATTTAGAATTTTATTAAAAAGGTGAGCTTAAAGGAAACTAGCTATTATATTTATAGATCGTTTTTTATTTTTATTATTAGACATTTCTCTATTAAATTTCTGATGACGTTCTTATCTTAGTTAGTGCTTTATTTATATTTATATTAATTACTGCAATCCGTGACTCAGTTGTAAGAAATCAACAACAAAGTCAATAGATTTTTTTGGTGTCTCATTGAACCGTTTCAAAAGACTTTGTTTAAGATCCATTAACTCCTCTTAAGGTCCTTTATTATAATTATTTATTTGATCCTCTTTCATTAGATGTAATTTCTGTTTCTGATTGTGTTGATTTGTGTATTTTTTTGTATTATTTTGTGATTATTATGTATATATTGTTGTATTTTTTTAATGGTCTCCCGTAATAAAGAATTATTATTATTAATAACTATATTGTTTCGAGTTTACGTGAAGTGATTAATCACAAATAGAAAGACTGTTATTCCTTACTTCACTTTTTATTTTTATGTTAGATGTACATTTCGAGACACAAGGTGCTCATTATCAATATAGTTTGTTATGGATAATGAGCACCTTGTGTCTCGAAATGTACATCTAACATAAAAATAAAAAGTGAAGTAAGGAATAACAGTCTTTCTATTTGTGATTAATCACTTCACGTAAACTCGAAACAATACAGTTATTTGTGATTATTATTATTGTTATAAAATTTGATTATTTATTTTCAACATCCTGGTTCTTTACTTGTAAGAAAAGACCCGTTTCGCGTAACGTTCTCGCCCTTAAATGTTATTGCTCGGCTCGGCCGCTGGTCAAACAAGGTCCGGTAATGTGTGTACTTAAAGGGCCTCGTTGTCATTCCGCTTTGACTGAAGGGAAAGGAAGACGGGGCGCCCGTGGGAACGGACACTGCGGTCACTCCGAAAGGGTCGAAGGGTCAGCGTGTCTCCCAAGAAAAAGGGAAGAAGCGTCCCTGGCAGGTATAGAACCCTCCCTTCTCGCTTTAAATGCGCCCTTTGTAATTGTTTAATCATCTCTCTTTCCAACTCTCATTCCGTCAGGTAGAAAGGTCATGTAATTTGACGTGTGAGGATTAGATTGTTGTAGCAGGTAGATTATAATGAGGTTTTTTTCTCTCTTCTTAATGCAGGTAGTAAGGCTTATTAGAATTTAATTTCGGTTAATCATTTTATTTATTAAAAAAAAAACCTTTAACTCCCACACTTGAAATAAACTTCATTTTTGTTAACTCCCAGTTTTCTAGTAAGTCTAATTTAAAAGACTTGGCACCTAGTAATTCCCAGGTTACAATTTGCTGTAATTCAGAATAGAATTATTTGTATTCTAATCTTTCATTTGGTTGGCGTTCACTTTGTGGTACATCTTCATAACAATTTAATTAAAACACTTAACTTTGTTTTACCACTGTTATTTGTATTCTGCACTTCCACTCTTAAAAAAAAAAATGATCACATTTTTGTTTACAGTTATAAATATGCTGTTAAATACAATGATAATTTAGATTTGGATTTAATAATGTAAAGTAAATTTATTGATTCAAAATAGGTACAAAAAATAATCGGGATGACATAGTCATAACAATTGATTAATATGCATCATCAATCCAATGATAATGGTCACCTTCTGACCGAAATGTACATCTGGTATATAATAAAAATTATGAAGAAAGGTTAAAAGTGTTTTAATTAAAGTGATTAATATGCAATATAATAAATAAAGAAACACCTTTATAATTAGAGAACACTTATGTTAATTTTAAAAAACGCGTATTTCATATTATTTCCAAACCGGATTCGTGCTATATTTTTGTCCTTCTTTCTTTCAACTCCATTCCACTGACGTGTGCATTAACGCACGACGGGAGCAAACAACCGGTAAATAGGCAAATGACCAAAATAGCCCCACGGTTTTCCGACACAATAGGCACAATTTACTGTCCGGGATTGACCACTGGGACACGCCGCTCGCGTCCACAAAAGCGAAAGAATAATAAACGAACGCGACTCACATTTTGTTTTGTACATTAACGAACTATTATTCAACGCTTTTTATTTATTTGAAAGAAATTTGCAAATCGTGCAAGCTATAGAGTTTTAAAAATAGTCAATTTAACTCAATTTCAGTAGTACTTTCTGACTATTCATCTAGTCAATAGGAGTGATGTAATTGTAATTAATTTTATTGTTATTTATAGTTGTATCAAATAAAGATGCAAAGATTAAGATGGTTGGGGCACGCGTGGAGGTCAGAATCGACAGCGACAATAAGAACTATAGCTGAATGTAACCCCGGAGGAAGAAGGAGGAAAGGAAGGCCCAGATCGAGATGGATAGATGAAGTCGAGGAAGATCTTAGGAGAATGAGAATCAAGAATTGGAAAGAGAAGATAATAAACAGAAAAGAATGGAGAGAAGTAGTGAACAAAGTTAAAGAACTTTTATAAATTAAAATAGGAAGAGAAGAAATAGACTCAATGGGAATTGATCCACCCCAGAAATCGGATCATGAAAGCTTCAGAAAAGAAGCAGCCAGACTCCACATGGAGTGTAGTGCTACTATATATATATATATATAGTTGTATCATGTACCTGTTTACTAATATGAATAAAGTTTATTATTATTATATATTAAAAAACATACAGCCAACAATGTGTGAAAGTGGCGAATTGTCTGCTGTTTTTGATTCATTAATACTTTACAAGTGTTTCTCAAGTAATCTATTTTACTTTCAAAAAACATTTATGTAACTACACAAATGACTTAAAATAGTAAAATAGTTTACTTGAAAAACACCTGCAAAGTATCAATGAATAAAGTTATTAAGATTAGAGTAGGAAGATGCAATTTTGAAACCTATCTCTTAATATATATTATGTTAAAACTAATGTTTTATTAAGATTTAAACAAAATAACTAAGTATAGAACATAATAATTCCTAACATCTCTATCGAGCAAATACAGGAATTATATATTTAAAAATGGTTTTCTGTAGTTTGGGTTTTTATGAGTTGTCTGATACTCAATGACTGTGAGTATCAGAAAACTCATGAAAACCCAAACTAAAGAAAACTATTTTTTTTTATTTCAAGCTACTCAAAATATTGTCATTGCTCTTTTTTAATGTTGCGAAGAGAAATAATTTCTTGAAACGTATCATTCATGTTTATACTCTAAAAGCAGATGAAATATAATTGAAGAAATTATTCACGCATAAAACTGAAATATCGCGCAATGCGTCGCTGAATTAAAACGAACGACGTACATAATTTATAATTTATACAGGGGGGAACATAAAACAAATACGTGCTAGGGAGCGCTGACGCCGCGAAAACCTCCCCCCATTTTCCCCCCTCATTTGGAAATTCCTCGCGCGCAATAATAAATTCAGTATTTGTATTTTGCGTTCGGCAAGTCTTGTGTGTGTGTGTGTGTATGTGTTAGCGTCTCAAACAGAAACGAAATTGAGGCAGCCCGAATATAAGGAGCCGACTTCGCCGTTTCATTTATATTATATAACTGTGCGATATTAGATATGCAAATGAGGGCCTCCGACTCGTTCCACAGTTTCCCCCCCGCGCAGCCCCAACCTAACCCTACCCCAGCCCTTTCCTCTCCGCGGCGAAAGCCCGAGGCGGCGGTACAGTCAACTAATTGGCAACTTCTTAATGTCGTTTATACTTACTTTGCCAAGCCAGGCACGTCTCTTTGATAAATTTACTTCACGATATTCTAATACAATTCTGGAGACTTATTGTGCACCCAGGAGGGAATTCTAAACTCCGCGTGTGTACATTATATACTCTCGCTTATATACTAGCCTGAGTGGTGTGGCAAGGTGCTACACTTATATATATATATATATATATATATATATATATATATATATATATACGTGTACATAAGTGCGGAGAGAGAGTAGAGCGTGCTCTGGTGTATATCTGGAAAATTGAAACTGAAAATGTCTTTCTTGTCTCTCGCCTTTGCCGACAGCATTGTTGTTATTATAAAGGAAATTATTCAGACGCCACGTCTAAACACTCATTATGCCTCTCACACGAATTTAAAAGTAATTCTAAATACAACCCGAAAGCGCTGACATGAAAGCGCTTTCGTATTAACTAACCCACAACAAACAATAATTAATATTTTATTAATCCAAGATTGCACTTTTTCTCATTTAAAACTCGCATACGACAAAAACATTTACAACTAGGAGAAGAGTAAATGTAAAGGCACACTAGAGACAACCTGATGGAAATAAATATAATACACCTAAAAGAAGAGTGAATGTAAAGGCTTTAAAAAACTAGTGACAATCTGATGGAAATAAATATATTACTAGTATGTAACTAACATAATATGAAGGTAGTTACACACTAGTCGCTGAAGAAAAACGAGGCATATTTATCATTGATGAACCAGGTGTGTGATCAAAACCAGAGTAGTTTGCTTCATTATCTTGAGGCAACGAACAAAACTGTACAATTTACGTATGTAATTAAAATACAATGAGATGTGCCTCACTACACACTAAACGCTTAAGAAAAAAAAGAGGCATCTTCACATTAATCCATGTGTGTGATCAAAACATAGAGTATTGTGATTGATCATCTTAAAGCAACAAAGAAAAATGTACGACCCACGTATGTAATTAAAATACAATGACGTGTAAATACCTACACACTAAATGGTCCCAAAAAGAGGCATATTTCGTATTAATCCATTTGTGTGATCAAAACACAGAGTATTGTAATTGATTGTCTTAAGGCAACGAAGAAAAATGTACAATCCACGTATGTAATTAAAATACAATGATGTGTGCCTCACTACACACTAGACCCTCAAGAAAAAAAAAACATATTTCACATTAATCCATGTGTGTAATCAAAACACAGAGTATTGTGATGATCAATCTTAAGGCAACGATCAATCTTAAGGCAACGAAGAAAAATGTACGACCCACGTATGTAATTAATATACAATGATACGTGCCTCACTACACACTAGACGCTCACAAACAAGAGGCATATTTCACATTAATCTATGTGTATGATTAAAACACAGAGTATTGTAATTGATCACCTTGAAGCATCGAAGAAAAATGTATGACCCACGTATGTAATTAAAATACGAGTTGTGCCTCACTACACACTAGACGCTCAAGATAAACCAGATATATTTCACATTAATCCATGCGTGTGATTAAAACACGGAGTAGTTTGATTGATCATCTTGAGGCAACGAACAAAAATGTACGACCCACTTGTATAATTATAATACAATTAGGTGTGCCTCACTACTTACTAGGCCGGGGGTTCTTAGGCTTTTTCATGTCGCGCCTCCCTACCCTGATTTTATTCGGGTTTTTTAGTTAGATTGAAACACCATTATAGCCTTATAGCATTCACCTACTCTTTAGAAAATCTGAAAATCTGTCGCCTCCCCCCTCCCTCATATCCTGCCACGCCTCCCTAGTGTAGCGTGCCCCTTCTTCGTCTCAACAAAATTCCACTTTGACGCGATTTTTCAGAAAAAACAATCGGCATATTTGCATTCTCTCTTTCGAATGTTAAAGCTCGTTCATTTCCAAGAAAACGCTGTAATTTTGAAATTTACAAAGAGACGCGTAATTTTTTTTTTAAATTCATCGAACAAATTTAACCCAACATCTTCTTTGTCTCAACAAAATTCCACTTTGACGCGATTTTCCAGAAAAACCAATCGGCATATTTCCATTTTCTCTTTAGAATGTTAAGGCTCGTTCATTTCCAGGCAAACGCTGTAATTTTGAAATTTACAAAGAGACGCGTTCATTTTTTAAAAATTCTTCGAACAAATTCCAACGTTAACTCAATATTTTCACCGTCTCAACAAAATTCCAGTTTGACGCGAATTTCGAGAAAAACCAATCGACATATTTGCATTTTCTTTTCAAAATGTTTAAGTTCGTTCATTTCCAAGCAAACGCTGTGATTTAGAAATTTACAATGAGACGCGTTCATTTTTTTCTAAATTCCTGGAAATAATTTCAGCGTTAACTTAACATTTTCTTCCTCTCAACAAAATTCCACTTTGACGCGATTTTCCAGAAAAACCAATCGACGTATTTGCATTTTCTTTTCAAAATGTTAAAGCTCGTTCATTTCCAAGCAAACGCTGTGATTTTGAAATTTACAAAGAGACGAGTTCATTTTTTTTAAATTCCTCGAACTAATTCTAGCGTAAACTCAACATTTTCTTTGTCTCAACAAAATTCCACTTTGACGCAATTTTCCTGAAAAAAACAATCGGTATATTTACATGTTCTCTTCCGAATGTTAAATCTCGTTTATTTCCAAGCAAACGCTGTAATTTTGAAATTTACAAAGAGACGCGTTAATTTTTTTTTAAATTCCTCGAACAAATTCCAGCGTAAACTCAACATTTTCTTCCTCTTAACAAAATTCCACTTTGACGCGATTTTCAAGAAAAACCAATCGACATATTTGCATTTTTTTTTCAAAATGTTAAAGCTCGTTCATTTCCAAGCAAACGCTGTAATTTTGAAATTTACAAAGAGACGCGTTCATTTTTTTAAATTCTTCCAACAAATTCCAGCGTAAACTTAACATTTTCTTCGTCTCAACAAAATTCTACTTTGACGCGATTTTCCAGGAAAACCAATCGGCATGTTTGCATTTTCTTTTCAGAATGTTAAGGCTCGTTCATTTCCAAGCAAACGCTGTGATTTAGAAATTTACAATGAGACGCGTTAATTTTTTTTAAATTCCTCGAACAAATTCCAACGTTAACTCAATATTTTCGTCGTCTAAACAAAATTCCACTTTGACGCGATTTTCCAGAAAAAACAATCGATATATTTGCGTTTTTTCTTCAGATTTTAAAGCTCTGATTTAGGTAAACTTTTAAAAATTTCGACTCCTTTCGTGAAATTTGAAGATGTTTAAAAATTGTCAGCATATTTACAACTTTTAATTTTCTAAGATTAAATTTATAAAATTATGAGTTTTTAGTCAATTTCCAAAATGTTCATTAATTTTGAAATTCTCGACGTTTTTCATGAAATCTCAAGATTTTCTTCACTTTTGAAAATGTCGACTCTTTTTGTAAATGTCCAACTCTTCATCGATTATAGTAAAAATTGATGATTTCAATTTTAAAATGGAAAAAAACCGTTATTTAAACAAATTTTATTTGTTTTCCCAATACTTATCATTTTACAACTTTTCTTAGTATTACTATTTTTTGTCTGCAAAACAAAAACAAATAAAATAAGATATTGACAATTGTCGAACGTATGTCTTCAACTCCCAGACTAAGCATGAAGTAAAATTTCGAGTTGAGAAAAGCCCCAAGAATTTGGATTTGGACGCGCAGCGTCCAAATCCAAATTCGGGCTTTTCTCAACTCGAAATTTTACTTCATGCGCCACGCGTGTAAAACACTGATTTCAAGTAAAATTCAAATTCTAACATCTTTGCAGTTTTCGTGAATTTTATAAATTCTTATTAAACTTTTAATATTTTAACATTTTTCTTGATTTATAAAATTTAAATTTAAAATTTTTCAATATTTTGAGAATTTCTTATGATTTTTGAATATCTTAGATTTTCGTAGTTATCACAGTATTTACGGTTTTCGTAAATTTTCTGGGTTTAATAAAATTAGAAATGGTATTTTTTCACTCAAATCTACTAGATTTTTGCTTTCTTTATAAAGTTATTAATAGTATTTTATCATTTCCAAACCCGTCAACTTTTAACTCTCGTTTTTTTATTCCAACGCTCCAATAATTCTGCGCTACTAGTAATGTTAGTAGTAATTTATTAATTACCACTGGTGATTTACCGTAAATTACAGTATATTACCCATTAGTTTGGGTAACATTGGTAACATTCTTTCATGCGCATGCGCAAGAGATTCTATAGATGAATATCTCAACTGCAACAGTTTAATTTAATTTGATAATTAAACATTTACAATACAATATTTATATTTTTATTCGATTGTTTGACGTTCCTGTACTTTTAGTGTTTTATGGTGAATAAAGTATTATTATTATGATGAAATGTCAAGAAATTTAAGACTTTGCTAGAGGAATTAATATTTTATTTTTGAAATATTGAAAACTTTTTATATCATATTTATTTTCTTACAAAAGTACCATTTTGCATATAATCCGAGCCTTAGCCATGATAAAGTCATAAATTCATAATTCTCTACAATTTGTGTTTAGTTAAAGAGATGTGCAGATTAAAATTTTCTATTCATTTAATTGTATTTTATAAAATTCAGTTTGTAATGATTATAATCACAATCTTAATACAAAATTAAAGGGTATTCAATACGAGTAAACTTGTTTGTATGTCCCGTTTGCAGCGGGAAACAAAATATCGAAACAGGACGCGAAATAAAAGCACAAAAGGACGAATTGAATAATATATAAAAAAAAATAAGTAGAACGCATGTGTGTGTCCATTTCTGAATAAAAATACAACGCACATGTCCATTATGCTCGAAAAGTGGAATAACTAGAAAAACGAGCTTGTTATTTTGACCACCGGGCAATGATAATAATGACTGGTGAAATGTTGAACTGACCACTCGCCGACTGGACTGGACTCGTGCTCCCGGCTATTTTAGGGTGTCCGAACTGACCCTTAACATACACTGACACACACATATGCAAATGTGTGTGTGAGCGTCCCTCCTGGCACGCATTCCTCTATTCCTGTATCCCATGTTCGAGTATTCCTGTTTCGGGAACGGGGATTTCGGCCGCTTGCTAATTCGATTCGGTCAAATGATTTAAATCCAGATACGATTAACTGTGATGATTTTTTTTTATATATTCACAAAATTGTCTATCATGTTTTTTTTGTAAGAGTATAATTCTGTGGTTTTGCGGAAAACCCAGTTAAGTTACTTTTTTCGTCAAATTAAGTTAAGTACGGACTTAGATACATATTCATCTACATTTTTATTTTCTGACCTCGATACAATGTTATATGACATAACTTTCGCGTAATTTGGACAAAATCTAACCAGTGAAGTGTCATTTTTGAGAAAAAAAAAGTTATGTGATATTTTTTGCGGAAAAACCAGTTATGTTCCATTTATAAGCACGCTAAATTAATATAAAACATTTTTACAAGTTAAACATAAATTTAATGCTTTTTGTAAAATATAAATAAATTGAGATAGATATCTAGAGCTATTTTAATAATAATAATAATAATAGTTTATTCGTACTGTAAACAAAAGTTTTACACAGGTCAGACAAAAATAGACAGATGTTATCACTGCGAAAAAATAGAACATTGTAAAATTACAAGAGTAAACATATGTATGATGCGTTACGCAAACCTACTGTCGCGTAGTAACGACTTTTTATTATTCACATCTTCACTGCCGCAGTTTAAAAACCGATTAAAGCGCATTAAGTTGACAAATTTCATACAATGACCAGTGATCATAATTATTTATATTTATCTTTTAATTCAATATTTTATTCCTACATGTTATTTATTGCTTTAATGTTGTTAATTTCAATTGTAAAAAAGGTGAATTCCGTAAATAAAGAATAATAATAATAATAATATGACTAAAATATAACACAAATAAAAATGAACTAGACGCACAAGTATATTAAAATATAATAAATTAGAGGACAGCTCACTTTAAAATTAGAAAAGTAAACATATATAATTGAAACCTTTTCCTGCAATACTAATATATATAATTTTTTATTAATAGTGATACTTCTATCACTACTACTAGCAATAAAACACAATTAGCAATCGAACTTATAAAAGTTAGAATGTATGGCCTAGAAAATCATCCACGGAATAAAATGCGTTTTCTAGTAACATTATCTTGATCCTTGATTTAAATAACTTTTTATCAAGGGTCCGATAACTATTGGGTAAAACATTGAATAACTTTAAGCCATAGTAGTTCATACCATTTCTCGATCTCTGAAGTCTTAAATTCGGTACGTATAAGTTGTTTTGCGTTCTAGTTTGATAATTGTGATTGCGGGATTGCAGTATATGATTGTCGTAGCAAGACTTGACAGATAACAAACAATGCAATATGTATAAACTAGGAAATGTTAATATTTTGAGTTTAATAAAGGCATCTTTACAATCTTCTCGAAACCCCAAGTTGCATATGATTCTAACGGCCTTGCGCTGAAGTCCAAACATTCGGTGTCTTATTACAGAATGACCCCGGGCAACTATGCTATATGTCAGGTGGGACTGAAATAGCGCACAATAGGCAGTTTTTAGCATATCAGGGGTAATATTATTTCCTAAACCTCTTAAGATATAGATGCTTTTATTTAACTTCGCTGCCAGTTCATCCCCATGTCGATCCCACAGAAGCAGGTTATCAATATAAACACCTAGGAATTTAACAGCTGTGTTAAAATTTGTTAGATAGTGATTATTTAACGTATAGATTGAAGTTTCAGTTTTGTTAATATTAAGACTCAATCTATTTACAGTAAACCACTCTGTAGCCTTTAATACGAATTCCCTATTTTGTTTATTTGCTGCATCGATACTAGTTGATGCATTAATGATAGTTGTATCATCAACGAATAAAATGACTTTACAGTCATTCATGTATTTAGGAAAATCATTGATATAAATAAAAAACAGAAGTGGTCCTAGTGTTGATCCCTGCGGGACACCACAAGCCGTTTCAAGAAGATCAGATGTCTGACCTCTATAAGTGACCGCTTGCTGCCTTCTAGATAAAAAAGAAAGCAAAAGGCCACAGCTCTGGCGGTTGAAATTGTATGTGTACAACTTCCGTAAAAGTAATGAATGGGGGAACACAGTCGAAGGCCTTAGAGAGATCAATGTACGTAGCAAAAGCAAATTCACCGTTTTCATATGCATTAATAATGGATCCTGTAAGGTCCAGTATGGCATTAAGTGTGGATTTCCCCTCCCTAAATCCGTATTGTTCTTCACTGAGGATATTATTGCTTTCAAAGTGTATATTTTCGAGAAAATGGGGGGTAAAGATATAGGCCGGTAGTTATTGCAATCATTGAGGTTACCTTTTTTGTGAATCGGGATAATCTTTGACACTTTAAGGACCTCCGGAAATACACTTGATGTTATACTACGATTGATTAATTTTGTAAGTGGTTCAATTAGAACGTCTATGGTATCTTTGATTAAGTTAATCGAAATGCCGTAAATGTCTGTACTTCGATTATTCTCCATACCTTTGACTATATCCCTCACAAACGCCTCAGACACTAAACTAAATGAGACAGACGGTGGGTTAGATAAGAAATATTGATTGACCAGATTTATAAGATCTATATCACAGATAGGTAGTTCGTTGTTAATTTTAGTAGGAACATTTACAAAAAAATCATTAAACATATGGGCTGTTATATCACATTCATCTATCACAGACACGGATTTTTTCCTATGGTTATTCAATATATTCCACATAGCTTTTACTGGATTACTTGCTGATGACACTAATCCATCATTTGCTTCTAGTTTGGCCTGTTTAATTGCATTTTTGTATGTTATCTGCATGTCTTTTTTAAATTGTTTCATTGAGCATTGTTAACTTTTGCACTAACCTCATACACTTAGTTTAAATTTTCTCTCATATTTTTTAAATCATTTGTAAACCAGTTGGTATGAGATACGCCTTTGGTAAATTTTTTGGACTTCAATGGAAAACAAATTTCAAAATAGTTCAGAAATATATTCATAAATTTAGTCCAACTATTATTTATATCTAAATGGTCAATAATGCTCCAATCGACATTACTAAGCATATTATAGAAGTTAATTTTACCAAGAGATGTGATTGGACGAATTAATTTGGTTTCGCCATCGTTTAATCTATGATGTAATTTAGTACATACACTTACCCTATCGTGATCGGAAAATGGTACTACAATTGGTTTAACCGTAGCTTTGATATGACAACTATTTGTAAACACGTTATCCAAACAGGAACCTCCTCTAGTTGGAAAGTTTACTAGACCACACATACGATAGCTGCTTAAATAGTCGCACAGACTTCGTGTATTTACGTCTTTCCTATTAATAAAATCACAATTAAAGTCGCCACAAATAAAAATAGTATATTTAGTAAAATCTATGACCGACATGATATTGTTTAGTACGTCTAAAAATAAATTAAAATCTCCTGAGGGGGCTCTATAGATATTAATTATTACAATATTTATATCATTTAATAAAATTCCCGTTACTTCACATTATTTTTCAATGGAATACATAATTATATTCAGGGTGGTAAATTTAAAATCATCCCTTAACAAAATCATGACACCACCATGTGTGAACACTTTTCGTGAATAATGGTTTGCCACAATAAAATGTTCAAGTTTAAACACTTCAGATTCTATTTCTGTGAGCCAGTGCTCTGTTAAACAAATAACTTTAAAATTTGCATCACTTATAAGAGCTTCTAGTAGATTAGTTTTACTTCTAACACTTTGAATATTTAACAGTAAGAAGTTACACGTATCTTGCGAGTTATCGATGTTTCCTGTTGTTGTTTTACTCACTCCCTTTGTCGGTCCGGTGTTCATCAAGTTAACTTGTAAAACTTTAAACGCAAATAACTCGAAATCATGTAAAAGTGACTTAACTGATATTTCCTCAAAACCACAGAAGTATATTCTTTGGTAGGTTTAAGTATGCATATTTTGAGATTTTCAGGCAGCTTTTACATACAGGAAATGTTTCTTTTAAGTATACATATCCTGATTTATACGCTGTGTCTGTTTAGACATTCGTTGGTTTTGAAAATCGTTGAATTTGAAGCTTCTAACAAATTTTTCCACTCCCAGACTAAGCATGAAGTAAAATTTCGAGTTTAGAAAAACCTGAAAATTTGGTTTGGTCGCTCCGCGAAGCGGAGCGACCAAACCAAATTTTCAGGTTTTTCTAAACTCGAAATTTTACTTCATGCGCCACGCGTATAAAACACTGATTTCAAATGAAATCGAAAATATACTCAAGCTGGATTTTATGTTTGATATTACGTTAATATATTTTGGAAAAGTTTTCCAAACTAGAAAAATCGTAAACGTTAGGGAGATTCCAAAGACTGTGACCTTTAGAATTTCTCCAACGTTTATGATTTTTCTAATTTAATTATATGATGACATTATGGCTAGATGTGTGTAACCTAACTCTACGAAGTAACATCTAACCTAATCTAACCCAACTCCACAATATGATATCTAAACCAAACCCAAGTCTTCAAACCAAATTCTCAACTAACCTAACTCTATTAAATGACATCTGATCCAATTCCATTAAGAGATATCTGACCTAGCCTACCTCAACTCTTTAAATAGTCGAAATTTTAGTGAAACATTTTTTTTCCAGGTTAATAGTAGCCCAAGCTGTTTCTAACATTAAGAAGAAAGTCTTTATTTTTTTTCAGATATTTTTAAAAATCAAATATTTTATCTGAAATTAATAATTATTACAAGGGGTAGGTGTTTTCCCACACCTACCCCTTGTAATAATTATTAATTTCAGATAAAATATTTGATTTTTAAAAATATCTGAAAAAAAGTAAATACAGATATTCACACGAAAATTTTTATTTTTTAAAAGAATTCAAAAAAATCACAGGCACTCTTATTAATGTTAGAAACAACGCAGGCAGGTATTTATTTGCGAAACAAATGTTTTGGTAATTTTTTTTCACATTTGAAAGCTCACGGAAAATTATTAAACCCACTAAATTTTAACTTTGAGCGCTGATACTAGGCACAATTTTTAAGTTCAATAAACTATTTATAGATCAAATTAAAGCCCTTTTAATTTTTAATTACTTGCTTTTCAAATAAATTAAATCAGTTTAGAATTTTACGAAATAGAGCGCATTAAATGGAGTAAGTGATCGAGATTTTCACCTTTTCCCACAAAACGTTGATTTGAAGTTAAATTTGTAAAACAAATAAAAATTGTTCTATGAGAATGTATTTAGAAATTAATAAGCTTTAAATTTGTGTTAATTCCATGTTTGCACCATTACAATTACATTCAAGGTGGAAGCTAGAACTTAGTATTTAATTTTTTTGTGAGTTTTCAAGTGAATACATAAATCGAAATTTTAGTGAAACCAATTTTTTTCTCAAGGGTAATAGTACCCCAAGCTATTTCTAACACCAAGAAGAACGTCTGAAATTTATTTCAGATTTTTTTAAATATCATAAAATTTCATCTCAAATTAACAATTATCGTGGAAAGAATCCCGATTTTCACAAGAAAAAATTTAATTTTAAAAAAACTTTAAAAAAATCACAGACGCTCTTACAAATGCTAGAAATAAAGCAGGCTATTCATTTATTCAGGAAAAAAATTATTTGATCATTTTTTTCACATTTGAAAATTTACGGAAATTTATTAAACCCACCAAATTTTAACTTTGAGCGCTGGTACTAAGCACAGTTAAATAAACTATTTATGCATCAAATGAAAGCCCTTTTAATTATAAATTGCTTGTTTTGAAACAAATTAAATCAGTTTAGAATTTTATGCAACAGTGCTCATTAAATGGAGTAAGTGAAAAATCGAGATTTTTGCCTTTTCACACAAAACGTTGATTTGAAGTTAAATTTGCAAAACAAATAAAAAATGTTCTATGGGAATCTATTCAGACATTATTAAGCTTTAAATTTGTGTTAATTTCATGTTTTTACCATTACAATTACAATTAAGAAAGAAGCTCGAACATGGTATTTAATTTTTTGCGAGTTTTCAAGTGAAAACATAAATAAATTTCGATTTATGTTTTCACTTGAAATGAATTGATATTGAAACATTTGTTTTTTTTTAATATTAATAGTATCCCAAGCTGGTTCTTACATCAAGGAGAAAGTATGAGCAAAATATCACAGTAAAGACTAGATTGTAGAATATAATATCGAATAAGAATATATAAGATATAAGAGTTATTTTATTAATTATTCTGTTATATATTAATGTTTTTTTAAGATTATTCTTCTATTGTAAAATTGTCCTATAATAGTGTCTCCTGTTAGGCAATAGATGAAATAATATTGAAGGATAAATAAAAACACTTGGTTTGTTTCGCTATTTGAAATAGTGAAACAAACCAAGTGTTTATAATTTATCCTTTAATTTTATTTCATCTATTGCCTAACAGGAGACACTTTTATAGGACAATTTTACAATAGAAGAATAATCTTTAAAAAACATCAATATATAACAGAATAATTAATAAAATAACTCTTATATCTTATATATTTTTATTCGATATTATATTATACAATCTAGTCTTTACTGTGATATTTTGCTCATACTTTCTCCTTGATTATTTCAAAATTTTTCACCAAGTGATAAATTAGAAAGTTATTGAAGAAATAATATATGAAATTTCAATTTTTATTTATAAAAATCCTGTCATTCCAAAAATATGATAAGTGCTACATTCAGTCAGTGATTTAAACACGGGATAATTGCGGATTCTTGCCGCCCCCGGGGGCGGTTTGTCGAGTGCGTGTGCGGTTAATAAGGCGAATGTCCGGTGCGTGCGGACATCCCTAAACGACACTTTCTCAAACCGTGACAAGATTTCTCGCGTTAATTTAAGAAAACCGCCCCCACTGGCCGCTCAGTGAGAACCGCAAACGCACAATTATCGTCGAAGACCGTTCATAAATTTATAATTGGACCGATGATCGATGGATACCGCAAACACGCAAGACGGTCACTTTAGCAGATTATACTAAATCTTATATGTGTTTAAATAAACCTGCTTAAAATCGTACTAATAACTTTCTGGGTAGAATAGATAGTAAATGTTTAATCTAGTTAAAGCAATTATTAATAAAGGAACAAATAAATTGATAGTGAGTTACGTGAAAATCAAATTAATTTGACGAATACAGCACTTTGTGTCCAAAATGTACATTTGGTAATTCAAATAAAAGTGTGAAGAAAGGTTATTAGTGCTTTATTCGTCAAAATAAAGAAACAATTTATTATTACAGTAATATATAAAATTACGAAAATATTCGTGTAATTTTATATATTATATTTAAAGTGTGCAAACTAAAAGCTTATTTTCTCGAATTCGAATAATTTTGAATTTGAATTATTCTTATTATTACAGTCAACAACAAAATTTTGAGGAATCTACTCGTACTTAAGTCACTTTCAGAATAAACATCTCAATTCATTCTATATTTGTAAAAATAATGTTTATTGGGTGAGGGCGTGTTTTTATTTTCGTCGCTCTCCTATCGCGTCTTTTTCTTAGATCAATACGGGGCCCGGAAAGGGCGAAACGGGGTAAGCGCGAGAGGGGGGCGCGCGGGGTGCTTGCGTTATTCTTCATCTTTTATGTGGCGAACGAGCGCGCGCGGAAGGGCAAGGAAAAGGGCGAAGGGTTGCCTTCCCTTTTGCTTGCACACACACACACATAGAGCACATTAAGGAAATTGTGCGCAGGTCAAAAATAAATGATTTTCTCAGGAAAATCTCCCTCTTTATTTCCCTTACGTTCATCTCTGCCAGCCAGTTTACGGTTTCTCTGTTCGCGCTTTGCGTTTTCAAGGCGTTTCTTCTCTTATACTCCGGCTTTCCAGGGCGGGGAAGGGATAAACACACACATACTACTACTAACGTAACACACACACTGATAACACAACACACGCACACATATATATTTTGCAAAGATAAAGTTACCCCTGGAAAATGCCACCCCCCTGCCCCTGGCTGGTTGGCGCTCGCCCGCTTTATTTTCCCTTATTTTCGCCTTTTTCGTGAAAAGGGCGGCTTTTATTGGAGGCACTTTTTGTTTGCGAAGAAATGAATAATGGAGCGCGCCCGGCTTGGGTTAAGTCGGTCGGGAGGCGGGGAAAACTTGTTTTCCTTGCAAATATTAATAACAAAAGGCTTGCTTTTTACTCGCCCGAATTAATTCAATGTTTTTTATCATTACATCTAAATATTTACTTCGTGCTTCTAAAAGTAGCCGAATGTAACCAACAAACAAAAATAAAAACGCGTATATTTGCGGATTTCACTAAAGTAATCAAGTGAAATTATTTCAACGCTTTTGGTGCATGTGCCTGGACGTAATTATTATTATCAGCTAAAAGGAAATAAATTAAAGGAAATATTAGATTGTTATTAAATTATTTGGTCGATGCGCCGGGACATAATTATTATTATTATTATCAGCTAAAAAGGTAATATTGATAGATATATTACCATTTTAGCTGATAATAATAATAATAATAATAACGTCCCGGCGCATCCACAAAATAATTTAATAACAATCGTTTGTAATAAATCCTTTAAAAATGGTCTAATAAACCGAAACTAGTCGGAATAAAGTTTTAATTTGTGAAACAATACCAAGCCTTTTTAATATAAATAACTTTACAAATTGTATTTGAGTTGCTCAGATGCAAAACCATCAATTATTGTTTCAATAAACTTGTAGTAAATTGATTGTGAGTTACGTGAAGATCAAACCAATTTGACGAATGAAGCACTAATAACCTTTCTTCACACTTTTTTAAAAGTGTTAAGATAGATTATTAGTGCCTTATTCGTCAAACTTGTAGTAAATAGACAAAAACGGATTTTGCAGCGCCTTTAAAATCCCTCAGTTACACAAAGTTTAAGTGTCTTATTTGTGTAAATAATAATGTATAACGAAGTAGAAGCCTCTACAGTTAACAGTTTTATTAAAATTGTGTTGAATGACAACGAATAGGGACAAGAAAAATGATGTAAAACTAAGCAAAACGTTGGCAGGAGTTGCAACTGATCAAATGTATCAGCTATTGCAAATATAAGTAAGCAGTTAACAGGATTCGCAACTACCAAAATGCACCAGCTTTTCGAATTGAGAAATATACCAGGTTTTGCATCTAATTGTAAAGAAAACATACTTTTCCACATTTAATTGAAAATTACTCAAAAACTAGCAATAGGGTATTTTTAGATTTTTACATATTCTTAAGGAACAATGTTTTTTTAACATTCTTACAAATGTTCATTAACATCGAGCAAAACAATTAAAAATAATAATGAAATAATAAATAATAAAAACTCACTTTTTATATTCAATTGGCAAATAGTCAAAAACTAGCTATAAGATATTTTCAGATTTTAACATGCGCCACGCGTATAAAACACTAAAATATTGTGAAATTTATTTATATTCGAACTTCACATGAAATCTGTGTTTTATACGCGTGGCGCATGAAGTAAAATTTCGAGTTTAGAAAAGCCCAGAAAATTTGACCCTCGACAAATTTTCACGGGGCTTTTCTAAACTCGAAATTTTACTTCATGCTTAGTCTGCAGGTGGAAAAAACTTGTTTATAGCTTTGAATTGAACTTAGAAAAAACAGGGAATATCCGCTATTGTTGTATCAATATCATTATTTTTATAAAATCAAATTACTTTAAACAAAATAATTACTTTGTTTACATAATTAAAAATTTGATTTCATATTTTTTTAAATCCACTAGAGATATTCAAATTTGAATTTCATCCAAGCAAAGTTTATTCATTTTTGTGTAGATTGTGTGAATTTTATGTTGATTTCATAATCTGTTGATTCTTTACAATTTGTTCAAAGAAAACATTCTCCTAAAGTCTTTGATTTTATTGCATAATTTCAACTTTGAATTCATATTTTAAGAAAATGCGTTAATTTTATTAAATTTTCTTCAAAGCAGATATGACTGCAATAAGTTTTAAGTAAATTCTGTGAATTTCATGTTGATTGCATTAAACTTTCATTTTTTACAATTTTTTAAACAAAATAATTACTTTTGTACGAAATTTAAACTTTGATTTGATATTTTTAAAAATCCAGTAGAGATATTAAAATATTAATTTCACCCAAGCAAAGATTATTCATTTTTGTGTAGATTCTGTGAATTTTATGTTGATTTCAGAATCTCTTGATTTTTTACAATTTGTTCAAAGAAAACATTCTCCTAAAGTCTTTGATTTTATTGCATAATTTCAACTTTGAATTCATATTTTAGGAAAATGCGTTAATTTTATTAAATTTTCTTCAAAGCAGATATGACTGCAATAAGTTTTAAGTAAATTCTGTCAATTTCATGTTGATTGCATTAAATTTCATTTTTTCCAATTTTTGAAACAAAATAATTACTTTTTTTACGAAATTTAAACTTTGATTTGACATTTTTAAAAATCCAGTAGAGATATTAAAATATTAATTTCACCCAAGCAAAGTTTATTCATTTTTGTGTAGATTCTGTGAATTTTATGTTGATTTCAGAATCTCTTGATTGTTTACAATTTGTTCAAAGAAAACATTCTCCTAAAGTCTTTGATTTTATTGCATAATTTCAATTTTGGACTCATATTTTAGGAAAATGCGTTAATATTATGAAATTTCTCTAAAGCAGATATGACTGCAATAAGTTTTGAGTAAATTCTGTGAATTTCATGTTGATTGCATTAAACTTTCATTTTTTACAATTTTTTAAACAAAATAATTACTTTTTTTTACAAAATTTAAACTTTGATTTGATATTTTAAAAAATCCAGTAGAGATATTAAAATATTAATTTCATCCAAGCAAAGCTTATTTATTTTTGTGTAGATTCTGTGAATTTTATGTTGATTTCATAATCTGTTGATTTTTTACAATTTGTTCAAAGAAAAGATTCTCCTAAAGTCTGATTTTATTGCATAATTTCAACTTTGGATTCATATTTTAGGAAAATGCGTTGATATCAATAAATGTTCCTTAAAGCAGATGTGACTGCAATAAGTTTTAAGTAAATTCTGTAAATTTCATGTTGATTGCATTAAATTTCCATTTTTTACAAATTTTTAAACAAAATAATTACATTTTCTACGAAATTGAAACTTTTAATTTGATATTATTTTAAATCCAGTAGAGATATTTAAATTTGAATTTCATACAAGCAAAGTTTATTAATTTTTGTGTAGATTCTGTAAATTTGATGTCGATTTCATAATCTGTTGATTTTTTACAATTTATTCAAAGAAAAGATTCTCTTTGATTATATTGCATAATTTCAACTTTGGATTCATATTATAGGAAAATGCGTTAATATTATTAAATTTTCTTTAAAGCAGATATGACTGCAATAAGTTTTGAGTAAATTCTGTGAATATCATGTTGATTGCATTTAAACTTCAATTTTTTACAATTTTTTAAACAAAATAATTACTTTTTTTTACAAAATTTAAACTTTAATTTTATATTTTTAAAAATTCAGTAGAGATATTAAAATATTAATTGCATCAAAGCAAAGTTTATTCATTTTTTTGTAGATTCTGTGAATTTTATATTAATTTCATAATCTGTTCATTTTTTACAATTCGTTCAAAGAAAAGATTCTCCTAAAGTCTTTGATTTTATTGAATAATTTCAACTTTGGATTTATATTTTAGGAAAATGCGTTGATATTATTAAATTTTCTTTAAAGCTGATATGACTGCAATAAGTTTTGAGTAAATTCTGTGACTTTCATGTTGATTGCAATAATCTTTCATTTTTTACAATTTTTTAAACAAAATAATTACATTTTTTAGGAAATTTAAATTTTGGATTTGATATTTTTTTAAATCCAGTAGAGATATTTGAATTTGAATTTAATCCAAGCAAAGTTTATTCATTTTTTTGTAGATTCTGTAAATTTTATGTCGATTTCATAATCTGTTGATTTTTACAATCTATTCAAAGAAATGATTCTCCTAAAGTCTTCGATTTTATTGCATAATTTCAACTTTGGATTCATATTTTAGAAAAATGCGTTGATATTATTAAATTTTCCTTAAAGGAGATGTGACTGTAACAAGTTTTAAGAAAATTCTGTGAATTTCATCTTGATTGCATTAAACTTTCATTTTTTACAATTTTTTAAACAAAATAATTACTTTTTTTTACAAAATTTAAACTTTGATTTGATATTTTTTAAAATCCAGTAGAGATATTAAAATATTAATTTCATCCAAGCAAAGTTTATTCATTTTTGTGTAGATTCTGTGAATTTTATGTTGATTTCATAATCTGTTGATTTTTTACAATTTGTTCAAAGAAAACATTCTCCTAAAGTCTGATTTTATTGCATAATTTCAACTTTGGATTCATATTTTAGGTAAATGCGTTGATATCATTAAATATTCCTTAAAGCAGATGTGACTGCAATAAGTTTTGAGTAAATTCTGTGAATTTAATGTTGATTGCATTTAACTTTCATTTTTTACAAGTTATTAAACAAAATAATTACTTTTTTACGATATTTAAACTTTGATTAGATATTTTTTTAAATCAAGTAGATATATTTAAATTTAAGTTTTATCCAAGCAAAGTTTATTCCTTTTTGTGTAGATTCTGTGAATTTTATGTTGATTTCATAATCTGTTGATTTTTTACAATTTGTTCAAAGATAAGATTCTATTAATGTCTTTGATTTTATTGCATAATTTCAACTTTGGATTTATATTTTAAGAAAATGCGTTAATATTATTAAATTTTCTATAAAGCTGATATGACTGCAATAAGTTTTGAGTAAATTCTGTGACTATCATGTTGATTGCATTAAACTTACATTTTTTATAACTTTTTAAAAAAAATAATATTTTTTTAGGAAATTTAAACTTTGGATTTGATATTTTTTTAAATCCAGTAGAGATATTTAAATTTGAATTTCATCCAAACAAAGTTTATTCATTTTTGTGTAGATTCTATAAATTTGATGTCGATTTCATAATCTGTTGATTTTTTACAATTTATTCAAAGAAATGATTCTCCAAAAGTCTTTGATTTTATTACATAATTTCAACTTTGGATTCATATTTTAGAAAAATGCGTTGATATTATTAAATTTTCCTTAAAGCAGATGTGACTGCAATAAGTTTTAAGTAATGTCTGTGAATTTCAAGTTGATTGCATTAAACTTTCATTTTTTACAATTTTTTAAACAAAATAATTACTTTTATTACGAAATTTAAACTTTGATTTGATTTTATTCAAATCCAGTAGAGATATTTAAATTTAAATTTCATACAAACAAAGTTTATTCATTTTTGTGTAGATTCTGTAAATTTTATGTTGATTTAACAACCTGTTGATTTTTTACAATTTGTTTAAAGAAAAGATTCTCATATAATCTTTGATTTTATTGAATAATTTCAACTTTGGATTCATATTTTAGAAAAATGCGTTAATATTAATAAATTTTCCTTGAAGCAGATGCGACTGCAATAAGTTTTAAGTAAATTTTGTAAATTTCATGTTGATTGCATTAAACTTTCATTTTTTACAATTTTTTAAACAAAATAATTACCTTTTTTACGAAATTTAAACTTTGATTTGATTTTATTTTAAATCCAGTAGAGATATTTAAATTTGAATTTCATACAAGCAAAGCTTATTCATTTTTGTATAGATTCTGTGAATTTTATGTTGATTTAACAATCTGTTGATTTTTTTACAATTTGTTCAAAGAAACGATTCTCATAAAGTCTTTGATTTTATTGCGTAATTTCAACTTTGGATTAATATTTTAGAAATATGCGTTGATATTATTAAATTTTATTTAAAGCAGATATGACTGCAATTAGTTTTGAGTAAATTCTGTAAATTTCATGTTGATTGCATTAAACTTTCATTTTTTACAATTTTTTAAACAAAATAATTACCTTTTTTACGAAATTTAAACTTTGATTTGATTTTATTTTAAATCCAGTAGAGATATTTAAATTTGAATTTCATACAAGCAAAGCTTATTCATTTTTGTATAGATTCTGTGAATTTTATGTTGATTTAACAATCTGTTGATTTTTTTACAATTTGTTCAAAGAAAAGATTCTCATAAAGTCTTTGATTTTATTGCGTAATTTCAACTTTGGATTAATATTTTAGAAAAATGCGTTGATATTATTAAATTTTATTTAAAACAGATATGACTGCAATTAGTTTTGAGTAAATTCTGTGAATTTCATGTTGATTACATTAAACTTCCATTTTATCTAATTTTTCAAACAAAATAATAACTTTTTATACGAAATTTAAACTTTCATTTGATATTTTTTTAAATCCAGTAGAATTGTTTAAACTTAAATTTCATCCAAGCAAAGTTTATTCATTTTTGTGTATATTCTGTGAATTTTATGTTGATTTCATAATCTGTTGATTTTTTACAATTTTTTGAAGAAAACATTCTCCTAAAATCGTTGATTTGGTTCAATATTATATCATAACTCGGAAATTAAATGTCTAAATAAAAATATAAGTACGACATTGGATTTTACGGTGAAAACAATGCAAATAATTATTGAATTGTTTTCTTGTATATCTTACAGTTATTAAGATAAAGACATATTTTAAAATAGCCAACAATTTTTTTTGCATAATTTCAACTTTGGCTCAATATTTTAATAAAATTTGTTACGACATATTAACTTTCTTTAATTCAGATGTAAGTACAATTAATTCTAAGCAAATTATATAAATTTCATGTTGATTGTATAAAACTTTAATCTACAACTTTTTAAACAAAATTAATCTGTTAATTAATTACCTATTATTACGAAATTTCAACTTTGATTAGATAATTTAGAAAATACAGTGTAGATATTTAAATTTCAATTACAGCCAATCATAGTTTATTTATTTATGCGTAGATTCTATAAATTTTATGTTGTTTTGATAATCTGTAAATTTTTTACAATTTAAAAAAAAAACATTCTCCTAAAATCGTTGATTTTATTGCAGAATTTGAACTTTGGCTCAATATTATGTCATAACTTGGAAATTAAAGTCCGAATAAAAGAATAAGTACGCCAATCCACTTCACAGATCTAAATTCCGTTAACTACACGCTTATCAATCCACGAATACAAAACTCGTAAAAATCCCGCAATTGTGCTCGCCAGATGTGCACCGCTCTAGGGTTACTTTTGCTGTATTTATTTATTTATTTATTTATTAACGGAATCTCCATTTTATTACATAAGTACATATACATATTGTAATATATGATAAAAATAACAAAAAACATAAAAATCATATAAAGAATTACATTGATTATAACCGACTAAGACTACTGAACAAAAATATTTTACGCTGAAAACTACACAAATAATTATTGAATTGTTTTTTTGTATATCTTACAGTTATTAAGATAAAGACATATTTTAAATAAGTGAAACAAACCAAGTGTTATAATTTAAACTTAATTTAAATCATACAGTATTAGACATATTCTAAAATAGCCAACAATTGAAAAACGCCTAGTATCTTTCAAGTTAATCAAGTTTACAATGATCTGTTAACGCCATTATAGTAATAATAATAATTATAATATATTTATTGACGGGAACCCCCATTTTATACAAAATAGATATACAAAACAAATAATATTTTAAAGCTTACAAAATAAATGTAACATTAATACATAATAATATTATATATATATATATATATATATATATATATATATATATATTAACTCCTTAGGTTACCGAGATACCCTATGAAAATATCGAATTTGGGCCACCCTGTACAGCATCCGCAGATACATAGACATACAGACAGACACTATTCAGAATTCGTCTAACGCGACTCCGAAAATTATATTTCCGCTATAATATGTGATTCGAAAAATACCGGGTTTAGTACTAGTATCGTAAATAAAGTTTGGTTAATTTAACTAAGCCAGAATTTTATACATAGATAGAAAGGTGGAGGGGGGCATTTAGGGGATCAATCTCCTCGTTTAACTTATAAAAAGTGAACTACGGATCAAATTATTGTAAACTTAATTAAATCACTTGGTTTGCTTTGCCGAATTACGATTTCAAAATGTTGCTATGTTTAAAACATTTTTCTAATAAGATAAATTTCGTAGAGATAAAAATACAGGGAATTTTCCAAACGCTTTTTTCAAAAAAGATTTCATTTATAGCTTAAACGAGGGTTTTCCACTCCCAGACTAAGCATGAAGTAAAATTTCGAGTTTAGAAAAGCCTGAAAATTTGGTTTGGTCGCGTAGCGCGAAGCGCGGAGCGGCCAAACCAAATTTTCAGGCTTTTCTAAACTCGAAATTTTACTTCATGCGCCACGCGTATTAAACACTGAAAACACTGAAATTTTGTGAACAAGTGAAGATCACTTAAAACCAGTGTTCTATGCGGGTGGCGCATGAAGTAAAATTTCCAGTTTAGAGAAGCCTAAAAATTTGGTTTGGTCACGTAGCGAAATTTTTCTTCATGCGCCACGCGTATTAGACATTAAAAACACAGAAATATTGTGAACAAGTGAAGATCACTTTAAATCAGTGTTTTATGCGGGTGGCGCATGAAGTAAAATTTCGAGTTTAGAAAAGCCTAAAAATTTGGTTTGGCCGCGTAGCGCTACGCGCTACGCGACCAAACCAAATTTTTAGGCTTTTCTAAACTCGAAATTTTACTTCATGCTTAGTCTGGGAGTGGAAAACACTCGTTTAAAGCTTTAAATTGAACCTTATTAAAAGGACAACGAGTGTCTGAAAACTTACAGCAGATAATTAGGATATGTATATTTAATAGGAAAACTATCTAGCCTAGTTAAATGACACGAGCTTCACTTAAATATAATTTGATTTTCACACGAACCCTCTTTAAAAAAACAAACAATATTTTTGAAGTTCCAATTCCCCAAAATGCAAATTCTTGAATTTTGGAGGCGCTCACTTCGTGGTACATTTCCAATTTTGATATAAAGAAAACACTTAACTTTTGTTTACCACTTTTATTTATTTATATAACTAGTCACGAAAGTAAAATAAAAGTGGTATGAAAAAGTTAAGTGTTTTCTTTATATCAAAATTGAAAATGTGCCACGCTATTTGAATTAATTGAAAATATACTCGAATATTTTGATCTTGTAAGGTATTAATACATTCATTTATATGAAGCTGTAAAGAATATATTACGAAATAAAATCTCCTCCACACCTCATCCCTATAATGATAGGGTGCGAAAGCCCACCCCCCATTCCCTTCTTGTCCCGGAGCGGCGAGAGAGGTGTCGCTCGCGATTGAAATTGCGAAGTTTCTCATCATTTCTCACCGCCCTGGAACGAATCAAACTTCTCTCACGATGCGAGAGTACAGAACACTGTGTGTGTGTGTGTGAGAGAGTGTGTTCACATTTTACTGGAACTTTCGTCATTAGGAATACACAATTAACAATCGGCTGGAGAAAGATGCGATCACGAATGGAGGCAGAGACGGAGACGGCTACATCGAATTAAAACCTGAAATGTCTAATTACGTAGTTTGAAATTGACGCCATCTTGTACTTTTCTCGGGGAAGGGTGGAATCGAAGGGTGGTTACCAGCCCCACGCTGTTCTCTCACCCGCACCCCACGGTTAGTTTCTGCGAGTTTCCTTTAATATTTGATGGAATTAATTGAGTTCACGGATCTTTTACTAATGGTTTTCCCTTACAGCGTTCAATCGTTCAATTTCTAAACAACTTTTCATTTAAGTTTTTGCTGTTTGATATTGCACAAGGATTAATCCAACCTAAAATGAACTTTGAGATTAAGAAACCACTTATTTTTCTGTTTATATTTATTATTGTTTGAAAATGATATAATAATTCAAGCTTACAGCGATCAATCGTTCAACTTTTCATTTAAGTTTTTGCTGTTTGATATTGCACAAGCTTTAATTCAAAGTAAAATTAACTCAGAGATTAAGAAAACACTATTTTTTCTGTTTTATTTTATTGTTCTTTAGAAATGATGTAATAATTGAAACTGGTAGGAATATAAATTGTTTTTTTTTTTAAACTTTAATGAAACAAACCACGGTGCTGATTTAAGTTTTTGCTGTTTGATATTGCACAAGCATTAATTCAAAGTAAAATTAATTTAGAGATTAAGAAAATACTAATTTTTCTGTTTTATTTTATTGTTCTTTAGAAATGATGTAATAATTGAAAGTGGTAGGAATATAAATTGTTTTTTTTTAAACTTTAATGAAACAAACCACGGTGCTGATTTAAGTTTTTGCTGTTTGATATTGCACAAGCATTAATTCAAAGTAAAATTAACTTAGAGATCAAGAAAACACTAATTTTTCTGTTTTATTTTATTGTTCTTTAGAAATGATGTAATAATTGAAACTGGTAGGAATATAAATTGTTTTTATTAAAGTTTAAAAAAAACAATTTATATTCCTACCAGTTTCAATTATTACATCATTTCTAAAGTACAATAAAATAAAACAGAAAAATTAGTGTTTTCTTAATCTCTAAGTTAATTTTACTTTGAATTAATGCTGAATTGCTAACTAAATGTTCAGGCTTATCTAAACTCCAAAGCTTGTATTAGACGACACTATATTCTTGTACAAGAAAATAGTATACTATTTTCTATTATGGTATAATACACAAAAAATGACTGAACGAGAATCTTGTACAGTTTTGTATAATGGAAATAGGACATGTTCTATTTGGTACACCACGATAGAAAAAAGTATAGTATAGTATTTTCTTGTCGTCTAATACAAGCTTAAGACACTGATTTTAAGTGAAGTTCACTTGTTCAAAATATTTCAGTGCTTTCACCAGCAACGGCTAGCAGCCTAACTTCAGGGTAGGTCACAGCGCCAAGGCACACAAAATTTGAGGTTGGGATCGCGCTTTATAAATACAAGGAATCGCACAACAAAGTCACCTCTCAATAACGGATACATATAACCTTAGGTCTACCCTGAAGTTAGGCTGCGAGCCGTCGCTGGCTTTCACATATTATTTGTTTCTGAGGTATAACACAAAATATGTAGCTGAATTCGCTGAAATAATTTCAAGTTCTCAGAGATTACACACATATTATTTCTCAGTAGGGGAAGGGCGTGTACCTTGGCACAGTTTTACCTTAGTACCAACGCTATCACGATTTTTGTACTGTACCGGAAAATCTAGGAACTACATCATATGTTGGCAGCAGTGTTTGTAAGTAAACGAACACATCCGGTTGCTTGTAAGAATTCGTTTATGATGACAAACGGTGGTAGTGTGTTTTCGATACCGTGAAGTAAAATTTGTGAACGTTTTGAAGAAGTGCAGAATTCCGCAGTAAGTACTATTACTTAAATATTTTCACACCGCTTCATTGCTATATGATTGCTGTACACAGTATGAAGCATTTTTATGAAAATCTCTACAGTTGTCATTTCGAGGTTATGTTTTATAAAACATGTGCATGTTTATACGTTGGGACACTGTTTCGGTTGCACTATGAGACGAGTCCCAAGGTGCAACCAGATATTTACCAGCAATCCGTCTCACTGGTTATGACATAATTGGCCAGGACGGCCTCATGGTTGAAGCTGAGCAGATCAGATGTTCACACATTAACTGCTCTCTTCACTGGACACTGCCGTCTAAAGCATCACCTTAATAAACTAGGACTAAGCGACACCACTGAGTGCCGCCTATGCCTAGAGGATGATGAAACAGCAGAGCACGTCATATGTCCCTGTCCAGCTGGCGACCAGATCAGGACCACGGTGTTTGGCACACCGAAGCTAAACCTGAAGGACCTGGAAAAAACTTCACCTGACAAGATTCTTGACTTCATCAAGAAGATGGACTTGGAAGGTGAGCTGTAAGGTCGGATGTTCGACCTTAATTGTGAGCCACAATAGATCCTTGCGGTCGCAGTGGAGGGTAGCATAACTACCCACTCACTTTCAATAGAATAGAATATGACATAATTGGAGATGGGAAGGAGTGCTACAGGAAAAAAAACGATTAAAACCAGATGCAGACGCGTTGGAGGCCGCTGCTAACGAACTTCTTCTAAATAAAGGAACGTTACGACAAGTTGCCAGCGCCCACGGAGTTTCAAAAAGCACGCTCGCTAGACACATCCAAAAACATAAATTATCTGGAGAAGCTAACTTTAAGTGTACTGCAAACAATGGGACACATAAAGTATTCACCACTAAGCAAGAGATATGAAACTAATATTTACTTACCTTAATTATTTCCTGAAAACCAAAGATTGGCATCACAAAACTCTCAGATTCGAATAATTACTTAACATTTATTCTTAACTCTACCGTGTCTGGACACCTACTTCCCGTTTCAACGCATCTCACGGACTTCCTCGATCTTCCTTAATCAGCAAAATATGTTTTACATAATCGAGGAAATCCACGATGAACGCCGCTGACTTTGCAGAAGCAGTTGCGGACTGGATGCAACCCTACACTTTCTGTACGGGTTGATCCGCTTCGCGACAATATTATAAATGCAGGACAATGGAACTATGGTGTTACCGTCGAAGAAATGAAAAAGTTAGCTTTTCAATATGGGAAAGGTAACAACATTAAGATGGAATGTTAATGAAGCTGCTGGTCGACAGTGGTACAGGGGCTTCAGAAAAGCCCACGAAAGAAGAAAATCTCTCCGAAAACCTGAAGCCACCAGCTTAGGAGGAATAGCCCGCTTCAACAATGCAAAAGTGACAGTTTTTTTTCGATAAACTGAGGGATATCTATTCAAGATTTAAACTTACACCTCAGAATATGTGGAATATTGATGAGATCGGTTGTTCCACTGTTCACAAGCCAGTTCGTGTGCTAAGCAACATTAAGACGAAGCAAATAGGAACGGCCACTTCTGGTGAAAGAGGACTAAATGTAACCATAACACCATGGAAAAATGATGCCTGGTGGGATGAATGTTCCTGCGGTATTGACGCAGACTAATGCTGCAGGAACATTTATCCCACCAGGCATAATTTTTCCGTACATCCACTTCAAGGACCTCATGAGCAATAATGCGCCAATAACAACCATTGGCATGGCGACTTCAAGTGAATGGTTTAATGCGGAGTTGTTCGTGCAATATCTCCAGCATTTTATTTCCATCGCGAAACCTTCTGTGGACAACAAAGTGTTGCTTATAATGGATAATCATGAGAGATACCTTTCAATAGCTGCCATGAATGTAGCAAGGGAAAATAGAATAATATTCTTAACTATTTCCCCACACACCAGTCACAAGCTGCAGCCGCTTAATAGATCAGCCTTTGGACCGTTCAAAAACTACTACAATAGGGCCAGCAAAGCCTGGATGCTCAACCATCCTGATAAACCTATTTCAATTTATGATGTATCGACATCAGAGCTATCAACAAAACGACTTCCATCGGAGCTGTCTTGAAGTTCGGATTCGTCTTCATCTTCAGATGACGATCGAACTATAACTCTCTTAGGAGTCTGTTTTAGCAGAGCTAGGAGTGATAGGACAAACATTTCCATTGGCTTTCCCACCAAACAACATCTCAGCGGAATTCAAAGTTTCTGGTATATGGCCATCCAATGCAGATGTGTTTGAAGACCATGAGTTCTTGCCAGCTGAAGTAACAAACAGACCGTACGAACCTCATGAGGAAAGCATAATTCAAGAGAAGGAGCCTAACGTAGAAACGCCATCAACAAGCAGTGCACCTATCACAGCGAAGACTCCTGAGGAACTTCGCCCATTTCCAAAAGCACCACCTCGCAAGCGTGGTGTACGGGGCTGAAAACCTGGAAAATGTATGATTGCGATCGACTCACCAGATTTTGAAGAAGTCAAGCTACAGAAAATGAAAAATAATAAGCCGTTTTCTCCGCCAAAACAGACTGTTAAAAGAGTTTTAGTTCGATCGTCATCTGAAGATGAAGACGAACCCGAATTTCAAGACAGCTCCCATAGAAGTCCATTCGCTGACGCAGAGCTCTCAGCGAATAGACTTCTATCGGAGCTGTCTTGAAGTTCGCGAAGAACACGAGTCGGATTTCTACGACGCAGCTCCACTCAACTATTCCAAGGATAGTTATGTGTTAGTCAAGTTCGATGTCTCTGGGAAACCTTCGTCGAACAGTGTCCATTATTTCACTGACTATAGAGGCTTCTACTTCGTTATACATTGTTGAACATAAATAAAACACTGTTTATCACTTTGTTTGTATAACAATTGGTTTATTTAGTGACTATAGTTTCGATACTACACGTATCATTATCAAACCGTTAGTAACAAAAAGTGTCCATTATGCCGGTATAGTCGAAGATGTTACAAAATTGGAGGCTACTGTGAAATTTCTGCGAGTGCGGAAATTTCAATTTGTTCTTCCTGACGTTGAAGATGTCGCTGTTGTTAGTAAGTCCTGCAGAGTGAAGATATTGCCTGAGCCAACCATCAGTCGAGAACAGTCTTCCTTCAACATCAAGTTTTCTGCCAATATTAACATTAAATAATGTATGGATTTCATTATAAAGATTTTTGTACACTTTTTTTATAATTAAAATGAATTCAATACGCATATTCATTTATACAATATAATTCTATCCCTGTCCTAATATACAAGACCTGTTTATACTTTGGGACAAATTGCACTGAATTATTATATGGTGAGTACCAAATTCTTTATTGATCTATTCACAAATGGGTATTGACCATTTACTAGCCAAAACTATATTCTTTCACGGGATTAATTGCAATTCAATTTTATTTAAAAACCAAAAATTAAAAAATTAAAAAGAAAATTCTGTCCCAAGGTAACACGTCATTCCCCTACATAAAACCAAAATATTCTGCCGTAATTTTCAGAAATCAATAACTAAATTGGGTGTTTCTATAAAAGCAGTTGATTTTAATGTAGTATTACGCTTGAAAATTTACAAACAAATATTGTGTTCTCTGAAATAATTTCAAATTCCCAGAATTCATAAAATATCGTGTCTATACGATAGGTACATATATTATAATTTTTTTTATCTTTTGAAATATCACCTGTCTAATTTTTTATTTCCTACCTAATTACTATATTTTCTGACATGTGTAAGATAGTTGTATCAATGCATAAATAAATAAATACAATACAATACAAATACAATCATTTTTAGTATCAGACTACAAAAATTCAAATTACTCAAATTTTATTTCTTCATCTGATAGCACATAGTGTGCTGAATTTAACCGTATTTTGATTTTTTTTTCCTACATTCAGTCCTCAGTGTTTAATATTTTTTTATTGAACTTCCTAAAGCGGTGTTCGGAATTTTATTTCTTTATCTGATGGTCCAGATCGTACAATTTTATTTCTTCATTTGATAGCACAAAGTGTGCTGAATCTAACCGTATTTTTATTTTCTTGCTCACATTCAGTCCTCAGTGTTTAATATTTTTTTTAAGAACTTCCTAAAGCTGTGTTCGGAATTTTATTTCTTTATCTGATGGTCCAGATCGTGCGGAATCCAGCCGTATGTTTTATTTTCGTTCTAACATTCAGAAAACAATGATTTTTTAGGACCCTATAAAAACATCTACACGGTAAATTGCATATTTCAATAGAGAAACTGCAAAATATTATAGCTATTTAAATTTTTAAAAGTAACTATGTCAAAAAAGTTGAAAGAAGACCAGCATTATGAGTGGATATTAAATATTCAATTTATTTAATTATCAATATTCTAAACATGTTTCATCAAGTGATTAATGAGAACCAAATTGAAGATATAATACTTTTATATAAATAAAACAATTTAAACACTTCCAAATATATATATATATTGTGCATTCGTTGCAATTGTTTCGCCACACTGTGGCTTCTTCAGGCGAAGAAATGATAAATAAAATTTGTCGGGTCAGGTACATACAGAGAGTTTTATGTAACACCGAACATTTTCATAATGAGAATTTTTCTTTTTAGTATCCATATGCATACGTTGTACATTTTCCGACGCTCGGTTTATTAAATCGAACAAAAAAATAACAAAAATGAAAAGGAAACAAGAAAGCCGTTGGATAACAAACGAAATAATACATGAAATAAATAAAAGAAACAAATTATATAAAAAGCATAGACTAAATCCAACAAACATAATAACCAAAGAATCTTATTTAAACCAAAAACGAAACACAAATAAATTAATAAAAACCACCAAACTACAGTATTTCAAGAACATATTCCAAAAACACAGCAACAATCCATCCAAACTCTGGAAAAATATAAACGAACAAACAAATAAAAAAAAAAAATACAATCAAGAAAATTGTCGACCACAATGGGATTATTACAGATAACGAGATAGAAATGGCTGATATTATAAATACATACTTTGCAGAAATAGGTAAAACTCTGGCTGAAAAACAAATAAACCAAGCAAACACAAAACCAGAAACAACCACAACAACATTACCAAAAGTCCAACAAATGAAATTCACACCAATAACATGCAACGAAATAAACCAAATAATAAATAATTTAAAAGACAGAAAAGCACCCGGATTCGACAACATCACAAACGACATTATCAATCAAAACAAAGATAATATTAAAACACTTAACTTTGTTTTACCACTTTAATTAACTTTTTACAGTGACTATAGTTTCGACTACAAGCTAGTCATTATCAAACTGACTCAGTTTGATAATGACTAGCTTGTAGTCGAAACTATAGTCACTGTAAAAAGTTAATTATAGTGGTAAAACAAAGTTAAGTGTTTTAATATTATTTTATAAAGATGTACCACAAAGTGAACGCCAACCAAATCAAAAACAAAGATACTCTAACACCAATCATAACAAAAATAACAAATATTGTACTAAACCAAGGAACATTCCCGGACTATATGAAGAACACTGTTATAATACCAGTATATAAAAAAGAGACAGAACAAAACCTAAAAGTTATAGACCAATATCTCTCCTATCAACATTGAATAAAATACTAGAAAAGGTAATACAAATCCAACTACGTGACCACTTGCACAAAAATAAAATCATTTACCACCAGCAATATGCATTCCAACAAAATTCAGGAACACTATCAACAGCATACGAATTAATCGACACCATAAAATCAAACCTGGACAATAAGAAAATAGTAGTAACCATCTTTGTTGACATGAAGAAGGCATTCGATACAATATCTAAATCAATGCTAGTCGAAAAACTAAACGCCATAGGAATAAAAGAGAACGAGTTAAATTTAATACACACATACCTAACGAACAGACCAGAAGAAACGAAAATAGGAGAGAATACGAGCAAAACCAACTACGCAGAATATGGAATACCCCAGGGAGGAAACCTACCACCAATCCTATACATCCTGTACACCAACGACATCATGGAACTAAAACTAAATGGAACCCCCTTTATATATGCAGACGATACTTCTTTAGTATATTCTGGGATAAACCAACAAGAAATAGAACAACAAATCTGCGCAGATACAAAACTTTTAGAAAAGTGGTATTACAACAATTTATTGACCATCAATGAAGAAAAAATGGCCTATATAATATTCAATAGACACAAACATCACATCAACCTCCAAGTAAAAATCAATGGAAAACTCATAAAAGAAGTAAAACAAACAGAATACCTAGGATTAAAAATAAGCAACACTTTGAAATGGGACGACCACATAAATAAATTAACACAGAAGAACTCCAAACTAATCGGTGCCATTTGGAAAATCATTAGATTCATCCCAAACAATAAAAAGAAATGTATCTACCACGCATGGTTCACTTCGACCATCAATTATCTTATAATAATCTGGGGAGATACTACTAGCAAAAACGTCATTAAGCTACAAAGACAACAAAACAAAATCCTGAAAATATTGTGCATACTGGAAAAAAGAACAAGCACTAAAAAGATATATGAAATTACACAAGAACTAAACATAAAGAAAATGATAACATATAACAACTTACTATTCTTATACAAAATACAAAACAATTTGATTAAAACGCGAATCAGAATACACCCGAACAAGAATACACACAAATATAAAACAAGAAGAAAGTCAGAGCTCCGAACAGAAAAATATAGAACAAACAAATACACCCAACACCTTAAAACAGACATAATCAAAATATACAATAACATACCACAATACATAAAATCATTAAAATATATACCTTACAAATTGAAATTAAAAAATAAACTACTAAACAACGAATTACAATAAAACAGAATGAAAACATGCAAACATCCTTCAATACCGCTAGCCCGAGATCTGGTCCTACAACCGAGAATCACGAGGCGAGGACAGAAGGAAGGAACTCCAACAGCGACAACTACAGACGATACATCAAACAAATAAATATCATACAAATAATATACATACATATACCTGTAATTGAAACACTGAAATAAATAAATTATTTTCTTAAAAAAAAAAAAATCAATTTGAGGCTTTAAGCGAGTGTTTTCCACTCCCAAGCTAAGCATGAAGTAAAATTTCGAGTTTAGAAAAGCCTGAAAATTTGGTTTGGTCGCGTAGCGCGCAGCGCGGAGCGGCCAAACCAAATTTTCAGGCTTTTCTAAACTCGAAATTTTACTTCATGCGCCACCGGTACAAAACACTGATTCAATATAAAGTTTAGCGGTGTGTTTTAAACTTCGTAATATGTCAGTGTGTTGTAACGGTGGCGCATGAAGTAAAATTTCGAGTTTAGAAAAGCCTGAAAATTTGGTTTGATCGCTCCGCGCTTCGCGCTACGCAACCAAACCAAATTTTCAGGCTTTTCTAAACTCGAAATTTTACTTCATGCTTAGTCTGGGAGTGGAACACACTCATCTTAGGTTTCCAATTGAACTCTTTAAAAAAAAAAACAACGATTATCTAAAAATTTACGGCATATAATTAGGACATGTATACTGGAAAGAAAAACCTCCTGTATTTACAAGTCGAGGCATTAATTGCGATTGATTGGCTACAATTTGCAATGGTCATATAGGCGACCCAATTTGCACATAACCTAATATATCAAAGGTGTCAAATCGTGCTTTGGTTTGATAAATAGAATATACAAAAATGAACATTGATTATGTTCGGTGTTACATAAAACTCTCTGTACACAATGTTTATGGGGGGTGGGTTTTAACAAAAAATTAATATTAAAGAGGGGCGAATTTGTTAAGTCCGTTGAGAAGATGTTCCGTGTATTTTCTTTTATTGATTTCCATGGACTTTCATGATGTTGAGTTTTCAGCCTTTTCTTTCTTGATGTAGGCGATGTAGAAGATTGATAATGAAGGTTTATATTAAATTACACTTGGTTTGTAGTTATGTAGAAGATATAATAGTGTGGATGTTTTGATGGGGTCCCGATTTTTTTCAAGTTGAAAGTGCGGTAACGCAGAATCCATTTTAAATAACTGTTTATTCATTCAGTTCAATTAGAAACTTTACAATTACCATTATACAAACTTAAATTAATCACTGAGTAACAATAACTCTTATTGATCAATAAAATAATGAGCAGGGGAGAGAATAATTCCTAATTCCATTTCCAATCATAATTTGCGTTACATTTAACGTGCGGTTTTCCAATTAAAAGTATAAGTCGCGGGAGTGAGTAATTTTCGCTTAGGAACGAATTAATCGACCCGACGACAAGGAAAGTAATTACGGGAAATAAACGGCACACCTAAGAGTAAGAAACGAACGCGAAGTCGGAGTTAGGTATGCGCTGATGAAAATTTCCGCCATTTCGAATCGAAAACCCACCCGACTAAACCTCACCTCCCTTGAAGACCCAATAACTCCTAAATTTTCAGATATAGTCAGGAATTTGATTAATATACAGATCACTTAATATAATAATAATAGTAAACTATTGATGATTTTCAACTTTTTATTTTATTCACTACAATTGTTTCGCTACACTGTAGCTTCTTCAGGTGAAGATTTGTTGAACGACCAACTAGAACTCTCCAACTCCCCCCTACTGAAGTTAAAGAAAAATACACCCTCCACCCACACTTCTGAAATCGGAATATAATGTAAATAAGTTTGTACAAAATTTTGTATTATATTTCTTCACCTGGAGAAGCTACAGTGTAGCGAAACAATTGTAGTGAATAAAATAAAAAGTACAAAATCATCAATAGTTTACTATTATTATTATATTAAGTGATAATGGATTTTTAAAATATAGGTGCCTCAACAATCAACGAAATAATATACAGATGGTATTATTAAAATTTATTGTTTATAACTATTAATTCTTTAATATATACCGGGTGTTGACTTGGCGGACGCAACATAGGAAATCCTATGTAAATTTTGAAATGTTCAAATATTGGCTCCCCTATTTATTTTGAAAACAAAATGTATTTACCTTTTTTGTAGAGGGACAAAATTTGAATCCATTTGTATTAATGTTAATGTTTAACACTTTAAATTAAAATAATTAATAATAAGTAATGTGATTTTATAAAAATAAAGTCTTGCCATGGAATTGAAAAAAATGCTGATGTTAAAAGACCACAGTTATCAGGATGTTTGCGATGTTTTCTGTCCAGTTTCCAGACAGGCCGATACCTAATAAATCTACTATTCAACGATTGGTAAGCAAGTTTGAAGCTAGGGGAACAGTTTTGATTAACTGCCAGAGCTGGGTAGGATTCGAATCATTCAGGATTCGAATCCTGGATTCGAATCCTTTTAGAGGATTCAAAAGAGGCATTCGAATACTTTAGTTAAACTGGATTCGTGATCCGGATTCGTTAGATTTTTTTAAGAGGATTCGTATTCGAATCCAATTGCGGGTGATTCGAATCCTCATAGAAGGATTCGAATATTTATAAAAGGATTCGAATACTTACAAAAGGATTCGAATACTTATAAAAGGATTTAAATCGTCAGAATTAATTCGAATTAATTGTGAGGATTAACATGAAGAATTTGTTTTGTGTTTTTTTAAATGTTTAGTTTAATCACTGTTTAATACGCGTGGCGCATAAAGTATAATTTCGAGTTTAGAAAATCCCCGTGAAAATTCGCTATGCGGGGCTTTTCTAAACTCTAAATTTTACTTCATGCTTAGTCTGCGAGTGGACAACACTCTTTCTAAGAAGTTTCAAATTGAAGGATCACTCTAGATTACTAAGTTTATTACC
The DNA here is from genome assembly GCA_932526585.2 of Philonthus cognatus. Lineage (NCBI taxonomy): Eukaryota > Metazoa > Arthropoda > Insecta > Coleoptera > Staphylinidae > Philonthus > Philonthus cognatus. Next base: position 2,520,449 of record OW052251.1, read on the forward strand.
ATTTTACAAAGGCTACAGCTCGAAGGACCAATCATGGTCTTCGGAGACTGAAAGGCTACAGGGAATCGAGGTTTTTTTTACAAGTAAACAACGAATATCTGAAGGTTTACAGCATGGATAGGAAAGAAGACATCCAGTTTTAGAAAAAATCGAATTTGGGTTGGTTTTCAGTGCATTTTTAACTTCATTTTAAATCAGTGTTTTATACGCGTGGCGCATGAAGTAAAATTTCAAGTTTAGAAAAGCCCCGTGAAAATTTGTCTCGGGTCGCTGCGCGACCCTCGGCAAATTTTCTACGCGGGGCTTTTCTAAACTCGAAATTTTACTTCATGCTTAGTCTGGGAGTGGAAAAATTTGCTCGAAACTTCAAACTGATTGCTTTGAAAAGAACATTAAATGACTAAAAATGTTTTTAAAGATAATAATCTAGTCTTTAACATTTTGTTAAACATTATTTGAAGTAAAACTGACATGGTATCCACAATCTGAAATGTCAAAGTTTTAATAATAATAATAATAATAATAATAATAATAATAATATTTATTTGCCCAACGGAAGACCAATACAGGGACAAAAATATAAATAAAAACTAAATAGTAATACAAAAATAGCACAAAAAGATACAACTTAGGAATATAAGTACAAAAGAATTTTTAATTTATGGTATGAAGTGTTATACATGGTCACCAACAAAAATATCGCTAAATAAATTATTTGAATTAACAGACATATGAAAGATGGGTGACTTACGTAAAATATTTGTTCTTGAGTGTGGAATATGAAATGTGCTGCTGTGTCTTGACAATATACGTGGAACATGAAAATTAATCTTAGAGAGTAATTGCGAACAGTCCACTTTGTTTTCAATTAATTTACGCAAAAACGTTGCACTGAATTCTTCTCTCCGTGATGTTAAAGAGACGAACTGAAATTCATTTAATAAGCTCACATAATCAGAAGATACATCCGGGTACGTGCCGTGAGTTTTAAATGACAAGAATTTAAGAAACCTTCTCTGAACACGCTCAATTGACAAAGATGCGTTGCTATAATATGGATACCATACAATCGATGCGTATTCAAGCTTACTCCTAACAAAAGCATAGTATAAAGTTTTTAACAACGTGAGGTCCTTGAAATGACGGGACGTACGCATTAAGAAACCTAGCGTTTTTAATGCAGAGGTTGATGTGCATTTTATGTGTTCCGAAAAGGATAATCTGCTGTCAAATAAAACCCCCAAATCTTTACATTGAGTGTTACGTTCAAGAATATCGTCCTGAACGCGGTAGATAAATTGTATAGGTGTATTCTTACGGTGGTAAGACACTACAAGACACTTACTAATGTTCAATACAATTTTATTTACTAAACACCAGTGTGTAATATGATCAAGGTTATTCTGAAGTAGTAGAGCATCATCAACACATTTAATTGTGCAATATATTTTTATATCATCTGCGTATGCTAATACCGGACATGAAATAGAGGTTATCAGATCATTGATGTAAACAATAAATAGAAGCGGACCCAAATTCGATCCTTGAGGGACCCCTGACGTACTAACAAACTTGTTAGATCTAAAGCCATTAAAGTGTACATAGTTCACTCTGTTACTAAGGTATGAAGACATAAATTCAAGAGATGAACTAGTAAATCCAAAACTATTTAGTTTATGCAGCAATAAGTTGTGATTAATTGAGTCAAATGCTCGACTGAAATCGGTATAGATAACGTCGGTTTGTAATCGTTTATCGATAGATTCACTTATATTTTGAGTAACTACAGCTAAATTTGTTGAGATCGATCTGCCCGATAAAAAACCATGCTGAAATGGAGACAGATACTTATGGATGTGATTATAAATAGAGTTATAAATTATATGCTCAAACACTTTAGCAAAGTTTGATAAAAGGGCAATTGGCCGATAATTAGAAGTAAGACATGGATCGCCTTTCTTAAATACAGGCGAAACAACAGCAGTTTTCCATATCTCAGGAAATGTCGAGGTCCGTATAGCTAGATTGTACATAATAGTCAGTGGTTTTGCAAGGATGTATTTGCAATCTCTAACTAAAAAGCTTGGAATTTGATCATCGCCACACACTGAAGAATTCTTTAATTTACTTATACTATTTACAACAACATTTTCGTTAGTATGACTAATGGAAAAAGATTCAAGATTAGAAACTATATCGTCAAGTTTAGCTGTTGTTTTTGGCAGATATGATTTTGAGAAAGTATCTGCAAAGCCATTTACAATTGACAACGGTGACGTTAGTTCAATACCATCATGAACCAGTTGACTAGGAATTCTGGATATTCCTTTTTTTTGCCTGATAAATTTCCAAATGTCTTTAGGATTTTTTTTAACATCAATTTCAATTTTTCTAAGATATTCTTTATACGCCGAGGAGATTTGAGATTTTGTAAGGTTGCGTAACCTTTGGAATTCTGAATAATAGAAAGGATACCCAGTTGATTTCCATTTCCGATGATAATGCAATTTTAGTTTCACATTTCTTTTAATATCTGTTGTAAACCACGGAGGAAAATTATTATTTTTATTTAAAGTATACATCGGCACATTTCTGTTTAAGGCGTTGTATAATATATTGTAAAATTTACCGGTTACTTCATCGGAAGTACTGCACGATTCTAGAGGCGACCAGTCCGCATTAAGTAGCTCAGAATACAAGTTAAAATAATTTGCTTTTTTGAAATTAAATAATTTATTGCCATTTGTAGGAAATAGTTGTTGTTTATTACTTGTTCTAAGTTGCATATTCATAAACAATGCGGGATGATGTGAGTCTTCAGCAACAAAAGGGAGGCTATCATGTTCCACGTGTATTTTACAATCAAAGTTACTTAATACTAAGTCGAGAAGTCTATTGTTGTTATTTCTAATTTTATTAAATTGCTGCAAGTGTAAAATATTTATGAAGTTGGTAAGGGATTGAGACTTAGAATCATTTACATTATGTTCTCCATCAAAACTAGGTAGAATAAAATCGCCAATAATCAACACTGGCTTATCAAGAATAAGCAGCTCTAAGGCTTCAAAAAAAGTGTCTAACATATCAGTTGTCACATCAGGAGGTATGTATACAGCGATTGTGTAAAAATGAAATGAGTTAATATTACACTTGCATGCAATGAAATCAATTAATGGTACCGATACTTCAATATTACTGGTATCAATTTTTTCACAAAAGCCATTAATACTCCACCCCCAGTAGTTCTATGTGTAAGAGAAAAATTGCGGTCGTGTCGTACAATATTATAATTTGCATTAAATAATTCTGAGTCATTAACTGAGTCCTTTAACCAAGTTTCGCTTAAGAATATAATATCAAAACAAGAATTACATGAACTTGCATAAAATAAGTGAGTTTTAGACCTAATTCCGCGAACATTCTGGTAGTATAAGCTCAAACGTTGACTTCCGGGCATATTTAGTTTTCCGAATGTTCAGAATCCTTGTTGATAATAGTTGGAATATTTCGAATATATTTAATACGAATGTTAGTTTCACCAGCTTCTTTTCTTCGCACGAGTTCACTTTTTACCTCTCGATAGAGTTCAGTTTGCAGTTCTGTTTGATCTCTTGATATGCTTATTGACTTGAAAGTTTCATTAGATTTAAGTTTGGAATAGTTTTTAATTGCTGCAGATACATGCAAGGCACTATTAAGATTCACTTTCAAAGGACGCTTTCTGTTTAAGTTAGTGGGATCAAATTTGCCGATCCTGAACGGTTTGATAGTATTGTGCGATACTTCTACAATGGCTAGTATTTGATGTGTTGCACGTACATCAGCATCAATCTGTTCTTGCAACGTCTTAAAATTCCCTTCCGGCAGGCCAAATATCACTAAGTTATTTTTTCTATTCTCCCGTTCAGCCATTTCCTGGATTATTTTACCGGTAAGTACAGCAGTTGATTGTTCGAAAGTCGTGGATGATTTTGAATTTCGTTTAGAATTAAACGTACATTCAAATTTCATGAATTTTTCAGTAAGTTCTTTCAGTGCAGTTGTTAATTCAACATTTTTTTGGCGAATATCGTCCATAGATAATAGAACCTTTTTGAGTTCTATGTTCTCCTTCCGAAGTTCATCACTGTCTTTAGATAGCTTGTCTACAGAGCCTTGTAATTGCTGTACTGCGGTCATTAAATCCGAAAGAGTGGTACAGTTATGTCGTTCGATACAACTAGGATGTCCAGATTTTCCACAAGTGGGGCACGACACTGGATTGACGACAGTATTCCCACAGCCGCCTTCACATTTTATTGCTGATTTTAAATTATTCGGTTTAGACATTTTGAGTAGTAATCAATAGTTAAAATAATAAGTGCTTATGGATTGGAAAAACTGGGTAACTTTTCACACTGCACGGTCTTTCGCAGTGACTAACGTAAGACAACACAAGAAGACCACGGTTATGACATATAATGACAACAGTAGGATTATGTAGGATGCAATTATTAATTATCAAAGACTCATTTCAATTAAATTATTAAAATGACTAAAATAATTTAGTGCATTGAACTGTGTTCTTTTTTTGTTCTGTATGAGTCGAGCTCGTCTCCGATAAAGAAAACGACCTTGCCACAGAAAAAATAACGTAGAGAATTTGGCTAGTTCACAATACACGGCAATTATACATAAATGAGTTTAAACAAGGTTATTAAAAATTAAATAATATAAAAGCTGCATATAACGACGCACAACTATATAGATATCAACCTCACCAAAGATGAACAATTTCAAGTACAAAATTCCACAAGAAACATCACTTTAAAGCGGAGCACAACACACGTGCTGTTGACGGATCGCGTATTATTTATATCCGACATTTCCCTGATTCAAGATTTTTTCCCTGACCTTCTAATACATAACTCTCTTATGTGGGTTACCCCCAGTTTGTTAAATTGTTTTCATTGTTTTTGTCAATATTTATGTTGGTTTTATAAATTTTTACGTGTTTTGTAATTTTTATGATGTCTGTTGATTTTGACTAATTTAATAAAATTATATGGCTTTTCTCTCATTTTCCCGGTTTTAATGATAGTCAGTGAATTTTCTATTTACGTAATTTTCAGGCATTCGCCGATTTTATAATAGAGTTCAATTTGAAGTTTTGGACAAGTGTTTCCACTCCCAGACTAAGCATGAAGTAAAATTTCGAGTTTAGAAAAGCCCCGCGTAGAAAATTTGTCGAGGGTCGCGCAGCGACCCGAGACAAATTTTCACGGGGCTTTTCTAAACTCGAAATTTTACTTCATGCGCCACGCGTACAAGACACTGATGGGAAGTGAAGTTCAAAAACACACAAATACATGTTTAATCAGAGTAACACAGATATTTAGTCTGTTATCAACGATGTTCAGTGTTAATTTTAGATAATTAGGTTTTAAATATTTTTGTTAAAACATGTTAATGGTTGTAAAAAAATAATAAAATCAAATTTTTTCCTAAAGGATTTGTATTCGTGATTCGAAAAAACAGGATTCGAATCTTTGATTCGAGTCATATTTATCTCCTACGAATCCTTTATTCGAGTATTCGTGATTCGAATCATATAAGGTGATTCGGATTCATGATTGGAATCCTTTTCACGAGGATTCGTCCCAGCTCTGTTCACTGCATGTGTGAAAATTAGGACATACCAGAACGAGATCCAGTAAGACAAGATCAAAAGGAATTAGATATTTTGCTGTCCGTCAAAGAAAATAAACACATAAGTACGAGAAAAAAGGAGTCCCATTGAATGTAAACCATACTACCGCTTTTAAGGTTATAAAGAAACACAAATTGATTTCTTTTAAGTACGGCTGAATGTTGTATCGAGATAAAGGAAAGAGCTAACGGGATTTTTCTTGTATACTGTAAATAATTTCGAAAACATTTACTTTAATCAAGTGACAGCGTTATCTTGCGCCATTTTGACATCCGATCACATTACTTTTTCTTAATTATTTTAACTTAGATTAATGTAAAGTATTAGGAGTGAACATTAACGAATTTAGAATTTGTCCCTCTACAAAAAAGTTAAATACATTTTGTTTCTAAAATAAATAGGGGAGCCAGTATTTGAACACATCAAAATTGACATGCAATTTCCTATTTTGCGTCCGCAAAGTCAACACCCGGTATAACAATATGAGCAGTTTATTTTAAAAGTGGCGTAACTCCATTTCCTATTTTATTATTGTGACTGAAATAATCTTATAATTCAAATTCAAAACTATTTGAATTCGAGAAAAGAAGCTTACGCTTCTTAGGCCCAGTTGCACCAAAAACGTTGAACTTGAGTTTAAGCTGAACTTAAGTTCAAGATGACAGTTCCTATTGTTCTAATGTCACTTTGAATATGAGTTCAGGGTTGAACCAGTACAATATGACTGGTGCAACTGGACAGTATAATTTGCACGCATTAAACATAATATACTAAAATTACCATTATTCGTGTACAATTCGAACAATATGTCTCAATTAATAAGAGAACTTAAGACTCCAAATATCGAATACAATGAAATATTTAATATAATGGTTTGTAAATTAAATTCACTTGGTTTTGTTTCACTTATATGTATTTTATTTTCCACTAGTTTTGGCTTAATGCCATTATCAAGAATGATGTACAAATGGACGTTTGGGAATATATACAGTTTCGAGTTTTAGGTTTTATTGGGTAATAATGGCATTTAATATCGGGGAATTCCAAAGGTCTTCGTTGTCGTTGACCACATTTTTACTTGCCTTTATGGCTTTTGAAATTTCTAAACCCTCCCGGTAGTTAAGCGTTATTCCCTTATTACCTGTATGCAGAATTTTTAAATCGTTTGAAGAAAAATGGTGATTAGATGTGATACAGTGCTTAGAAAAACCGGTGGTTTGTTTTTTATTCTCTATGTCTTTTTTATGCTCTTTTAACCTGATATCAAAAGACCTGCCGGTTTGTCCTATGTACACTGCATCACAATCATCACATTTTAATTCATAAATACCACTTTTCTTCAATTTACAATTTTTACTTTTGATTTTATTGTTAACTATTAATTTTCCTAAATTATTTGTGTTTGTCAAAATTATGTTATTATTCTTTCCTTTTAAATTATTTTTGATTTGTAAAGACAGTGGCATAATATATTCTAATCTATTCCATGTTATTGTGTCTGAATTTGTCCCACTATAAAAGTAATTTCGTAATTGTTTGTGTTGTTTCTTTTTTAACATTTTATTAATTAAATCTTCAGTGTAGCCATTGTTATATTTAAAATCTTATTTAATTTAATTTGTTACAACGCTCTATCAAAGTATATGTAACATTAAGGTCAAATTCTCTTCAAACCAGCTAACTAATAAAAATAAAAAATGAAGGAAGAATTTGCATTTTACACGAAAAGTCGTAATTTTGGTATGTTATGAAATAATCTTCATAAGTTGAGGTTTTCTCTCATAAACAATAATTTCTGGTTACGTATATTTAAACTATATAGTACATATTTTAAATATAAATAACCACAAATTGTTTTTTTTTTCAGTGATAAAAAACAATTTGCCTAAATTATAGAGGTAATTATAGTAAACAACAGAAAAATTGAAAAATGGAGTTAGACCACTTTCAAAATAAACGGCTCATATATACAAATAGGAGAGAAAAACTAATGGAGTAAATTCACTTATGCAGTTTTATAACGCAACTTGGTGTTGCGCAATTTTTAAATAGCAAACTTTGTTCACAAACAATAAATTGTTAATTTATGAATGAATTATCTGACATTTCGTTGTTTACAAATGCAATTAGTTGTTTAAAAATAACACAACAAAAAATTGCAGTTGAAAATGTACAAGTGTAAAAAGACCATTATAGTCGATAGCCCTTATTAATTGTATAATTATAACTAAATATTTATTTATGTATATAGAACATCTTAATTTAAATAATTACAATTTATAATAAGTATGTTGAAGTCCGTCATTTTAAAATTTCAGTGCGTATTATTTTTTTTACAATTTTTTTTTTGGCTACACAGAAGAAAACAACCCATTTACTATTTTTTTAAAATATTTTAAACGAGATTAATTCCCACCCTTCATAATCTATGAGTACACAAAAGTTAAAGGATTCTTTTCCAACCCTTTCACGTGGAAGTTCAGGCACAATCTACCAGGGGGTTGAAAAATCGGCGCGCCCTTTAAGTCCACCCTTTATCCCAGAGAGGACGCTACGTGTAATGAAATTATTCGAAATAAACTTTGATATATTATTACATATAAAAGTATTAGATTTATATGATGCATTTTGAGCATTAGATATTTATATAATATCTTGTTTACTTCTAAGAACATGGTATTACGGAAACACGTGTTAAGTGACTTAATATTAATTTTTTTCGTTGCTGTAATAATAATCAAGTGGAATATTGTTATATATTAAAATATTGTAAAATTATTATTTAGTAATGTTATCTTATTCAGAGATAATATTTGTATGAAATTTTTTTCCTTACAAAATCTCTCAATAGAATAAAGTATGTAGCATAGAAAATATATCCATTTAGTTACAACACTTGTAGATTGCATAGAAAATCATACTATTAATGTTTAATAAAAAAAATTGAATTTGTCAATATTTTGCAGAATATTTACAAAATATAATAACGAATAAAAATTAATATCAACTTTCTGCAAAAATGTTGTCTCGTTGAGACTTTTCCAAATATTTATTAAAACTTCTTCTCGAGCTAATACCCCAAGAGATATTCAATTATACAATTACTTTTAATTTTATTTATGTTTGAAGTATTCTGCAATCAAGTGGCGATTTCATTTATAAATTAAACCCATAGCTTTGGTGGATGTGCAGGGAAATAAACTTATTTCTAAAATTGAATTCTCACTAAATTATTTTTTAAAAAATATGTGAAAAATGTTGTCACTTTTGTTGCATGGTACCGCAATTTAAGTTTTCCTTTCACTTAGCCAACCTCCTAAGAACTTACATTGTGACTTTAAAAATCTAATCTAAAATGTACACTTTTGTTATATGTACTTTCCTCTAATGTATACTTTCACATATTCTATATAATCATTTGTAAAATTAATGAACATGTCATCAAAACTAAGTCGAATTATGTTTTGAGCTTGAGTTTAAATCAGTGTTGTATCCGCGCGGCGCATGAAGTAAAATTTCGAGTTTAGAAAAGCCTGAAAATTTGGTTTGGTCGCTCCGCGCTTCGCGCTACGCAACCAAACCAAATTTTCAGGCTTTTCTAAACTCGAAATTTTACTTTATGCTTAACCTGGGATTGCACATCCTCGTTAGAGGCTTCAAATTGAGGGGCTTAGTGGAAAAGTAGCATAATTGATATAAGATTGATTTGCTTTAATTGGAGATAAAGTTTATCTTTTATAGACAAATCTGTGGATGTCTAATCAATAACATTGTATAATATATTGAGACATACACATATTCAATTGTACACATTTCTTTGTCACTAAATATGAATCTTATTTGTAGATATCTGTAATTATACCATTTTTTAAGAAAATAGCACTTGTACTACTTTTCTACTGAGCCTCTCAATTATTAAATTTAAAAGAGAAACTTTGTGTATATTTTAGCATGTATTGATTGTCTTCTCTCAAAAGAAGTGCCTTGCCCATGAAAGGATTGAAAGTAAAAAGAGCTTAAAATGCAATTATAAAAATTTTGAATATTCGATAAATAAAAATGTTTTACATACATATAAAAAAATATGGAACAAACAAGTGTTTTAGTGTACTCAATTTAAAACAACACTGTATACCTTTGATTGTATAGCTGAGTTATACAAAATAAAGTTTAATTTGTGAATATAAAAAGCACTGCATTCTTTTAACCTAAAAAAAAGCTTCCCGCTGAAAATAATTTCAGTTTCATACCAGTGCTTATTAACCGAAACCCTCTTCCACACTCGCGGATTTCATAAAACGGAAACTTTATAAATTAAAACTCGGCCGTGTAATTCAGCGCTCGGGCTGGGGCCACTCTTTTCGTTTTTCAAGGCCCGAAGTTGCGCGCCGTCCCATTTGTTATTTCGAAACCGGCGAACGGAGGGATAATTAAAAATATATCTCATCATTTCAAAAATAATAATTCACAGCGGAATTCACGATTCACTTTACTTTTATTTCTCTTACATTTTATAGTCGCTTTATCATAAAGAGTCGAGCAATAGGGGGCCTCGGTGGCCGAGTGGGTGAAGACGCTGCCCACAGACTTAGAGGTCGCGGGCTCGAATCCCGTCCGGTGGAATAATTTATGAATAATAAATTATTCCATCTCGGTCCATGATTGAAGTGTCAATAAGTTTGTTTTGTTTCAGGAATAAATGGATATTAATCGAACATTAGAAATGGTTAAAAACATAGAAATGTTAAATATATATAAATAGATTCATGGCTAATGGTCCAACTGTTGGAACAAAGCATACCACATGATGTCAGCGAGGCAAGGGATCACATTACCAGTTGTTGTTAGTTACGTCAATATACATGTAAATAAATGTATTGTGATATTAGTTAATTTTAAAAAAATAATAAAAAGAGTTAAGACCGATCCACATAACTCTAACAGGTTATGGGCCCAGAACATTAGCAGGACATTATCGTTCTTAGAGAAAGATACCGCAATAAAAACGGGAAAGTATGAGTGGATACTCAAAGATTGAGTCTCTTAACAAGCACAATTATGATACCTGGAAACTTAAAATGGAAACTGTATTGGTTAAATCAGACCTTTGGGACTATGTTGATGGTGCGGAAATAAAACCTGATCCTGGACACGAAAGAGCTGCTGCGTGGGTAAAGAATGACAAAAAGGCTAAGTCCGATATTATTTTGTCGATTTGGGAAGTGAATTGAAGCAAATAAAAAACTGCATCTCATCACGAGAAATATGGTTAAAGTTAAAAGACATTTACCAATCACAAGGACCAGCGAGAAAGGCAACACTTCTGAAACGGTTGACTTTGCATAAAATGTCTGAAGATACTGATGTACGAGAGTACTCAAAAAACTTCTACGATACTGTAGACAAACTCGGGGATATGGAGATAGTGATACACAACGATCTACTAGCAATTATGTTTCTATATTCTCTACCGGCAAGTTATGCAAATTTTCGTTGCGTTATTGAAACGCGGGATACTTTGCCCACACCAGAAACACTTCGTATTAAAATCATTGAAGAGACGGAGGCACGAAGAAGCAGTTCAAATGAAAATACTTCGGATGCAGCAATGTTGACGATGAAAGACAGCGGAAGAGACGTAAGCAGAGATAAATTTAAAACCAAGGCAAATGTCAAGCAAAATTACAGGAGGCGTCAGTCAGAAATACGGTGTTTTATTTGTAAGAAGATGGGACATAAACAGGCGGAGTGCTGGCATAAAAACGAGACAAACCAATCTGCAGGTGTGGCAGAAAATGAATGTTTACATATGGAAACATCATTTATATCAGAGAAAAGTGATAGTTGGTGTCTTGACAGCGGTGCGACTACTCACCTGTGTAATAACATAAACAACTTTTGTGAAATAAATTCAGTCAAAGGATCGTTAAACCTTGCAAATAACGCGAAGACGCAAATAATCGGGAGAGGAACGGTGCAGTTCAAAACAAAATTAAATAACCGTAAGAAGAACGTATTTCTTAAAGAGGCATCATATGTTCCAGATTTAAGAGTGAACCTACTATCGATTTGAAAAATTACCGATAAGGGCTTCGCAGTTGTTTTTAAGAAGAACAAGGCAGAAATAATTAATAGTAGCGGCAAAATTAAATATTGTGCAGGAAGGACAGGCGATTTGTATTATCTACGTGAAATACAGGAGAATGCATGTTTGACTTCAGTCAACCAAACACCAGTTTCGATGTCACTTCAAACACTTCATAGAAGTTTAGGCCATGCCAACTTCAGATGCATTAGGGATGCTGTAAGTAAGAAAGTTGTTCGTGGGATTCAACTTAAAAGTGCTGATAAATATTCGGTATGTGAAGTTTGTGTCAAAGGTAAAATGACAAGAACCCCATTTCCTGCAGAATCGTATCGAAACACAGAGATATTAGTTATTATTCACTCAGACGTATGTGGACCAATGCGTACGGAATCTCATCGAGGATCAAGATACTATGTGGAATTTATCGATGACTGTTCGAAATGGTGCGAGGTGTGATTTCTGAAAACAAAAAGAGAAGTTTTAAGTGCAACTAAGGAATTCGTTGCGTTGGTAGAAAAACAGACAGGTAAAAAAGTAAAATGTTTGCAGTCTGATAACGGTCGTGAGTATAACAATGAACAATTCGACGGCGCACGGAATAAGAAGAAGATTGACGATGCCTTACACACCGGAACAAAATGGAATAGCGGAAAGAAAAAATCGCACATTAATGGAAACCGCGAGATATTTACTAATGGATGCGAAATTGCCAAATTCCTTTTGGGCGGAAGCGGTAAATACAGCAAATTGTTTACGAAACAGAACACCATCGAAGAGCTTAAAGGGCCGCACCCCATTTGAAATTTGGACAGGTGAAACGCCAAATATCTCAAATTTAAAGATATTTGGAAGTCAGGTTTACTACCTTAACAAAAGTCCAGAAAAGGGTAAGCTTGACGAAAGAGGATTGAAAGGTATATTTCTGGGATACTCCGATAAATGAAAAGGATTCCGCATATGGTCACAAGAAAAGAGAACAGTCTTGATATCTCGTGACGTGAAATTGATTAACGACAAGACAGAAACTACTTCAATAAATGACGGATGTAACGGATCTCAAAAGGAAAGACGTCAAATGGTAGAAATTGAACATAACATTTTGCCATCGGAAAATAATAATCAAGCAAATTTGGACGCATTACAAAACGAATTTAATGAAGTAGAAGGTCACGAGGATGCAGAAAATACAAATTTTGAAAACGGCATGGATGATGTAATAGAAAATAAGCAGGAAAGTTATGATAAAAATAATGCAGTAGAATAAAATCAAAACTTAACTAGAAGTAGCGGAAGACCAAGGATAATCAGAACAGGCTTAAGAGGTAGACCTTCTAAGCAGTATCATTTTAACACAACAAAACAAATCAGAACGGACGAAAGTGAAAGTGAACACTCATGTCTACTTCACTCAGACATGAGTGTTCACTTTCACTTCCTATGAAGGAAGCAATGAAGAGTTCGGACGTATCAGAATGGAGAAATGCTATAGCGAGTGAAATGGTTTCCTTGATCAATGAATGAAACTTGGATATTGAAGGATCGCCCAGACAGCTGCAAAGTCATTGGCTGCAGAATGGTTTTGAGAAACAAAACAGGGCCGGGTGGAGCAATCGTTAAAAGAAAGGCTAGACTTGTCGCACAAGGTTTTAATCAGATTTCTGGTATACATTTTTCAGAAACTTTCGCTCCTGTCGCAAGATTTAGCAGCATAAAAATGATGGCTTCACTGGCAGCTCGATATAACAAGGAGATTAAACAATACGATGTAACTACTGCTTATCTAAATGGAAATCTAGAAGAAAACATATACATGGAGGCTCCTAGGTCATTCGAACAAATTCTACTGGACGTAATCAATTTAGAAGGTAATAGCGAGATAGGACAAAAGGCAAGAGGGGTGCTGTACGAATTCAGGGGAGGAAATAATGTGTGTTTTCTACAGAAGTCTCTTTATGGTCTAAAACAATCCGGACGAAGGAGGAAGGAAATCTAGAAGAAAACATATACATGGAGGCTCCTAGGTCATTCGAGCAAATTCTACTGGACGTAATCAATTTAGAAGGTAATAGCGAGATAGGACAAAAGGCAAAAGCGATGCTGTACGAATTCAGGGGAGGAAATAAGGTGTGTTTTCTACAGAAGTCTCTTTATAGTCTAAAACAATCCGGACGAAGGTGGTATTTCAAATTAGATGAAGCACTTAGGAAATTAGGTGCAGTGCTTACAAAACCGGATCCTTGCTTATTCAAAATTGGCTCGGGAACAAACATCACATTATTGCTGTTTACGTGGATGATTTGTTAATAGCTTCGCAAAATTCAAATGCAATTTCTGAAGTAGGAAAAATGCTGGCGCGAGAATTCGAGCTGAGAGACTTAGGACGTGCAAATTATTGTTTAGGAATGGAATTTTCCCAATCACAAAATCAAGTTACAATCAGTCAACGTGGATACATTCAACAATTGTTGAAGAAGTTCTCCGTGGCCGATTGCAACAGCGTCGCAACTCCAATGGAAATGAGTGTAAGCCTCAAGAAGAATAAAACACCTTACCAAGATGAAGAAAACGTGCCTTATCGACAGCTGGTGGGTGCTCTCACATACTTATCTACGTCAACACGTCCAGACATCGCTTTCGCAGTGAGCTACCTAGGGCAATTTAAAAATTGCTTTGGTCCAGAACATTGGAAAGCGGCTGAGCGTGTTCTGCGCTATTTACAGGGGACGCTCGATGTTGGACTCGTATATAAAGCCAGCACAGAACCCATAACAGGTTTTGTAGATGCCGATTGGGGAGGAAACGTAGATGACAGAAGATCCCATACCGGATATATGTTTTTACTTGGAGGAAGTCCAATATCCTGGGATTCGAAGAAACAAGTAACAGTGGCACTGTCATCGACAGAAGCAGAGTATATGACACTGACGGAATGTGCTGAAGAAGCTATTTACTTACAGAGAACGGTCTCTGAATTAGGTTTGGATTTTCTCGGGAAGTTGACAGTCTTCTGCGATAACCAAAGCGCCATTCTGTTGGCAGAGAATCCAATCTTTCATGCTCGAAGCAAGCACATTGACATACGTCATCATTTTGTGAGAGACGTGATCAAGAATAAACTGTTTTCAATAATGCACGTATCTACACAGGACCAGAAAGCCGATTTCCTTACGAAAGGTCTTCAAAGAATAAAACATGACCGATGCATGGAACTAGCTGGACTGAAGTGCATTTCACGAACAAATGATTTTAAAGAAAGAGGAAATAATATGAACCTTGACTCGAGGGGGCGTGTTGGAACAAATCATACCACATGATGTCAGCGAGGCAAGGGATCACATTACCAGTTGTTGTTAGTTACGTCAATATACATGTAAATAAATGTATTGTGATATTAATTAAATTTAAAAAAATAATAAAAAGCGTTAAGACCGATCCACATAACTCTAACACCAACAACCAAGGCTAATATAAAAAAAAGTCGAGCGATTGTTTTTACATATTATAAAAATCTGATATGTTTTTTTTTGCTTACCTACTTATTTATTGATTCACTAAGTAAAATCCAATATAGATATGACCAATCAATTTGTTAAAATTAATTAATTTATTTAAGCCGTTTATTTTGAAAGTGGCTTGACTCTATTTTTCAATTTTTGTGTTGTTGACTGTATTAACCTTTATAATTTGAGGTTTTCAGTTATAAAAAAACAGTTTGTGATTGAGTACAGGGTTATTGAAAAATATGGACCTAATTTAATTATTTGTATTTAATTTTTTTTACATATTATAAAAATCTAATATGGTTATTTTTGCTTACCTACTTATTTATTGATTCACTAAGTAAAATCCAATATAGATGGACATAAACAATGTACATACTAGAGCTGGGACGAATCCTCGTAAACAGGATTGGAATCACGAATCCGAATCACCTAATATGATTCGAATCACGGTTATTCGAATAAAGGATTCGTAAGAGATATATATGATTCGAATGAAAGATTCGAATCCTGTTTTTTCGAATCACGAATACAAATCCTTTAAGAATACATTTCTTATAATTTTTTTTTTTCAACCATTTATATATAAATATCGTTACCAGTTGTTTTAACAAAAATATTTTAAACTTAATTATTTATTAATAACACTGAACATCACTGATAACAGATTCCCTGTTACTCTGATTAATGATGTATTTGTATGTTTCTGAACTTCACTTCAAATCAGTGTTTTGTACGCGTGGCGCATGAAGTAAAATTTCCAGTTTAGAAAAGCCCGAAAATTTGTCTCGGGTCGCTGCGCGACCCTCGACAAATTTTCACGGGGCTTTTCTAAACTCGAAATTTTACTTCATGCTTAATCTGGGAGTGGAAAACACTCGTTTAAAGTTTAAAATTGAACTCTATTATAAAATCGACGAATGCCTGAAAATTACGATGATAAAAAATTCACTGAATATCATTAAAACGGGGAGAGTCAGAGAAAAGTCATGAAGTTAATATTTAAATTGACCAAACACTAACAAAAAAGCCATTAGACATTATTATATTTGTCAAAATCTGCAGGCAAATTACAAAGCAAGTAAAAATTTATAAAATTAACTTAAACATTGACAAAAGGTAGAGAATCTGCGAAAAAAAATCGACTGAGACTTAATTTGCGTGACGATGCGTTCTAGAACTATATTTTGTATTGTGGAGGCTTCTATTTCGTTATACATGTTAGTTTAATAATAAAGCACTTTTAAAGTCTTAGACTAACAAAGTTAAAAGTGTTTTATTGTTCTACAATTAGGTCAGTATTTTTACATATTACCAACGAAATATTTTTTATTTAAAGTTTATAATTCTTAGATATTTTGTAAGATTAAATAGGAAATATGAAGTTTGATGTTATATATTAAGGGGCACTATTTATCTTCCAGGATGAATGATGTTAGCGTTTATAAAGTATAATCTACAAAGTGCTCGGTTATGAAAAGGCCGAAGTAAATTCGAAATTTCTCCTCGGAAGAAACGAATGATGGATGAGCTCCGGCGGCGGAGGAGGAGGAGGAGGAGGGCGGCTGATTACGAATAAAAGCGGGTTTCGGAATCGCCAGAGAGAAATTGTTCCTTTGCTCGGCATTGTCTCTAAAACGATGCGGAACGCGAAGGAAAGGAAGATAAACCTTCACGCCATATTTTCAATCCGGGCGCGCGCTTAATACCGAAATAAATGAAAATAAATAGAACAACATTTAATACCGAAAATAATTAATGATGCCATATTTTCCTTTCTCTTTCTCTCTTTCCCACCTCCGCGAGAGAGCGTCGCGACGCCCATTAAATGCACACGTATCAAAAAGGGTAACAAAAACGATATAAGCGCGTTCGCCGTGTGTTTTAAGGGCGCTGGCGAAACGAACAAAGATGATAAATTCCAGTCCATATTTTGAATGTGTTGTATTCCGTAAAACAGACAATAGACTTCTATTTATTTGATAAATTACACTGTTTCACTTATTACTTTAGCTCCTCTCTCTGAGAGCCCTATCCTCCTCCGCCTCCTCCTCCTCAACGCGCTGATGAAAGTTTCTTTGTGCTTTCGGGACGTAACGAATGTGCGATTTATTGAAACTGACGTTATTTTCACAAATGTACTTACACACCGTCTTTACAGAAAATTGCTGCAGAGTGTTCTTCATCACAACACAAGATTTATTACTGCAATTATTTTTAATCGTGCACATAAATGAAAATCCCAGGATTTATTTAAATATACTTAATAGCTGAAAACCCCATCAGTTTTGGTTTTTTTTTTTTTTTTTAATTAATAAAACAAAATATATTGTGTATATTCGGTTATCCATAATACAATCAGACTTTTTAATTAAAATACTTAACCTTGTTTTACCACTTTACCTTAAAAGTGGTAAAACAAAGTTAGGTGTTTAAATTAAATTGATATGAAGATGTACCACAAAGTGAACGCCAACCAAATTATAGACAATCAGCCTTTTCATAAATTGAGTTGCCTTATATTAATTAAAAAAAGTATATTGTACAAATAAGACAATTAACTTTGTTTGTATAACTGAGGATTTTATTGTGACTATAGTTTCGACAACTTTAACTTGTCATTATCAAACATAAACATTATGTTTGATAATGACGAGTTAAAGTTGTCGAAACTATAGTCACAATAAAATCCTCAGTTATACAAACAAAGTTAATTGTCTTATTTGTGTAAAAATGATGTATAACGAAGTAGAAGCCTCCACAGTGAACAGTTTAAAGTATATTGTGTACATTTAGTGGTCTATAGTATCAGGGGTTCAGTTAAAAACTCGATCGAGTTGGCTATGAAAATTTCAAAACATTGTAAATTGTAATTGTATGTGAATTTGTCAGTTGCTCCTGTCAATGTTAATCTAATCTAGTTTTCAAGAATATGAATTTGTGTTCAGTACTCATTCATTCACCAGATAACTATATACGCGTTTCAGGCCTCAACGCCATCATCAGTATATTCGCGAAACAGTGCTTGAAGATTACTGAACATCTTTAAGCATTTATTATGGCCTGTGCAATTTACATACAGAGCGTTTTATATAACACCGAACATTTTCATAAAATACGATTTGACACCATTAATTTGTAGGTTATGTGTAAATTGGGTTGCCTATATGAACATTACAAATTGTAGCTAATCAATTGCAATTAATGCCTCAACTTGTACACACAGGGGGTTTCTCTTTGAAGTATACATGTCCCAATTACAGCGTATATGCCGTAAATGGTAAGATAATCGTTGTTTTTTTAAAGGAGTTAAATTTGAAACTTAAAATGCGTGTGTTCCACTCCCAGACTAAGCATGAAGTAAAATTTCGAGTTTAGAAAAGCCTGAAAATTTGGTTTGGACGCGTAGCGCGAAGCGCGGAGCGGCCAAACCAAATTTTCAGGCTTTTCTAAACTCGAAATTTTACTTCATGCGCCACCAGTACAAAACACTGACATTTTACGAAGTTTAAAACATACCGCTGGACTTTTCATTGAATCAGTGTTTTGTACCGGTGGCGCATGAAGTAAAATTTCGAGTTTAGAAAAGCCTGAAAATTTGGTTTGGCCGCTCCGCGCTTCGCGCTACGCGACCAAACCAAATTTTCAGGCTTTTCTAAACTCGAAATTTTACTTCATGCTTAGCCTGGGAGTGGAAAACACTCGCTTCAAATTGTATTCTTTTATTAAACCGAACGTGGTAAAATGTACAACGTCTGCATATGTATACTTAAATGAAATATTCTCGTTATGAATATGTTCGGTGTTACATAAAACTCTCTGTATGTTCGAAAGCGTTCGTATGGACGAACAATTGCTGTAAACAAACGTTTACTTTGCCAGCTACTTAAGCTAATGGGCATTAGATGGCGTTTACGCTTTCGAATATATGTCATCTAGTTTTATTGGGTATTGTTATGCCCATTTACACGAAAGAAGAAGAAACAACACAACAACTACCGTGCAATCGTTTAAAGCATAATGTAGAGTAGGCTTTATATTTTAAATTAGATTTGCACTACTGACTGTTAACACATAGTTTACCATAACCTCAAATTTATTCCATAATTCAATTAGCATTCTGGGCAACTGCACAACAATAATGCCGCCTACTCTAAATCATAATTTAAATGATTGCACGGTATAAGAACAAGGCAAATTAATGAGCTACTGATTAGCCCATTAACAGCCGAGCAATTATGGAGTAAACTCTAAAAGTTTATTTTAGGTAAAATTCTGCACTTATTTTTTATTCTATGAATGACTTATTGTATAACATACTGTGCATTTTTCTTTTTAAATACACATAATGTATACGCCGTAAATTTTCAGACATTCGTCGATTTTATATAAAAACGTGCAATATGAAGTTTAGAACGAGTGTTTCCACTCCCAGACTAAGCATGAAGTAAAATTTCGAGTTTAGAAAAGCCTGAAAATTTGGTTTGGTCGCTCCGCGAAGCGGAGCGGCCAATCCAAATTAGGCTTTTCTAAACTCGAAATTTTACTTCATGCGCCACCGGTACAAAACACTGATTCAATGGAAAGTCTAGCGGTGGCGGCCAAACCAAAATTTCAGGCTTTTCTAAACTCGAAATTCTACTTCATGCGCCACGCGTGTAAAACACTGAAATATTGTAAAGTTAGAAATAATTTTTAAATGAGTAATAATCAAATATTTAAATAACATAATATTTACATTTTTCCTTATACATTTTCAAGTCAGGTCAAATAATATAATTTATCAAATTAGCTTATTAAGTAATTTAATTAACAAAAAATAAAGAATGTTGCGTGTACGCATCAATGGCGCTTAATAGGTTAACAAATACAATCTGACATTTATATCAGGTATGACAAAACGTAAATTAAGCTGCGACTTTACTTTTTCGTTCTATTTCCTTCTATCAAAAAAGCAACGTCCTCTCATTCGTGTTTTTAAATATTTAAATGAAACAAGCAGACTTTTAAAAGTGAAGTCTAATTACATATTTAGAAAGTATATTATCATAGAGCTTCAGCAGTAAACAAGATTATCAGCTAAACATCTTGAAAACGTACAGTGTGCGGGTATTAAAAGTGTTTTTGTGTGCGGTGTGCGGACGTGTGCGGCTCGTCCTGCAGAAGGGCCAAAAAGCGCGAGGGGCGGGCGGTTCGGGAGGGATAGGGGGGAGGAGTGAGGACGCGCAGCCCGTTAATCCTTCCTTATATGCTATGTTTCAAGGATTAGTTTAAAACTTACCTAATTCCTGCGAGCTAAGGTTTTAAAACCTCTAATCCAACTGAGGTTTCCTTAAAATGTGTTTCTTGCATATTTTAGTGGGTCTTACATTTCTACTTTATACTCTTAATAACTGCGACTCTACAATTAAGGCTTGCTTACTCGGTTACTACTCCCATGTACTTATTTACTTATAATATAAACATTATTATGAATACTAGTTAATTTTTTGCAGCCTTATCCACTCAACATACCGTGCGGTCATTTAAAACATGATTTAGAGTAGGCTTTGAATTTTAAATTAGATTGGCACTACTGACTGTTAACACATAGTTTACGTATGTATATTATTTCATCATTTAATTAGCGTTCTGCGTAACCGCACAAAAAAATGCCGCCTACTCTAAATCATAATTTAAATGATCGCATGGTGCCATGTTTATAACTATTTTGCATAATGATATATTGTATGTTAGTTGTAATATTTTAAAATGACTTATACATCTATTCATGTAATGGCGTAGTATAAATAAAGATTATTATTATTATATACATGAAGTAATGAATAAATGAGTGCGTGTTTAGTACAAATGATTGCAGCAACATAAAATTAAACCGAATTAAATAAGCGCGTGCAAGATTGCTTTGTACAAAGTGTAAATCGAGCTTCAAGTACTAGAGAGCTAGAGCCTTTTAACTTTGAATTTTAACATATAGTATACCAAAACCCCAAATTTATGTCATCATTCAATTAGCATTCTGGGCACCCGCATATAAACAAATGCCTCCTACTCTAAGTCATAACATAAAAGATCGCACTGTACAATATGTGTATATTTTGGTTGCATATTAACCAACAGGCTTTTAGAGAAATATTCGAAAACTGTTGTCTTTATAATTTCTACATTAAATTAAACAATTGCTTTAAAAGCTAAAAAAGGTAATTGTCCTTTAGTCCAGAATACACCGCAGCATTTTTTAAAAGCATCCAATTAGTTTACAATATGATTTTGCACGTGTTAAGCTTGGCCATGTGAGCTTGAAAATGCAACTCAATATACACATACAGGTTTTTTTTTAAATTATACATATCCAGACTTAAACGCCTTACCTAAATCTTTATATATTCGTTTTTTTTATAAAAGCGTTCAATTCGAAGCTTTAAACGAGTGTTTTCTACTCCCAGGTTAAACATAAAGTAACATTTGTAGTTTAGAAAAGCCTAAAAATTTGGTTTAGTAAGAGTATGTGAGTTTGAAATGCAACCCAATATACATGCTTTATGTACAAAACAATCCAATACACAAAAAATACAGAACGTTTTTAGTAGGAATGTAAGACTACGTGAATTGGAAATACAACAATATACATGTTTTATGCATAAAGCAATCCAATATACAAGAATACAGGACATTTTTAGTAAGAATGGAAGACTAAAGCAATCCAATATATAAAAATACAGGACGTATTTAGTAAGAATGGAAGACTATGTAAGTTAAAAATGCAACCGAATATAAAAGGAATTTTTCTTTTAAGTATACATACCTCGGATATATTCATTGTAAATTTTCATGAATTCGTTATTCTTAAAAAACATGCAATTTAAAGCTTCCAACGAGTGTCCACTCCCAGATTAAGCATGAATTAAAATTTCGAGTTTAGAAAAGCCTAAAAATTTGGTTTGGTCGCTCCGCGAAGCGGAGCGGCCAAACAAAATTTTCAGGCTTTTCTAAACTCGAAATTTTACTTCATGCGCCACGCGTATACAACACTGATTTGAAGTGAAGTTCAAAATAAACTATCTATGTTTGATTTTACGTTATTACGTTTTACATATTAATTAACAAACTTTGACCAAAATTTGCGCCTTCGCAATTTAAACGCTTGGAGCAATTTGCTTTGGAATATGTAAATAAAAAATAACCCATGCTACTATGTATTGTGTGTATTAGGTTGCTTTATATAAAAAATATGTATATTCAGTTGCATTTTCAACTTACATGGTCTTACTTTCTAATTAAAAATATCCTGCATTTTATGTGTATTGGATTGTTTTATACAAAAATATATTGGGTTACATTTCAAACACACATAGTCTTATAGTTTTACGTAAAACGTTCTGCATATTTTGTGTATTGGATTACTTTATACATAAAACACGTATATTGGGTTGCATTTCGAACTCACATAGTCTTACATTCCTACTAAAAAACGTCCTGTATTTTTTGTGTATTGGATTATTTAATGCATAAAGCATGTACTTTGGGTGGCATTTCGTATGTGAATTCAAAATGCAACCCAATATACGTGTTTTATGTATAAAGTAATCCAATACACAAAATATGCAGAACGTTTTACGCAAAAATATAAGACTATGTGAGTTTGAAATGTAACCCAATATACATGTTTTTTGTATAAAACAATACACATAAAATGCAGGATATTTTTAATTACATTCTTAGGTAAAATGTCCTGTATTTTTTGTGCAACGCAAACTAAATATTGTAGAAGTTAAACTTTTTCACGATGGCGCAAGATCTATTTTTATTTACTCTGGACCCCTGAACAAATTTTCGGCGGGGAAACGCTTTGCAAATCAACAGGAATTGCAAGACACAGTTGTGGATTACTTTAATCGACTTGAGAGGCAACCCTACCATGAAGGGATGTTCAAATTACGATCACGTTGAGATAAATGTCTGAATCCTTACGGAAAATATGTCGAGAAATACACAAAAGTATGTTCTTTAAAAATTTATACAATATTTGGTTCTATTAAAATTAATAAAGCAATATATTATGTATATTCGGTTATCCCAAATACAATCAGACCTCTTATAAGTTGAGTTGCCTAAAATTAATTAAAAAAGTATATTGCGTATATCGGGTTGTCTATATTATCAGGTATTCAGTTAAAAACCCGACCGAGTTGGCTATGAAATTTTCAAAACATTGTAAATTGTAATTGTACGTGAATTTATCAGTTAACCAGATAACTATATATGCCTTTTAGGCTTCAACAGGAATTGCAAGACACAGTTGTGGACTACTTTAATTGACTTGACAGGCAACACTACCATGAAGAGATGTTTAAACTACTGTCACGCTGAGTTAAATGTCTGAATCTTTACGGAAAATATGTAGAGAAATAAACAAAAGTATTTTCTTTAAAAATATATGTTAGTCAATTTTGGCCTGTACACATCTGTGCAATAAAATTAAGAACAAGTCTCTGAACTATTTTTCACAATATTCTAGTTATATAATTCGGGTCTGTGTTAATTGCCTAGCAGCAGTTTCAATAAATGATAAACCACCACAACTTAAAAATAACACTATAACCTTCTGAAAAAAACGCTAGTAATAAATACAGCAAAGCCGAAATAGAAAAACCATCTTCTATTTTAGTTAAAATTCGAACTTTTGAATTATTGTCTAAATGATGTAGCATTTTGACATTAAAGAAATTGACATATTCACATATTTTCGTAAACAAGAAACTCATCATATCCGTTTTAAAGTATAACATATTTTGTGTGCTTAATTTTATTACACAGAAGTGTACCTTTAATATTGGACCCCCTCGTATATAAATAGCCCTTTTTATGTTTAGACACACACGCTATTCAAAATGTATATAACTTATTTAATCCCATCGCGCTAGGTAAAAAAACGCGGTGCTTAACAAGAAATTGTAGGATGTTTTTGTTTCCGTGCAGAATGAAACGGCAAGCGCGCATACGATGATTGCGATAAGGCAAAAATAAAATTATGCCTTCGCGCAAGGTAAGCGCAATAATTAAACTTTCCTCGAACGCTAGAGGGGGGCTGGGGAGTAAAAAACATCTCCCTGTTTAACAAACGCGACAAAAACCGATTGCTGTTTGCTACCTTTTCTTATGATACTACAGATACCGATGTGATATTATTCTATTATTTTCTCTATGCAAAATAATTTTTATATGTAAAGTTATTTGAATAAAAAACACTTGGTATTAATTAACAAATTTAAACTTTATTCCGACTAGTTTTGGTTTGTTAGACCATTTTCAAAGGAATGTATAGGAGAAATTATTGTCTAGGTATATATACATATTTTTGTTTTAGGTAATAAGGGAAGTCAAATTTGGGGAATTCCAAATCTCCTCGTTGTATGTTTTTCCCATTTTTATGGCCCCGCTGATCCAGGCCTTCTTTTAGATTTAGTGTGTATCCCTTATTACCTGAATGCAAAATCTTAAAATTATGCGGATTAAAGAAGTGATTGAATGCGATGCAATGTTTGGAAAAGCCAGTTGTTGGTTTATTATCTAAAACAGATGTTCTTTCATTCTGGTTTCGATGATCTGTCAGTTTGCGCAATATAAATTGCATCGCATTCATCACATTTAATTTCAGAAACTCCACATTTCTGCGAATTCTATTTTTTCCGTCTTGTTATTTATTAATAATTTGCCTAAATTTAGTAGGTTTGAACATATAATATTAAAGTTTTTCCCCTCAAATTGATTAATTATATGGTATGACAGGTCATTAACAAAATTTATTTTATACTTATGACTATCTATTTTTTGCTCAGGTGGGTAAAAGTATTTAATTAAATGTTATTGTTTCTGTTTTTTTTTATAAATTATTTATAACGTTCTTGCTATAAACAATATTTTCACCAATTTTGTAAATAAAATTTAATTCATGTCTGAAATCAGATTCACTTAATTAATCTATTGATAAAAGAGTAAAAAGTCCTTAATTTTATTTTATTTGTGTTGTTTGAATTGGCTGAAATGATTATGTCCGTTTAAGTTTCTTTTCTATATATTTTAAATTCTAATTTATTACTGAATAAAACATTTACTATGTTTTTTTTGTGGTAAAAAACATAGTAAGTGTTTTATTCAGTGATTATGAATTACCACGTAGTTACGGTCGCAACCATCATCATGATCTAATTTATTAGTATTTTTACCAAGAGTTTTGTCAAGGAACTTTAAGCTGTTGTTCTTTTCTATTTCAGTAGTAAATTGTATATCATTATTAATTGAATTTAGGTATTTTTCAAATGAATTTAATATTCTTGTCGTTCCAGTTCAAATACAAAAGATACCGTCTACATACCTTGCCCAGTAAAACACAGGTTTTGCCTCTGTCTTACTGAGAAGAGTAATTTCAAAGTCGGACATAAAAATGTCGGCTAATAATGTTGATATTAGCGATCCCATAGGCAAACCTTCTATTTGCGAGTATATTATATCGTTAAATTCAAAATAATTTTGCTTAAGGCACAAATTGATTAATTGCATAATTTCTTTTTTATATTCATCTGCATTATTGCTTTTGTTGATTAAATTTTCTAAAATTAATCTCAGGCTCTGAATTGGTATGGATATAAAAAGACCCTTGACGTCAAACGATATCAGATTTGCATTATGAGGAACTACTAAGGATTTCAAATTATTGACTAACTATTGAATTTTTCGATATTAATTTTAATTCGTTTTTATACATTGAATTAAGTTGGGTAATATTTTAGGAAAATAAAAAATGTAATCATTAAAACAAAATTAGTCCTCCACCTAGGACAACTCGAAATTATTTTAATGTTTATTGATTAAAGCAGCTACATAATATTTTATAAATCAATACAATAATTTTATTAATTTTTTAAGCTGATTTTAATTTTTGTTTATTAATATTTGTAGAATAAAACACGTACTTTTTGATAACATTAGAAATAATTGAATAAACTACTTCTTAAACCTTGTAAATCTCGATTTTTCCAAATATTTTTCTCATAAGTCAGGTATTATTAATTTACCAATATTAGTCTAAACCCTGGGTCTCCAAACTATCTTCTTCGCGGGCCACAAATACAATTCTACATAATAAAGTCGGCCAAGATCCTATTAATTTTATAAAATTATGAAAAATTTAAGGAACAATTGTTACAATATTTCAAAATATGACATTTACAAAAAAAATACAAACAATCGCGGGCCGGATTCATGCAAGTCGCGGGCCGGATTTGGCCCGCGGGCCGTAGTTTGGAGACCACTGGTCTAAACCATCTACTCAAAATACTTATAAAAAATCGCTTATGATGAAGTTACACGAACGATAAAAAAAAATCAGGATTACGCATCTCATATAATAATTAAATAGTATTTTGGGTCTTCTGTAAAATTTGTCATTTTGGACTCACGATGTTTCTAAAGTAGTTGATCGATATGTTTAATTTTTTTCTATTCATTTTTTGTCTATTTTTTCTAAATGCAAAGAATTGTATGTTAAACGATATTTATCATTTATTTCTTGTTGTTCTCTGCTCCTTTTTTTATTTCTTAATTAAAATAGTCTGGAGTTGTAATTTTATCGAGGGTTGGAGGTGTGTGGCATTCCGTTCGGAGAAAGGATAGTCGGTAGTCGGGTCCGTTCAATACTTCTTCTTCACCTTATTTCCTCGTCCTTTTCTCTTTTCCGCCCTTCTCCCCCGTCCGCCCTCTCCAAGTCCGCATCCCCGCCCTTTCCAAAACCACCCTGGACTCGAATGCTCTCTTACTGCGTTCCTCACAATTACAGTCTTCCAATAAAAAAATCTGAAATAAATAAGTAATATAGAAATTATTATTAAATAAATTCGAAATGATTTAAATACCCATGCTTCAGCTCACAGATGTGTTAAGTGCTACGGAATCTGTGTGTATGTTACACTTCTGTGAGCTAAACGCATCAAATTGTTTGGCATTCTTGTTTTGACCGTTTATTCAAGAAGATTCTAGTCTAGAATTCAGATTTTGTTGCGTTCTCCGATACAATGCTTTTAAAAAAGTACTCAAATTCCTTATAAATTATATGTTTCTGTACTTTACTCTTTAAAAAGGTATGTATGTTGATTTTATTCAAAAAAGTACTCAAATTCCTTATAAATTCCATGTTTATGTATTTTGCTCTTTAAAAAGGTATGTATGTTGATTTTATGCGTCTGCGATGTTAAAATGATGTTATAAATTAAATCAGAAAACGTTCAAAACATATGTAGCATATATGCAGGTTTTTATTTATAATAAATAAAAAGCAATAATGCAGATTTTTTGTAATTAATTTTCCCTTATTCCCCAACAGTTTTAAATTTTCACTTTTTAACAATTATTCGCACTATCATAAAGTACTTAGTATTTATTTTGAACTTCGAAATATGTCAGTGTTTTATACGCGTGGCGCATGAAGTAAAATTTCGAGTTTGGAAAAGCCCCGCTTAGAAAATTTGTCTCGGGTCGCTGCGCGACCCTCGACAAATTTTCTAAGCGGGGCTTTTCCAAACTCGAAATTTTACTTCATGCTTAGTCTGGGAGTGGAAAACACTCATTTAAAGGTTTAAATTAAACTCTGAAAAAAAAAACACAACAAACATCTAAAGATTTACATCAGGAAGTTGGGATACGTTTTCTTGAAAGAAAAACATATGTAGCATATATGCAGATTTTTATTAATAATAATTAAAAAGCAATAATGCAGACTTTTTTTATTATTTTTTCCGTATTCCTTAACAGTTTTAACATTTAAATTGTTAAAATTTAAAAAATTATACAGTAAATGGATAAACTAAGAATATATCCTCGTTAAATTTATGGTGAAGGCGCCGGGTTTTTCAAAAACCATTCATTTAATTATCGGAAGTTAAATCGACCTTCGCACGTTTACAACTCCAACGTTGTTTTAATGATATATTAAGTATTCAATTTTGATAATGGATCGAAATTAAACTCGGGAATTGAATTAAACTAATGGATGGGCGTCTTATCGTAGCGGGAGGAGCAGGACGATCCGCGCAAAAACACGCGACAGCCGAAACCGCCGTTTATCCGTCAGACGGAAACAAATGAATAATAGCGCGCTTCTTTGACAATTGAGGAACGCAAAAAATAAGTACTGGCACAGCCCCGTGCTATATTCTATTCACGCTCGACTTGAGAGACAAAACGCGAGTGGAAGCGTTGAAATGACGCGTACAACAAAAGCGATTTCAATTCATAAAAAAATCACGAAATTGCTTGACTTTGGGAAGCGTACGATTTAGGATTAAATTTGCTTTAATTTGAAGTAGAAACAATTTTTCCGACTTAAAATTGTGTTAAGTACAAGCGCTCAAACGTAAACTTTTATAGGTTGATTAAATTTTAATCAACCTATAAAAGTTTACAGTTGAGCGCTTGTACTTAACACAATTTTTAAGTCGGAAAAATTGTTTCTACTTCAAATTAAATCAAATTTAATCCTAAACCGTACGCTTCTTAAAGTCATGTAATTTCTTATTTTTTTCATGAATTGAAATCGCTTTTATTCTACGCGTCATTTCAACGCTGGGTTGATTAAATTTAAATCAACCTATAAAAGTTTACGTTTGAGCGCTTGTACTTAACAAAAATTTTATTGGACATACGATATGTCTTAACAATATAACGTAAAGTGTGCACAGTGAAAAAATACAAATTATGTTATGTTTTTACTATTAGTATTACTATTCTTTGTAAATGAAAATATAGATTGTAAAATGGAGATTCCGTAAATAAAATAAAATTAAATTAAATTCAAATGTAAAGAATTTTATACAATTTAAAGTTAAAGAATAAAAAAAAATCAATAAATAAATTAAGAATCAATGAAATGAGGTAAGAATTGACGAAGGAGTTGCGAAATTATCGGTTGCATGTGTATATAAAACTAATTATCCGTTTATAAATACCTTAAAGACTATTTGCGAAGTATCGTTTAAACTTGACTCTAAATCAGCCTTTTATACGCGTGGCGCGTGAAGTAAAATTTCGAGTTTAGAAAAGCCTGAAAATTTGGTTTGGCCGCTCCGCGCTTCGCGCTACGCGACCAAACCAAATTTTCAGGCTTTTCTAAACTCGAAATTTTACTTCACGCTTAGCCTGGGAGTGGAAACACTCGTTCGAAGTATAAATAAAATCGAAATAACACAATGGCTAGGTTTTTTACCTGAAACTCTACTAAGTATACAGACAATTTTTTTTTTCATTTGTAAATAGTTTCAGTTAAACCGCTGGCATTTAACATAATTTTTAAGTTACAAAATTTGTTTCTACTTGAAATTAAAGCAAATTTAATCCTAAATCGTATTCTTCTTAAAGTCACCTAATTTCGTGTTTTTTCGTAAATTGAAATCGACAATTAATTTTAAAAGTGGAAAAAGAATTGCGAAAACATGTTTATTTTAAGAAAATCAATAGCTCCCATTATTCATAATATTATTAGGAAAAATTGTGAATTTTTAGTTATCCCAATTAATAAACGTCTCCTTGATTAATCCGAAAAATTCTCCAAAAAATAATCCAATTTTCAAATCCTCTCACAACTTTTCATCTACAGAAGTTACAACATTTTTCCTAAATTCAAAAATCCCTGACAAACAGTCTTTCCATTCATCATATACCATAACCAACATTAATATCCAAATTCCATTTACATAATTACCTAAACATATCCCAAAAAAACCTCGGCAGAAAGGCTGATCGACCAGCAGCCTTTATGCTGAAGTTATTTTTTGATATTTGTAGCCGATTGCCAGTAATATTTATTATTCTCCTTATTGTATTTTTTTATTAATCTATTTTTTTATTAATCTATTTTTTTATATGAAATTTTGTATATTATACTGGTAATAAAGATTATTTACTTATATTGTAAATTTTTTTAGAATTTATTAAAAATAAAAATTTCATACTAAAAATGTCGATTTTTTCCATACCTACCCCTTACGAAAAATCCGAATTATTTTAAATAAAATAATTTTTTAAAAAATCTGAAAAAAATCTCAAAAACTCTCCTATATATTATATATATTATAAATAATCTGACGTATTTTTTTTATTACAAAATAAAATTATTTCATTCAAATATTGACAGTTTACCTTCACCGAATTGCTTTAAAAAAAATTAAGTTCAACTATTCGCAATCACCATGGATACAATTTCAGCAATGGAAATAAATGTTTTACTTGCGTTTAAAGCTTATTTAATCCTTAATACATCCCCATGCAACAAAATGTATCCACTTTTTAAATTTAACGTAAAATTTACATTTTATTCAAACAAGCAACATTTTTGATCGTCTCAATTACTCCATTTAAACTGCTGTATTTTCTAAAGTTACCAACTAATTTTTTATATTAAAAAAGCATACGATTAAAGATTAAACTTTCTTTATTTTGATATAAAAATAATTTCACAGACTTAAAAATTGTGTTCAATACGAGCGCTTAAACGTAAACTTTTATAGGTTGATCATAATACTAGCAATTTTAAAAGTAGAAAAAAATAGCGAAAACATTTTTTTGTTAAGAAAATAAATAGCTTACATTAGCTCTATTGTTATTAAAAATAGTTGTGATTTTTTTTAGAATTTATTAAAAATAAAAATTTTATACTAAAAATGTCGAATTTTCCATACAAAAAAATCGATTTTTAAGAAAAAAAAAATATTTTTTAAATAATCTGAAAAAAATCTCAAATACTCTCCAATATATTATAAATAACCTGACGTACTTTTTTATTAGGAATAAAATTATTTTATTAAAATTTTGACTGTTTACCTCCACCGAATTGCTTTTAAAGAAATAAAGTTCAAATTTTCGCAATCATCATGGACAGAATTTAAACAATATAAACAAAAATTTCACTTAAGTTTAAAGCTTATTTAATTCTTAATACGTTCCCATGCAACAACATGTATCTACTTTTTAAATTTAAAGTGAAATTTACATTTTATTCAAACAAGCAACATTATTGATCGTTTCAATTATTCCATTTAAACTGCTGTATTTTCTAAAGTTTACAAATAATTTTATATATTAAAAAATCGCCCGATTAAGGATTGAATTAGCTATAATTTAAAGTAGAAACAATTTTTCAGACTTAAAAATTGTGTTCAATACGAGCGCTTAAACGTAAACTTTTATAGGTTGATCAAAATACTAGCAATTTTAAAAGTGGAACAAAATAGCGAAAACATGTTTTTGTTAAGAAAATAAATAGCTCACATTGGCTCTTATGTTATTAAGAATAGTTGTAGATTTTTTTAGAATTTATTAAAAATTAAAATTTTGTACTAAAAATGGCGATTTTTTCCATACAAAAAATCAATTTTTAAGAAAAAAAAAGAATTTTTTAGAAAATCTGAAAAAATCTCAAATACTCTCCCATATCTTATAAATAACCTGACGTGTTTTTTTTACTAGGAATAAAATTATTTTATTAAAATTTCGACTGTTTACCTCCACCGAATTGCTTTTAAAGAAATAAAGTTAAACTTTTCGCAATCATCATGGACACAATTTTAACAATAGAAACAAATATTTCACTTAAGTTTAAAGCTCATTTAATTCTTAATACGTTCCTATGCAACAAAATGTATCTACTTTTTAAATTTAACGTAAAATTTACATTTTATTCAAACAAGCAACATTTTTGATCGTTACAATTACTCCATTTAAACTGCTGTATTTTCTAAAGTTATCAACTAATTTTTTATATTAAAAAAACGTACGATTAATGATTAAATTTGCTTTATTTTGAAATAATATCAATTTCTTAGACTTAAAAATTGTGTTCAATACGAGCGCTTAAACGTAAACTTTTATAGGTTGATCAAAATACTAGCAATTTTAAAAGTGGAAAAAAATAACGATAACATTTTTTTGCTAAGAAAATAAATAGCTCACACTAGCTCCAACATTATTAAGAATATTTGTGAATATTTTTAGAATTTATTAAAAATAAAAATGTTATACTAAAAATGTCGATTATTTCCATACAAAATATTCGATTTTTGAAAAAAAAAAATTTTTTTTAAATCTGAAAAAAATTTCAAATACTCTCCCACATATTATAAATAACCTGACGTATTTTTTACAAGGAATTAGATTATTAACAATATGAATCCACTTTTTAACTTTAACGTAAAATTTACATGTTATTCAAACAAGCAACATTATTGATAGTTTCACTTACTTCATTTAAACTGCTGTAATTTCTAAAGTTAACAACCAATTTTATATTTTGAAAAGGCGTACGATTAGGGATTAAATTTGCTTTAATTTGAAGTATTAACAATTTTTGTAACTTAAAAATTATGTTGATTGCAAGCGGTATAACCTTCACCGAATTGCTTTTAAAAAAATAATGTTCAACTTTTCGCAATCACCATAGACACAATTTTAATAACAGAAACAAATATTTTACTTATGTTTAAAGCTTATTTAATCCTTAATACATTCCCATGCAACCAAATGTATCCACTTTTTAAATTTAACTTAAAATTTACATTTTATTCAAATAAGCAACATTATTGATCATTTCACTTACTCCATTTAATCTGCTGTATTTTCTAAAGTTAACAACTAGTTGTATATACTGAAAAAACGTACGATTAAGGACTAAATTAGCTTTAATTTAAAGTATTAACCATTTTTGTAACTTAAAAATTATGTTAAATGCAAGCGGTTTAACCTTCACCTAATTGCTTTTAAAAAAATAATGTTCAACTTTTCGCAATCACCATGGACACAATTTTAGCAATAGAAACATATATTTCACTTGAGTTTAAAGCTTATTTAATCCGTAATACATCCCCATACAACAAAATGTAACCACTTTTTAAATTTAACGTAAAATTTACATTTTATTTAAATAAGCAACATTATTGATCGTTTCACTTACTCGATTTAAACTGCTGTATTTTCTAAAGTTAACAACTAATTTTATATATTGAAAAAGCGTACAATTAAGGATTAAACTAGCTTTAATTTGAAGTATTAACAATTTTTGTAACTTAAAACTTAGGTTAAGTGCGAACGCGTTAACTGAAACTTTTCAAAATAAATTTTACAATTGGAAAAATATTGTCTGTATACTTAATTGAATTTTAGGCAACAAACCTAGCCATTGTGTTATTTCGATTTAATTTAAACTTCGAGCGAGTGTTTCCACTCCCAGGCTAAGCATGAAGTAAAATTTCGAGTTTAGAAAAGCCTGAAAATTTGGTTTGGACGCGTAGCGCGAAGCGCGGAGCGGCCAAACCAAATTTTCAGGCTATTCTAAACTCAAAATTTTACTTCATGCGCCACGCGCATTAAACACTCATTGAAAGCGATGTTTAGAAGCACACATATGAACGATTATAAGCAACCCAATATACACTAACAGTATCAGGTTCTCTATAATCATAGACTTTAGCACGCCGCCTTAACTACGTGACCAAACCAAATGTTTAGGTTTTCTAAACTCGGCAAAAAACCCAGCTATTGTGTTATTTCGATTATAGTTATACTTCGAACGAGTGTTTCCACTCCCAAGCTAAGCATGAAGTAAAATTTCGAGTTTAGAAAAGCCTGAAAATTTGGTTTGGACGCGTAGCGCGAAGCGCGGAGCGGCCAAACCAAATTTTCAGGCTTTTCTAAACTTGAAATTTTACTTCATGCGCCACGCGTATTAAACACTTATTTAAAGCGATGTTTAAAAACACACATAAGAACGATTATAAGCAACCCAATATACACTAACAGTATTGGGTTGCTTATAATCATAGACTCATAAAACTACGCGACCAAACCAAATATTTAGGTTTATTAAACTCGTCAAAAACCCAGCTATTGTGTTATTTCGATTATATTTATACTTCGAACGAGTGTTTCCACTTCCAGGCTAAGCATGAAGTAAAATTTCAAGTTTAGAAAAGCCTGATAATTTGGTTTGAATGCGTAGCGCGAAGCGCGGAGCGGCCAAACCAAATGTTCAGGCTTTTCTAAACTTGAAATTTTACTTCATGCGCCACGCGTATTAAACACTTATTTAAAGCCATGTTCAAAATCACACATAGGAACGATTATAAGCAACCCAATATACACTAACAGTATTAGGTTCCCTATCATCATTGACTTTCGCACGCCGCCTTAACTACGTGACCAAACCAATTGTTTAGGTTTTCTAAACTCGGCAACAAACCCAGCCATTGTGTTATTTCCATTTTATTTATACTTCGAACGAGTGTTCCCACTCCCAGGCGTAGCGCGAAGCGGCTAAACCAAATTTTCAGGCTTTTCTATACTCGAATTGTACTTTATGCGCCACGCGTATTAAACACTCATTTAAAGCGATGTTTAAAAATACACATATGAACGATTATATGCAATCCAATATACACTAACAGTATTGAGTTGCCTATAATCATAGACTTTAGCCTAACGCATTAACTACGCGACCAAACCAAAATGTTAGGCTTTTCTAAACTCGAAATTTTAATTCATGCGCCACGCGTATAAGCCAATCGTTTCAAGAGAAGCTCAAAATATATTATTATCTCCAAGTAGTAGTAGGTTAGTAGTAGGTTCATAATTAATAGCTAACAAATAAATGAAAAACTCCTATAAACTTGTTGGGGAAAAGCGGCAGAGTTCAAAAATTATAGTTGGATTTTTCAAGCCAGGACTTTATTTTTATTTAGCCAATATTTCGCTGAACTTTTGTCAGCTTCTTCAGGGAAGTTAATAAAGCCCAGATATGTTTTTGATAACTTGACTGCAAAACACTACTAGATGTCAATAAATAAATTATGCAAAGTGTTTTAAAACTATGTTAAAAAATTAGTTTATTAAGTAGATGATAAAATAAAAATTAACCAAGAAGAAATTAGTTATTTCTAATACGCCTGTTTTAAAATGTAATTAATCAATACCTCTTAATTCTCATTGATTCGTAATTACCAGCATCCATTAGTTGGCAATATAAATATCGGGTTTAAGATAAGATGGCTCTCTCTCCTTGCAAAGGGTGGGTTTGAGTTTGGGGGGATGGGGATCCGGCCCCGCCCGCTTTCCCCCCTGGAGGACGTGATCTAGATTAATGAAAGTATTTCACTGACTAATTTATCTTGGAATTAAGATTAAGATGTCTCAAAACGTCTAAGTCTTAATTTGTCACTCGGCCCCGGCCCTTTCTTCTACTTCTACTTTTCTGCTCGCGCGAACGCGGGCGCCCAATCTACATTGCAAATGAATTTTCCATCTCGAACGTATCGACCCAGGCGAAGAGAACCAAGAGTTTGAATAATCAGATCATATTAATTTAATTTTATTAATTTAAAATTGTAGGTAAATATACTTATATCGCATATTCAATAAAAAAACAATCATCCAGAGCAGGGGCTCTCAACCTTTTTCAGGACGCGCCCCCCTCTTATAACTTTACGCCCTCATCCCTGATTTTATTTGAGTTTTTTAGTTAGATTGAAACACTAAAGTGCCATGGAAAAATATTCTATGGAAAATATTCTAGGTTGGTAACTCTAAAATTCAATAAAAAAAACATCCAGAGCAGGGGCTCTCAACCTTTTTCAGGACGCGCCCCCCTCTTATAACTTTACGCCCTCATCCCTGATTTTATTTGAGTTTTTTAGTTAGATTGAAACACAAGTGCCATGGAAAAATATTCAATGGAAAATATTCTAGGTTGGTAACTCTAAAATTATATATGAGGTGTTCATTTAAAAACCCAATCGAAAGGGCCTTGCTTTTTCTTCTAACTTAGAACTTCAGAAAAGAATAAGAAAATAGTATGAATTACAATGGTTTATTTCTTTAATCATATCCTTGTTTTAAACATTTTAATTGAGATTTTAAAAGAAAAGAGCGTTAAATTTCACCAATATTTTGTTTTTTCATTCGAACTAGTTTCAACTTATCTTTAATTAATTTCTCACTTAACCCGTGATGAAACATTTTTGAATCTAATACTGGATGATTTAAATTAAATTTAAATTAAAACACTTGGTTTGTTTCACATATTTATATTTTCTCCGACTATAAATAATTAACACTGTTGTATCCTTTCTTTACACTTTATTTTCTAATGGTTAGATATATATTTCAAGTGCTAAGCACTCATTTTCAATAACAACTAATTCTTACAACTGTTGCGCGGTTTCTTTATACCTACAGTGGATTAAAGGGGAAAAAACCCCAGATTAAGGGAAGACCTTTGGGTGGGTTAACAAATTTTATTGCGTGTTGTTTATGGAGGTAACAAATTTAGAAGCGGGTTATTTAAGGGACTAACATCGAAGTTCAATAAATTATTTTTATTTTTACGCATTTCTATGGCTTCCAACATGTTTAATTGATACTTATTGGACTCTTTTAGGAGTTTCATATTGTTGATGTTGAATTTATGACCTGTTGTAAAGTTATGGTGTGCAATTGCAGATTTTTCTGGATTCTGGTTTTTTATGTGATAACTGTGTTCTTTAAATCTAATATTTAAATTGCGGGTTGTTTGGCCGATATACACTTTCTCACAGTTATCACATTTTATTGAATAAATTCCAGATTTTTCAATGAATTCTCTTTTACTAATTGTGTTTCCTAAAAGTATACCACTCTTTGAATTTGTGTATTGTGCTGCCGTGAGGTTGAATTTTTTAAATAACTTATTTATATGATTATTTAGTCTAGGTACGTAAATGACTCTAGCATATTTAATAGGCTGTTTTTCTTGCTCCTGCAAACTCGTTATTGATTTGATCTTGTGATATTTTATGCTCTTATTAAATAATTTTTGAATGGTATTAGTTTTATAATCTAAAAATTTTGCTATTTCCAATATTAACTTAAATTCTGCTTTCCTGTTTTCTTCTGAAAGTGGTAATTTAATCGCTCTGTCTATCATACTTTTAAATGCTGAAAGTTGATATTTAATCGGTGTCGAAGATGATGAGTGGATATAATTAAACGTATGAGTACCTTTTCTATATATATTAAAATCTAGTTTATTGTCGTTTCAACTTACAAGAATATCTAAAAAGGGGAGTTTTCTATTATTTTCAATTTCAACTGTAAAATTTATACTGGGATAAAGGTTATTTAATTCTGATTTTAAATTATTAATGTTAGTGGTGTTTTTGATGATGGCGAAAACATCGTCTACGTATCGGTACCAAATTTTAGGGAAATTGTCAATGGAGTGTTTGGCTTTATCTAGGTGGTTTAGAAAAATATTCGCTAAAAAAGGTGACAGGGGGTTACCCATGGTTGTGCCAAAAGTTTGTTTATAATATATATTATTAAATTCAAAAGTGTTACATATATATATATATATATATATATATATATATATATATATATATATATATATATATATATTTAACCTTTAGAAAATAAAGTGTGAAGAAAGGATACAACAGTGTTAATTATTTATGATTATACTCTTCACGAAACTCAAAAACAAATATCGATTTTCTCCGACTAGTTTCGACCATTGGTCATCTTTAAGGAGGAATGTTTCTCCTTGAAGATGACCAATGGTCGAAACTAGTCGGAGAAAATATCAATAAGTAATACAAACCAAGTGTTTTAATTTAATGTTAATTTAAATCATCCAGTATTACTTTCAACTTTTAGTCATTCATTCTTAAGGAATTATCTTTGAGAAATGACTCAAAGTCAAAACTAGTTCGAATGAATAACAAAAACCAAGTGTTTTCTTTTAAATTCATAGTTAAAAATGTTTACCACGTGAAAAAATGAGAAACTTATTCGAGATATTTTAATTGACTAAATTTATCTTTATTTTTGTAAATTTAGAAAAAAATTCCATTAAATTACAAAAAAAGAGAGTGTAACATATGTTTCAATTAACATCACAACAATAAAGACTCACTCTCGCTGGTTGCAAGAACACAATGTAATTCTTTTGTGGGCGGAAGTCGTTAACAAATGACCCTATTTTGCGGTCGGTCGCTTTCCCTTTTCCGCAGTCCGTTTGAAAAATAAACCCTTTTTACCTCCAACCCCACCCACAGACACGAAAATAGAGATTAATCGTTCCGGATTTTATTTTTCGGCGTCCGCTTCTCTTTTGTTTTCGCACAGATGCTCCTCCGAAAATCTCGACGACATCTGGCCCGCCCGCACGGAATCCGAACTGACCGCAAGAGAGTGAAATTATTATGTTTATCGAAATTGGAATCCGAAAAGTTCAATTATTATGTTTATCAAGATTGAATGTGCCGCACGAAATCTTAAATAAGCCCAAGAAGTTGGAATTAAGTATATCAAATTTTTGGTAATTATGTATTTTTATCGATTTACAGGTATTATTATTTTATAACTAACCAGAATTAAATAACAAAACATACAAATTACATATTAATATTTCCAGTATTTAAGTGGTTTCGGCTACCGGTTTTTTTATTTTCTTAGTCTTTAGAGTAAGAAAACATTGGTTTTCGAAAGTCTGTTGAAGACGATATGTATTATTATTATTTGACTATTATATTTATTTATTATTTTATTAAAGAGGTTTGTTGGAAATAAAGCATTTTTTCTTCAAAAATCTTATTTTACTTTATACGAAACGAGTCTAATTAACATTCAAGAACTCGCCTCTTATTTTATTTAAAATGCAAATCTCCTTTCTGCTCGCACACACACCCCAGGACTCGGAGAAAAGTAAAGTAAAGTAAAGCGCTCCCCGATATGAATGAATAATTGAAACTCCCCGCTCAGCCCCGCGCCCCCTCCTTTTTTTTTCTTTTCTCGCGTGAAACTCACCCCCCCCCGGCGCGAAAGTTCCGGAATAAGGGCTAAAGCAAAAGTTCTTCTCCTTCGCGCAAAAGTGCTCGCGACGAAAGTTAAATAACGAAATAACTCGGGCTACGCCCGAAATAATTTAAAGTACACAACGATGAAAAACAACCGAGTAATTAATCTTAATTTTAAATGACTTTTCCTCCAGCTCGCAGCTTCTGCTCCTCCTCCTTCACCTCCCGCTTCGCTTTTCACTGAAAATTCGACGCTCCATCGAAGAAAGTAGAGGAATAAATACAAGCTGGTTGGATAGGGAGAGGGAAAGAGAGAGAGAGAGAGCGGTTTTCTTATTTATCGATTCGGCTTTGTGTATAATTTGTTATGTTTTAAATAAATATGGGTAATTAATAACAGCTATTTATAATTTCGACGCTGCAAAACATCTCAAGAACATTTATTAAAGTTGGGGGGGTTTAGGGTGTGAGGATTTTTGCTTAATGTGCAAGAGGCGTTCATTTTTCATTCCAAATTGATTATATGGGCATATTTCATCACGCGAGCTTCATAATAAAGTTCTCCTTCGCGCTTTCCAACGTCTTAATCTTAAACAGCTATTAATTTTAGGTAAATATAAGTAAAGAAAATATTATTTCTTTGTAAGACATCATGTCTGTCGGAAATAAATGGTTATTATTATTTAGAGATTCACGCTTTATTGCGGGGTATTTTAGTTTGTGACGGGTATTTGCCAAGTCACCTACTAAAGTATTGTGTGTGTATGTGGATTTTTCTTAATCTGAATGTAGGAATTTCCGAACTATCGAGGCGGTTTTCAGGATTATTGCTTTTTGCATCTGTGTGTGCATGTAAGGTGGTAAGTTTATGGCGTCCAAATACCTTACAAGCGTATTTGATGTTATGCCAGTCGCTGAGATCACAATGGGTATTACTTCAACTTTTGCCTGTTGCCAAAGTTCTTTAATTTCTATACATAGACCTTGATATTTCTCCATTTTTTCCTGTTCTTTTCGTACTAAGTTGTTGTCATTAGGTACTGCGATGTCGATTAGTTTTGTTTTGTTTGTTTTGTGTCTTAATACAATGTCCGGTCGATTTTCAGGGATTGTCCGATGTGTCAATATAGTTCGGTCCCAGTACAGTATAATGTTATTATTTTCCAGGACGGCCTGCGGGCTATTTTTATAGTAGGGGACACGCACATCTATTAGTTCGTGCTGGAGTGCTAATTCCTGATGTATTTTTTTCGCAGCAGCATTGTGTCTATCAAGGTACTCGGTGCCAGCCAGAAGCTTACATCCACCAGTGATATGTTCTATTGTTTCGGGAACA
The DNA here is from genome assembly GCA_932526585.2 of Philonthus cognatus. NCBI lineage: Eukaryota > Metazoa > Arthropoda > Insecta > Coleoptera > Staphylinidae > Philonthus > Philonthus cognatus. Next base: position 2,560,932 of record OW052251.1, read on the forward strand.
ACGCAGCATTTTCTACAGTTATCTGTGTCCATTTGTTCTTTTATAATGTGTTATCTGTAGTTTCGTGTCGCGATTACTCCATCCTATATTGCTGTTATAAACCCTTCCGTTTCGGGAATTAGTTGACCCTTTACTAGCCACGCGTATGACAGGTCTTTGCTGATTCTGTTATCTTGCATGATGTTTGGGTGTCTCCCATGTAGAGGTTTTTGTAACCATGCTGTTGCATTATCATGACTAGTATCAGGTTGTGGCTGCTGAGTGTCTGGTTCCCTACTTAAGTTCAGTGGCGTATATTTTGTATCAGCTTTTGATATAGCTCTGTGTAGTGCTGAGGTTTTGTCATGGAAATACCCTCGTAAGCTTTTTATTTGGTTATTATGTAGATCTTTTATGTTAATTAGACCTCTTCTTCCTTCCTCTCTCGGCATTGTTATACGCTGTAGACATGCCTTTGGATGATGCTTTCTGTAGTAGGTCAGTTTTGTTCTATTAAGCCTATCCAGTTCCTCAAGGTCGGTGTTGGTCCATTTAATGAATCCGAAGGAGTAGTTTAGGGACGGTATTGCATATGTATTAATAGCTCTGAATAGGTTCCCCGAGTTTAGTCTAGTTTTCAGAATAAGGTTGAGTCTGTTTGTGTATTTGCTTTTCAGTTTTATTATTATTATTATTATTATTATTATTTAACAATTTCTAACTAAAATCCAAGTAATTATTAAATTGCATATATCGAATAAGTTTCTCATTTTTCACAACTTTAACTATCATTTAAAAAAGAAAACACTTGGTTAAATTTCACTTATAAAGGGTTTTCCAATAAGAGGTTTCATTTTGATATTTAGAAAAAACAAGTATATTTTAAGAGAAATCATTGGATGTTTATTTCATTGTAGACGGAAAGGTATGCCATTAACGATGGAAAACGATATCAGCCAAATGGCCGCCACAACTACGTTTGCAGCACCATATTCTTTTCATGAAATTTTCTATGACCAATTCGCACATTTGCGGCTGTATGTCCTGGATAACTTCACGAATTCCATCTTTAAGGTCTTGAATCGATTGTGGAGCATTGGCATAGACCTTATCTTTCACGTGGCCCCAAAGAAAAAAGTCTAAAGGTTGTTACGTTAGAACAAAGCAGCCCACGACTTTTGCCGTATTGGAAGCTGTGAGACCGTCCTTCTGTGTCCTTCCTGCACCACGAGAAAATCCTGTCACCAAACAATCTTTCAAATTCCAATTAGAACTTATCTCAGAACGTAGCCAATGCAGCTCAATTTTAGCTCAAGTTCAGCTCTATTTTAGCTAAAGTTAGCTCTATGTTAGCTAAAGTTAGCTCTATGTTGGCTCTATTTAAAACATTACGAAAGACCTTAGAAAATATTCTATCCGAAACAGATTTTTAATGAACTTACCCCTAGTTATTGGCGGGAGCTATTTTCGATGCGATTGTCTTCGCAAGTCGCGTTCGTACGAATGGTTTCAAAAGCGGCGATAGCCGATAGCGGAAATTCAGCCCCAAAAAGGAATCCCAAACTCAATCAATATATACAGCGAATTCCACACAAGTAATTCTTCTAAATGCGAACAGCTCTTCGTGAGAAAATTAATTCTGAATAGAGAAGAAAATTACGTTTTACCGTTTTGACGGACGCTTTGCTAAACAAACCTTTTTTTTGTTTTCCTAAATGACGGCCAACGGCGGAAGTTGTTGCCGGCCACAGCCAACTACGAACTTTTAAATTACACCTGTTCGGAATAATGTAGGCAACTCAATGTACACATTTTAACCAAATTAATTTTCTAATAATAAAAAGTCCTACTGGCGTTTTTGACCCGTAACAAGGTGTCAAGTCCAAGCCAATTGTGATCACCTCTTCGCGAAATATCACGGCCAGGAAACTTTTCTTGCAAAATTGCAATTGTTTCGTTGCTTGTGTGGCACGTAGCGCCGTCTTGTTGAAAATAAACGTCGTCCACATCAATATCTTCCAATTCCGGCACACATAAAATCAATAATCATAGCTCGATAGCGCAATCCATTCACCGTAACAGTTGCACCAGCCTCATTTGCGAATAAGTAAAGTCCAATCACACCGCTAACCCCAAAACCGCAGCAAACAGTGACACGTTGAGGATGGAGAGGCTTTTCAATAAGCATTCTTGGATTTTCCGAGCCCCAAATACGGCAATTTTGCTTATTCACGTAGCCTCCCAGGTGAAAATGGGCCTCTTCACTGAAGATGATTTTTCGATGAAAATCCGGATAATTTTGATGCATTTGAAGGACCCAATCAGCAAAGATACGACGTTGCTGATGATCGACCGGCTTGAGTTCTTGTGTTAACTGAACTTAAAAAGTCTTAAAACCTAAGTCTTTATGCAAAATACGGTCGTTTTTGGAATGTCTAATTCCAAAGATCGACGAGGAATCGACAAACCTGGGATTTCGTTAACACTATTGGCTACAGCAGCAATATTCTCAATTGTTCTTGAGCGACGCACACCGTATTGATTCTTCACATCACTAAGTTGTCCCAACAGCTCAAATTTGTTAACAAGTTTTACTATTGCTGGCCGAGAAGGTGCTTCACGACGACCCAAAATTGCTTTAGTTTGGCGAACTGTGACTGCACAATTTTCACCATTTCTGTAGTGAATTTTAATAATTTCAATGCCTTGTTGAAGCGTGTATCGTTGCATTTTTACTAATGGCATAGTTTTTACTTGTCAAATGTTAAAAGATGACAGCTGCATAAGTGACAGCTACCCAGATAGCGGGCTATTGAAAATGAAAGCTCTTTATTTCAACTAGTTTCAACTTTGAGTCATTCTCAAGGTCTACTCCTTAAGAATAACTCAAAGTCGAAGCTAGTAGGTATAAAAAACCAAAATATTAGTGATATTTAACCAAGTATTTCCTTTTTTAAATCGTTATTAAATTACTACCTGAAACAACAGACAGATATTTAAAAAAATGCCTTAATCGACTCAGAGAATCCCAAAACTAATATTACAAATGAAGATTTCTGTTTCAAATTTAAAAATAAAAATGTTCACTTTTGTATTGTAAAATAACTGTGAGTTAAATTAGCTTTAAATTGGTTGAAAAGAGAACACAGCAAATTCATGCTGTTTTTTTAAGTTTGCGAAAAAACAACATGAATTTGCTGTGTTCTCTTTTCAACCAATTTAAAGCTACTTTTACTCGCAATTATTTACTTCACAGTTTCAGTAACTTTCTACATTAAAAAATATATATATATATTGTTACTGAATTTTGAATTTCTGTAATTCAATTCATTTAAAAAAATTGAGAACCAAGAATTTTAAACTTATTTTCTTAACAGTTTATTTTTAGTTAGTATATTTTAAAAAAACTGTATTTTTCTCTGTAAATAGAATTTATTCTGCTGAGAAATAAACGATTATTATTATTATTATTATTATATCAGTCTCAATAACTATTCATATATTATAAAAATAATGTAACTGAATTTTGCCTTTAATGTAAATTTTAAAATCTTTGAAAAGTGTTTCAGTCAAATTTCAGGTTTTCGTTGTATTTTTTTTAATTGTGTTAAATTTAAAGTTTCGAACGAGTGCTTCCACTCCCAGGCTAAGCATGAAGTAAAATTTCGAGTTTAGAAAAGCCTGAAAATTTGGTTTGGTCGCGTAGCGCGAAGCGCGGAGCGGCCAAACCAAATTTTCAGGCTTTTCTAAACTCGAAATTTTACTTCATGCGCCACGCGTGTAAAACACTGAATTGTTGTGAAGTTAGAAAAACACTTAAACATAGTTTATTTAAAATGAGTAATAATCTAAGTATTTGAATAACAAAATATTTAGATTATCTTCACAAATTAAATAATACAACTTACTACATTGTATCATTTAATTTGCAAAGATAATTTAAATATTTTGTTATTCAAATATTTAGATATATATTTATAAATAATCTTTATTGCAAGTATAATATTCAAAATTTATATAAAAAAAAAATAGATTAAAAAACATACAATGAGAAGAATAAAAAATATTACTGGCAATCGGCTATCGGCCAGCAGCTTTTCTGCCGAGGTTTTTTTTTTTTTTTTAGGGGATATGTTGGGGTAAATTCTTAGATTATTACTCATTTCAAATAAACTATGATTAAGTGTTTTTCTAACTTCACAACAATTCAGTGTTTTACACGCGTGGCGCATGAAGTAAAATTTCGAGTTTAGAAAAGCCTGAAAATTTGGTTTGGCCGCTCCGCGCTTCGCGCTACGCGACCAAACCAAATTTTATTTTGTGATATTAATTTATTTGGTGATTTAACAAAAAAACAATTAATAATTTAGCAAACAATGTTTTGAAGAACTTTGCATTATTTATTTAAAATTTATTATTCATGAACCTACAAATTCAAGTATTATATTTTAAACAATTTCTATAAACTTCTTGGGGAAAAGCGGCAGAATTAAAAAATTATAGTTGCTTTTTTTTAGCTAGAACTTCACTTGAAATCCGTGTTTAATGCGCGTGGCGCATGAAGTAAAATTTCGAGTTTAGAAAAGCCTGAAAATTTGGTTTGGCCGCTCCGCGCTTCGCGCTACGCGACCAAACCAAATTTTCAGGCTTTTCTAAACTCGAAATTTTACTTAATGCTTAGCCTGGGAGTGGAAACACTCGTTCGAAACTTTAAATTTAACACATTTAAAAAATACAACCAAAACCTGAAATTTTACTGTGGCACTTTTTAAAGATTTTTAAATTTGGGAGTGGAAACAGCGAATGTTTCCACTCCCAAATTTTAAAACCTATAAAAAGCGTGTCAATAAAATTTCAGGTTTTCGTTGTATTTATTAAATGTGTACAAAGCTTTGATTTAAATACTTTTATAAAACCAGCAAAGCCTTGCAAATTGACAGCATATACATTAGACTGTGCCAAAAAAATCGACATTTTTTGATTTCGCTCTTCCTCTAGTATATGATTCCCCGTTCAAAATCCGGCGGGTTCCCAAAATCTGAAGTCAATCGGTTGATATTTAGAGGTGCATCAAGTCTAAAACGTGTTTTTAAAATTTTTTCCTCGATTTTCGAGAGTCTTTAGCTTACTGTTCCAAAATAACGGGATGTTTGACGCCTCTTGGGAAAAAGCGGCAGAATTAAAAAATTATAGTTGCTTTTTTCCAGCCAGAACTTCACCTGAAATCAATATTTTAGACCCGTGGCGCATGAAGTAAAATTTCGAGTTTAGAAAAGCCTGAAAATTTGGTTTGGCCGCTCCGCGCTTCGCGCTACGCGACCAAACCAAATTTTCAGGCTTTTCTAAACTCGAAATTTTACTTCATGCTTAGCCTGGGAGTGGAAACACTCGTTCGAAACTTTAAATTTAACACATTTAAAAAATACAACGAAAACCTGAAATATTACGGAGGCACTTTTTAAAGATTTTTAAATTTGGGAGTGGAAACAGCGAATGTTTCCACTCCCAAATTTTAAAACCTTTAAAAAGCGTGTCAATAAAATTTCAGGTTTTCGTTGTATTTTTTAAATGTGTACAAAGCTTTGATTTAAATACTTTTATAAAACCAGCAAAGCCTTGCAAATTGACAGCATATACATTAGACTGTGCCAAAAAAATCGACATTTTTTTATTACGCTCTTCCTCTAGTATATGATTCCCCGTTAAAAATCCGGCGGGTTCCCAAAATATGAAGTCAATCGGTTGATATTTAGAGGTGCATCAAGTCTAAAACGTGTTTATAAAATTTTTTCCTCGATTTTCGAGAGGTTTTAGCTTACTGTTCCAAAATAACGGGATGTTTGACGCCTGAGACACATTATTACATTCCAATACAAAGTATTCAATGCGTTTCAGTCGCCAGATCTACTTTCGGAAAGATATATTGGCCAAAAAACCCATTTTTTTAAGGCCTAAAAACCGTGACTTCAACTTTCAAGTTCAATAACTTCATATTTTTAGGTCAGCGATGCGTCAATTGTTGTTTGAACATAGTCTAGTATCACATAGCATTATTTGAATTCAAAATTCCAGAGAAAATAGGCCATCAGTTGAAATAATCTTCACTCGAGGGAAAACACGCACTACTTGAAAATGGACCAAAATGACAAAAATTCAGATTGCAATAACTCAGCTGTGTTTAGTCGAAATTGTATGAATCTTTGAGTTCTAAATAGGTTGGGATCTTCCGTTTAATGGAATGCATATAGCGAAATCCATTCCACCACCTCCCACTCCGATAAGACAAAACTTTTTCATGATTTTAACTTACAAAAAACAGCTAGTAGGTAGTGCCAACAAAATCGTGGTTTCAATCAAACAACAGAGTAAGAAGTTTCAGTCATTTTCCTTTCAGTTCCCTAAAATGTCCAGTTTCTAAGATGATTTGGTGCAAAGTTATGAATTTTTTCAAAAAAAGCTGCATCTTGCTCTTTTTTGGCCACAATTTTACCAATTTTGCACCATAATTGTGATTCAAGTTACTATTAAAAGTGTTTGATTTTAACTACTCAAACAAACTCTGTACTTAACATATACTATTAATTTTAGTATTTGTCGAGTAATTTAATATAAAATCACCAATTAAAGTGCAAAATTGGTTAAATTGTAGCCAAAAAAAGCTACACGCAGCTTTTTTGGAAAAATTAGTAACTTCGCTCTAAATCATCGTAGAAACTGGAAATTTTAGGGAACTGAATAATTACTAAAATTTATTGCTGTTTTGTTTGATTGAGAGAACGATTTTTGCGGCCCTGCCTACTAGCTGTTAAAGTTAAACAGCTAGTAGGCAGTGAAAATCATGAAAAAATGTTTTTCTTATCGGAGTGGGAAATGGTGAAATGGATTTCGTATCACAGTGATATGCATGATATTTAAAGGGAAGATCCCAACCTATTTAGAACTCAAAGATTCATACAATTTCGACTAAACACAGCTGAGTTATGGCTATCTGAATTTTTGCCATTTTGGTCCATTTTCAAGTAGTGCGTGTTTTCCCTCGAGTGAAGATTATTTCAACTGATGGCCGATTTTCTCTGGAATTTTGAATTCAAGTAATGCTATGTGATACTAGACTATGTTCAAACAACAATTGACGCATCGCGGACCTAAAAATTTGAAGTTATTGAACTTGAAAGTTGAAGTCACGGTTTTTAGGCCTTAAAAAATGGGTTTTTTGGCCAATATATCTTTCCGACAGTAGATCTGGCGACTGAAACGTATTGAATACTTTATGTTGGAATGTAATAAACAATTGACGCATCGCGGACCTAAAAATATGAAGTTATTGAACTTATATGTATATGCTGTCAATTTGCAGGGCTTCGCTGTTTTTATAAAAGTATTTAATTGAAAGCTTTTAACACACTTAAAAAATACGACGAAAACCTGAAATTTAATTGAGGCGCTTTTTAATGACATTTGTAGCGGTATTGACTTTTTTAACTCATCTTTAGATTTAAATATGAAGTTATTGAACTTGAAAGTTGAAGTCACGGTTTTTAGGCCTTAAAAAATGGGTTTTTTGGCCAATATATCTTTCCGAAAGTAGATCTGGCGACTGAAACGCATTGAATACTTTGTATTGTAATGTAATAACGTGTCTCAGTCGTCAAACATCCCGTTATTTTGGAACAGTAAGCTAAAACCTCTCGAAAATCGAGGAAAAATGTTTAAAAACACGTTTTAGACTTGATGCACCTCTAAATATCAACCGATTGGCTTCAGATTTTGGGAACCCGCCGGATTTTCAACGGGGAATCATATACTAGAGGAAGAGCGTAATAAAAAAATGTCGATTTTTTTTGGCACAGTCTAATATACATATTGAAAATACATTTTTTTATATGTATGTGTGTGTAACATACATATCAATAAAAATATTTTAAGTATGTATATGCTGTCAATTTGCAGGGCTTCGCTGTTTTTATAAAAGTATTTAATTGAAAGCTTTTAACACACTTAAAAGATACGACGAAAACCTGAAATTTAATTGAGGCGCTTTTTAATGACTAATGACATTTGTAGCGGTATTGACTTTTTTAACTCATCATTAGATTTAATTAGGAGGAGTCTCGCGGATGGTGTGCACTAAATGTTATAACCCTATTGTGGTTTACGCAGATTAACATATGTGTCTTTGTGCATATTTGTGATTCATGTTTTGTGTCTTACATTTTAGTTATATGTTTTTGGCTCTACATTGTAAATGGCTTGTCCGTTAATAAAGAATTATTATTATTATTAAAGGTTTTAAAATTTGGGAGCGGAAATACGCGTTGTTTTCACTCCTAAATTTTAAAATATTTAAAAAGTGCCTCAGTATAATTTCAGGTTTTCGTTGTATTTTTGAAATGTGTTAAATTTAAAGTTTAGAACGAGTGCCTTAATTAAATTTCAGATTTCGTTGTATTTTTTAAATGTGTTAAATTTATCCCATAGGAATCTCACGAGTGCGTTTGTGTCTGTGCTGATGCCGAGGGTAATATAATTTTTATCCTCTCTTCCCTCCCCCTCCCGCTCGTCCCTCTCTCACACGAAGTGGCGCAGTAAAACTAAACTGCTCTTTAAGTCTTACGATCTTCTTATCTTATCAGCCAGTTATGGAGCTTTCTAATATGGCCGCGCTCGCCTCTCTCTCCGGCTCCACCGACGACAGAGAGATGCCCTTTTCTATGGATGCAATGAACCCAAAACGGACGTTATTACCTATTACGTATTCACGTCAGGACAGTTCTCGTTACTGTTGCGAGAAGTTGAGACTTTTAGAAAATCTGAAACAAAAAGGATAAAAGATAATGGAAGAATACTATTAAAATCAAATGTAACGAAAAATCAGCATTTTGTATTTTTATAATTTAAAATTAATAAAGGTTTTTAAGCAGGATACTTACTTCTCAGCAGAGACTTAAAATGTGCAATTAACGTCTATTGATTCAAATGAAGTTTTCTTGTATTAAGGCGAATATTATTCTAATTAATCAAAAGTGAGTTTGAACCATAAACGGTGGATGCGCCGGGGTATACGTATTATATTAGGTTGGCTAATAAGTCATGGCGGTTTTTTGTTTGGCGGTTCATTGCCAAACTTTTGAACCTTTCCCATAGAGTGATATTGTATGGATATGCGTATTATATTAGGTTGGCTAATAAGTCATGGCAGTTTTTTTATTAAGTCATGGCCAAACTTTTGAACCTATCCCATAGAGTGATATTGTACCGTGGACGCATCCTATCTTTTCCGCCAATTCCCTTGTAGTTGCCCAGGGATCTTCGTTAAGAAGTTGATTCAATTGCTCCTTATCGAACTGAATAGGCCGTTCTGACGGAGCCACGTTTTTGAGGTCGAAATTGCCATCTTTGAGTCGCTTAAATCAATTCTGAGCCATTCTCTCAGGCATAGCTTCTTCACCGTACACGGCGCAAATCTCTCAAGCAGCTTCAGGAGCTTTGGCACCTTGATGCTAAAAGAAGATGGTGTCGGAAATGATTATATTGATCAACTTGTAACCTGTGTACGGCAGCTATAAGTCTGGAGGCGGGTCGTGTTTCAAAATTTAAAAAAATAAAAATATTAATTGGTTTGTAAATTATCGATAAATTAAATTCCAGCTAAACCAAGAAATGGCGAACAAAATTAAATAAAATCAGAATTGTTTAGAAATCTGGAGGCGGGTCGTGTTTCAAAATTTAAAAAAATAAAAATATTAATTGGTTTGTAAATTATCGATAAATTAAATTCCAGCTAAACCAAGAAATGGCGAACAAAAATAAATAAAATCAGAATTGTTTAGAAAGCCAAATTAGTTTATTAAAAAATTCAAATAAATTCAATGTTCAGTAATTGACAAAAAATAAATCAACAAGTGTATATTAACTAAATAAGACAAAAATAAATTTGATTAACCAACAAAAGAAAATAAATTATAAAAGTATATTTCACAAATGTCAAAAGAATTCACCTTGTATATTAGCATATGGTTTCGTAGAAAAAAATGACGTCACCTTTAACTTTACAAAAATTTACGATTAATCTTTAGTAATAATTTTCAATTCTTCGATAAACGGTTCCCGATAAAACAATTAATCGCATTAAAAACACAAACGCATAAATAAATGTTTTATTTCTTCACTCTGAATTTAATTAATAAGCATAAAACTCTCACTATTTTAAATATTTAATTTTCTTCCAAAATAAATCGCTTACTTATTAATGTCTCAAAATGGTTTCATTTAATAATTTAACTTAATAAAATAGTAACCAAATATCAGATAAATATATTTCGTATTAACTTTAAATTCAAAATTTCTCACTAATTTCTCTAAGTTATTTTATCCAAAACTACCTTATTGAATAAATAACTAACACCGCATAATAATTTCCACTTAGAAAATCACCTACGTTGGTTAAATAACTTTTTAATTATTCTGTAGCTGATTCGACTTTTCTTTATTATAACAATTTCACTTGAAAATCTTTCCATATATATTGTCTTATATGATCACGGCATTAGAAAATAATAAGTATAGAATAGATTTTATAGACTTATCCTTGATCCCAGCACACACAGAACAAGTATTTCCGGAGGAAGCACACAGCATTCATCAAACCCACGAAATGGAATTTTCCAGCTTGAAAAGATACGCGAAGTCCACTTTTTCCGCTACCCGATTAATGATCTTTGATTATAACCTCCTACGACGCAGATTGACTATTTCATAAACGCCAGCCCTTTTAAAGATTTTGATAAGAACGGTTAACACTGTGGAAGAACGGCGGCAGAAACTGCAGGCCTAATTCCCAATAAAATTAGTAAAACTCTACTAAGAAGAAATTCAAATGGTTACCTATAGATTTTTAGCGGCTTTAACGATAAGCACTTGGCTATAATAATTTCGTCGGTGATCAAGCGGATGTTTCGAGATTCACATACACGCATTTCATGTTCACCTTACTTTATCAAAGTCACACAGACCACTCACGAAACTGCGCGCACCTGCGACTTATCGGATCATTCCCCTCTAATCTGTTTTGGCGCTAATTCTATTAATCAAATCACAGTGGACTTTTTATTTAAATATCCTACTACGGTTTCCTTTTACAAAAGTTAAGAATAAATAAACAGTGGACTTATACACTGAATAAGCTCAGGACGAGATTTGGCAAATCCGTGAATACTGGCGAAGAATAAAATTAATTAATTAATCCGAATCAATTAATTCCTCATGTGAAATACTTTGAACTTTCGGAAGTAGCACCAAATTTGTTATTTTAAATAGAACACCCTATATATTAGTCATTTTTTTAGATTCCTCGTTTAAATTGCAACATATTTTATTCGAACATATGTACACTTATCTCTTATAGTTTTCAAGCAAAAAAAATATTTCTAAAATTCTGACCTCTAAAAGGCATCTTAAAATCTGTCTCTAACTTTTCTTAAGAATAAGATGAAAATATGATTTATACCTCTACTTGTACCTAGAGGATGCCTCTTTGAGTGTATTAATTGGAAACTGTCATTATAGACAACCATAAAAGCTTCGCTGTTCAACAATTAATCCGAATCAATTAATTGTTGAACAGCGAAGCTTTTATGGTTGTCTATAACAAAATGTTAAATTTGAATTTAATTTTAATTTTTTTTTTTGGCGGCGGCAGATACGAACGTTATAATATTAAGTATAGAAAAGACTAAAAGAATTTCAATTTCAGTGTGTGTTTTATCAGGAAAAGGCTATAATAATAAATTTGGCCATTAAGATAAAACGCAGCAAACGGTTTTTATTTTACGCTCGTAATTAAGGAAGTCATTCGGGACGAAGCCAGCGTTTGCTTTTGTAGTTATGACGCATAAAGAGGTTTCCATTGTCATGTTAATAATGAAGGAAATCGCCGTCTCTCCAGAAAGGGGGCGCAGTAAAAAAGGGGTGCGTGCTCGAAAAAAGCCTCGCCTCCAGAAGACAACATCTTTCCTCCCTTATAATCAGGCTTTCCTTTAAAAAATTACGTCCACCCTCTTTGTAAAGATGCGAAATTGGGGGAGGAGAATGTGCCAGGGGTTAGAAAATGCAATGAATTACACATTTACAATTACATATATTATTTGGTTTTATATAAGACTTCAATACTGTTCAATACTGTACTTATTTTGTTAACAATTATTTATATTTTTAATTAAAATCAATTTTTTGTCTAAGATTACTATTAGCTTGATAATTTTGTATGATATACATATCGCTCCGTTGAAAGAAAAGTGACACATCTGAAAATGATGAAGTTTTAACAAAAGTTATTTGGTTTTAAGAAACAACACGTCAATCCGCTTTGCTACGCGCCCGAGCCAAATTTTCAGGCTTTTCTAAACTCGAAATTTTACTTCATGCTGAGCCTGGGAGTGGAAAACACTCGTTTAAAAATGTATACTAGCAAATGTATACTTGATACTTAAAATTCTCATAAATCAAGAGTTCGATTTGCGCTGAAATGAAGAAATACGAAAAATGTCTCTATATTCTAGAAAACTTGCAAAGTTTTGGCAAGTTTCTACTCAACCATTGATTATGGCACAGAAACCTTACATTGGAAAATGATGAAGTTTTAACAAAAGTTATTTTAACTAGAGCCCTTTTAATTTGAACACAATTATAATTTCGGTAATAATCATGTACGAATTAGCGATAATTATTAGACCTACAGAAGTGTTGTTTTTCCACATAAACATACAGGGTCTTCATTTCAAAAGGAGCCACCCTGAATAACTCTGGATCTGACGTAGATAGGGTTTTAAGAAAAAACACGTCAATTTTGGCTTCACCCTCAGCCACCTAAACAATATAATTTAAAATGAAACTCCCTATTGTGTAATACCCCATTTTGAAGGGTCAAAAAATACTATAAAGTAAAAAAAATAGTTTATATCAACGCTTGTTTTAAGTCTAGAAAATTAAAAAATAATACTTTATCCCCAATCCCCAAGAGTAAAACCAGTGAACTGAATTCAATTATATTTTGTTTAGCATTCGGTGTCCTTGGATATAAAAAATAGCGTGAAGGCATTTAGGCTTTCAAATAAATTATATACGTGTGTGAATTAGTTAAAAATAAAATATTTAATTGATGAGGCGGATACATGATGAAACTCCATAATACTATTTGAAATAAAACAACGCAGTTGGGAGGGTTTCACTTTAATTGTTGAACACTGCAACATGTTTCACCACACAGTGGCTTCATCAGGCAGATGAAATAATCATTATTTCATCTGCCTGATGAAGCCACTGTGTGGTGAAACATGTTGCAGTGTTCAACAATAAAAGTGAAACCCTCCCAACTGCGTTGTTTTATTTCAAATAATATTAAAAATAAAAGTTCAATGGTCGCTGTGTGTCGAGAACTCAGACCAATAAAACCACAAAAAAACTTTAATTTTTGCATTAAATCTATTTATGATAGTCTATAAAAACTCAGCTCTCTTGTATTATTAGTAGTGGGTTGTATTTTATGTTTTTAACATAGAACATCAATAAATAGGAGCTTTACTTTTAACAGCTATCGAGCTTCTGTTTATTTACTGATCAATCAAAAAACATTTGTGTGGAAACTGATTTGTTATAGCTAACCAAAATAAATTGAAGCAAACACCCAACTTACTCATTATTGAAACGAGCTTTAATTATTTATTTTCCTAATTCAACTGCCAAGAAGGCCAATTACAGGATAAATGAAAGTTAATAACGAAAGCGAAAAATAGTAACAATAATTTTCATAAAAAATTGTTGTGGTAATTGCATTTTTTTCAAAAGAATCCGATTATAGAAAACAAAATAACTTCTATTTGATAATGGGTACATAGCACCCAAAATGTACATCTAGCATCGAAAAATAAAATTGAAGGAAGGAATATAGCTGCGTTTTAATTAGGAAAATATCTTCTTATTATTATATTTTCTGTAAAATACCAGTAACTGTTTTAAGCCTGACCTTTTAGTGAGTTTAGTTTAGTAAATAAATAAATGATAAAAATCACAAATCCTAACAAAGGAAGTTTTTACAGTGTAACCCGATTAGTTTTATATATTTATTTATATCGATGCTTTAGCTCACAAATGTGTTAACTGCTACAGAATTTGTAATCTAAGGCTTAAATGTGTTGTAGATATTGCAGAAAAAATGTAATTCGAGGATAAATTATGCTAATTTAACGACATTTCATATTTTTTTATTGAACAACCATGAGAGAAGTTAGCATTTTAATAAGACAATTGCAAAGTGTCAATGTTCCTTATTTTTTTCAAAATATTTCATTTCAAAATAAAAACGACAACATGCCGAATTTAGATTGTGGTCGACCTCTTCTTTCCCTTCTGCTCTTGGGTCAGAGGATCGTGGGTTCGAATACCACTGGGGTCATTAAGCCATGGATGTGTGTGAAGTTTTTCATCTTTCCCACGGTGAAATCGATTTAATCTAACTCAAACATTTCAAAGAAAACACTTGGTGAATCAGTAAAATTCAAGCAAGTGTTAAATTTTTGACTCCAATTTTAATTTCTGGATGAGAAGGCGCAGGTGAGAAATTGTAAAAGGGCGCACGCGGTAAGTTTCTCGTAATGAAATCTCTCGCAAATTTAACTAAAAATTAATTATCGTTTCGGACGCCGGGCGTCGGTGGCGGCGGACTTGTCTCGCGCCGCCCCTGATTAAATTTTAATCAAAACGAATTGCGCGCCCCCTTTACGCCACCTCCACCCACCTTCCGACTAAACAATAATTGGGTTAATATTACAAATTCAAGAAACAACATACAGGAAATGTTTCCTCTAAGTATACATATAATAGTCACTCAACAACAAATTCCTGAAAACTGCGAATGTATACACTAGCACCTAGTGTATACATTCGCAATTTTCAGGAATTCGTTGTTGAGTGACTAGGATATGTGTAGGATATTCGTTGTTTTTATAAAAAGCGTTCAGCCTTTCTTCTTCGAATATACATAATTAGTTTTAGAAGGAGTAAAGATTATTATTATTATTAATTTGACGCTATTGTACTATTGCTAGTGTTAGTATAGTAATGTTAGTAACCGAGTGCATGCATAATCGAGAAACTTCAATAACTTTTCGAAAACTACTTTCACAGTCGCGATCTCTACAGAACTTAATAACCGGTTTTTCCGATCATTGTTTAAGTTTAAAATATTCTACTAAAGCAGTGAGATAAATCAGTATATGTTTTACTTCACATTAAATCAGTGTTTGATACGGGTGGCGCATGAAGTAAAATTTCGAGTTTAGAAAAGCCTAATTTGGCTCGGTCGCTCCGCTTCGCTACGCGCCCGAGCCAAATTTTCAGGCTTTTCTAAACTCGAAATTTTACTTCATGCTTAGCCTGGGAGTGGAAAACACTCGTTTAAGCTTTAAATTAACTTATCTAAAAAGCGTATGCAAATGTATACTTGATACTTAAAATTCTCATAAAACAAGAGTTCGATTTGCGCTGAAATGAAGAAATACGAAAAATGTCTCCATATTCTAGAAAACTTGCAAAGATTTGGCAAGTTACTACTCAACCATTGATTATGGCACAGAAAACTTACAGTGGATGGCGTTTATGTCGTCAAATTATATGGAAATTTATTAATTTATTTATTAACGGAATCTCCATTTTATTACATAAGTGTACATATACATATTGTAATATATGACAAAAATAACAAAAAACATAAAAATCATATAAAGAATTACATTGATTACAACCGACTAAATTATTACTGAACAAAAATAACAAAAACCATATAAAGAGTTACATTGATTACAGCCACCTAAATTATTACTGAACTAAAGATCTAACAGTCAATGACATTGGATAGCCTAATACGACGTAATTGTAAATTTGTAAGAGGCGCATTAGTAATTTGATTCGTTACCTATTGGATGTGGTTATACCAGGATGGAGCAACGAATTCGATTACTAGTGCGCCTCTCGATTTTGCGCCTCTTACAAAACAAGAGTTCGATTTGCGCTGAAATGAAGAAGTACGAAAAATATCTTTATATTCTAGAAAACTTGCAAATTTTTGGCAAGTTTTCTAGAATATAAAAACACTTTTCGTATTTCTTCATTTCAGCGAAGAAGTAATTGTAAATTTGTAAGAGGCGCATTAGTAATTTGATTCGTTACCTATTGGATGTGGTTATAACAGGATGGAGCAACGAATTCGATTACTAGTGCGCCTCTCGATGTTGCGCCTCTCACAAAACAAGAGTTCGATTTGCGCTGAAATGAAGAAGTACGAAAAATATCTTCATATTCTAGAAAACTTGCACATTTTTGGCAAGTTTTCTAGAATATAAAAACACTTCTCATATTTCTTCATTTCAGCGCAAATCGAACTCTTGTTTTGTGACAATTGCGATTTAAAGGAGAATAAAATTGTATCTGCAATTTCTTCTCGTTAGTTCTATTATTACGCTTTTTTTTTTCTGTCTGTAGGGGAGTTGAGTTTATGGAAACGTCGATGTTAACTAAGTTATTATAAAGCTGTAAAACATTCGAAACGTAATATCGGCTCAATTTAGATAAGTAAAGTAATATAAAGTTGAGAGCCGGCAATTTAAAATTCGCCCGGAGCGGCGAACTTATCCAATTGGCCCTATCTCTGATAAAACACACACAGAAGTAGAAATCTGGAAATTATTTCCAGTAATATTTGAGAGCTCAAGTTTAAAAGCGAAGAGGAGAGGAGAAGAGAAGCGCGGATCGAAGTTTCGATTTCGAATTCCCTGAGTTAATTTATAAGTAATAGTAAGGTAAGACGCACTAATAAATAGGCTTACAACCAAGAAACAAAAAAAAATATCTAATCCAATTCGGAGAAACAAAGCATTAATCGAAGTTTCGATTTTATATTCCCTGGGTTTATTTAAAAGTAATAGTTAGGCAAGACACAACAATAAATAGGTTTCTATTAAAAAACAGTACCTAATACAATTTGTTGGAAATAAGGCAATAATATCATTTTGAAAACTCTACTTTTACTGATTTTTTATAAATATAACAAGTGTCATAATTTCTATAATTCTACTAAAATCAAAAATAATACAACGAGTTTCAATTATTATTTTTTATAGTTCTTCTTAAAAAATCAATACAACAATTGGTAAGAAAATATTAATAATAAAGAGGGAATAGAAGAGTGATGGAATGGATGAGAGAGGATGGGGCCAGGGTAAGGAAGCTGGAGAAGTTGGGGGAAGAGAGGGAAAGCAGGAGGAAGAGATGGAGCAGCGATTAGTGTGTAGATGTAATGTAGTATTATGCCAATAGAGGCCTTATTTTTTTTATTATTAATAAAGTATAACAATAAAAAACAGTTTTATTCCTTACTTCACTTTTATTTTTAATCGTTAGATGTAGATTTCGAGTGCAAAGCACTCATTATCAATAACATTAGTTATTGATAATGAATGCTTTGCACTCGAAATGTACATCTAACGAATAAAAATTAAAGTGAAGTAAGGAATGAAAGTGTTTTTATTGTGATTAAATACTCCACATAACTCAATAAAACAATTAGTGAGTAAAGTATAAGTTACATGAAATTGAAAATAATATATACAGCGTGTAAACGAACTACTGTACAGGCTCTCTACCACATAAGGGGCAGCGTTTAAATAAACAATACCTGCATTTGAAATTACCATACCTTTAGTAGATAGCTCACAAATAATTATTAAAAATAATTAATAATAATAGGCCACATGTTTGTGGTATCTGGTATACGCGCACATTGCGTATTTTAAGAGAGATTCCAGATAGACTGGTAGTTTTTAAACGATTTGAATATCGAATTACACCATCCAGAGAAAAGTGGGTCAGATTGTGAAGAATTATGTCTATGTTATCGTTTTCATAAGTACCCATTGATGACTAAATTCCAAATATTTTCTAAACGTGTTAATGAAATTCAATATTTTTCCTTATTAGGTTCATACTTCATTTTATCTCCACTCTTATTGAAATGTTTAGATAAGAGCGGCGAGGGTGGATGATTTTTAAACATAAAAATAGTTTGCTGTTTAGTCTATGGTGAAACTTATTCCATGAAACATCTACAGTTTGTAACATAGCGCGATACGTTTATTCAAACATTGAATTGGCAGACATGTTTCTTATTTACGGTGAAACTCGGTGTAATTCCGCGGAAGCTGTAAGAATTTATCAAGAGCGATTTCCTGAACGACACTTACCACCGCCAAACCGGTTTAGAAATTTATTACAAAGAGCACGCGACACTGGAAGTTTGCAGCCCGTCGCCGTCGCCGGAGCCGGCGGAGGTGGTGACCGTCCAATGCGATATTTGCGAGCGGAAGATGAAATTTTGAATCTGTTGGAAGCGGATCCTGGTTTAAGTACCCGTATTATCGCCGCTCAATAATTTTTATCCATATCACTACCAGCGTGTACAACATCTTCAACCCCAGGATTTTTCCAAAAGAATTGCATTTTGTCAATGGATTTTGGCACAAAATGTTCAAAATCCTAACTTTACCAAAGACATATTAGTGACCGACGAATCGTGCTTTACGGGTAATGGAAGTTTTAATTTCCATAATATGCATGTTTATGCAATAGAAAATCCTCGTGTTACGCGTAGAACTCATTTCCAGCATCGCTTCTCCTTTAATATCTGGGCAGGTATTTTAAATGATCAATTAATTGGGCCATTTATGTTCCCATTTAATTTGAATGGAGAACGATATTTACGATTTTTGCAAGATGACCTTTTAGATCTTCTAGAAAATGTGCCCTTAGCGGTTCTTAGAAGAATGTGGTATTTGCAAGATGGTGCGCCAGCTCACTATGAAAGGCGCGTTAGAAGATATTTGGATAATGAGTTTCCAGGACGTTGGGTTGATCGTGGAGGCCCTGTACCTTGGCCTCCAAGAAGTCCGGATTTAAACCCCTTAGATTTTTTTCTTTGGGGATACTTTAAAAGTGAAGTCTACACTACGGAAATTGACAATGCTGAAATGCCGATACAACGAGTAAACGCCGCGGCTAATACCATTCGTGAAAAACCTCGTGAAATGTTTGCTACTGTTCGTGCAAATTGGATACGTAGAGCCCAAATGTGCATTGAGTGCGGCGGACGTCAATTTGAACACGTATTGTGATTTTTTTTATACGTGACCCAGTTTCATCTAGTAATTCTAGACAGTGTGTGTGTGTGTAGTGCGTGCTAAGTGATTTATACGTCTCGCAGTAGTAACAGTAAATAAACAATACCACAAATGAGTGACCTAGTTTCATCTAGTCATTCGAGACAGCGTGCGTGCGAAGTGATTTATGCGCCTCGCAGTAGTAAAAGTAAATAAAAAATACAACAACTTACGCATCCACGAAAAATATGATGAACACAGGTAACCAGAAGTTCTCAAAAAGTAAAAAATGCATGAAAAATTATGAGAAGTCCAATATTTTTTTCCGATTTCATTTTTGCTGCAATTGGTGTCAAAATATTTTGTGTATACGCCCTTAAGAGGATGTACATTAGTTCGATTACACGCTGTACTCTTATATTGCTGACTTCTATAATAGGATTCTTCTGGAAACAAAAATCAGTAACACTCTTGTCGAATCTTAGAATACGACGATTTTTTTCATAGAAGAAAGATACAATTCAAACTTGCATTGTATGATAAATTATTTTCTTACGTATTGTTGTATTGATTTTTTAAGAAGAATTATAAAAAATAATAATTGAAACTCGTTATATGATTTTTTTAGTAGAATTATAGAAATTATGATTGACACTTGTTATATTTATCAAGAATGAGTTTTAAAAATAATATTATTGTCTTATTATATCATTTTTTTAATACTATAATATTATGTTTTATGATTCTTTTAAAAAAATCAATATTGTTATATTTATCAAGAAACAGTAAAAATAGATTCATTCATGCGCCACGCGTATAAATCACTAACTTCAAGTGAAATATTTATTTTTTCTTGAATAATTTTCTCACTTATCACTTGGTGAAACATTTTTAAATATTGATAATGAAGGTTTAAATTAAATTACACTTGGTTTTTTTTGACAATTTTTTACTTTACTATTTACTCGACTAGTTCTCTCCTGATAATGCTGTAAAACGCGAAACTAGTCGAGTAAATAGTAAAGTAAAAAATTGTGAAACAAACCAAGTGTAATTTGAAATATTTAACTAATTGGTGAGAGCAAAATAAATTTAGTATGTCAATTATCAATTGTTTAAATTACGGGCAAGTGCTATGACGGACACATCACCATTTTTTTTTATAAGTGTTCAATTTAAAACGTCTAACGAGTGTTTCCACTCCTTGATTAAGCATGAAGTAAATTTTCAGGCATTTCTAAACTCGAAATTTGCCTTCATGCGCCAGGCGCATTAAACACTGTAATATTATTAATTTTAAAAAAATCATTGATTATAATTCTGCTTTAGCAGTATATTTTTAATACCGTTTTTGCAATATATCTTTAATTTCCCAGTGTTTCAGTGTTTTTTATGCGTGACAATTTGAGTTTAGAAAAGCCTGAAAATTTGGTTTGATCGCTTTGCTACACGACCAAAAAAAATTTTCAGGCTTTTCTAAACTCGAAATTTTACTTCATGCTTAATCAAGAAGTGGAAACACTTGTTAGAAGCATCGAATTCAACGCTTTTGAAACACAACGAACACCTGCAAATTTGCGGCGTAATAATGGAGATATGTGTACCTAAAATAAAAATGCCCTGCAGTGGCGTAGATTATGGGGGAGGGGCGGTTAGGGTATCAATCCTCCCCGTGAGTCTTGAAAAATAGAGGGGGTTTAGGGGATCAATCCTCCCCGTGAGTCCTGTAAAATAGAAGAATTAAATAAAAGGCTCTTTCTCTGTTAGCGGCAGGGTTGTTATAAAAATGTTTAATTTTTATTTATTTTTTAATCAAAGCAAACACGTTTTTTTTTATAAAACATTTTCTTTTTTATTTAAACAGAGTTCAAAACAAGAAAAATTACTAAATTGTTATTATTAAAATTAAGAAAATTAATTAAACTTAATAATTATTGAATTTAAAAATTCATCATTGTCGAAAACACTTCCTCAGCAAAAGAACAACTTCTTCAGCTACTGAGGTGACCTTAGAGGTCAAATCTTTGGTGCTTCGGATGGACAGGCCATCGACTGTCACAGAACCCCGCTAGCTATACTACTTCTATTTATCAATATATTACAGTCTGCAAATTTTGATTTTATTTTATTTAAATCGTTTTAAACAAAATCTGTCAGTCTTAAAACTATAAATTGCCTTGATTTTTTAATTTTGGTTCTTTCAAAAATCGGAAAATCTATTCAAAACCAAAATTAAGTTTATCAATTTCGAGCTTTTTACTTAATCCATATTAATTCGGTTGCATATATTAATTATTCTTTCCCTTAATAGAAGATGCTATTGTTTTATTAGTTTTATACTATAAGCTCGTGTAAAGTTTAGTTTAGTAGTGATGTAATTAGTTTTGTATACTTAGAGTGTATATTTTTTTTGTGTTATTGTTAAAATGGTTTTTACCGTAAATAAATAAATAAATAAATAAACTTACAGATACAATTAGCTCAGATATTTTAAATATAATATTTACTGACTAATAGAGCCTGATAAAAATGATATTATTGTCTTATTGTATCATTTTTTTAATACTTTAATATTATGTTCTATGATTTAAAAAAAAATTAATATAACAAGTTAGACAGCCTTTTTTTTCAATCCTCAAATTGTCATTAGAAATAATGATTGATTATTTTTAATGACAATTTAAGGATTGAAAACGATGGCTGTCTAAAATAATGGTTTATTCTTACCAACACGCGCAACTTGTGTAAATCATAAAGAAAAAATGTGTTTTATAAAAGAATCCTCCCTTCAAGCATAAAAAAAACGGATGTGGGCGTAGAAAAAGTCGTCCCTTTCGTAATTTGTAAGAACGAATAAGAATTGGGAATGGCACGCCGTATCCCTTCCACCCTTCAGCCCGGGACACCTTTCCTTATCTAACCAAGCCCACTGCGGCCTGCGTCCGGAATTCCTCCCCTCCCCTGGCCCTCCGCGGGCCCACCAACGCCTTCTTTTCAATAACGAATTACCCCTCCCTGAGAACGCGGCGGAACGGAGCGAAAAGAAATAATACACGCGCGCGCCGTCCTTCTTTATTTCAATTAAAATTTACAACCCCTATGCGGAGGGATGGAAATATTGCCTCGGTTTTAATTTATTTCTTACGTCTAATTCTTTTTAGTAAGGATTTATTGCTTGAGCTATGGGGGTGAGTTTTTAGGGTGAAAGAAATAAGAGGTTCTTGTTGGGATTAGAAAAAGAGGGTTGGATTTAGATAAGGGTAAGATTTAACTACTAAGATTACAAATTGCTGTATTTCGAACCCAAGCAATCTGTTATTTAGATTTATTCATACTTTTAACCAGAGTGTTCCACTCCTTGGTCAAGCATGTAGTAAAATTTCGAGTTTGGAAAAGCCAGAATGTTTAGATTTGGACGCAAATCCTTTTTAATTGATATTTTGTTCTAATTTTACAGTACATTTTTCGTCAACAGAAGAAATTAACTTTAATTATTGCCAAAAAATGGATAATACACTTATTACGTCAGTTTTCAATTGTTTCAATGATAAAACAAACGAGATGTTTTCTTTTCTATCCATCACCTTCAGATATTCGTTGTTTTCTTGTAAAAAAACTTCGATTTTGTAGTCCTTTGGTCTCCGAAGATGATTGGTCCTTCGAGCTGTAGCCTTTGTAAAATGGTAATAAACTTAGTAATCTAGAGGGATCCTTTATTTTTTTTTTTTAAATCTTTATTTCCACTATAATGCTTTTTACAATAATTAAATTAACAATACATTACACAAAATACGGCAGCATAGTGAAAAAAGGCGGAGTTCAGCATATACATCTCTAGGAGATATTGCTGATCATCCACTCAACCTTTAAGAACAAAACAAGAATATTTACTTAATTACTATATTACTATAAGCCTAACAGTACATACGCATTTACATTATTTTAAACTCGTAAGAACGAGTTTTGTCCACTCCCAGACTAAGCATGAAGTAAAATTTCGAGTTTAGAAAAGCCCCGCGTAGAAAATTTGTCGAGGGTCGCGCAGCGACCCGAGACAAATTTTCGCAGGGCTTTTCTAAACTCGAAATTATACTTCATGCGCCACGCGTATTAAACATTGATTTAGTCTAAAGCTCAAAATACACTGGTTAGATTAGTTTATGATTTGTGCAAGATCGCTAAACAATAACCTCTCCTTAAGATAGCACACTTTCGACGAGACGATCACGACGCGAACACGATACGAGCACGAGACGTTCACGACACGTCTCGTGCCGTGCACGTCTTGTGCTCGCGTCGTACTCGTCTCGTAATTGTCTAAAAGAAGCGAAGTGAAGCGAAGTCTCATGTTCAACATTCGAGCAATGTTTCCGTGTTCAGTGGGTAGTTACCAGTTACTTAGACAGTTTATAAAATCGTCCAAATGAAAGCTTTAAACGAGTGTTTTCCACTCCCAGACTAAGCATGAAGTAAAATTTCGAGTTTAGAAAAGCCCCGCGTAGAAAATTTGTCGAGGGTCGCGCAGCGACCCGAGACAAATTTTCACGGGGCTTTTCTAAACTCGAAATTTTACTTCATGCGCCACGCGTATAAAACATTGATTTAGTCTAAAGCTCAAAATACTCTGGTTACATTACTTTATGATTTGTGCAAGATCGCTAAACAATAACCTCTCCGTAAGATACCAAACTTTCGACGAGACGATCACGACGCGAACACGATACGAGCACGAGACGTTCACGACACGTCTCGTGCCGTGAACGTCCCGTGCTCGCGTCGTACTCGTCTCGTAGTTATCTAAAAGAAGCGAGGTGAAGCGAAGTCTCATGAGTATCATGTTCAACATTCGAGCAATGTTTAAAATGTTTCCGTGTTCAGTGGGTAGTTACCAGTTACTTAGACAGTTTATAAAATCGTCCAAATGAAAGCTTCAAACGAGTGTTTTCCACTCCCAGTCTAAGCATGAAGTAAAATTTCGAGGTTAGAAAAGCCCCGCGTAGAAAATTTGTCGAGGGTCGCGCAGCGACCCGAGACAAATTTTCACGGGGCTTTTCTAAACTCGAAATTTTACTTCATGCGCCACGCGTATAAAACATTGATTTAGTCTAAAGCTCAAAATACAATGGTTACATTAGTTTATGATTTGTGCATAATCGCCAAACAATAACCTCTCCTGAAGATACCAACCACACTTTCAACGAGACGATTACGATGCGAACACGATACGAGCACGAGACGTTCACGACGCGAGTGTGTTAAACGCTCCGTGCTCGTCTCGCGTCGTGCTCGTGTCGTACTCGTCTCGTAATTATCTAAAAGAAGCGAAGTGAAACGAAGCCTCATAAGTATCACGTTCAACATTCGAGCAATGTTTAAAATGTTTCCGTGTTCAGTGGGTAGTTACCAGTTACTTAGACAGTTTATAAAATCGTCCAAATCAAAGCTTTAAAAGAGTGTCTTCCACTCCCAGGCTAAGCATGAAGTAAAATTTCGAGTTTAGAGAAGCCTGAAAATTTGGTTTGGTCGCGTAGCGCGAAGCGCGGAGCGGCCAAACCAAATTTTCAGGCTTTACTAAACTCGAAATTTTACTTCATGCGCCACCGGTACAAAACACCGACATATTACGAAGTTTAAGACACACCGCTAAACTTTACATTGAATCAGTGTTTTGTACCGGTGGCGCATGAAGTAAAATTTCGAGTTTAGAAAAGCCTGAAAATTTGGTTTGGCCGCTCCGCGCTTCGCGCTACGCGACCAAACCAAATTTTCAGGCTTTTCTAAACTCGAAATTTTACTTCATGCTTAGCCTGGGAGTGGAAAATATTCGTTTAAACTTCAAATTAACCTCTCTGAAAAGTGTATGCATATGTATACTTGAAAGAAAAATTCCCTGTATATCTCTACCTTGGTACAAGAACAACTAATGTCAATATTGCGTTTTGAGGTTTATAGCTGAACGGACAGATGACGTTTATATCGTCAATTTATATGGACATTGTAAATTTTTGAGAGGCGCAATTAGTAATTTGATTCGTTGCCTATTGGATGTGGTTCTAACAAGATGGAGCAACGAATTCAATTACTAGTGCGCCTCTCGATTTTGCGCCTCTCGAAATTCTCACAAAACAAGAGTTCGTTTTGTGCTGGGCTTTTCTAAACTCAAAAATTTTCTTTATGCTTAACCTGGGAGTGGAAAACACTCGTTTAAAGCTTCAAATTTAACTCGTTTAAAAATAAAACGAATATCTCAAAGAATATGAATTTGTGTTCAGTACTCATTCATTCACCGTCTTTTGGACGAACAATTGCTGTATACAAACGTGTAGTTTGCCAGCTATTGACGATGCTACTTAAGCTAAGGGGCATTAGATGGCGTTTACGCTTTTGAAACATCTGCGAATATCTCATAATTCACAGCACATAATTTAGATATGTATACTTAAAAAATCTAGATAAACATGTAAATTATTCTTTGGTAATAATACTAAAAATGAAAATACAACGAATATCTGAAAATTCACAGTAAATATTTTGGATATGTATACTTAAAGAAAAACTAGATAAACACGTAAATTATTCTTAAATAAAAACTCTAGAAACTAAAGCCAATAAATTCCTTAATGAAGACTTGTGCGAACTTCGCGAGGACTTTAATTATCTACTTAAAAAATTAGAAGCGCACTCTCTTTCCCCCCACAACAGCAGGAACTTAAATTATCCCGCGTTTCAGAAAAGGGGCGCAAAATAAATAACACCCGCCCAAAGTCCGGAGCCATAAATATTAAGACGCGCTCTTGAGTCGCCCCGCAACAAAAACCGGAAGTCGGCTCTTCCATTGTTCCGGATGTGTGGCCGTAGCTAACCGCCGCAATTGTGCCAACCTTGCGGGGAAGAGCTACATGTTACCTCTAAACAACTGAATAAAGACCGACTGGAACTGGGGAGATTATATTTCCATACGAGTCTCGATGTTTTAGTGTGTGTGTGTGTGTGTGTATAAGGGTTGTGTATGTGTTTGGGGGTGGTTGCGGAGGGTTTAACAAAACCCAAAATGGGGATGAACAGGACGCGTCTTACGGGATGTAAATGGGAATAATGTATGGGATGGGTTTGTTTCATTTATTCTGGCTTAACTTAACTTATCGGAAATTTGTTACCTTTCTTTTTATTTGTAACGTTCAGATTTACCGCCGATAATAACTGAAACAATAATTTTATTAAGATGTAGTCTTTCATCATAGACAACAATATATGCATATTAGTAAATAATTATTTTTGGAATTAATTTCGCAAATGTTGCTTTTGTTTTCTCTTTCTCGTCATAATTTCTATAATTTTATTTAGCACGAAACAAACTCTAATTATTATCCAGTCATTTTTAAATGAATTTTAATATTTATTCAATTAATTGATTAATTAAATAAATATTGGCAACGGCGTTCATTTAAAAAAAAAAAAACGTCACAAAGATGAACTTGAGGAAATCTTATTATCTTCCGAGCTGGGTGCTCGACGTGATCTGTGTGATCGCTTATTTCACAAGTGAAATAAAAATAATCTTGGTGCTTCTGTGTGATCACCGTGTTAATTAAATTAGCCAAGTGCTTCTCTCGTCAGGCCGCTCAAAATCTTCAGGTAATGATTTTTATTTTCTTCCCGTGAGGGATTGATTCAATTAATTTTTGGAATGGCATAGGCCTACCGCCTATCTGCCCGTTCGTATATTTTGAGGATTCGACCGGGAGAGGTTTAACCGGCTGTATTTTCTCATCACGATTTTCGATTTGGTGGACGGATTTTCTCATCTTCCGATTTCTCGTGAAACCACCCGGATTTTGGTGTTCGCTGAGTGCTGCCGGAATTGAAGGGGGGGGGGCACCGGAAGATCTGGATTGGAAATTCGGAGGAAGCGCCGAAAACGATAAGTTTTTGAACCAAGTTTTTTTGTGCAGTGTTATATTCTCATAATTTGAGTTAAATCCACAAACAATAGAATTTATGAAAGTGTTTTTTTGTTAATATTTAATGAATTGAGTATTCATTAAAATATTAATTAAGTGTGTTAAAGTTTCTAAAATTGAGTTAAAAACTAACCAGTCGTATAAAGTTAATTTGAATACAATCAATTTCATTTCATTTAATTGCTTTACTGTTGATGTTCGTTTTTTTCTTTTAATAAGAAAGAGAAGAATTACTTAAACTTATGTTTTTGAATCATTAGAACTATTTTTTTATTATTTAAACTAATCTTTTCGAACTATCTAAACTTATTTTTTAATCGAGTTATTTTCTGGTAATGAGAAACGAGTGATATTATTTTGATTATTGTTACGATGATGTGCGGGAAAGGTGACGTCATTTTTTTCAACGAATAACTGTAAATAATAATTTAATTCAATTAATGCTATTGCTATTACCGCTACTATTATAGTATTTCAGATGAAGTGCTACCAAGTTGTTTTGCCATTCGTTTTTTTTATTTTTTATATTATTAAAATATTATTTAGTTTAAAGTATTACTTATTCTTTCTATTTTCCTTCAATATTAGTCTTCTTAAATTCTTGGTTTGTTAGGAAGGTAAATTTTATTTAAACCAAGTGGCGCCCATAATAATTTTCATTTTTTTGAGCTCCAGACAAAGAGCTGCCGTACGCGGGTTATATATTATAAACATTACTTGCAGAAGGTTTATTTTATTACCGGATTTATTTTAAAAATCGTCGACTTACAAGTGTACTTGATTTCACTTGTAAGTCGACGATTTTTAGAATAAATCCGTTAATAAAATAAACCTTCAATTTTCAATTTTTGGCTGTTGTTAGTTAAGTCTTCCAAGCTCTTGCGCTCATGGTTTTGTACATGTTAGTGCAATCCACTAAGTCCTTAGTTAGATTAGACTTAGTGGATTGCACCAGCATGTAGAAAACCATGAGTACAAGAACTTGATGGTCTTAACTAACAGTCTTGGTGAGCTCAGGTTTTATATATCTTTCGAGCGTCCGTCTAAGGACTGGTGGATCACCGCCATAACTGCGAACCACTGCCCGCTGGAGATCAACCCACGTGTGGACCGGAGGGGCGAGTAAGCACCCCTGGGATTTTCAAGGCCCACCCCCGACTCCTTATTTAGCGGTCACAAGCACCAGGGCTAAGTCAACCCTGCCGTGTGTAAGTCAGCCCTATCCAAGATATGGACACAGATTCTACCTCAAGAAGGTCTACAAAATTGGATAATCGTCCCCTTAAAACATCCATCCTTCAAAGACTCAGGTCTGCCCCAGACGCCTCCTGTTTAGGTGCTATGCTGGACCTCCGGTCTTAACTAACAGCCAAAAATTGACTTAGTGGTAGTAGAACTTTGATTAAAACGCTTGCTTTGTTTTACTGACTTGACTTGACTAAGGGCCAAACACATTGAACTGATTCAACTCTGAACTTCAGTTCAAAGTGACATTAAAACAATAATATCTGTCATCTTGAACTCAAGGTCACCTTGAACTCGTGTTCAAGCAACGATGTCAAGAGTTTCAGTTCGAAAAATGAACATACTATTCAGTATCCTGATTTGCCGTCTGCTAAACGACCTGTACCTCACGGAACAGAAATTCCCATTCCTCCACCTTTTCTTCACACCATCCAACAGCAATCATCAGATAAAAGTTCAAACGAAAAAACCGATGAAGACGAATTCAATTCTGATATAGACCAACCTCAACAGTTTATACAAGCTGAACTAAATGACTTAGTGAGAGACTTGGGCCTATCGAAGAATGCTGCACAAATCTTATTATCACGACTGAAAGACAAAAATCTGTTGGCTCCAGGAACTACATTTTCGTGGTATAGGCATCGTAAAAAAGAATTCGCGGAATATTTCTCTCAAGAGGGTTCACTGGTGTATTGTTATAATATTCTCGAAGTAGTCATGAAACTGGGAGCTGACAATTACGATTCCACATCATGGATGTTATTTATTGATTCTTCTAAGAGAAGTCTGAAGGGTGTCTTGTTGCACAATGGTAATATTAAGGCCTCGGTGCCTGTTGCCCACTCCGTGCATCTCAACGAAACGTATGAGAATCTTGAGCTGTTGCTAAATACAATAAAGTATAGCGAATATTGTTGGCAACTCTGTAGAGACCTCTAAATAATATCCATGCTTTTGAAAAATCTTGAGCTGTTGCTAAATACAATAAAGTATAGCGAATATTGTTGGCAACTCTGTAAAGACCTCTAAATAATATCCATGCTTTTGGGTCAGCAGTCTGGATTCACGAAGTATTCATGATTTTTGTGCGAGTGGGACAGTCGAGCACGAAATTTACATTACGTTAAGAAAGAATGGCCAGTCAGAGAAAGAGTTGTACCGGGACAAAAAATGTGCTGCTTGATGCATTAGTTGACCCAAAATTAGTTCTTTTGCCTCCCCTTTACATAATGTTAGGATTGATGAAGCAGTTTGTCAAAGCTTTAAATAAACAAGGTGACTGCTTTAAATACCTGTGCGACAAATTTCCTGCACTTTCTGAAGCTAAACCCTAAAAAGGAATTTTTTGTAGGCCCTTAAAGTCGGACAGATTGTTTCAGAATACAATGACCCAGGATGATTCTGAAGCATGGAGTTCTTTCGTAGAAGTTATAGACGGTTTCTTTAGATACAACAAGCCTCCAAACTACAAAGAAATTGTAGCCAACATGGTCGAAAATTATAAAAAACTGGGATGCAATATAAGCGCCAAACTTCATTTTCTGAACTCTTTTCCCGAAAATCTTGGAGCTGTCAGCGAGGAACAGGGAGTGAGGTTCCATCAAGATATAAAGGAGATTATGAGACGTTACCAAGGAAGATAGGACATTAGAATGATGGCTGATTACTGCTGGACCTTGAAGAGGGACTCGCTCACAAAAATCTACAAAAAGGAAACTACAGTTTTGAGGGAAAAAGAGAGCGATTTTATTAAAAAAAACAACGATTGTCTAACGTAAATTATACTGCATTGTTTTTTTAATTAACAACTCAATTTTACAGTGTAATTTTATATTAAATAGAGTTTCAATATATATTTTCTCAATATTTTGCCAGTGTCTATGCCCGAAAATCTTGAAGCTGTCAGCGAGGAACAGGGAGAGAGGTTCCATCAAGATATAAAGGAGATTAAGAGACGTTACCAAGGAAGATAAGACATTAGAATGATGGCTGATTACTGCTGGACCTTGAAGAGGGACTCGCTCACAAAAATCCACAATAAGGAAACTACAGTTTTGAGGGAAAAAGAAAGCGATTTTATTAAAAAAAAAAAACAACGATTGTCTAACGTAAATTATACTGCATTGTTTCTTTAATTAACAACTCAATTTTACAGTGTAATTTTATATTAAATAGAGTTTCAATATATATTTTCTCAATATTTTTGCCAGTTTCTATGCCCGAAAATCTTGGAGCTGTCAGCGAGGAACAGGGAGAGAGGTTCCATCAAAATATAAAGGAGATTAAGAGACGTTACCAAGGAAGATAGGACATTATAATGATGGCTGATTACTGCTGGACCTTGAAGAGGGACTCGCTCACAAAAATCCACAAAAAGGAAACTACAGTTTTGAGGGAAAAAGAGAGCGATTTTATTAAAAAAAAAAAACAACGATTGTCTAACGTAAATTATACTGCATTGTTTTTTTTTAATTAACAACTCAATTTTACAGTGTAATTTTCTATTAAATAGAGTTTCAATATATATTTTCTCAATATTTTTGCCAGTTTCTATGCCCGAAAATCTTGAAGCTGTCAGCGAGGAATAGGGAGAGAGGTTCCATCAAGATATAAAGGAGATTAAGAGACGTTACCAAGGAAGATAGGACATTAGAATGATGGCTGATTACTGCTGGACCTTGAAGAGGGACTCGCTCACAAAAATCCACAAAAAGAAAACTACAGTTTTGAGGGAAAAGGAGAGCGATTTTATTAAAAAAAAAACGATTGTCTAACGTAAATTATACTGCATTGTTTTATTAATTAACAACTCAATTTTGCAGTGTAATTTTCTATTATAGTGTCAATAAATATTTTATCAATATTTTCGGCAGATTCTATGAAAAACTTCAAACACACTTTGCCTGAAAACCTGACGTGCTGGAATAAAACTAAGCACAGATTCGTGATCAGCACACCCCATTTACTATAGGACACCTATTAAACTTAAAACACTTTTTCTTGAAAAACAAAAGTAGGCTTGTGTTATTTGTTATTATTTAATCTATTTTTATATTATCTTTCACTATGTTCTCATAAATTACTTGGTGAAACATGATTAAATATATAAGTATCAATATTATTTAAATAAAAATCACTTGGTAATTAGTTAAGTTATTTCTTTATTCCTTTTACTTCACTTTTTTATTTTAATTCTATATGTACATTTCGGGTACAATGTACCCTTTATCAATAGAAAAAACTAATTGACATTTTCGTAAATAAATAAAAATAGAAATACAACTATTTTCACAACCAAGTGCGATTTATTTGAAATCAGATAAAGGCAGGCTAGTTTAAGGAATTAAATGTAAAAGTGGGTTGTTTAAAGGACTTAAATCAAAATTAAAACTAGCCTGCCTTTATCTGATTTCAAATAAATCGCACTTGGTTGTGAAAATAGTTGTATTTCTATTTTTATTTATTTACGAAAATGTCAATTAGTTTTTTCTATTGATAAAGGGTACATTGTACCCGAAATGTACATATAGAATTAAAATAAAAAAGTGAAGTAAAAGGAATAAAGGAATAACTTAACTAATTACCATTAAACTAACCTTCACGTAACTCAAACAAGAATATATTAAAAATCACTTGGTTTGATTCACAAAATATTTGATTTATTATGAATAAATCAAATATTTTGTGAAACGAACCAAGTGATTTTTATTTCAATAATATGCATACTTATATATTTTTATATTATTATATTCTTATCTTGCAAATGGTTTCTGTTGGGATTTAATGAATATTACTATTATTAACTTTTTATTTTTATTTTGTAAGTAATATTTTTTGGTACGTTACGAATTTGCGTCTGTGTTCCAGAGTGTGCAATTAATAAGTTGGTAATGTCGCGCGGGGCAATTAATAAAGGCGAATCACCCCTGCAAGGAGTAAAGGAATCCCTTGCAGTTCTGAAGCGGAGCTTGGGGGAGGGTGGATGGGTGGAAAAACGCCCGGAGCCGTTTTCCTGGGGACGGCGTTAAGAAACTTAACCGCATGATTTAGCGCGGCGATAAAAAGCGCTCCGCTTAATATTCGCATTATGCAAATAAGCGCCCCACCAGAAGATGGTTTTTATGTTTTTCTTCATTTACATAAAATAATAAGTTGATGCAAATGGGGAGGCGGCGTTCAGGCGATGAGGCGGTGACTGGAATGATGTGGACGGCTTCACTTAAGGCGAAGGTTTCTTATGGTAATCTCTTTTGGTTTTACTTAATTTTCACGTATTTACTACTTACAATTTCTCAATGCACACAATTTATTTATTTATTTATTTATTCACGAAATACCTCTTTAACATTGAAATAATTCATAAAAAATACAATGTCTTGAAATTAGCGCATAATTCTTAAAATTGTATTTGTGTTAAGTATTCCGGCACCGAATACCCAGGGATTTATTTGTACACAAACAAAAATGTTATGTCTGAACAAAAATGATTTATACAGGGTGAGTCACTAAGCGGAAATCGGTCTATAGTGGGCATATCGTTGAAAATAGCAAAAAAAGTTTCAAATAAAAGTTGTTCAGAATCAAGTTTTTCATTACCTATAATTATTGCTAAATATGGCGGCCTTGCGGTTATACCGGAAGTAAACACCAACTTCCTTCCAACAAGAAAAATTCAAATTCAAAACTTTTTGAATTCGAGAAAATAAGCTTACGCTTCTTATGGTTTGCACACTTTAAACATAATATATAAAATTACAAAAATGCAAACAGTGTCTTAATTAATAAAACAATTTAAGACGATAAATATCCATTGAAACAACTACTTCCCGTGCAAATACACAATGGATATTTATCGTCTTAAATTGTCTTATTAATTAAGACACTGTTTGCATTTTCACGAATAGTTTTTTCGTAATTTTATATATTACCAACTTCCTTATTTTAAATAGAACACCCTATATATTTTTACGCTTTTTGGATTGCTCGTTAAAAATAAACATGAGTTTATACACACTATTGGGTCTCAGTTGAACCGTTTTCGAGTTATTTCATTTTTTTTGTTTTGATAAATTTGACGATTTTAGAGCTCGACGCCACTAACAATATCTTCAAAACGAAATAAGTCAGAGTTGTGCGGCTTACGGTTTTGGATTCGGGAAGAAATGTAGTATTTGTTTAGGTTTTTGCCATTAGTCAGATTTTTTAAATTAAACCGAGTCCGTCGACGGTATTTTTCAGTACTTCAAACATGCATAACTTCATTTTTTTAATAAAACCATCTATCTTGAGATACTTTATCTGATGCGAAATTAAATTTCCTTTTTATTGATACCGGGTTGTTGCCATATCCTTCCAACAGTTTTTGAGAAATTTGCGATTTTGTAAAAATGTTAATACATTTCGTATTATCGCGTTAGCCCTAGATACTGATGATGTTTGGTGATTTTGTTTTGACATTTTGTTAGTCATTGAGATATTCCCTGTTTTTTTTAAGTTCATTTTAAAGCTGTAAACAAGTGATTTCCACTCCCAGACTAAGCATGAAGTAAAATTTCGAGTTTAGAAAAGCCCCGTGAAAATTTGTCGAGGGTCGCGCAGCGACCCGAGACAAATTTTCTGGGCTTTTCTAAACTCGAAATTTTACTTCATGCGCCACGCGTATAAATCACTCAAATATTGTGAAATTTATTTATATTCGAACTTAGCTTAAAATCTGTGATTTATACGCGTGGCGCATGAAGTAAAATTTCGAGTTTAGAAAGCCTCGGGTCGCTGCGCGACTCTCGACAAATTTTCTGGGCTTTTCTAAACTCGAAATTTTACTTCATGCTTAGTCTGGGAGTGGAAATCACTTGTTTAAAGCTTTAAAATGAACTTAAATAAAACAGGGAATATCTCATTGACTAACTAATTGTCAAAACAAAATCACCAAACATCATCAGTATCTAGGGCTAACGCGATAATACGAAATGTATTAAAATTTTTACAAAATCCCAAATTTTTCATAAACTGTTGGAAGGATATGGCAACAAGCCACTCAAATATTGTGAAATTTATGAATATTCGAACTTCGCTTAAAATCTGTGTTTTATACGAGTGGCGCATGAAGTAAAATTTCGAGTTTAGAAAAGCCCAGAAAATTTGTCTCGGGTCGCTGCGCGACCCTCGACAAATTTTCACGGGGCTTTTCTAAACTCGAAATTTTACTTCATGCTTAGTCTGGGAGTGGAAATCACTTGTTTAAAGCTTTAAAATGAACTTAAAAAAAAACAGGGAATATCTCAATGACTAACTAAATGTCAAAACAAAATCACCAAACATCATCAGTATCTAGGGCTAAGGCGATAATATGAAATGTATTAAAATATTTACAAAATCGCAAATTTCTCAAAAACTGTTGGAAGGATATGGCAACAACCCGATATCAATAAAAAGAAAATTTAATTTCGCATCAGATAAAGTATCTCAATATAGATGGTTCCATTGAAAAAAATTAAGTTATGCATGTTTGAAGTGCTGAAGAATACCGTCGACGGACTCGGTTCAATTTAGAAAATCTGACTAATGGCAAAAACCTAAACAATTACTACATTTCTTCCCGAATCTAAAACCGTAAGCGGCACAACTCTGACTTATTTCATTTTGTAGATATTGTTAATGGCGTCGAGCTCTAAAATTGTCAAATTTTTCAAAAAAAAAAATGAAATAACTCGAAAACGGTTCAACTGAGACCCAATGTTGTGTGTATAAACTCATGTTTATTTTTAACGAGCAATCCAAAAATTTAAAAATATATAGGGTGTTCTATTTAAAATAAGGAAGTTGGTGTTTACTTCCGGTATAACCGCAAGGCCGCCATATTTAGCAATAATTTTAGGTTATGAAAAACTAGATTCTGAACAACTTTTATTTGAAACTTTTTTTGCTATTTTCAACGATACGCCCACAATAGACCGATTTCCGCTTAGTGACTTACCCTGTATAAAATGACTTTTTTTTTTTGCCCCATCACCTCCTTCTCGCCACTGTGAGACCGATGTGTAACCCGCACTTGAACAGATCAAAGCTCTTCAAGCCCGAGCGCCCCATCAATCACACTTCCAATATATATTTTTTATCAGTATTATTATTACCACAAAATAAATAACAATTCTTAATAACAAGTGATGCAAACATAAAAAATAATGCTTAAAGAAAAATACTTTATTTTATTATGCCACGAAGTCCGAGACTTTTATGTGGCAATCGCCTTTACTAGTTTTGTCTATTGTGTTTGTCATTTAAATAACCACTCTCTCACTCTTTTTTTAAACTCATTTATCCTTACTTTTGTTATAATGTTTCTAGGTATAGTGTTAAATAATTTGCGCAGATTTATTTCATTTCGTCGAAGTCGTTGTGTCTTATCACTTCATAGTGTCCTGCTGTTTGATGTCTTGTTTGTTTTCCATGTTGCACTTTATTCCAATTTGCTGCGTCTTTGAAGTTGTTAATAATTCCTCGCCAGTTTGTCAGTTGTTTAATTGTCATAATTTGTTCTTCTTCGTATACGTTAAAGTTTGTTTTGTGTTTTTGTTTGGAATAAAATAAATGATTTGTTACGGTGTTTAGTGTTCTTTGTAGGTCTGATATTAGATATTCCGATGCTAGGCCGTATATTAATATTCCGTAGCTGACGATGGACTCTGGTAGTGCATGGTATATTTTTTTCATGATATTGTCGGGTAAAGATTCTTTTAAATAATAGAACCTATGTCCTAAATGTCGCAGTTTGTCTTGTATGTGGCGTATGTGTATTTTCCATGTCATATGTCTGTCAATCCAGAGTCCTAGGTATTTGTATTTGTCAACCGTTTGAATTTTGTCTGTGCAAGAACAGTCCTGTCTGTAAGGTATGTCAGTATGTAAACAGTCGGTCGAATGAAATGTTAGGTTTGGCTGCGGTCCTCTGTCTGTCCATGGTGTCGATATATGTAATAGTTTCGTCTTCTCTTTATTAATTGTTAATTCTTTGTCATGAGCCCATTTCTGAAATTGGTAAAAGTCATGCTGCAGATTTTCTAATGCATTCTGTGCGCTTTTGTGAATAGAAACAAGCAAAACGTCATCCGCGAACATAAAGTGTTCGGTATTCTGGCATGTTTCCCCCACGTCATTCACATGTAGCAGGAATAGCTTAGGCCCTAGGATGCTTCCTTGTGCCACCCCTTCTTCGGTGTGTACATCCCTTCCTGTGTGTCCTCCTATTTTCACTTTAAATGTCCTCTCTTGTAAATAGTTGGACAACCAGTCGTGTACTTTACCTCGAATTCCATACCACTTTATTGTGCTTATAAGGCTGCGCCTACTGATTTTATCGAATGCCTTCGAAAAGTCGATAAACAGGCACATTATGTGCATATTTTGATCCAATTTTCCATAAACTAAATTCGTGAAGTCTTCCAGCAGATGTATAGTGCCCTTTTCTTCTTGGTAAGCATATTGCCTTTCGTTAATTATCTTATATTTTCTGAAGTACTTTGACAAAGACATATCTATATGTTTCTCCATAATTTTCGATATAGACGGTTAAATCGAAATTGGTCTATAGTTTTCATACTGGTCCTTTTTACCTGCTTTGTAGATAGGTCTAATTATGGCTTTTTTAAGATTTGCTGGTATGGTTCCATGTTTTAAGGTTAGGTTCATCATAATAGATATCGGTTTACTAATTTCCTGCGATACGTCTCTGATGTCTTTTGGCCTAATTCCATCATGACCCGCTGGTTTGTTGTTCGGTAGCTTTTTTATGATATCCATTATGTCCTTTTCTGTTGTGACTGGGGGACATTTTTCCTCACCCGTTTTTCCCCACCTACATTTTCCCTACCATTTTTTCTCCACTACTTATTTTCCCCATCGTTTATTTCCCCATCATAATTTTCCCCAGTAAATAATAATTTCCCTGCTATGAGAATACATTTATTACAAAAGATGTAAAAGGTACAAATACATGTGTAAAATTGTAAAAATGTGTAAAACTAACAAAAATGAATGTTGTAGCCAATGGATTCCAAATATGTTAAAACGTCATCATCAGTATCATCAGTATCGTAATTTGCAGCAAGTTTTAAAATTCGATCTTCTTTCAATTGTTGAGTTTTGGGTTTTAATTTTTTAACAACGCGTCCTAGTCGAAGTTCTCTCTGCATAGCTTCAGTGTCTCCTTGCTCCTTCTGAATCTCCTTGATGAAATTGAACAAACTGGGATGCTTCTTTCCAACCACCACACGAAATCGGTTGTGCCACCCCGCTGATAGGTTATTCGTACGGGCAAGATTCTGGATAACCGATTCATGGACGCTCCAAAGAGACGGTGGGTATCTGGGTTTCACGGCTTTGCGTCGCCCAACTGCTTTTTTTCCGCGTACATAATACACCTAATTAGATACAGTAATTAGAATTAAAGTGAAATAGTGAGACTAACTTGACTAATGAGACTAACTTCGAAGTACTCTGCAATTGGTGCAAAATTTGGTGGAATATGTCGTTTGAAGATGTCAAAGCAGTGTTCTACGTCTTCGACAGGTACATATGCGAGTGCCGTCATCATTTGTACATTTTTTTTAAATGTTCTGTCTTCGGTGTTTGTGTATTCGGTAACTAAACCCTCACTTTGAACTTTACGATACACTGATTGCTTTAAGTGGAAAAAGCATCCTTTTACAGTTGCGTTAAAAGTGGCGCATGCATTAATTATTGACAATTCGAAGTCCGACATGATGTATTGAGGTTGCATGGCAAGACCAAGTTCCCGGCCTTTCGATAAAACCACGTCGAAGACTGTTGCGTACGCTGTTTCATTTTTGCTCTCTAGCAGCGCGTAGATGAAGGGTAAAGCTATTTCTTGTTCTAAGCCAGTGTTAGATACTTGAACTACGGAACCCATTATAACAAATAATTGAACAAAAATTGAGGGTGCCGTTTCGAAAGTTCCGTCTAAAAACCAAGTGCGACATTTATCGAGTGCGTGTAAATTTTGTTGAGTGCTGAAAATCACAATTCGTTCCGAATCTTCAACTTCTTCATCCGAGTCCGCCTCCTCATAGGAGTCGTAAAGCAGAAATGCCTCGCCTATAGTTGGAAAAAGGAATTAGTGACGAATTACTGGAAATCAGATCAGTGAAAAATTACCACTCAAAGCAGTTTTGTAAATCGAAGGAATTTTGCCCAAATCGGAAAGATTGACTGGATTGGTAGGAAGATTTTTGTTTCGTTGTCTCGTGATGATTTTCTTCAAGTTGCTTCTTTCGGGGAGCTCTGCCAGAACTTCTGAAGGCACTTCGCTCAAAGCTCGCATAATCTGCACTGGAGGAGCTTCGGGATGTTCGAGAGCCTTTCTTTTCATTGCATTGATGCATTTCAGCGCGCTAACCTCTTCCGCATTTGGAATACATTTGTGAACAGACTCAAGCGGTCCCCCACGGACAATTTCGACAGTTTGGCCGCGTGCAGTTGTGGTTGCCGAGGCATAACAACGAGGTTTCTGCTTGCACTTCCACCTGACATTTCCTCCTGATGTTTCCGTATGCTTATAATAGAGGTAACCGTCGACGTGCAATAGAAATCCAGTTTTATTAGGAATCAATTCAATTACGGACATACTGATAGCACAACTGATTTTGATGACACAACTGACGCTTGACATTAAATTTGTTTGACATGAAGGTAGACGTGACATGAAGAAAAGAAGTTCGAAACAAGTTCGAACAATCGAATGTTTGAAAAAATAATTCCGATTTTAAATAGGTGGGGAAAAAAGACATGGGGAAAAACAGGTGGGGAAAAATGTCCCCCCCCCCCTCTGTTGTTGATGGTATGTATATTGATAATGAGTGCTTAGCACTCGAAATGTACATCTAACACATAAAAATAAAAGTGAAGTAAGGAATAAAAACAGTTTCTTCATTGTGATTAAATACTCCACATAACTCAAATCAAACAATTAATGTATATTGATTGTATTTGTGTTGTTGTCGCCATATTGTGTAGTTTTTTGTCGCATTTGTATGTTGTTTGTCTAGATTGTATCTCGAACGCAGTTGTGAATTTGTTTGTTAACGTAGGTATGTCTGATTTAAATGTTTGTAGTAGTTTTTTGTCACCATCGTCGGATTTTTTTTTCTTCCTAAACAGTCATTTATTGTCTTCCATGTTTTTTTCATATCATGTCCTATGTTACTAAATGTATTTTCATAAAATATTTTTTTTGCGTATTTAATCTGTTCTGTCACTTTAAAATTATTATTATTATAAATAAGAATTAGGCACAATTACCAAATATCAACAGTCTTTTTCTGTAAATAGTAAGTATAATAGTACAATATACTGATGAGAATAAATACGAAATGCGCGATAATTTCAAAATATGAGTTACAAATCCCGGCGCATCCACCAAAAATGTTAGTTGAATAATAACTTTATATTAGCGTCAAAAATCGTACGAAAGATCAAGTGAAATGATTTCTTATAATATTTGAATTTGAATTAAAGGCACTTGGTTTGTTTCGCGAATTTCTTTATTATCCAAATAGTTTCGACTTATCGTCATTCTCAAGAAATAATGTACAGAAAATATATTTTTACAGAGTTATATACAAAATCAGGTAGTAATGGCAGTGAGGATGGGAGAGCGCCAGATGTCTTCGCGTTGTATTCCCCGTTTTATTTTATTTTTATATATTTACATCACGTATTCATAACGATCCCAAATATTCGACAATCACTTCTTCAGATTTAATTCTTCCACTTATATTTCTAACCACGCGTAAAATTTACATAACACAAATACCGTGCGATTATTTAAAACATGATTTAGAGAAGGCTTGGAATATAAAAATAGATTAGCGCTATTGACCGTTAACATATAATTTAGCATAACCTCAAATTTATTCTATCATTCAATTAGCATTCTGGGCAACCGCACAAAAATAATGCCGCCTACTCTAAATCATAATTTAAATGATCGCAGGGTATTTCAAGTCTCTTTTCTCGCTCCAATGACGTTAATTTTATTTAACAACGCTTGTGAGTTGATTGCTTTTTTAAATAACAAAGTTAATATCTTATTTAAGTAGAAAAATTTGTTAAGGGCTGAAGAGTGGGGTGGTTTAAAGGCCGCGGCGAAGGCATCGATTAGCGTTCGCGGAGTCCGCGCCGCGCGTCTCCTCCACGCAATCTCCGGAGGAGGAGGAAAGGGACGGCCTTTTTGGCCCTTTTCGTCCCTTCTTCTTCATTTTCTTCTCCTCTTTTTTTGTTGTGTTTAATCCCGCCACCTTCGCCGCTCCCCGAATTCTTGGAACGTTTGGGGCGGCCCGCCCGACTCCGTACGCAACTGGTGTTTCCACACATGCATCCCCTAATGTACGAACTAATTGAATTACCCGCAGAGATAGTCTCATGGAATCAAATTGAATCAAGGCAATAGTAAAAACTAAAAAATGCAGACAGGAATAATCAAACAATATGATCACTAAAATTAAATATTACATGTAAGATTACGATAAAATTCGTAGAAACCGCAAACAGTAGGTCTTAACCTAAAACTAATCTATATACATAGTATCATTGACACTTCCACTAGGAAATTATTAATTCCTGTACTAAACACAAAGACTTTGATTCAAGCATGTTGCCTCTCTCAAATTTTCTGTGTTAGCATCATTACACAAAAAGTTGGAGAGATGCAACATGCCCAAATCAAAGCCTG
Source organism: Philonthus cognatus (assembly GCA_932526585.2). Lineage (NCBI taxonomy): Eukaryota > Metazoa > Arthropoda > Insecta > Coleoptera > Staphylinidae > Philonthus > Philonthus cognatus. The sequence continues at coordinate 2,602,070 of OW052251.1, forward strand.
TCTATTTAGTATAAGTGACTGTAAAGTCAGTACTTGTGTAGTAATTGAAGCACTCGGGAAGTTAAATAACAAGTTAAGTGCGGGCCCGGATGGAATTCCAGCTCTAATAATAAAAGATTGTCGTGATATTATTGCTAGACCTTTAACGCATATCTTTAACTTATGCCTGACCTATAGCAAAGTTCCATTATGTTGGAAAAGTGCACGTATTGTACCCGTCTTTAAATCGGGCAATAAAAGGGACGTTCCGAACTATCGCCCTATTGCTATTATCTCTAACGTTGCAAAGTGTTTTGAACTTATTCTTTGTAAATATATTAATCCTTAGGTTAATAATAAATTGTCCTCATATCAACATGGCATCAGGCCCATGAAATCAACTGTGTCAAATATTTTATTGAAAACCCAATTTATTTCAAAATTTATGGATAATCGCACTCAGGTGGACGTCATTTACACTGACATATCGAAAGCTTTCGATAGAATTAATCATGGGATCCTGATAAATAAATTAAAACGGTTTGGGTTTTCCACTGGTTTATGTGATTTATTTCAGAGTTATCTTAGTAACAGACATTTAGTTGTGGAATATAAGGGATATCAGTCAAATCAATTTATCGCATCCTCAGGTGTCCCGCAGGGATCCAACCTAGGACCTGTCTTATTTAATTGCTTCATAAATGATATAGCTGATAAAATATCACATAACATCTTGATATTTGCAGATGACCTAAAATTGTTTAATCCAATATTTACTGTAAATGATTGCCAATATTTACAGGATAATCTTGAGATAATAATTAACTGGTGTAGGGATAACAATGTCTCATTGAATGTAGACAAATGCAAGGTTATGTCATATACTAAAAACACTTATGATTATAGCATCAATGGTACAGTGTTGTCCCGTGTAGTATTGTTTAAAGATTTGGGTGTGATATTCGACGATCATTTATCTTTCAATGATCATATTATGAAAATTGTCTCAACCGCCAACCGTTCCTTAGGTTTTATAATACGGAATTGTAAGTCATTTAGGAATATTGGTGCAATAAAAACCCTTTATTTTGCATTTGTGCGTAGTAAGCTGGAGTATGCTTCAAGTGTTTGGGATCCACACTACTCTAAGTACTCCTCGATGATTGAAGCTATACAAAAGAGGTTTGTTAAGTATCTCCATTTTAAGAAGTACGGGGCTTATCCTGATTTTAATTACGATTATGCTGCGTTGTTAGATGAATTTGAAATGCACTCCTTAGGATGTCGCCGTAAGGCGAATTTAGTGACAACGCTCTTTAAGGTACTCAATGGTCAAATTGATTGCCCTGAATTGTTGGAGCAACTGAATATATTGGTGCCCTGTAGTGTAAGAACTAAACGTCTATTTCAGCTACCAATACCCAAAACGAACGTACTGGTCAGATCGCCGATGTATTCTATGTGCGCTACGTACAACAAACTCTTTAATACAAATACAGTTGTGGATATATTCAACTTTAAATCAGCGAAAGAATTCTTCAATGTGATCATTGAGTATCTTTCTTAGTTTATTTTCTTAGTTTTTTTTTACTTTTAGTTTATTTCTTGTTATTAGCTTAGTAACCTGAAAATTTCGTTTATTTACAATGTTAATTTTCTTTAATTAAAATTATTGTGTTTTTTTCTTTATTTGTAATAACTTCAATCTGTAAGTGGACCTTGTTCCGTTGGTTGAATAAATAAATAAATAAGACAAAAATAACTGTGGCTTAAATTTGTGCGTACAAATAATCTGAAGTATTTAATTAAAACACAACAAATACATCAAAATTAAATAATTCAGTTTATTTTTTAAACACACATTTAAGACTGTAAGGAATAACAGTCTTTTTATGTAAAATTTAAGAAATATAGTTATTTTTTTCCTGGACTCAACAGAAAGGCCACGCACAGAGCATCTCTCTAAATTTCTGTGTAAGGATTAATAATTTCAAGCTACGCAATAAGGGTGGAAGTTTTTAAGTGCACAACAAAAGGATATTTCGAAAGGGGCGATGAAAAACTACTGGAATCTTAGGGGAATCAACGTCGGTGGCAAACAAATTCAAATTTCTGATTGAGATAAATATTTCCTTCGCAGTATATTCTTCTTTAAAAATCAAGCTGAGTCTCCTATAAATCACAAACATATAATAATAATACTTCTTTATTTCATACAAATATAAACATAACAATCTACATAATGTATAAAATGGTGTCCAAATAAAGAAAAATTAATTAGTGTTAATTCATATTCATATACTCTATACTTTGTTAGTTGGTTTGAAGAGAATATGACCTTTACGTTACATATACTTTAATAGAGCGTTGTAACAAATCAAATTAAATAAGATTTTAAATATTTCATTGTATAATCCAATATCCAGAGGTGTATTTGCACGGAAAGGTAGTTGTTTCAATGGATATTTACTGTCTTAAGTTGTCTTGTTAATTAAGACATTGTTTGCATTATCCGGAATAGTTTTTTCGTAATTTTATATATTATGTTCATATACTCTTCAACAGTATAGGGTTCTAAGTCGCAGAGAAGTGCGTAAATTTAACGCTTATACGTTGTTATATTTCGTTCCTCCTTATTATAAGTTTGTAGGCGATTAAAATACCTTGAAGACGCATAATAAACTCCCTTCTGTGTACGGATGCGGTTAACCAGAGGACATCGTTTGTTTACTTTATTCCTTGTATCATATCCCTGATTTATTTCAAAGCAGGTATACAGGGTGTCTACGCTAAACCGTTCGTTAAAAGTTTATAGGGTTGCCGTTGCACTAAAAACTTGAAAACAATCCTTGGCATATGGTTGAATCAGTTCTCCTAATGTGAAATATTTTCAACTTTATATCACTTCCGGTTTCACCGAAAGTAGCACCAAATTTGTCATTTTAAATAGAACACCCTACATATTAGTAACTTTTTGGATTCCTTGATTAAATTGCAACATATTTTATTCAAACATATGTACGATTAACTCTTACAGTTTTCAAGAAATAAACATATTTCTAAAATGTTGACCTCTAAAAGGCATCTTGAAATCTGTCTGTAACTTCTCTTAAGAATTAGATAAAAATATGATTTATATCTCTACTTGTACCTAGAGGATGCCTCTATGAGTAAATTAATTGGAAACGGTCAATTTTGACAATAAGTGTTCTTAAAATGTCAATATCTAAGTGCTCTCTTCAATATCAAGTAATTCAATTTTTTTAAATGGAATGGCCAAATTTTTATGACGTAGTACGATTGGGGGGAAAATTTCCTACAAAAAAGTATTATACAACTATACTATATATATTTATATATATATTATATTTATATTTTATTATTGTATTATTTGTATTAAATTTTTGTTGTTGTTGTAGTAATTATATTTAGTTAACTATTAATTTGTAAAATGGATTTTCCGTTAAATAAATAAATAAATACTTCTAAAGCGAGTAGTTTTCGAATTATTTCGAAATTTCGTTTTTCGTCTCATTTATGCAGGGTAATGACATTTCTTTCATGTACACGGAGTTTTTCTTTAAAATATACGTATTCCAAATTCAGATTGTTTTTTTTAAATTTTTAGTTATTTGTTGTTTTTTTAAGGGTTCAATTTGAAGCTCTAAACAAGTGTTTTCCACTCCCAGACTAAGCATGAAGTAAAATTTCGAGTTTAGAAAAGCCCCGTGAAAATTTGTCGAGGGTCGCGCAGCGACCCGAGACAAATTTTCTGGGCTTTTCTAAACTCGAAATTTTACTTCATGCGCCACGCGTATAAATCACTAAAATATTGTGAATTCTATGTATATTTGAACCTCATTTGAAATCAGTGTTTTATACGCGTGGCGCATGAAGTAAAATTTCGAGTTTAGAAAAGCCCTGAAAATTTGTCTCGGGTCGCCGCGCGACCCTCGACAAATTTTCACGGGGCTTTTCTAAACTCGAAATTTTACTTCATGCTTAGTCTGGGAGTGGAAAACACTCGTTTAAAGCTTCAAATTGAACTCTTTTAAAAAACAAAGAATGGCGGAAAACGTACAGCTTTATTCCCTGTATATTATTCAAGTAGCCATTTAGTTTTCATCATTTTCATGGTACTATTCAAATTTATTACAATAAATAAGTAGTTCTTTAATGCTCATTGTTTATTTTGTTAGGGCGTAGGTAAAGTATCGTACGTTTCTCGAGCAATTACATACTCGCGGAATTATGCACTCGCCGCTGCGCGGCTCGTGCGCAACATGTCCGGTCATATGTAATATGCTGCATACCACCCTCGTTACTTAATATACTATTATTATTTGACATTTCGCATTACATACGCGACAAAACAAAAGCATTACTACCTGCCTACTAAAATTCAGTTGCGACTTATGCGCGCATTATTCCCTGCATAAATGCGACGAAAAACGAATTTTCGAAATAATTCGAAAACCAATTGCTTTAGGAGTATAGTTGTTAATACTTATTTGTAGGAAATCTTCCCCCCAATCGTACCACATGATAAAAGAATAGGTAATTCTATTTAAAAAAAAATGAGTTACGAGATATTGAAGAGGGTACTTCGATATTGACATTTTAAGAACAGTTATTGTCAAAATTGACAGTTTCCAATTAATATACTTATAGAGGCATTCTCTAGGTACAAGTAGAGATATAAATCATATTTTTATTTTACTCTTAAGAGAAGTTACAGACAGATTTTAAGATGCCTTTTAAAGGTCAAAATTTTAGAAATATTTTTTTTCTTGAAAACTATAAGAGATATGTGTATGTATATTTGAATAAAATATGTTGCAATTTAAACGAGGAATCTAAGAATTTACTAATATATAGAGTGTTCCATTTGAAATAAAAAAATTGGTGCTACTTCCGGTGGAACCGGAAGTGATATAAAGTAAAAAATATTTCACATGAGGAGAACTGATTCAACCGTATGACAAGGATTTTTTTCAAATTTTTAGTGCAAAGGCAACCCCATAAACTTTTAACGAACGGTTTAGCGTATCTATCATCATGTTTACGGACAAATAGTAAGTATTCGTAGATGTATATACCGACTGTAGTAAGAATTTTCAGAGAGGCAAATTTTCTTCGGCATGTTTCGGTTGATTTTAAACGAAGCATTATCCGCAGCGCTCGTTTTTGTAGTGCTAGAACCCTGTATAGATCTGTAGAGCCCCCCCACAACAGTTTTTACTAATACTCTTAGCATATAACATGTATTTGTTAATCTAGTACTTAATTTATTTATGTGCTCTTTCCAGTTTAGGTTTTGGTCAAGAGTGATACCAAGTACTTTTGTGTTGTTTACTATTTTATAATTTGTTTCATTAAAACATACGGTGTCACTTAAATCATCAGTATCTTATTTGAAAAATTATACAATTTGTTTTATCTTTATTTAGCAAGAGTTTGTTAATATTGAACCAATTTTCTAAATATTTCAAAACGACTGTTGCATTGTCTTTTAATTGTCGCAAAGCGACATTAGTATCATCGGCATAATTTACTAGTACTGATTTATGTTGGATATCTTTTTGCACAAAAAACATCGTTAATATAGATATTAAACAAGCACACTTCCTTGTGGGACTTCTAATTTGACAGTTAATGGTGTTGACTGATGAAAATTATTACTATGTGTAATTTCTATACCAAGCACACTTAATTGTGGGACGGCTAATTTGACAATTACTGGTGTTGACTGATCAATATTATTACTATGTGTAATTTGTACTATTTGTGTTCCATTTTTCAAATAAGAAGTTAACCATGAATTTGCTGTACCGCGTATACTATAAGAATTAGGTTTATCAAATTGTCGATTGTGTGGTATACTATTAAAAGCCTTTGATAAATCCAAAAAATACATATTCAGGGAACTTTTCTTTAAGGTTAACTGTAAATGTTAAGACATTCGTTGTTTTTTTATGAGAGTTTAATTTGAAGCTTTAAACGAGTGTTCTCCACTCTTAGACTAAGCATGTAGTAAAATTCTAAGCTTAGAAAAGATGAGCACATAATTAAATTTTTGAAATTAAAAACACACTACAGTTATACAAAGAGTTTTTCTTTGAAGTAGATGTATTCCAAATTCAGCGTATTTTTTTTAAATCTTTAGATATTCCTTGTTTTTTTGAAAGAGTTCAATTTGAAGCTTTAAACGAGTGTTTTCCACTCCCAGACTAAGCATGAAGTAAAATTTCGAGTTTAGAAAAGCCCCGTGAAAATTTGTCGAGGGTCGCGTAGCGACCCGAGACAAATTTTCTGGGCTTTTCTAAACTCGAAATTTTACTTCATGCGCCACGCGTATAAAACACGTAAATACTGTGAAATTTATGTATATTTTAACCTCACTTGAAATCATTGTTATATACCCGTAGCACATGAAGTAAATTTTCGAGTATCTATAACTTACACTTCAGGTAATTTTAATAAGATATCTCTGATAAAGAGTATTGCTTACTGAAGATAGTGTTAGTGTATTATCAAGCTTCTGTTTTCTGGGCTTTTCTAAACTCAAAATTTTACTTCATGCGCCACGCGTATAAAACACTGATTTCAAGTGAAGGTAAAAATACACTGCTAAGACAATGTGCTAAAGTAGTATATTTTAACCTTCAGTTCGAATCTATGACCTTTAATTTAATATCTTGTGCGACCCCATCAGACGTTTCTAACTCGAGATATGGCTCAAAATGTGAAGCTCCCACCCAAAAAAAAAAAAAAAAAAAAAAAACGTTAACCTAGCCATAAAATTAGCCATAAAAAAAAATTTTATGTGAGAAAATCACACGAAGAGTTTATTTATGGCTAATTTTACGGCTAGGTTATCGGTTATCGTTTTTTTTTTGCGGAGGAAGCTCTACATTTTGATCCATAACTCGAGTTACAAACGTCTGATTGGGTCGCACAAGATATCAAATTAGCGGGCCAAAATGCATAAGAAAAATATCATATGTTCAATAAAAGAAAACCTCAAGAGTGCCATGGAAAATATTGTAGGTTGGCAACTCTGAAATTATACACTAAAGAAGACTGTTATTCTTTACTTCACTTTTTAAAGTGAAGTAAGGAATAACAGTCTTTTTTTGTGTAATAATCACTTTACGTAAACTCAAAAACATACAGTTATTCTGAAGTTAGTTAAAGCGTGTAGCCAACTTAAATTTAAAAAAAGATTAAATCATGGCAGTCAAGAGACTTTTTTTTGTTGAACATACGATCTATTGGCATTAAATGTGCAGATTTTTTTAAAATTTTATAAACTAGTGTAATTAATGAAAGAAGCTAATTACCTTTAGATGACCAAATCGAAGTTTATATTCAACTTACATAACTAGTAATGGACTGTAACGTTTTCGAGTTCAATAACAAATTTTACAAACAAACCTTTGGCACTGCTATGAGAAACCCCTCATCCCCCTTTTTAGCTAATATTTTCCTAAATCACTTTGAAAATAATGCCAAAAATACTTTAACCTAGTTCCCGGACATTTGGTTTCGTTATGTTGATGACCTATTTGCAATAGTCAACTCAGATTTTAATATTAACACTTTTATCACATCGCTCAACAGTTTTTATAATAGTATTATTAAACTCACCCATGAAACTTTAATTATTATTTCAAAGAAACCTCATTAAATATATTAAAGAGTAAATTGCCAGTACAAAACGCAAACTATGTATGTAATATACCTATACATAATATCACAATGTTCCTAGAACCAATCACCAGCACAGAATTAATAAACATAATCGCTAATATGGAAAATAAAAAATCGTTCGGTCACGATGGCACTCCAATATCTTTAATAAAACATTCGATCCATATTATTGCTGAGCCACTTATTAATATTTTTAATAGCTCTTTTTCTTCAGGTACCTATCCTGATAAATTAAAACAGTCCATTGTAACACCCATATATAAAAAGGGCAACGCCGATGACTACAACAACTATAGGCCCATATCAATACTAAGCACATTTTCTAAGATACTAGAATCAATTATGGCAAAACGTCTCACAGCATTTTTTTCAAAAGAATAACTTGTTCACAAATAATCAGCATGGGTATACTTCTGGTAGAAGTATTGATACTGCTCTTTTTCAGTACCTCAACTCCATTCTATTTGCCTTGGATAAAAAGGAATGTATGTGTGGTGTGCTATTGGATCTGTCTAAAGCCTTCGACACCATAGACCATTCAATACTACTTATCAAATTAGACCACTATGGAGTACGGGATATTGTGGGGGAGTAGTTCAAATCATATCTAGAAAATCGCTCACAAACGGTAAAAATAAGTAGTAGTAGCCATGAAACCATTTCTGATATGTTGGAGACTAACATAGGTGTCCCGCAGGGGAGTATTCTGGGTCCACTGCTATTTATTATATACTTAAACGACATATCCCACATTACCAACGATAACTGTAACCTGACCTGTTATGCAGACGACAGCAACCTTCTGCTACTTGGAAAAACATATCACCAATTGACTGATATAGGCAATTCTGTTATGGAGAAACTTAATGAGTGGTTTGTCAACAATAAATTAATTCTTAATACAGAAAAGACAAGCGTAATTTATTTTAAAACAAATCAATCTATAACAACTCCTAACAACATCATACTAAACAACACACCCTTTGAATTCACAAACACGGCGAAATTTCTTACAATCACGATCGATGAAACTCTCAGCTATAAAAAGCATATTAATAATCTTGCCTATAAACTTTACAAAAGTTGTTACGGATTAAAAATACTAACAAAATACACGAACACGGCGATATCTAAAACATTTTATTTTGCGAACTTTTACTCACATTTTAAATATGGAATCATATTTTGGGGTAGCAGTATTCATAATGATATTATCTTTAAAGCTCAAAAGCGTGCCATACCAACAATTTGTAAAATGAGACAGCGTGACAGCTGTAAAGGTATTTTCAAAAATATTTGAATACTGACTACACCTGCTATTTACATATATGAATGCATAAAATTTATAACCAAAAATAAACATTTATTTTCAAAATATACGTTAAACAGTCGTCACAATACAAGGCACGGTGATGCATATGTGTACCCATCACACCGACTAACAATGTTAGAAAGAGGTCCCCTATACAACTGTATCAAATTTTATAACCATCTACCAGAATACATAAAAAAAGAAATTAATTATAACAATGTCAAAAGAATGTCGTATGAGTTACTATGCACGTTGGAGCCATATAATGTGGACGTGTATCTAAACAACACATGTAACATTTAATTTAAGTTTTCTCTTATTTTGACGTATTTCCATGCCTTTGTTGTATATATAAATTATTTGTATATGTAATCACTTGCACTGGAAATAAACATTATTATTATTATTATTATTATTATTAATGTAAAATAATAAGTCATTACCATTCTTAGACCTTTTAATTTCAAGAAATAATAATAAACTAGAATTTAACATTTTTAGAAAACCCACACATACTTTTAATTATCTCTATGCTAATTCTTATGCTCCAATGAAGTACAAGTTAGCAGCTTTCAATAGCCTCATCCACAGAGCCTTCAGCTTACCTTTATCCACCAAAAATAGGGAAAATGAATTAAAAGTTATACACAATATCGCGAGAAACCTTCAATACAATAGTCATACCATACAAAAATTAATTAACAAACATGTTTTTAAAAATAAACTTAACAGTAATACATTCTTAACACCTATCAATTCCAATAAAGATAAAAAAATCGTGCGACTAATATATTCCCCTATCTCAGAAATCTATTTTAATAAATTATATAAAAAAATTAACTTAACACTAGCCTTTTATGTTAATTCAAAACTTTGCCACTTATTAGGGAATACATTTAACAAAAAAAAAGAATTAGACCATTCAGGTATTTATTCAATTAGTTGTAGTAACTGTGAAAAGTTGTATATTGGTCAAACGCAACGCAACCTAAGAATTAGATTTAAAGAACATATAGCACACGCACGTAATCTAAATCAAGATAAATCGGCGGTAGCTAACCACATAATCGAAACCGGTCATAAAATCACTGTTAAAAATATCAAATTACTGAAGCATTCGTCGAATTATCAATTAAATATGCTTGAAGCTATCGAAATGAAAAACTCCGAAAATTATTTAATGAATTTGGATCTCAGCCCACTCCAAAATACCTTATTAGATTTAATTTGTACACCTTAATCTGGGTTTCCCCAATACGCTTATCCTATCGTTAACTTGTTTCTCATTGATCACTTGGTAAAATATTTTTATTAATATATAGGTATTTGATTGAAATTCACATGGTTGGTTTTACTAATAAATTGTTTTATTTTCAACTAGTTTCGACTTAATGCCATTTTCAAGAATTATTAGCTTATCCTGTTCATACCGAATAGCCTTAATACCCTTACCCCGCCCATATCGCTACCATTATTTTTTCTTGTGATTGTTAATTATTTTTTTCCCCAATTTCTTGCCTTTACTCCCACCGCATTGTATGTAATCGTTTGTGTATATATGTGTTAAATTTAAGGTTAGTTAGCTAGTATTAATCCATTGATAATGGTCACATTGTGTCCGAAATGTACATATGGAATAAAAATAAAAGTGTGAAGAAAGGTTATTAGTGCTTTATTTATCAATTACCTTTAGATGTTTAGAAGTTTAGAAAAAATTGATTTAGCGTCGTTGAGTTAGTTTTAATCCAAAGGAGTTTGTATTTTTTCGGTGTGTGTGTAATTACAATCGATTTCTCTTATTAAGTGGATTTTGGAAGTTTATTAATTTAAAGCTGAGATTTTATTTTTGTTGAACATACGATCTATTGGCATTAAATGTACAGATTTTTTTTTATTGTGTAAACTAGTATAATTAATGAATGAAGCTAATTACCTTTAGAAGTTTAGAAAAAAATGTTTTAGCGTCGTTGAATTAGTTTTATTCCAAAGGAGTTTGTATTTTTTTTTGTGTGTGTGTAATTACAATCGATTTCTCTTATTGAGTGGGTTTTGGGAGTTTATTAATTTAAAGTTGAGCTCAAAGTTATGTAATTTTCCCCGGCAGTAATTTAAATCATTCGTTATTTACGATCGTCGTTCGTAAGAAAAGTTCCACCTGTGGGTAATTTCGTTTTCCCCTCGTTTCAAAGAAGAAAGAAAAGGCGGCTGCTGCTGCTAAGGGGGTGGTGCGGTGGAAAAGGGGTTGAGGGGTAAAGTAGCGTCGGGAGAAACTTTAAATTGGCGTTTCTTCGTCAGCGTCTCAAAGAAGAGAACGAACCCCCTCGCCGACTCGTTTTATACGCTGGTAATTTATAATGAATAAAATTTGAATTCGACTTAATTGCTAGTCTTGATGGATTTTCCAGGCGCAGGCGGACATTTTACATTTTCCTCCAACCCCCCTCTTCCACCCTCTTCGCTGCTTCGCCTCGATTTTCTCAGAGGGGTGAATACATTTTATAAATTATATCGCGCGGATGGCGGATGGATAGATAGGAAGTGCGGGGGGTGGCGGGGTGCGTTTTCAGGGGGTGAGTTTTGTAAAGGGACGAGCGTCGCGGCGACGGTTTTAAGAACGCGCCATTACGGCCCTTATCGATTTTTAATACTGGATCCCCCTTCCAACCCTTGACGACCAGCGCCGCGTTTCGTTTCGTTTCGTTTCTTCTCCCGCGTGCACTTAATTAAAGGGATGGGGGCGAGGGTTGAAAAAAGGGGATGGGGTTTCAACGACAAAAATTAATATTGCATCACAATTGAATGCTCTTACCATCTACTTCAATAATTTATAACATAAGGTCTAGGAGAAACTCAGTTCAAAAAAAAAACTTTACATACAATTGTTATCTTGGCCAAGTTTCTCATCTTTCACGTGGTAAAACATATTTAACTATGGTTTATAAAAGAAAACACTTAGTTAAATTTCATTATTATTAGTGTTTTCTTTTTTAAATCATACAATTCTTAAGTTCCTTTAAATATACTCATCAAATGCTCATGGTGTTAGCTATCGAATCCATTAATAGTTTTTACATATTGGCTTGATATAGTCATAAATGTTTAGTACAGTGTCGGGACCACACTGACGAGGACCTTGAAGTCCGAAACGCGTCTGTATGTATCAGTATAGTCAGAAATGTTTAGTAATCCTCAACACTGGATCGGCACCACACTGAAGAAGAGCTTGAAGTCCGAAACGCGTCTGTGGGTATCAGTATAGTCAGTATTTCTTAGCACTGTGTCGGGACCACACTGACGAGGACCTTGAAGTCCGAAACGCGTCTGTATGTATCAGTATAGTCAGAAATGTTTAGTAATCCTCAACACTGGATCGGGACCACACTGAAGAAGACCTTGAAGTCCGAAACGCGCCTGTATGTATCAGTATAGTCAGAAATGTTTAGTAATCCTCAACACTGGATCGGCACCACACTGAAGAAAAGCTTGAAGTCCGAAACGCGTCTGTGGGTATCAGTATAGTCAGTATTTCTTAGCACTTTGTCGGGACCACACTGACAAGAACCCTGAAGTCCGAAACGCGTCTGTAGGTATCTGGTGCCGGAATACAGAACTCAAATTCAATTTTTATACTCATCTTGTTGAATTGTTCCTATAAATATACTCATCTCAATGTATATGCTGCAAATTTTAAGGCATTCGTTGTTTCTCTAAAGTCAATTTAAAGTTTAGAACGAGTGTTTGCACTCCCAGACTAAGCATGAAGTAAAATTTCGAGTTTAGAAAAGCCTGAAAATTTGGTTAGGTCGCGTAGCGCGAAGCGCGGAGCGACCTAACCAAATTTTCAGGCTTTTCTAAACTCGAAATTTTACTTCATGCGCCACGTGTGTAAAACACTGATTTAACGTGACGTTCAAGTGTATTTGTAAATTCACGTTAAATCAGTGTTTAATACGCGTGGCGCATGAAGTAAAATTTCGAGTTTAGAAAAGCCCCGTGAAAATTTGTCTCGGGTCGCTGCGCGACCCTCGACAAATTTTCTACGCGGGGCTTTTCTAAACTCGAAATTCTACTTCATGCTTAGTCTGGGAGTGGACAACACTCGTTCTTAGAAGTGTCAAATTGAAGGATCACTCTAGATAACTAAGTTTATTACCTTTTTACAAAGGCTACAGCTCGAAGGACCAATCGTGGTCTTCGGAGACCGAAGGACTAGAGGGAATCGACGTTTTTTTACAAAAAAACAACGAATATTTGAAGGTTTACAGCATGGATAGGAAAGAAAACATCCAATGTTAAATGAATATCGAAGTTAGGTTGGTTTGCTGTGCGTTTTTAACTTCACTTTAAATCAGTGTTTAATACGCGTGGCGCATGAAGTAAAATTTCGAGTTTAGAAAAGCCCCGTGAAAATTTGTCTCGGGTCGCTGCGCGACCCTCGACAAATTTTCTACGCGGGGCTTTTCTAAACTCGAAATTTTACTTCATGCTTAGTCTGGTAGTGGACAACACTCGTTCTTAGAAGTTTTAAATTGAAGGATCACTCTAGATTACTAAGTTTATTACCATTTTACAAAAGCTACAGCTCGAAGGATCAATCATGGTCTGCGGAGACCGAAGGACTACAGGGAATTGAAATTTTTTTACAAGAAAACAACGAATGTCTGAAGGTTTACAGCATGGATAGGAAAGAAAACCAATTTTGAAAAAAATATCGAAGTTGGTTCGGTTTTCAGTGTATTTTTACCTTCACTTGAAATCAGTGTTTTATACGCGTGGCGCATGAAGTAAAATTTCGAGTTTAGAAAAGCCCCATGAAAATTTGTCTCGGGTCGCTGCGCGACCCTCGACAAATTTTCTACGCGGGGCTTTTCTAAACTCGAAATTTTACTTCATGCTTAGCCTGGGAGTGGAAACACTCGCTTAAAGTTCCAGCTTAAACAACGTTAATTATCAGGCTGTAAACATTAATGAGTAAATCACAGCAATTATTTTTTCCGTTTAATCCGTAAATCAACCCCAGTTTAAACCTAATCGAAATTTAAACGCTGGTAATCAATTAACAAACACAATTATCGCCCTTTACGCAAAACCGTGGATTGGTGTAATCGGCAAAGCCTCCCTTTTTTTCCCCAATTTAAAGCGAAAAAGTCCGTGTCTTTTCCCTCACCGCATCCTGTCCTCGCCTCGAGGGGGGATTTTTTCTACGTTTTTTCAATTGACCACAAAACCCTTTTTCAACCCTCGATTCATCCCTTTTTTTTCCCAATAGTGCGCCGCGTTGACCAGAGGGCATATGCTGGGGCAAAAAATCACATACAAACACATCGATTAAATCGGCCCTCGAGGAATTCGATACAAATGACCGTGGATAAATTGGGGTAATTGCGTTTTTTTGATAACATTTGGTTAATGCTACAAAATATTTTTTATTCCTATTGAAATTTATATAATAAATAGGACTATCAAGTATTAATATTATTGATAATTATATTATTTTTGAGATACACAAATTCGATGAATATCTTATATTACCAAATACTGATTGTTTAAATAATAATGAGTTAAAAATAGTCCAGAAAGTAATGAAATTCCACCTTTTCACATTGTATTTATCTAGATAGTATGTAAACTGACGTAATTATCATTTTCTGCATAACTGAGTAAACATTTCTGATTGCAATTATTAATACTCTATTATGTTTCAATAAACATATTTGTTTGCAAAATATTAATAGGAATGCGAATAAATGTTGGTCATTTACTAATAAAAAACGTAAAACGAATGGGTTTCCAAGTCAAATAATAATAATAATAATAATAGTAATAATAATAATAATAATAATAGTGCCGCAGCACAATGTGCATGATGTGGCCGCTGTTAAAAACTCTCTCCGCGGCAAGTACAAGCACCTTGTCAGACAGATCTGGTCATCAGAGCTGTCTGGTAAAAACAAGGTGCTTGCCACAAATATGCTTGCCGTTCCGATAGTCATGTACTCGTTCGGGGTAATAAAATGGACGAGGGAAGAGTTGCGCACCCTTGACATCGACACACGAAAACGGATGCATCTCTTTAGGAGTTTACATCCAAAGTCGTCCGTCCCACGGCTTTATCTCCCACGCCATCTGGGAGGCCGTGGCCTCTTAGCGCTGGAGTGCCTCCACGATAGAGTGGTCCTGGGTACGGCTTGTAAGGTCGTACAAAGTTCTGACCCCCTGCTCCGCATGGTGCGAGAGCACGAACAAACAGGGGCCGGGGCATTTATCTTAAAGGCAGCACAAAAGGCAGCTGAAGACCTCGGTTTAAACTTCGATAACGGTCAGGGAGAACTCGCTACGCTCAATCCTGACCAGTTAAGAGTCCAGCTGAAAACCGCTGAAGTCCAAAAGCTGCTTCAACGCCACATGGACAAGCCAATGCATTCCGTCTTCTTTAAGAACTTAGAAGAACTTGGCTTGTCCAAGCAGCTAACGTTTGGATTCCTGCGAGCAGCTGGACTAAAGTCAGAAACTGAGGGCTTCATCATAGCTTGTCAAGACGGTGTACATAACACCTTGGTCTACCGTAGCCGCATTATGGGTGTAGATGTCCCGGATATACGCTGTAGGGCGTGTCACGGGGCGCCGGAGACAATAATGCATCTGCTATCTTCATGCGGAGCATATGCGTCTTCGGCCTACATCCATAGACATAACGCGGCGCTACGAATGCTATATTACCACCTCAGGCACTCGTACGGTATCGACGAAACACCAGTGCTGCCATATGCCCCGGATGATATTGAGTCCGTAGTGGAGAATGAGAGGTGCCGAATATATTGGAACTTCTCATTCCCAACGCTCAGGCAAATACGAGCAAACAAGCCTGACATAGTCCTCCTCGACCACCGTCTAAAAACGATGTTTGTCATCGAATTCTCTGCACCAGCAGAGACAAACATCGTTTTAAAAGAGGAGGAAAAACGGACGAAATATCAGGATCTTTTGTACGACATGAGCAGACTCTACCCAGGCCATACTGTTAAGTTGGTGGTATTAGTCGTCGATGCTCTAGGCGGCATCAGTGGCTCAATGCTGAGCAGCCTTAGGGCCATACCAGCATGTCGCGACACCGCACACTCCCAGAAGGCCGTGATCGTGGGTTCGCTGCGTCTGCTGAGATCGCATACCGTTAGGCACCACTAGTTACCCCACTTCCAGGCTTGGAGGAGGTAACTAGGGGATATATTTGGCACCCTCTCCACATGAAATCAGAGGCATGTGGGTGTAGAGGGTGACCATTCAATTTAAAAAAAAAAAAAAAAGTAATAATAATAATCTTTATTAATCCATATTAATCTAGAGATATTGGACAAGTCAAGTTCAAGATAATATAAATCTATTTCTAAACATTATAACAGAATAAAGGAACACATTATTGTAAAAAATCATCTCTGTTATAATATAGGTTCTCCATTAGGTATATTTTTAGTTTATTCTTAAAATCTTTGTATGCTGTGGTACTTTTTATGTCCGGTGGTAATTTTTTTATAAATTTTAACACAGTTATGATTTGGCCCTCGTTCATATTGTGTCGTGCCATGACTTGTAACCGCAAGACTATTTCGATGACGGGTGTCATAACTGTGAAAATTAGAGTTTCTTTCGAAATAATATAGATGCTTTTTTACAAATAAACTACATCTTAAAATATATATACAAGGGAATGTAAGTATATTATATTTAGAAAATATTGGTTTACATGATTCTCTAGGAGCTATATTATATAATATTCTTTTTTGTAATACAAATATTCGACTTCGGAGAGCTGGTTTTTCCCAAATGATGATATTCTATGACAGATGAGAATAAGCAAGCGCATAATATATTTCCAATAAATTAGGCAGTGCCACCGTTCTTCTGAGGCTTAGAATTGCATAATATGCCTTGTTGAGCTTACTGCATACGAGATCTATATGCTTATTCCATGATAGTTGCGGATCAATGTATATGCCCGAAAATTTCGTTGATTTTACTATATCGGCGTGCAGTATGTACTCTGGGATTTTAGTATTGTAGAAGTACATACATGCGGTTTTACTCTGATTCAAAATCAGCATATTTTTGTCACACCAACATTTTACTTCGTCTATAGTTTGTTGGATGGAAGTTTTTAGTGTAGTAGAATCGGTGGATGAAACAATGACTGATGTATCATCGGCAAAATTAATTAGCTTTCCGTTACTAATATAACTTGATATGTCATTTATATACAACAAAAATATTAAGGGTCCCAACACCGAGCCCTGCGCTACACCTGTAGATATGGTATGTACATTTGAGTCGAAATTATTACATTTAACATAATATTTTCTACCGCTCAAGAAAGAAATTAGAAAATCTAAGATATTTCCCCGTATTCCCAGTTTATTTAATTTATCCTTAACAAATTCTATATTAACAGTATCAAAAGCTTTCGATAAATCAAATGACGTATAATCAAGAAATAAATAATTCTATGCAAGAAACCGTAGACCTGTTTGCAAATTACTTTTCTTCCGTTTACTCTTTAGATAAAGCGGTTACCTCTTAACGTGTTTTCTCTAATAGCTCAATAAATTCCAATTATACCTTTTCGATTCCAACAATGGCATGCACAAAGGAGATTTCCGTAAATTAATAACTAAATAAATAAATAGCGTTATTTAATAAAATAAATAAACTAAAATTATAATCTACTTGTGGACCCGACAATATTTCAAACATCTTTTTAAAACAGTGCATTGTTACACTCTCTAAACCTTTCACTTATTTGTTCGAACGCTCTATTGCCTTGCAAAATATGCCTGCAATTTGAAAACGCAGTTTTATCTTTCCTATTTTCAAATCAGGCAAACGCTCCGATTTAAAAAATTATCGCGGGGTGGGCATACAACCGTATATTCCAAACATTCTTGATTGCATTCTTGCAAAGCAATTAATGTGGATGGTAAAGGGTTTTATAATCGATAACCAGCATGGATTTTACTCTAGAAGATTAACTTTTACTAACCTTATTGAGTTTTAAAATTACTCACTAGCAGCTTTGGAGGATCGTTGTTAAGTTGATACAATCTACACAGACTTTGATAAACTTAACCATGACATAATAATTGGGCAACTGAGGGCTGGAAACATAAATGATGGTGTAGTTATTTGAATAGAGAGTTTTTTGAGGGATAGATTTTAGTGTGTGAAGATAGATAATTGTATTTCCAATGCAATATGCGTAACGTCAGGGGTACCTCAAGGCGCACACATTGGTCCTATTCTCTTCAATATCTTTTTCTACTCCCATCTTTAAAACACCCATTATCGCATATGTTTCCATGACACTAAGTGATCTCTTAAATACACATTCGTCAAGCCGTAGGTTCGTGCGTTTTAGTCACGGGGTGAATTTAGGAACAGATTTTTAACCACGACCTGAAGCAAGCTTTGGATTATTAGTTGTCACATGTCAAACATTTCAACCCGACGCGGTGCGAAAACGTGCAAGTAATTTTCAGTTTTACAGCAAAAAATAAAGTACTTTTCGTGTAAATAATGAACGATAGTGAAAGTGACGGGGATCCCCCCGAAATTATTGAAGCAGCAGCATCGGCAACTGCTAGTTTGCTGCCGCCGAAATCGAAAAACCAATACGAACGTACATACAAAGTATTCCAAGATTGGCGTCAAGAAAAGCAAACAAATTCATTCTCTGAAAATGTGCTCCTTGCATATTTCGAACAACTTTCAAAACGGATGAAACCGTCTTCTCTGTGGGCAATCTATTCAATGTTACGGATGACATCAAATATTAAAAATAATATCGATATAAGCAAGTACTCCAAATTGTGCGCGTTTCTGAAAAGGAAATCAGACGGTTGCAGACCTAAAAAGTCAAAAACGTTGACATCGCAGCAAATTAAAGAATTTTTGTCGTCGGCTCCAGATAAAGAATACCTATTTACAAAGGTAAAATGTAAAACCAAATTAAATACTATTATTAAAATTATAAATGTTTTAGGTTGGGTTAATTTTTGGCATAATAGGGGCTTGCCGGAGAGCGCAACTGATAAAAATTGAAATAAGTCATATTGAAGACCTCAAATCTGCTATCTTAGTTCACATTCCCGACACAAAGACAAAAACGGAACGTCAGTTTGTTATTGGAGGTACTTTCTATCATACCTGCAAGAAATACATGGAACTTCGACCTCCAAACCTGACAAGTACTCGATTTTTCGTAAATTACCAGAAAGGAAAATGTACCAAATAGCCCATTGGAATAAATAAATTTAGAAACCTCGCTAATGTTGTAGCAACATTTTTAAAGTTGCCTGACCCTGCTTGTTACACCGGCCATTGTTTGAGATGATCATTAGCTACGATTTTAGTAGACTCTGGTGCAGACATCACTGCTTTAAAGCACCATGGAGGATGGCGCTCTACCACTGTGGCAGAGGGTTATATAGATCACTCATTAAACAACAAAATTGAGACAGGGAATAAAATCTTCAATACTGTACAACGTAATGATGTGCAAGATACTGCAGAGAATATTAATATTTCAATTGTTGAAAGTTTCAGCTCTAATTGTAATAAAAATGGAACAAGGAATACTCTCAACTTAAATAAAATAAATAATACACAACACCAAAGAAATGTAGGAGAATCAATGATTTCCTTTAGCAATTGTTATAATGTATCTAATGTGACTGTTAATTTATATGTACCGAAGTAGCATAATTTAATAATTTTGTAATGTTTCCATGTTCGTTTAATAATTTCAAAATGTTTGCATTTTAGTCGTAGAAAAAGTATAGTATGCAATTCGTGTTATAAACTTCTCTAGACACTCGTATTATTAAACACTCGCTCCGCTGCGTAATTATGAACAGTAAATTTCTATTATTATTTCTATTAGTTTTCTTAGAAGCTGATGTTAAATTTAAGTTATTTTTTCTATGGTATGGGCTTAGAGGAAGACCAATCACAGCAATAGGTTTCCACCGAATGCTGTGAATGATCTAAATCCCTTTGACAAATGCATCAGATATATTGTTAAGTCAGTTTTCCTTTGTAGTTATGTTTATATCATTGTTAATATGCAATTTGTCAATAAATGATTTATTATTATTATTATTATACGCCGATGACATGACATGACGGTTGTCAGAACCATCACGGATATTTACAGCTTACAGGAAGATTTGGATAGAGTGTTTGATTGGTGCGAAACGTCGAAACTACACCTTAACACTTAAGACAAATGTAAAGTGGTTTAATTTAACGAATAAAGCACTAATAACCTTTCTTCACACTTTTATTTGAATTACCAAATGTGCATTTCGGACACAAAGTGACCATTATTAATGGATTAACAGTGTGTTAATCCATTGATAATGGTCACTTTATGTCCGAAATGTATGTACATTTGGTAATTCAAATAAACGTGTGAAGAAAGGTTATTAGTGCTTTATTCGTCAAATAAATTTGATCTTCACGTAACTCACAATCAATTTCAATTTATTGTAAAGTGGATTCTTTAGGAAAAACAAGAGATACTCTTATATACGATTACAGTTCTAACAACCTCATTATTGTGCATAATGTACCCATTTTTAAGTAAATAGAATTTATAAATTAGATATAAGACATATTTTGTAATTATTGTATAAAATCGAGATTTTCCGTTTTCGAAATAAATAAATAAAGAATCACTAAATAAAGTGTACAAATCCTTTAAAAATATTTTGTTTAACCCAAACAAACTTGAAAATATTAAACAAAACAAAGCATTAATTAAAATCCACGCTTTTGCTTTATTTATAACATTATCAGAATCTTAATAGCGTTTAATTACAAAAAGGGCTTTGCAATATTTACAAATAATTATTTTCAACGAAATAACTAAGGAAAAGTTTACGTGAAATTAAAATTAATTACGGCCATTGGAGCCTCCTTGCAGGAAAAAAATAATTGCTCGTGCGTAAATTCGTCGACGGGTATTTAAAATATTTAATAAGGGCGGCGTTCTCAAAAAGTAAACAGAAATCGAGGACAAATAAAACGGCGCGCAAATAATAAATTTTATGCTCAAATATTAAAACGCCGGTTGAATGGAAGGGATTTATTTACTGAATATCATGTTAATAATTCATAGGTTTGTTATTATGATTAGGAAAAAATTCAACATTAAATATATTTGTAAGAATATTCAATGAAAAATTTGATCGTCAAATATTAAAACGCCGCACAGTGTGGCCGATTGATGGCAGCGCGGCCGAAGGTGTGCGCGGGGAGGTAATTCTCAACATTAAATGTTTAAAAAACTAGGTACTGCATCATGTTCCTCATACTTCAGAACCCCGAAGTATAGATTTTCAACAAAATAGTGTTTATAATCAACAAGTTTGTCATTCATAAACATCGTCAATTTTCAGATGAGAGTTTATATCGAAAATCGATGCGCGGTTAAGTAGATATATTTTCGTAATCGCTCAAAATATTTATCTACTGTTTTTTTTTTTATGTTAAAACAAATGTCCTGTGCTTCAGATACATGAAAACCCAAATTAATATCTTGATTAATTTTTGAATTATTATTTTTTCAAATTTCATAATTTTTAAACATAAATTTAAACTTTGCGAGACCCGCAGAGACGCAATTCAAATTTGTGCAACCTATAATTACTACTAAATCATAGCCCCAAGTTTTCTTTATAACAGGAATTTTTTATTTTAAAAATATCGAAATAACTTTTTGAGAAAAAATTTGATTATGTCGCGAGTCACCTCAAAACGTCTATTACGCGCAGGTATAAGCTAGTTCGGCTGGAAGATGACCGCGCGGACGCGAGTTCTTGCAAAATTTAAATAAACTTGTTATTTGTAATAATAAAAATATATAGTCGAAAAATAACACTGTCAATTAAAATACGGACAAGTTTACTCGAAAACTTGAATTTAGCATTTAAATCATGTCTGTTTTCAGATTAAATAAAAAATAAATAGTCTCCTTCTTTGTAATTTTCTCGTTCCCTCATCTATATTTAAGTCAGACGGGTGTAATTACAATTCACTTATACGTATGCCTTATTAAAGAAAATGATGAGAAATCGAACAAATGGCCCTGAATAAAACAAAAGGCTTCGCTAGGTGCGTGAGTCAAATGCAGCATGAATTTCGTTTTATCTCTAAGAAATCGAGTGAATCATGAGCTAAATATTGAGTTTAATATCTATATACATATAATATATATGTATAGTCCAGTTCACGAGACTATATATATATTTATATATATACCACGCGTATAAAACACTGATTTCAAGTGAGGTTCAAATATACTTAGGGTTCACAATATTTTAGTGTTTTATACGCGTGGCGCATGAAGTAAAATTTCGAGTTTAGAAAAGCCCAGAAAATTTGTCTCGGGTCGCTGCGCGACCCTTGACAAATTTTCACGGGGCTTTTCTAAACTCGAAATTTTACTTCATGCTTAGTCTGGGAGTGGAAAACACTCGTTTAAGATTTCAAATTGAACTCTTTTAAAAAACAACGAATATTTAAATATTTAAAGAAAATAATCTGAATTTAGAATACGTATACTTTAAAGAAAAACTCCCTGTAAATACTCACATGGAAAATCAAACTAAAAACGCACCTGTTTCGTTATATAGTTGTACGTATGTCGATAGAAATCAAAATCGTGAATATTTATCCAGTTTACTTGTGTCTTCTGCAATTCAATACCCATTCATTCATTCGCACGGCGTTATATAAACAAACAGACAATGCATTCCGCACTCATCATTGTTATTATTCATTGTGATAAAATTCGACAGGCACTATAAACCAGTACATAGTCAAAACTACTTTCTGCAATTTTGCTTTTTCTGCGCCATCTCGTATCCCAGAAACACACAACCAGCGAAAATTGGCCCTCTTAAGGACTCTACTCAAGTTATAGCTCTAAAGAGTCATGACTCAAAAAGCTGAATGTTTCAAACTGACAAACTTTAGCTCACTTGAGTTGCGATTTTGAGTCGAACAACACTAGTAACATCAAATTTTACCTTTTTGTGAAAGTATTTTCGTATTCTAATGTAACTCTAACTATTCTCTTAATAATTTAACAATAACTTCAATTTAGAAGAAAAAAAAAACAACGAATAATGATTAATTCAGTAGGATTATTTGTTTCTTGCGTACAATAAAAAGATCGGCTCCGAACATTTGTACGGAAACTTTAGCTCACTTGAGCTGCGATTTTGAGTCGAACAACACTAAAAACATCAAATTTCACCTTTTTGTGAAAGTATTTTCGTATTCTAATCTAATTCTTACTATTCTCTTAATAATTTAACAATAATTTCAATTCAGAAGAAAAAAAAACATCGAATAATAATTAATTCAGTCGGGTGATTTGTTTCTTGCGTACTGAAAAAAAGATCGGCTCAGAACCATTTGTACGGTATAATCCCCGGTTTTGATTAATGACATTTAATTTAATGTGTATCCAACCCTCTCAAGTTCGTTTTCTTCTTTCTATTATTATCCAGACTCTGCGCTCTCTCTGCCTGTGTACATAATGGTTGTATTTTATGCTCGTCAGGGGGGATATAATTGATAACTTTATTTCTACTTAAATAACATTAGTCTTCCTTAACACCACACCCAAATGCGCCATTCACAATAACTTGTAATATATTTTGAATTTTACTTTAAATCAGTGTTTTATACGCGTTGCGTATAAAGTAAAATTTTGCGATTAGACAAGCCTGACAAATTTAAGGCTTTTCTAAGCTCGTGTAATGATTTTATTTAATTTATTTATTGTTCTTCACGAGTTATACAGCTCGGTGATTTCTTATAACTAAAAAGTCATATTCTACATTCTGTATTCTGTATGATTCGTATTATCTATATGATGTCTTCTTAATATTAGTGCTGAAATAATATACATTATAATTGTTTGATGTTTACATATATTTGAACTTTAAATTAGATCGGCACTACTGACTGTTTATACATAGTTTACCATAACCTCAAATGTATTCAATTAGCATTCTGGGAAACCGCACAAAGAAAATGCCGTCTACTCTAAATCATAATTTAAACGATCGCGCAGTACTATATTTTATGAAAGTTAATGTGAGCGTGTTCTATTGTTTGTCAATATTATGTTGTAAAGTAGGTATTTATTTAGGCAACTTAACGTAAGCTGCAATAGGTTTTATTTGTAAAACTGATACAGAATTTTTGCATCAAGCATATTGAATGATATCGATTTTTTTTATAGAGTTTCTGTTTCATAATTGCCTTGAAAAACATCGCCTTCCTCGTTGTTGTTGTTTATTTTATCTTTACAAAAGTAAAATCAAGTTGTGCAGGTTATGTTAAGGATGATGTAATGCGCTGTTAATTCGACACACCTGTGTAGATACATTTACTTGTGTTTGTAAGTGTGTGTGTGTGTGTGTGGGAAAATGCGGATAAAGCGGAAGAACATTGGAGTAGTGCAGAAGTGGAAGTGGAAGCGGAGAAGTTGGGAAGCGGTATCTTGTGGTCTAGGTTAAATAGAAGGCGCCGCAGACGCGACCAAGGCGTCGCGACGCCCTCCCAGACCCTACATCCAAACTCTTGCTTGCACCCTTTACCTACTTATACATATCACACACACACACGCACAAGCAAATATACGTTTAAAGGTCGTGCAAATAAAGGGTGAAACCGATTTTCATAACCTTGATATCATACGTAAACACAAATATAGACAGATGATACAATTTGTATCATAAAATATAATTTATATTTAACGAATAAAGAACTAATAACCTTTCTTCACGCAGTTATTTGAATTACTAAATGCACATATATTTCGGACACAAAGTGACCATTATCAGTGGATATGGTAAGTGAAATAAACGTGTGAAGAAAGGTTATTAGTGCTTTATTCGTCAAATTAATTTGATCTTCACGTAACTTAATCAATCAATTTATAATTTATATTCTGTTAATATTATACATTGTATACAAATTCTAATCTATACATACATTTAGGAACATACTCAAATCAGAAATAAACTGATTCGTCTAATTCCAAAACCGGCCATCTCCACAATTTCATGAAATTATTTTATTCCACACAAATATTCTTCAATCGCTTTTACACATTGTGTTCAAAAGATTTCGATTAAAACAAGGTATAAAGCATGTTATTTAAGTGTCAGAAAATTCGATTCGTTCCAAAAGCGGCCATCTCCATGGATTTTCGTTCTAAGATCGGCCAGTTTTGCTATTTTGGAACTAGACGACTTAATTACGAGTTGATTCTATTTTTTTATAGTATGTACCAGGGTTGTGGGGTGGTGGGCTGAGCCCACTACTATTCATAATATTTATGGACGAAATAATAAAAACATGCAGTAATAAGACTAAACAATTGCACATTGGATATTATAAATTAAACCCAGTTGGAATATCGGAAGGGGGATTTGCAGATGATGTTGTTATATATGGTAGCAGAAGTAAGGACCTAGAACACAACCGACTAGAATGGACCAACACAATTAACAAATATGACATGAGGATAAATACAAGCAACACAAAAGTAATGGTTATCGGGGAAGAAGAGCAACTAAACATAAAAATAGATGGCGAACAAATACAACAAGTGGACACAAGTACCTCGGAATAAACATAGAAACAAATGGAAAGAACGAGCTAGGGTTAAATAAAAGACTAGAAAATACATTAAAGCTGTTCCACGCAATGAAAACTAAATTTATATACAGTAAGGAAGTATCAAAGAAAACTTAATTAAAAGTATTCAAAGCCATCTATAGACCAATACTGACTTTTGGGTGCTAGACATGGATGCTGAACAAAGAACAGAAGAGCAAGATACAAGCGCTTGAAATGTAATACCTGAGGTGCGTGAAAGGAGTTACAAAAATGGACACAATACAAAACCCAATAATTAGGGAAGACCTTGAAATGGAAGAAATGATAAAGTTTATAGAAAGAAGACAACTGAGCTGGTGGGGACATCTGCAAAGGATGGATGACAACTGAACTACAAAGAGGGTATGGAACGCACGAACCGTAAAGAAGAGAAGAAGGAGGAGACGTAGAAAAACATGGGAAGAAGGATTGAAGAAGATAATAGATGAAAGGGGGATAACGGTAAACCAGGCAAGAATACTAGCGA
This sequence comes from Philonthus cognatus, assembly GCA_932526585.2. Taxonomy (NCBI): domain Eukaryota; kingdom Metazoa; phylum Arthropoda; class Insecta; order Coleoptera; family Staphylinidae; genus Philonthus; species Philonthus cognatus. The sequence goes on from OW052251.1 coordinate 2,628,292, forward strand.
AGAACAAGAAGGATTGGGTGAAATTAGTACATGTACAAGGAAACAGAAGTGATTTGAGCTAGATAGACTTTATTCTGTACACCCAACACCCGTAAGGGTACAAGGTTTTTTTTGATAATATATATATATGTACTAGAACTGGAGCGAATCCTCGTAAATAGGATTCGAATGACGAATAATAGAATAAAGTATTCGTAAGAGATAAATATGATTCGAATCAAAGATTTGAATCCTGTTTTAAAGTTTCGAACGAGCGTTTCCACTCCCAGACTAAGCATGAAGTAAAATTTCGAGTTTAGAAAAGCCCCGTGAAAATTTGTCGAGGGTCGCGCAGCGACCCGAGACAAATTTTCACGGGGCTTTTCTAAACTCGAAATTTTACTTCATGCGCCACGCGTACTAAACACTGAGGCGATGTAATGCTCAGAATACATTCAGCACACTTTTAACTTCCTTTAAAAACAGTGTTGTTTAAAGTTCTAACTGTAAGGTATTATTTAAGAGAAGCAACGGTCCGTTACTCGAGCCCTACGGTACCCCACTCGTGTTTGTAAAAACGCCTAATTTGATGTTTCCAACGAGGGTTTACACTCCCAGGTTAAGCATGAAGTAAAATTTCGAGTTTAGAAAAGCCCCGCGTAGAAAATTTGTCGAGGGTCGCGCAGCGACCCGAGACAAATTTTCACGGGGCTTTTCTAAACTTGAAATTTTACTTCATGCGCCACGCGTATAAAACGGTGCATTAACGAGAAATTTTAAAACACACAAAAGAATTTTTTCAATTTAATCCTCACACTTAATTCGAATTATTTTTGACGATTCAAGACCTTTTGTAAGTATTCGAATCCTTTTATTAATATTCAAATCCTTTTATAAATATTCGAATCATTTTATAAATATTCGAATCCTTTCATAAGGATTCGAATCCTTTCATAAGGATTCGAATCCTTCCATAAGGATTCGAATCCTTTTATATCGATTCGAATCACCCACATTTGGATTCGAATACGAATCCTCTTGCAAAAATGTAACGAATCCGGATTATGAATCCAGTTGAACTAAAGTATTCGAATGCTTATTTTGAATCCTCTAAAAAGATTCGAATCCTGAATGATTCGTATCCAGGATTCGAATCCTGAATAATTCGAATCCTGCCCAGCTGTGGTACTCAAATTGGAATTAAATCAAGTACTTCTATAAACTTTTTTGGGGAAAAGCGACAGAACTCAAAGATTATATTTGTCTTTTTAGCCAGAAAACCTATAATTATTTAAGCAAATATTTCGCTGGATTTTTCCCAGCTTCCTAAAGGCAAGTTAAGGCTTAGTTAGATAATATGAGCAACAACATCCCGTATTTAGATTATTTCTAGTCTCAGTATGTTATTGAAATAATTTTCATTTGATTTGTTAAGAGATATTAAAAACATATTTCTAGAATTCAATATAAAATTGAATTCTAGAAATATGTTTTTAGTTTATTTACATATCATATAAAAATTATTTGCCTTTGGCGTGAAGAGCATCCTTTGTTTATTCCTATTAAATTGGAGTTACTTTTGATTAAATCTTATTAAAACAAGCGTTAGTGGCTGAATGGTTAAACCTATGCCAGTAAACAATAAAAAAAAATTATTTGGTATACAAAAACAGATTAACATTTTGTAGAATAAGGCCCATTTGCACCCAGGCTGATTAACTCTAATTATTCACTAATCATTAAATTAACCTCTGATTAAGTCAAATTTCTAGAATATAAGAATGTTATAAATGTGTAAGATATCCTAAACCTGTCTCTTTCATCAGTATGCAATTGTGTTAACAAATTGTAAATAAAATTGTTGCGTTTTTAAAAAGTACTAATCACTGATTAAGTTGACATAAAGTTATTTAAATATTTAAATTTTATATAGTACAATTTGTATCCATCCTTTAAAGAATTATTAATAATAATTTAAAAAATATTAATTGTTTGGTGTTGTAGGCGTTCACTTTGTGGTACATCTTAAATACACTTGTAAATAAAACACTTTTTACTTTGTTTAACCACTGGATTTTACAATTAATTGTGTGACTAGTTTCGACTATCTAGTAGTCATTCTCAAACTCAAACAGTTTGAGAATGACTACTAGATAGTCGAAACTAGTCACACAATTAAATGTAAGATTCAGTGGTTAAACAAAGTAAAAAGTGTTTTATTTACAAGTGTAAAAAATATTAATATGAGAGTTCATAAAATATGAGAAAATGGGAAAGTGTCCAGCGGAAGAGACGTTAGTCAAGTCTGAATCGATTATAAAGTTCCGTTTGTTTGTAAGAGTTGGCGTGTAATTAGTGAAAGATGGCACGGCAGCCTGCTGGAAAGCCCCAGGATGATAAAAACTTTAATAGCATTAGAGTGCAAGTTTAAAATCGACGGTGCATAAAAGACGAACCAGACGCCATTTTAATTACCCCCGCGTGGGCCCGGAGAAAAATGTGCTCGCCATTTTTAGATATCAATTACAAAAAGAAAGGGGGAGAGTTTTTGTATAAATGTACATGTGTTTGTGTGTGTGGAATATATAGGGGTAGGTCGAGGAGGGTGCGTAGGCTTGGCACGCGAATCGCATGGTTTACTTGTCGTTTTGTATAGCTTGTATAAAAAAAATATGTTTAAATTAATAAAACATGTTTTAACTAATTAAATTAAATGAATTACAATTTTTTAAACTATTTACTTATATGCTTTAATAGAGCGTTGTAACAAATCAAATTAAATAAGATTTTAAATATTTCATTGTATAATTCAATATCCGGAGGTGTATTTGCACGGGAAGTAGTTGTTTCAATGGATATTTATCGTCTTAAATTGTCTTATTAATTAAGACACTGTTTGCATTTTCACGAATAGTTTTTTCGTAATTTTATATATTATGTTTAAAGTGTGCAAACTATAAGAAGCGTAAGCTTATTTTCTCGAATTCAAATAGTTTTGAATTTGAATTTATCTTATTTACTTTTGTTATAAAACATAATAAACAAATAAAATAAAAATATTTTTTCTTAAGTGGGGTTGTAATTTTAGGTTGTAATGTTGGGTTTTGGGAGGTTTACATGGGAGCAATAATAACTACTTTTATTTTGACGAATAAAGCACTAATAACGTTTCTTCACACTTTTATTTGAATTACCAAATGTACACTTCGGATACAAAGTGACCATTATCAATAGATTAACACTAAAAAACATTTGGGGGACTTTTATACCTGGTTCAATTACTCTGTACGATGATTTATTTAACACTGCCTTTTTTGAACACACAATTCCTGCTTACAGAACGTATAAATACTTACGCAATGTTGTTGCTAAGTGATTAATAATTATTTAGCAGTATAGGCTTGCAATTTGTTAAAATAGTTTATTGAACTATTAATTACAAACCTATCAATAATTATTACTCACTACAAGGTGCTCGGTTGTCAATTTTGGCTTAAACATCGCTTGAACTTTAAAGTCACTTTTTAACGTCATATAAGATGGCAGAACGTCCAAATTAAGAGGGGCCAAGTCAATTAAACTTCTTATGTCACTTCTGAACGTCATATAATAATAATGTTTATAATAATAATAATGTTTATTGCCCAACAGGAAACAAATTCCCAATTACAAGACAATTTAGTATTAAGAAAAAAAGTTTTAAAAGTATAGACTAAAAATAATAACATTTTACTTCGTAATTATAATAATTCTAATAGGGATGTCAATGGTTGAAAAAATACGCCACAAGTTGGTAGAAGTTGATTAATCAAATTTCAGATCACATTAATAGGCGATTCTAATCCAAAATTAGTGCTATTATACTTTATATCAAATGTGGTCTTATATCTACTATTGAAAGTTGGTTAACTAGCTGTAAAATATCAGGGCTGTCAATTCGATCATGCAGAAGCTTGTGTAAGAACGTGATGCCTAATCTGTGACGTCGGCATTCAAGAGATTCGACCATAAATTTGTCTAACAATAGTGAATGATCACAGCCTCTGTCTGAGTAAATTCCCTCAACTTTAAAGTGCAAAAACTTCAGGAACGTACGTTGAACACTTTCTACTAGGTTAATCTGAAGTTGAATTTGTAGATACCAAATTAAAGATGCATATTCCAACTTTGAACGAACATAAACATTAAATAGAGATTTCAAAGCATTCGGATTTCGCAAATTTGCAGAATTACGATGTATAAATCCTAATGCTTTAAAGAAACTCCTAACAAATAAATCCTAATGCTTTGAAGAAACTCTTAACAAGTGTTTGAACGTGAGGATTAAATGTAAAAGTGTCATCAAACCAAATATCTAAATCTTTGAAGACTGTGACTTGCTAAGATGGCAGAACATCCAAATTAAGAGGGGCCAACTAACTTGAACTTCTTATGTCACTTCTTAACGTCATATAAGATTGCAGAACGTCCAAATTAAGAGGGTCCAAGTCACTTAAACTTTTTATGTTACTTCTTAACGTCACATAAGATGACGGAACATTTAAATTGGTTATATGGAAGCAAAACTTCGAATCCGCAGATATTATCGCTTCGATGTATTGCTTTCTATTTTTCACACATCAAGAGTGACCATTAAATAGAAAAATGGTGAAAATATAATGTTTAAACAAACAAACATCTTCACGAACCTAACAAAATTATTTTGTGATACAAGCCAAGCGATTTTTATTAAAATTAATATTTATACACATATATTTAATCATATTTCTTGAATAACTTTCTCATTTATCACTTGGTAAAACATTTTGAAATAATATTAAAGGATAAATTAAACCCACTTGGTTTGTTTCACTATTTGTTCTATTTACTCGACTAGTTTCCCTTTTTACGGCATTATCAAGAGTGGATTCCAGAAAAATCCGGCCGGCTTATATATAGTTAGGTAATAAGGGATTTTGCAATTGCGGAATTCCAAATCTCATGTTCCACCAAGTGGATTTATTTATTTTCTATTATAATTAAGAATTTGTTTTCATTTCTTAATCTTAAATGAGAATATTTCAAATTGCAAAAAAGACAAGCAAGATTGCGTTTTAATTTTCCCCCCAATATGGTCTGACGTCGTTAAAAACAGATCCAGTTGAAAATTGTCGAGGGTGGAGAAATTTTGCTGTGGGGGAAATGAACCGGCATTAATCAAACTTGCGAAAATTTTAGCGCACCAAATCTGCTTTATGACTTTTTTATCAGGAATGATTACGCACTTAATCAACTGTATTTACAAAAAGAAAATTGTAATAAAATTAAACTCAGTACAATATAGGATGGATTACATTTATTAACAAATTAATACGAAATTAATACAATATTGAAAAAAATCATGTTATTTATTTAAACCAAAAAATATATGAAACGATTATTTTTATTATTTTATTCATTCTCTTTATATAAGATTTAATTTTTTTATTAAGCTCACATATCACGATAAATAGGCTGAATTCGTTCGTCGTTTTTGAAAATTGTTTAATTTGAAGCTTCTAACGAGGGTTTCCACCCCCAGGTCAAGCATGAAGTAAAATTTCGAGTTTAGAAAAACCTGAAAATTTGGTTTAGTCGCGTAGCGAAGCGGAGGAATTTGTTCAGGTGAAGCAAAAGCATTTCTCTGATCTTCCACAAGTTCCTGTATAGAAAAAGACTATATAATATAATAGTATGTGTGTATGGCCTAACCTAAATAAAAGAGAATATAATAAATGTATTAATTAAAATAAATACAATAATCTGTGTTATGACGACATGTTGTTCGGAAGTGGCTTAGCCGTATGTTTTCGTGGTGTTTCGGGAATGTCCTTGTAATTCGCGATATGTTGAATCTAAACGATCTGTAAAATATGTAGCTCATTTGAATACCTGCAGCTATTTAGAGCCATGACTCAGGTAGAGAGTTAGAGTTGGCGAATCAAGAGACTCAGTGGTGACCCTATAGCTCGTAGAAAGGCTGTAGCAATTTGAGTCATGCCTCAGGTACAGATACTGAAAGTTTGTAGCACACCTAGAACCCTGCAGTAGTTTGAGTCATGCCTCGGGTATATACTGAAAGTTTGTGGCTCACCTTGAGCTCATCTAAATTGATAAGATGACTGACCTCATTTTAAAACCTGCAGCTCTTTAGAGCAATGACTCAGGTAGAGACGTTAGAGTTGGCGAATAAAGAGACTCAGTGGTAAACCTATAGCTCGTATAAAGGCTGCAGCAGTTTAAGTCATGCCTTCTGTTTAAAATATGTAACTGATACTATATGTGTATGGCCTAACCTTCATAAAAGAGAATATAATAAATGTATTAATTATGATAAATACAATAAACCGTGTTATGATGATATGTTGTTCGGTAGTAGCTTAGCCACATGTTTTCGTGGTGTTTCCGGAATTTTCTTGTAATTCGCGATATGTTGAATCTAAACGACCAGTAAAATATGTGGCTCATTTGAATACCTGCAGCTCTTTAGAGCTATGACTCAGGTTGAGACGTTAGAGTTGGCGAATCAAGAGACTTAGTGATAAACCTATAGCTCGTAAGGATGCTGCAGCAATTTGAGTCATGCCTCAGGTAAAGATACTGAAAGTTTGTAGCACATCTAGAACCCCGCAGCAGTTTGAGTCATGCCTCGGGTAGATACTGAAAGTTTGTGGCTCACCTTGAGCTCATCTAGATTGATAAGATGACTGACCTAATTTTAAAACATGCAGCTCTTTAGAGCCATGACTCAGGTAGAAACGTTAGAGTTGGCGAATAAAGAGACTCAGTGGTAAACCTATAGCTCGTAAAAAAGCTGCAGTAATTTAAGTCATGCCTCAGGTAAAGGTACTGAAAGTTTGTAGTATATCTAGAACCCTGCAGCAGTTGAAGTCATGCCTCGGGTAGATACTGAAAGTTTGTGGCTCACGCTGAACTCATCTAGATTGGTCAGATGACTGACCACATTTTAAAACATGCAGCTCTTTAGAGACATGACTCAAGTAGCGACGTTAGAGTTGGTGAATCAACAGACTCAGTAGTAAACTTCTAGCTAAACTTATAGCAGGGACGCTAAGCGACACCACCTCATGTAACAAAAAAAAAAACAACTTATAGCTCGTAGAAAAACTGCAGCAATTTGAGTCACACCTCCGGTATAGATTCTGAAAGTTTATGGCACATCTAGAGCTCTAAAGTTGGTGAGATATGCAAATCAGGTGAAAACCATTGATCTTTAGAGTCATGCCTCAAGGAGAAAATTTAGAATTGACAAATCAAATCCTAAGATTAAGTTGAGAATGTGAAACTAAGGCGAGAACCTGTAGTTCGTTTAAATCATGACTCATCTAGATTGGTGAGATGACTGACAAAATTGCTTGAAAACCTACAGCAATTTGAGTGTTAACCAACCTAGGAGAGCACAGCTTAAGGTCCAGTTGCACCAAAAACATTGAACCCGAGTTCAAGCTGAACTTGCGTTCAAGATGACAGTTTCTATTGTTCTAATATCACTTTACACTGAAGTTTAGAGTTGAACCAGTTCAACTTGTTCGGTGCAACTGGCCCTTAGTGTAGGTGAGTTATCCTAGTAATTCAAATTCCTTTATTGACGGCAAAAAACCATTTAAAAACAAAATAACATACATATTACAATTACAAATAATATTACATATAAAGTAATAATAAATTAATATACAAAAAATAAACTAACATAACTAAATAAAAGTAACATAAAAAACACCAAGCAAGCTATCATCAAACATTTCCGAGAGTCACATAATTCCGAAATTTGTCTGCTTTAATTTTGACATAAATTCAGAATAAGATTCAGTAAACAAATCGAAATTTTGATCCAAAGATAGTGCGTTGGAAATGCGCATGCACCTGGAGAGTGGATTATTGTAGGCGTAGTTTGACCTATGGAAGGGAATGCGAAACAGTGGTCTATGACGCGTAGTACGATCTGATACGGTTACATAAAAATTGATTTGTACCAATAAATACGGACATTGTATTTGGTTACTCAGCAGTTTGTAAAACATAGACAAGTCTGAGAGAATCCTGCGTCTCTTGAGTGTATCAATGCAAAATGCCGACATAACGGTGTTAACGTTTAAATGAGTCTTGAAAGCAAGCTTCTTCAGAAACTTATTCTGAATTCTCTCAAGAGCATGACTGTGAGTAATAGTGTTAGGAGACCAGACACATGATACGTATTCCATATTAGAGCGTACGTAAACAAAATAAACTAATTTGAATGATTGAGCCGATAAATCCTTTGCTATCCTATGTACATATCCCAACATTTTTGATGCTTTGTTGCATATTAAATTTATATGGCTATCAAAAGTTAATTTTGTATCCAATAACACTCCCAGATCTCTTATTTCACACAATTTTTCAAGGGGAACATTGTTGATGCTGTACTTGAAATTAATTACATTAGACTTTCTGGAAAATGAAATCGCCTTACATTTTTGAACATTGAAGAATAAAGAGTTATCGCAGCACCATTTATGGACAGACGAGATATCACATTGCAGCAGGTCAATCAACAATTGTTGTTATTCTTTTATATATCTTAAGATCGTCGGCAAAGAGTAAAAATGAAGAATGTCTTATCACTTGTGAGATGTCATTTATAAATAACAGAAATAACAAGGGACCACAGTGTGATCCTTGAGGTACACCAGATGGTACAGATATGACTTTAGATAAGAAATTCTTCACTTTTACACATTGCGTTCGATTATTTAGAAAACTATTAAACCAACTCACAATATTAGTATGAAGTCCATAGGCAGATAGTTTTGCAACTAAAACATCGTGGTTTACACGATCGAATGCCTTGGCAAAATCTGTGAAAATAGCATCTACAGATTGATTACATTCAAAAGCATTAATTACGTAAGTGGTAAACGATAAAATATTGGTAGCTGTTGATTTGCCCATTTGGAAACCATGCTGCTCATCTAGAAGAACATTTTTGCAAACCCACCTTAATTTAATGGAAACAAGACTGTCCAATAGCTTAGGTATAGATGATTGTATTGAAATGCTGCGATAGTTCGTTATGTTATCCTTCTTGCCGGACTTAAAAAGCGGTGTTATATAATTTCTTTTCCAGAACGTCGGAAATATGCTCTGAGACATTGAAGCCTCGAATAATAAGTGTAGTGGTATGGTGATGGAGTATATACAGTTTCTTAGAAAACTTGATGGTATACCATCAGGACCTGTATTATTGGAATTATCCAATTTACTAACTGCATCAAATATTTCACCTTGAGAAAATGTAAACGGTAAATAAGCTGCATTTGAGTTATACTTGAAGCTTGGAGTATGCGCAGGTTTATCCGCAAAATAAACAGTCGAAAAGTAATCCGCAAATAGATTAACGCACTCAACACCATTAGTACTACGATCGTTATTATAATGCATGATATTTGGAAACATTGAGTGTGATTCTTTAGCATTAACGAAATTCCAAAAATGTTTAGGATTTCTAGAAATATTATTATTAACTGATTGTATGTATTGATCATATAAAGTATTTCTTAGATGTGTACATTTTGAACGTAAATCGTGAAATTTGCTATAATTTATAGAGTTTTGACATTCTTTATACTTTTTATGAGCAATTCTTTTAAGTTTTATGAAGTTAATAAGTTCAGCATTGAACCAAACAGGATAATTTGACGATCTTAAACGTTTTATAGGAACAAACCTATCCAAGGCTTCATATAAAATCTTATAAAAATGTTCAACCATAGAATCAACAGTGCCAGTTAGAGTTTTGTGCCAATCGATAGATACCAAATAGTCGTTAATAGCTGAGTAGTTGGCATGTGAAAAATCATAAATAAATTCATCAAAATGGAGTGTTTCAATAGGTTGCGTAACATTATATGAAATCGAATAAGGTATATGATGATGACTGATCTTAAATAATACGTCACATGCATTTGTAACATTAAAGCAGTCGTTTGCAAACATTAAATCAAGAAAGGTATTATTCTCATTTGGTATATTACAAATCTGCCTAAGATTATAAAAACTGAATGTCTCTGAAATAATATATAGGTATTTGATTGAAATTCACTTGGTTTGTTTTACTAATAAATTGTTTTATTTTCAACTAGTTTCTGCTTAATGCCATTTTCAAGAATGGTGTACAAAAGAGCAAAATTTGATTATATATACTAGATGTCGGCATTTCAGGTAATAAGCGGTCTAATTATCGGGGAATTCCAAAGGTCCTCGTTGTCATTGACCATGTTTTTTCCCGCCTTTATGGCTTTACTTATTTCTAAACCCTCCCGATAATTCAAAACGAATCCCTTGTTACCCGAATGCAACATTTTACAGTCGTTTTAGCTGAAAAGGTGATTAGCCTTGATGCAATGTTTTGCGAACCCCGTGGTCTGTTTATTATTTAGAATAATCCAGTTATCCTAGACTTAGAATTAGGACTCAATATATTTCTCTAATATAGCTCTTGTGCAATAACTCAACTAGCCCTGGAAGTAGGAGTTAATCTATCGCTAGGTAAATCAAGACTTGCAAATTAAAAGACCTGCAGGTTTCAAAACTGATTCAAAAAGTTTTCTCTGGGTCAATCGAGACTTGTAAATTTAAAGACCTGCATGTTTCAAAACTGATTCAAAAAGTTATCGCTAGGTCAATCGAGACTTGCAAATTTAGAGACCTGCAGGTTTCAAAACTGATTCAAAAAATTATCTCTAGGTTAATCGCGACTTGAAAATTAAAAAACCTGCATATTTCAAAACTGATTTAAAGAGTTGTCTCCTAGGTTAATACATATTTGCTTTCAGTAACTTGTTTCGCCCATCTTGAATTGTGAATTGATTGATTAACGGGCGAGAAAGCGCATTTCTCGCCCACTGTGCGATTATTCAAATATTTGAATGGTGTAGTTCCACATAAAAAAAAAACTGTATACATACATTTTAACCAAGACTTTTTCTGTTTTTGTTGTTATTTATATACAAAGAGTTTTATGTAACAGCGAACATTTTCATAACGAGAATTTTTCTTTGAAGTATCCATATGCATAGGTTGCACATTTTCCGATGCTCGGTTTATCAAAAGAATTTAATTTGAACCTTTAAGAGAGTGTTTTCCACTCCCAGGCTAAGCATGAAGTAAAAGTTCGAGTTTAGAAAAGCCTGAAAATTTGGTTTGGTCGCGTAGCGCGAAGCGCGGAGCGGCCAAACCAAATTTTCAGGCTTTTCTTAACTCGAAATTTTACTTCATGCGCCACCGGTACAGAACACTGATGCAATGTACAGTTTCGCGGTGTGTTTTAAACTTCGTAATACGTCAGTGTTTTGTACCGGTGGCGCATGAAGTAAAATTTCGAGTTTAGAAAAGCCTGAAAATTTGGTTTGGCCGCTCCGCGCTTCGCGCTACGCGACCAAACCAAATTTTCAGGCTTTTCTAAACTCGAAATTTTACTTCATGCTTAGCCTGGGAGTGGAAAACACTCGCTTTAAGCCTCAAATTAAATTCTTTTAATAAAGCGAGCATCAAAAAATCAGCATCTTATGGTTCTGGTTCTGGTTTTTTGGGGAGTGCGCATTTCTGCACTGCACTTAGGCCTCATTAGGCGTACACTGACATATTACGAAGTTTAAAACGCACCGCTAAACTTTACATGGAATCAGTGGTTTGTACCGGTGGCGCATGAACTAAAATTTCGAGTTTAGAAAAGCCTGAAAATTCGGTTTGACGCGACCAAACCAAATTTTCAGGCTTTTCTAAACTCGAAATTTTACTTCATGCTTAGCCTGGGAGTGGAAAACACTCGCTTAAAGCTTCATATTAAATTCATTTAATAAACCAAGCATTAAAAAATGTGCAACATATACATATGGATACTTAAAAGAAAAACTCTCGTTATAAAAATGTTCGGTGTTACATAAAACTCTCTGTATGTGGAGATGGGTACAGATATTTTTAATTTAAATAAAACATCTAATTTAAATTCCCTTTCTGTTTGTGTATGTGTGTGAGTGTCCTCGACAAGCAACGAGCAAAACAGCTAAGCAAGAAGTTGCGTAAAACAGTTGACAGGCGGCCATCTTAGCTCGCCCCCTTTTTCCCGACATTAATTTCGTTTCCCTTTGTCTTTAATTTCTGTTTTAATTCCACGGCCGCTGCCTTTCCCCTCCGCACCCTCCGCAGCGCGCCCTCTTCCACGACTTTTTCTTCCCCTCTTATTTCAACCCTCACGGTGAACGCAGGCAGTTTCGTTTCGTTTCGTTTTCTCCATTCCGCCCTTGGAGAGGCGAGGAGCGGCGGAAGGGGGGTTTGATAAAAACGAAGGGGGGTGAGTGCAGCCGCCGCCTCCGCTCCCAACCCCGCGGACGTCCAAAACCGCCCCCCTCCCTCCCACCGGAGGACTTGAGTTAGTCGACTTACCGGGAAAAGGATCGTTCTCGCAACCCCTTTTATACGTTTTATACTTCTAATTTTCCTGCGCGGAGGGGATTTTATTGCGCCTCTTCCTCTGCGGGTAAATGAAAAATTTATGAGGAAAAATTTAGGGTTGCTGCAATATTCATATCTACTACCGAAATTAATGCCCTTATTAAAAAATTATTCTTGATATACAGGCGAATATTTAGAAAATGTCTTCTTGGCAGAAAGTCGATAGACAGTTAACAGAAATGTGAGACCACAATGACTTCCTTAATGTTTCATGATATCTAATTAATTATATAAAGTGCATTTTTATTCTAAGTATACATATGCAGAAATTTACAGGCTTTCGCTGATTTAATAAAAGCAGGTCTTCAGTGATTCAATATTCTTCTTTTAGTTACGTGAAGTGTTTTCTAATAATTATTGTAGTAATTGTTAATACTAGAAAATATTTAGAGTTTAACATAAAGAAAATGTAACATAAAGAAAAATTGAGTTTGCAGAATATTTACAAAATATAAAAACGAATAAAAATTAATAATTGCTGCGTCAATTTATTGTCGATCGGTATATACACACAACTCTTAATTTCATCTGTTATTGGTAAGATTTAATTTTAGTTTTAGTTTATATTATTTCTTATTTCTGGTTTAATTTATTTGCATATGTTATGATTTATTTTATTGTAACACTAATATATATTTGTTTGTATTACTTTGTTAAAAAGGTGATTCCGTAATAAATTATTATTATTATTATTAAAAAATATCGACTTTCTGCAAAAATGTTGTCTCATTGAGACAAGTCTCCAAATTGTTTCAGTGAATATTTGGAGACTTGTCTCAATGAGACAACATTTTTGCAGAAAGTCGATATTAATTTTTATTCGTTTTTATATTTAGAGTTTAGCTCGTTCGTGAACGAAATGACCTGTTTTTAAAAACTAGATTATTATCATTAAAAACATTTTCAGTTATTTAATGTTCTTATCAAAGCATTTAGTTTGAAGTTTCGAACGAGCATTTCCACTCCCAGACTAAGTATGAAGTAAAATTTCGAGTTTAGAAAAGCCCCGTGAAAATTTGTCGAGGATCGCGCAGCGATCCGAGACAAATTTTCTGGGCTTTTCTAAACTCGAAATTTTACTTCATGCGCCACGCGTTTAAAACACTGATTTCAAGTGAGGTTCGAATATACATAAATTCACAATATTTTTGTTTTGTAAATGTGGCGCATGAAGTAAAATTTAGAGTTTAGAAAAGCCCAGAAAATTTGTCTCGGGTCGCTGCGCGACCCTCGACAAATTTTCAAGGGGCTTTTCTAAACTCGAAATTTTACTTCATACTTAGTCTGGGAGTGGAAATGCTCGTTCGAAACTTCAATCTAAATGCTATGATAAGCATTTGTCGCCCACTGTGCGATTATTCAAAGATTTGAATGGTGTAGTTTCACATAAAAAAAAAACTGTATACATACATTTTAACCAAGACTTTTTCTGTTTTTGTTATTATTTATATACAAAGAGTTTTATGTAACACCGAACATTTTCATAACGCGAATTTTTCTTTGAAGTATCCATATGCATAGGTTGCATATTTTCCGATGCTCGGTTTATCAAAAGAATTTAATTTGAACCTTTAAGAGAGTGTTTTCCACTCCCAGGCTAAGCAAGAAGTAAAATTTCGAGTTTAGAAAAGCCTGAAAATTTGGTTTGGTCGCGTAGCGCGAAGCGCGGAGCGGCCAAATTTTCAGCTTTTCTAAACTCGAAATTTTACTTCATGCGCCACCGGTACAAAACACTGACATATTACGAAGTTTAAAACGCACCGCTAAACTTTACATGAAATCAGTGTTTTGTACCGGTGGCGCATGAAGTAAAATTTCGAGTTTAGAAAAGCCTGAAAATTTGGTTTGGCCGCTCCGCGCTTCGCGCTACGCTACCAAACCAAATTTTCAGGCTTTTCTAAACTCGAAATTTTACTTCATGCTTAGTCTGGGAGTGGAAAACACTCGTTTATAGCTTCAAATTGAACTCTTCTAAAAAAAACAACTTGAACATTTTTCTTTTAGGTAAACATATGCATAAGCTGTAAATTTTCCGACATCGGTTGTTTTTCAAAAGAGCTTAATTTAAAACTTATAACGAGTGTGCACACGCTTTTTTTAAAGAGTTCAATTTGAAGCTTCTAAGGAGTGTTTTCCACTCCCAGACTAAGCATGAAGTAAAATTTCGAGTTTAGAAAAGCCCCGTGAAAATTTGTCGAGGGTCGCGCAGCGACTCGAGACAAATTTTCTGGGCTTTTCTAAACTCGAAATTTTACTTCATGCGCCACGCGTATAAAACACTGATTTCACGAGAAATTTAAAAAGACACAAATGACATTTTTTTTGTTAATCCTCACAATTAATTCGAATTATTTTTGATGATTCAAAACCTTTTGCAAGTATTCGAATCCTTTGTAAGTATTCGAATCCTTTTAGGAGGATTCGAATCACCCGCATTTGGATTCGAATACGAATCCTCTTACAAAAATGTAACGAATCCGAATCACGAATCCAGTTTGACTAAAGCAGTGGTGGGGAAACTTTTTTTAAGACGGGCCATTTGTAATAACCAGACAATCGTAGCGCGCCAAAGAATAATGCTTAATCGTAGGTAGGTAGTTTTTATGCGGGTCGTCACATTACGAAGTAAGAACGCGTTCAAACATTCTCACGACGGCACTCTTGAACGGCCCGGATTAAACCTTTCCGCCAGCCGGACTTGGCCCGCGGGCCGTAGTTTCCCCATCACTTAACTAAAGTATTCGAATGCCTCTTTTGAATCCTCTAAAAGGATTCGAATCCTGAATGATTTGAATCCTGCCCAGCTCTGGTAGTTACTTTTAAAATGATATCAGAAGTTTTCTTTGTTTGTCAAAATATTCAGGTTAGTTTTATGAGTATATGAGAAAATTGACAGTATATAATCTTTTGACGAGGAGGGATCAATGAGAGTCAACAAAGTTTAAGCCTACAGTTTACTGAGATTATTTAAATTTACAAATAGGTAAACTGCAATGATCTAATTACTAGTAAGTGGATCATTAATAAAATGTGTCTTTTTTTTATTGTAAAAATTGTATCCTCAAATTAGATTTTGATAGAAACTTCTAATTATACAAGGAAATCCAGACCACACATATCTGGCTTAATGATAAAGAAAAAACGCCAGTCGTCGAGAATAGGGTATAAAAATCATTATAAACCCTAAATTAAAGAACCAATTCGTATTGTTATAAAAAGGTTCGCATTCAGAAAAATTTGCTTCAGAATGTCAAAAACTTTAAAATTTCAAATGGCACGATAGGGTGGAAGTGGTAACGTTGAAAAGATCTTTATAAAGAAGTAACTTTTATAGGAAAAATAATATTGGCACTGCCGACCGTTTTAAATGATGTTTAATTGGAGTTATTAATCAAAATGTGAAAAAAATCATTTTATTGATAGCTTATTTGATATTTTGGGACTCCAAAACTAAATGCCGTGTATATTATTTTTTGTTACTACAGTAAATAAACTAATAATTACATTCACAAATGCACGTTAACCTAAAAAAAATCTGTATTACACACTATTATCATTTGCAAGCAATCAAAAATTTGAATTTCGATCAATAAAACATTGACCTTGCAAAATTCTCGGAAAACGCGGCATTTGAGTATACTTAAACACGCACCAATTGCTGATTTTATGTAATTATTGCCAGCAATTTTTAAAAATATAATTTGAATGTTAGATTTTAACATATGAACATACTTGCCTGCCTATTTTCACATTATTGGTTGTTTTTTTTTTCTTTTGAATGTTACAATTATTAAATATTTGGTGTTGGAGGCGTAACTATTTAATTTCATTTCATTTATGTACGGAATCTCCATTTACATAAATTTATAATATTAGTATATTTATATATACAGAGTGGATAACAGAAAAATAACAATTGTATTAGACATATTCATGTTACTCTTACTTTACGCGAGTTAAAATGATAATAATAAAAAATACTAAAGAGTGAATACATTATTTAGAGATAAAATCAACAAATCGGTACAAAGACAAATACATAAACAACTAATAAATTGTACAAATAACATATTGAAATTAATATCAGTAATTGATGAGCAAAATATCACAGTAAAGAATAGATTGTATAATATAATATCGAATTAAAATTATATGAGTTCACAAACTAAGTAATTGAAATTAAGATAAAACATTATTAACAATAGCGGATAAATTGATTCGTTTCAAATTAGCCTTAAATGTTGAAAATGAAGAATGATGTAATAAAAAATTATAGTTATTGTTTAATTCGTTACAGTAACTCATCATTCTGCATTTTGGATTAAATTTTGCGTAATTAACTGCATGATAGCGCAAATAAAATACAAATTTCGATCTATTGGGACCTCTAGCAGGCATATAAAAGTCTAATTGTTCTAATAAGCTTTGGCAGTCTATCTCGCCTTGTATAAGCTTAAATAGAAAACACAAATCATTTATTATTCTTCTTTTTTCCAACGAGCTGAGACACAACATATTATGCATAGTACTATTGCTGAATTGGTATCTAGTGTTGCCTAGCCTATCAAAAACTAAGCGCAAAAAGCGACTCTGTACTTTCTCCAGCTCTGCTGAAAGTACCCTCGTATGAGGAGACCAAACGACAGATGCGTATTCCAAGTGAGGTCTGACCAAGGAAGTATATAATTTAAGTAAAACGGAAACATCAAAATCTTTCGAAAAGCGTCCAATAAAACCAAGGACTCCCAGTGCTTTGTTAGATATGCGTTTAATATGATGGTTAAAGTTTAAATTATAATTAAATATGACACCCAGGTCCTTGATGTTATCAACGCAAAGCAATGCATGATTACATATCGCATAATTAAATTCCATTCTGTTACGGCGATAAAATAAAATTGAGCTGCATTTTTGTAAGTTAAAATATAATTTGTTAGTTTCACACCACGTGGACAAACTATTCAGATCCAACTGTAATTTATGTTGGTCATCCAGGCATTTAATAGATTTAAACAATTTCAAGTCATCGGCAAATAGAAGATAATTACTATATTTAATATACTGACCAATATCATTAATAAATAGTACAAATAATACTGGTCCGCAATGGGAGCCCTGTGGAACCCCAGATGTAACACTAATTTCTGTAGATATTGTATTACCTATCTTGACTACCTGTTTTCTATCTGTTAAGTAGCTTATTAACCATTTGAAAATAGTGCCCCCAAATCCGAGAGACGCTAATTTATGTAACAAAATTCGATGATTAACACGGTCGAAAGCCTTAGAGAAGTCCGTATAAATAGCATCAACTTGACAGCCCTTCTCTAAAGCGTTCGACAGGTATGTATGGTAGAAAGTAAGATTTGATACAGTTGATCTATTCTTCATAAAACCGTGCTGTTGATCAACTATTATATTTTTACAGGTTCCACACTATTTATTCAGTAATAAACTTACCGATTTCAAAAGAAAACAGACAAAACGAATTAAAATTCATTAAAAACATTGCAACTTCATTAGGATATAAAAGGAACATAATTGAAAAACTCATTAATAGGCATATGAAAAGACATTTGATTAAAAATACCACAAAGCTGAATACCTCAAAAGAAACCAGCGACATTAAGAATAACAAATTTGTTAAATTCATTTTCAACCCTCTAGTTCACCACCAAATCAACAAAATATTCAAAAAATTCAAATTAACAACTGCTAACTACAGCAACACAAAATTAAACATATT
This sequence comes from Philonthus cognatus, assembly GCA_932526585.2. Taxonomy (NCBI): domain Eukaryota; kingdom Metazoa; phylum Arthropoda; class Insecta; order Coleoptera; family Staphylinidae; genus Philonthus; species Philonthus cognatus. The sequence continues at coordinate 2,646,548 of OW052251.1, forward strand.
TTTAAACAAAAAATCGAATAACAGGGATAATTTAAATAAATCAGGAATTTACATGATAGAATGTAACAATTGTGAAAAAGTTTATATAGGTCAGACTCAACGGAATTTATCAAAAAGATTCAAAGAACACACGTATCATATAAAAAATAGAAACCCCGAAAAATCCGCGATAGCATACCATAATTATGAAACCGGCCATCAATTCCCAATAAAAAATGTAAAATTACTCAAAGAATCAAACAGTTATCGATTAAATATGTTGGAATCAATAGAAATGTATAAAAACAAAAACAAACTACTTAATTTTGACCTGAGTCCCTTAGATAATCCTCTTTTAACCCTCCTTTCGGAAAATTGTAAATCACCGACACTCATTAACACCAATCCACCCCAAACAGGTAACCGACATAATTAGATTAAGGTTTTTCCACTAATCCTCAAACCATATATAAACGATTGTAAATTAGTTTTAAGGCATTCTGTTATTGAAAATGAGTACGTAGTACTCGAAATGTACATCTAACAAGTAAAATAAAATAAGTGAAGAAAGGAACAAATAAGTGTTTTAATCCACACTATTTGTTGAGAAACTAACAGATCTAATATTTTTGGTATTGTGGATTGTAAGGCTACTCCTCGATAATTTTCAATATTCTCTTTTCTGCCACTTTTAAAAATTGGTGTCAAGTAGCTACTTTTCCAACTTTGAGGGATAATACTGGAAGATAAAGATAGATTAATTAAATCAAAAACTGGTTTAGCTAGAGTAAATTTACACTTTTCCAGAAAATAAGCTGGAATCCCATCAGGGCCTGCGCTGCATGATTTATCCAGATTAGACAATGAGTTAAAGACGTCAGTAAGAGTAACATTAAATAACACTTTTAACTTTTTTAATTTTTAATAAAAAAGTGAATACAAAAAAGTTAAAAGTGTTATTTAATTAAATAGTTACAATTATTGTTTTTATGTCATTTACTTGTAGTCACAACTTTATTGTTCTCTCTACCAACATTTTCGTTATTGTTTTCCAGTTCTTTGTCACTAACTCTATATGAAATTATGTGCCCTCCTCTTATTTTTAATAAATCTTTGCTCATTTTTCGGATAACATACAGGGAATTTTTCTTTTAGGTATAGTAGGCATTCGTTGATTTTAAAAAGCGTTCAACTTGAAGCTTTTACCGGTATCAAGATTTTGTTCAGACCTTTGGTACGCAATATTCCATTTTAAATAGTGAATAGAAATAATATAAAGTATATATATTTTAAATTAAATGAACACCACTCTAGTTTCGACAAAAATGTAGATACTCCAGTAGTGTTCATTATGCATTTTTGTCATTGACGATGCCACTATAGAGCATTCGATGGCGTTAGCTATCGAATTTCTTAATAGTTTTCACATATTGGCTTGATATAGACAGAAATATTCATATTGCTCAGCACTGGATCGGGACTACACTGACGAGGGCCTTGAAATCCGAAACGCGTCTGTGGATATCCGGTGCCGGAATACTGAACACAAATTTAATTTTAGTTATTAGTAAACTAAATATTTTCTTGAAAACACTGCAAAATGAAACTCCATCTGCAGAATAGACATCCCCTAGCAAGTGCGCATATTTATATTTATATTTCTAAAAGGCTCGGATGAGTTGGCCAAGGGGTTGAATACATCAGATTCGTTACTCCATCGTTCTTAATGTGGAAATTTCCCTCTTCATAATTAAAATAAATTCGAATAAAATTTCCGCCCGAGTGTACCCATTAATTTCCAACTCTGCCCCGAAACACAGCGCGCGAATTGCGAATTTTCTTTGCGCGAGCAATCCTAAGGTCTAAATTCGCGAGGGTGCTGGGCCGAATGTGACCTTAAGGGCGAACAAAGACAGGAGGCTTCTATTTATTCGAATCTCGGGGGGTTTTATGGAAATACTTCTCACTTTTCTTCTTATTCTTACGCGCGCGCGGGGAATGGGGGAGAGAAAAGGGTTGTTTCTGAAATATACGGGGGTGGCGAGAATTGGATAGAAAGCGAAACGAACTTCAATTCTCAAAATGTACGTGGTGGAAGAGGCCAGTTTTTATTTTTAATTTTAAAGTAGGAAATGCGTATCCTAGATTTTTAAATTAGAGGACTTTTTGTTTGATTTTCACCATGTATCAAATAAAATTTCCCTTTCATCAAATGAATTTCCCATATGTCAAATGTTGTCTAATTGAATCCCCTTTTATCAACTGACTTTCCCGATTAATCAAATCAGGTTTCAAATCGTGGAAGATAGAAGGAACTGCACAACATTTTTGGATGAAATTCGAAACCTCATAATCTAATCCAGGGGTCTCCAAACTACAACCCGAGGGCCACATCCGGCCCGCGGACAGATTTTGTCCGGCCCGCGGAGAGCTAGCATACTTGAAAACTCCTTTTAGAGAACATATTTTTGGAGTGGACTATTTCACTTTTTACCACCGGCAACAATGATAATATGGTCTTGGCCCTCGGAACTTACTGGAGTAATCAGTATGGCCCTAAGACTGGAAAGTTTGGAGACCTAGGATCTAATCGATGATCTGCTGTTCAACTTAGAAATCAATTTAACATGAAAATCAAATACAGTAGGAGAAAAATATCGAAAGTTTCAAGAAATCGAAATGATGAAAAACATCATTACACCAGAACACTGTTTTATGTAATTATGTTCAACAAATGGAATCGTCGAAAAAAAGAAAATCTTTTCTAATGTTTAATTTTGTTAGTTATCGTTTTATAGTTGGAGTAATCTTATTTGTTGTTCTATCCTTAGTTATTTACAAGCAATAATATACAGTTTTGTTATTGGGAAACTGATTTGATAAAAGGGGAAAGTCATTTAACAATCGGTGAAATATGTTGATATAAAACTGACATGTGGGAAAATTATTTGATAAAAGTGGAATTTAATTTGATACAAAGTAAAAATTAAATCAAATGCATTTTTTTTCTAACATAAACAATCACAATTAAGTAAGTAAGTAAATAGTAAATTTATTGATCCTAAATTTGTGTACAGAAATATAGTTAGGATATGTCATAAAAAAGTTGATAAAAGTACAATATAATATAAAAAAGTTTACAGATATTCACTAAATAGTGACACAATAAAAACATAAAATATTAACACAAACATTCACATACAAATAGTGTAAAATATTTATATTTCTTTCCGTCCATAGCTTGTGGTGATGTTTTTAAGATATCACAGTTTAAAGAAATCATCAATACAATATAATTCAGCCGATACTAAAACTTTCAGAATTTTATACTTGAATTCTTTCCTCGAGAGGTCTTTAAGAGCATAGGGCACATGGTTGTAGAATTTTACAGCTTGAATTAAGAAGTTTTTGTGTTTTGCTTAGTCGATGTATAGGCATATGTATATCAGCCTTTTTTCTGGTATTGTAATTATGCAGGTCTTTATTAAGGTGATGTGATGGTTTTTTATCAAACATGTATAACAAACCAGCAAAGACATATAGTGCTGGGACAGTACATATGTTAAGCTGAATAAAGTGTCCTCTACAACTCTCCTTCGTGCTTAATTTGGCTAGTATTCTTATTGCCTTTTTTTGTAAAATGAAGACTTTATTACTGCATGGACTGCAACCCCATACTAAAATGGTGTTTACAATTAGAGTGTGAATGAATGCAAAATAAGAAGCTTGTACTGTATCGGAATTAGCAATCTCCGATATTCTCCTTAGGAGATACAGATTTCTGCGTATAATACTGCAAATATTTTCCACGTGCTTATTCCAAGTTAGTAGTGGATCAAGGGTTACACCTAAGAATTTTACAAATTTGTCTCTGTTGGTACTGGAGAGGGAAAAGTTTAGTATTTCTGTCTTGCTTGGATTGATAGCCAGATTATTAACATCTACTAATCCTAATGCATGTCATTATTATTATAAAACCACATTACTTTTTGTTAATTATTTTCACTTAGAGAAATGTAAAGTCTTAGGTGTAAACATTAATAAATTTAGAATTTTTCCCTCTACAAAAAAGTTAAATACATTTTGTTTCTAAAATAAATAGCGAAGCCAATATTTGAACACATCAAAATTACCATGTGATTTCCTATGTTGCGTCCGCCAAGTCAACACCCTGTATATAAATTAATTCTTTGCATGTTAGTAAAATGCTATTTTTATCAAAAGAATTTAATTTGAACCTTCAAGAGAGTGTTTTCCACTCCCAGGCTAAGCATGAAGTAAAATTTCGAGTTTAGAAAAACCTGAAAATTTGGTTTGGTCGCGTAGCGCGAAGCGCGGAGCGGCCAAAACAAATTTTCAGGCTTTTCTAAACTCGAAATTTTACTTCATGCGCCACCGGTACAAAACACTGACATATTACGAAGTTTAAAACGCACCGCTAAACTTTACGTGGAATCAGTGTTCTGTACCGGTAGCGCATGAAGTAAAATTTCGAGTTTAGAAAAGCCTGAAAATTTATTATATATATATTATATATTTTTTGATTTTAAATAATAACTATTGCAATTATTTTCTAATTAAATAAAATAAAATCAAATGCTATGCGATCAAACCAAACTTTCAGGCTTTTCTAAACTCGGAATTTTACTTGCTTGTGCTAATGATTAACCGGGAATTAGAAACACACGTTAGAAACTACAAATTGTCAAAAAAGGTAGCAAATTTAATCGTTCTTATAATTTTACGTGAATTCAAAAGAACCTAAATAAAATGCAATATTTGACTCCTCGCGGGTTTATTAGTTGCACTCAGTGCAATTTTCAAGTTTCAAAAAAATGTTCGACATCGTATTAGGCAGAAATCAATTCTGAATCGATACAATTTCAACTCGATTTTGTTACTTGCGAGTTTTAAGCAAGAGCCTGTTTAAAGTGTGGAATGTGAAAAAATTATAAAACCGACTTTTCTTGGAAAAGAATTGATAAAAAATAAAATTTTGTACAGAATTTAGGATTAATTAAAGCTATTCTATTTCGAATAGAATGTAGTTTAATTTAAGCTAAGCTACATGTTATTTGCTTTAAAATTGTGCTTAGCTGAAGCGCTCAAAGTCACAAGTTTGAAGTGTGGAACGTGAAAAAATTATAAAATCGACTTTTCTTGGAAAATAATTGATAAAAAATAAAATTTTGTACAGAATTTAGGATTAATTAAAACTATTCTATTTCGAATAGAATGTAGTTTAATTTGAGCTAAGCTACATGTTTTTTGCTTTAAAATTGTGCTTAGCTGAAGCGCTCAAAGTCACAAGTTTCATTTAAATCGACTTTTTTAAATTTATTTTTAATTCGAGTTGGATGGATGAATAAAAAATAAAATTTTGTACAGACTTTAGCTATCATTAAAATTATTCTATTTGTAATAGAATGTGCTTTAATTTGAGCCAAGCTACATGTGTTTTGCTTTAAAATTGTGCTTAGCTGAAGCGCTCAAAGTCACAAGTTTCATTATAATCGACTTTTTTAAAATTATTTTTAATTCGAGTTGGGTGGATGAATAAGAAATAATTTTTTTTTTTGGTTTGGCTGTTGCTGGCCTTAGTTAGTAGACTATTAGCCATCATCAATTGTTATTTTGTATACATTTGTTAATTAACTTATTAGTAAGTATAACATATAACTATATATTTGGACGTCACAACACATTCACACACATCCATGGAACCGGAGACGAGTATTTTTCGTTAGAAAAATTACTCGCCTCCGCTGGGAATCGAACCCAGATCACCTCCGTGACCGATTGGCGAAACCGGCGGCTCAACCGCTCGGCCGCGGCGGGCCCAAATAAAATTTTGTACAGAATTTACCAATCATTCAAATTATTTTATTAGTAATAGAATGTGCTTTAATTTGAACTAAGCTACATGATTTTTGCTCTAAAATTGCCGTTAGCTGAAGCGCTCAAAATCAAAAGTTTCATTTAAATCGACTTTTTTTAAATTATTTTTAATTCGAGCTGGGTGGATGAATGAAAAATAAAATTTTGTACAGAATTTAGCATTCATTAAAATTATTGTATTTGGAATAGAATGTGATTTAATTTGAGCTAAGCTACATGTTTATTGCTTTAAAATTGTGCTTAGCTGAAGCGCTCAAAATCACAAGTTTCATTTAAATCGACTTTTTTTTAATTATTTTTAATTCGAGCTTTTATTTTGTACAAAATATAGCAATCATTAAAATTATTCTATTTGCAATAGAATGTGCTTTAATTTGAGCTAAGCTTTATGTTTTTTGCTTTAAAATTGTGCTTAGCTGAAGCGTTAAAAGTCACAAGTTTCATTTAAATCAACTTTTAAAAATTATTTTTAATTCGAGCTGGGTGGGCTAAGAATTTTTTTCCGGAAAAAATAAACGCACTACATTGATACTAACATTGATGTGAATGCGTGTAATTTTTTTCAGATTGTTAAAAAAATAAAAATATTCACCTGAAAATTGAAATTTTTGTAAGGGGTGGTGGGTATGGAAAAAATTGATTTCTACGAGATATTTTTATATTCTTTAAATATTCTAAAAAAAAAGCAGACATATTTTAGAACATAAGAAACAATGTACGCTGCTTATTTTCTCTAGAAAAAAATGTTTACACCAATTTTTCGCCTCTTTTAGTAACGAAAGAAAATCAATAAATCCACTAAAATCTAAATTTAAGCGCTTGTGCTAAGCGCAATTGTCAATCCTCTGAAATCTTTTGCACCTCAAATTAAAGCTTGTTTTATCCCGAATCAAAGACTTTTCGAATAAATTCAATCGGTTAAAAAAATTAACCAAGACAGCGTTTTCAGTGCGGGTAGTGAAGATTTTCTAAAAGTGAATCTTCGTAGGAAACTGTGAAGAAGATAATATTTTTTTATGATAATTGATTTCGTTTTACAATACCGTGTTAAGAATAGAGTTAGCTGTAATTGGAGTTTAAGTGCATTTTTCTTGCTTTAAAATTGTGTTTTGTACGAGCGCTCAAATTTAAAGCTATCTTTTTTTACATAATTTTAATTTAAGTTGGGCATGTTAAGAATTTTTTTCTAGACAAATAAATGCACTACATTGATACAAACATTAATGTGAATGAGTGTAATTTTTTTCAAATTGTTAAAAAAATAAAAATTTTCACTTGAAAATTGAAATTTTTGTAAGGGGTGGGTATGGAAAATATTGATTTTCACGAGAATTTTTTTTATTTTTCTAAAATTCTAAAAAAAATAACGGACATATTTTACAATATTAGAAACAATCTACGCTGCTTAATTTCTCTAGAAAAAAATGTTTACACCAATTTTGTGCATCATTTAGTAACGATAGAAAATCAATAAATCCACTAAAATCCAACTTTGAGCGCTTGTGCTAAGCGCAATTTTCAATCCTTTAAAATCTTTTGTACCTCAAATTAAAGCTTGTTTTATCCCGAATCAAAGACTTTTTGAATAAATTCAATCGGTTGAAAAATTTAACCAAGACAGCGTTTTCAGTGCGGGTAGTGAAGATTTTCTAAAAGTGAATCATCGTAGGAAACTGTGAAGAAACAATATTTTTTTTATGATAATTGGTTTTGTTTTACAATACCGTGTTAAGAATAGAGTTAGCTGTAATTGTAGCTCAAGTGCATTTTTCTTGCTTAAAAATTGTGTTTAGTACGAGCTCTCAAATTTAAAGTTATATTTTTTTTACATAATTTTAATTTAAGTTGGGTATGTTAAGAATTTTTTTCTAGGAAAAATAAATGCACTACATTGATACAAACATTAATGTGAATGAGTGTAATTTTTTTCAAATTGTTAAAAAAATAAAAAATTTTACCTGAAAGTTGAAATTTTTGTAAGGGGTGGAAAAAATTTATTTTCACGATTTTTTTTTTATTTTTTTAAAATTATAAAAAAAATAAGGGACATGTTTTAGAACATTAGAAACAATGCACGCTGCTTATTTTCTCGAGAAAAAAATGTTTACACTAATTTTTCGCATCTTTTAGTAACGATAGGAAATCAAAAAATCCACTGAAATCTAACTTTGAGCGCTTGTGCTAAGCGCAATTTTTAAGCCTCTGAAATTTTTGTTACCTTAAATTCAAACTTGTTTTATCCCGAATCAAAGACTTTTCGAATAAATTCAATCGGTTAAAAAATTTAACCAAGACAGCGTTTTCAGTGCGGGTAGTGAAGATTTTCTAAAAGTGAATCTTCGTAGGAAACTGTGAAGAAGATAATATTTTTTTATGATAATTGATTTCGTTTTACAATACCGTGTTAAGAATAGAGTTAGCTATAATTGGAGTTTAAGTGCATTTTTCTTGCTTGAAAATTGTGTTTTGTACGAGCGCTCAAATTTAAAGCTATCTTTTTTTTACATAATTTTAATTTGAGCTGGGCATGTTAAGAATTTTTTGCTGGGAAAAATAAATGCACTACATTAATACTAACATTAATGTGAATGACTGTAATTTTTTTCAAATTGTTAAAAAAATAAAAATTTCACCTGAAAATTGAAATTTTTGTAAGGGGTGGGTATGGAAAAAATTGATTTTCACAAGAATTTTTTTTATTTTTTTTAAATTATAACATATTTTAGAACATCAGAAACAATCTACGCTGCTTATTTTCTCCATAAAAAAATGTTTACACCAATTTCTCGCATCATATAATAACGACAGAAAATCAATAAATCCATAAAAATCTAACTTTGAGCGCTTGTGCTAAGCGCAATTTTCAAGGCTATGAAATCTTTTGTACCTCAAATTAAAGCCTGTTTTATCCCAAATCGAAGACTTTTTGAATAAATTCAATCGGTTAAAAAAATTAAGCAAGACAGCGTTTTCAGTGCGGATAGTGATCATTTTCTCAAAGTGAATCTTCGCAGGAAACTGTGAAGAAGACAATATTTTTTTTTATGATAATTGATTTCGTTTTACAATACCGTGTTAAGAATAGAGTTAGCTGTAATTGAAGTTTAAGTGTTTTTTCTTGCTTGAAAATTGTGTTTTGTACGAGACCTCAAATTTAAAGCTATCTTTTTTTACATAATTTTAATTTGAGCTGGGCATGCTAAGAATTTTTTTCTGGGAAGAATAAATGCACCACATTGAAACTAACATTTATAAGAATGCGTGCTATTTCTTTTTTATTATTTTTAAAAAAATAAAAATATCTACCTAAAATTCTACCAAATTTTCAGGGTTTTTTATAGCTTTACCTTTCTAAAATAGTCAATTTTTTTAAAATAAAGAAAACTCAGCAGTGTTAATCCACTGATAATAGTTACTTTGTGTCCGAAATGTACATTTGGTAATTCAAATAAAAGTGTGAAGAAAGGTTATTAGTGCTTTATTCGTCAAATTAAAGAAGACTCAGTGTTTTTAGTTATTATTTTTAACTTACTCGAAATCCATTAATTGTTTTTACATATTGGCTTGAAATAGTCAGAAATGTTCAGTATTCCTCAGCACTGGGTCGGGACTACACTGAAGAGGACCTTGAAGTCCGAAACGCGTCTGTGGGTATCTGGTGACAGGAATACTAAACACAAATTCAATTTCTGATTTTTAACTTTGTATAAATATAACAAGTGTTATACAAACAAACTTAAAAGTAGTGGAACTTTGATTAAAACACTTGGTATATTTCACTGATTTATATCTTTACTCCAACTAGTTTTGAAATTAAGTCATTATAAAGAAAATATTCGCCATAAAGTTAGAAGTGTTTTATCGTCACAAACATTTTGTTTTAATTAAATGTCTGCCTTCGTTTCTAATAAACTCTGTCTTATTAGAAATGAAGACAGAAGCTCATTAGAAATGAAGCTGTTGATAATGTACATTTAGCATAAATACATGTTTTTTGTGAAGAAAGTGTTAGTGTTTTATTAAGCCCCTCTTAGATATTAATTTTTTGAGAAAACCCACCCCTCATAAACATTGTATATATACCTGACCTGGGAAGTCCGATGTGGTCCAGGCAAATCAATGAATGCTACAAATCGATAAATGATTGTGCACATGATGTATAACTGTAATAAGTTAATTGAGCTGTCTTTGACAGAAAAATATACCTGACCCGACAAATTTTATTTATCATTTCTTCGTCTGAAGAAGCCACAATGTGGGGAAACAATTGTAGTGAATGCACAACATATATTTGACAGTGTTTAAATTGTTTTATTTATATGAAAGTGAAGTTTAATTATATTTACCTCTTCACGTAACTCAAACCAAATACATCTAATAAGTACTTTCAACGAATTGTTTTATTGGTGTGTGTTTCTCTCGCTGTCCACCTGTACCCTGATTCGAACGCAAATTAATCACAATTCCGCAAACTCACTGAATTCACAACAAACAAATCACTTTTCAAATCTAAACTTTTGAACTGGAACTGAAAATCGTACCGACCAGAAGTGTAGATAGCAAAACACTAACCGGTAAACACTCTGCCTCGTAATACTCACCTTTTGTACACCATCTGTCAAGCCCAGTAGTCGATTTACCTAAGAAAGGGTCAACTCGGGGATTGACCCATGCAATGGGTTAAAAAGGGACGCCCTTATGCAACTGGAATTAAGCGCGAAAAGGATGGTACTTCCAGTTCCGGTCGCAGGTAACGCACGCGGAAAGGGTCACTAACTGGTCAAACGAGTTCCACTTATTTTTTTTCTATCCCTTTGGCAAAAGGAATGGTCACTACTCATTGTGTTGCGCGACCCTTTTTTTAACCGAAGGGACATTCGCGTTCGGAACCGTGGGATAGTCCCGTTTGGGAATTTGTCGGTTTGTTTGGGTCTTTTGAACGGTTTTGTGAGGAAGTGTTGAAGATTTTAAGATGGGATGAATTGCGAGGTGATGATTGTTGAATTGCAAGGTGGTTTATTAAGAGGGGTTGTTTGCGGATGCTGAGGTCGGTGGACCAGGTAGGTTAAGCAACCTGTTTTATTTTTTTGTTGGGTAATTCAAAACCTAAATTACCTAATTAGACGAATAAAACCCTAATAACCTTTGTAAATGTACATTTCGGACACGAAGTGACCATTATCAATGGATTAACAATTTATCTAAATTACCTAATCAAGACAGACCCTTTATTGTAATTGGGGTTTACCGATTTTTCAGTTAATCAATAAAAACAGCTCTTCAATTTTACTGACATTTCAATAAATTATTCTTTTTAGCACAAAATCATTCTACCAGTTTTTATAAAAACAATGTTCAAAACCTAATTATTTGAATTATTTTTCTTGGTGTTCATCACAAACAAAAGTGTGTTACACATGTCCAACTAATCTAATCTATACTCTTTCTTGAAAATTGCAAAATCCCTTACTACCTGATTATATATAAGCCGGTCGGTTATTTCTGTAATCCACTCTGCCCATAAAATATCAATTACATTTTTTTTTACTTTTAATTATGTCCCAGTTAATCTTTTAAGTATACATATTTCAATTATGTGCTGAAAATGTTCGGGTTTTCTTAAAAAGTTCAATATAAAGCTTTAAGCGAGTGTTGTCCACTCCCAGGTTAAGCATGAAGTAAAATTTCGAGTTTAGAAAAGCCTGAAAATTTGGTTACGCGACCAAACCAAATTTTCAGGCTTTTCTAAACTCGAAATTTTACTTCATGCGCCACGCGTATTAAACACTGAAAACACTGAAATATTGTAAACAAATGAATTTCAATTGAAATCAGTGTTGAATACGCGTGGCGCATGAAGTAAAATTTCGAGTTTAGAAAAGCCCGAAAATTTGGTTTGGTCGCTCCGCTTCGCGGAGCGACCAAACCAAATTTTCAGGCTTTTCTAAACTCGAAATTTTACTTCATGCTTAACCTGGGAGTGGACAACACTCGCTTAAAGCTTTAAATTGAACTTTTTAAAAAAACCTGAACATTTTCAGCACATAATTGAAATATGTATACTTAAAAGATAAACTGGGATATAATTAAAAGTAAAAAAAAAAATTAATAGATTTTTTATGGACGTTCAAATTATACACATAATAATAACTAGAAAAATTACTGTGGATGTTAAACAAACTGTAATCTATTAAAATATATAACTGTGTTAAAACACCCAATCTGTAGTTTTTGAGTTATTTTCATTTAAAATGGAAATTATATTATTCCAACTTGTGTTTTTTTTCAAATACAACATAATTCAAAAATATAGCGTGTATATTTTAATTAAATACATTTTATGACATTAAGAATAGTATACTTTTTGAAAATATGCCAAATTCCAACAATATTCGTTATCTATTTTTTGAGTTATTTGCGTTAGAAAAAAAATAACATGTATGATCTACATTTTCTAATAGCTTCAAGTATTTTGTATATTTAAATGTATAAAAATGGATTTTTTCCGTAAATAAAATAAATAAATAAATGTGTTATATTAACTTAATTTTTATGGGCGTTGAAGTTATAAAGATTATACTTCAATAAATAAATAGCGATTTTTTTATTAAATTTACTGTGTATGTTAAGTAGACTTTGCTCTGGCTATTTCGCAAATAACCAACAATTCCCATTTTGTAGTGTTTGAATTATTTGCATCATACGCTAAAATTGCGTTTTAATAAAGTTAATTTATTAAAATTATATTAATCATAACTTAACAAATAATAAACGGATTTTCATGAAATTTACTGTAAATATTATATAGACTGTCCTCTGTCAAAATGTGCAAAATCTAAAAATAGTAGTTTGTAGTTTTTGAGTAATTTGCTTCGGAAGTAAAAAAAGCGTCATTTGAACCAAATTTATATGGACGTTGAAATTATAAAAATTATAACTGAAAATTTGAGAAGCGGAATTTTATGAAATTTACTGTGAGTGTTAAGTAGACTATGCTTTATTAAATAATGCAAAAATCCAAAACTACCCCTTCCGTAGTTTTTGAGTTATTTACTTCGGAAGTCAAAACATATTTAAACTTAATTTATACGAAAGTTGAAATTATAAAAATTATTACTAAAAATTTATTAGGTGGATTTCTATGAAATTGACTGTGAGTAATAAGTAGACTATACTTTATCAAAATATGTAAAAATCTAAAAATACCTCCTCCGTCGTTTTTGAGTTATTTGCTTGGGAAGTGAAAAGAACGTCATTTAAACCTAATTTATACGGCAGTTGAAATTATAAAAATTATTACTGAAAATTTATGAAGTGGATTTTTATGAAATTTGCAGTGAGTATTAAGTAAACTATGATTTATCAAAATATGTAAAAATCCAAAAATACCCCTTTAATAGTTTTTGACTTATTTGCTTCGGAAGTCAAAAGAGCGCCTAATTTAGATGGAAGTTGAAATTATAAAAATTATTACTGAAAATGTATTAAGTGGATTTTAAAAAAATTTGCTGAGAGTATTAAGAAGACCATGCTTTATCAAAATACGTAAAAATCCAAAAATACCCCTTCGTCGTTTTTGAATTATTTGCTCCGGAAGTCAAAAGAGAGTCATTTAAACCCAATTTATACGGCAGTTGAAGTTATAAAAATTTTTACTGAATATTTAGTAAGTGGATTTTTATGAAATTTGCTGTAAGTATTAGGTAGACTATGCTTTATCAAAATATGTGAAAATCCAAAAATACCCCTTCCGTAGTTTTTGAGTTATTTGCTTCGGAAGTCAAAAGAGCGTCATTTAAACCTAATGTATACGGAAGTTTAAATTATAAAAATTATTACTGAAAATTTATCAAGTGGATTTTTATGAAATTGACTGTGAGTATTAGGTAGACTATGCTTTATCAAAATATGTGAAAATCTAAAAATACCCCTTCCGTAGTTTTTGAGTTATTTGCTTCGGAAGTGATAAGAGCGTCATTTAAACCTAATTTATACGGCAGTTGAAATTATATTATATATTCCATTTGTTTCTGGATCTCGCCTAGCTATGGAAAAGTGACAGTTTAAGTATTGTAAATGGGGCTGGTTGTGTTTTAAATCAGGGTTTTTAAATGTCACTGTCAGATGTTCGATTTTAAGGTTATAATTTCTGACTATTGTGATCTTACACTGTTGCCTGTTTTACAAATTTTCAGATATAAAAGGATAATAATATGCAGTTTTAAGATTAACAAAATTTACTACTTGGTTTTTGTACATTTATTTATTTATTTATTTATTAACGGAATCTCCATACATACAAACACAGCAATAATATTGTATATAACATATATAATGAATTCGGCTCTGCAAACTTATTTCGTCATCCATTTGTATTTCTCGCTTGGGTTTTCCCGTTAACACATTTTGATCAACTCCATCCATCCACCTTAATTTTGGTCATTCTCTCTTGTGTTGGCCCTCAGTATTTTTTTGTAGAATTGCAAATTTATTTCCACCCTCTTGTGATACTGATAATTTTCATGTCAAACAATTTTTAAGCCCTCATTCCACTTGTATTATTTAGTCAAGAGAACCTGCATCTGAATCTTCTGATGTTTGTTCTGAGCCAGATTCCCCAAGCGAAATAATAAAAGGAGGAATGGTTTCAAAAGAAAGGTTCCCCATGTTGCAAGATTAACAATAAACCTCTTCAAAATTAAAAAGAGGATTACTTATGATATCATAAATTATTGCAACACTGTTAAAATAAGGAATCAGGAGTGGCAACTAATAAAAAATGTAAATGTTGATACTGCAACATAACAACACGAAAGCATGGCTAGGCGAGATCCAGAAACAAATGGAATTGTGTATAATTACTATTACTGAAAATGTATTAAGTGGATTTTTATGAAATTTGCTGTGAGTATTAAGTAGACTATGCTTTATCAAAATATGTAAAAATCCAAAAATACTCATTTCGTAGTTTTTGAGTTACTCACTTCGGAAGTCAAAAGAGCGTCATTTAAACTTAATTTATACGAAAGTTGAAATTATAAAAATTATTACTAAAAATTTATTGGGTGGATTTTTATGAAATTGACTGTGAGTATTAAGTAGACTATACTTTATCAAAATATGTAAAAATCTAAAAATACCCCCTCCGTCGTTTTTGAGTTATTTGCTTGGGAAGTGAAAAGAACGTCATTTAAACCTAATTTATACGGCAGTTGAAATTATAAAAATTATTACTGAAAATTTATAAAGTGGATTTTTATGAAATTTGCTGTGAGTATTAAGAAAACTATGATTTATCAAAATATGTAAAAATCTAAAAATACCCCTTCCGTAGTTTTTGACTTATTTGCTTCGGAAGTAAAAAGAGCGCCATTTAAACCTAATTTATATGGAAGTTGAAATTATAAAAATTATTACTGAAAATGTATTAGGTAGATTTTTTATAAAATTTGCTGTGAGTATTTAGTAGACTATGCTTTATCAAAATACGTAAAAATACAAAAATACACCTTTGTCGGTTTTGAATTATTTGCTCCGGAAGTCAAAAGAGAGTCATTTAAACCCAATTTATACGGCAGTTGAAGTTATAAAAACTATTACTGAATATTTATTAATTAAGTGGATTTTTATGAAATTTGCTGTGAGTATTAAGTAGACTATGCTTTATCAAAATATGTAAAAATCCAAAAATACTCCTTCCGTAGTTTTTGAGTTATTTGCTTCGGAAGTCAAAAGAGCGTCATTTAAACCTAATTTATAGAGAAGTTTATATTATAAAAATTATTACTGAAAACTTATTAGGTGGATTTTTATAAAATTGACAGTGAGTATTGTGTAGACAAATCAAAATATATAAAAATCTAAAAATACCCCTTCCGTAGTTTTTGAGTTATTTGCTTCGGAAGTGAAAAGAGCGTCAGTTAAACCTAACTTATACGGCAGTTGAAATTATAAAAACTATTACTGAAAATGTATTAAGTGGATTTTTATGAAATTTGCTGAAAGTATTAAGCAGACTATGCTTTATCAAAATATGTAAAAATCCAAAAATACCCCTTCCGTAGTTTTTGAGTTATTTGCTTTGAAAGTCAAAAGAGCGTTATTTAAACGGAAGTTGAAATTATAAAAATTGTTACTGATAATTTATTATGTAGTTTTTTATGAAATTTGCTGTGAGTATTAAGTAAACTATGCTTTATCAAAATACGTAAAAACCCAAAAATACCCCTTTCGTAGTTTTTGAGTTATTTGCTTCGGAAGTCAAAAGAGCGCCATGTAAACCTAATTTAAATGGAAGTTGAAATTACAAAAATTATTACTGAAAATGTATTAGGTAGATTTTTATAAAATTTGCTGTAAGTATTAGGTAGACTATGCTTTATCAAAATACGTAAAAATCCAAAAATACCCCTTCGTCGTTTTTGAATTATTTGCTCCGGAAGTCAAAAGAGAGTCATTTAAACCCAATTTATACGGCAGTTGAAGTTATAAAAATTATTACTGAATATATAATAAGTGGATTTTTATGAAATTTGCTGTGAGTATTAAGTAGATTATGTTTTATCAAAATATGTAAAAATCCAATAATACTCATTTCGTAGTTTTTGAGTTATTTGCTTCGGAAGTCAAAAGAGCGTCATTTTAACCTAATTTATACGGCAGTTAAAATTATAAAAATTATTACTGAAAATTTATTAAGTATATTTTTATGAAATTTGCTGAAAGTATTAAGTAGACTATGCTTTATCAAAATATGTAAAAATCCAAAAATACCCCTTCCGTATTTTTTGAGTTATTTGCTTCGAAAGTCAAAAGAGCGTTATTTAAACCGAAGTTGAAATTATAAAAATTATTACTGAAAATTTATTATGTAGATTTTTATGAAATTTGCTGTGAGTATTAAGTAAACTATGCTTTATCAAAATATGTAAACACCCAAAAATACCCCTTTCGTAGTTTTTGAGTTATTTGCTTCGGAAGTGAAAAGAGCGTCATTTTAACCTAATTTATACGGCAATTAAAATTATAAAAATTATTACTGAAAATTTACTAAGCGGATTTTTCTGAAATTTACTGTAAATATTAAGTATACTATGCTCTATTAAAATACGTGAAAATTTAAAAATTTCCCTGCCGTGGTATTTGAGTTATTTGCTTATAAAGTCAAAATGGCGTAATATAACTCTAACTTATATAGACGTTGAATTTAAAAAAATTATAACTAAAAATTTAATAGGCGAATGTCCATTAAATTTACTGTGAGTAATAAGTAGACTATGCTCTATCAAAATATGCAAAAATAAAAAAATACATTTTTTGTAGTATTTGAGTTATTTGCCTCGAAAGTCAAAATAGCGTTATTTTAACCTAATTTTTATAGTGACGTTAGGGTTATAAAAATTATAACAGAAAATTTAGTTAGTACATTTTTATAAAATTTACAGGGAATATTGAGTAGACTATGCTCTATCAAAATATGTAAAAATTTAAAAACACCCCTTCCATAGTTTTTGAGTTATTTAATTCGAAAGTCAAAATAGCGCCATTTTAACCTAATTTTTATACGAACATTGATAATATAAAAATTATAATTGATAATTTAATGAGTAGATTTTTATGAAATTAACTGTAAGTATTTAGTGGACTATGCTCTATCAAAATATGCAAAAATCAAAAAATACCCCTTTCGTAGTTTTTGAGTTATTTGCTACGGAAGTCAAAAGAGCGCCTTTAAACGAAATTTATACGGAAGATGAAATTATAAAAATTATTACTGAGAACTTAATAAGCGGATTTTTCTAAAACGTACTGTAAATATTGAGTAAACTATGCTCTATTAAAATACCTAAACATTTAAAAAACTCCCTTCTATAGTAATTGAGTTATTTGCTTAGAAAGTCAAAATGGCTTTATATAGACGTTGAAATTTAAAAAAATTATAACTACAAATTTAATAGGCTAATATTCATTAAATTTACTGTGAGTATTAAGTAGACTATGATCTGTCAAAATATGCAAAATTCAAAAAATACCCTTTCTGTAGTTTCTCAGTTATTTGCTTCGAAAGTCAAAATAGCGTTATTTTAACCTAATTTTTATATTGACGTTAGGATTATAAAAATTATAACAGAAAATTTAGTTAGTAAATTTTCATAAAATTTACAGGGAATATTAGGTAGACTGTGCTCTATCAAAATATGTAACAATCTAAAAATATCCCTGTAATATTTTTGGGGTGTAAGTGAAATAAAGTTCAAATTAACACACACACAATTTATTGTTAATACGATGCACACAACGGACAATTCAATTAACAACTGTAGCGGATCCGAAGATGATCCGCAGCATTGATATTCGTGCATCTTCGTACACCGTAGATGGCGCGAATATCAATATGCATATTAAACATAATTCGTATACATCACATCTAAACATAATTCGTATACATCACAACCCCCTTTCATAGTTTTACAGTTATTTGATTCGAAAATTAAAATAGCGCCATTTTAACCTAATTTTTATACAAACATTGACTTTATAAAAATTATAATTGATAATTTAATAAGTAGATTTACATGAAATTTACTGTAAGTATTAAGTAGACTATGCTCTATTAAAATATGCAAAAATCATAAAATACCCTTTTTGAAGTATTTGAGTTATTTGCCTAGAAAGTCAAAATAGCGTTATTTTAACCTAATTTTTATATTGACGTTAGGGTTATAAAAATTATAACAGAAAATTTAATTAGTACATTTTTATAAAATTTACAGGGAATATTAGGTAGACTATGCTCTATCAAAATATGTAAAAATCTAGAAACATCCCTATTATAGTTTTTGAGATATTTAATTCGAAAGTCAAAATAGCGCCATTTAAACCTAATTTTTATACGAACATTGACATTATACAAATTATAATTGATAATTTAATAAGTAGACTTTCATGAAATTGACTGTGAGTATTAAGAAGACTATGCTCTATCAAAATATGCAATAATCAAAAAATACCCCTTCCGTAGTTTTTGAGTTATTTGCTTCGAAAGTCAAAATAGCGTTATTTTAGCCTAATTTTTATATTGACGGTAAAATTATAAAAATTATAACAGAAAATTTAATCAGTAAAGTTTCATAAAATTTACTGAGAATGTTAAGTAGACTAGGCTCTATCAAAATATGTAAAAATCAAAAAATAACCCTTCCATAATTTTAGAGTTATTTGATTCGAACGTCAAAATAGCGCCATTTTAACCAAATATTTATAAGGACATTGAAATTATAATAATTATAATTAATAATTTAACAAACGGATTTTAAACAAATTTACTTTGAGTAATAAGTAGACTATGCTCTATCAATATATGCAAAAATCAAACAATATCCCTATCGTAGTTTTTGAGTTATTTGCTTCGAAAATCAAAATAGCGTTAATTAAACATAGTTTATATGGACGTTGATATTATAAAAACTATAACTGAGAATTTTATTGGCGGATTTTTATGAAATTTACTGTGACTAATAAATAGACTATGCTCTACGATTATGTGTAAAAATGCAAAAATATCCTTTCCGTTGTTTCTGAATTATTTGCTTGAGAAATCAATATAGCGTCATTTAAACCTAATTCAAATATACAATAAAATTATATAAATTATAACTAAATATTTAATAAGCTGTTTTTTATATTATTTGCCAGCGATATTAAGCAGACTATGTTTAATCAAAATATGGAAAAATCTCAAAATATTATTTGAGTCAATATTATTCGTTTATGTTTTTTGGATTAAACTAATATGTAACTAAAAAAAAAAATACAAGGCTATTCATAAAATGTACTGCTGGTATTGAGTAAACTAAACTATGCTCTATTAGCACGTAAAAATCTGAAATGACCATTTTCGTTGTTTTCAAGTTATTTGCCTCGAAAGTCAAACTTGCATTATTTCAATGAAATTTGCAGGTTTATTGATAATGAGCACTTTGTGTCTCGAAATGTACATCTAACGATACAAATAAAGAGTGAAGTAAAGAATAACAGTCTCTTTTAGTGTTATTTGTAGGTTTGTTGAATTATAAAAATCTCAAAAAACAATCACGGGATTTTCATAAAAATTACTTTTAATATTAAGTAACCTATGCTCTATTAAATAACCTAAAAACCGATAAATGGTTTTTGGTAATTTTCGTGCTAATTGCAATATTCATTTTAATTTAAGTTTAAAGGTCACAGGACAGCTCTCATGAACTGGTCTATATCTTCATTTTTCCAATAGAATTTGTTTAAATCATCGTTTTAATATTTTCCACGTGTTTAACCCTCGGAGGAAAATGAAGACCCAATTACAGAAAATACTTGGTGATTAAAGTCCTCGTTCTCCGATTCCATAATAATTTTAATATCGGCCTTAATGAGGGCGGCGCAAGAAGTAATCATCTTCTCGGAGCGATCTCTTTTAATAATTAAATCGCGCCGTAAAATCCTCAAAGAATGCCCTCCCGCCCTCTCGCAGCCCTCCCAGAAAATATGGATCTCGGCAGCGTCGTCGTCGGCGTCGGCCGGCGAGGGCTGAAGGGGGGACACCAGATACGTCTCATTAAATCGAACAAGTGAAGCAAAAACAAAATGGCCGCTCTCACAAAGAAAGCGCGAGACTGTGTTTTGTTTTGGTCGTTAGCGATAATGACGTACGGGGATGCCACCTACGCCCAATTCATCCCTCTCCTTCCGCCCCGTTGCAATCAGAGGGAGACGGAGCAACTGCTGAATCAAGCAGGCTACGGTAGAATTTAAGGCTCCTGCAAAATGTGGCACTTGGGAAAAATGTTATCCTGTCTACTGTTTCTGCGCGTTAAACGAGGATAGCCTCGCTAGGCTCCGCTTAGCGTTGGAGAGGGATGGAGGAGGTGTGCCGGAGGAGCGTTAGCTGGGGAATGATGCTAATAAAGTCCCTTGATGAATATATAAGAAAGACGATACAAAGTGACATTAAAGTAAAGTAAGGGGTTAAAATTTAAGAAGGTCCTTCGTTTGTATGTAAATTTCATATTTACCGGGCGGGACATTCGCCCTCTTTAGCCCCCCACCCGCCCTTCTCGCCCTTCAAGTTCAAAAGTTCACGGCGTGACATTAACACGTCAAAAATGTTATTACGCGTTGACTTGACTAAATTAAATTGTTCAATCTACAGATAAGCCAACATATAATGCTAAAAATATAAAATTTACAATCGCTAACGTTACTTATAAAAAATAAAGTCTTCCCACACATATAACTCGAAAATAAATTAAATTTTAAACACCAGTACGATTATTGAAAATATAAATTGAAGTAGGCTTTGCATTTTAAATTAGATTGGCACTATTGACTGTTAACACATAGGTTACCATAACCTCAAATTTATTCCATCATTCATTAACATTCTGGGCAACATTCATTAATATTCTGGGCAACATTCATTAACATTCTGGGCAACCGCACAAAAACTCTAATTTATAATTCATTTTGATTAACAGCGCAAATAACTTAAAAACTACGAAAAGTTTTTTATTGGATGTTTGCATTATTTTATAGAGCAACGTCTACTTAACACCCACAGTAAATCTAATAAAAATCCGTTTAGTATTTATTAAGTAATGATTTTTTGTCATTTTATTGTCCATAAAAATTAAACAGTGAAATCTTAACCAAGTGTGTTATTTATTAAAAGTTTTTGATATGGAATTTCACCAAGTAACAGCCTCAACTATTAAATTTTTCATAAAAATTAGGTAAATATACTACATTTTTCACATCTAACGGAAATAACTTAAAAATTAGGGAAGGGGTATTTTTGGATTTTTGCATATTTAAATAGAGCATAGTCCATTTAATATCCACAGTAAATTTCATAAAACTTCGCTAATAATTTGTTTAGCTATGATTTTTATAATATCAACGTACATATAAATTAGCTTTAAATAAAACAATTTCGACTTCATTTTAAGGCAACTAGGCCGAAAACACTTTTCATTATTATTTCATACAATCCATCAACATAATTCTTATCGATTTTACATTAACTTATAACTATACATGCAGGAACTTGATAAGTATTGGAGTAGATAATTGCCTCACGGAAGCATTTAAACGCAAACACTGTTACTTTAATTGCGTCAAAACTTCGGTGTGGCTGTGAAAATGACAGAATTAGAATGTCTAAAAATAGGCAAAACACGATCCTCGCAAATATTGTAAAACCATTAAAGAAGAAACCCGGCCCCATTCGATATTTAATGCAGAGGAAGTGGTACTGTTAATAGTCCGCAACTTCCGGCTTTAATTAGTTGATATTGATGGCAATTTGCGGTCACTTTAATAATTACATCACGGCCAAGGGAAACCCTCCCTTTTCGCACACACACAACAAAATACATATGTAATACAATATAGCTGCAACAGCGTAGATTCAACTTGGAGAAGTTTGCGGTGAAAATCAGTAACTAGTTATCCGTTTATGGTAGATAGCGATGTCATTTATTGGATTAAGGTGTCCGCTTTGTGGGGTCCAGTTTAATGGATGTCCTAGGGCACGTGTTTTCCGTTTTTTTATTGAGTTTCGGAAACTGGTTTTGAAAAACCGGACTGGACACGCGGGCTAGGGGTGTCTGGGATTCCCTCCGGCGTTGCTGACCCTATTCCGATTTTTGTCATTGACCACTGGGCAGATGGGCGCGAATAAGGGCGCCCTTCCGTAATGCTGTTCCTGTTGAACGCGTGTCAAATGTCCGATGTTGGATTTTAAAACGACAGACAGCTGGAGAAACTTTTGATTTTACCTCTTTAATCCTCCATTAAATAATTGATTTTTTTTAGTACAAAAGATACTCAACAGTAATTGCCCAGTTAAAGGAGAAAATGTATATAATCCCAAACAAATCCATTTTCAAATCGTTCTTGATAATGGCATTGAGCCAAAACTAGTAGAAAAATACAATAAATATAAATATATAATATTTATTGTATTTTTTTAGTAGAACGAGTTGGTTATGCATCAATCCTTCACAAGTTTGAGTGCTTCTTTCATTCTGTTGCAGAGGAAGTTTTCATATTTATGGCAAAACTAAAGCCTGCACTTTTCTGATTTGTATTACTTTTACTTGCATTTTATCTAACACCAATGTTTAGAATTAGTCTACGTTGCTTTAATAGCAGTATAATTTGTTAATTGTTATTTATAATATTTATATTCTGATGTATAAAGGTTTATTGCTGTTAATAAAGGAATTTGAATTTGAATTGTTCGTGTCTAGGGGAGTTCAAAGAGTTATTATTATTTAAGTGTTGAAGAAATCCTCCGAATTTTCCAATTAATAATACTCTAATAACTAATGTAGGCTTTGGGTTACATTTTTTGTTTGTTAAACGTTTCAATCAAATCAATCCGTCATCAAAATCTGTCACATTTTCAAAATTCCAGTGTTCGCAAATCATCCGCATGTCTTCGAGCAAGGACCCCAAAGACAAGTGCTGCCCGTGCACCAAGGGCAAAGACGACGATAAGAAACAGGAGAAAAAGTGCACCTGTACGAAGAAAGTCTGTGAAGATTCCTGCCCGAGCAAACCCTGCTTCAAGCCGAACGTTTGCGCCAACTGCGAGTGCGATTCGGGCGGTTGCAACAAGGACTGCGAGGAGAACAAGAAAAATAAATGTCCTACTTGAAGAAAGTCAACAAATCTCTTGGTATTATTGTAAAAAGTAAGCATCAGCTAGTTACTTACCAAAAAATAGGTTAATAGTGTTATTCAAACAAAGTTAAAACGTTTTGTACTGATACATTAACATGTATAATAAAGTAAAAGCCTCCACAATACAAAATCTAAGAAATCTAATTTTCTAATTTTCAAAAATATTCTCATTAGAGTTAGGTAAAGGGTTAGTTCTAGATTACTAGTAGTTATATTCTATTATGTCTACTATTTTATTTAAATTATATATATACATTTAAGGCACCATTTTACCATGACGTGAACACCTCTAAGGTCCAGTTGTTGAATCCTGGCTTAAGCTGAAACTTGAGTTTTCGAAAGCGGCCGACCACCACCACTTAACGCGCTAAACTCAAATTCATAACCTCAAACATCAAAAATAGTTGACGTTTTAACAATGTGGACAATGAAGTGATTATTAGGTATTTCTGAGGCATTCATATCGTTGACTTAGGTGCTTATTTTTCTGCATTCTTTAGGTCACATCATGTTTTAGATTAAATCCTTACATTGCTTTCTAGTGTACCTACATCATCCTAATAATTGCACCAGGTGTGTAAATATGAAACCGGAATTTGCTTATATTTGGCTTTAGTTATCAATATAGTGAATGTTAAGTGGCGTTATTGGTCCCTTATTATTGGGATTACATTTGTCAAAGACTTTTAAGTCAAAATAATCCAAGTTTAATACAACTGCATATGTTTTCATAGCGTTTAAAATGACTAATTTTGTGCCTAAACATTATGATTCGCGGACAGCATCGATTTTCTCTTACCGTTCGAAGAAAACTATTGCAGAATCGCATCGAATGCTTGTCGAAGCTTACGGTGAGCATGCTCTTGGTAAATCACAGTGCAACAACAACTTAAAATATTCAAAAGTGGCGATTTTCACGTGAGAAACCAAAAACGTGAAAGACCACCGAGAAAGTTTGAAGACGCCGCATTGCAAGCAGTGTTGGATGAGGATGACGCTCAAACGCAGCAACAACTTGCGTATCAGATAAATGTGGCCATTTATATCTATACGTCTCTATACGTTTGAAAGCCATAAGAAAGATCCAGAAGGTAGAAAAATGGATTCCACATGAATGACGGCACGAAAACCGAAAACAACCTACGAAATACTGCTCACCAGGTACATAAAAAATCATTTCCTCATCGAATTGTTACTGGCGATTAAATATTTCCGCATGCGGCTTACTCACCAGACTTGGCTCTATCCGATGACTGCGTATTTGCATCGGTAGGACACGCACTTGCTGAGCAGCGCTTTACTTTTTACAAAAATGTACAAAAATGGCTTGAAAATGGTTTGCCTTAAAAGATTAACAATTGTTTTCCACAAATTGGCAGAGAAATGGTAAAATGTGTAGCTAGCGATGGGCAATGGTTAGGTTCCAATGGCAACAGTTAGAACGCTCACTTAGGCACAATTAGGATACCATATGGATAAAAAGGAGTCAGATCTCCCCTCCCTCCCCACCTATACTAACCAATCCGAGTAACTAATGACCCGATCAAATTTCTCACATCTAGAGGTGTGAGGTCCGTTAGTCCATTCGCGTAGTGCATACCAAGGTACTTGATCCTTTTCTTTTCGAGAGCATTGTCCCAGATAGTGGAGTACCGTCTCTTCCTCCTCCACATCCAGGCATCCTCTGCAAAAGTCGTTGTGTTTAAGACCCATCTTTTATGCATGTCTACCTAGGAGGCAGTGGCCCGTGAGGATGCCTACGGCCTTCTTTATGTCAATTCTGCTAAGTGGAATTAATCTGTTCCTGTTTATAGTATTCCATTAGCGATAGGCAATACTTTCAATAACATATATTGTACCATTTTCATACAAGAAATGTGTATTTTCTATAAAAAAATTCCGGTTTCATATTTACAGACCTGATATGCATCTTTTCCGTTTCTTATCCCGCAGAAAGCAATAATCAGCCATCATGTGCTCATTCTAACGGCCTTGGTACCTTGCTTCCATATTTTGCTAGATGTTTGTAGAACCACTCCCATTGTTCCTCGTTGCAATAGCCAAGGCTTTTGGGAAATTTGTGGAAATGGCTGTGAAGGTAGTGTAGTTGATTGTTCTTCTATATGTTCCTTGCCCTCAGAAAGGGCGAATGATTTAGCAATAGTGTTATTATTATCTACTTGAATTCATGATTCAACAACTGGCCCTTAATGTTTTAATAATTCTTGAATCTTGGAGTTCATAATTTAAGAATCAACTTATCAAATCAGTTAATCTAGATTTGGCAAGTTAATTCTTGCATCTTGATCTCCAAGATTTAAGAATTAGTCAAAGAGTGTGATTTGTTCACTTCATGCTACCTTTTAAGTATTGATTTAAAGAAAACACTTATGCCAGTTTGCATCCAACCAAGTCGATTAACTTAATCATTGATTAATACTTCTTAAAAAGTGTAAATATAAATGAAATTGCCAATTCTTGGTTGCCTCAAACATTAAAAGTGCCGAGATTCTTTTCGCAATCTACAACATGTTAGTCTTACAAAGACTATATCAAACACTCATTGAAACAACTACTTCCCGGGCTAATATCCCGACGGATATTGAATTAATTATACAACAAGTGTTTGCTGTTACATACAGTAACCTACTGCAAATGTAACAATTTGGGTCAAATTATTCAAGCCATCTATAGACGCGTTTCGAAATTTATCTCTCATCAGTATAGCTTTACCATTCCCTCTAAACAATTTGACACCTTAGACTGGTGATCACGTTACCGTTCAAACATAAGTATAAATGAAATTGCCAATTCTTGGTTGCAGAATACAGAACAGACAAAACACATTTTAATTACAGATTGTTTACACTGTCGTTTATTAATGAAAAAGATATTTAGGATTTATTACAAATTTATAACATCCTTAGATTCTGAATTGTAAACTCTTATTAGGTCAACATTCGAGAATCTAAGAATATTATAAATTTGATACTGGATGATTTAAATTAAATTTAAGTTAAAACACTTGGTTTGTTTCACTTATTTATATATTCTCCGACTAGTTTCGACCATTGGTCATCTCCAAGGAGGATGACCAATGGTCGAAACTAGTCGGAGAAAATATAAATAAGTGAATCAAACCAAGTGTTTTAACTTAAATTTAATATAAATCATCCAGTATTAGATTTAAAAATGTTTCACGACGGGTTAAGTGAGAAATTAATTAAAGATTATAAATTTAAATGTCATCCATCCTAAAGTTCAATTTATATTTCTGAAGGGGTATATTCTAAATTCAATTGAAATCACTGTTGTATACGCGTAGCGCATGAAGTAAAATTTCGAGTTTAGAAAAGCCTGAAAATTTGGTTTGGCCGCTCCGCGCTTCGCGCTGCGCGACCAAACCAAATTTTCAGGCTTTTCTAAACTCGAAATTTTACTTCATGCTTACTCTGGGAGTAGAGGCACTCGTTTTAAACTTTAAATTGCACGTTTTTGTATAAAATCGATGCATGGCTGAAAATTTAAAGCGTATACATTTTTTATATTTAATAGGAAAATGCACAGTATGTAATACAATAAGTCATCCATAGAAATCATAAAAAAGTGCAGAATTTTACCTAAAATCAACTTTTAGATTTAACTCTATAATTGCTCGGCCGTTATTGGGTTAATTTATGCAATTAATGTCACTCATTTAGATTACAGAACAAACAAAAAATGAAGAGAATCTGCCTAGAAGAGGAACATCCTGTACCTAAATGAATAAGATGAGCATCAAGATGAAACAACAACAAAAAGGAAAAGAAACATCTCCTTGCAGATAAACACATCGTCGGTTCAAAGATAATAAAATTCATAAAGTGCCGTTGACTCCCTCCGCAAAAAATGAATTGTATCTTTAAACCGCTCATATTAAGGCAAGGCACATACACATTTTGAACTAAGTCTGTCTCTAAACAGCGATTTCTTTTATCACAATAGGCCTGAGTTTAAGAAATGACACGTATTTCTCAAGATCCAATTTTTTTTAACTGCATTTTTTATTCACATAAATTTAAAATTATTTTATTTAAAACGAACAACAACTATTTCCATTTTTATCATTTTGGCAGTTGAAAAATGTGGTCGAAGTTCAAAATGTGTGTGTGTGTGTGTGTGTGTAAACTAATCCTTAATCATATCCTTGTAACAAAGCAGCATTTTTACATAAATAAACACAAATACCACACTTTCCACTTGTCAAATTTTTATCAATCATAGTTTTATTTATTTTTACTTTAAACTAGTTTTATTTTGTGGTCATTTTAGTTTCTAGAAATAGATAATACTAATAATAATAATATTTATTGCCCAACTGGAAACAAATTCCCAAATACAAGATAATTTAATATAAACAAAACAGTTTTAAAACTATAAACTAAAATGATTTAATAAAGAAAACACTTGGTGAAATTTCACTAATATTAGTGAAATTTAACCGTGTTTTCTTTATTAAATCATAGTTAAATATGTTTCATCACGTGAAAGATGAGAAACTTGTTCAAGATATATAAACTACAAATAATAAATTTTACTTCCTTACTCACAATAATCTAATGATGATGTCAATGGTTCAAAAAGATACGTCTCAAGTTCGTGGAAGTTGATTAAACAAATTGCAGATTGCAATAATAGGCGATTTTAATTCAAAATTAGTTCAATTATAATTCACATTAAATGTGCTTGCCAACTAGGTGTAAAATATCAGGGCTGTCAATTCGATCATGCAGAAGCTTGTGTAGGAACGTAATGTCTAATCTGTGACGTCGGTATTCAAGAGATTCTACATTAAGTTTGTCTAGCAATAGTGAATGATCACAGCCTCTGCCAGGGTAAAGTTCCTCAACTTTGAAGTGCAGAGGAACTTACGCTGAACATTTTCTACTAGGTAAATCTCAAGTTGAGTTTGTGGATACCAAATTAAAGATGCATATTCCTACTTTGAAATAGAGATTTCAAAGCATTCGGATTTCGCAAATTTGCAGAATTAAGATGTATAAAACCTAATGCTTTGAAGGAGGTCTTAGCAGGTGTTTAAACGTGAGGATTAAATGTAAAATTGTCATCAAACCAAATACCTATATCTTTAAAGACTCTGTCTTGCTCAATAGAAATATTTCTAACTAAATAATCAAATGAGATCGCTATTAAGTGAATTGGATAGCTAACGCCATCTCAGTATTCCTCAGCACTGGGTCGGGACCACATTGAAGAGGACCTTAAAGTACGAAACGCGTCTGTCGGTATCCGGTGCCGGAATACTGAGCTCAAATACAATTTCAAATGAGTTTGGTTTAGATTTTTTGGTCAAAGAAATAAATTTGCTCTTATTGCTTTTCAAATTAAGATTATTAATACTACACTAATTCGAGGTAATATCAAGTTGATTTTGTAAGCGTTGACAGTCAGCAGAGTTAGCAATTGTTAAGTAAATTGTTAAATCATCTGCGTATAAGAGGTGTTTAAACTTTATTAAATAAGAACGATCATTTATAAAAAGGTTGAAAAGTAACGGACCTATTTAACGAATAAAGCACTAATAACCTTTCTTCACACTTTTATTTGAATTACCAAATGTACATTTCGGACACAAAGTGAGCATTATCAATGGATTAACACTGTGTTAATCCATTGATAATGGTCACTTTGTGTCCGAAATGTACATTTGGTAATTCAAATAAAAGTGTGAAGAAAGGTTATTAGTGCTTTATTCGTTAAATTAATTTGATCTTTACGTAACTCACAATCAATTTATTTTTTTAACGAACCTATAATGGGGTACACATGAACTGATAGTATGAATTTAATTTGAAATTATTTATTGCGACACACAATTCACGATCTGTAAAATAAGATGCTATAAGCAAAATATAAACTTATTGTGAAGAAAGTATTAGTGTTTTCATAAAGGGTTGGGCGGGCAGGACAATAAAAATATGTTCGGACAGCCAGGCGGCCCTTAGGGCCCTGGCATCTTCTAGATGCTCCTCGCTGGCTGTACGGAACTGCAAGGAAGCCCTCTGCCAAATGGCACAGGTAAACGGGGTCAGTCTGATGTGGGTGCCAAGCCACTCTGGCGTGGAGGGAAACGAATTAGCCGATTCCCTAGCCAGAGAGGGGGCGCGTACAGCCTACATCGGACCAGAACCCGCTCTGGGGATACCCAGATCAACAGATAGAGACCGTAACAACGGATGGATGAGACACGAGGCACAGGATTTCTGACAAAACCGCCCTGGGATGAGACATTTCAGAGCGGTAATAAGTGGACCATCTGCGGCCAGGACGGCCTCATGGTTGAAGCTGAGCAGATCAGATGTCCACACATTAACTGCTCTCTTCACTGGACACAGCCGTCTAAGGCATCACCTTAATAAACTAGGACTAAGCGACACCACTGAGTGCCGCCTATGCCTAGAGGATGATGAAACAGCAGAGCACGTCATATGTGCCTGTCCAGCTGGCAACCAGATCAAGACCACGGTGTTTGGCACACCAAAGCTAAACCTGAAGGACCTGGAGAAAACTTCACCTGACAAGATCCTTGACTTCATCAAGAAGATGGACTTGGAAAGTGAGCTGTAAGGTCGGATGTTCGACCTTAATTGTGAGCCACAATAGATCCTTGCGGTCGCAGTGGAGGGTAGCTTAACTACCCACTCACTTTCAATAGAATAGAAAAAATAGTGTTTTCATTCAAGGTTGCTATAAGCAAGGTTAAATTATCACAAAAACCAACGTAGCTTAGTTTACCTAATAACAATTGATGGTTCACCCTATCAAACGCATTTGACATATCAGTATATATATTACATCAATTTGCCTTGTTGAATCTAATGATTTGGCTATATATAATATAATAATAAACAGCTTTATTTGTATTTCCAAAGATATAAAATATAAAAATAAACAATATAATTCTTTCATATTCCAAATCATAAAGTCAGATTCAGTCTGAGTTTTAATCTAATAAATTGGACGTATACTGTTCATCCATCAGAAACTTTTCTATTATACAATACAAAAATCCTTACAAATATCTAATTGTAAATCTAATGCGTTGTTTAAGTCAAATTAGCAAAATATTGACTTTGATTATTATCCTTATTAATAAAAGTATAGAAATATTACAGGAATATATATTTTCGGACTTTGTTGTTTTGTTTATTTTTTTTTTGTGCACGCGAATATTTATCCGAGAGCGTGGCAGCCCGCCGAACTTTCCGGTTAATTAAAAGTGCCCCATTATGAATTTTAATTCCGTAATTAATTTAAAACTCGAAAACTAATTTTAATTAAACTATAAATTAATTAATTCCGGGGAAAAATCTCCGGGCTGTAAAAACCCCCCATTAAATCTCCGCCGAGGAAATTATACGAAAATACTAGCGATAAAGTTTTAGAGCGCTTATCATCAGTTTTCAGATAAATTCTATTATTATCTTTATTTTATAATGAAACGCAGTAATTGAGCTATTTATTTTGAAAGTGGCTTAGCTCCGTTTCTCAAATTTTTGTTGTTGACTAAAATAATCATTATAATTTATTAATGTAGTCGTATGAGTTACGTGAAGGTGTTAAGTCACTTAATTAAACACAGTTATATTCCTTCCTTCACTTTTATTTCTCTTGCTAGATGTACATTTCGGGTTCGCAGTTAGCTATTGATAATGGGTACTTAGTACCCGAAATGTACATCTAGCAAGAAAAATAAAAGTGAAGAAAGGAATATAACTGTGTTTAATTAAGTTTTTAATTTATGGTTGTCTGTCATAATCAACAATTTCTGGTTAAGGATATTCCAAAAATATAATAACGAGTGTATAGACACTCAAAACTTACTGGGATGTCGAGAATTTATAGAAATATATTTATTTATTTATTAATTTATTCACACAGGTGGCCAATTACATGAAAAAAAATAACAAAAAATAGAAACAGTCGACATCTCAGTAGGTTTTGACTTCAGAAACATACGTCGTAATTAAACATACAGGGATTTTTACTTTTAAGTATACTTTCACATATTCCATATAAACATTTGTCAAATTAATGAACTAAACAAAAATAAGTCGAAGTATATTTTGAACTACACTTTAAATCAGTCTTTTATACGCGTGGCGCATGAAGTAAAATTTCGAGTTTAGAAAAGCCTGATTTGGCTTGGTCGCTCCGCGCTTCGCGCTACGCGACCAAGCCAAATTTCCAGGCTTTTCTAAACTCGAAATTTTACTTCATGCTTTGTCTGGGAGTGGAAAACACTCGTTAGAGTTCTTGAATTGAAAGTTTTTAATAAATTAACGGATGTTTGAAAACTTACATTGAAAAATTATAAGACGTATACCTGAAAAAGAAATTCCTTATATATATATATATATATATATATATATATATATATATATATATATATATATATATATACATATATATATATATAGGCAGAGGCAGAGTTCGAAAAATTTCCTAACAGGGCATTCGACCAATAATACGGCAGGAGAGATGTGCGTAATCTACTTTATTGTAATACCAAGCTTTCGGGACTCATTTCGTCCCTTCCTCAGGGTTAACACTAAAAACAATGAGCAAAAAACAAACAATTACTGATCTGAATTAATATATTAGTTAATGACGAATTCTTGAAAAAATAATAATTAGCGAATAAATTTTGATTATATATATATATATAATCTATTAACCTATCTACCCTAAGGTGTAAGGTAAGGTTGAAGAGAAATTCCTTGTATAATTGAATTTATTTGACGTTTTCGAGACTCACCGAATCGTATGACGTAATCTAAGATTTGTAATTTGTTTTTCAAAGGAACCGAAATGTTGACAGTTTAGACACTCGTTATATATATTTTAAATATATTTACTTAACCATAAATTGTTTTTTTATAACTAAAAACCTTTTATTGTAAAGGTTATTACAGTCAAAAACAAAAAATTAAGAAATGGCACTCTCAAAATAAACGGCTCAATTGTTCAGCAAATTTAAATCACTAAAAGTGAAGATGAACTTTCAAAATTTATCAGCTTTATCAATTAATTTTTATTTAAATAAAAGTGAAGATAAAGTTTCAACATTTATCAGCTTTATCAATCATTTTTTTAAATCATTAAAACTGCTTTAATGGTAATTAGTTA
This sequence comes from Philonthus cognatus, assembly GCA_932526585.2. Lineage (NCBI taxonomy): Eukaryota > Metazoa > Arthropoda > Insecta > Coleoptera > Staphylinidae > Philonthus > Philonthus cognatus. The sequence goes on from OW052251.1 coordinate 2,679,338, forward strand.
AGTTATTCCTTTATTCCTTTTACTTCACTTTTTTATTTTAATTCTATATGTACATTTCGGGTACAATGTACCCTTTATCAATAGAAAAAACTAATTGACATTTTCGTAAATAAATAAAAATAGAAATACAACTATTTTCACAACCAAGTGCGATTTATTTGAAATCAGATAAAGGCAGGCTAGTTTAAGGAATTAAATTTAAAAGTGGGTTGTTTAAAGGACTTAAATCAAAATTTAGAAGGTTATTCCTATTTTTGTGCATTTCAATTGCTTCTAACATGTTTAGTTGAAAATGGTTAGATTCTTTTAGTAATTTCAAATTATTTATAATAAATTTGTGTCCCGTGGTTAATGTATGATGAGCTATCGCAGATTTATCTGGGTTATGGTTTTTAGTATGGTAAATATGTTCTTTAAACCTAGTTTTTAAATTTCGTATAGTTTGTCCAATATACATTTTGTTGCAATTGCTGCATTTTGATGAATAAATCCCAGACTTTTCATGATCATCAATTTTCTTAAACGTATTCCCCAATAAAAGTTTAATTTTGTTTTTTGTGTAGTATGCAGGTTTAAGATTGAATTTTTTGTAAATTTTATTAATTTGATTAGTTAATTTTGGTTCGTGAATAATTTTACAGTAATTTTTATTTGTATTAGATTCTATTATTGGTTCTAAACGTGGTGCTAGACGAATGGAATGTGTTCTTTTATGTTTATTGATTAATTTCTGAATAATGTTAGTATCGTAATTTAATGCTTTGGCTAAATCTAAAATTAATGTAAACTCACTTTTTCTATTTTCTTCAGATATTGGTAACTGGATAGCTCTATAAATCATACTATTAAAAGACGATAGTTTATGTTTGAAAGGACTATGTGAACTTGAGTGAATGTAATTAAAGGTGTGGGTGGGTTTTCTAAAAATATTAAAGGATAATTTGTTATTGTTTTTTATAACTAGTAGGTCTAAGAAAGGAAGTTGACCATTGATCTCAATTTCATATGTAAAATTTATGCTAGTAAATAATTTATTTAATTGATTTGTAAAATTTTGAATATCGGTATTGGTTTTAATAATTGTGAAAATATCATCAACATACCTTAACCATAAATTTGGGAAATATTGTATGCTGTTCTTCGCAATATTTTCTAAATGGTTCATGAAAATGTTTGCTAAAAAGGGGGATAATGGATTACCCATAGCAGTGCCAAATGTTTGTTTATAAAATATTCCATTAAATTCAAAAATGTTAAAATCCATAACTAAAGTTGTTAATTTTATATAATGATTTATTTCTTCTTGATTTTTACCATTTGTATTTAATAAATTTTCGAGAATAATTAAAGTTTCATTAATTGGTATACTAGGGAATAAAGATTCTACATCAAATGAGATCAATAAGTCGTCTTCTTGTATAATTACATTTTCTAGTTTTTTGGTCAGTTCAAAAGAGTTTTTAATAGAAAAATCATTGTTAATTTTGAGTTGTTTAAATTCATTAACTAACCATTTTGCAATTTTGTATGTAGAAAAATTTATGTTAGAAACAATTGGTCTAAATTTATTTCCGGGTTTGTGAATTTTAGGCAAACAATATAATTTAGGCAGTTTTGGATTATTAATTTTTAATTTTGATTTAAATTTTTTATCAAATAATGGTGTTGGTTCACTTAAAATTTTGTTAATTATCTTTACATAGTTATTTAAAGAATTTTTTGATTGTTGAATATATGGTCCACAATCTAACATTAATTTAACACTATTGAAATAATCACATTTTTTAACAATAACTATGCCATTACCTTTATCTGATTTCAAATAAAAAACATCTCTTTCTTTCAATTTGTTAACTAATGTTGTCTCTCTGTTTCTGGTTTGCTGATGACTTCTTGAAGTTTTTTTAATACATTTTTCTGTTTCTTCTTTTATCATATTCCTAAAAAGTGTTGAATCGTCCGTGTTTAATTTTGAGCATGCTATTTCCACGTCATTAATAATGTCTTCTATTGGTAGCGTTTTTGGTTTAACTGAATGTTTTAGTCCTTTCTTTAATAGTTCCAGTTCTTTATTTGTAAATTTTTCTGATGATCTATTATGTATCAAATTTTGTTTTAATTTAGATGTATAATAAATAATAAAGGAATAACTTAACTAATTACCATTAAACTAACCTTCACGTAACTCAAACAAGAATATCTTACATTAAAACTGCCTTGATTTTTTTATATCATTTTATTCTTTTTATGCTCTGCAGTTTGTGGATTTCTTGAAAATGCTCAAATTTTAATAAACTATTTATAGTTATAAAGTACACTTCTGTGCAATAAAATGAAGCACAAGTCTTATAACTATTTTTTACAATATTCTAGTTTTACAAATGAAATTAAATAATAATTTAAATATTTCATTGTATAATTCAATATCCGGAGGTGTATTGGACGGGAAGTAGTTGTTTCAATGGATATTTATCGTCTTAAATTGTCTTATTAATTAAGCATTTTCACGAATTGTTTTTTTGTAATTTTATATATTATTCTAGTTGTATAATTTTAATTGCCTAGCAGCAGTTTCAATAAATAATAAAACACCATAACACTTGTTTATTGCTCTCAAGGTTTCTTAACTCTGAAAACAGTCTTTGCTGATATTCACAAATCGAACAATTTGTCTAATAAAACAAACCATCTCTTATTTCAGTTAAAATTCGAAGTTTTGAATTGTTGTCTAAATGACGCGGCATTTTGACATTGAAGAATTGACATATTTACTTAACTAGGAAACTCATCAGGTCCGCTTTAAACTATAACATATTTTGTGTGTTTAATTTTATTGCACAGAAGTGTACATTCATCAACTATAATTTTATCGTTACGTGAATATAATTTTGAAGGGCTCCGCAGGTAAGGGCTCGAGAATTAAAAAAAAATGTAAGAAACGTGCCTGCGATGCCCGCACGCCGATTAAAAAGCACGATAACACTACAATTCCCTTTCGCCCTTCGGGAACTCGCATTAGGGTGTCCGAAAAGGGACTAAAAAAGGGTCCTTTTCCGCGGGCCCGTCCCGAACTGGTCAAACTGGTATTTTATGTAAATTTTACGCGATGGTCAACGCAATCGTAACGGTCAACTCTTAATGCCCCCCTGTTTATTTTCTTTTTTATAACGTGCGTAAAAGTATGCGATACAAAACACACATATGCACACAGAGATACTCATTTTTTTTTAAGCCCGGCGATTTTTTCCTTTAAGTATACCTACATATCTGCATACTCTGTGCATTTTTGTACATTTTCAGATTTTCCTTGCTTTAAAAATGTCCCGAAAGCTTGGTCATGCAATAAAGTTTGAGAAAACATTTTGGTCGTTCGCCCCGTTAGGAGTTTTCCTTTCGATCGTCCTTGCGTGAAATAATATATTCAAACCTAACGAATTTATCCTTTAAGTACACCTACATGTCTGTATAAGCCCAGCGATTTTTTCCTTTAAGTATGCCTACATATCTGCATACTCTGTGCATTTTTGTACATTTTCAGGTTTTCCTTGCTTAAAAAATGTCCCGAAAGCTTGGTCATGCAATAAAGTTTGAGAAAACATTTTGGTCGTTCGCCCCGTTAGCAGTTTTCCTTTCTATCGTCCTTGCGTGAAATAATATATTCAAACCTAACGAATTTTTCCTTTAAGTACCCCTACATATCTGTATACTCTGTACATTTTTCTACACATTCAGGTTTTCCTTGCTTAAAAAATGTCCCAATTAGGAATGTATTTCCTCTTGACGTTCGATTGCAAATAACTCAAAAATATTAATAGGGTATTTTTAGATTATTAGATATTCTGAAAGAGCAATATTTGTTTAGTATCCAAACAAAATTTCATGAAGAAATCTCTAAAATTTTCAAAGTTAAATGTCTTTTTTTTTAACGATTTTCTTAAAAATGTAGAATGTATTTCCTCTTGACGTTCAATTGCAAATAACTAAAAAACTATTAATAAAGTATTTTTAGATTTTTAAATATTCTCAAAAAGCAATATTTGTTTAGTATCCATACAAAATTTCATGAAGATATCTCTAAAATTTTTAAGGTTAAAATTGTTTTTTTTTTTATGATTTTCCTAAAAATTATAAATGTATTTCCTCTCGATGTTCAATTACAAATAACTCAAAAACTATTAATAGGGTATTTTTAGATTTTCAAATATTCTGAAAAGGCATTCCTTTTTCAGTATCCACACAAAATTTTACTAAGAAATCTTCAACATATTTAAAGTTATAATTCTTCTATTTTAAAATTGATTCTCCTAAAAATGAAGAATGTATTTCCTCTTGACGTTCAGTTGCTAATAACTCAAAAACTATTAATAGTGAATTTTCAGATTTTCAGATATACTGAATGAGCAATATTGGTTTAGTATCCATATAAAATTTCATGTAGAAATCTCTAAAATTTTCAAAGTTAAATGTTTTTTCTTTAAACGATTATCTTAAAAATTAAGAATGTATTTCCTCTTGACGTTCAATTACAAATAATTCAAAAACTATTAATAGGGTATTTTTAGATTTTCAAATATTCTGAAAGAACATTCTTATTTCAGTATCCACACAAAATTTTACTAAGAAATCTTCAACATTTTTAAAGTTATAATTCTTCTTTTTTAAAATTGATTTTCCTAAAAATGAAGAATGTATTTCTTCTTGACGTTCAGTTGCTAATAACTCAAAAACTATTAATAGTGAATTTTCAGATTTTCAGATATTCTGAAAGAGAAATATTGGTTTAGTATCCATACAAAATTTCATGTAGAAATCTCTAAAATTTTCAAAGTTAAATGTTTTTTCTTTAAACGATTTTCTTAAAAATTAAGAATGTATTTCCTATTGACGTTCAATTACAAATAATTCAAAAACTATTAATAAGGTATTTTTAGATTTTCAAATATTCTGAAAGAGCATTCTTTTTTCAGTATCCACACAAAATTTCACTAAGAAATCTTCAACATTTTTAAAGTTATAATTCTTCTTTTTTAAAATTGATTTTCCTAAAAATGAAGAATGTATTTCCTCTTGACGTTCAGTTGCTAATAACTCAAAAACTATTAATAGTGTATTTTCAGATTTTCAGATATTCTGAAAGAGCAATATTGGTTTAGTATCCATATAAAATTTCATGTAGAAATCTCTAAAATTTTCAAAGTTAAATGTTTTTTCGTTAAACGATTTTCTTAAAAATTAAGAATGTATTTCCTCTTGACGTTCAATTACAAATAATTCAAAAACTATTAATAGGGTATTTTTAGATTTTCAAATATTCTGAAAGAGCATTCTTTTTTCAGTATCCACACAAAATTTCACTAAGAAATCTTCAACATTTTTAAAGTTATAATTCTTCTTTTTTAAAATTGATTTTCCTAAAAATGAAGAATGTATTTCCTCTTGACGTTTAGTTGCTAATAACTCAAAAACTATTAATAGGGTATTTTCATATTTTCAGATATTCTGAAAGAGCAATTTTGGTTCAGTATCCATACAAAATTTCATGTAGAAATCTCTAAAATGTTCAAAGTTAAATGTTTTTTCTTTAGACGATTTTCTTAAAAATTAAGAATGTATTTACTCTTGACGTTCAATTACAAATAATTCAAAAACTATTAATAGGGTATTTTTAGATTTTTAAATATTCTGAAAGAGCATTCTTATTTCAGTATCCACATAAAATTTCACTAAGAAATCTTCAACATTTTTAAAGTTATAATTCTTCTCATTTAAAATTGATTTTCCTAAAAATGAAGAATGTATTTCCTCTTGACGTTCAGTTGCTACTAACTCAAAAACTATTAATAGGGTATTTTCAGATTTTCAGATATTCTGAAAGAGTAATATTGGTTTAGTATCCATACAAAATTTCATGTAGAAATCTCTAAAATTTTCAAAGTTAAATGTTTTTTCTTTAAACGATTTTCTTATAAATGAAGAATGTATTTCCTCTTGACGTTCAATTACAAATAATTCAAAAACTATTAATAGGGTATTTTTAGATTTTCAAATATTCTGAAAGAGCATTCTTTTTTCAGTATCCACACAAAATTTCACTAAGAAATCTTCAACATTTTTAAAGTTATAATTCTTCTTTTTTAAAATTGATTTTCCTAAAAATGAAGAATGTATTTCCTCTTGACGTTTAGTTGCTAATACCTCAAAAACTATTAATAGGGTATTTTCATATTTTCAGATATTCTGAAAGAGCAATTTTGGTTCAGTATCCATACAAAATTTCATGTAGAAATCTCTAAAATTTTCGAAGTTAAATGTTTTTTCTTTAAACGATTTTCTTATAAATGAAGAATGTATTTCCTCTTGACGTTCAATTACAAATAACTCAAAAACTATTAATAGGGTATTTTTAGATTTTCAAATATTTTGAAAGAGCATTCTTTTTTCAGTATCCACACAAAATTTCACTAAGAAATCTTCAAGATTTTTAAAGTTATAATTCTTCTATGTTAAAATTGATTTTCCTAAAAATGAAGAATGTATTTCCTCTTGACGTTCAGTTGCTAATAACTCAAAAACTATTAATAGGGTATTTTCAAATTTTCAGATATTCTGAAAGAGCAATATTGGTTTAGTATCCATACAAAATTTCATGTAGAAATCTCTAAAATGTTCAAAGTTAAATGTTTTTTCTTTAGACGATTTTCTTAAAAATTAAGAATGTATTTCCTCTTGACGTTCAATTACAAATAATTCAAAAACTATTAATAGGGTATTTTTAGATTTTTAAATATTCTGAAAGAGCATTCTTATTTCAGTATCCACATAAAATTTCACTAAGAAATCTTCAACATTTTTAAAGTTATAATTCTTCTCTTTTAAAATTGATTTTCCTAAAAATGAAGAATGTATTTCCTCTTGACGTTCAGTTGCTAATAACTCAAAAACTATTAATAGGGTATTTTCAGATTTTCAGATATTCTGAAAGAGTAATATTGGTTTAGTATCCATACAAAATTTCATGTAGAAATCTCTAAAATTTTCAAAGTTAAATGTTTTTTCTTTAAACGATTTTCTTATAAATGAAGAATGTATTTCCTCTTGACGTTCAATTACAAATAATTCAAAAACTATTAATAGGGTATTTTTAGATTTTCAAATATTCTGAAAGAGCATTCTTTTTTCAGTATCCACACAAAATTTCACTAAGAAATCTTCAACATTTTTAAAGTTATAATTCTTCTTTTTTAAAATTGATTTTCCTAAAAATGAAGAATGTATTTCCTCTTGACGTTCAGTTGCTAATAACTCAAAAACTATTAATAGGGTATTTTCAGATTTTCAGATATTCTGAAAGAGAATTATTTGTTTAGTATCCATACAAAATTTCATGAAGGAATCTCTAAAGTTTTTAAAGTAAATTTTTTTTTTTTTAAATGATTTTCCTAAAAATTAAGAATGTATTCCCTCTTGACATTCAATTACAAATAACTCAAAATCTATTAATAAGGTAGGTATTTTAAGATTTTTAAATATTCTGAAAGACCTTTTTTTCAGTATCCACAAAAGTTCATCAAGAAATCTTCAACATTTTTGAAGTTATGATTGCTCTTTTTTTAAAATGGTTTTCCTAAAAATTAGGAATGTATTTCCTCTTGAGGTTCAATTGCAAATAACGCAAAAACTATTCATGAGGTATTTTTAGGTTTTTAAATATTCTGAAAGAGCATTATTTGTTTAGTATTCGCACAAAATTTCATGAAGAAATCTCCAAAATTTTCAAAGTTATAATTGTTTTTTTTAATGATTTTCCTAAAAATTAAGAATGTATTTCCTCTTAATGTATAGGTATTTGATTGAAATTCACTTGGTTTGTTTTACTAATATTATTACTAAAACAAATATTATTAGTAAAACAAACCAAGTGAATTTCAATCAAATACCTATATATTAATAGAAATGTTTTACCAAGTGATCAATGAGAAACAAGTTAACGATGTATTTCCTCTTGGCGTTCACTTGCAAATAACTCAAAAGCTATTAATAGGGTATGTTTGGATTTTTAAATATTCGAAAAGAGCATGATTTGTTCAGTATTCACACAAAATTCATGAAGAAATCTCCAAAATGTTCAAAGTTATAATTGTTCTATTTTAAATGATTAGCCTAAAAATTAAGAATGTCTTCCTCTTAACATTCAATTACAAATAACTCTAAAACTATTAACAGGGTATCTTAAAATGTTAAAATATTCGGAAAGAGCATTATTTATTCAGTATCCACACAAAATATTATGAATACATCTCGAGAATTTCAAAAGTATAAATTGTTTGTTAGGAGTTTTCCTTTCGGTCATCCTTGTGTGAAAAACAATTTATACTTTTGAAATTCTCGAGATATATTCATAATATTTTGTGTGGATACTGAATAAATAATGCTCTTTCCGAATATTTTAACATTTTAAGATACCCTGTTAATAGTTTTTGAGTTATTTGTAATTGAATGTTAAGAGGAAGACATTCTTAATTTTTAGGCTAATCATTTAAAATAGAACAATTATATCTTTGAACATTTTGGAGATTTCTTCATGAAATTTTGTGTGAATACTGAACAAATCATGCTCTTTTCAATTTTTTATCTTATCTTTTAATTCTTCTTTGTTTTAAATTAACTGTAAATTCAACCGGGATTTCCTTAATGTCTTTATACGTACGTTTTCTGCAAAGATAGATGAGTGTATGAAACGTTGGGGGCTCGTGATAGATAACCACCGTTAGGGAAAAGAACAAGCCTAGGTAACCGGCTGCCTTAAAATATCTGCGTTCAGGCGTTATCCGGCTACAAAGATATATATCTTCCGAGGCTCGAATCCACCCCCCGCCCCCGATACACCCTCTTTAATTTAATCCCCACGAAACGCGAACTTCTTCCGTCGTAGCAATTTGTCAAAAAGAGGGCGCACACAATTGTATTTAATTTATCTAATTTATCGAAATACTTCGCTTTACTAGATAAAAGTTTAAAATATTAATAAATATACACACTTCAATTAATTTCTTTAGGTATTTATAAATATTTATTTATAAATAGCCATTAAGACTCTTGGTCGTTCTTTCTAATTATTGTTTTTATTATTTCAGTATTTTTTTATTATTGTATTAACATCATGTTTTGCATAGGTCAGTTACAATTAAAAATATGAATTTAGGATAAACATTTTTTTTTTTTAAAGAGTTGTACAAAAATAGAACGTAATAATATAATGTGCATGATTGCGTTGGTGACATGCTTATTAGATTCAGCAGTTTGGCGTTTCGAGTAAGTTTCCCGATTTCATATTGCCTGATAATTTCCGGTTGGAGTCGAAACGATTTTCATGTGCATGTGCCGGCATCGTATGTAATAATCCAAGGAGGTAAAACGCAAAACGAACAAAAACCCAGCTTCTGGCAACATTTCCACGCATTCATTTCTTAATCACGCTACTAAACATTCCTTACTTACATGCATAATCGTTTATCAAACTAAATATTTAAGAGCTAAATACTGGACTTCTGCGTTTTTTGGGAGTTAAATTTATTCAATTTGTTTTAATCTAGAACATTTATACCTATAATTTTAAGATTCTGAGGAGTGTTTCCACTCCCAGGTTAAGCAGGAAGTAAAATTTCGAGTTTAGAAAAGCCTGAAAGTTTGGATACGCGACCATATTATATACTACAGTTGTTGATAAATATAATAAAGCCCGAAGACACTAGAACTTTAGTGTGTGTTATAAAACTTCAGAATTATTTTTTGTTTCTTTCTGAAGATTATTATACAATGTTTTACATCTTTGGAATAACAGAGCGAGGGTGGCCCTTAAGAGGATGTTTGTATGTACGTGCGGCGGCAATAAATAAAAGATAGGACTCTGGCTGTGTGCGCGAAACAAAACAAATGAAGAGGAAGGAGAAGAAGAGGTAAATGAGTCGGAACAAAAGCGCCAGCGGACGAGCAGAATGAGAGAATGGCGCGCACTTGATAAACACACCCATCACATTTGCATTTGAATCACATACACACACATACACACACACACACACACACACATGTTCACTTTAAGGAAAGGAGAAGGGTTAGATCGCAACAAACAGCCCAGGCTTAACTTGCGTTATTCTTTTTTTTTGCGGCTGCTTTACATTGTAAATTTAAAGTGCTTGATGAAAACGTGTAAAGGATAGCACTTGTCGTGGAATAACACTGATGTCGGGTCTTGTTTGAATTTTGATTGCTGGAATTAATGCAGATTTGAATAAAACAAAGAATTTCTTAAATATGCATTAATGGTGGATGCGCCGGGATTGCAAAGATTATGTTTTTGGTATTGATTAAAAAGTGGTGATAAAATTGATTTACAGCCCGAAAAACTTTTTAATCAATTCAAAAAACATAATTTATGCAACTGATTAACCATAATTAGTTATTAGTACTTCTTTCAAACACAACAATTTTATTTACAAATTGTTTACACAATTGCACATTTATAAAACAGGAATGTTTGGGGTATCCTTACAAATGTATAACAATTTTTATATTTTCGAAATTATTATTGTTTAAAGATTTAACCAATGAATATTCGATGGTTAAAGTTAACCAGCGCACTTTTTTCCGGTTGGTTTTTCTGTTATTCACCTCTACAAATTACGTGTTATTGGGCCGTATGATTTCCCTTTTATTAAAGTTAAAGACAGTCGTCAACAGTCTCTGTTATGTATGTACTAATTATAATATTAACATTTTTGTATTAATGAAAAATGTTAGTAAATTACTATTGTTAGTTTACAATTAATAATTTAATAAAATTATACTTCTAGTTTAAGGCATAAGATTCGTGTCATACGAAAACGAATGACATAAGAAAACTGCCACAGGAAAACGAATGCTATAGGAAAAATGCCATAAGAAATCGAATTTATTTAATTATAATGAAAATAATGATTCTTTATTTAGCGTTAACCGTAATTACATAGTAAATATATTATATAAATAAGTAAAGAATAAAATAAAACAATCAGGTAAAACTACTATAAACAAAATAAATAAATGACTAGCTAGTCCTTAAAAGGCCCTTAAATTGTACATACCTAAGCAGTGTATTCTGAACTTCACCTATAATCCGTGTTTTATACGCGTGGCGCATGAAGTAAAATTTCGAGTTTAGAAAAGCCTGAAAATTTGGATTTGCCGGGGCGCGACTCGCTTCGCTCGCGCGCCCCGGCAAATCCAAATTTTCAGACTTTTCTAAACTCGAAATTTTACTTCATGCTTAGTCTGGGAGTGGAAGAAAATCGACGAACGCATGAAAATTGACAGTGTATAGATTACGCCTGACTACTCGCTTCGCTCGCGCGCCCCGGCAAATCCAAATTTCCAGGCTTTTCTAAACTCGAAATTTTACTTCGTGCTTAGCCTGGGAGTGGAAAAAAATCGACGAACGCATGAAAATTGACAGTGTATAGATTACGTATGTTTAAAAGAAAACTTCTCAGTATGTAATAAAATACGTCATTCATATAAATCATAAAAGTAAGTGCAGAATTTTGAAATATGTTAGAAACTCTTCAATGGATTTTTATAAAATTTGTTGTGGATGTTACGAAAATATTGCTGTTTTAGAATATGCAAAAATCTCGCAAGACTCAATGACAGTTTTCAGTTATTCTCATCTGAATGTCAAAATGTAGATAATAATCAAGTTATTGAGATAAAAAAAATTATAAATTTTTTCATACAACTTTAATTATTAATATTCTGAAAGAGCAATGTTTTCTAAAACGACTCAGAAAAATTTGAAAACTCGAAGGCAAAATATTTCTTGAAAAGTATTAATAAAGTATTTTCAACGTTGATATATTCTAAAAGCAGTGGTGTAGCCAGGAAGGGGTTACGGGGGTTAGAGCCCCCCCCCCTAGTCGCTGCTATCAATTTTATTTCGTCTTTTTAAAATCGCCGCGTGTTTAAAATCATTGAAAATTGTGCGTTAGTAAACATCTGCAAACGCGAAAATATATTATATTTCTTTTTTATGTAGTTTTTATAGAAATATTCTATGCTATTAACGTCAGTACTAAAATTTGGGGCTAGATAATAGTAATATTGGAAGCAACGGTTATCAACGTAATTGTCATTAATGTCAGTTGACAGTAGCATTGGTAATAGCGGTTATCAACGTTACAGTCAGCTGTTAGTACTATATTTAACTGTCAGTTGACAGTAGCATTTATAATAATGGTTATCAGCGTTGCTGTAATTAACGTCAGTACTATATATAAGTATAATTAACTGTCAGTTGATAGTAGCATAAGTAATAACGGTTATCAACGTTACTGACAATAATATTAGTACTATATTTAACTGTCAGTTGATAGCAGCATTGGTAATAACAGATATCAAGGATACTGTTTTTAACGTCAGCACTATATTTACCTGTCAGTTGACAGTAGCATTAGTAATAACGGTTACCAATGTAACTGCCAACTGTTATTAACGTCAGTACTTTTAATAACTTGCAGTTGATAGTAACATAGGTAATAAATGTTATCAACGCCAGTACTATATATACATATATATGTCAACTGCTATTAGTACTACATAAAAGAGCAACATTAGTAACACTTATTATCAATGCTATCAATTGATAGTTAGATAGTATTGATAATAAGTGTTAATAATGTTGCTCTTAACTGTTAGTACTATATTTAACTGTCAGTTGATAGTAGCGTTAGTAAAACAGGTTATCACCGTTACTGTCATTAACGTCAGTACTATATTTAACTATCAGTTGACAGTAGCATTGGCAATAGCGGTTACCAATGTTACTGTTAACTGTTATTACCGTCACTAATATATTTACCCATCAGTTGATAGCAACATTGGTAACAACGGTTATCAACTTTACAGTCATTAAAGTCAGTACTATATTTAACTGTCAATTGATAATAATGGTTACCAACGTAACTGTCAACTGTTTCAACGCCAATACCATGTTTAAATGTCAGTAGCTTTGGTTATAACGGTTATCTATGTTACTGTCTACTGTTAGTGAATCCAGTAGTATAACTGTCCACACTATTGGTAATAACGGTTGGTATGGTATGGTATGGTATGGGGTCGGTGGGTCGTGTGGCCTCTGGGCCTTTCGAAGTTACCTCGACCTAAAAGATCTTTTGTAACTATCCCTGACCTACTTGAGTCCCTCAATGTCTAGACTTCTTATGAAGTCTACTATAACTTGAGGGTTAATGTGTACCAGTTCCTCGGTGTTTAAAGTGGCCGATGACAGGTAGTTCCCTCTTTGAAGGGACAAGGCAGGGCATTCACAAAGTAGGTGCTCTGCTGTTTCTCATGCCTCGTTGCAGAACCTGCAGTTGGCATCAGTTGTCTGACCCATCTTGGTGAGGTGGTACTTCAGAGGACAGTGTCCAGTTAAAAGGCCGGTTATGAGCCTTAGGTTGCCCTTGCTTAACCTGAGAAACTGTCCGGCTCTTACGGCAGAGAAGGCGATGAACCTTTTCGCCTGCCGCAGACCAGGTGTGTCTCTCAGGTGAGCACTTTTGGCAGCATCTTCCCATTCCCGGATCATCCCCTTGATGCGGACTTTAGTTATTCCACTGTAAGGTTCTGGTCCGACAAATGGAGTCTTGGACCCTTCCTTGGAAAGGTTGTCGGCAATTTCATTGCCTTTGATCCCTGCGTGTCCCGGAACCCAGACCAGTTTGACTCTGTTGTTCCTAGCCAGCTGCTTTAGGGATAGCTTGCACTCCCAGACAATTTAGACTTGCATGTAGGCGATTTTATTGCCTTTAATGCAGCTTGACTGTCTGAGCAGATGCAAACCCTCTGATTGTTGTATCCCCTGTCTAAACATATGTGGGCGCATGTGTTCAGGGCCTCGATTTCTGCCTGAAATATCGATGGGGATCGTCCCAAGGCCCTTGATAACTCGCATCGAGGGCCAGTGATACCGATTCCGACTCCGTTTTCAGTTTTGGATCCGTCAGTGAACCAAACTATCGAGGAGCCTTGTAACTGCTTGACCCTCGCTCCAACATCATGGCGGCCATGGATGGCCACTTCAATCGTTGTGTCGAAGTCGTAGTCAGTTGACATGTAGTCTTTGGGCATGTATATCGCTCTTTCACACAGTGTTGAGGATTTTTAGGTGCCCGTTAAGGTATCCATATTTTGGTGTGTCTGTCTGGATTATTCTTAATGCGTCTAGTGCTGCTTCCCTTTTCACGTGCAGATGCAGAGGTGTGAGATTTACCATAGCCTCCATTGCTCCAGTGAGGCAGGTGTTCATAGCCCCTGTGATGCCCAAACATGCCAGCCGTTGAACCTTGCTGAGCCTTGCTTGGGTTGTGATCTCCGTTGTCTTCGTCCACCAGACAACGGAACCATAGGTGATTATTGGTCTTATCACCGTAATGAAAAGCCAGTATATCATCTTGGGGTGTAAACCCCATCGTTTGCCAAATAGCCTGCGGCAAGCCCATATTGCCCTTACTGCTTTGGCAGTGATGTTATCTACATGGGTTTTCCAGTTTAGCCTCTGGGTAATAACGGTTACCAACGTTATTGTCAACCGTCATTAACGTTAATACTATATTTAACTATCAGTAGCATTTATAATAACTGTTTAACTGTCAGTAGCATTCATCATAACTGTTTAAATGTCAGTAGAATTGATAAAAACGGTTACCAACGTTGCTGACAACTGTTATTAAACTTAGTACTATATTTAAGTGTAAGCAGCATTAATACTAACGGTTACTAACTGCTATTTACGTTACTGTCAACTGCTATTAACGCCAATGCTATATTAAACTGTGGGTAGCATTGATAATAACGGTTACCAACGTTACTGTCAACTGTTATTAACGTCAGTACTGTCAAGTATACTTCTAAATTTTTTTTTTTTGATTTTTATAAAATTCCATGTAACAATTCGAATTTGAAAAACCACTCAATTAAACTGTTTTTTTCTTTCTTCGCTTCAGTTAGAACCCCCCCCCCCCCATGTAACTAGGAGCAAGAGTAACATTTTCCTAACTCTCTCACAAAACTTTCTCGCGCAAAGTTTCAAAGCCATTTTAAAACCCAATTGTATGCTATAAGCTTTCAGGTGTTCGTTCTTATTTTTAAATAGTTTTTAAATCATTAAACGAGTGTTTTCCACTCCCAGATCAAGCATGAAGTAAAATTTCGAGTTTAGAAAAGCCTGACAATTTGGTTTGGTCGCGTAGCGCGAAGCGCGGAGCGACCAAACCAAATTTTCAGGCTTTTCTAAACTCGAAATTTTACTTCATGCGCCACGCGCATAAAACACTAAAATATTGTGAAATTTACGTACCTCATGCTTAATCAAGCGGTGGAAAAGCCCGATTTTTCGCAATTAATTTAAATAAAAACCCTCTTAACACATTCCCGCATGTAATCCACCCCCTCGACACAGAACAAGCCCTTCCTCAACAGCAATCCGCTAGTCGTTAAATGTAAACAAACCGGAATCTGCATACGAATAAAAAAAAAACCTCCACCCCCGACGACTAAAGCCCGAAACAAATGTAAAAATCTCGTCATTAACACGTAAACGAGGGGTGGAAAAAAGCCGGGCACGCCGGGGAAAAGTTGCGAAGCGAGTTTTTAAATGAATACAAAAAAAAAGATGAATAAAGTAGTAGACAATGGGGAATTTTATAAATTGCGCCGAGTTTGCGGGTAGTTTGTGTAGTTTATCTGATTAATTTTTTTTTGGAGGCAACGCAGTGTTGGTTTTTGCCGTGGGGATGGAAAAACGCGAGCGCATAAAACGCGGGGATTATTTTATAATTAAGTTCGCGTCGGTTTCAGTTATTTTTATTAGCGGAGCGTTTTAATTCATGCTGCAATTATTTCACGAGAAGTTTAATTACTGTTAAATTTGTTTACATGAAAAGAAAAACTAAAAATACAAATGAAAAAGTTACTAATATTTTATATCATTTATAAAATGTTGATTTCTTCATTATTGATTAACACTACACTATTTAAACCATGATACACGTGGACACACACCTTTGTAGCGGCAAAATTAACTCTTAAAAAAAAATCAGAAACAACACCTGAACATGTACTTAACCTTAAAACTAAACGTGTCAAATTGTGTTCAATGCTTAGACTCGTTTCAGTACGAATCGAACATACGAAAATTAACGTTCAATATGTGTTTGTAATGTTCCGTTTTACAAAAAACTCTCAGAGAGTTTTATGTAAAACGGAACATTACAAACACTTATTGAACGTTAATTTTCGTATGTTACAAACACATATTGAGCGTTAATTTTCGTATGTTCGATTCGTACTGAAATGAGTCTAAGCATTGAACACAATTTGACACGTTTAGTTTTAGGGTTATGTGTAAATTGGATTGCCTATATGACTATTAGAAATGAGAAGTAATCAAATGCGATTTAGTGAAAATCGTCCAATGTTCGGTATTACATAAAACTCTTTGTATATATCAAGGTACGTATAAAATATCGTATGTTCAATTAAAAAGCCTCTAGAGCGCCATGAAAAATATTGTAGGTTGGCAACTCTGAAATTATGTATTATAATTATTATGTCTGACGTTTTATATGTCAATTCCTAACTCAAGCGGTTTTTTTTATATTAAACATACGATATACAAACGAATTAAAATTAATATTGACTTTCTGCATATTTTGTATACTTAAAAGAAACATTCCCCGTATAAAAGCAAAATAGTTCGTTTCTAATCTAAGCGCAGAAGTTTTAGAAACACCCCCCTTTCCCGCGTGAATTAAATTCGAGGCCTTGGTCATTGTGTCTGCACGTTTTGTTTCCTCCACACGACATTATTATTATATATATATATATACACACAAACACAAACTCGCGTTGTTTTGCCGTTTAGAAGAGAAACAATGGATGTTTTACACACGCCATTGTTTCCTTATCTTGAAGACATTGATAAATTGAGGTTAGTTTTAAGGCGGCCATCTTTGTTTCGCCCGGGCCGCTCGCGCTCTCGGAAATTATTAAAATAGACAATACTTGCGCTGTAAAATATGAAGATCCATTGTGACATCCGGAATTACATAAACACACTTGCACTAACTCTAACACGCTAGTGTATGTGTGAATGTGTGTGTATATGTGTGCGTTATGGTAAGGAAGGATTGTGTGAAGGGATAAAGGACGGTGTGTCTTGTGTTTGTTAAATTATCACCTGATAAGGGATAAAAGGGTGTGTATATATTATTTTATTGTTCTAATGTTATATGAACTCGTATTATTTATGTAATTATCTGACGATACGAATAAACACTACATTCTGTCTTTTTTTTACTTTTACCAAGCCAACAATTGGAATTAGTTTTATAACATTTTTATAAACATATAAATAATTTGTTAGTCTGTCTGGGCTATCGACTAACGGTCATATTGCCCTCATTATATTATTTGTTTAAATGTTCAGCTTTTTCCAAACTCAGAATAGATTTTTTTCAAAATAAGTTTTTTTAC
Organism: Philonthus cognatus; assembly: GCA_932526585.2. Classification (NCBI taxonomy): domain Eukaryota; kingdom Metazoa; phylum Arthropoda; class Insecta; order Coleoptera; family Staphylinidae; genus Philonthus; species Philonthus cognatus. The sequence continues at coordinate 2,696,903 of OW052251.1, forward strand.
TGTTTGAATCAAGATTATTTACTTCATTGGAAAATAAATATAACAGAAAAAATGTGACTTGGTGCAGTTTACCTTTCACACACAGATATTAATTCGAAAGGAAATCTCTAACTTTAGTTTATTTTTTCAAAAATTAAATACTGAAGATTGAAAGCAACTAAGAATTATTTTCTTTGTGGTTTCCAATTTTCAGTATTTAATTTTTGACAGCGAAATCAAATACGATTGAATTTAGCGCATTCTGGGCTTCTAGATGATAGCTAAACACTTCGTGTGGATTAAATAGAGTGAATGTGAATCAAAGATAAGTAAAATATAAAATTACGACAATATTCGTTTTATAGGAATATTGTCGTAATTTTATTATTATTTTATGTTTAAATTGTACAAACTATAAGAAGCGTAAGCTTATTTTCTCTAACTTAAATAGTATCTAAAGAAAAGTGAAATATCATTTAATGTGTTAAATTTAAAATATTTTTAAACTTTACCATGCGTATTTTTAATTTTCTTTTTATGTGTGTCTCTACATCTTCTGACATTTGTAGTGTTGAATTTAAAGCTTCCAACGAATGTTTCCACTCCCAGACTGAGCATGAAGTAAAATTTCGAGTTTAGAAAAGCCCTGCGGAGAAAAAATTGTCGAGGGTCGCGCATTTGTAGTGTTGAATTTAAAGCTTCCAACGAATGTTTCCACTCCCAAACTGAGCATGAAGTAAAATTTCGAGTTTAGAAAAGCCCCGCGTAGAAAATTTTCACGGGGCTTTTCTAAACTCAAAATTTTACTTCATGCGCCACGCGTATAAAACACTGATTTCAAGTGAAGGTAAAAATGCACTGAAAACCAAACCGACTTCGATATTTTTTTCAAAATTGGTTTTCTTTCCTATCCATGCTGTAAACCTTCAGACATTAGTTGTTTTCTTGTAAAAAAATTTCAATTCCCTGTAGTCCTTCGGTCACCGCAGACCATGATTGGTCCTTCGAGCTGCAGCCTTTGTAAAATGGTAATAAACTTAGTAATCTAGAGTGATCCTTCAATTTAAAATTTCTAAGAACGAGTGTTGTCCACTCCCAGACTAAGCATGAAGTAAAATTTCGAGTTTAGAAAAGCCCCGCGTAGAAAATTTGTCGAGGGTCGCGCAGCGACCCGAGACAAATTTTCACGGGGCTTTTCTAAACTCGAAATTTTACTTCATGCGCCACGCGTATAAAACAATTGAATATTCTGAAGTTGAAAATATACTGTAAGCAGTATAGTGATTGATTAAAAATTGAATTAAATTTGTTTATCTTATTTAATATTTATTTTAGAAGAAAAGTTTTCAAATAAAACTTGTACTAAATATCTGCATATGGGAGGTACACTACACTGAATCACATTTTTTTCAAATACGTTTTTTTACTCTTTGAATTAGGATTTTTCACTCCATCGAAAGGTGAATATCACAGAAAAAAATAAATAATGTGCTGTGTTGCAGTTTACCTCCCACACACAGATATTAATTTAAAAGGAAAGCTCTCACTTTTGTTTATTATTTTTTTTTTCGCGAAGCTACAAAAAAGATAATTATCCTTTCTTTTTAAACAAGCCGGTATTAAATAACACACACGCTGATAAAATAAACCAATACAAAAAAACGCGTACGTCTATAAAAAATCCCCAAAGTAAATAAAAACACCAACCCCTCAATCAAACAAGCCGAGAGGAGAAAAAAAAATACCTGGACACGCGATAAACACGACCTACAAATTATCCCCTTGCGTAGAAAAAAAAAACACGGAGAGGAAGAGATCAAAGCGAGAGGAAACAAGTTACGGCACGCGACCCCGAAAAAAATCAACAGGTAGAAAAAAGGTAAAAAATTGAGAGGTAATAAAAAGAGTGAAAGAATTGAAGGTATGTATGGATCAACAAATGAATAAAAAATATAGCGTGTTTAAAATGAGGATTGTAAATATTGCAAGTTGGATTAATAACTAATCCTATTTATTCACTTAAATAAAAACAGTTATGTCCGATTTCACCAGCTTTATTTATTCTTATTCGTAGATTACATTTATTTGTCAATTGAAATAGACATTTCCATTTCGCATGTCATAAACTATACTAATCTAAATATTTGGTGGTGGAAGCGGTTACTTTGTAAAACATTTCAACTATTTAATTAAATAACACTTTCAACTTTTTTGTATCCACTTTTTTATTTTCAACTCGTCAGTGAGCTATTCTCAAACTTGGTTTGAGAATGGCTCACTGACGAGTCGTAAAAATTAAAAAGTGAATACAAAAAAGTTAAAAGTGTTATTTAATTATATATTAATCTAAGTATAAAATGCTCTTTATGTAAACTGATTGTTTTTTTGACATGTATGTAACTATGCAGGATTTAAATCGATGAATAAACTCTTGGCTGTTTGATTGATGTTAGCAAAACCCGGCATTCATGATTTTCAACTATTTTTTGTGAAGGTGAAGAACTTATAATATTTACAAATTTCTTAAAACTTTTTTTATATACAAATTTAAAAAGTGAAGGTGGAAGAGCTGGGCCACTTCATGCGTAGCAGTGGAGAACTGGAGAGGTCTGTTATTTTTTTTTGTTTTTTTAGTGACAGTATTTGCCTGCATTTTACTGGTCTATACTGTTTTTATATACAAATTTAAAATGTGAAGGTGGAAGAGCTTGGCTTTTTCATGCGTAGGAGTGGAGAACTGGAGAGGTCTGTTATTTATTTTGTTTTTTTAGTAACAGTATTTGCCTGCAATTTGCTGGTCTATACTAGGACTTATGATAAAAATATTTTTAACAATTCTAAAAAAAATAAACCATGAGCCACACGTTTTTATTCAAATCCTAATTATTCATTTAAAAAATCTGATCTCTTTTATAAAATACCAAACTAATTTTATTTATTGAAAAAGCAGGCTATTTGGGTTTAAATGAGCTTTAATTTAACGTGTAAATATTTTCTAAGACTTAAAAATTAAGCTCAGTACAAGCACGTGAAGTTGGGTTATTATTTATTTCTGTATGCTCTAAAGCAGTGATGGGGAAACTACGGCCCGCGGGCCAAGTCCGGCCCGCGCAAAGGTTTAATCCGGCCCGTTTAAGAGTGCCGTCGTGAGAATGTTTGAACGCGTTCTTACTTCGTAATGTGACGACCCGCATAAAAACTACCTACCTACGATTAAGCATTATTCTTTGGCCCGTTACGATTGTCTGGTTATTACAAATGGCCCGTCTTAAAAAAAGTTTCCCCACCACTGCTCTAAAGAGTAAAAAAAATAGGTCAAATATTTGTTTGCCTGTATAAATTAAAAGCCTGCGTTGTTTTTAACATTTGTAAAACTGCCTTTGATTTTTTTGAAATTTTTTTATAAATAAAAAATTTCGTGTGAAAATCTGATTTTTTTCCATACCTACCCCTCACGATAATTGTTAAATTCATAAAATTCTAAACTAATTTAATTTGTTTAAAACGGAAGCAGTTTATAATTACGAGGGCTTTGATTTGATGTATTAATAGATTTATAGACTTAAAAATTGTCCTCAGTACTAGCGCTCAAAGTTAAAATTTGGTGGGTTTACTAATGTTTCGTATGCTCTCAAATGTAAAAAAATTACCATATTATTTTTTCCTAAATAAATTAACAGCCTGCGTTGTGCCTGTGATTTTTTTTAATTTTGTTTTTAAATTAAAATTTTCTTGTGAAAATCTGGATTTTTCTCATACCTATCCCTTACGGTAATTGTTAAATGCAGATGAATTTTTTTGATTTTTAAAAAAATTTGAAAAAAAATTTCAGACTTTCTCCTTGATGTAAGAAACAACTTCAGCTATTATTAACTTTGAGAAAAAAATTGTTTCACTAAAATTTCGACTATGTTGAGAAAAAAATTGTTTCACTAAAATTTCGACTATGTAAAGTCACTTGAAAGCTTACGAAACAAATGAAATTCTAACTTCTAGCTTCCACCTTGAACGTACTTGTAATGGCAGAAATGTATAATTTACACTGATTTAAAGTTTATTTAATTGTGAATACATTCCAATAGAAATTTTTCTATTTTTCTAATTTGTTCTACAAATTTACCTTTAAGTTAACGTTTTGTGTGAAAAGGTAAAAATCTCAATGTTCTCACTTACTCCATTTAATGAGCTCTATTTCATAAAATTCTAAACTGGTTTAATTTATTTAAAAAGCAAGCAATTAAGAATTAAACGGGCTTTAATTTAATGTATAGATGGTTTATTGAATTTAAAAATTGTGCTTAGTAGAAACGCTCAAAGTTAACATTTGGTGGTTTTAATAATTTTCCCTAAGCTTTGAAATGTGAAAAAAATGACCAAATTGTTTTTTTCCTGAATGAATTAATAGCCTGCGTTGTTTTCAACATTTGTAAGAGTGCCTGTGATTTTTTTGAATTTTTTTTTAAATTAAAATTTTCTTGTAAAAATCTGGATTTTTTCCAAACCTACCCCTTGCAATAATTGTTAATTTCACATAAAACTTTTAGAGTTTTAAAAAAATCTGAAATAAATTATAGACGTTCTACTTGATGTTAGAAACAGCTTAGGGTACTATTAACCTTAATAAAAAAATTGTTTCACTAAAATTTCCATTTATGTATTTACTTGAAAACTCACAAAAAAATTAAATCCTAAGTTCTAGCTTCCACCTAGAATGTATGTGTAATGGTTAAAACTTGAAATTAACATAAATTTAAAGCTTATTGATTTCTGAATACATTTGAATACATTCCCGTACAACAATTTTTATTTGTTTAGCAAATTTAAGTTCAAATTAACATTTTGTGTGAAAAAGCGACAATCTCGATTCTTTCACTAACTCCATTTAATGCGCTCTGTTTCATAAAAATTCTAAACTAATTTAATTTGTTTAAAAAGCAAGCAATTTAGAATTAAAAGGGCACTAGTTTGATGTATAAATAGTTTATTGAATTTGAAAATTGGGCTTAGTACCAGCGCTCAAACTTAAAATTTGGTGGATTTAATAAATTTCCCTGAGCTTTCAAATGTGAAAAAAATGACCAAATAATTTTTTTCCTGAATAAATTAATAGCCTGCGTTATTCCTAACATTTGTAAGAGTGTCTGTGATTTTTTTTGAATTTTTTTTTTAAATAATTTCTTTTCTTGTGTAAATCGGGATTTTTTCCATACCTACCCCTTACGATAATTGTTAATTTCAGATGAAATTTTCTTATTTTTAAATAAATCTGAAATAAATTACACACGTTCTTCTTGATGTTAGAAACAGCTTGGTGTACTATTACCCTTGAGAAATAAATGGTTTTACTAAAATTTCGATTTATGTATTCACTTGAAAACTCACAAAAAAATGGAATCCCAAGTTCTAGCTTCCACCTTGAATATAATTGTAATGGTGAAAACATGAAATTAACACAAATTTAAAGCTTTTTAATGTCTGAACAGATTCCTATAAAACAATTTTTATTTGTTTTGCAAATTTAACTTCAAATCAACGTTTTACGTTTAAAGGCAAAAATCTCGTTTTTCTCACTTACTCCATTTAATGCGCTCTATTTCGTAAAATTCTAAACTTATTTAATTTGTTTAACAAGCAAGCAATTTAGAATTTAAAGGGCTTTAATTTTATGTACAAATAGTTTATTTAACGTAAATATTGTGCTTAGTACCAGCGCTCAAAGTTAAAATTTGGTGGGTTTCATAATTTTCCGTAAGCTTTCAAATGTGAAGAAAATGACAAAATAATTTGTTTCCTGAATAAATTAATAGCCTGCGTTGTTTCTAACATGTTTAAGAGAGCCTGTAATTTTTTGGATTTTTTTTTTAAATTTTTTTTTTTTTTCTGAAAATCTGGATTTTTTCCATGCTTGCGATTATTTTTAATTTCAGATGAAATTTTTTGATTTTCGAAAAAGTCAGAAAAAAATCACAGACTTTTTCCTTGATGTAAGAAACAGCTTGAGATACTATTAACCCTAAAAAAATAAATGTTTCATTAAAATTTCGATTTATGTATTCACTTAAAAACTCACAAAAAAATTAAATCCTAAGTTCTAGCTTCCACCTTAAATGTATTTGTAATGGTGAAACCATGAAATTAACACAAATTTAAAGCTTACTAATTTCTGAAAACATTCCCATAGAACAATTTTTCTTTGTTTAGCAAATTTAACTTCAAATCAACGTTTAATATGAAAAGGCAAAAATCTCGTTTTTCTCACTTACTCCGTTTAATGCGCTCTATTTCGTAAAATTCTAAACTAATTTAATTTGTTTGGAAAGCAAGCAATTTAGAATTATAAGGGCTTTAATTTGATGTATAGATAGTTAATTGAACTTGAAAATTGTGCCTAGTACCAGCGCTCAAAGTAAAAATTTGGTGGGTTAAATAATTTTCCGTAAGTTTTCAAATGTGAAAAAAATTATCAAATATTTTTTTTCCTAAATAAATTATTAGCTTGCGTTGTTTCCAACATATGTAAGAGTGCCTGTAATTTTTTTGAATTTTTTTTTAAAATATTTATTTTTTTCTGAAAATCTGGATTTTTTCCCATACCTACGATTATTTTTAATTTCAGATGAAATTTTTTGATTTTCGAAAAAATCAGAAAAAAATCACAGACTTTCTCCTTGATGTAAGAAACAGCTTGAGATACTATTACCCTAAAAAAATAAATATTTCATTAAAATTTCGATTTATGTATTCACTTAAAAACTCACAAAAAACTTAAATCCTAAGTTCTAGCTTCCACCTTAAATGTATTTGTAATGGTGAAACCATGAAATTAACACAAATTTAAGGCTCACTAATTTCTGAAAACATTCCTATAGAACAATTTTTATTTGTTTAGCAAATTTAACTTCAAATCAACGTTTGATGTGAAAAGGCAAAAATGTCGTTTTTCTCACTTACTCCGTTTAATGCGCTCTATTTTGTAAAATTCTAAACTAATTTAATGTGTTTAACAAGCAAGCAATTTAGAATTATAAGGGCTTTAATTTGATGTACAAATAGTTAATTGAACTTGAAAATTGTGCCTAGTACCAGCGCTCAAAGTTAAAATTTGGTGGGTTTAATAATTTTCCTTAAGTTTTCAAATGTGAAAAAAATGATCAAATATTTTTTTTCCTAAATAAATTAATAGCTTGCGTTGTTTCTAACATTTGTAAGAGTGCCTGTGATTTTTTTGAATTTTTTTAAAAATATTTTTTTTTTTTCTGAATATCTGGATTTTTTCCCATACCTACGATTATTTTTAATTTCAGATGAATTTTTTTGATTTTTAAAAAAATCTGAAAAAAATCACAGACTTTCTCCTTGATGTTGAAAACAGCTTGGGATACTATTAACCTTGAGAAAAAAATTGTTTCACTAAAATTTCGATTTATGTATTCACTTGAAAACTCACAAAAAAATTAAATCCTAAGTTCTAGCTTTCACCTTTAATGTAATTGTAATGGTGAAATCATAAAATTAACACAAATTTAAAGCGTTTTAATTTATGAACACAGTCCTTTAAAATAATTTTTATTTGTTTTACAAATTTAAATTCAAATTAACGTTTTGTGTGAAAAGGCGAAAATCTTTTTCTCACTTACTCTATTTAATGCGCTCTATTTCATAAAATCTTAAACTAATTCAATTTGTTGGAAAAGCATACAATTTAGAATTAAAAGGGCTTTAATTTTATGCACAAATAGTTTATTGAACTTGAAAATTGTGCTTAGTAACAGCGCTGAAACTTAAAATTTGGTTGGTTTAATAATATTCCCTAAGCTTTAAAATGTGAAAAAATGGTGATGTGTCCATCATAGTACTTTCCCCGGTAAATTGCGCATTAAATCACTTTTTAAAGGCTGTAAAGAGGCTAATAAATCACCTTGTAGAAAATTGTGTTTGAAAGTTCCCGAAAAACGTTCTTCTTTTTATAACATATTACGAAGTGGTCCTCAATAACTAGATAAAACACACAACTTTTGAAATATCTCAAAAACTAAGAGTGCTATGACAAAAAGTAAGTAAACAATACATCTACATTTTGTTATTATCTACAACTTTTAATTGAAAGAATTTTTTGTTTGATGAACATTTATTGAAAAAATCTGAAAAAACTGAAAAACGCTAAGAGTAAAGTACCACTTCCGGTTTTCCGATTTTCACCAAAAGCTTTTCAGTTCTTTCAATTGTAACAAAAAGCTTAAGTTTCAAGTTTCATCTCGATACACAGACAGACAGACAGACATTTTTCAAAAATGGTCTTATTCGACTCGGGACTTCAAAACGGATATTTCCGCTAAAATTTTTGATTCGAAAATTTTCACGAAAACAATACTTTCCCTTGGTATTACATACGGGGGAAAGTAAAAATTACCAAATAATTTTTTTCCTGAATAAATTAACAGCCTGCGTTGTTTCTAATATTTGTAAGAGTGCCTGTGATTTTTTTGGATTTTTTTTTTAAATAAAAATTTTCGTGTTAAAATCTGGATTTTCTTTCCATAGCGAAAAAATATGAAAAATATTTTTTTTCCTGAATAAATTAATGATAACTGTAAATTTCCGAAGACATTTTTTTGATTTCTAATAAAATCTGGAAACATTTACAAACGTTCTCCTTAACGTTACTATTTACTTTGAGAAAAAACTTCACTAAAATTTCGACTGTGCAAAGACACTTACAAAAAAATTAAATTCTTATTTATAGCCTTCACCTTGAATATAATTGTAATAGTAGAAATATCTAATTAACATGAATATAGTCTATCATTGCTATGAGTAACACAACTTGAGTTTTACTTAACGTTCGGTGAACGATAAATGAAACCTACCATTCATGGCAACTAATAAAAACAATTCAATTAGAATTACATTAAAAAAACTTTTATTGGGATTAAATACTCCACATAACTCAATACTCACGAGCGTCTTCATATTGTTTAGATTTAAATTTATTTATGTACATACATACATTGTTTATTGCATTATCATTGTCTTGTAATTGGGAAATTTCCTGTTGGGCAATAAATACTTATTATTATTATTATAAAATAATTAGTCAATTAGAAGTGAAAGGAGTCAACTTTCAGTAATAAACTTAACAAAAAGTCAGTGACATATTCAGAATAATTGAGAAGAAATGTTCTCCGTTTTTTTTTCAGTCGGGCAAAAAACGTTATAAGCATCTCGAACACTAAGTGAAATACTGATCTCAGACAATAATTGAAGTCGTCGTTCGCTTCGCTCGCTAGGAGTCCAAACAGTTTTCTTCGACTGGTAACAAATCCTTACTGTTCTCGATACGTAGTATACTATTACTGTTCAAGATATTTATGACGTTTTAAATCAGCGCCTGGCACATAAAATACAATTTCTAGTTGAGAAAAGCTTGAAAATTTTGTTTGTTTAATCCGTACTTTACTTTTGATAAGTCAAACAAGTTACTTCTTAGGACTTATTGTTTGATTTGGATAAATGTGTTCCATTTTTTCGCCCAGTTAAATGGAACTTATTCTATGATAAACATTGATAATGAATTTTTGTTTATTAATTTATTCTGAGAAAGGATAGAGCTGTGCAAGTAGGAGCTGGAATTCGCAGGTCCGTTGAATTCGTTTCGTTTCGTTTCGTTTCTCGTTCCAGTTGTACAGAGAAAATAAGTATACGTACATCCTTCTCCAGCAGCGTCTGAAGAGAGCACCGTCTGAAATACCGATCAATAAAACAAGTGAACACAGAAACTCGTTTCCATTGGTCGACCAAGGAGTTTTTCCCCTCCCCACTCTTTTCCTCTCTTTTCCAAGGGAAATGTCCGTCAGGACGGTTTTCTTTTGTTACCCCGACCGTTTTCTATTAGATTTCACCGCCGAGAACGAACGACTTGGCTCAAAGAGACGGAAGGAGAGGGCGAGTCCGTCGCCGCGCCGTTCTAACCCCGGGGTGGGGCTGCGGAAAAGCGGAAGTGAGGAGAGGTGAAGGGGAGAAGGGTTTTTCTTTTTCTTTGCACGCGCCGAGGAGCCGGAGGGGCGGCGGTGGAGGGGAGGGCGCGCTATCGGAAAAATCGGTCGTCGTCGGCGCAAGAAAGAGGAGAACGAGAGCGTTTCTGAAGAAAATATCAGGGGACCACTCCCGACCGTTTCTATGGATATTTTAATTAAATATTGACGTTTTCTCTCTCCTCGGCGCGCTGAAGGGGACCGGAATTACTTAAAAGAGCCCTGCAATACTGGAGACAACCTTCATTTATTATTATACTTCTACAACAAAATATTATAATCGACAATTAACAAAAAAACAGTGTATAACAATAAAAATGTGACACGCAGAGCTGCTCCGAGTACAAGTAAAATGTACTCGAGCATTGAGTACATTCCACGCAAATTGTACTCGAGTACTAAGTACAAGTACGTAATCACGAGTACTTAAGTACTTTTACTTTTATTTTTACTTTACTTTACTTTTATGAGTAAAAACGACTAAGTTCAATAAATGAAAATACAAAAAAAAATTACTAAGTTCAATAAATGAAAATACAATAAACTATAATTCAAAAATGTTTTAATATATTTTGAACTCAACACTAAACCAGTGTTTTATACGCGTGGCGCATAAAGTAAAATTTCGAGTTTAGAAAAGCCCCGTGAAAATTTGTCTCGGGTCGCTGCGCGACCCTCGACAAATTTTCTACGCGGGGCTTTTCTAAACTCGAAATTTTACTTCATGCTTAGTCTGGGAGTGGACAACACTTGTTCTTAGAAGTTGCAAATTGAAGGATCATTCTAGATTACTAAGTTTGTTACCATTTTACAAAGGCTACAGCTCAAAGGACCAATCGTGGTGTTCGGAGACCGAAGGACTACAGGAAATCGAAGTTTTTCTACAAGAAAACAACGAATATCTGAAGGTTTACAGCATGGATAGGAAAGAAAACATCCAGTTTTGAAAAAATATCGAATTTGGGTTGGTTTTCAGTGCGTTTTTAACTTCACTATAAATCAGTGTTTTATACGCGTGGCGCATGAAGTAAAATTTCGAGTTTAGAAAAGCCCCGTGAAAATTTGTCTCAGGTCGCTGCGCCACCCTCGACAAATTTTCTACGCGGGGCTTTTCTAAACTCGAAATTTTACTTCATGCTTAGTCTGGGGGTGGACGACATTCGTTAAAATAATTCTGAATGATTTGAAAAAAAAATTGATAGGAAATTTAAAAATTACCACCTGCATTTGATCTAACTGAACATACATTAGGGCTAGATGTGTGTAACCTAACTCAACAAAGTGATATCTAACCTAACCTAACCCAACTCCATAACATGACATCTAAACCAAACCCAACTCTGTAAACCAAATTCTCAATTAAACTAACTCTGTTTAATGATATCTGTCAAATAGTATTATAGTGAATTAATTAATATAATAAATTAATAGACATTATTATACCGTGCGATCATGTAAATTATGATTTTATCAATTATGAAAATTATCAATTTTCGTAAGGTATGGAAAAAATCCAGATTTTCACACGAACATTTTATTTTTTTTTTTAATTTCAAAATAATCACACGCACTCTTACAAGTGTTAGAAATAACGCAAGCTATTAATTTATTCAGAAAAAAAATTATTTGGTAATTTTTTCACATTTGAAAGCACAAGGAAAATTATTAAACCCATCAAATTTTTACTTTTAGGGCTGATACTAAGCACAATTTTCAAGTCCATAAAACTATTTATACATCAAATTTAAGCCCTTTCAGTTTTAATTAGCCTGCCTTCTAAATAAGTTGAATCAGTTTGAAGTTTGATGAAATAGTGCGCATTAAATGGAGTAAGCGAGAAAATCGTGATTTTTACCTTTTCCCACAAAACGTTGATTTGAAGTTAAATTTGTACCACAAATAAAAATTGTTCTAAGGGAACGTATTCACAATTAAAAAAGCTTTCAATTTATGTTAATTACATATTTACTCCATTACAATTACGTTCAAGGTGAAAGCTAGAAGTCGGATTTTTTTTTTGTGTAAGTTTTCAAGTGACATTACATAGTCTAAATTTTAGTGAAACAATTTTTTTCTTAAGGTTAATAGTAGCCCAAGCTGTTTTAAACATCTAGAAAAAACTCTGTAATTTGTTTTAGATTTCTTAAAAATAAAAAAAAAATTATATGAAATTAATAATTATCATATTATGGAAAAAATCCAGATTTTTACACGAAAATTTTTATTTTAAAAAAAAATTCCAAAAAAATCCCTAACACTCTTACAAATGTTAGAAACAATGCAGGCTATCAGTTTATTTAGGAAAAAAATTATTAATAATTTTTTTCACTTTTGAAAGCATACGGAAAATTATTAAATCCACCAAATTTTAACTTTGAGCGCTGATACTAAACAATGTATAAGCAGTCAGTAAAACTATTTATACGTCAAATTAAAGCCTTTTTAATTCGTAATTGCTTGCTTTCTAAACAAATTAAATTAGTTCAGAATTGTATAAAATAGAGCACATTAAATAGAGTTAGTGTAAAAATCGCAGTCTTTGCCATTTTACACAAAACGTTAATTTGAAGTTAAATATGTAATAGAAAAACAAATTGTTCTATGGAAATGTATTTAGAATTGAATAAGCTTTAAATTTGTGTTAATAACGCATTTCTACCATTACAATTACGTTTAAGGTGGAAGCTAGAAGTTAGAATTTAATTTATTTGTAAGTTTTCAAGTGACTTTCAATAGTCAAAAATTTTGTGAAACAATTTTTTTCTCAAGATTAATAGTAGCCTAAGCTGTTTTTAACATTGAGTAAAAAGTGTGTAATTTTTTTCAGATTTTTTAAAAACTAAAAAATTTCATCTAAAATAAATAATAATCATAAGGGGTGGGTATGGAAAAAATCCAGATTTTCACACGAAAATTTTTATTTTTAAAAAAATTTCAAAAAAATTACATGCACTTTTACAAATGTTAGAAACAACGCAAGCTATTAATTTATTTAGGAAAAAAAATATTTGGTCATTTTTTCACATTTGAGAGCATACGGATAATTAGTAAACCCACCTAATTTTAATTTTGAGCGCTGATACTAAGCAATGTATAAACAGTCAGTAAAACTGTTTATACGTCAAATTAAAACCCTTTTAATTCTTAATTGCTTGCTTTTTAAACAAATTAAATCAATTTAGAATTGTATGAAATAGAGCACATTAAATAGAGTTAGTGTAAAAATCGCAGTCTTTGTCTTTTTACACAAAACGTTAATTTGAAGTTAAATATGTAAAAGAAAAACAAATTGTTCTATGGAAATGTATTTAGAATTGAATAAGCTTTAAATTTGTGTTAACTACGCATTTCTACCATTACAATTACGTTCAAGGTGGAAGCTAGAAGTTATAAATTAATTTTTTTGTAAGTTTTCAAGTGACTTTAAATAGTCAAAAATTTTGTGAAACAATTTTTTTCTCAAGATTAATAGTAGCCTAAGCTGTTTCTAACTTCTTTGAGTAGAAAGTGTGTAATTTTTTTCAGATTTTTTTAAAATCTAAAAAAATGTATCTAAAATAGCATAAGGGTATGGAAAAAACCAGATTTTCACACGAAAATTTTTGATTTTTAAAAAATTTAAAAAATAAACCACAGCCACTCTTATAAATGTTAAGAGCAATGCAGGCTATTAATTTTTTTAGGATAAAAGTTATTAGTCCTTTTATTTCACTCTTTAACCTCCAAATTTTTACTTTGAGCGCTGGTACAAAGCACAATTTTTAAGTACATAAAACCATATATACATCAATTTAAAGCCCTTTTAATTTTAAATTGCAGGCACTTTTACAAATGTTAGAAACAACGCAGGCTATCAATTTATTCAGGTAAAAAATTATTAGTAATTTTTTTTCACTTTTGAGAGCATACGGATAATTATTAAACCCATCAAATTTTAACTTTGAGCGCTGATACTAAACAATGTATACACAGTCAGTAAAACTATTGATACGTCAAATTAAAGCTCTTTTAATTCTTAATTGCTTGCTTTTTAAACAAATTAAATCAGTTTATAATTTTATGGAATTGAGCGCATTAAATGAAGTAAGTGAGAAAATCGAGATATTTGACTTTTAACACAAAACGTTAATTTGAATGTAAATTTGTAAGAGAAATACAAATTGTTCTATGGAAATGTATTCAAAATTAAATAAGCTTTAAGTTTGAGTTAATTACACATTTCTACCATTATAATTACGGTCAAGGTGGAAGCTAGAAGTAAGAATTTAATCATTTTGTAAGCTTTCAAGTGACATTAAATAGTCAAAAATTTTGTGAAACAATTTTTTTCTCAAGGTTAATAGTAGCCTAAGCTAAAACTAAAAAATTTCATCTAAAATTAATAATAATCATAAGGGGTGGGTATGGAAAAAATCCAGATTTTCACACGAAAATTTTTAGTTTTAAAAAAATTTCAAAAAAATTACATGCAGTTTTACAAATGTTAGAAACAACGCAGGCTATTAATTTATTTAAGAAAAAAATTATTTGATCATTTTTTTCACATTTGAGAGCAAAGGAAAGTTAGTAAACCCACCAAATTTTAACTTTGAGCGCTGGTACTAAGCACAATTTTCAAGTTCATTAAACTATTCATACATCAAATGAAAGCTCTTTTAATTTTTAATAGCCTGCTTTTTGAACAAATTAAATCAGTTTAGAATTTTATGAAATAGAGCGCATTAAATGGAGTAAGTGAGAAAATCGAGATTTTTGCCTTTTTACACAAAACGTTAATTTAGAGTTAAATTTGTTAAAGAAAAACAAATTGTTCTATGGAAATGTATTCAGAGTTGAATAAGCTTTAAATTTGTGTTAATTACGCATTTCAACCATTACAATTACGTTCAAGGTGGAAGCTAGAAGTTAGAATTTAATTATTTTGTAAGCTTTCAAGTGACTTTAAATAGTCAAAAATTTTGTGATACAATTTTTTTCTCAAGGTTAATAGTAGCCTAAGCTGTTTCTAACATTGAGCAGAAAGTGTCTAATATTTTTCAGATTTTTTTAAAAACTAAAAAGTTTCATCTAAAATTAATAATAATCATAAGGGTATGGAAAAAATCCAGACTTTCACACGAATATTTTTATTTTTAAAAAAAATTCAAAAAAATCATGCAGTTTTACAAATGTTAGAAACAACGCAGGCTATTAATTTATTTAGGAAAAAAATTATTTGGTCATTATTTCACATTTGAGAGCATACGGATAATTAGTAAACCCACCAAATTTTACTTTGAGCGCTGATACTAAGCAATGTATAAACAGTCAGTAAAACTATTTGTACATCAAATTAAAGCCCTTTTATTTCGTAATTGCTAGCTTTTTAAACAAATTAAATCAATTTAGAATTGTATGAAATAGAGCACATTAAATAGAGTTAGTGTAAAAATCGCGGTCTTTGCCTTTTTACACAAAACGTTAATTAGAAGTTAAATATGTAGAAGAAAAACAAATTGTTCTATGGAAATGTATTTAGAATTGAATAAGCTTTAAATTTGTGTTAATAACGCATTTCTACCATTACAATTACGTTCAAGGTGGAAGTTAGAAGTTAGAATTTAAGTATTTTGTAAGCTTTCAAGTGACTTTAAATAGTCAAAAATTTTATGAAACAATTTTTTTCTCAAGGTTTAATAGTAGCCTAAGCTGTTTCCAACATTGAGCAGACAGTGTGTAATTTTTTTCAGATTTTCTAAAAACTAAAAAATTTCATCTAAAATTAACAATAATCATAAGGGGTGGGTATGGAAAAAATCCAGATTTTCACAAGAAAATTTTTATTTTTAAAAAATTTCAAAAAAATTACATGCACTTTTACAAATGTTAGAAACAACGCAGGTTATGAATTTATTTAGGAAAAAAATTATTTGGTCATTTTTTCACATTTGAGAGCATACGGATAATTAGTAAACCCACCAAATTTTAACTTTGAGCGCGGATACTAAGCGATGTATAAACAGTCAGTAAAACTATTTATACATCAAATTAAAGCACTTTTAATTCGTAATTGCTTGCTTTTTAAACAAATTAAATCAATTTAGAATTGTATAAAATAGAGCACATTTAATAGAGTTAGTGTAAAAATCGCGGTCTTTGCCTTTTTACACAAAACGTTAATTTGAAGTTAAATTTGTAAGAGAAATACAAATTGTTCTATGGAAATGTATTCATAATTAAATAAGCTTTAAGTTTGTGTTAATTACACATTTCTACCATTACAATTACGTTCAAGGTGGAAGCTAGAAGTTAGAATTTAATTTTTTTGTAATTTTCAAGTGACTTTAAATAGTCAAACATGTTGTGAAACAATTTTTTTCTCAAGATTAATAGTAGCCTAAGTTGTTTCTAACATTGAGCAGAAAGTGTGTAATTTTTTTCAGATTTGTTAAAAAATAAAAAAATTCATCTGAAATTAACAATTATCCTATCGAAAAAATTCAGATTTTCACACAAAAACTTTTATTTTAAAAAAAAATTTAAAAAAAATCACAAGCACTTTTACAAATATTAGAAATAACACAGGCTATTCATTTATTCAGGAAAAGAAATATTTGGTCATTTTTTTCACTTTTGAGAGCATCCGGAAAATTATTAAACCCACCAAATTTTAACTTTGAGCGCTGGTACTAACCACAATTTTCAAGTCCATTAAACTATTTAAACATCAAATGAAAGTTCTTTTAATTTCTAATTGTTTGCTTTTTAAACAAATTAAATCAGTTTAGAATTTTGTGAAATACAGCACATAAAATGGAGTAAGTGAGAAAATCGCGATTTTTGTCTTTTTACACAAAACGTTGATTTGGAATCTAACTTATAAAACAAACAAAAATTGTTCTACAGGAATGTATTCTGAATTAAATAAGCTTTAAATTTGTGTCAATCACACATTTTTACCATTACAATTACGTTCAAGGTGGAAGCTAATTTTTTTTTAAGTTTTCAAGACACTTTACATAGTCGAAATTTAAGTCAAAAAATTATTTTCTTAAGGTTAATAGTAGCTTAAGCTGTTTCTAACATCTAGAAGAAAGTCTGTAATTTTTTTCCGATTTTTTTAAAAGTAAAAAAAAATTTCATCTGAAATCAACAATTATCATAAGGGGTAGGTATGGAAAAAAATCCAGATTTTCACCCAAAAATTTTTATTTTTAAAAATGATTCAAAAAAATCACAGACACTCTTACAAATGTTAGAAACAAAGCAGGCTTATAATTTATTAAGAAAAATAATTATTGGTCAATTTTTTTCACTTTTTACAGCATACAGAAATAAATAATAAATCCACTAAAATTCAACTTTACGTGCTTGTACTAAGCTTAATTTTTATGTCTTAGAAAATATTGACACGTTGAATTCAAGCTCATTTAATCCCAATTCGCCTGTTTTTATATTAAATAAAATAAGTTAGTTATTTTATGAAATAGAGCAGTTTTTATAAAATAAGTGAGAAAATCGTGTTCTTTTTCTCGATAAAACAATCTCTGTGTAACTTTAAACAAACACACCACACTGAAGAGGACCTTGAAGTCCGAAACGCGTCTGTGGGTATCTGGTGCCGGAATACTGAACACAAATTCAATTTTAAACAAACAACTGCAGTTTTGGCAACTGCAGTCATGAATGGCAAGATAATGGCAGAATTGATTTGCCGAGACTGCAGTCACGAAAATAAAAATATTGTGTTATATAAACAAAGTTAAAGTGTTTTATTTTATTGAATTAACATGCATAACGATGTAGAAGCCTCCACCGTTTATAAAGTAAGTGTTTTATTTTAATTTATTATACAAATGATACATACATACAACCTCGATTTTTTTCAATTGGCGTTTAGGATTATTAAATTTTTGAATGAATTTCCTTTCCTAAATTTATATCACTAATTTAATATTAAATTTAATAATTGAATATGTATATTTGTTTCAACTTTATAAATTATGTCGAAACTTTAATCTCATGAAATATGAAAATAGTTTAAAATGAGAATCGAGTCATCGATTCTAATAAAAAGTGATTATTAATTTAGAAATATGATATTTATATGTAATGGGCTTTTATTGTAAACTGTCGATCAGGCGGTTTATATTATACGTTTGACGCAAAGAGGAGGGGAGATCAACGTTAATTCGATAATTTTCAATTGGCTTTAAATTTTAAACGTGTCCATAATTTATACATGCATTTCATTCGCATTAATCAAGATTATATTCAGACCTGAAATATTAAACTACATATTTTGATGGACAATTATATATTTATATATTATATTACACGTGGTGTTAAAAAATTGGTAATGGGATTCACGTTATATATCGGAGAAGAGAGCACAGTACCTTAAATAATAAACGAATCAAATAAATTAGATTTTTATTTGCAATTAATTTTAATAATATTGAATTATACTTCAAGCGCCACGCGTTTAAAACACTTATTTAAAGTAAAGTTTAAAATATGTTTCTTGATTTAGAAGTATATTTTAAACTTTAGCTTGAAGCCGGTGTTTTATAGAAAAGCTCCGTGAAAATTTGTCTCGGGTCGCTGGCGCGACCCTCGACAAATTTTCTACGCGGGGCTTTTCTAAACTCGAAATTTTACTTCATGCTTAGTCTGGGAGTGGAAAACTCTCGTTTAAAGCTTTAAATTAAAGCAAGAAAACGTATACACCCAGATATGTATACTTGAAAATAAGAATCCCAATATAAAAATCTACTTATGTAATAATAATAATAGAGAATAAATCAAAAATAACACTACGTTTTTTGCTTCTTGTTGTTAGGTATAGAATTTCTATCAATAAAATTGTGTTATTATTTATTTTTATTTTATTGGTTGTAGAAAGTCTAACGATTGTATATTGAAAAATAAAAGTAGAGCGAACGCAAAAACACACACACACACGAACACACACACAAAGTAATTTCCACTGAGGAGCGTATGAATATTTATACGGTTTAAAAAGCGTCGCCGAATTTATATTTTCACTTAGGCTGATACTTTTACAAGCTTTTTCACTCCCCCGGACCTTTTTAAATTACCTCTTAATTTCCATAACAAGGGAAAAGCCGGCGCACTCGCTTTACCCAACGATCCCCGCATTATCTTACAGAAAAAAAAACGAACGCAAATAAAGGGAAACACCCTATGTTATTTAATTCCTTATTTAAATCAGTACAGGTAGACAAAATTAACGTATCTTCGGATTTTACAATAAGTTAATAAGCGGGGTGAAACTTGAGAAATTGCGTGAGGAAAAACGTCGAAATGAACCAATAGTAAGGTTTGTTAAAATCTGAATTTAAAATTACTCTTGAATATTTAAATATGTGTAGGTAGAAAAAATAAGTGATTTCGGCTTTTGTAATAAAATAAAGTGGGTTAGCTATCCTATTCCATGAACCCAATCCTACATCCTTAAAAAGTATACAAGTAGGTGAACGATCAGCTCTTAGAATACTAACAAAAATTAGGCATCCAGATAATCCACTCCATAACCCTTCTAATGCTCTCCTATATCAACGTACCCAGTTAATACCAATTAAAGAACGCATCACACATCTAATTACAAAATTCGCCACCAACCCACACATCGTAGACACCCTAAATCACCTATGCCTTTCCCGCAATCCCAATCAAAATCCTAAATTCAAGCATCCAGCAAATACCATCTATCAGTACATCTCTTCTCATCAATAACATAAACTAAAACATCAATGTCAGCAGACTACGGGCTGAAAGACCTCTGGTCGATAGCCCTTCAAAGATCAAGATCAAATTTTAAGATGTATACATTTCATTCCATATTGTAAACAATTATTTTGTACTGATCTTTAATAAAGATTATTATATATATATATATATATATATATATATATATATATATATATATAAAGTGGGTTGAAATATGAGCAATTGAAATTGAATTTGTGTTCAGTATTCTAGTAGCGGATACCCACAGACGTGTTTCGGATTTCAAGGTCCTCGTCAGTGTGGTACCGATCCACTGCTTAGGAAGAAATGGCGCAGCTATCGAAATTTCTTAATAGTTCTCACATATTCGCTTAATAAAGTCAAAAATGTTAAGTATTCCTCAGCAGTAGTGTGGAACTACACTGACGAGAATCTTAGAGTCCAAAACGCATCTATAGGGGGATATTCAGTGCCGGAATACTGAACATAAATTTAATTTTGATATTTGTTTTTTTGTTTTGCAGAGTTTTGCTGTATTTACACTTTGTGTAATCTTGCCTTTGACGATACCACTATAAAGCATTAGATGGCGTAGATATCGAAATTTATCAATAAGAAGTTGCATAAAATGGAAATATTGAAGAAGACAAAAAAACTGAGTTGAGTTAAATTCGGATATGATTAATGAAATGAAGGTCGAAATGCTGTTTTCATTTAAGTAATTTCAAATCTTGTCGAAATTTTACTGAATGCTTGAACAAGGCAAGGCAACAGCATGCTACAGGCCTGCTAGAGTTCAATTGCGACTTGTGCGCGCATTGTTCCCTGCTTAAATGCGACGAGAAATGGATTTTCGAAGTGGTTCGAGGACTACTTGCTTTGGGAGTATAGTTTTATGGTGCTTTTTTGTGGGAAATGTTCCCCCTAACCGTCCCATGTGATGGGGATTGGGTCGTTTCATTTAAAAAGGTTGAATTGCTGGATGTTGAGGAGGACACTTAGATGTTGACATTTTGGGAACACTTATTGTGGAAATTGACGGTTTCCAATTGGTTCACTCATGGAGGCGTCCTCTAAGTACAAGTAGAGATGTGAATCGTGTTTTTGTCTTGTTCTTATGAGGAGTTGCAGACAGATTTCAGGGTGCCTTTTAGAGGTCAGAATTTTGGAAATATGTTTTTTTCTTGAAAGCTGTAAGATATAGGTGTGCATGTGTTCGAGTGGAATGTGTTGCAATTCAAATGAGACACCCGGGGAATTACTGAGGTGTGGGGTGTTCCATTTGGAATATCAGGCTTGGTGCTGCTTCCGGTGAAGCCGGAGGTGATATGGGGTTGAAAGTATTTCACATGAGGAGAGCTGATTCAGCCATATGACGGGGATTTTTTCGGATTTTTTGGTGCAACGGCAGCTCCATGGACTTTTGGCGAGCGGTTTGGCGTGGACACCCTGTATATATATATATATATATATATATATATATATATCTACATTATTTTAATTATTTTATATACCTACTTTATCACCATTTATCACCATTATTATGCATTATTATCTATGTAAAAAGGCGATGCCGTAATAAACATTATTATTATTATTATTATTAAGTTGAGCAAATAAAAGCAATGTACAAAAACCTAGTAAATAATTTTAGGCAAGGACACCCGAACGCAGTGGTTCTTAATCTTTGATTAAGAGCGCTTCCCAAGTCCAATATTATCATGAAAATAAATGGTGAATGCGCCGGGCTTACTAAAAAAAAATACTAGCGGTCGTATTGATAGACAAAAATTGAATGTTTCAAAATGATCAACTAAGCACAATTAGTCCTTAAAGCTGTGTATTAATGGATCTTAGTAATGTCTAACATATCAATAATAGATATGGGAAGTTCGAATCTTTTATGCGATTAGAATCAACCGAATCATTTCTTAGAAGTGATTCGTTCTTTATGAATCGTTCGTAAACGAATCACTTATAATAATAATAATAATACTTTTAAAAGAGAAGAAATACGGACGGAATACTTACCAAGCTGGTGATCATACATTATCAAATCGGTTGTTGAACCAAATTTAATTGATATTGTCGCTAAACACAATCCACATTTTGCATTTTAAGTCATAAGATTCGTAAAGATCTTCAAAATAAAACTTCGGTGCCTTGAATTCGTCTTCTAAGTATTCTGTGATTTGTCTTATAAGTAGAGAACAAACAGCTGATGAAAGTACGCTGCCGTATTTGCAGTGAACAGAGAAATTCACACTAAATTTAGACCTAAAAAGAACATTACGATTACCAGTGATAAGTGAGGCTCAACGTTCAATTTGCAGTGATCCAAAAAAACTATATTACACGAAAGAAGTCTCGCTCCAGAATTCCTGGTTGTATGCAATTTGAGAACCGCACTCTTAGTGATCCCACGGATATTGTGAACAGTTTCGGAGAATTTTTTTCATCAGTGTTTTCTGCAAGTAGTTCAGGTCAGTATCCAGTGGAGGTCACTATTGGTGCTAACATTATTGATATCAGCGATATCTCGAACGAAGACATTATTGATGCTGCAAAACACCTCAGCAATAATTTAACTTTGGGTAATGACAATGTTCCATCGTTTTTGGTAAAAGATTGTGCAAGTGCACTGGTTGCACCTTTAAAGCATATTTTCAGTGTCATTTTACAAACATCAATATTCCTTTAAATCAGGAGATAAATTTGATATTTCGAACTACCGACCAATTTCCTTAATTAGCAACTTTGCAAAACTGTTTGAATCTATTATAGCAAGCAAAATATATGATCAAGTTGAATCACGCATATCTGACTTCCAGCATGACTTCATGAGGAATAGATCAACTGCAACAAACTTGCTTAATTTTACTGAGTATGTGTCACATAGCCTTGACCAGCGTGTACAGGTTGATGTGATACATACAGACTTTCGGAAAGCATTTGACTCTATTGATCATGGTGTCCTATTGGGGAAGTTGTATACGTGGGGTTTTAGCAACTGTACTCTTGCTTTAATAAGGTCTTACCTCCTTGAGAGAACCAATCAAGTTGAATACATGATGTACAAGTCGAACAGTTATTTTCCATTGAGCGTAGTACCTCAAGGCTCGAACCTTGGGCCGCTTCTATTTACATTATTTATTAATGATATTGTTTATAATATTCAGTCGCGTATTCTCATATATGCCGATGACATTAAAATCTTTAATTGTATTCGATCTTTACACGACTGCTTAATACTACAAAATGACTTACAACAGATTTGCGCTTGGAGTCTCCGAAATAAACTTGAACTCAACATTCCAAAATGTAAGGCGTTGACGTTTTATAAAACAATGCAGCATATTGTGTTTCCGTACATAATTGATAGTAATATCCTAGAGTGCGTTATTGAGGTGAATGATTTGGAAGTAACGTTTGATAAGGAACTATCGTTTACGCCCCATATCAATAAAATCTGTAAGCAGGCCTTGAAGATGCTAGGTTTTGTTAGGCGTGCGACTGAATCATTCACTTCTGTATGGGCTATTCGCAAATTATTTCTATCTTATGTGAGATCGCAATTAGAGTATTGCGCCGCTGTATGGTCTCCTACGTTCAGCACGCATATAAATATAATTGAAAGAATACAAAAATGTTTTGTAAAGTACCTTTATTTTAAGCAGTCCTCAGTATATCCGGATAGTAATGTCATAGAATACAATATGCTTTTAAAAATGATTAATTTGCAACATCTGTCAATCAGAAGAAACATAATACTACTTAAAACTATTTACAACTTATTACATAACGAGATTAATGATTCAAATCTGCTTGAATTAATAAATATTTATGTTCCGCGTTATAATAATAGAAATGCGTTAATGTTCTTTTGTAATCGCAGTCGAACGAATTTATATTTTAATTCACCACTAAATAAAATGATGCGATTATACAACACTGTTCGCAACTCAGCCGATATTTTTGATCACAGTATTGTAAAATTGATAAGAGATATTATGCCTCGCTTATAATCCTCGTATTTATTGTCTACTTTTGTTAATTTTACAAAACTAGTAAATTTAAACTTTAGTTAAGTGTCATGTGTTGTACATGGAAATGTTCTCTGTAATTGGATGTACTTCTGTTGGGAAATAAATGAGTTATTATTATTATTATTACATAACAGCTGTGAGGAATCGTTTCAACCGATTCAGCGTACAAATTAGTCATCCGATTCAGTCGGATTCAGATTCAGACAGCATGCACAAAGCGGAGTTGAAGTTGTGCGCAGATTCGAGCAAACGAATTAGTCATCCGATTCGGGCGGATTCAGATCATATGTACAAAGCGGAGTTGAAATTATGCGCGGATTCGAGCGAACAAAATAATCATTCAATTCGGACGGATTCAGATTCAAACCGCGTGTACAAAGCGGAGTTAAAGTTGTGCGCGGAGTCGATCGAACGAATTAGTCATCCGATTCGGGCAGATTCAGATCATATGTACAAAGCGGAGTTGAAATTGTGCGTGGATTCGAGCGAACGAAATAATCATCCGATTCGGGCGGATTCAGATTCAAACCGCGTGTACAAAGCGGAGTTGAAGTTGTGCGCGGATTCGAGCGAACGAATTAGTCATCCGATTCGGGCAGATTCAGATCATATACAATGATGCGCAATTATAATAACTCTCAAAACGTTGCTGATATCTTTTGTTGTAGTCGTAAACAATTTATTAACCAAATGTCCGCTGTATTAATTTAGTCACTATGTCAGATATCGTTAAGTATTGTTTAACTGAATTAAATATTGTATATGTAATAATTTTCTGCTAGAATTTTGTATATTTTTCCCTGTAATTTGAAATGTGTATTTCTGTTGGGAAATAAATTATTATTATTATTATTATTATTATTATTATTATTATATGTACAAAGCGGAGTTGAAATTGTGCGCGGATTCGAGCGAACGAAATAATCATCCGATTCGGGCGGATTCAGATTCAAATCGCGTGTACAAAGCGGAGTTGAAGCTGTGCGCGGATTCGAGCGAACGAATTAGTCATCCGATTCGGGCGGATTCAGACCGCATGTATAAATCCGAATCGGGAATACGATTCTGCTCAGCTTAAATCGTTCGGACGGTCGTCTCGAATGAATGAATCAGTAACGAACCAATTCTTCTTGAAATACAGAATCATTTCATTCAAATCACCGCACAGAATCGTTCTTTTCGAACGAATCATTCATGAACGACCCATCTCTAATCAATAAATTGTTATTCTTTGATCACTTGGAAAAACAATATTTTTTTATTTTATTTGACAAATCAACGGAAGCCGTTTATAAAAACACATAAATATGAACATGAATAACTTTGTGTTTTTCGAAACAGTGTGTTTATTTTGACAGCAATTGTTTCGCAAATGTATTGCTTCTTCAAGTGAATGAAAGTTTCATTTACACGAAGAAGCAATCAATATATTTACGAATCAACTGTTGTGAAAATAAACACAGTTTCTTGAGAATCACAAAGTCATTTATAATTTTATTTATACAAAATGAATATGGATATTCAATAGCTTATCGCCATATCAATCAAACATAAGTAAAACATTTCTACTAATATATAGGTTTTTATTTTCAACTTGTTTCTCATTGATCACTTGATGAAACATGATTAAATATTTTTAAAAAATTAAATTTAACATAAAATCACTTGGTATGTTTCACTAATTATACGTCTTTATTCCGACTAGTTTCGGCTCTCAGATATTAATTCCGACTAGTTTCGGCTATCAGCCATTAATGGCTGATAGCCGAAACTAGTCGGAATAAAGACGTATAATTAGTGAAACATACCAAGTGATTTTATTTTAAATTTAATTTTTAAAAATTTTTAGGTTTTTATTTAAAATAGAATTCAATCGACTTTTTAAACTAATTTAAATTTGCATTAAAAAATCTGACATATCACTAAATTATGTTTTCTCTTTTTAGAATAAAAAAAATGTCTAGAGCTCTTTTTGCAGCTTATTCCATGTGCCTAATCAAAACGTATCTATTTTCAATTATTGTCAGGTGTTCTATGCGAGTTGCTTTTGCACATCATTAATATGTGATACTAATAAAATATCTGTGATACAAGCTAGTCCAATATCTTTGTTTATAATTATTTATATTTTTTGTGTTATTCTTGTAAATAACTATTGTCAGGCTTGCTTTGTGTTTGTTTTGTATTCTCTTGTTTTTTAACATTATTTATTTGCTATCTGGGATTAGCATTAAGATTGGCCGTTCATTAGTATTGTGAGTATTGTTTGGTAGACCATTTGGATTTGGACGATTTTATATATACAGAGTGCCCCGTTAATGTGGAGAAATATTTTTTTTTATGTTTTTTGAAGCTTCAAACGAGTGTTTTCCACTCCCAGACTAAGCATGAAGTAAAATTTCGAGTTTAGAAAAGCCCCGTGAAAATTTGTCGAGGGTCGCGCAGCGACCCGAGACAAATTTTCTGGGCTTTTCTAAACTCGAAATTTTACTTCATGCGCCACGCGTATAAAACACTAAAATATTGTGAAATGCATATTCGAACTTCGCTTGAAATCTGCGTTTTATACGCGTGGCGCATGAAGTAAAATTTCCAGTTTAGAAATTTTATTGTAAGTATTGTTTGGTAGACCATTTGGATTTGGACGATTTTATATATGCAGAGTGTCCCGTTAATGTGGAGAAATGTTTTTTTTTTATGTTTTTTGAAGCTTCAAACGAGTGTTTTCCACTCCCAGACTAAGCATGAAGTAAAATTTCGAGTTTAGAAAAGCCCCGTGAAAATTTATCGAGGGTCGCGCAGCGACCCTCGACAAATTTTCTAGGCTTTTCTAAACTCGAAATGTTACTTCATGCGCCACGCGTATAAAACACTAAAATATGAAATGCATATTCGAACTTCGCTTGAAATCTGCGTTTTATACGCGTGGCGCATGAAGTAAAATTTCGAGTTTAGAAATTTTATTGTGAGTATTGTTTGGTAGACCATTTGGATTTGGACGATTTTATATATGCAGAGTGTCCCGTTAATATGGAGAAATGTTTTTTTTTATGTTTTTTGAAGCTTCAAACGAGTGTTTTCCACTCCCAGACTAAGCATGAAGTAAAATTTCGAGTTTAGAAAAGCCCCGTGAAAATTTGTCGAGGGTCGCGCAGCGACCCGAGACAAATTTTCTGGGCTTTTCTAAACTCGAAATTTTACTTCATGCGCCACGCGTATAAAACACTAAAATATTGTGAAATGCATATTCGAACATCGCTTGAAATCTGCGTTTTATACGCGTGGCGCATGAAGTAAAATTTCGAGTTTAGAAAAGCCCAGAAAATTTGTCGAGGGTCGCGCATCATTTTCACGGGGCTTTTCTAAACTCGAAATTTTATTTCATGCTCAGTCTGGGAGTGGCTGATAGCCGAAACTAGTCGGAATTAATGGCTGATAGCCGAAACTAGTCGGAATAAAGACGTATAATTAGTGAAACATACCAAGTGATTTTATTTTAAATTTATTTTTTTTAAAATATATAGGTTTTTATTTAAAATAGAATTTAATCGGCTTTTTAAACTAATTTAAATTTACATTAAAAAATTTGACATATCACTAAATTGTTTTCTTTTTTTAGAATAAAAAAAATGTCCACCCTTAATAAGTGTATACCTATCTTCATTTTTTTTTAGTCTATAAAAACCTCCCAATGTTTTGTATCAACCCCTATTCATCCTTTTTTTTTTCACCGAACAAAAAACCAAGCACGACCTTCACAGTCTCACCCCTCCTTTTTTTAGCCCTATCCCCCTCTACCACGTTTTTTGTTTCAAAAAAATACAGTTACCCACCCTAATACCAACCACAAATCCTTCACCTACCCCCCGCCAGATGGCACAACACGCGCCCTAAACGAAAGCTAGATTTCAGAATTTTCATAGTGGAAACGAGCGCATCTAGATGGCGCGAGTCGTCGATGCAAACGCAATTTGGGAACGCAATTCGGGGATTTATCGACGCTTTCGGTTTTATTATTACGCGTTTAATAATTTATATCGATTGTCGGAATTATTGATGGTGATTGCGTTTAATGTTAATTTCTGCGCGAAATATTGGAAGCGCCGCAAACGAACGGCTAAATTATAAATCCGTGTGCCGTTGCGTTTTGATTAAAATTGCAATTTTCGAAATTTTGATTAAAACCAAAAAACTGAGTAAAATAATTCAATAACCAAATGAATGATTAGTTTATGTATTATTAATTACTTATTTTAATTTTCTAATTATGTACTCTTGATATAAATAAAATAAATTCTTTGATTAAAAAAGATATTTGTAATTTCTTGAATTAATTTCTCATCTAGCAGTTGGTGAAATAGAATAGAATAGAATAGAATAGAATAATTTATTGATGTTTAGGATCACAGATCATACATACGTCAGTACAAAACATATAGCAATTTTAAAACAAATGTCAAACAATAGATGGTTACAATCTTAATAATAAAAACTCATCCCAGTCATAAAAGGCACCGTCCAATAGTATTGCTTTTATTTTTCTTTTAAAAGGCTTCAGTGGCAGGGCACGTAGTTCGAGAGGTAGAATGTTATAGAATTTGATTCCGAAGCAATTTACGCTCATCTGACTTCTAGTTAGCCTTAATTGTGGCTGGCAAAGGTTTTTCTTAGTTCTAGTGTCATGATCATGATTTAGAGTATGACTAGTATATTTGTGGATATTTTTCCTGATGTAAATAAGGCATTCGAATATATAAATGCAGGGAACAGTTAATATACCCATTTCTCTAAATATATGCCTACAGTCCTCCCGATACCCCAGCGCTGCAATGATCCTAATTACACGACGTTGTAATGAAAATATTCGGTGCCGGGCATTGGAGTGGCCCCAAACTAAAATGCCATATCTCAGGTGTGATTCGTACAAGGAGAAGTACGCTGTTCGTACAACATACTGAGATGCTCTTTCGCGCAGGTTTCTAATTAAATAGGTACTAGAATTCAATCTTTTGGCGATTTCATCAGCGTGAACTTTCCACAATAGGGCACAATCGATATGTACCCCCAGAAATGTTGTAGATTTAGTTAAATCCTCAAGGCCGTGATTGTTAAGAGTAAATAACATTGATATGGTTTTGTCATCATTAAGGGCAAGTTTGTTTGCGAGAAACCACGTTGCTGCTCTACGTTTGGCTGCCTCATGCATCAGCACGCAGTCTTCCAGCGTCTTTGTAGATGTTAATACTGATGTGTCATCTGCATACATAATCGATTTAACTGGTTCCATAAATGCGTCAAAATCATTAATAAAGATTAAAAATAGTAGTGGTCCTAGAATAGACCCTTGCGGAATCCCACATGAAATAGGAAGCCGACTGGAAGCTTCATGATTATGATGGACATATTGTAATCGACCAGTCAAATACGACATGATGAGTTTACAACTGCTTGGCTCGAAGTTATATACATAAAGTTTCCGCAACAGTTGACTATGCGAGACGCAGTCAAATGCTTTGGATAAGTCAAAGAAAGTTGCTAGAGTAAATTCACGCTTTTCGAACGATTCCACAATATTTTCGATTAAATTAGCAACAGCTGAGCTGGTAGACTTGCCTTCTCTAAAACCAAACTGATGCATCGAAAACAACTTGTGTTTCTCGAAAAAATCCATTATTTGGTTAAACAATATTCATTCCGTTATTTTGGAGAATGCCGGCAGAATAGAGATAGGTCTATAATTCCCGCAGTCATCTTTGTCTCCCTTTTTGTGTATGGGTATTACTTTAGCCACTTTGAGAATATTCGGGAAAATACCAGAAGCAATTGAGCTGTTGATTAGTTTAGTGAGAGGCTCGATGATAATATCCACAGCACTTTTAATTACCTCACAGGTCAAACCAAAAACGTCCCTACTTTTATTATTTTTTAAAGAATTTATTGCATCTCATACCACCACGCCAGAAACTCTTTTAAAAGAAAACAAGGGGACATTGTCCGTTGAGATATGTTCACATGCCAGTATAATGGGATCAGGTGAGCAAGAGTCCATATTGTCTATAATTTTATTGGCTATGTGTGCAAAAAAAGTATTAAATTCGCCAGCCGTAATACTGCCAGATGTCTTGGGTACCTCTTTACTAATTTTAATAACCTGCCACATGGCTTTGGACTTATTAGCAGAAGTATTTATGTAATTATCATTTGCTTTGGTTTTTGCTTTAATAATAGCGTTCTTGTAATTCAGCCGCATTATTTTTTTCATTGCAATCAATTCGGGATCGCGTAATCGAGTCGATGCTTCATGAATTAGATTCAGATTTTCACGCATGTTATACAATTCTGTCGAGAACCAAGAAATCCTGGATTTATCACCTTTAAATTCTTTCGATCTTATTGGAAAAGCTGTGTTAAAGCAATTGATAATAACATTTACAAAATCTGACCATATTTCATTTGTTTCACCTCGATAGAGTCCAATCCAATTCTCATTTGACAAGAGTTGGTAGAATATATCTTTGCCGTACTTGGTAATAGGTCTAATAAGTTTAGTGCTTGATTTAGGTTTAATTTTACAGCAACTATAGTTGAAATATATAGCATCGTGATCAGAAAAATGAGCTGTGATTGGCTCTGTACCGAAGTGCTAATTATTGATATTAGTAAATATATTATCTAAACACGAGTCATATCGTGTGGGAAAGTTTACAGTACGAAACATGTTAAAACTCATTAAAAAATCTTCTAATTGGGCCGTTTTATAATCACTACCTAAGAAGTTAACATTAAAATCGCCCCCTATAATAACATTAAATTTATTAAAGTCAATTTTGGATAAGACCTTGTTTAAAATATCAATAAAGGTGTTAAAATTTCCCAAGGGGCTTCTATACACAGACAATATAATAACATTAATATCACATAATAGAATTCCACAAATTTCGCAATCGATTTCAATGGACAAGTTATGGAAATTGAGTACCTCGCATTTAAACGATGGGTTAACACAAATCATAACCCCTCCATGAATATGATTTTTTCGCAAAAAATTTGTCAGAACATTAAAATTCTCAAAAGTAATGGCACTGGCCTCCGCTTCGGTTAGCCAGTGCTCCGATAGACACATGACACTAAAGTTATGACTATATATTAGTGCCTCCAGTTCTGTCACTTTATTTCGAAGTGACTGTGTATTTAATACTAAAATCTTTAAATTTACAGCATCGTAAATATTAGGAGAGTTTATGATTTGAGTCTCGACTTCTGTAGATGATGAAAAAAACGATTAAATATATTACAATATGTAAAGGTATTTAAATTAAAAAGACTTGACTTTGTTTTACCACTTTAAATAACTTTTTACAGTGACAATAGTTTCATAATATATAAAATTACGAAAAAACTATTCGTGAATATGCAAACAATGTCTTAATTAATAAGACAACTTAAGACGATAAATATCCATTGAAACAACTACTTCCCGTGCAAATACACCTTCGGATATTGAATTATACAATGAAATATTTAAAATCTAATTTAATTTGATTTGTTACAACGCTCTATTAAAGTGCCTTTCCTTTGATTAACTTTACATATTCGACTACAAGCTAGTCACTAACAAACTGAGTTGTAGTCGAAACTATAGTGACTGTAAAAAGTTAATTAAAGTGGTAAAACAAAGTTAAGTGTTTTAATATTTTTTTATAAAGATGTACCATAAAGTGAACGCCAACCAAATCAAAGATTTAAAAAGACTTGGTATTGTTTCACAAATTAAAACTTTATTCCGACTAGTTTTCGGTTTGTTAGACTATTTTCAAAGGAATGTGATATTTGTAAGCTTTTCCAAAGTATGGTAAGCGTATTCTAATAAAAAAAGTTTATAAAGAAAGTTTTCACACCATAACTTTCTCTGTAAACTCTTTTTAGTAGAATACGCTTACCATACTTTTGGAAAGCTCACAAAAAAAAATAATTGACTGAAGTTATGGCCAATTATGGTTGGTATTTAAAATAACACAACGTTATGTCCTATCCCATAAAAGTTAAACTTAAAACTAAGTTCGATTTGGTCAGTGTATTCTACTCAAACACGTGCCCGAAAAAAATGTTTGCCTCATATAAATATCTCACTTCATGACACTAAAATATTGTGAAAGTTATCTTTCTATATTCGAACTGCAATTGAAATCAGTGTTGTATACGCGTGGCGCATGAAGTAAAATTTCGAGTTTAGAAAAGCCCCGTGAAAATTTGTCTCGGGTCGCTGCGCGACCCTCGACAAATTTTCTACGCGGGGCTTTTCTAAACTCGAAATTTTACTTCTTGCTTAGTCTGTGAGTAGACAACACTCATTCTTAGAACCTTCAAATTAAAGGATCATTCTAGATTACTAAGTTTATTACCATTTTACAAAGGCTACAGCTCGAAGGACCAATCATGGTCTTCGGAGACCGAAGGACTACAGGAAATCGAAGTTTTTTTACAAGAAAACAACGAATATCTGAAGGTTTATAGCATGGATAGGAAAGAAAGCACCCAATTTTGATGGATAGGAAAGGAAGCTTCCAATTTTGAAAAAATATCGAAGTTGGGTTGGTTTTCAGTGCATTCTTAACTTCACTTTAAATCAGTGTTTTATACGCGTGGCGCATGAAGTAAAATTTCGAGTTTAGAAAAGCCCCGTGAAAATTTGTCTCGGGTCGCTGCGCGACCCTCGACAAATTTTCTACGCGGGGCTTTTCTAAACTCGAAATTTTACTTCATGCTTAGTCTGGGAGTGGAAAACACTCGTTTAAATTTTCAAATTGAACTCTTTTAAAAAATATTGAAAAAAAAAAACATTTCTTTGCATTAACGGGACATTGTATATAATAATAATAATAATACTAATAATGTTTTATTAGTGTTATAGCAGAGCTTATACAAGTCAGAGTTTACAAGTTTTACAAGTTTAGGTATTTATAATTTACTGATATAAACAATTACACAAATGCGTATACGAACACAAAATTTAAATAAAAACGATTATTTATACACACGTACAAAGTATATGAGCAGTAAATTATGACTAAAATGTATGCTTTAGAAAGTCCTCTATGGTGTAGAAGGCATTTCTGATAAGAATTATCTTTTTTTTTTTTGGTTTGTTTGGCATAGGTA
Organism: Philonthus cognatus; assembly: GCA_932526585.2. Taxonomy (NCBI): domain Eukaryota; kingdom Metazoa; phylum Arthropoda; class Insecta; order Coleoptera; family Staphylinidae; genus Philonthus; species Philonthus cognatus. Next base: position 2,729,850 of record OW052251.1, read on the forward strand.
TTACCATTCAACCACTAACGTTGATTTATAATATCTATATTAACATATATTTCGACTATTTGGACGTCACAACACATTCACACACATCCATGGAACCGGAGGCGAGTATTTTTCGTTAGAAAAATTACTCGCCTCCGCTGGGAATCGAACCCAGATCACCTCCGTGTCCGATTGGCGAAACCGGCGGCTCAACCGCTCGGCCACGGCAGGCCCGAAGAATTATCTTAATTTCTTTCTTAAAATTTACTATATTTAGTTCCCTAAATCTATCCGGTAAATGATTGAAAAATTTCAGACCATAATAGTTCTGACAATTCCTGGATCTTTGGAGTCTGAGGTTGGGAATGCTTAAGTCACTTTTCGTTCTCGTGTGATAATTGTGCCTTTGTTGGTTTAATTTGTTGTCGTCTTGTACGATTTAATTAATAGCACACTTTGCAGGGCATAGAGACAAGGTAGTCTTAATATTTTTAGCTTTATGAATGCTGGTTTGCAGTTATCTTGGTAACCTAAGTTATTAAGTATTCTTACCACTTTCCTCTGAATACCAAAGAACCTGTGTCTAATGGAGGAATGTCCCCATGCCACAATGTTGTATGAGAGATGGGACTGGAAAAGGGAAAAATATATATAAAATCGTCCAAGTTTTTTTCAAGTGTATACACTGAGAATCAAGTAAATAGTAATTCGAACACCAATGCTTCGGATTCAGTCAATTTAAATCAATTTATTATAACTATTACCGATATTTTTAATGTGATATTCTCTTTGTCTGACTCATGCTCTTCAGGTCCCGATGGAATACCATCTCTATTCGTAAAAAAATGTATTTACTCATTGTGTACACCATTGCATATTTTATTTAATTCTCCTCGGTTTTCCCTGCCATCTGGAAGCAAAGTTTTATACGACCAATTTATAAGAGTGGCGACAGAGAAAATATTGCAAACTATAGAGGGGTTTCAATCCAGTCTGTAATATCAAAACTATTGGATAAAATTAATGCAGATCAAATGATGTTTTCCTGTAAGAATGTAATATCGAATGAGCAACACGGTTTCTGATATGGGAGGTCTACGGTATCTAACTTGCTAGTATGCCATGCGTACACTATTAATTCCTTTAAAAATAATTCTCAGGTTGATGCTGTGTACACTGACTTCTCCAAAGCGTTCGACCGTGTTTCTCATACTGTCTTGATAAATAAATTGGAACGTATGGGCTTTGGATCATCGATAACTAATTGAATTTGTAGCTTTCTGGATGGTAGGATACAATTTATAAAAATTAATAACTTCACCTCCAGAGCTATTAACGTGACTTCAGGGGTTCCTCAAGGCTCTCACCGTGGCCCAATACTGTTCCTGTTATTTGTTAACGTTATAAATAAACACATAAAAAATTGCAATTTCCTTCTATTTGAAGATTTTTCGTGAAATGAAAAATAACTCCGATGTCACATTCTTACAGGATGACGTAAATGACATTTATGAATGGTGTAGTGATAATGATTTGTTTCTAAACCTCGGTAAGTGTTCGTCAATTTCTTTCGGTAGAGGTCAAATATCTAAAAATATTTACTCCATCAATGGAAACGACCTACCTTCAGTCGAACCCATTAAAGATCTTGGAGTAATATTTGACTGTAAACTAACCTTTGGAGTAATATTTGACTGTAAACTAACCTTTTATAAGCATATTGATACTATATGTTGCAAGTCATTGCAGCTACTTGGTTTCATTACACGTTTTTCTGAGGACTTTTCTATGAATACTCGAAAACTACTTTTTATTACGTTGGTGAGATCACAGCTGGAATATGGTTTTTGTATTTGGTCCCCGTATTATAATGCTAAAATTAATCAAATTGAACGAGTCCAAAACAAGTTCCTTATGTCAATATCGTTCAAAAATGGGATTAGAAGGGTTGACTATAGTCGTAGTTACATGTTGTGTTCGCTACAATTGATCTCATTGCATGAGGGGCGTATATATGTCGATCTGTGTGTATTGTACAAAATTATACACGGTTTGATATGTTGTAACGAGTTATTGGGTAAGTTAAACTTGAATATTCCGTCTAAAACAACATATATCAAAATATTTAACGAGGATTTGTATCGTACAAACTATACTAGGTACTACTCTATTATTCGAATGATAAGAACATGTAATTTAGTTTGTTCCTCATTATAGATTATTTTATGCGTCATTGAATACATTGAATTTTTATCTAAAATTATTTATTTATTTATTTATTTATTAACGGAATCTCCATTTTATTACATAAGTACATATACATATTGTAATATATGATAAAAATAACAAAAAATATAAAAATCATATAAAGAATTACATTGAATTATAACCGACTAAGACTACTGAACAAAAATAACAAAAACCAATAGATTTGCCGGCTCTTAATACCGATTTTTTTGAAGCGTATCTTGAAAATCTATGTTTGTTAATTGGTAAATGTTAATATAAACTTGTAGAATTAATTACTTTATTTTTATGTTATTTACTTTACTTTCTTTGTTATGATTTTTGTAAAAAAAGGCATTGCCGTAAATAAATATTTTTATTATTATTATTATTAAATCCAAATGGTCTACCAAACAATACTAACAATACTAATGAACTGCCAATCTCAATGCTAATCCCAGATCATGTTAAAAAAACAGAATAAAAAACAAACAAAAAGCAAGCCATATACAAAAATAGCACAAAAAATATAAATAATTATAAATAAAGGTATTGGACTAGCTTGTATCACAAATATTTTATCAGCATCACAAATTAATGATGTGCAAAAGCAACTTGCATAGAACATCTGACAACTATTAAAAATAGATACATTTTGATTAGGCACATGGAATAAGCTGCAAAAAGAGCTCTAGAAGTATATATTAGTTAGGCCACTCTAGACTCGGAAAGAAAAGGTTCCAATTATATCAATGATAGACAAAAACTAATATATACTAGAGCTCTTTTTGCAACTTATTCCATGTGCCTAATCTTATTTTACTTAAGGGGTTAGGCCACTCTAGACTCGGAAATAAAAGGTCATATTCTAGATTCTTTTAAACAAAATCTAAACATGCTACTTAAAAACTGTTTTTATATTTTTATTGTATGCACATTGAAATTTATATACAAATTTTTTCAAAAGAGAATTTTCAAAAATGACGTCACAAAATAAAGAAAATTGAGGTTCCTCTCGGAGCGTAGGGCAAAACGGGCGAACAGATCTTGGAAACAGCAATGGACCTAGAACAAAAAAGTAAATGTTTTCTGAATCTCTGATGTATACTTTAAAAAAAAGCGGACCGGATTTTGAAAATTTTGATTCTAAACAAAATGGCGCACGTTTGAAAAAAAAGTTCGCGCTGACTGATGCTGCAAAAGAGGCTCGAATGGCGCAGAAATCAACAAGAAAGGATCAGGACGATGAGGAAATTAATCTGGAGGTTCAATTTTATGGCGCAGCCATTGCAGACTAGAGGTAAATACATTATTTCTATGAAAAACTATGAGTCAAAACTTGAATCGCGTTTTTCTAGAAACCACGTAATTAAGATCGGACGAAAAAAATCTCAAGTACTAATTAATCGATCAGCCTGAATCTGTTTATTTATAAATCTACATAAAAAATACTACAAAAATAAAAGGGATTTTTTTTAAAGTGCTTCATTCGTTTTTTATGAACGTTTTTATATAAAAATTTAAGCCCGAAAAATGAACTTTTTTTTCAAACGTGCGCCATTTTGTTTAGAATCAAAATTTTTAAAATTCGGCCCGTGATTTTTTAGAGTATACATCAGAGATTCAGAAAACATTTACATTATTATTCCAGATCTATTGCTGTGTCCAAAAACATATATAAAAATTTAAGCCCGAAAAATGAACTTTTTTTTCAAACGTGCGCCATTTTGTTTAGAATCAAAATTTTTAAAATTCGGCCCGTGTTTTTTTAGAGTATATATCAGACATTCAGAAAACATTTATTTTATTATTCCAAGTCCATTGCTGTTTCCAAAAACATATATACAAATTTAAGCTCGAAAAATGAACTTTTTTTTCAAACGTGCGCCATTTTGTATAGAATCAAAATTTTTAAAATTCGGCCCGTGTTTTTTTTAGAGTATATATCAGACATTCAGAAAACATTTATTTTATTATTCCAAGTCCATTGCTGTTTCCAAAAACATATATACAAATTTAAGCTCGAAAAATGAACTTTTTTTTCAAACGTGCGCCATTTTGTATAGAATCAATATTTTTAAAATTCGGCCCGTGATTTTTTAGAGTATATATCAGACATTCAGAAAACATTTATTTTATTATTCCAAGTCCATTGCTGTTTCCAAAAACATATATACAAATTTAAGCTCGAAAAATGAACTTTTTTCAAAAGTGTGCCATTTTGTTTAGAATCAAAATTTTTAAAATTCTGCCCGTGTTTTTTTAGAGTATATATCAGACATTCAGAAAACATTTACTTTATTATTCCAAGTCCATTGCTGTTTCCAAAAACATATATACAAATTTAAGCTCGAAAAATGAACTTTTTTTTCAAACGTGCGCCATTTTGTATAGAATCAAAATTTTTAAAATTCGGGCGGTGTTTTTTTAGAGTATACATCAGAGATTCAGAAAACATTTACTTTATTATTCCAGGTCCATTGCTGTTTCCAGGATCTTTTCGCCTGTTTTGGCCTACGCTCCGAGAGGGACCTCCATTTTCCTTATTTTGTGACGTCATTTTTCAAAATGATCTTTTGAAAAAATTTGAAAATAAAGTTCAACGTGCATACAATAAAGATATAAAAACAGTTTTTACGTAGCACTTTTAGATTTTGTTTAAAAAAATCTAGAAAATGACCTTTTTTCCTAGTCTAGAGTGGCCTAACCCCTTAAAGAATCCATCGAAAATGCTGCACCCTGTACATACATTTACATTGTTGAGTGCGAATCTCTGTTATTTTGTTTTGAATTAAGTCTGGAACAATTTCGATCCGGACATCTGACCAACTTGAATGCAATAATGGCGTCGACAGCTACAGCCGTCGGTACAAATAACGCGAAAATAATCAAGTGCAATAAGTGCAAAAACAAAATTGTAGCCACCGTAAATGAGTGTAACATCTGCCAGAAGCATTACCATCCGTCCTGTTTGGATTTGCATTACCCAGGATGTACTGCAGCCCTCACAAGATCCCAGAGCACAAGTGAGGTTATGGATGGGCAACCAGACGCGAACACCAACGATGAAGTGAGTACTCTAAAAAAAGATAACGCTTTATTGCGCAAACTAGTATCTGAAATAGAGGAAAAAACCAAGCTAATTCATGAAAACTACACCCTAAAAGAACGAATTAATTCGCTACAAAATTTGCTAAAGACAGTTACAGAATGCAAATGCAAACAACCCAATATGTCAACAAACCAAAACCAATTGGAACCTAAGTCAGCTACCAAGAACAAGAGGGCAGCACACACCATGGATAAATCAAAATTACAGCAATCGTCCTCAAATACAATTCCAATAGTGGAGGAAGATTACTGCAACAGTAATGCACTGCAGGTTGGTGCTGCCATCCATCCTGAAATTGAAAAACCCCGTCACCTAAACGAAAATACGAATAAGTCAGAAAATTCTACCGATGATACTTATAAATGGAAGACCGTCCAACGGAAAAATAGGCCGCCCAGGAAGAATATCCAAGGGACTTCCAGTTCCCAGTCTACGCTAAAGGGAGTGCAAAAACGTGCTCATCTTCACGTCTACAGAGTACATCCAGAGGCCGTAGTGGAGGACATAAAAGCGCATTTGCAGAACAACAAAATCGAATTAATTCAATGCGAACAACTAAATTCGCGCCGACCGGAGGAGTACGCGTCCTTTAAAATAACTGTTCCCTTCAGCTGCCTCGAAAAAGTGGAAGATCCGGCACTGTGGCCCACTGGAGTATTGCTAAGGCGTTTTTTATTCCACCCGAGGGGTACTCCAACCACCCCGCCACTGGAACTGAAGACTGCTTGAGACATGATACCGCGCCGCTTCTATTCTACATAAATATCCAATGTATGCGGAACAAACTGGATGAATTAGAAGCATTCATAGTAGATAAGAATATCAAGGTAATTGCTCTTACTGAACACTGGCTAACGTCAAATGAAGCCTTAAGCTATAAACTAAATAACTTTCATATTGCAGCTTGTTTTAGCAGACATACGGCAAAAAATGGTGGCTCTTTGGTTATGTTAAGAGAGGGTCTCGAGTACGAGGTTCTAACTTTCCTCAATGACTTATCTGAGGAATTAACTTGCGAACTATCAGGCATAGTCTTAAACGAGTGCAACATAATTGTAATATCATTGTATAGATCACCAAATGGTAATTTTGATGACTTTCTGAAAATAATTGAAAATATGTTGGGACGTTTGAATTTGTGCTCGAGGACAGTTTATATTTGCGGTGATTACAATGTACATTTCAACCGAAGTGATCGAAATTCACTGGAATTATGTAACGTCTTTGCATCTTTTGGTCTATATAAAACCACAAATCAGGCCACTAGACAGGAAGTATGCATCGATAACATATTCACCAACAAATACAATGCCAGCATGGATATCGCAAAAGTAATTAATATAGGTGTTTCCGATCATCGGGGAATGTACATTGAAATAAAAAATCAAAACATAATAACAAAAAATATCGTGCGACCTATCACACAGTCAGGTAAAATTGAATTTTATAATATCCTGGACTCTTATGACTGGAATGTAATCTTGGATGAAAATGCTGATACGAATCGGGCTTGGCATATCTTTCTAAAGAATGTAACTTACGCCGTTGAACATGCTTTTCCCCAACGTATTAAACGCATTGAGGACAAGAAAAGTAATATTCATTGGTTCACCCCTGAACTTATGCAATTGAGAGATCGCCTTCATTTTCTCAAAGAGGCGAGTCAAAGAAACGTGTCTGTACTAGCAGAATACAGAAGAAAGAGAAAAGAGTACAAAATGCGTATTAGAGACGCGCAGAGGAGAGCCAACGTATATTATATAAGTACCAGTTGTAATTACTCACGAGCGGTCTGGGATGTTGTGAAATCAAAGCTAAATAAAACATCTGATAATAAATCAAATTCTAATCTATCTGCAAGTAAATTCAACGAATTCTTTGCATCTATCCCGGATCAGGTAGTGAACTCGATACCTGATTGTGTGCTAGACCCTATTAGATCAATGCTAACATTAAATACGGGCAGTAAAACGTATTTTAGTTTCACTGAAGTATCTTGTGCCAAAGTTCGCGACATTGTCTATAAGCTGAAAAACACACATACCAAAGATATTTTTGATCTAAATATTAGCTTAATAAAATCCGTCATAGATATAATTATAAGTCCATTAACTTACTTAATAAATCAGGCAATTAAAACAGGAATCTTTCCGGATGAGTTAAAATTAGGGAAATGCATTCCACTACATAAGAAGGGCGATAAGGCCGACATTAATAATTACAGACCAATTTCGATACTGCCCATATTTTCAAAGATAATCGAATTAATATTAGCGGAACAAATTTGTAATTACTTGGAATCAAATAATATTTTGGCAGAGTCACAATTTGGGTTCAGACAAGGCAGATCCACGACTATGGCAACTGAATCTTTCTTGAATTATATTATTGATGCATTTGAGAGTGGCAACATTGCTTTGTGTAACCTCATAGACCTCAGCAAAGCTTTTGATTGCGTTTCGCATTCAATACTGTTAAGGAAACTATATTTCTATAATTTTAAACCTCGCAGCTGCAAACTGATCTTATCATATCTAACAAACAGGAGCCAGAGTGTACTATACGATAATGTCTTGTCACCTAAGGTCGAGTTAGTTCATGGTGTGGCCCAAGGTTCAATCCTAGGCCCACTCTTATTCTTAATATTTATTAATGATTTCCCGGCTCAATTTTCAAAAATATCGATAGTTCAATATGCCGATGATACTACTATCTCGATCAGAGGAGATACGATAGACAATCTGAAGGTCCAATCACAGCCTATTATGCAACAAGCACAAAATTGGTTTGATAGTAATAAGCTGAAACTAAACGCCAACAAAACGGTTCAAAATGTGTTCTCACTCAAACGATCGCAAGCTGTTGAAAAAACATCTATCAAGCTTTTAGGGTTCTCTATCGACACCCAATTAACTTGGGAATCACACGGAATTCTTCTGGAAAATAAATTAGCACGAGGTATTTATATTTTAAGAAATTTAACAAGGTCATTATATATAAGGCAATTAAAGACTGCTTACTATTTCTTCATTCACGCTCATATAACATACGGCATATTGGTCTGGGGGCACTCTGCAATAATGGGCGATTTATTTAGAATCCAAAGAAAAGCAATTCGCGTCTTAGCTGGCTTGGAATACAGAGCTGATTGTAAACAACACTTTATTGATCTAAATATAATGACAGCACCCTGCCTCTTCATTCTAGAATGCCTTCTGCATATAAAAAAAAACTTAAGTAAATACACCTGTAATAGTGCTTACCACTGTTACGAGACCCGAGCAATAGATGACATTCGCATTCCACAGTTTCGTCTAGCTAAGGCCAAAACAGGTACAAGATACTTCAGTATAAAGTTTTTTAACATACTTCCTCGGAACATTCGGATTTTGAATGTACAACAATTCAAGCGTTGGTGTAAAAATTATCTTCAATCTCAGGCGTTTTACTCTTTCGAAGAGTACTTAAACAGTTTTTGAGCATATTCGAGCCTTGCCTTGATATTCTTACTGGCAAATTGTGTGTATATATATATAGATATATTTAATTTTTGTTGTCTATTGTTCCATATATTCTTCCCTGACTTGTGTAAGACTGTATCAGTTGTTAGCACCAATAAATGTATTATGTATTATTATTATAACTTACCAAAAAGGGTGCGTTTTTTGCCGCCGTTGGAGGACAAAAGGGCGCGCTTCTCGCCCCTAGGTCAACCAACCCTACCTGTCCCAATCCAATGTACTTTTTTTTGCCTCTCTCGAGATTTTTACAGACTGCATCCGAACGGACCAACCCTTTTCGAAAACGCGACACACCTGAATTCGGACTTAGTTCCATCCCGGACATTCGCGCGAAACCATTCGATAACGGCCAAAAAAAAATTTGCAAAAATGCACTCGCGAATTTTTGTTAGAAATTCCTCAACGGGAGGTTTACCAAAATTTATATTGTTAAATATTCAATAATCAAAATTAACGAAAACAAAACAGCAGTATATAAAAGCAATGACGCTAAATTTAACATAAATCTTTTTGTTGGATCAATTTTTGAAGACTTCATTTTGCAACGTTTTAAATTAATTTGATTCAAAGAAGTTTAAATTTGTTGTTACTCAAAGAGTTTTGAGTATTATAGTGTTATAAATTTATTTGGACTAAAGAACGTTGAATTAAAAACCATTAAGTATTACAGTGTTATACATTAATTTGGTTTAAAGAAGTTAAATGTTTTGAATCAATTTGGTTTAAAGAATCTTAAATTAAAGTTTAAATAAATTGCAGTTTAAAGAATCTTAAATTAAAGTTTAAATAAATTGCAGTTTAAAGAACTTAAATGTTAGAAATCAATTTGGTTTGAAGAATTTTAAATTAAAGTTTAAATAAATTGTAGTTTAAAGAACTTAATTGTTAGAAATCAATTTGGTTAGACGAATTTTACATTAATTTTAACTAAATTGTAGTTTAAAGAACATAAATATTAGACATTAATTTAGTTTGAAGAATTTTACATTAAAGTTTAAATAAATTGTAGTTTAAAGAACTTATATGTTAAAAACTAATTTGGTTCAAGAAATTTAAATTGATCTTTAAATAAATTGTAATTCAACAAACTTTACAGTATTTTTGAAATGTGAATTTATTGTTGTTCCAAGTCAGTTTAATCAAAGAGGATAAATAAATTTGGAATGTGAATTCATTCCTGTTACAGATCAGTTTAATCAAAGAGGATACATAAATTTATAATGCAAATTCAACAAACAAACAAACAAACAAACAAAAAATTGTGTGTTTGGGATGTGATCTCATAAATAAAGCATAACTTGAGCGACGTTTGGATTCAATGGGCAGAATTTAGGCGTTTTAAGTTATGTGCAACCAACTCAGGGCAAAATCTAGTGCAACCGGGCTAATTTTTAAGTTTATCGTTAAGTTTTAGTATAAGTGTTAGTGTTTTAATTAGACTTAAGTTAGTGAAGTGAATTTAATTTTAAAGTGAAGTGAATCAAGTGGATTAACAGAAAAAGGTTTGTAAATCACATATTTTACTTTCAACAATTCTTCACGCTTAATTTATTTATATTAAATAACGCTTACAGAAAGGATACAACAAAAACGGTTTGTAAATTATATATTTTACTTTAAACAATTCTTCAGGCTTTATTTGTGTTGTGTTAGAAATTCGTAATTACCATTAACGCACCCCCGAGGTGAGAACGTAATTATCATTTCCCGAGGTACATTCGGTCAGATGAGTTTTTTAATAGATACTTAAATATTAGGTATATGTATAAAATATTTCCACAAAAATAATTTAGACAAACTTAAAAAGAATGTGACAGATTTAATTCATTGATTGCATGGAAGTATAATTTTCTCATATATTTTTATAACATACAAAAATTCATAATTTCTAACCCCGCAAATATCTTCAAATATGTTCTAAATACCCTCTGTTGTCTATGCGAGTGTTGTTTCTTTAATTCATTTATTTAAATAAAGCTTGCAGAAATAATACAAGAAAAACGGTTTGTAAATTACATATTTTACTTTAAACAATTCTTCAGGCTTTATTTATTTATATTAAATAAGGTTTGCAGAAAGGATACAACGGTATATTAGTTGTTAAGTGTTTCTGTCTTTATTTTTGTTAATGATGGATTTGTGTTTAAATTTTGTATCAAATAGCAGTCGAATGGGTCGATCAGGACGAATGGGTTGAGAAATAAAATCGAACGGGCGCGCGTTGTGTTAGAAATTCGTAATTACCATTAACGCACCCCCGGGGTGAGATCAATCAATCGACACCCGCCTAATTGTGCATAACTCGCCGAGCGATGGACAACGGCCCAACAGCGCCAACAACTCGTTTGCGTTTGTGAAATATTGTTCTCTAATATTTCAACGAAATAAATAACGTACACAGTGATATTTCAAGAAGAAAACAATTTATTCATATCATAAAATATTACACTGATTATATAACATATCATCATAAATTTAGCCAATAGTAATTGAGAATTTTACTTAGTTAGGAAATATCCTTGATGACGTGCTATAATTATAATCACTTTGTTTTTTCGTTGGGTCCAACAAAGCAAAAATAGTCGATTATAATTTAAATTTAAAGCCATGGTTTAATAACTGTCATAACAAGAAAGTTTTGTATTTCTTAACAAACGTCAATAAAAATCGCTTCGGAAAAGCTTTCAGGTTTAGAAATAAGCGAAACAATTAAATCTTTAACGCCTTAGAACACGGTGAAAATGCACAAATATATTTAGAAGCAGTTTTTGGCATTTTATGAAGAGCGAAAATGCAAATTCTTTAAGCAGACTTCGAACGAACACTTGGCAGGTATTCATTATTTAATCGTAACGAATACCATAATGTTTTTTTTCACTCGTAACTCGACATAATCACTATATGTTTGATAATGGCAAGCTAAATTTGCCAAAACTGCAGTCACATAAAAATAAATTGTGTTATACAAACAAAGTTATTAATAAATTAACATGTATAACGAAGTAGAAGCCTCCACAATACAAAATTCGACATAGTCCTTAAAATACTACTCAAGCTTCTCTACCGTGATTTTTCGCAGAATCAACTTTTTAATATTAGTAAATTTTGAGTTTTGACGTATAACTCGAACACTTTGACTTTGACTTATAACTCGAAACAATTGAGGGGCGTTACTCGTAAAGTAATCGATTATTTTCGATGCTCTTGTGATATTATAACTGACAAAAATATATCGTATTTATATCAAACATTGTAAAAAGTTAGAACGTTTGATTTAAACACGTAACATGTTTAAATCAAACAAGTTAGAGTGTTTGAAAACACGTCAAAAGCTGTTATATAAACATATTACTTCATTAAAGTTATCATTTATTTCTTTCAGTGTAAAAGTGCCAAGATTTTGTAGCTGTCATTTACAACCAATTTGTCTTAGCAAATGTGTGGATCAGAATATTATCTCAAATCATACATTTAGATATAGTAAGGGTATAAATTGAACATTGTGAGGACGAGTTCAAGAAAATACTGCTATATTATATCGTATTTTTAATAGAAAAAAAAGCTTTACTGTGCCATGATTTAATTTATTTTTAAATTAAAGTTGGCCACACGCCTTAGGAATTGACATACAGAGAGTTTTATGTAACACCGAACATTTTCATAGCGAGAATTTTTCTTTAAAGTATCCATATTACAAGAATCCAATTTGAAGCTTTAAGCGAGTGTTTTCCACTCCCAGGCTAAGCATGAAGTAAAATTTCGAGTTTAGAAAAGCCTGAAAATTTGGTTTGGTCGCGTAGCGCGAAGCGCGGAGCGGCCAAACCAAATTTTCAGGCTTTTCTAAACTCGAAATTTTACTTCATGCGCCACCGGTACAAAACATTGATTCAATGTAAAGTTTGGCGGTATGTTTTAAACTTCGTAATATGTCAGTGTTTTGTACCGGTGGCGCATGAAGTAAAATTTCGAGTTTAGAAAAGCCTGAAAATTTGGTTTGGCCGCTCCGCGCTTCGCGCTACGCGACCAAACCAAATTTTCAGGCTTTTCTAAACTCGAAATTTTACTTCATGCTTACCCTGGGAGTGGAAAACACTCGCTTAAAGCTTCAAATTAAATTCATTTAATAAACCAAGCATCGAGAAATGTGCAACGTGTGCATATCAATGCTTGAAAGAAAAATTCTCGTTATGAAAATGTTCGGTGTTACATAAAACTCTCTGTATAAAACGTCAAACATGACAATTATAATACATAATTTTAGAGTTGCCAACTTACAATATTTTCCATGGCACTATAGGGTTTTTTATTTTTTAATGAACATACGATATATTAATTTTATACAAGCTCATAGTTGAATCTTTGTTTCTCTCTTTCGAGAAAAAAAAAAATAAGTATTCTGCGATAAAAATTATATATACTTTCCCTACTAGGTATTTCGTGTACACTTTCTGAAATGTCTATTTAGGTAACCCAAATTTTCGTTATGCGTCGCAAATTCCCATTAAATTGGAAGCTTTTTCCTGTAACGTGACACCGTGACGGGTGGCGTCGCGTCGCGCTTCTTTTTTCCTTCCTCCACTCATCTCCGCGGGGGGAGGAAGAGGGAAAAAAATGGCGCGATTCGATTGGGGTTGTACGAACGCGATGGGGTAGAAAAATTGACGGGCACGGTGGGTTTAGATAGGCACCCGGTGGCCTCGGGGGAGTGGATTTTTACGTCCGACATTTTTGCGCCGCACATGCCGTTTGCGGCGAGGGGTGATTTTTCATATTAATCCACCATCAATGTACAGTTATTACAAAAAAAGGAATATAAGTTACAATAATAAATGTGTGAATAAATAAAATAAAAACTTAGCGCTGAAAGACCCTAGGGTCGGACGCCAATTTACAGAATTTAAATTTAGTTCTTGTGATTATTTATTATACATAAGTGCAGTATCCTTAACATTCCTCTTCACCTCATAAAGCTCATCCTAAAATTCCTTTTAAACCGCTCACTACAAATCCGTATCCAAAAAACCATATCATCTCTTTTTCACCCAGAACAAGGTGTTCCCTAATGTTCCCCTATATCTGCACTACTATATAATGTATTCTTTTACGATTTCTACAATCCTAACCCTAATTTTATCGACATTACCAAATATTCTCTACAATTTGCCGATGATACTTAGGGCGGTATCATCGGCAAATTGTAGAGATTATTTGGTAATGTCGATAAAATTAGGGTTAGGATTGTAGAAATCGTAACAGAATACATTTTTCCACTCAACAACCCTAACCTCAACCATATATTCCCTCCAAAACTTAATCTAAAAAGCTTCTAATGGTTTTCCAAATAGAGACTCAAAATAAACCCTAAACCCTCTTTTCACTTGGCGCCAATTGGAAGCAGGGGGATTATCAGCTATAATGTCCTAAGAGCAATGATAATTACGCATTAACTTTGTTTAACCCGAAAGTCTGTTACTTGGTAATGTCCGACGCTAGGAGGGCAATTACCTGAAGCAACAGACTTGCGGGAACAACAAAATTACGTAATTATCAATGTTCCAAATACCTGCTGTTACGTATGTGAGTGTTGTTTCTTCAATTTATTTATTTTCTTCTGTAACATTTTCGTTCCGAAACGGGATGACATTTTTTATGTCTGTTAAGTTAGCAGACATTTAAAAATCATGTAAGCCAACTGAAAGTATTAAAAAGCAGCGGTCTTTTCAGTTTGAGCCACTTGGAAGCAGGGGTCTTTTCACTTGGAACCAATTTTCTATAAGAGGAACCAATCCTCTGTAAGAGGAAAATGGAGCAACTCCAATGGATTATTATTTTTGAAAGAACTTATCACTTGGAACCAATTGGAAGCAGGGGGATTATCAGCAGTGCTAATTTCTCTCGAGCAATTGACGTTCTAAGTTTTTATAGACTGCTCTGTGAGACAAAAATGGGGCAATTCCATTGATTGCATATTTTTAAAAGAGCTTATGTACTTAATTTTTGATTGATTGAATAGTGATCAATTAATTAGTTTCTGTAACTAAAATTAAACATCAATTTTCTTAACTAACTTCAACTTCTGGTCAATCGTTTTCAAAGTAATTTCCGAAAATTAATAATTTTAGGCTAAAATTTCCATCCGACATAAAATCTTAATTTTATAAACTTAGAATCCGATAAAAATTTATTCAGGTGGTTTTTCTTAGGAGTCTATGATCTAAATTTTATAAGCACCATACATTATGTAGCTTAAATAAAGTCATGAAATAAAAAGAAGCCCCCTTTAGGAAAGTTTCTAGTGCATATAAAAATTGAACCAATACGAAATTTCAAACTGAATCCTATCAAAAATAATACTCACTAAGAACTTCTAGGTACGAATTTTGTGCATTTTATATTAATATATATTTGTTCACCCAACAGGTTTAACCAACCCAATTACAGAGTAACATACAATATATTTGTGCATGCGTAAATCCTAAAACTAATTACATTCATTGTATTACACAGAAATATAAAATTCAAGAGTACATAATAAATCCATATAATTAAGTATCAGATGAGAAATTAATTAATTTTTAAGTTACTAAGTTAAAAATATATTTTTTAATTCTTTTAAAGTACAGTTAAATACATTACACTTCATTGATACTGCATTATCATATTTACAAATTCGGAATAAAGGAGAGTGCTCCATTATATTTGAGTGCATGGTTCTCTTATAAAAGCAGCATACATTTCTCGTTGAAATTGAAGGAATATTAAACGGTAGTTTACTCAATAATTCTGGGCAATCAATTTGATTCCTAATAAGTTTAAATAAATATATTTGCCCCTGAATTGATCAGCGCATTAAAAGAGAAACGGCATCAAACTCTTGCAACAACAAATCATTATTAAATGACTGTTGCGGGTACGTACCAAATTTCCTGAACCAGGCATACTTAAAAAACTTGCGTTGAACCTTTTCAATGTTATTTATATGCGTTTGGTAATATGGATCCCATATAATTGAACCATATTCAAGTACAGAGCGCACTAGAGCATTAAAAAGGATTATCAGAGCATTTTCATTTGTAAAGTGACTAGTGTTCCTAATAATAAAACCTAAGTTTCTATTTGCTCTCGCAACTATAAACTGTGTATGTTCAATAAAAGTAAATTTTGAATCGAACATAATACCTAGGTCTCTTTTAGAGTTGCAGCGTTCTAACGATTGACCATCAATACGATATAGAAATGAAATCGGATTACTCCTCCGGGTGTAAATAACAGTTTTACACTTCTTAATGTTCAATTGTAAATTATTCCTAATGCACCAGTCCGACACGGCATTAATCGTAGTTTGCAATTCCACACATGCTTGAATATTTTGAATAGAGCTAAACAATTTAAAATCATCTGCGAAGAATAAATAATGAAAACATATATATTTACTTAGATCGTTAATAAAAATAACGAATAATAAAATCTGTGGTACAAATTTTCTTTGGAGTATTTTCATATTCACATTATTTCTTCTACTTTTGTGAGCTCAATTGCAACTCATGGTAAACACTCTTAATAAGGGGATTCATATTATTTTAGTTAAATAAGTTTACATATAAATGTCACAGAACACCTTACCTGAACTGGATTATAATTATATTAGGATTTATTCAGTACTAAAATTTTAAAGAATTATTACATTATTGGTATTGATGAGAATGGTTATAATGTAGGAAATTTGCATGGAATTATGAAACCGCGGATATATTAGCCCGGTTATTCCACGTCGGGGGCCCACTAATATCGATTCCAGCGTCCCCCCTCCTCCTTTATTGACGGGGGCACCTATTAAAAGATTTTCAAACCAATTCCCCAGCTTACATCCCGATAATAATACCAAAACAATAACCGCAGCCAGAGCGATAATGTCCCATGATTAAATTTGCATTCGATCTGCAAGAATATTATATATGGATGTTTGCCAGTGTGTAAACCTTGATTACTTTACTACAAACAAAAATAATAAACGTAATATATGGTTTTAATTAAACTTAATTTAATTATTTTTTTTTTAAATAAATTGTTGTTGTACAAGCAGTCCGTATAATTGGCCCCCTTCTCAAAATTTTGAAATCAAAACTATAGCACCATGAAGGCCTTAAGTTGCACCGCAAAAATTAAAAGTTGCACTAGCAAGAGGTTAAAGTTACAACGGTTTGAAATGTCTTTATTCAATCCGTAATTTTAATATGTTTATTTGTTGTATATCTATAATAATGTGTTCTTTTTTATATTTTTTATATATTTATCATTGTAGTTATTTATTCAGTTCACAATCTAGACCAACATTGTGATATAGTAATTAATATGACATGTATACACATATATAAACACAAATAAATGATTGATTGATTAATTAATTATTTATTGCCTGTTTCACCTTATACAATTGTATATACAGGTAGTTTTTCTAATAAGTAATATATGCATATGCTTTTTTTCAATTTAAAGCTTTAAACGAGTGTTGTCCACTCCCAGGTTAAGCATGAAGTAAAATTTCGAGTTTAGAAAAGCCTGAAAATTTGGTTTGGTCGCGTAGCGCGAAGCGCGGAGCGGCCAAACCAAATTTTCAGGCTTTTCTAAACTCGAAATTTTACTTCATGCGCCACGCGTATAAGACACTGATTTCAAGTAAAGTTTATTTGTTCACAATATTTCAGTGTTTTTAGTGTTTAATACGCGTGGCGCATGAAGTAAAATTTCGAGTTTAGAAAAGCCTGAAAATTTGGTTTGGCCGCTCCGCGCTTCGCGCTACGCGACCAAACCAAATTTTCAGGCTTTCCTAAACTCGAAATTTTACTTCATGCTTAGTCTGGGAGTGGAAAACACTCGTTTAAAGCTTTAAATTAAACTATCTTAAAAAGGGCGTTTGCATGTATGAACGTAAGAGATGAATTCGCAACTGAAATAATACATTTATTTTTATTAAATTATTGTTAATTAATTAATTTGTATTTTGCGGTTAGTTTACTCAAAAGTTTAGGTAAAACGAGTGTAATATTTATCAATTGTGTGAATTGCAACGATAAACAGAAGGGCCCGGCTGTCGGGAAATACACGGAAAGGCAATTGTTTTCGTTTTGCAACTTTTGCGGACGAAACGCAGATAATTCTTGTGATTTGTGTTAATTGCCGCGAGTTCCGTTAATTACGCCGATTATTTTCCGATGCTGGTGAAACGCAGTTCTATGCCGACGACAAAAGTCTGTTTTATATTTACTGTGAAATTATAACAGACTCTTACACGAATTAAAAAAAATCAACAATAATTAAATGAATAGATTATTAAAAAAATCTGTGTGTAATTTTAAGATGTTGTATAAAATTATGATGAAAATTAAAACCTTAGGTTTGGATATGAGTCGACCGTTTGCAAAGGCATAAAAATTGAAATTTGTGTTTTTTTTTTAAACTCGGAGATAACTACGTTTATTTAAATCGCATTCAAATGTCCACTTTTCTCTTATAAATGATTCATGACGAAACTCCATAATAACATTCGAATTTTATGGCGAAATTAAAAAATAAACTACATATCTAGAGGTTGCAGGTTCAAATCCTGTCGGAAACATTATAATTTCGTATCCATATAAAATGAGAAAACTCATAACGTGTTTTAAATAATACTGTATATGTTGGCCAAACAGGCCGTAGTTTTAAAACACGTTATTACGGACTTTTTCGCGCATTCAAGGTAAATCACAGTAACAGTACACTCACAAATCACGCATGGAAATGTAAACATTCCTTTCTAAAGCTGAATGAAGTTAAAATTTTGCACTATTATATCAAAGGTACCAAATTGAATTATTCAGAAGCCGCTGAAATTTTTAAACAGTCCCTTAATCCCTGTGTAAAACTTATCAACGAACAAACGGATGTCAACACTATTTAATACTTTTTAGTCATAGAAACATTGTAAATTCGTTAAACTTGAAAATGACATTAAATATGTTGAAACTCGAGTCGCAGTCATATTAAAATTAAGGGGCATAAAACATTGAAACAATTCTCAAAATTGATTACTTTACAATTATTGATACATAACTTTATTTAAAAAAAAAAAATGTTTGAACATATTTTCGTAATTTAACTAATTGTTTAAATTATTGCATAATTTAGGTAAAATATTTTCCCAATTAACATTTATAATGAAGTTTTTTTCGCGGCACTCTGAAAGAGCCCTAAATAACATTAGAGCCGGGTAATCGAGCCTTCGTCAATTTGCAATTTAAAAAAGCGCGTCCCGCAAATAAAATTAGCAGCGTCCATTAAATTAAGCCCCGAGTATTTTCCGGTAACGCGACACCGCCGTTGCGGCGGTGGCGGCGTCGCGACGCTCTGTTTCCTCTTATATACAACCCTTTTTTTATACCTTATACTGGTAATAGGCGATAACGAATGATTTCAATAATTAAATGATCTGTACTTGCATGATTTTGATAATCAAGTGATTATTTGAATCGTTGTTATCAAAGCGAGGCATTTAAAGATTGCGATTTATTATATGGAAAATCCAAAGTTTTGGTTAGTAACATGATGGATGGACATAGAATTTTATTGTCACCAATTTAAAATGATTAGGATATTTAGTTTTTTGTAAAACAATCCTACAAACAACAAAAACTTGTGCTACGTAAAATTCAAGGGTGTTCGTAAATTCAGTATTTAATTAGTTCAACAATCATTAAAACAAAATTTCATCGGGGGCGGCTAGCAGCCTAACTTCAGCATAGGCCAGAGACCCAAGGGAACATTTTGTAATAGCTTTAAGTATTTTGTATATTTAAATGTATAAAAATGGATTTTTTCCGTAAATAAATAAATAAATAAATAAACACCCCCATTTCCAAGATGCCGCATATTTTCAAAATGTAAATTACTTTTTGTTTTTTCCGCCTAATCTGACTAGGTATATATATTGTTATCACTTTCAGTTTTTTAATTAAACACAGTTATATTCCTTTCTTCACTTTTATTTTTCTTGCTAGGTGTACATTTTGGGTACTAAGTACCCATTATCGATAGCTAACTGAATATACTTTCAGTTTTGTATTCAGTTAGCTATTAATAATGGGTACATAGCACCCGAAATTTACATCTAGCATCGAAAAATAAAAGTTAAGAAAAGAATATAACTGCGTTTTAATCAAGGTAATATGTATCTGTCATTGAACGGTGACTTTGTTGTGCAATTCCTTGTATTTGTGAAGCGCGATCCTAACTTCAAATTTTGTGTGCGTTGGCGCTGTGGACTACCCTGAAGTTAGGCTGCGAGACGCCGTTGAATTTCATTATATCTTACATTTACCTTTTTATGCTGGAAATAGTAATAAAGGTCTCTCTTACTCTAGCTAACGCCTGGAAAGAGTCCGTCTTACTTTAGTAAACCGCAACCTTAACTAATTTTATTCGTAAAACGAACGCTGTCAGCTTATTGATGTTTAATGTTTGATTTAATAATTGTGTGAGTTGAGTTACAATGATCAACTTAAAAGGAGGAGAGAGTTTTTCTATTTACTTAAAGTTTCACGGTCTACACGTGAGGACCATAATGTTTTAATAAATGGAAAAACTCTTTAGAATCCACGCCAATCACGTAGTTTTTGCGTTTATCAAAACATGTTAGTGGTGAAAATTCGGTTTATTTTATTGGTTCTTAATGCTTTGGGTGAAATAATCATCATAAAAATTACTAAGATTAAACAATTAAGCATACAATTTTTTTTGATCAATTTATTTTCATATAACTGTATGTTTTTGAGTTTACGTGAAATGATTATTACACTAAAAAAGGCTGTTATTTTTTACTTCACTTTTTAAATAGTGAAGTAAGGAATAACAGTATATTTTTAGTGTATTTTCATATAGACAACAAACAAAGAAAACTGTTTGTTGGTTATCATCTATATGATGATTTATGTAAATGCTTACAATTTTTGTAGAAAGGAAATTTCCGTAAATAAATGAATGAATTAATTAATTAAAAATATATTGAACAAAAAATGTGTTCTTGTGCGTTAATTAATTAAAGAAGAGCACTTTTACAGCCTTAATTGCCACGTAATTGAATAAACCCTACAATTAAGGCTGAAAATAAAATAAGCAGAAAAAAAGAGCGCACTCGATGAAGAAGCAAAACAAAATGAAAAAAAAAATTAAAAAAAAAATAGCCCCCCGTGTCTGGGTGTTGTTTTTAAATTAGTTATCGGGCACGTCTTGCGCGACCCCTCCTCTCTCACGTAAAATTCAATTACCCATTTTACCCCGGAGTTTCCAGTAAAAAGAGGCGAAAGAGCGAGCGGAGCGGATACTTTTTCGAATGCGCGCTTAATGAAGTGAAAGCCTCCCCGAAACTGAAGTCCGGAGGAGAGCTCCTCTCCGGCCTCTCGTGTTTTTCTTTGCCAATTAAGTTCGCTAGTCGTTTGTTATTTTTGGATCGTTTTTAATTACCGGCCGCGTCTCTTTCGTTTTTAATTGTCTGTGCGACGACTCCGTTTGGAATATCGTCCAGGAATCAACCGCCTCCGCTTCGAGCACGGCAAACTTCATTACGGGAAAAAAAGGGGGAGTTTTTAAAAGCTCTTGGATATACAAGCACGTGCGTCTTTCGCCATGTTTTTTTCCTCTCTTACATGCGTGCAAAGTATTGTAAGTTTAATTCAAAACTATTTGGAACTAGCTAATATGGAATTCATTTCATTAATAAATTACCTGATAGCATAAGAAGTCTTCCATTTGAAAAATTACAATCTAGGATAAAATCATTATTATTGGATGCAGTATTTTTCAGTTTTGATGAATATTTTAATTTTGTGCGTTAGGGTGCGGCTGGACCATCAGTGAGCAATAATCTGAAATACTTGTTTGTTCCCATTGATATTACTATTATTGTTATGTGATATGTTAATTGTAAATTATTGGCAATATTGTACACATACCGGGCTTTCATTAATTCCCGAACCCCACGTGACCAAAAATAATAGGCAACCAAATGTACAAGGTGGTATGGCTCACACAAAAATTCCCTAGATTTAAAAATATTTATTCGCCGGCGTATTTTTATGACGACTGAAAATATTATATTTAAAATGATTAAAAAATAGGCTCATCTTCAAAAATGTAACTAATTTTTATTAATTTTCGCAGTATTTGCTTATCCTAGCAAATTGACTCTGCAAAATAAATAGAAATAAAACTCAATGTTTCAGAATAATTAAACAATTTTTGCTTACCTGAAAATTCCGGGCGAATCTTGTAAGATCTCAAAGGTTGGTTTAACGATGCACCGCGCATAAACGTTTATGTCAAATTTGACTTTAGTAACGTTTGGTTACTTTTTTCAAAGCCTCCAACGTACAAATACAATAATTTACACGGCAATTTTAAATTTAGTCACGTGGGGTTCGGGAATTAATGAAAGCCCGGTATTATTCATTATATCTTTATGTTGACGATTGTAAGACCGTTTGTAGTTGTATGCATGAATAAAATTCTATTCTATTCTATTCTATTTGAATTCGAGAAATTAAGCTTACGCTTCCTATAGTTTGCACACTTTAAACATAATATATAAAATTATGAAATATTCGCGTAAAATGCAAATAATCCGTTATTACGTTTGCTAGAAAGTTGAAGAATAATTTCAATAATTTGAGTCTAATAGAACAGGCCTGGTCAATCTAAATTTCCCCGAGGGCAAGATCAAGAAATTTTACTTCATGCGCCACACGTATAAAACACTGATTTAGTCCAGAGTTCAAAATATACTAGTTAGATTAGTTTATGATTTATGCAAGATCGCTAAAACATATCCTCTCCTTAAGATACCACACTTTTGACTAGACGATCACGTCACGAATAAGATACGAGCACGAGACGAGTGTGTTGAACGCCCCGTGGTCGTCTCGTGTCGTGCACGTCTCGTGCTCGTGTCGTACTCGTCTCGTAATTGTCTAAAAGACGTGAAGTGAACCGAAGTCTATAAGATATCATGAGTATCATATTCAACATTCGAGCAATGTTTAAAATGTTTCCGTGTTCAGTTGGTAGATTAGTTACTTAGATAGTTTATAAAATAGTCCAATTCAAAGGTTTAAATGAGTGTCGTCCACTCCCAGACTAAGCATGAAGTAAAATTTCGAGTTTAGAAAAGCCCCGTGAAAATTTGTCGAGGGTCGCACAGCGACCCGAGACAAATTTTCACGGGGCTTTTCTAAACTCGAAATTTTACTTCATGCGCCACGCGTACAAAGACCTGATTTAGTGGGACGTTTTTAACTTTTACTCTCGCAAATTATGGCGCCTAACAAGGGCCAAGCGTTAAATTTGGACGCTCGCGATTTATGGCGCCCAACTAGGGGCCACAGCGTTAGCCTAGATCCACTTCGGGCCCCAAAAACCCTTAAATCCAAGCGTTTCTAGTATTTTTAAACGAGTGTTTTCCAATCCCAGACTAAGCATGAAGTAAAATTTCGAGTTTAGAAAAGCCCCGCGTAGAAAATTTGTCGAGGGTCGCGCAGCGACCCGAGACAAATTTTCACGGGGCTTTTCTAAACTCGAAATTTTACTTCATGCGCCACGCGTATAAAACACTGATTTCAAGTGAAGTTAAAAATATATTCCTTATAAATAATATGTTACTTTGTTTATGAAATAAAATTATGTTTTCCAGTACATTCTTTTTCAATGTAAAATCTTGCAACGCATTTTGTCTTGTAGTCTTTCGACACAACGCATTTTGTCTAGACAAGGTGTAAAATGACAGACGAATGCAATTTTATTTGGCTATTGTACAATGTTTTTAGACAATGGCCGAATAAAATTGCATTTGTCTGTCATTTGGCACCTTGTCTGTTAATTCTGCATATTTTGTCCGTATGTCGTGTTTTGTCCGCAACATATTGTAATTTAGTTAGACTTCTTGGAGGGGGAGGGGCTCAGGCCAGCGAGCCATCTCCCTGGGTGCACGCCTGTCTTCGGATATTTCCAATAAAGTTCAAAATGTTTACAAAAACACGGGTGCACGCCGGTCTTCGGATATTTCAAATAAAGTTTAAAATATTTACAAAAACATAATGTTTTTTTTATAACTTAATTAATTTATACAAAAAATAAGAAATGAGATGAATAGGGTATAATTTCCTTGCTAACTTCTTCCTGCTCCTCACACTTACTTTTTTACAAGAAAACCCAAGATTTATCGCGCCATCCTCCCACCTCCGACGTTCATTTGTTTCCCAACAAGCCACCGTCCTGTTTTTAATCTAACCCTTACAAACTTAAACTTTTTAAAGCCCTCCGCGTGAATTTATCGTCTCTCCACCTTTCCCCCGCGCGCGCCACGCTCGCGTGCCCTTTTTAACACCCCATAAATAATCGAGAAAAACGTTACCCCGAACGCATTAAAAAAAACAAAACACTTCATAACGGTACTGTACCAGTCGCAACCCTTGACCTGTGTCCCTTTTGTTCCCCCGATTTCCGCGTAGGGATCGAATAATTGAATGCGCATTGTTGGCCTAGGCCGGCGCGCAAAAAATGGAGAAGTAAAGCATCTGGCCAGTGTCCCTTCGTATTATCCCTGACCTGGCCCTTTTGTTGACCCGATTTACCCTAGGTTTTTTGGTCACTTCCGCGTCGGGATTTTTGGTACCTGGATTGTTCCTCCCCTCTTCTCTCTAGGAATTAATAGAAGGGTTATTTTTATTTTTTTTTGGTTCTCTATTTTGTTTTGTGTGATGTGATGTAAAGCAATGCGGGGAAATAAAATTTAAAACGTTATACAACAGAGGAAAAACTTTCATTTTTTCATCAGAGATAGAATTTTAAAAAGTGCTATCGTTTTCGCGATTACAGCTAATATAAGGTGTTTTTCTTTTAAGTAAACATGTCCGAATTACAGTGTTTATGCTGTAAATCTTCATATATTGGTTATTAGCTTTAAACGAGAGTTTTATTAGTATTTTATATTCACTCTTAATAAAGTAATGTAAACATAGGCTTTTATAATATATTTAAATAATCTGTGCATTAAAAACTGTACACTATTTTTGTGTACTTTCATTTCTTACGAATTTTCGAAGGGATTTTCATCATTTCTCGATGAAGAGAAGGAGCGTCCGACCGCCGACACCAACCCGCCCTCCCCCCCCCCCCGCGCCGTCCTCCCCTGAAAAATCCAATTATGAAATTAAATTAATTTCGTGCCTTTTAATTACAGGGCCCCCAAAATGGCTAACAAGTGTCTGAGAGCGAGAGACGGCCATACAAATAAATCCGCGCTCGGGGGTGGCGTCCGAATTAAGAAATGACTCCAATTAATTCCCGATTGTGAGGCCGGGAGTCGCGGAAAAATTATTAAAATTTCAAATTATCCTCAATTAAAACTCTGCCCGGCTTAAATCACTCGGATATTCAAATGAAATCCAGGGATTAAATTTAAAAAAAAAGATATTTAGATAAGCTAAGGAAATTGATAAGAAAAACACTATCCACTAACTTACTACCTGCAACTTCTAGTATATTCATTAATATGTGGTGTGTATTTTCACTTATATTATGATAAGGCTCACACAATGAAAACACACGTTGACCTTTCAACAGTTCACTTTATTCTCCTCGATTCACACACACAAAAGATACACAAAAAACATATGCGCATTCCTATGCGCGTCTTTATTAAAATATAAAATAAATATAACTTCGAATACATTACAATATGCATACCTATTCTTAAACATTTTTAAAAATCTACTTCTCTTGATTTTAAAAAATGTCTAAGAATAGGTATGCATAATAATGAAGATACTAGAAATTGCAGATATCAAGTTAGTGCACGTTGCACAGTTTGATATTGTACACATTTAGCGGGACAAACCTATAAAATTTACAATCGGTTGCAGAAAGTCGATATTAATTTTAATTTGTTTCTATATTTTCTACATATTCTGCAAACTATAGGCAAATTCAATTTTTCCTTATGAGACACTTTCTATATAGAAAAAATAATCAAATAGTTTTTTTATATAGAAAGTCTTTGCATCTCATAAGGAAATTCCTCCAAAATGAATCCAACGTGTGGGAAAAATTAGTCCTTTTTTCTTGTTCCTATTATAAATTGTGTGAGAATTATAACGTAGATTTATAACGTTATAATTTTCACGTAAATAATCTTCCTTCTCGATACACGATTTGTTTACAAGCCCAAGAAGAAAAAGAACAAATTGCCTCTTATTTATTTAACTCATTTAACACACAACCTTTATTTTTTTCTAACTGAAATTCAAACACTCTATTCCAACAAAGCTCAAGAATGTATGTAGGAAAAAAAAGCCAACACTCGAGATCCAACTTCCTGTTCGTGTTTAATTTAATTTAATTTCAACCCCTATTTATTCCGTTATACCAAGAAGAGAGAGGAAAAAAACTGAAAAAACTATCCACGGTTTTATAACTGTTGCTTCCTCGAAGGGCTCAACCACAATGCGGGCTTGGTCCGAAATTAACTATTATCTTGACCCGTATGATTGACATTACTTACAAACGCACGTAATAGCTATATTACATGCTGACAGCTAAACAGCTGATTGATTACCGCACAACCAAATGACATGCTAATTGTTTATTTTATTATGGCGTAGGTAAAGTATTGTACGTTTCTCGTGTGGTATGGCAATTACACACTTCCGAAATACAGTATTCCGCGATTGTCTAATTGCCATACCACTCGAGAGACGTACGATACTTTACCTACGCCATAACAAAATAAACATATCCACTCATATGCTGCAATCCACTCTCGTGACGTAACATATTCATATAACTCTATGATACCCGGACCGATTAGCTTTAATCATCCACTGATATTTGATTAAACCTCTGATTAGGTTAAATTTCTAGAACAAAAGAATGTTATAAATTTGTAAGATATCTTAAAAATGTCGCTTTCATCAAATATGCAATTATGTAAACAATTTCTAAATACAATTGTTATGTTTTTAAAAAGTACTAATCGCTGATTAAGTTAATCGACTTGGGTGCATATATTTACCTTACTTTATTCATAGTGAATATAAAATACTATTAAATCTTTATTCTTTAATAAAATTATGGAAGCTTTTCTTTTAAGTAAACATATTCTAATTACAGCGTATTTACTGTAATTTTTCAGATACTCGTTGTATTTTTAAAAAGGGCTCATTTTAAACTTAAAACGAGTGTTTTCCACTCCCAGACTAAGCATGAAGTAAAATTTCGAGTTTAGAAAAGCCCCGCGTAGAAAATTTGTCGAGGGTCGCGCAGCGACCCGAGACAAATTTTCACGGGGCTTTTCTAAACTCGAAATTTTACTTCATGCGCCACGCGCATAAAACACTAAATATTGTAGAGCTTTAGTATATTTATAAGTGCATAATAATTTAATATTTTATACCTGTGGCGGCATTTTTTAATTGTCTTATTTAGAAAACAGAAACTGTTCAGACATTTATAACACACACATCATCTATTGATATTTCTAGTAGACTTTCATACAAAGATTCGCCGGAAACTCAAAAATAACGGAAATTATTAAAAATTAAGAGTTAATGTTTATAAATAACCATGTTTTATTATTTAATACGAAAAACGAAATTCTCTCAAATATCGAAGTTATAAGATCCCAAAATCGAAGCAAAATGTTGAATGAGAATTATGTATTTCGATTAAATACGTAAAGTAAATTCAAAGAAACGTAAGAGGCCGTTACTCGATCCTTGCGGTACCACACTCGCGTTTTGAAGAAGCGTTTAATTTGTTTTTTAGAGAGTGTTTCCACTCCCAGACTAAGCATGAAGTAAAATTTCGAGTTTAGAAAAGCCTTACGTAGAAAATTTGTCGAGGGTCGCGCAGCGACCCGAGACAAATTTTCACGGGGCTTTTCTAAACTCGAAATTTTACTTCATGCGTCACGCGTATAAAACGCTGATTTCATGTGAAAATCAAAAGAAATACATTAAATATATAACTTAAGATTCTTTTCGAGTGATTTGTGTTTTTAAAAGGGACACAAATGTTTATTGGGTAAAAATTACAAATTAATACGACTGGTTTGAATGCAGATTACAAATTAAATTTAATTTTGTCTCAGAAAATATTTATACAATATAAAAATATTTTGTATTGTGGAGGCTTCTACTTCGTTATACATGTTAATTTATTAATAAAAATAGAATTATAACGTAGATTTATAACGTTATAATTCTCACGCAAAAAATCTTCCTTCTAGATACACGATTTGTTTACAAGCCCAAGAAGAAAAAGAACAAATTGCCTCTTATTTATTTAACTCATTTAACACACAACCTTTATTTTTTTCCTAACTGAAATTCAAACACTCTATTCCAACAAAGCTCAAGAATGTATGTAGGAAAAAAAGCCAACACTTGAGATCCAACTTCCTGTTCGTGTTTAATTTAATTTAATTTCAACCCCTATTTATTCCGTTATACCAAGAAGAGAGTGGAAAAAAACTATCCACTGTTTTATAACTGTTGCTTCCTCGAAGGGCTCAACCACAATGCGGACTTGGTCCGAAATTAATTTCGACCCTCCCCGAAAGAATAAATAGCTGTGAACAATGGGCATTTTTTGTGCGGCCATTTTCTACCTGAGAAACAAAACGCGCGAGCGGTTTTTGTTTCATCCCGCGCTCGGTTTATTGTTTAAGGGCAGATGACCCTTTGTGGACAGTTTTTGGATGGTGATTGTTGGAAGATTGGAAATTATATAGGGTGCGCAAGAATAATATTATGTGTTGGCTATTTCTGTAACTATTCATTTCAATTGAGCAAACAAAAAACCACAGTTATATTTCTTTTTTAACTTTTTAAGGCAAGAAATATAACTATGATTTAAAAAAGAAAACACTTGGGTAAATTTCACTAGTATTTTGGTTTTTTATTCCAACTAGTTTCAACTTTGACTCATTCTCTGGTTTTCCTTGACTCAAAGTCGAAACTAGTTGGAATAAAAAACCAAAACATTGGTGAAATTTAACTAAGTGTTTTCTTTTTTAAATTATAGTTAGATATGTTTCACCAAATGAAAAATGAGAAACTTGTTCAAAAGTGATGGCGAATATCGAGGTTAGGGAGAAGCCAATGAAACGCCCCGAGTCCGAAATGGAGAACATTTATTGAACTCGACAGTGGTACACGCGGTTAGCTGTTAGAGAATGTGTGAGTAAAAAACAATTGAGCAGGAACATGGTGGGCGCGAGGACAATGGGCGCTAGGTGGCGCCACAAAACAAAGATACAGTGGTCGAGTAGGAGAGGCGCGCAGTTCGAATCACGCGACTTCTCATCAAAAAGGAATATAACTGATAAGTTGTTATTGATAATGAGTGCTTAGCACTTGAAATATATATCTAACCATTAGAAAATAAAGTGTAAAGAAAGGATACAACAGTGTTAATTATTTAAGGAATATAACTGTTAAGTTTCTTACTTTCCCCCATATGCAAAACAATAGGAAAGTATTGTTTTTGTGAAAATTTTCAGCGGATAGAGGTTCTCTGCTATTCAACTGTTTTTAACAATGTTGACAGTTATTAACAGCTTTAAAAATTCTTTACAACTGTTATTAGTATTTATTTAATTTACTGAAATAAATACTACATGATCTAAAAGTTGTATCCTCTAGAACAGTGGTCTCCAAACTATTGCCCCCGGGCCAAATCCGGCCCGCGACTTGCATGAATCCGGCCCGCGATTGTTTGTAATTTTTTTTGTAAATGTCATATTTTGAAATATTGTAACAATTGTTCCTTAAATTTTTCATAATTTTATAAAATTAATCGGATCTTGGCCGACTTTATTATGTAGAATTGTATTTGTGGCCCGCGAAAGAAGATAGTTTGGAGATCCAGGCTCTAGAAGGCTATGAAATTATTTCCAAAAGAATATTATGTTAATAACAAATTATTATAAACAGTAATAATTCTCACTGCAATTGCCACTGTCAATATTTTATATACAAAATAAATACATACATAATATATAAAATTACGAAAAAACTATTCGTGAAAATGCAAACAGTGTCTTAATTAATAAGACAATTTAAGACGATAAATATCCATTGAAACAACTACTTCCCGTGCAAATACACCTCCGGATATTGAATTATACAATGAAATATTTAAAATCTTATTTAATTTGATACATACATAACCTTACCAATGCGTGTCAAATGTCGGGCTGCGTCAGGTCACGCAGATCATTGTCAGTGGTACCAACCCAAATTTAAATGCAAACAAAAGTCATGGCATGCTAAAGGATAAGACTTTTCGCTCATATGGTACCGTGCGATCAATTATAACATGATTTAGAGTAGGCTTTGAATTTCAAATTAGAGTGCCACTACTGACTGTTAACACATAGTTTACCATAACCTCAAATTTATTCCATCATTCAATTAGCATTCTGGGCAACCGCACAAAAAATACTGCCTACTCTAAATTATAATTTAAACGATCGCACTGTATTATGAAACTACTGATACATTTTGGAGTACCTACATTTTTTTTAATATCTATTGGTATTGGTGTTACAGTCCATAATTAAAAACTGACGAAAATCATGAAAACTGATATAAATCGTGGTGATTGTTGAAAACCTACAAATAAATCCGAAAACTGACAAAATGAATTAATGCAATTTTGACGTTAAATCCTTTCTTGATATTCCTTTCTTCATCCTCTTTTTTGAATCCTTTCTTGGTAAGGAAATGTATTAATTATTTCCTTTAAATGTATGTTTTTGATTTCTCCGGAAGTGATTATCACGCATAAAA
Organism: Philonthus cognatus; assembly: GCA_932526585.2. NCBI lineage: Eukaryota > Metazoa > Arthropoda > Insecta > Coleoptera > Staphylinidae > Philonthus > Philonthus cognatus. The sequence goes on from OW052251.1 coordinate 2,760,566, forward strand.
AGACTGTTATTTCTTACTTCACATTTTATTTGTATCGTTAAATGTACATTTTGAGACACAAGGTGCTCATTATCAATATCAAAGTCTTTGATTGTTATTGATAATGAGCACCTTGTGTCTCGAAATTTACATCTTACGATACAAATAAATAGTAAAGTAAGGAATAATAATCTTTTTATGTGTTGCATTTCCTATACTACATGTGGCATATTGCTTCGAAGAAGGGATATAAGGTTGACTTCGTTTATACAGATTTCTCTAAGGCCTTCGACACCGTTTGCTTCGGAAACTGGCTTATGGGAATCTGTAGGGAAATGCTTAAATGGATCCGTTTATACTTGACCGCGAGGACTCAGGCAGTACGAATAGGTAGTGTTGTATAATCTGACATAACAGTAACTTCTGGGGTCCCTCTTCTGTTCAACATATTCATAAACGATGTCACCGATTGCTTTCATCATGCAGAATGCTTGTTATTTGCTAATGATATAGAAAATTTCACAGAAATATCTGATAATTCGGCATTTTTGTTAGAAGATAATTTGAATAGATTCCTGGCTTGGGTGTAATAAATGACATGACTATGAACTTAAGGAAATGTAACACTTTTTTTTTCACTAAGAGATGAGTATTGTCGTATTTTCGGCACCTCACTGCAAAAAATAAAGAAGTTTCTAAAACTCCCAAAACAGATTCTTCGTACTCTAACCGGCTACATTACTGGATACTACAGCTTTCAGCATCATCTCGCCAAAATGGGAATCGCCACCGATGACCTTTGTCGAGGATGCAATGAAGAAGAAGAAAAAGCCAGGCAAATACTTCACGAGTTTCCAGCGCTGTCAAAGATAAAAAAAGGTACTAAGAGAAGAAACCCCAAATCGTGAAGGACCCGGATGGCAATGGTCACCCACACAAATTCTGGCAATTGCCGACAGTTTGCGCCAGACAATCCTTAATCCTTAAAGATAAGAGTAAATACTGTGAGGAATTATTACATTAATAACACACAGTTGTTGCGTGTCTCGTCGGTCAGGCACTTAGGCGTTACATTGACTTAACAGTGGATTTCAACTCACATCTAACTAATATATCGTCGAAAGCTCATCGTATGTTAGGTTTTATAAGACGAAATACTAAAGAGTTTAATGAAATCAGAACTTTACTTATATTATATTCTACTTTTGTGCGACCGCATTTGGAGTACTGTTGCATGATATGGAATCCCCATAGCAAGCCTGAGATAGATTTACTTGAAAAGATCCAGATCAAATTTATCCGCTTTATTGCGTATAAATATAAATTTCTGGTTCCTACCATGAAATTTTAATAGATTTGGAAATTGATACGTTGGACCAGAGCCGGAGGAGTAAAGATGACGGACCAGAGACGGAGGAGGAGACAGAGGAGTGCGGATGTTATGATAGACTTTTATCTATTAAATGGTTGGATTGACTACTCTTACCTTCTGGGCTAGCAGGGATTTGCGTACTTTAGACCTCTTCAACGTACCATTTCACAGAACCAACTACGGGAGAAACTATGGTATGGCTAGAGTTGCCGCGCACTGCAACTCCACGAACATTGACTTTGTTATCGCTAACAAAAAAAAAAAAAATAACTCAAATCGCTTCTCCGTGATGCAAATTAGTGAATTCTCGTTTTAGAAATGTTCTAATATGTTTTGAATATTCTATTTGTATATTGTTTGTAATTTTATATTTCAACTTATTTATCACTTTTTTCAATCACCTATGCATAATATGTTAAATTGTTACCATAGTGTTGAAGATTATGTCGATGTATTTATGTCAAGTCTTTTTGAATTTTCACATAATTGTAAACTGGCCACTAGCCGTTCGTAATTCTTTTTCTTTTTTTGTTTTTAATTTTAATTTTTTATAATTATCGTTATGTACGAGTATATATATATATATATATATATATATATATATATATATATATATATATATATATATAACTATATTTTTAGATTAGTCTATATATGTATATAATTTAGTTTAATTTTTCATATGTTATAATAGTTATATTTTAAAATTTTCCCTGTAATTGGATTATTTCTGTTGGGAATAAATAAATAAATAAATAAATAAATTACTTTTAATTTAATTGTTAGAGTTAAGCATCATGTACTTTAAATGGAATCTCCGTAAATGGACATCAAATATTAAACATATTTTTTATATTACTTGGCCTCTCTCTGGTGAAAATCTAGCTACGCCTATGACAACTCTACTGCAAATACATAAGAAAAATTGAATTTATGCAATTTACTTTTCCCTCTTCTTAGTCCGTTTCCCCCTAATTTCAAGTCTGCCATTTTGAGCGTCCGACTGATAACGCTGGAAAGAAACCGCCAGCCCCCGCAGAAAAGAAGTGCTCTAATTATTTTTTCTCGGTCTGAGTAGAGATAAAGTGTCTGTCAGAAAACACCCCGAGTGTCGACCTAGCCGGGGGCGGCATTTCAGAGAAGCGGCTCAGAAATAAGGAAAGACTTTACGTGGGTTTTTTAAAGGGGTGGATTATTTTTTAAATGGGAATTTAATACTCAATTATGAGATTATTTAATATTTTATTAAAAAAAATACACCCAGAGCTTAATACTAGATTTAAATCAGTCCGAGAAAAAATAGATTTATTGTAAATTTGAAAAATATTTTATTAAAAAATATACTCAGAGCTTAATACAAGATTCAAATCAGTTCGGAAGAACTACATTTATAATAGTATTTTTTTTTTTTTTTTTTGGTGGGAGGGGAAATACATTTACGTACAAAGTGTCGGACTCCATGCGGCTACCGACTAAAACCCCTCCCACTATCGCCGAGGACACCAACCCGGAACCGTTTACCACATTACTTCAGGTTGGGCCTCCTTTCTTGGCGCTCATGTCAAGACAGGTGGAGCGTCTTCCTGATGTTTTTTGCGGAGGACATCCTCCACAAAAGTCGCTATCTTCTCCCAGCTTGCTTCGCTCTCCAGCATTTTCCCTATGGTATTTTCTGGGGACAGATGGCCCACCTCTGCTTCCAATTCTAGTCTTTGTATTGCCCATCTCTCGCAGTAAAAGACAGTATGTTCTGCATCATCTTTTGCGCTTCCACAGTACTTACACATAGGGGTCACACACTTTCCCATCCGATGGAGATAATAACGGAAACATCCGTGTCCGCTGAGGAACTGGGTGAGAAAGTATGTGATCTCCCCGTGGTCGCGCTCGATCCATGGCTTGATGCAGGGCAACAGTCTTGCGGTCCATCTCCCCTTTTCGATAGTGGACCACGAATTCTGCCACTCCTCCAGTGTCCGCGCCCTCTCCTCCTTGCTGGCACGCTCCCTACCAATTTCGGACTTACGCTCATAGACGGCCTTCCTTTCAATGGCCAGCAGCCCAATGGGGATTTCTCCGGCGATTACAAGGACCGCCGCCTCGGAGACAGTGCGGTATGCGCACGATACTCTGAGAGCGGCCCTTCTCTGTACAGATGCTATGCGTTTTCTGTAGCATTATATCCTCATCATATTACCCCATATTTCCGAACCGTACAGGAGTATCGACTGGACCGTTGTCATTAAAAGGCGGCGCTTGCTAGATTTAGGGCCATGGGTGTTAGCCATGATCCTAATCAGTAGAGTTGACAACGTCTCCGCCTTCTCTGCAACACGTCGGATGTGTTCACTGAAGGTGAGTTTGGTGTCAACCACAATGCCGAGATATTTTGTTGCAGGCTTCGTCTCTACTATCTCATCCCCTACCGACATCGGTATAAGAGTAGGGATTCGTTTTGTTGTCATCACAACTATGTCCGTCTTCTCAGTAGCTAGCGTAAGCCCGTGGTCTGCCATCCAGCCGTTGACCCTTCTCATCACCTGGTTTAGCTTTAGCTGTGCTGAATCTGTAGTGCGTGCTGTAATTAGAGCTGCTACGTCATCAGCATAGCCTACCAGGTGTGAATCGTCGGGCATGTTTAATCGAAGCAGGCCGTCGTATGCAATATTCCATAAGTCTGGACCGAGTATGGAACCTTGTGCTGCTCCGGCCGTTATTTTCCATAACCGTTTGCCCTCCGTTGTATCATATTCCAGCGATCTATCGTCGAGGTAGTCTCCTACGATGTTAAGGAGGTACTTGGGGACACGAAAGCTTTTTAGTCCTTCTAGCATATCTGTCCACCTCGCAGAATTGAATGCATTCTTTACGTCCAGGGTGACGAGAAGCACAATTTTTCGGGAGTGATGGTTTCCCATTTGCGCATTCTCGGCAGCCTGAACAACTTCTCGCACTGCATCGATCGTGGATCTCCCACGCCGAAAGCCGTATTGTCGGTCCGATAGGTCTCCACCTGCACGGATCGCTGAAAGTAGGCGCGGCTGTATAAGCTTTTCTAGAACCTTTCCCGCTGTGTCTAGCATACACAATGGTCGGTATGAAGATGGTACGAGGGCGTTACCTTTGCCCTTGCTAATCAGCACTAGACGCGCTACCTTCCAGCGTGAGCTGAACACTCCCGCTTTCAGACAGGCGTTATACATGTTTAGCAAGAGCGCAGGTTTTGTTCTGGCCGCCATCTTCATCACCTCGCTGGGGATTCCATCTCGTCCCGGGGCTTTTCCATTACGGAGTGATAATACTGCCGTTTCAAGATCTTCTTCGGTAAAGATGGGTATTTCGTCGATGTACTCGGCCTGATTGGGTGTTTCCCGAATCGGATGTCTCGGGAAGAGCGATTTCACGATGTTCTCCATTGTGGTCTCGTCCATGGCGGCGTTGGGCGAGCTTGCGCCAAGTTTTTTGGTTACTATTTTGTAGCCAAGGCCCCACGGATCAGCGTTAACCTCCTCCCCCAATTTTCTCCATTGAGCCATCTTACTCTTATTTATCGCCTGCCGCAGTTTCTTTTTCTCTGCTTTATGCTCGAAGGAGATCCTGTTAGCTTCCTCTCTGGTATTAGCACGTTGTGCTCTGCGTCTTAGCCTTAAGCAGGCCTTTCGGATTATGCTAATCTCCTCCGTCCACCAGTAGGCAGGGCGATTGCTGTTTTTCGGCCGTATCCGAGGCATAGATGCATCGCAAGCTCTGCTGAGAAGTGCCATGGTTTCAAGTGTAGCTCTCTCAGCTTCGTATCGACATGGAGTGCCATAGGGTGTAGACATCATTATGCTACCGGATTCAATGGCTGCCGCGAACTTTGCTTCGTCAATCCTTTTGACATTCCACCGATTCTTGTCCTGTGAGAAATGCCGTTGGATTCTGGAGGTTGATTTTATACGGAACGAGATGTACTGATGGTCGCTGCCGGTGTAATCTTCCATCACGTGCCACGCCTCTATCGCCGGCGCTAGCTCCTCTGTTGCGAACGAGACATCAGGGATGGTTTCTCCATAGCCTGGGCGACGAAAGGTGGATGTGTTGCCGATATTCAAGACTACTAGGCCGGTTTTGGCCGCCATTTCCAGTAGATATTTCCCTCTGGAATCAGGGTTTGGCATCCCCCACTCGGCACCCTTGGCATTGAATTCCCCAGCCACTATTATTTTCCCCCTGATACCCATTAGAGCATCTTCAAGGGCATCAACCTTGTCTCTAAACGCTTGTATTGGTTCATTGGGAGTGAGGTAGCAACTAAACAGTGTGGTATCAAAACTCCTAATCCACACATAGCCGCGACCACTTCCATGGGATACCAATGGCATCTTGTTCGGCTTCCGAATCCAGATCGCGGATGTCCCCAACTCATCCTGATACCAATTAGGAGGTGTGAGATTTCGGTACTGCTCGCTGATTAGCAGCACATCTATCTCCTTTTCCCTCAGAATTTGATGCAGAAGGTGGTCCGCTACTCTACTCCTGTTTAGTAATAATAGTAATAGTACCTACATTTATAATAGTAATAATACCTACATTTATAATAGCACTATTCTACCTGATGAAGCCACAGTGTGGTGAAACAATTGTTGTAGTACAATAAATTTAATTTTTAAACCTAAATAAATTAAATGTTTTAATAAAGTGATTTATAATAGTGTTCAATTTAAAGAAAATTTTCTTAAAAATTATACTCAGAGGTTAATACTAGATTCAAATTAGTCCGAGAAAAACCAGATTTATAATAGCGGTTAATTTGTAGCGTTTAACGAGTGTTGTCCACTCCCAGACTAAGCATGAAGTAAAATTTCGAGTTTAGAAAAGCCCCGCGTAGAAAATTTGTCGAGGGTCGCGCAGCGACCCTCGACAAATTTTCACGGGGCTTTTCTAAACTCGAAATTTTACATCATGCGCCACGCGTATAAAACATTGATTTAGTCTACAGTTCACAATATAGGCCCGGTATTTCAATCGATAGTTAACTGTCAATTGGGAGTTAACTCAGAGTTGAAAGTGTGTTGCATGTATTTCAAATTATGATTAATATCTTACTTCCAGTTAACTTTAAGTAATCTTTACTAATATGTAGGTATCAGTTAACTCTTGGTTACCTGACATTTCATTTGACATCAGTGTAATATTTTGTTAATATTAAATCAATTATCAATTACAATGAATGATTATGACATACATGTGTTTAGTGATGACGAAGAAGTGCCTTTAAGAAAACAGTATCTGATGCCAATCTGAAAATAATGGATATTGTGGCTAGATGCCCAGGATCTACGCAGGACGCCCATATTTTTAGAAATTCAAGTATTATGAATCGATTTGAAAAAAATTAATTTGGTCACAACTCCGTTCTAGTAGGAGACAGCGGATATCCTTGTAAAAATTATCTTCTTACACCCTTATTGCAAACAAGAACACCAGCAGAAAATCTATATAACGAATCACAAATACGTACCAGAAATCCTGTGGAAAGGTGCTATGGTGTATGGAAACGAAGATTTCCTGGACTTGCTGCAGGACTTAGAACAAATTTAGAAACTACTCAAGCCGTTATAGTTGCTACCGCAATACTACATAATATTGCATGTGACGAAAATGAAAAAGTACCAGGCATAACTGATGAAGAAAATCATGCAATAAACTTAGTAAATAATAGCCCACTAGATCAAAACAATATCGTTAATAATAATCAAATAAGAAACAATACTTTCAGACAACTTTTAATACAAAATTATTTTTTTAACTTACAATAAATAAATATTATTACTTAATTATTATCACGCAATACATACAACATAGGGCAATTTATTCAAAAAACAAATTAATAAATATGTTTATTATTATTTGCCCTAACTGTTTTCAATTATTTATGAAATTACTCATTTTTACTTCTTTAAGTTGCAGTTTAAGTTTTAATATTTTCATTTTTATCTCATGTTCTTCTAAAAACTTTTCTCTCTGAAGTCTTACAAACTCCACTTTTTCCTAAATTAACAACTCATTTATATTTAATTTTTTGTAAGCAATTTTTTTCTTTCCTATTTTTAATCTTTTATTTGGTTGTTTTTTCAGCATTTGTGGGCTATAGGTAGACCAGTCGTCATCGGTTTCTGTTGTTCCTACAAAAATTGTGTGAAAAATTACATAGATAATATATTGTACAGTTTTTTACTATTGCTCATTTCCACATTTTCATTATTTGTCTGATTGATAATAGTAGGAGTAAATGTTTCCTCTGGGAATTCATCTAAAAAAAAAAAAAAACACAATTAATAAGAATATTTCATTTTTAAAATGTACCAACAGCTAGGATATTACTAAGCTACCACTTACATTCAGTAATTTCTACAACATTTTCTTTAGGGTTAGAAAAACTTTCATCAGGTGAGCCAATAACAATGTAATTCGCATTAGATAGCCCGGCTTGATGAGCTTGTACACCTAATGAAAATAAACCATTTATAATGATAAATTTCATAAAAAGTAACCTTATACTTACTGTCAGAATCGAAGTTGTTCTTAAGACCACAAATTTGATCTTCTCCTGAAATTCTTTCAATAAAATTATCTACGTCTGTTATGGCTTATAGTTTAGAATCACCCCCACCGGTTTTATTTAGTTCCCTTTTGTTGTGTGATAATTTGATTTTGGATAGTTTCTTTTACATACTACTTTCAACAAAAGAAACTCTATTATATTCCAGAAACCAAACGCACCGTTACAAAATATAATCGAAAATGTAACCGAACTGTGTCGAGATTTTACCAAAAACGATCACGTCTTTATTTTAGCAGGCACAGTTGATGCATTAAAAGGACAACATACAAATACAACAGATCTTACAAAATATCTTCACAATATAAATCACACTAACTTACATATTGTTGCTAATCCACAAAGAAGACCAGTCTTAAACAAGATTATTGACGACATAAACAACAAATTACACAGAAGCAGCATGGAGGCAACATGCAACTACATTAACAATAGCGACATACTGCAACGTCACCGAATAGAGGTGAAACCCAATTTTCACCTGAATAGATATGAAAAGAAGATCATGATCGAATCCATCTTTCGTAAAGCGGGCCTTCTCACCAAACATACTAATTCGTTAGCCTCACCAGCGGGAAGTTCGTCTCCAAAAAACGGAATATAACCAACGACCTGCATAAATCAATAACTTACGGACTATACTTAAATATTCAATCGTTAAGATCAAAAATAAATGAAGTGGATGTACTATTAAATTACACCGAAGCTAAGCTCTCAATACTATGTCTTTGTGAACACTGGCTGACCGAATGTGAAATCAATAGCTTACAATTAAAAAATTTTACATTAGCAGCGTTTTTTGCGAGAACACAATTCATTCATGGAGGTGTCTTAATTATGCTACACAACGATATACAATTTAAAACTCTTACCATAGACAATATGTCCAAAGATAAAGATTTTGAAATTGCCGGTGTATACTTAAATACCTATAACTGCTTTTTACTTGTAGTATATCGATCCCCAAATAGTGATTTTAATGTGTTTCTAAATCTCTTAGCCCAAACTTTAGAGTCATTACATATTGTCGACAAAAATGTTATCATTACAGGAGATTTTAATATTCAATTCAATACAACTGATGTTAGACAATCCAATCTGGTAGATTTGCTACGTGAATTCGGTTTAAAATTGATCGTAGACTTTCCAACGCGACTTCAAAATACTATTGACAACATAGCATGTAATAGTTCACGTTATGTAGTTGAACCTATGGAAACTGGGCTATCAGACCATATCGGTGTAAAATTTGGAATTGAGCAGCAGCATAATTCTTCTATTAGTGATATTCAGTGCAAAACTTACCGCCCCATAACTGACTTAGGTGTATTTAAATTATTCAAAAGGCTGGAAACGATACAATGGAGTGCTTCTGAATCAACAGACACCAATAAGGCATTTTTAAAATTCCATTCAGTTTTTATAAATGAATTTGAGTTAGCTTTCCCATTGAAACAAGCAAAATTTCGAAATAAACGGGTAATAACCTGGTTCACAGAAAAACTAGCGCGTATGAGAGATAATCTGAGATTGATATGTGAAGCATATAACAAATATAAGACAGACGATCTAAAAATTATGAAAAATCAGTACAAAGTATTCTATAAAAAAGAAATCACAAAAGCCCAAATAGAAGCGAATAACACGTATGTTCAAAAAGCAAAACAAAAACAAAGGGCACGGTGGGAAGTAATTTACCATAAAAGAGAGCCCAATAACAGAACGATAAATTGCGCGCTTAATGCTGAAAATCTAAGCTTACATTTCGGTTCCATGGCGAGAAGTATTGTAAACTCGTTAACAAAACCGGACTTAGACCCGATAAGAATCACGTGTTTAAATACAAAAAAGATCACTAACTACTTTAACTTTAAAGAAGTATCGTGCAGTGACGTCGCGAGTGCCATAAATAGCCTCAAGTGAAATGGAAGCAGAGATATGTATGGTATAAGGGTGGATGTTATCCAAAGAGTAATTAACCAAATTGTCAAGCCTCTAACGCACCAAATAAACACCTCAATAAAGAGCAAACTTTTTCCTGACGCTTTAAAAAAAGCTAAAGTGGTGTCTATCTTTAAAAAAGGAGATCCGAATTGTGTTGATAACTACCGACCCATTTCCGTTCTACCGGCATTCTCCAAGGTATACGAACGAATTCTACAAAATCAATTAGTAAGTTACTTCGAAGATGAAAACTTATTCACAAATAAGCAATTTGGATTCCGTCTGGGGAAATCGACAACTACAGCCATATTAGAACTTACAGAACATATATTAAACACATTTGAAAACGGATCTGCCTGCATATCAACCTTCCTGGACCTAACAAAAGCCTTCGATTGTGTGTCCCATGACATCCTGATGCGTAAACTTCTATGTTACAATATACATCCAGACAGTTGCAGACTGATCCTGTCATATTTCTCGAATAGATCACAAGTTGTCCACTTTAAAGAGACCAAGTCATTCGAGGTCAAGTTAGAATTCGGTGTTCCTCAGGGATCAATACTGGGTCCTATTCTATTTTTGATTTACATAAATGATCTACCGGCTTTTATGGCAGGATCAGAATCATGCCTATATGCGGATGATACGACAATTATCGAAACGGGAGACACAATAGAAGAAGCTGATTCGAAAACTATACTGTCCCGAAGTAAAGTGTCGGATTGGTTTTCATGTAACGGCCTTCGAATCAACGACAAAAAAACCGAAACATTACTTTCGTCCTTAGCCAAAACCCATAAACCCCACAAAGACGATATAAAATTCCTCGGTATACACCTGGATGGGCAACTTACATGGTGTTCCCAAGGAGATGCGTTGGCCAAAAAACTGTCATCCAGTATATTCCTCCTGCGGAGACTATCCTACTGTATATCCAGCGAAATGTTAAGAGATACCTATATATCATATATACAGTCGCAGTTAAGGTATGGACTTGTAGCATGGGGGCACTCCGCGATTCGCCATCGAATATTCGGACTTCAAAGAAGAGCAATTAGGGTATTGTCTTTTAGCAATTATAGAGATGACTGTAGGGAGGCATTTAAATCACTAAATCTGTTAACATTACCATCATTATACATATATGAATGCCTTCTCTATATTAAGAATAATTCCAACAAGTATAACAGTCACACCGCAATCCATAACCACAACACCAGGAATAGACACAACATCATCACAAACGCAATGCGACTTACGAAGTCACAAACAGGTGCCAGGTATTACTCCGTAAAGTTCTTCAACAAATTACCCACTCATATCAGAAACCTATCTTTAAACACGTTTAAAAACTTAATAAAAACTATTTTGACTAAACATGCCTTCTATAGTATCGACGAATTTTTAGATTTTGATTTTGGTACCTCATTATAGAGGAATTATGCTGCCCTCTCTCTGTAATCTGTAATGTTAAATTATATTTTATCCGTTTTTATATTTTAATTTTATATACAGGTGTTTTTCAGCTTATTAGCTTATTATAGACTTATTTTAGAATGTATCATGTATAGTAGCGTTCTTTTATACTGTGATGTATTTAGTTTTTAAGACCAATTGACTTGTGTAAAGATTGTTACTATCTATTAGCACTAATAAAGAACATTTAATATAATAAATGAAATTTAAATTGGCATATTTTTGTTTTAATATTTCTTTGGATCTGAATACACCAACGTTTGCCGCATTGAACGAGTTTTCGATATGAGTCCACGCTTTTACTTTTTCTTGCCATAAAACACTGCCACTCTTCTTATTTTCTATAATATTCTTGTATTTCTCAACAAATTCCAACAGCAAATGTTCTTCTTTATAAGTGAAATTCGGTGTCATTTTTGTTTCATTTACTTGCTGGGAGGTTTCATTCATTTTTATGCTTAATAAATCACCACCAGCAACAGCAGGTGATCAAAGACTGATAAACGATATTGACAATTTAAGTGTGATTTTGACAGAAGTCAGAATTGCCACTCTAATGAAATTTTGATGAAATGAGAGTTACTAAACCAAAACTTTCAAATACTTGAAATACATAAACATAATTTTACTATGAATTAACTAGTGGTAAAATTTTACCGTTAGTTTGTAAACCTAAAAGTTAACTATCAATTAAAATACCGGCCCATACTGGTTAGATTAGTTTATGATTCATGCAAGATCGCTAAAGAATATCCTCTCCTCAAGAAACCACACTTTTGACGAGACGATCACGACACGAACACGACACGAGTGTGTTGAACGCTCCGTGCTCGTCCCGTGTCGTGCACGTCTCGTGCTCGTGTCGTACTCGTCTCGTAATTGTCTAAAAGAAGTGAAGTGAAGCGAAATCTATAAGATATCATGAGTATCATGTTCAACATTCGAGCAATATTTAAAATGTTTCCGTGCTCAGTGGGTAGTTACCAGTTACTTAGATAGTTTATAAAATCGACCAATTCAAAGCTTTAAACGAGTGTCGTCCACTCCCAGACTAAGCATGAAGTAAAATTTCGAGTTTAGAAAAGCCCCGCGTAGAAAATTTGTCGAGGGTCGCGCAGCGACCCGAGACAAATTTTCACGGGGCTTTTCTAAACTCGAAATTTTACTTCATGCGCCACGCGTACAAAACAGTGATTTAAATTGAAGTTCAAAATATACTGCTTAAGTTCTATCTTACGTTATGAAAACTTTACAAATATATTCTTCATCTAACCAAATGTCACTCTTTCAAAATTCGAGCTTTTTTTATTTTGAAATATGTTGATAATAGGAAACTTAGTACGGGTGGCCCATGAAATAAAATTTTGAGTGTAAGAAAGCCCGAAAATTTGGTTATATTGCAACTAAATCTAATTTTGAAACTTTTCCACACTCGAAGATTCACTTCACGCTTAATTAAGGAGTCGAGAGGTTTAAATTGAATGATTTTATAAATCCAATTAACCCCTGAAATCTTAGAAGACAAATTTGTCTAGTTATAAATTAAATGGCAGTACAGTAACTTTAACTATAACTTTATTTATGGAATCTCCATTATAATCGATTTACAATTAATTTACACTTTAGAATGATTTCATTCAACAATCAAGGAAGTATTAGTATATTAATAAATAAGCCACATTATACTAATAAATAAATAACTTAGATCGTTCCCAAATGGCCCAAAGAATAGATTTAATGTTGCTAACGCCAATATTGCTGTTAATTATAAAAGGGGTTTCCCGTGAAAGAATAAATAAATAAATTAATAAAAATTTACAGTACTGAAAATTTTATTTTTAGAACTATGAATTAATATCCCTACTTTATTTTAAATAAAACCCCAAAAATATATAAAATTACGATAATGTTTGTATAAACTGCTAACATCATTAATTAATAAATGGTGGACGCGCCGGGTTACCCATTCTTTCGATTATTTGTCCAAAGTGTCAGTTTCCATTTCAATCAAATAAAAAAATTGGATTGTAACATCGTTAAAAACGATATTTTTCATTTGATTGAACCGTCATAATGGAGATAACGAAAATGAAAATGAAAAACGGAAACACTCGCGCGCTATAAAAAAAAGAGGGCTTGATTTAACGAAGCACTCGGACCCGGTGAATAATTAAGCGCGTCGCGTGATTGCCACTTATCAATATAGGTGATTATTCAAATTCAAATTTGATTAGAGCCGGAAAAATGACACGGGAACGGTTTTAATCCGGGCGCGTTCGCGGAAAAATCGGAATAAAGTAAACGCCGGTTAATTGGAGCACTTTTTTTCCCCAGTTTTTTTTCGGAGGCGATAAATTGCGGTTTTGCGGTCAAGGGATTCGTGTTTGATGTCGATTCCCTGTTGGGGTGGGATTTTTTTTCTCTGATTGGCTTTTTTTCGCAGCAGCGAGCGTGCGAAAAACGAGCGTTCGGTTTCGATGGATTTAACGCGATAAAAAGGGAAATTGGTTTGATGAAAAGGGGAGGATTAACAGGCTTTATTAAACGGTTTTTTTTTCTTTTAGTATAACGCATTCTTTCATTATTTCATTATCAGGTACATCTACGGGAGATAAAAACTATTACAGCAAAATATTTGGCAATTTGAACTGGATTCACTGTACTTTTGAGTTGTCAATCAAATTGATAAATCTGCGGAAATGTCAAACCAAATTTATTTAACGTCGATATGCCTCAACTGACTAAAACGCAAACACCGATAATAACGACTTGTTTAGAGACGATATTGGCATTAGAGACATTGCTAATGAAGTGCATGTCAACAAAAACACCGTCTTGTTGACCAAGAAAAAATTGTTGTTAACCTGTATATGACAAGTTTGTTTTACAAAAAAAAAACGATATTTACTGCTGTACTACTTTTTTTTTCTCTCGTAACTGTACAATGGTTAAGGTGTTTTTAAGTTATGCTAGCTTGTTTTCTTGAGCCTCCGTTTGTATAAATCAGACTCAGTCCCAGACTCAGTCTCAGTTATACAAGCAAAGTTAAAATCGTGTTTCATTTGTTAAATATATAAGCTTATATTATTTAATAATGAATATTATTTTCAACTTCATTGTGATTCAAATTTACTATAAAAATAAATTCAATTAATTAAAATCTCTTCAAACCCAATTACAATAATTTTCCACTGACTAGAGAGGCGAAGAATCGATTAAATTAGGGAAATGCATTTTTTTGTTCGTTCCTGTCAGTGTGTGTTTTTGTGTTGACGGAAGTGCGGATTGTGCGTGAATAAGGAATAAGAAATAAGGGGTTGGAAAGACAGAAGGGATGCCCGCGGGAAACGGAAAAATTAAAATGAGAGGGGTGCGTAAAAAAGCCTCTTAAAGAAAAACCCTCCCCCACTTAAACGCCCTAGCACGGAATCACCATTTTTAGTAAGCGCAATTTCTTTAAGTTAAACGGAAATAATTTTCAAACGCGAATGATTTATTGCAATAGGTATAACAAATAGAATTTAACTGCTTACAAATCTATAAATATCGTATGTTCATTTAAAAAAAAAAAACCTCTAGAGTGCCATGGAAAATATTGCAAGTTGGCAACTCTGAAATTATATAGTATAATTATTAAAATCTCCTGTTAGAATTATTTGTAATTTGTTTTAATACAATTTAGCATTGTGGTAACATCTTTCACGATTCTCTAAAAATGTTACTCTGTAACTTGGAGCCAACTGTGAATTAATTGTTCTTACTACAAATTTGTTTTTATATTCACAGGACACGCCTTCAACATTTAATACGTAATTTTATTGTTACAGAATTATTCTAATTTAATTATTATTATATTTAAATATGTGCCATGCTTACGTTTTGTTTTTGTCTTGTAATTGGGAAATCCTGTTCCTGTTGGACAATATATGGATTATTATTATTATTATCATTATCATGTTTGACGTTTTGTACGTCAATTGCTAAGGCGTGTAGCTAACTTAAATTTAAAAATAATTGAAATCAAAGCACTCTAGAGGTTTTAATTTGACCCAAATTGTTACATTTGCAGTAGGTTACTGTATGTAACAGCAAGCACTTGTTGTATAGTTCAATGTCCGTCGGGGTATTAGCCCAGGAAGTAGTTGTTTCAATGAGTGTTTGATATAGTCTTTGTAAGACTAACTTGTTGTAGATTGCAAAAAGAATCGCACTTTTAAGGTTTATTTTTTTTATTAAACATACGATACATAAATTACAATTTTAGATGTAAATTATTAGTAATTACACTTTTCTGTGCAATTCAAATATAGAAAAGAGTAATTACTGATAATTAACATCGAATAATTGCAATTCGCGAATTACAAAAAGTGATAAAAATAAATCCAGAAAAACCGAGACGCGCGTGCGAAGCTAATCGCATAATTTAAACAATGTGTCACAGGAATTAGTCTGGCCTCATTAAAATTTTCAACGCCGTGCCCCAGGAATATCAAATTACCGTATGGCGCCGCCCTCCACCCCCCCTGGCCGCCCCCTCAAACCTGACAAAACGGCGGCCGCACATCCATATTTATAAATTAACGCGCGATTATGTCCGTATATTCAAAATCGCCGTTTAATAGATAAAATTCGATGACAATCGAAAACACATTAAGTGCCGAACGCGATACTTTATAAATAATTAATGGACGGGATTTCAATTATTGGGACCCTCTCTCTACCGGAATCCTGTCTGATCTGACGATATTTGCATGACGTTTATATTTCTGGTAATAAATGATTTTATTTAATTGATTCTTTGATATTATTCCTGTGCTGGTGTCTTTGTTTAATTATTTAATAAATCAAAATTGTAATATATATAATTACGAAAAAACAATTCGTGAAAATGCAAACAATGTCTTAATTAATAAGACAATATTATGTTTAAAGTGTGCAAACTATAAGAAGCGTAAGCTTATTTTCTCGAATTGAAATAGTTTGGAATTTGAATCTATCTTGTTTGAAATCGAAATTGTTTGTTATTTGCAATTATTAAATATTTAACCCTTTAAGGCCCTCAGCACGGGCAAGGGGTACTGGCAAATTTTGTTCAGCACGTGCACCCTTATTTTAATCGGGGTTTAATTTTCTTCTAACGAGTGCTTTCAATCCCAGATTAAGCATGAAGTAAAATTTCGAGTTTAGAAAAGCCTGAAAATTTGGTTTGGTCGCGTAGCGCGAAGCGCGGAGCGGCCAAACCAAATTTTGAGGCTTTTCTAAACTCGAAATTTTAATTCATGCGCCACGCGTATTAAACACTGATTTCTAGTGAAGTTCATAATATACTACTTGAGTTATAATGCTTTTTATCAAAATTAAGAAATGTTGATAATTTACATGAGTGCACTCGCTTTTTTTGTATTTTGCAAAAGTTGTAAATAACTCAATAACTAATAGAAATACAGAAAAATTGTTAAAATAAAAGTTTTAGATAATGAAATTTTGGATAATTTTTCTATCTTTAAGTTTTTTTGTAGCTATCTTTTTTCTTGCAGAAAATTGACAGTTTGTTGAAAGATTCGTAAAAACCTTTAATTTTCAGAAAATCACGGAAAAAATTTTTTAAAATTATTTATTGGAATTTGTGTATGTTTTTAAACTTTAGGATAATTCACGCTTTACGCGTGCGGCGCATGAAGTAAAATTTCGAGTTTAGAAAAGCCCCGTGAAAATTTGTCTCGGGTCGCTGCGCGACCCTCGACAAATTTTCTACGCGGGGCTTTTCTAAACTCGAAATTTTACTTCATGCTTAGTCTGGGAGTAGAAAACACTCTTATTTATAATACTGATAACTTTGATAAACATCCGCATTCTTGATTTTGAAAAAAAAAACCATTAACATTTTCATTTAGGTACTTAATGGATCACCCTATATAAAAACAAATACGCCCATTTTGTAGATCTCGTCGCAATAGCCGAAATGCATGTATTAAACTTTTCTGTAGCTCGAATAGTTTTTGAGTTATACCGATTTTTTGTCAAAATTAAGAAATGTCGAGAATTTACGCGAGTGCGCTCGCATTTTTTGTATTTCGTAAAAGTTGCAAATAACTCAATAACTAATGGAAATACAGAAAAATTTAGAATAAAAGTTTTAGATAATAAAATGTTGGATACTTTTTCTATTTACAAGTTTTTTTGTAGCTCGAATAGTTTTTGAGTGATAACGTTTTTTGTCAACATAGAAAAATAATATTATAAAATATTTAGAAAAAGTTGCAAATTTGCAAATAACTCAATAACTAATGGAAATACAGAAAAATTGTTAAAATAAAAGTTTTAGATAACAAAATGTTCGATACTTTTTCTATTTACAAGTTTTTTTGTAGCTCGAATAGTTTTTGAGAAATAACGTTTTTTGTCAACATAGAAAAATAATATTATAAAATATTTCGAAAAAGTTGCAAATAACTCAATAACTAATGAAAGTACAGAAATGTTTTTAAAATAATAGTTTTAGATAATAAAATTTTGTATAATTTTTCTATCTCTAAGTTTTTTTGTAGCTATCTGTTTTCTTGGAGAAAATCGACAGTTTGTTGAAAGATTCGTAAAACCTTATTATTTTCACAAAAGCATGGAATAATTTTTTAGAACTATTTATTGGAATTTGTGTATGTTTTTGAACCCACTCCCAGACTAAGCATGAAGTAAAATTCCGAGTTTATAAAAGCCCCGTGAAAATTTGTCTCGGGTAGCTGCGCGACCCTCGACAAATTTTCTACGCGGGGCTTTTCTAAACTCGAAATTTTACTTCATGCTTAGTCTGGGAGTGGGAAACACTCTTATATATAATATTAATAACTTTGATAAACACCCGCATTCTTGATTTAGACAAAAAAAAACAATTGACATTTTCTTTTAGATACTTTATGGAACACTCTGTATAAAAACAAGTACGCCCATCTTTTAGATCTCGTCGCAATAGCCGAAATGCATGTTTTATACTTTTCTGTAGCTCAAATAGTTTTTGAGTTATACCGTTTGTTGTCAAAATTGAAAAAATGCCGAGAATTTACGCGAGTGCGCTTGCTTTTTTTGTATTTCGTAAAAGTTGCGAATAACTCAATAAGCATTGGAAATACAGAAAAATTTTTAAATTAAAAGTTTTAGATAATAAAATTTTGGATACTTTTTCTATCAACAAGTTTTTTTGTAGCTCGGATATTTTTTGAGTAATAACGTTTTTTGTCAACATAGAAAAATTAATGAGAATTTAAGCGAGTGCGTTCGCTTTTTTTGTATTTCGAATAACTCAATAACTAATGGAAGTACAGAAAATTTTTTAAAATAATAGTTTTAGATAATAAAATTTTGGATAATTTTTCTCTCTTTAAGTTTTCTCGTAGCTATCTTTTTTCTTGGAGAAAATCGACAGTTTGTTGAAAGATTCGTAAAAACTTATAATTTTCACAAAATCATAGATTAATTTCTAAAAACTGTTTATTCGAATTTGTATATGTTTTTGAACTTTGGGATGAATCAGCGCTTTACGCGCGTGGCGCATGAAGTAAAATTTCGAGTTTAGAAAAGCCCAGAAAATTTGTCTCGGGTCGCTGCGCGACCCTCGACAAATTTTCACGGGGCTTTTCTAAACTCGAAATTTTACTTCATGCTTAGTCTGGGAGTGGAAAACACTCTTATATATAATATTAATAACTTTGACAAACACCCGCATTCTTGATTTAGATAAAAAAAAAAAACAATTGACATTTTCTTTTAGATACTTTATGGAACACTCTGTATAAAAACAAATACGCCCATCTTGTAGATCTCGCGGCAATAGCCGAAATACATGTATTATACTTTTCTGTAGTTCAAATAGTTTTTGAGTTATACCGTTTGTTGTCAAAATTGAAAAAATGCCGCGAATTTACGCGAGTGCGCTTGCTTTTTTTGTATTTCGTAAAAGTTGCGAATAAATCAATAACTATTGAAAATACAGAAAAATTGTTCAAATAAAAGTTTTAGATAATAAAATTTTGGATACGTTTTCTATCTACAAGTTTTTTTGTAGCTCTAATAGTTTTTGAGTAATAACGTTTTTTTATCGACATAGAAAAATATTGAGAATTTACGCGAGTGCGTTCGCTTTTTTTGTATTTCGTAAAAGTTGCGAATAACTCAATAACTATCAGAAATACAGAAAAATTGTTTAAATAAAAGTTTTAGATAATGAAATTTTGGATAATTTTTATAACTTTAAGTTTTTTTGTAGCTATCTTTTTTCTAGGAGAAATTCGACAGTTTGTTGAATGATTCGTAAAAACTTATAATTTTCACAAAAGCATGGAATAACTTCTTAAAATTATTTCTTGGAGTTTGTGTGTGTTTTTGAACTTTGGGATGAATCAGCGTTTTACGCGCGTGGCGCATGAAGTAAAATTTCGAGTTTAGAAAAGCCTGAAAATTTGGTTTGGTCGCTCCGCGTTTCGCGCTACGCGACCAAACCAAATTTTCAGGCTTTTCTAAACTCGAAATTTTTCTTCATGCTCAGTCTGGGAATGGAAAACACTCTTTTATTTAATATTCATAACTTTAAAAAACACCCGCATTCTTGACTTAGAAAAAAAAAACAATTGACATTTTCTTTTAGATACTTTAATGATCACCCTGTATAAAAACAAATACGCCCATCTTGTAGATCTCGTCGAGATAACCGAAATGCATGTATTATACTTTTCTGTAGCTCAAGCAGTTTTTGAGTTATAACGTTTTTTGTCAAAATTGAGAAATGTCGAGAATTTACGCGAGTGCGCTCGCTTTTTTGTATTTCGCAAAAGTTGCATATAACTCAATAACTAATTGGAATACAGAAAAATAGTTTAGATAAAAGTTTTAGATAATAAAATTTTATACATTTTTTCTATCTTTAAGTTTTTTTGTAACTGTCTCCTTTCTTAGAGAACAATGACAGTTTGTTGAAAGATTCTTAACAACTTATATTTTTTTAAAATCATAGAATAACATAGAATTATTTATTAGAATTTGCGTCTTAACTATGTCTAACTTTAAATTATCAATTTTTACTATGTATCAAATAATATTACCGAGAATGTTACTCAATTTTAAATTACCGGTTATTTTACATCACCAATATTTTAATAAAAAAGAAATTAAAAAAAAGACCTGTATTGGCATTAAGATTCTTTTTAACACTTTATTTATTTATTTTATAACCCTTTTCCCCCTTACAGCCCTATTTTTTCCCATCCTTCCTCCCTTTCCCATTCCAATCTTTCAAAAATATTTACACCTGCCCCGTCCTCTCTCATCCATTCCGTAACCCTATTATTCCCTTCTATAAAATATTTTATTTACGCAAAATGTATCTCTGGCCGCGGACCAGAATTATATTGGCGCGGGCCTGATTTGGCCCGCGGGCCGTAGTTTGGAGACCCCTGAGCTAGGGTACTGTTTTGCGTAAAATGGAAGGTTATTTCAATTTTGACTATTACTTTTAAATCTTTAGTTTTAAATTAAGAAGCAATTATTTAAATTAAATATTTTTTTATATAATAAAATAATACTTTATTTAACGCTAACTGCATTTACAAGATATTCTGCATTAAGTAAATATGTGTACACAAATAAAGCAAATAATTAAACTAGAGACAAATAAATGGAGGCAAATAACACATTTGTGAATTATTACGTTCTGGATTGAAAATGCTTACCCTTAATTATATTATGTGTTCCGGATTGAAAATCCTCACTCGGTATATACATTGCTGGATAATTATTCTTGAATAACTTTCTCATTTATCACTTGGTCAAAAATTTTGAAATAATATTAAAGGATAAATTTAAAATACTTAGTTTGTTTCACTGTTTGTGAAATAAACCAAGTGTTTTTAATTTATCCTCTAATATTATTACTGGATAAAATTGTGTGTGCGTGTGAACGTGGACAATCAATCACTGATAAGAAAACAATAGAAATAGACGCTCGCACGAGTTGTTTTTTGTTAACCATTTTTTGCTCCTCTAAATAAATCCGCAAATCGTTCCAAATTAAAACCGGTTTGAATCCAGTTGAGGTGAAATATTGAAAGAGCGCACGTTAACGTCTTCGATTCATCGCAGTGAAATTGTAATTTTCAAGTGAAATGCGTGGTTTTGTGAAAATGTATTTTGTGGTGATTAACCAAATAGTGGAAAATTCGTTTGTAAAAATGCAGATTGTTGTGGGTGTACAGAGGGTGATGATAAGGCTGAGCTGGAAATATTATTTTTGGATTTTCAACGAAGTTAAAGGTAATAGAAAATGTATTATAGGTTGCTTATTTAATTCGATTGATTAATCAATCAATGAATATTCTTTTTTTTTCTGTAATTTAATAGGATAAATAAATTATAAGGGAATTTTTCTTTTAAGCACATATATCCCATAGTTTGTTATAGGTTGGCAGAGTTGGGTCTTCAGTCTTAACGGTCCACTCCCAGACTAAGCATGAATTAAAATTTCGAGTTTAGAAAAGCCCCGCTTAGAAAATTTGTCGAGGGTCGCGCAGCGACCCGAGACAAATTTTCACGGGGCTTTTCTAAACTCGAAATTTTACTTCATGCGCCACGCGTATAAAACACTGAACTATTCTAAAGTTAGAAACACACTGAACACATATTTTATGAAAAAATTCTCCATGAACAGTATATTTTTTCAAAAGTAATTGAGATGATAATGCTTGAACAAATCAATTTACATCTAGACCATAACCATTATATAAATAATGCTCAGTTTGGCTTTAGAACTGGTCGATCGACAACGATGGCTGTTGACACATTTGTTAATGACATTATTGATGGCTTTGAACAAAACAAGGTAATTACAACTAATCTGTTAGATCTAAGTAAAGCTTTCGATTGTGTAATGCATGACATTCTACATCGCAAGCTTTACTTCTACAACTTCGATCCTAGTGTCATTAAATTAATAATGTCATATTTGACTGAGCGTAAGCAAATTGTCCATCTAGGTGATGTCAGGTCAGGAGTAGCAGATCTAAATCATGGGGTACCTCAGGGCTCTGTTCTTGGACCACTGCTTTTCCTACTGTACATCAATGATCTACCATCTAGTACCATACACTCCTCTTTGATCATGTATGCAGATGATACGACTGTATCTGCCAAGGGGGTAACACCTGAACAAGCTTCTGCAGATCTACTGGATGACAAAAAGCTTATTTTGGACTGGTTTAATTCAAATAAACTAAAATTAAATCTAAGTAAAACAGTCGAGCTTACTTTCTCATTAAAGCCAATTCCACCTTCGCCAGTCAAGTCTGCAAAACTTCTTGGTATAGTCATTGACCATAAATTAACATGGGAATCTCACGGACACGAACTAAAAGTAAAACTATCAAAGAATATGTTTCTTCTCCGAAATCTCAAGGATACGGTTTCACTAGCAATGGTTAAATCAGCTTTCCATTCCTTAGTACAATCTCACATACTGTATGGCATTATTGTGTGGGGTCACTCAACAATAATGAGCGATATTTTCAAGCTCCAAAGAAGAGCAATTCGTATAGTAGCTGGATTGTCCTACCAACAAGAATGTCGTGAAGCATATATTCAACTCAAAATCTTAACTGCACCTTCCCTGTTCATACTTGAATGTTTATCTTACATTAAAAGAAATGAATACTTACTCTCGAAAAATAAAGCCATCCATGAGTATGAAACCCGCAAACGAGAGGACTATCGCTACAAATCGTTCCGCTTATCCAAAGCTAAAACGGGACCGCGATTTCACTCATTTCGGTTATTTAACGTCTTACCTGATAATTTGAAATGTCTGCCGCTTAAAGCCTTCCAATCTCGCATGAAACAGGTTGTGATTGACAATGCTTTTTTTTTCCTTAGATGAATTTATGCATACAATGAGTATCGATATCTTTACATGTTAAAGGTTATTAACATAAGATTATTTTAATTTTCTATGTATTATAATATATTCTATGATGTAATTATTTAATTGTATTTTTTTGACGTGTGTAAGACTGTTATTGTTATTAGCACGAATAAATATTTATATTCTATTCTATTCTATTCTATTCAATATTATTAAATATCTAGATCATTTTTTTTCAGGGAATTCGTTGTTTTTATATAATAGTCCAATTTAAAGCTTTGAACGAGTGTTTTCTACTCCCAGATTAAGTATGAAGTAAAAATTTAAAATGAAATGATTGTAGAATTAATCTTTAAATAATTGAATTCCTTGTTTTTATAAAACAGTCCAATTTAAAGTTTCGGACGAGTGTTTTCCACTCCTAGATTAAATGTAAAGTAAAAATTTAAAATAAAATGATTGCATCTTTAAATAATTGAAAGTTTAAATATAAAATAAAAATAATTCCATTATATTCGCACAAAAATAAAAACGATGTTGCCCAGTTTGAATATTTTTGCATAGAGGGATGTCGAAAAATACTCCTCGTTATTAATATACAATAAATAACGCAAACTGGAAATTTGTCCGAGCTCTCTCTCTCTCTTTCTCTCTCTATCGCTAGGCGTTGCCATGACAACCGCTAGTGGGGCTTTCAATCAAAATTTTTATCCTGTATTCGCGACTGAATTCGATAAAACATTTTCCAATGTATGTGCATGTGTGTGTGTATGTGTGTGTGTATATATATGTGTGTATGTGTGTGTGTGTGTGTGTGTGTGTGAATGTATGTGAACGCGTTTGAGTTTTGTATCAAATGAATAATAGTTCTGTCGCATATAAATGTGTGTGCGCCTATGTAAAATGTAAATAGTCGCGCACAAAACGCACACACATCGAAGGATATATTTTATTTATCGGACAACCCCCCCTAAACCACCCCGCTGGTAGTGGTGGAAGGGGGGCTTTTGTTTTTTTGCATGCGCGCATAATAAAAAACAAAAAAAAAATAACGGATGGATGGAAAAAAAAATGGAATTTTGCCCGAGCGCTGGATTGCAATTTATTTGTCTGTGTTTAATTGATTAACAATGGATTTTTGTTTTGTTTGGACTTCCATTGAATTATTATTTCAGTTCGTTTTTTGTCTAATAATTGGTTTTATAAATAAAAGCAGCTCAAATTTCACCATAATTATTTTAAATAACTTTCTCTTTATGTTAGGTAAAGTTAAACACTTGTATTGTTCCATGTTTTTATTTTCAGTTGCCTGACACGTCTTTCGATCCATTACGATCATTTTTAAAGTTTTAACTTTAAAAATGATCGTAACTGATTGAAACACGTGAGACAACTGAAAATAATAACATGGAATAATACAAGTTTTAACTTTACCCAATGTAAAAATCTGGTTCAATCAAGAAAGTAGCAGAACAAGTATCGAATATATTTACTTTCTCTTCATATTAATAGTGAAGAGATTTCGAGGAATTGTAAAGGAAATTACTTTATTCTTCTCTAAGAATGAACAAATTCCTTTATCTGGGAAATTAATCGCAGGAGCTTACAGTTGAATAAAATGAACATTTAAACAAACATTAAATTAAAAATTATTAATACATCCGATTTTTCTGAAACATTCAGTAATTGTGAAACGAAACAATGAGCTTCGTGTTTTTTTCTAATATTTTGTATTTGGAAAATGAATTACAGGAGCTTAATGTTAAAGAAAATTATTTTTTAAAATGTGGTTTTTCAAAATCAATATTTTCATAAAAATCAGGCTGAATAAACACAATTGCGACAAAAATATCCCAAAAACTATAAATGGTGTGTTTTTAAATTCTTAGATATTTCTAAAGATCCAAGATTTAAACAAATAACGTTAAATCAACATTGTAGCAACATTAAACGTTGTTTTAATGTTGTTGAAACATTACTTTAATGGATTTGCTCAGCGGGTGTAGTTCCAATATTTGAGAGGATAAGATCATACAGTTATTCTTTGCAAATTATCGAAATCACATTGATTTAAATTAAGCTATAAATCGAACTGAACTTGCAGATCCATTTCTTGATAGAACAATAAATTTATAAAGAAGGGTTGTTTGAATTTATTTGTTCAAAGTTCACAGATGAACATACAGTTTTTCTTTACAAATTATTGAAATCACATTAATTTATATATTAACTGTATTGTTTTGAGTTTACGTGAAGTGATTAATCACAAATAGAAAGACTGTTATTCCTTACTTCACTTTTTATTTTTATGTTAGATGTACATTTCGAGACACAAGGTGCTCATTATCAATAACAAACTGTTGTTTGATAATGAGCACCTTGTGTCTCGAAATGTACATCTAACATAAAAATAAAAAGTGAAGTAAGGAATAACAGTCTTTCTATTTGTAATTTATATATTGATTTGTAAAATAAATTCAGTTGATTTTGCTTCACTTTATTTTTTTCTAGTTTCACTTTGAACTGAATATGAATTTGTGTTCAGTACTCATTCATTCACCGGATAACTATATACGCGTTTTAGCTTCAACGCCATCATCAGTATAGTCGCGACCCAGTGCTTGAAGATGCTACTTGAGCTAAGGGGCATTAGATGGCGTTTACGCTTTCGAAACATATGCACTTTGAACTGAAGTTCAGAGTTAAACCAGTTCAACTTGTTTAAGCCGAAACTAGTAGAAAATAAAATACATATAAGTGAACCAAAAGTAAGTGAATGTAATTTACAAACAATATATTTTTAAAAATGTTTTACCAAGTGATTAATGAGAAAAAAGTGTTCTTTACATTTATTTATTTAGATTAAGTTAAAAATTGAACTAAACTTGCGGATGCTAAAACCAACAAAATTGACTTATACTCTTAGTCACGTAAGATATATCCCAAGAATTATTTTCTAATAAAATAAGTTTCCGGTTAGAATTAAGGTTAGTGGTTGCCCCACCTTGTTAGAACCAAATTCGTTTTTATCTCAGGGGAGTAAATAAGTTACATATATTACCTCTTTCTTCGAATACAGTTTTTAATGTTATTCAAACGAGTGTTTTCCACTCCCAGACTAAGCATGAAGTAAATATTTCGAGTTTAGAAAAGCCAGTGAAAATTTGGATTGGTCGCGCAGCGACCAATCCAAATTTTCACTTGCTTTTTCTAAACTCGAAATATTTACTTCATGCGCCACGCGTAGGAACGATGATTTCAAGTGAGGTTACAAAAACCATTCGCCTCTTTAAATTGCAATAATACTAAACCAGGTTGAAGCTTGTTTTTAAGGTTATTTTTAGCCTGATTTTTACGTTAAAAACAAAAAAAAAATCGAAGCTAGAAAACTCGAAAATTTACAGTGGTAAAATTAAGTGAATGTAATTTACAAACCAATATATTTTTGAAAATGTTTACCAAGTGAATTCTGTATTGTGGAGGCTTCAACTTCGTTATACATGTTAATTACACAATGAAACACTTATACTTTGTTGTATAACAAGTTTTATTTAATGTGACTGCAGTTTCGATAAATTTAGCTTGTCATTATCAAACATGGAGTCCATGTTTGATAATGACAAGCTAAATTTGTCGAAACTGCAGTCACATTAAATAAAACGTGTTATACAAACAAAGTTAAAAGTGTTTCATTGTGTAATTAACATGTATAACGAAGTAGAAGCCTCCACAATACAGAATTTTCAAAAATTATCTTTCTATAAAAATCAGGCTAAATTAACACAATTGCGACTTCAAATAAAAATACCTCAAAAACTATAAATGAGGTGTTTTAAGATTTTTAGATATTCCAGAAGATCTAAGAATAAATATTATCCAAAATAAATTTCAATAAAATCCCGCAAGAGGATTTTTAATTGTGATTTAAAAAAATAATGTTCTTCAAAATCAGGCCAAATTATCATAATTCCAACTATAAACAAAAATATCTCAAAAACAATACATGGAGTGTTTTGATATTTTTTGATATTTTAGAAGTGCTATGTTTAATTAAAACCCACAGTGAATTTCATTATAATCCTACAATGGGTTTTTGAAATGTGATTTTTCAAAAATTATCATTCTATATAAATCACGCTAAATTAACACAATTGCGACTTCAAACAAAAATATCTCAAAAACTATAAATGGGATGTTTCTAGATTCTTAGATATTTTTGAAGATCTGAGATTGAATATTATCCAAAATAAATTTCAATAAAATCCCATAAAGGGATTTTTCATTGTGATTTAAAAAAATAATTTTCTTAAAAATCAGGATAAATTACCATAATTCCGACTTTAAGCAAAAATATCTCAAAAACAATAGATGGGGTGTTATTAGATTTTCCAATATTTTATAAGTGCTAAGTTTGATTAATATCTACAGTGAATTTCATTACAATCCTAGAATGGGTTTTTTAAATGTAATTTTTCAAAAATTATCATTCTATATAAATCACGCTAAATTAACACAATTGCGACTTCAAACAAAAATATATCATAAACTATAAATGGGGTGTTTCTAGATTCTTAGATATTTCTGAAGATCTAAGATTGAATATTATCCAAAATAAATTTCAATAAAATCCCGCAAGAGGACTTTAAATTGTGATTTAAAAAAAAATATTTCCTTAAAAATCAGGCTAAATTACCATAATTCCGACTTTAAGCAAAAATATCTCAAAAACAATAGATGGGGTGTTTTTAGATTTTTAATTATTTTAGAAGTGCTACGTTTTATTAATATTCACAGTGAATTTCATTAAAATCCTACAATGAGTTTTTTAAATGTGATTTTTCAAAAATTATCATTCCAAATAAATCACGCTAAATTAACACAATTGCGACTTCAAACAAAAATATATCATAAACTATAAATGGGATGTTTCTAGATTCTTAGATATTTCTGAAGATCTAAGATTGAATATTATCCAAAATAAATTTCAATAAAATCCCGCAAGAGGATTTTAAATTGTGATTTAAAAAAAAAAATAATTTCCTTAAAAATCAGGCTAAATTACCACAATTCCGACTTTAAGCAAAAATATCTCAAAAACAATAGATGGGGTGTTTTTAGATTTTTTAATATTTTAGAAGTGCTAAGTTTGATTACTATCCACAGTAAATTTAATTAAAATCCTACAATGGGTTTTTGAAATGTGTTTTTTTCAAATATTATCTTTCTATAAAAATCAGGCTAAATTAACACAATTACGACTTCAAACAAAAATACCTCAAAAACTATAGATGGGGTGTTTTTCATTTTAGGATATTTTCGAAAAGCTAAGATTCGTTAATATCTATACTGAATTTCATTATAATCGCATAAAGAGTTTTTGAAATATGAACTTTCAAAAGTTATATTTCCATTAAAATCAGGCTGAATTAATATAATTGCGATTTCAAACAAAAATATCTCGAAAACTATAGATTGGGTGTTTTTAGATTTTTAGATATTTTAGAAAAGGTAGGTTTGATTAAAATCCAACAAAGGGGTGTTATAATGTGATTTTAAAAAAATTATGTCTCCATAAAAATCAGGCTAAGTTAACACAATTGCGATTTCAATCTCTTAAAAAAATGTACACATTCCCTTATCTATATTATAAATCACATGAGCTAAAACTTCAAATTTATCGAACATTAAATCGGTAACGTAAAAATTACTTATACATAAGATTTTTCTGAAATATTTAGGAATTATAAAAGAATATGATGAGCTTCATTCTTCTCCAAGAATAAACATATTTTCTTATCTGGAAAATAAATTACAGGAGCTTAAAGTTGAATATAATTATTTGATAATCCAGACAAAACAGTAAAAAAATGTATTTTATTCTGAAATTTCCAAGAATTATGAAAGGAATATAAATCAACTTTAATATTCTTTAAAAATAAATAAATTTTCTTATTTAGGTTATAAATCACATGAACTTAACTTGAATAAAGTGTGTTGAACATTCAACCAGTCAATTAAAAAAAAGCTTACAGTTGAATAAAATCAACATTTAAACAAACATTAAATTCAAAATTATTGATACATCAGATTTTTCTCAAATTTTCAGGAACTGTAAAAGAAAACAATAAGCTTTATTTTTCTTACATTTCGTTACCTGGAACCTACTTTTTCTGTTAGTGTGTAGAATCTTAATTTCAATTTCCCGCCTTGAATATCATCTACTAGCATAAATTTTAAATAATATCATAAAAATGTTTCAACTGATGATTTATAACTTATACTTTTGAATTTTAGTGCACAAATAAGACAACGTAATGAGTATGATGTGTTACTTTATACAACTAATTGTGTTAATTTTAATTGTAAAAAAGGTGAATTCCGTAAATAAAGAATAATAATAATAATAATAATTAACTTTGTTTGTATAACTGAGGATTTTATTGTGACTATAGTTTCGACAACTTTAACTTGTCATTATCAAACATAATCAAACTTTATGTTTGATAATGACAAGTTAAAGTTGTCGAAACTATAGTCACAATAAAATCCTCAGTTATACAAACAAAGTTAATTCTCTTATTTGTGTAAATATTGATGTATAACGAAGTAGAAGCCTCCACAGTGAACAGTTTGAATTTTAGTGCTTTATTAAAGATTATATTTTATGAATATAAAATCTAAACTACTCAATTATTTCGAATTTGTAATAATATTTCGCATTTTCACAAATGTATTTATTCAGAACATAAATTACAGCAGCTTAAAGTTTAATAAAATTATTTGAAAATTCAGACAAACAGAACCTAAATTAATAATCAGATTTTTTTTAAATTTTCTGGAATCGTTAAAAGAAGAAGTTTTATTCTTGTTCAAGAATGAAAAATTAATTCTTATCTTTAATAATAATACAATAAATATTTTTTTTAATAATAATGATTTTGTTTGAAATAAATAATAATTTATTTTTGCGTTGGTATCAGTGTATAGTTTTTGTTTTAATGAGAACGCATTGAATAGGGTTGTTTAATTACACATACATATATTTCGTATTTATAGTTTATACGCAATATTTGTTGAATATAACCAAATACATTTTATTAATTTAATTGCGCAACGGATCAATAGTTATAGTTTCTGCGTGCCCTGGCCCCGGCGCATTCACCAAAAATGTTACTAATTTATTTAATGAATTCCCCAGTAAATGAAATTTCACATGTAATAATATGGTTATCCCAAAAATTTTAAAAATAAGAGCCAAAATATAGTATGTAATGAATTAGTGGAGAATTTATATTTGAAATGTATTAATTTCATTCTATAAACTTTAAAAACAATGAAAAAATAGTAGCGAAATGCTATATTATATTGCATTGGTTTTGTATGTAAAAAAAATCTTAGTGTATTAAAAACATGACTCTTAATAACAAATATTTTACATTTAAATAAATACATATAAATATTATATGTAATCATTTGCTGGATTATATTATAGAGAATTTATATTTGAAATATATTAATTTCATTCTATAAACCTTAATAATAATTTAAAAAAATAGTAATGAAAAATTAGATTATATTACACTGATTTTTGTATGTAAAAATGTCCCTGAGTATTTAAAAAAATTAATTATAATAGCAACAACAGCAACAAACCTATATTACCAGAGGATACAAAATAAATAAATACATTATTCTATACAATAAACAAATAAACTTAAATCTCTGTTGATAACTGGCTATCGACCAGAGGACTGTCCGCCATATTAGGTTGATTATCTTAAAAAACTGAATTTGTTCAAAGTGTTTTTTTTTTTTGTCAAAAAATGATCTAAATATATGATATAAATCTAATATTAGTCTATTTTCCAGATAAATTTGTGTTCGTAGAGAATGGGCGTAATAACAAATAATCTACATTTAAATGAATAAATGCGTAAAATCAGAGACAACTAATCATTATTTTTCTGTTGATTTATAAATATGTAAGTATTATACTCACTTATTTTTAGGTCAGAAGAATCAGAAGAATAATGACAAGTCGCTGATTTCACGTATTTATTAATTAAAATGTAGATTATTTATGCAAGTTTATGTAACGCTCGAATCATAGAAATATGAACATTTTTAAAATTTATCAGTGTTGAACTTCAATTGAAATCAGTGTTTTATACGCGTGGCGCATGAAGTAAAATTTCGAGTTTAGAAAAGCCCCGTGAAAATTTGTCTCGGGTCGCTGCGCGACCCTCGACAAATTTTCTACGCGGGGCTTTTCTAAACTCGAAATTTTACTTCATGCTTAATCTGGGAGTGGAAACACTCGTTCAAAACTTTAAATTGAACGATTTTATAAAATCGACGAGTGTCTGAACGATTTTATAAAAGCGTACCTCATTTTCAGATATATTGTTTTCAAACGTCCGTAAAAATCATATTAGAGTGAGACAAATTTAACTTTATACGAAATAACTTTTTAACTACGGAAGGGCTAAAATTGAGTTTTTATATATTTTAAAAGATTTGGGTTTCTTATCATCAGCAATAAATTTCACAATAATCTAGCTTTAGTTATTAAAATTATATTTGCTTGGAAATTGAATTGTAATCATATTGGGTCATTATAATTCAATTTCCAAACAAATATAATGTTAACAACTAAAACTAGATTTTTGTAAAATTTATTGCGGATGATAAGAGAACCAAGTCTTTCAAAATATATAAAATCTCAAAAATTAACTAAATAAATAACAGAATAAAACTACAGTGGGCATGTCTTTGAATATT
This sequence comes from Philonthus cognatus, assembly GCA_932526585.2. NCBI lineage: Eukaryota > Metazoa > Arthropoda > Insecta > Coleoptera > Staphylinidae > Philonthus > Philonthus cognatus. The sequence goes on from OW052251.1 coordinate 2,792,624, forward strand.
AGAAGTAATAGTCGTATTTTTAGATAAAATATATCAAATACAAATTTAATCCTAGTTCACTTCCAAATAACAATAAATTTAGTAAAGTTACGAATTGATTTTTTTCTTAAATTAATTTTTCATTTGGTACTTAGTGAAACATATTACACTATTCAGAGTTATTGAGTGGAAGAATACTAGGTATTCATTCACAAATTAAAAGTGTTTTTCCTCTCAATACCTTTGAATAGTGTACTGTGTTTCACCAAGAGCCGAACGAGACATTAATATAAGAAAAAAAAAGTTACAAACTTTTTTTTTTAAATTTGTACTCTTTTATAGTACCCATTATATATTTCAGATAGTATACTTTGTAGTTTATTTCATTCATTGCGTACTTAGATAACCCAGTGAGCGTTCATTTCAGTGAAACAACATTCGGCAAGTAATCCCATCATTAATGTTAGCCTAAGGGATGGCGAATTGCGGACTATAGGGATACTTGCAAAGGTCATGGACCCTTCATGTCAGCCCTAGTCAACGAGATCACCATTGATATACACACACACATGCATGCATATGTATATACATACTAGAGGAATTATTTAAGGGTGTGTTTCAGGATTCTTTCAACTCTAAAAAAAAAGTCTCCCGGGAGCTTTCCTCTTATTAAATAATTTAGTATAGTAATCATCAGAATTTAATAATTTAAAACAATCATTTTTAAAAAACAATGTTTACCTAATAGTCACACCTAATTTTACACGGATATTCCAAAAATTTATTAAGATGTGAATCTTTGAAATGTTCATCTTTCCGAAAAATTGCATAAAATGTATCTATTTTTACGTTCAATTGGAAATAACTCAAAAGCTATTGGTAGGGTATTGTCAGATTTTTAAACATTTTCAAAGAGCAATATTTATCGTATATCCACACAAAATTTCATACGGATATTCCAAAAAATTATCAAGATATGAATCTTCGAAATGCTATTCTCCCTCAAAAATCGCATAAAATTAATCTATTTTTGCGTTCAATTGGAAATAACGCAAGAACTATGGGTAGGGTATTTTAAATTTTTTACACATTTTTAAAGGGTAATATTTACTTAAGAGCCACACAAAATTTCATACGGATATTCGAAAAAATTATCAACATGTCTCTTTAAAATATTAATCTTTTCAAGAAATCGCATAAAATTTATCAATTTTTACGTTCATTTAGAAATAACCCAAATACGATTAATAGCTATTGTCAGATTTTTATACATTTTAAAAGAGAAATGTTTACCTAATATCCACATAAAATTTCATACGGATATTCCAAAAAATTATTAAGATATGAATCTTTGAAATGTTCATCTTCCCGAAAAATCGCATAAAATTAATCTATTTTTACGTTCAATTGGAAATAACGCAAAAACTATTGGTAGGGTATTTTCAATTTTTTACACATTTTTAAAGAGTAATATTTACTTAAGATCCACACAAAATTTCATACGAATATTTGAAAAAAAATATCAAGACATGTCTCTTTAAAATATTCTCTTTTCAAGAAATCGCATAAAATTTATCAATTTTTACATTTATTTGGAAATAACTCAAAAACGATTGATTAAAGAGTAATATTTGTTTAAGATGCACACAAAATTTCAGACGGTTATTTCCAAAATTTATCAAGATATGTCTCTTTAAAATGTTCATATTCTCATGAAATCGCATAAAATTTATCAATTTTTACGTTTATTTAGAAATAACTCAAAAACGATTGATAGCGTATTATCAGATTTTTACCCATTTTTTAAGAACAATGTTTACCTAATATCCATACAAAATTTCATACGGGTATTCCAAAAACTTATCAAGATATGAATCTTTGAAATGTTAATCTTCCTAAAAAATCGCATAAAATAAATCTATTTTTACGTTCAATTAGAAATAACGCAAAAACTATTGGTAGGGTTTTCTCAAATTTTTACACATTTTTAGAGAGTTATATTTACTTAAGATCCACACAACATTTTACACGGATATTCCACAAAATTATCAAGATATAAATCTCTGAAATATTCATCTTCTCAAAATATCGCATAAAATTTTTCAATTTTTACGTTTATTTAGAAATAACTCAAAAACGATTAGTAGCGTATTGTCAGATTTTTACACATTTTCAAAGAGCAATATTTACCTTATATACACACAAAATTTCATAAGAATATTCCAAAACATTATCAAGATATGCATTTTTGAAATGTTGTTCTTCCTGAAAAATCGCATAAAATTAATCTGTTTTTACGTTCATTTGAAAATAACTCAAAACCGATTTATAGCATATTGTCAGATTTTTACACATTTTTAAAGAGCAATGTTTACTTAATATTCACACGAAATTCCATATGAATATTCCAAAAAATTATCAAGATATGAATCTTTGAAATGTTATTCTTCCTGAAAATTCGCATAAAATTAGTATCTATTTTTACGTTCAATTGGAAATAACGCAAAAACTATTGTTATGGTATTTTTAAATTTTTACACATTTTAAAAGAGTAATATTTACGTAAAATTCACACAAAATTTCATACAGATATTCCAAAAAATTATCAAGATATGTATTTTTAAAGTGTTCATCTTCTCAAGAAATCGCATAAAATTTATCAATTTTATCATTTGGAAACAACTCAAAAACGATTAATAGCGTATTGTCAGATTTTTACACATTTTTAAAGAAAAATGTTTACTTAATATCCACAGGAAATTTCATACCGATATTCTACAAAATGATCAAGATATGAATCTTTGAAATGTTTATCTTCCTGAAAAATCGTATAAAATTAATTTATTTTTACGTTCAATTAGAAATAACGCAAAAACTATTGATAGGGTATTTTCAAATTTCTACACATTTTTAAAGAGTAATATTTGCTTAAGATCCACACCAAGTTTCATACAAATTTTTCGAGAAATTATCAAGATATGTTTCTTTGAAATGTTTATCTTCTCAAGAAATCGCATAAAAATTATCAATTTTTACGCTAATTTGGAAATAACTCAAAAACGATTGATGGCGTATTGTCAGATTTTTACACATTTTTAAAGAACAATATTTTTTTAATATCCACACAAAATTTCACACGGAAATTCTAAAAACAAATTAAGATATGAATATTTGAAATGTTCATCTTCCCGAAAAATCGCATAAAATTAATCTATTTTTACGTTCAATTGAAAATAACTCAAAAACTATTGATAGGGTATTGTCAGATTTTTACACATTTTCAAAGAACAATGTTTACCAAATATGCACACAAAATTTCACACGGATATACGAAAAAAAATATCAAAATATGAATCATTGAAATGTTCATTTTCCCAAAATATCGAATAAAAGTATTCTATTTTTACATTTAATTCGAAATAATTAAAAAACTATTGATAGGGTATTGTCAGATTTTTACACATTTACAAAGAGCAATGTTTACTTAATATCCACATAAAATTTGACACGGATATTCCAAAAACATGTCAAAATATCAATATTTGAAATGTTGATCTTACCGAAAAATCGCATAAAATTAATCTATTTTTACGTTTAATTGGAAATAACTCAAAAACTATTGATAGGGTGTTATCAGATTTTTACATATTTTTAAAGAGCAATGTTTACTTAATAGGCACACAAAATTTCACACGGATATCAAAAAAAAAAAAATATTTAGAAATAAATTGTTGAAATGTTAATCTTCCCGAAAAATCGCATACAATTAATCTATTTTTACGTTCAATTGGAAATAATTCAAAAACTATTAATAGATCAATTTCAGATTTTTACATATTTTCAGAGAGCAATATTTACCTAATATCCACATCTAATTTCACACGGATATTCCGAAAAAATATAAAGGTATGAATCTTTGAAATGTTCATCTTCCCGAAAAATTGCATAAAATTAATCTATTTTTACATTCAATTGGAAGTAGCTCAAAAACTATTAATAGGGTATTATTAGATTTTTGCATATTTTGAAAGGGCAATGTTTTCTTAATATTCACAGCAAATTTAACTTATATATTCCAATAAAATATCAAGATATATATAAGTGAAATGTTTATCTTCCCGAAAAATTGCATAAAATTAATCTGTTTCTAAATTGAAATACATTTCAAGATATAATTTGTCTTTTGTAATTCTCATAACTATATTATTAATTCTAAATTCTGTTTACTTTCCTAGAACAAAAGCAATGTGATGCAACGCTATCCAGATTTGTAAAATGATGTTTTTTAACATGTGTAACTAGTTTTAGATTCGATGAAGTCGCGATTTGTTAGGTTAGGTTTGGCAGTTTTAAACTGAAACGTGTGTTTTCCACTCCCAGGGTAAGCATGAAGTAAAATTTCGAGTTTAGAAAAGCCTGAAAATTTGGCTCGGGCGCGTAGCGAAGCGGAGCGACCGAGCCAAATTAGGCTTTTCTAAACTCGAAATTTTACTTCATGCGTTACGCGTGTACAACACTGATTTATTGTAAAGTTTAAAATCACACACACATTAACTTGTGTTATAATAACAGACGGTTAAATTTATAAGTATTAAAGATTTACGTGTTAATGAATAAATAATTATTTTACTTGATAATGCAGTTTCTACCTTCGGACTTTACGTTTAAAGGTAAAAACTGCAAACACTGGAACACAAAACTCCAATAGTTATAATAATAATAATTTATTTCTCAACAAGCATAGCCTAATTATCACATAATTTGAAATTATTGACGTAAGTATCATAAATTATAATCATTTTATTAGTGTTTTATTCGTCAATTCCATCTGATCTTCGCGTAACTCAATTTGTAATAATATATTTTTTAGTTCTACTAATAATAGTTTGGCACTTTGTTTACAAAATGTAGATAACTTAAAAAAGTCATCAGGAATATAAATAATTTGTTAAATAGTATACAGTGTGCTCCATTTTATGATTTCCAACTTAAATTTCCTGCACTAAAAAGCTAATTTAGTCGATTTTCACTTTTTCGCCATATCTCGAAAAAAAAAATGACGATAGATGACTCTTTTTAACGCAATTTTATATTGTATTCAAAATGAAAACTTTTGTCTAATTCAATCGTCTTCGTATGTACAAATAATTTTGTAAATGCTATACAGTCTGTCCCATTTTAGGATTTCCAACTTAAATTTCCTGCAGTAAAAAGCTAATTTAATCGAATTTCACTTTTTCGCTATAAAAAATGACGATAGATGACTTTTTTAACGCAATTGTGTTTTGTATTCAAAATAAAAACTTGTCTAATTTATGAAAAACTAATGGTAAGCACAATACAACAAACGAACGGTATATATAAATAATTGGGAAATCAGAATACGGAGGGGAGAAGTGCTTCCTCTTGCCCATATACGTGGGCGCCCATGTACATTAATTAAAAAAATTAGCACATTTTATTTTAGATTCTTTATTAGCGTTCTCAAAAAATGTAATCCACTGGTAATTTACTTAATGACTATTGGACAGTAAATGAAGGGTGAAGCAGCAAAGAAAGGAGACAAGCGCGTTTCTTAATTGATAATAGCCCTTTATTGTGCGACGGAAAGAAAATCATTTAAGGGTAGGAGGCGGGGGGTGTCGGAATCTCTGACCATTGTTATTTTTGCGTGACGAGAAGCGAAAAGGGCACGACAATGGCTAATTTTAAATCGATAATTCGCCCGTTTCGCGAAAGAAAAGGTCCTTTTGCTCGTTTTACTTTTTACGAAAATGATAATTGAATCGCGCGCCGCGCCGCGCCGCGACGAGATTGCAGAAGAAGACGCCCCTCAGAGAATCACTGACCCTTGAATATCTCTCGCCTTTTATTTTTATCACACCCGATCACAGATGAACGACTCTTTCAAACTTGCGATTTTCGATTTCAAACTTTTCATAATTTATACACGGAAAATAGGAAAAATTAATAGAACAAAACTATTACGATTCGTTAACGTATTTAATTTATTTTTGATATTTAAATTAGAGCATTATTTTACTGAAATTGACAAATCAAATAATATGTAGATACTTCTGCCCTTTTCTGTTTTAGATGCCTAATAAAATATGTTCGTCTATTATCCCTCACACGTTGCAATTACATTTATGTTTAATTTTTCGTAGCTTAAGTGGAAGATCAGTAACAGGTTAAGCTGACTGAACTTCGATTACGCTTATAAGTATTTATTTTGTATTTATTTTTTGTATGACAAATAAAGGCATTTATTATTATTATTTTTATTATTATTATTAATATTTTAACTCGGTGAATTTTACTCAGAATCATCTGTAACCATCACAAAAGTGTTGAAAAAAGTAATTTTATAATGTTGTCAATTGTCAATCGTTCAGAATAATAGTTGATTAGAATTGCGCGGACCATAAAACCTATAGAAACCCCCTTTCAATGATTCACATACAGTATAACATTATGAAATACAGTCTATGCGCGCTGTTTCGACCATTTGGCCCCACTGTGTGCCATTTAGACAAGAGAGTTACCGGGATTTGAACTTTCGGGATTGATGCTAGCCCCTCAAGTTTGGATTTTTCAAGTATTTTTCCACTATTCAGATTCCTCAGAGCTAGCGCTATCAATTTAAAAGCTAGCGCCACCCCCACGATCCTAAAACATTTTTAACCCTAGCCCCCCGAATTGAGATTTTTTTATTCAAATTGGGTGGAAAAGATAGCTTAGAGTTAGCTAGAGTTTGGATGTGAATATTTTTTTACCTGATTTATTTAAGAGAATATTTTTTTCATATTCGGCTGGCGCTAGATCTAAGCTATCTTTTCCACCCGATTTGATTTAAAAAAATCTAATTTTGGGGGGTTAGGGTTAAAAGTGTTTTATCATTTATTAGGGTTGTGGGGGTAGCGTTTGCTTTTAAGTTGGTGACGCTTGATTTGAGGAATCCGAATAATGTAAAACAAATATATATCTTTTATGTAAAATAGACAAAAGTACCCCCACGATCCTAAAAAATGATAAAATATTTTCAACCCCAGCCCCCCGAATTAAGATTTTTTTATTCAAATTGGGTGGAAAAGATAGCTTAGAGTTAGCTAGAGTTTGGATGTGAATATTTTTTTACCTGATTTATTTGAGAGAATATTTTTTTCATATTCGGCTGGCGCTAGATCTAAGCTATCTTTTCCACCCAATTTAAGTAAAAAAATCTCATTTTGGTAGGTTAGGGTTAAAAGTGTTTTATCATTTATTAGGGTTGTGGGGGTAGCGTTAGCTTTTAAATTGGTGACGCTTGATTTGTGGAATTCGAATAATGTAAAACAAATATGTACCTTTTATGTGAAATAGACAAAAGTAGAAGCAATTAATTTTAATTTAATTTAATTTATTTACGGAATCTCCATTTTACAATCTATATTTTCATTTACAAAGAATAGTAATACTAATAGTAAAAACATAACATAATTGGTGCGTTAAATTTAAACATGTTACTTCACGTCCCAAAATGGTTCAATAAATCCTTAAAATTATAAATTTATTATTGCTCAACTTTACTGTTGAATGACAAGACAGACAATCGTTAGTAAACGTAAAAAAAAATACATAATTAATTTACTAAATATTTCATGACATATTGTATATATAAAAATATAAATAAAATGTAATATGATGTATAAACGTTTGTATTACAGAATAAATTACAGTGTCTTCGCTAAAGCAAATTATCACAGATGGAATATCACGTAAAGATATATAAAGCAATCATATATGTATTAAGTTTGATAGGGACAGCAAAATCACAATTCATAATCTCTCGCGCTATTTAAAAAAAAGATGGATTTATGGTGAATGCGCCGGGCGCTCAGGGCATAAAACTAGCGTTAATTTTATGACTGTATAGAAACTCAGCCTATAATTGCAATTTTTTATTATTATTAATATGTGTGTGTTTGTGTGTGAGGATGAATTGTAATTTGCGAATATTGCAGTGTCGCGGTGTCACATAAAATATATAGGGCCTGTCTAATAACAGTGCCGCCAATTACTGATTCGAAAATATTCGCCCGCGCGTACGTGTTTGTATATTTGCGGGGGGGTGTTAAGAGGGTGGTTTATGTGGGAGGGTGGGTTTTGTTGAATAACCACCGCCGATGCCATACCAATACCGCCGCCACTGTGTACTTGTCCGCACACATATATTACCACCAGACCGGTCCACTCTCGAGTGCCCTGTTCTGTTTCAGATGCCTAATATTTCATACTTTAACAATTTGATTCGATTCAAATTTAAACGTACATCGTATTTATATAGATATTTTGTTTGTTTATTGTTAAATATGTTATGATACATAATCAAAATATACAGGACTATTTCTCTTTATCTAAATCTCAGACGACAGACGCATACGTTGTATATTTTCAGGCATTCGTTGTTTTTATAAAATCGTTTAAGTTGAACGAGGGTTTCCAATCCCGGATTAAGCATGAAATAAAATTTCGAGTTAAGAATAGCCTTGATTCACATTAAACTTTTTTTATCTTGATTTTTTTTTAGCAGAAATAAGCTGGATATTAGAAAATTAGATAACTTTTGCAATAATGTGTCTATACTGATTTAAAGTAAAGTTTAAAAACGCATACTATCCTCAATTATTGTCATTTATGTATGCATTTTTAAACTTCACAATAATTAGTTGTTTTATACGCGTGGCGCATGAAGTAAAATTTCGAGTTTAGAAAAGCCCAGAAAATTTGTCTCGGGTCGCTGCGCGACCCGAGACAAATTTTCACCGGGCTTTTCTAAACTCGAAATTTTACTTCATGCTTAGTCTGGGAGTAGACAACACTCGTTCCTAACTTTAAATTGAGCTCTATTAAATAAATCGAACAATGTCGGAAAATTTACTACGTACACATTATGTATATTTCAAACAAAAATTCTCAGTATGTAATATAATGTCTTTCAAGTCATAAAAATGAAAATGAAGAGCTGAATTTTACCAAAAATCAACATATATGTATAGACACGCCTATTATAACAAACAAGATCTAAAGCCATGCCTACTGTTGGTGTATACACACCCCACTATAACCAACAACATCTGAAGGTACACCCACTGTTAGTGTATACAAACGCTCACTATAACAAACAACATCAAAAGCCACGCCTACTGTTGGTGTCTATATACCCGCCCACTATAACAAATAAGATCTGAAGCCACGCCTTCTATTGGTGTATACATACGCCCACTATAAAAAACTACATCTGAAGGTATACCCACTGTTGGTGTATACACACGCCCACTATAATAAACAACATCAAAAGCCACACCTACTGTTGGTGTCTATATTCCCGCCCACTATAACAAATAAAATCTGAAGCCACGCCTACTATTAGTGAATTTTACCAAAAATCAAAATACATGTATAGACACTCCTACTATAACAAACAAGATCTAAAGCCACGCCTACTGTTGGTGTATACACACGCCATTATAACAACCAACATCTGAAGGTACGCCCACTGTTAGTGTATACAAACGCCCACTATAACAAATAACATGAAAAGCCATGCCTACTGTTGGTGTCTATATACCCGCCCACTATATCAAATAAGATCTGAAGCCACAAAAAATATCTGAAGGTACGCCCACTGTTGGTGTATACACACGCCCACTATAGCAAACAACATCAAAAGCCACGCTTACTGTTGGTGTCTATATACCCGCCCACTATAACAAATAAAATCTGAAGCCTCAAACAACATCTGAAGGTACGCCCACTGTTGGTGTATACACACGCCCACTATAGCAAACAACATCAAAAGCCACGCCTCCTGTTGATGTCTATATACCCGCCCACTCTAACAAATAAGATCTGAAGCCACAAACAACATCTGAAGGTATGCCCACTGTTGGTGTATACACACGCCCACTATAACAAAAAAACATCAAAAGCCACGCCTACTGTTAGTGTCTATATACCCGCCCACTATAGCAAAAATCTGAAGCCACACCCACTGTTGGTGTAGTCATGCTCAATATAGCAAACATTTCATCATTATCAATACAAATCTCTAAAAATCTGAAAGATGCGTTATAATTTGGACTTTTTGCAGAATAAATATTTAGTTGGAAGTGTGTAATAAACACGCTAATGCATCATTAGCGCTTTTATTTGTATGAAATAATATAAATAGCGCGAAATAAACTGTCAACCAGCATCAGCGAGATCGCCAAATCCGTGGAGTATCGTCGAACTAGTCCAAACACTGATCCGAATTTACAATAACAATCAATCTCACTCCCTGACTCTCCAGCATGTGCGTGCACTTACACACACACACACACATACACACCCACATACACACCCACATACACATATACATACACGCATACACACACATGCACACCAACATACACATATACATACATACATACACGCATACACACCTATATACATATATCATTCACACATTCATACATACATATATACATACACGCATACACACCATCGCACACACACACACACACACACACACACACACACACACACACACACACACACACACACACACACACACACACACACACACACACACACACACACACACAACACACACAAACACACACACGCTGACATACCCACACACTATCACACCATCGCACACACACATACACACTATCACACACACACACACACACACACACACACACACACACACACACACACACACACACACACACACACACACATACACCCACACACACACACACACACACACACACACATACACCCACACATACACACCATCGCACACACAAACACTCACATTCTTGTGTGTGTCTATGTGTTAGTGTTTGGACTGCCGCCTGAAATATCATTCAGTGCAGTGCAGTTTTCCCCATTCCATCCCTGAAACGCACCAGCTGAAATTGATCCTGAAACTAGGATGGCATGCAGGACGTGCGTTCGCTCTGCTCGTCTTTGTTTTGTTCGTTTACAATTGTATGTTGTTATCTCCTTTTTTTCCCATAGGTGTGCGTGTGCGTTTGTGTATGTATTTGGGGTGTGGATAATCGTAAAAGTTCGAGTGAAGTAATTTATGGGGATGCGTGTGGGGAAGGGCATGGCTGCATACAAAATAAAAATGTGCAATTTGCAAAAAGTACAGTTGTGTACAAAAAATATAAATTTGAGGGGAAAATCAATGAATGCAAACGCACAAGCAATTAATGTAATAGAAGCAAATATTGAAAATTAAATCATGTTTTCATCTAAAACTTGGCAATCATTTTATTTTAAATTACACAACTAAGGATAGTATGCGTTATTCAAGACCTTTTAAATTATACAACCAAATATTAGCTACGCGACAAAACCAAATTTTCTGGCTTTTCTAAACTTGAAATTTTACATCATGCTTAATCTGGGAGTGGAAACACTCTTTAGAAGCTTCCAATTAAACACTTTTATAAAATCAACGAATGCCTAAAAATGTACAGAGAAATCCTTACACTTTTACAAATTACACTGATAAACAGATTGTAAAACACCCCTTAGTCACGTGAGTTTTCTTTATTGTTCTTTACTAATTTAGGTACGGGTGCTCATTTGGACCAAAAGTCACCAAATTTTGAGATATCTCATCTCAAAGTGGTCAAAATGGGTCATTCGTGGCATTTTTGTACCCCCAGTAACTAAACTTCTCCTGACTTCTGGCCGGCGAGTAATGACGCGTTTTTAATAATAATAATAGTAATAATAATAATAATAATAATAATAATAATAATAATAATAATAATAATAATAATAATAATAAACAATCTTTATTCCTTTAAAAATATACATAAGAAAGAAAATAAACATATACTTTGCGTCAAGGGAAACACGTATGTATAGCAATGTTATACAATTTTATAATGAAAGAATTCTTCCAAATTATATGGTTCCATTAACAATAGCACATTAATTAGTCTATTCTTGAAATATTTGATCCTATTCTCCATTTTTAGGTTAGACGGCAAAAAATTATAAAATTTCATACACCTATATTCGGGACTTTTTTCAGTGAAAGTATACTTGTGAATAGGGTATACAAAATTTTGTTTGTGTCGAGTATCGTGCTCGTGTGAACTTTTATTTTCAAAAATAGATGCTGTTGTTTCCAAACGAATAGTAGACTTTCTAGTATATATATTGCAGTTACTGTGAGTATACCATTTTCAGAAAACAATGTTCTGCATGAAGCAGTTGTTTTAAGCCCTAACATCGCTCTAAGTGTACGCTTTTGGAGAGTTTTAAAGACACAGATCTATACTTTTAGAATCAAAAAAAGAATACTATTAACCAGCTTAGTTTTTGAACAATCTTGTAAACCGTGAGCCACATTTATATTTATTTTGCCCTTTAAATTAAAAACAAACGGTCTTTCTAGAGCCAAAATGAACGCCCCCGGACATCCAACGGGACGTCAGCAACGGCTGTTAGTCGTTTCGTAGGGAAATTCGAAATTGTCAATTGACGATTGAATTTTGATTGCTAATCGCAATTTCTGATAATACAAGCAAATTTATCATTATTGCAGGGATCCTCTTTATTGATCAACATACAAAAAATTACAACTACAAAATGCAGTAATAATACATGTATTTATAAATTATATAAATAAAATGCGAACGACTAAAGCGTCCTCGTCTTTGCGACTCTGCCTTTCCAAACAAAACAAAAAATACGGCTCACAGTTTTTGAGATTACTCAAAAACTAATCAGGTTAGTTGTATTCTCTGTTTTTCTTCTAAACGTATAGATCTGTGCCTTTAAAATACGTTATTACTCGCCGGCCAGAAGTTACGGGAATTTTTGTTACTGAGGGCCCAAAAATTCCACAAATGGTCCATTTTGACTACTTTGAGATAAGATATCTCATAATCTCGCGACTTTCGGCAGACACAAGCCTTGGATTCGGATTCAGCTTACCCAAATTAGTAAATAATAACAATGAAAACCTACTTAACCATATTGTTGTAAATCAGTGTTATTCTTCATAATTCCATTTGTGATTCGTTGAGTTTTATTTTAAACACAACGAATTCATTTATTTTTTATTGTGTGTTGATTTAATAACTTTTACTTTTTCCAATTAAATTATGATTATACCACCCGCGCGATATTTTTACGCGCTGCATTTCATTAATTAATTCACATGAAAACAGTGCGTACGAGTAAAAAAAACACTAATTGGGGCAAATCGATAATTAACCAATAAAAGTGATGAGCTTTCCAATGTGATAATTGGCGGATTAAAAATTATAATAGCACCTTTTATTCCACACATTGGATGATGCGTATCATATTTTCAGTAAAAGTATATAATTTATTAAAAGAAAATATGTAATAGGAGCAATAATTACAAAAAATATATTTTATTAGTCCAAACAAACACATGCCAGTGTTATGTAGGCAGGTCATTATAATAATCAGTGCTTTGATTATTGAATTAAAATATTGAAGAAAAAATTATTAAATATTGCATCTACATAAAAATAAGATCTACATAGTATAGTATATTCAATAAAATAAACACCTCTAAAATGCCTTGATTTAATCATTTTTTTTAATTAAAGTTAATTATTATGTCTGACAATTTATAAGACAATTCGTAATGCGTGTAGCCATTACGAATTGTCTTATAAAATGTCAGACATAATAATTATAATGTATAATTTCAGAGTTTCCAACCTTTCAATGCACTGTAGAGGTTTTATTTTATCGAACATACATTATAAAAAATTACGATAATGTTTGTATGGATCTCCTAATTGTTTAATTAGTTATACCTTATTATTTTTATATAGATTTTTTAGGATTTCCTTATAGGTATTATTATTTCCATTATTTGTATATTCACTTTTAATACTTTTAAAATAAAGTAATAGAAGAAAAATTAAGGAGTGAAAACATTTATTGGAACTTTTAAATTAAGCACTTTTTTATTTCATTTATTTATTTATTTATACACGGGTTAAACCATTTTTACATTAACTATACAAAAAAATAATAATGTGAACAGGAATAAAATAAATTGCATAAGTGAAAAGAAATATAACCTAAATATATAGTGCATAATGTATCAATATGAAATAAAACCAAAAACACCAAAAAATACACAATCCTATAAATAGAAACTTAAAAGATATACATAATAGCATAGAACAACTTACTATCCTAAAACAAAACAAAAACAAAAACAAAAACATGCTGAAAACAATAATAACTACAGATGCCATTCACATACTTTCAAAAAATATACAAAAAATCAGTTACATTCAGACTTTATAGGAAACTTCTAAAACGTAAATAATTAAATGAAATGCCGTAGAATTTAGTTTATTACCCAATCGCATAATCCTGCCAATGGGGTTATTTAGGTCATAGTTCGTTCTAGAAAACTTAGATCTAAATATAAACTTTGTTCTAGTATGAACATTTGTTGCCCAAAAATTAATTGATTCTAATAATTCATGACAAACAATGCGACTGTTTAACAGGTTATAAAAAAAATGATTGCCTGAATATTATTGTGGTCCAAAAACACAAAAGTTTGAATGTTTTATGTCTTGTATTATGCTTGTATTAGATGACACTATTTTCTTGTACAAGAAAATAGTATACTATTTTGTATCATGGTGTAATGCACAAAATATGACCAAACGCGCGAATCTTGTACAATTTTGTATAATAGAAATAGGACATGTTCGTTTTGGTAATATATTTATTTATTTATTAACCCAACAGACTGTAAAAGTCCAATAACAGGGATGACCCTGTTATTGGACTTTTACAGTCTGTTGGGTTATGATATGAATCATTAGTACAATATAAATACAACACAATATTTTTGTACAAGAAAATAGTGTCGTCTACTACAAACTTTATGTGTCAATTCGGCTCCAATTACTAAAAGAACGGTTCAAATCTTTTAAGTTTTTAAAAACAGAAAAAGATATCAACTTTTTGCGTTCTTATAGCAATTAGAACTGAATCAACAATTGAGACATAAAACTTGCAAACTTTTGTGTTTTCTCAAACACTCTACTGAATTTTGTATTGTGGAGGCTTCTACTTCGTTATACATGTTAATTTATTAGTAAAAAACGTTTTAACTTTGTCTGTATAAGACAATTGTGTTATAGAAACAAAGTTAAAACGTTTTTTATTGACCCTTCTGAATATTTTCAGAGTTTGCATCAATTTAAGTACACTTAGAAGAAAAATTCTCTTGTATATTTCTTACTAGATGTAAAATTGTAATCCGTAAAATTGCATTTTTTAACGGTGCTCAGCGCAATTTCCATTAAAATCGTCGGAAAATAATAAAATCATAAAAACAAAAAAATCCACCTCGCAACCAGCTTTGCAAACAAAAAATGAATTTTTATTCTCTGGATTAATAATCTTCCAAATTTATGAAAAACCTCGATATTTGCGTAGCCAATAAAATGTTGTGTAGTATTTATCATTGAGGTGATTATATTATATTTTTACATTTACCTTTTATTTGTTGTTTATTTTAAGTACTTTAAAATTTATTATACCGAGTGTCTGGGATAAGGGGCGAACATAGGAATTTAACATGTAAAATTAAATATGTGTAATTATTAGCTCCCCTATTAATTTTAGAGAAAAATCGAAAAGGAATATTTTTTAGAGTTTTAAAAACTGAATTAAATTTATCGATTTAATTTACGTTTGTACCAGAATCTACCTCAAAAATAATAAAAATAAGTTCAATAATGTACCATTTATGCAAAAACCCTTGCCATGAGTTTGAAAAATGTCATGTTATAGAGAAAATAATTTTGGAAGTCAGATATCAATTCACGCATTATAATTGTTATGAATAATAATCTGAGTTATTCCAATGAAGAGAGGGTATTCATTATAAAAACATTTTACAGTGGCGTCAGTTTACGCAGAGTTCATGACTTATTTTCGGTTAAATTTAACAATCGATCAATTCCGTCTGTATCAACAATTACCAAGTTTGTGAAAAAGTTTGAAAATACAGCAAGTGTAGAGGCAGATGATTCAAAAGGTATTTTAATAGTCCAATTTCAACAAATATTATTTCAAAAACATTAACCTTACAGGCAAACGGAACAGAAGATGCAACAATGAATTGGAAGAAAGAGTTTTGGGTTTGATAAATGCTGAACCAACAACTAGCATACGATGTATTGCTCGTGAGTGCAACGTGTCTAAATTCTCTGTACATAAGATTCTGAAGAAGCATGGATATCATCCCTACAAACATCAATATCATCAGGAGATACTACTAGTTGATGAAGAAAGCAGGCGTGTATTCTGTGAAATAATGCAGGATCGATCAAACACAGACTGAAACTTTTTGCAGTCTATCTGTTTTACTGATGAATGCACGTTCACTCTTAATAACGAGCCCAACACACAGAACACGCGATACTGGACCCATGAAAATCCACGGATACGTATACAAACTAGAACCCAGTTCCCGCAAAAAATAAATATTTGGGCTAGTATTTTTAAGAATAATATTATTGGGCCATTTAAAATTTATGGAAATTTAAATTCGAATTCTTATTTAGACCTTTTAATCGACCAGGTTGGCTCTGCGTTAGAAGAAGTTGCACGTGAAAATCAGGAGATATGGTATCAGTATGATGGAAGTCGGGCCCATTATGGTTTAAATGTGAGGGAATATTTAAATGCTAATTTTCCCAATTGTTGGATTGGTCGCGGTGGCACTATCAACTGGCCACCAAGATCTCCTGATTTAACACCATGCGATTTCTTTTTATGGGGTAACCTGAAAACAAAATTTTTAAAAAACGCCATCCAAATATTGAATCTTTGTGGGCAGCAATTTTTGTGGATTGCAGATTAATTACAGATAGGCAGTTGACTAATGTAAGGCAGGTATTTTATAACAGATTGGGTTATTGTTTACACCAGATTGGAGAACTTTTTGAGTACTTGCTCAAACATTTCCCATTGGGCGTAGATACAGTAAAATAAAAATTTAAATAAAAATAAATCACGAACTATTTGTAATCTGACACAACTATAAATTATCTTGATAATGAATAAATTATCTTTCTTCCACTAATCACGTGTTATTATTATGAACGAAACGATTATTATTATTTTTTTTTTATTATTATTTTGGTGGTGTGGAAGGGGAAATCCACTTACGGACAGAGTGTGGGACTCCTTCCAGTCAAAAGGCGACTGGAAGCCTACCCACTAAAACCGCTCCCACTTTACCGGCGTCGACTGCTATGGTCATTGGCCGGTCTAGTCTTTTGACATGCACTGACTTAAATCACAAGACAACAATATAAAGACAGGCAAGTCAGGCATGTAAAAACATATAGCTTACATTTAGTATCACAAACTAGGGACAGTACCAGGGTTGTAAATTACCCTGATACCGGAGCCAATCACGACACAACGAGTTACTAGAACTTAAACCTAATATCACAGACAAAACGACATCAGGGTTGTAAATGGACCCTGATATCGGGTTCCTTAAGAAAAACTATTTAAAAACTTAACCTAAATACTTCAGAGTTGTAAACAGACTCTGATGCATTTTACACAGAGAGACATAATACAAGCTAAAAAGCGGCACCGAAGTTGTAAATGGACTTCGATGCCACTGAACATAAACCAAACAGTACAATCAATAAATTATAATATATTATTATTATTATTATTATTATTATTATGATTTATCCTAAACGACAAGCATGCATTCATTATTTTTCATCATTTAAATTTCTTTGGTAGCATTTCGATAATATGGATTATGGTACAAACGAAAATTAAATCGATACATTTAATACAGTTTTTAATACTCTATAATACTCTTTGCGATTTTTCTCTGAAATCGATAGAAGAGCTAATAACCACACATTTAATTTTACATGTTAAATTCCTATGTTCGCCCCTTATCCCAGACACTCGGTATATTGTGATATTACTATTGTAAATTGATGTTTTTGTAAATGGTCCGCCGTATATTAATAAATAATTAAATAAATAAAATATGACATTTGCGAAAACTGCCAAGATTTTAATAAAACAGACGAAAATTTATGAAAAGCGTTGCCATTTTTAAAATTGACGAAAACCTGCGAAATTCAGGAAAATCGTCATATTTTTAAAAATCTTGGAATTTCATTAAAAAACTTGTGACATTTTTAAAATTAACGAATATTAAGGAAATTTACGAATGTTTTTAAGAGTTTAAAAATCAACGAAATTGTTCAAATAATTAATTAAAAACATCGAGATTTTAAAATTAAACGAAAATTTAGGCAATACACGAAAACTGCCAACAAAATTTAAGTTTAACTAAACCATTAAAAAACTGTAGTGTATTTCTAAATTAAGGATAAACTTAATAAAGCTATTAATTATTCTCGAGCGAGTGTCTTCCACTCCCAGACTAAGCATGAAGTAAAATTTCGAGTTTAGAAAAGCCCCACGTAGAAAATTTGTCGAGGGTCGCGCAGCGACCCAAGACAAATTTTCACGGGGCTTTTCTAAACTCGAAATTTTACTTCATGCGCCACGCGTATAAAACACTGACCTATTCTGAAGTTAGAAACGCACTGAACACATTTTTTATGAAAAAATTCTCTTTGAACACAAGTTTATCCGGAAAATTCACCAATATTATCATATTTTTTTCTAATATCTAAATCCTTTTTTCAGGGAATTCGCTGCTCTTATAATTTCCATTAAAATCGTCGGAAAATAAAATAATAAAAACAAAAAATTCCACCTCGCATCCAGCTTTGCAAAAAAAAAATTGAATGTTCATTCTCTGGATTAGTAATCTTCCACATTCATGAAAAACCTCAATATTATTAAAAAATTAGGAAATTTGCGAAAACTGCCAAGATTGAATAAAATAGACGAAAATTTATGAAAAGCGTTGCCATTTTTAAAATTGACGAATATCTGCGAAATTCAGGAAAATCGTCATATTTTAAAAAATCTTGGAATTTCATAAAAAAACTTGTGACATTTTTAAAATTACCAAATATTAAGGAAATTTACGAATGTTTTTAAGAGTTTATAAACCAACTAAATTGTTCAAATAATTAATTAAAAACATCTAGATTTCTAAATTAAACGAAAATTTAGGCAATACACGAAAACTGCCAACAAAATTTAAGTTTAACTAAACCATTAAAAAACTGTGGTGTATTTCTAAATTAAGGATAAATTTGATAAAGCTATTAATTATTCTCGAGCGAGTGTCTTCCACTCCCAGACTAAGCATGAAAAAAATTTCGAGTTCAGAAAAGCCCCGCCTAGAAAATTTGTCGAGGGTCGCGCAGCGACCCTCGACAAATTTTCACGGGGCATTTTTAAACTCGAAATTTTACTTCATGCGCCACGCGCATAAAACACTAAATATTGTAGAGCTTTAGTATATTTATAAGTGCATAATAATTGAATGTTTTATACCTGTGGCGGCATTTTTTGATTGTCTTATTTAGAAAACAGAAACTGTTCAGACATTTATAACACATACAAATCATCTATTGATATTTCTAGTAGACTTTCATTCAAAGTTTCGCCGGAAACTCAAAAATAACGGAAATTATTAAAAATTACGAGTTAATGTTTATAAATAACCATGTTTTAATATTTAATACGAAAAACGAAACAACTCTCTCAAATATCGAAGTTATAAGATCCAAAAATCGAAGCAAAATGTTGAATGAGAATTATGTATTTCGAATACATATGTAAAGTAAATTCAAAGAAAGGTAAGAGGCCGTTACTCGATCCTTGCTGAACCACACTCGCGTTTTGAAGAAGCGTTTAATTTGTTTTCTAGAGAGTGGTTCCACTCCCAGACTGAGCATGAAGTAAAATTTCGAGTTTAGAAAAGCCCCGCGTAGAAAATTTGTCGAGGGTCGCGCAGCGACCCGAGACAAATTTTCACGGGGCTTTTCTAAACTCGAAATTTTACTTCATGCGCCACGCGTATAAAACACTGACCTATTCTGAAGTTAGAAACGCACTGAACACATTTTTTATGAAAAAATTCTCTATGAACACAAGTTTATCCGGAAAATTCACCAATATTATCATATTTTTTTCAAATATCTGGATACTTTTTTCAGGGAATTCATTGCTTTTATAATTTCCGTTAAAATCGTCGGAAAATAAAATCATAAAAAGAAAAAATTCCACCTTGCATCCAACTTTGCAAAAAAATGGAATTTTCATTCTCTGGATTAGTATCGATTGTTTGTATACGTATATATAAATTTAATATGTGTGTATATATATATATACCACGCGAGAAAACTTATTATATATATAGTATATATATATATATATATATTATATATATATATATATATATATATATATATATATATATATGTGTGTGTGTGTGTTTGTATATATATGCGTGTAAAAATTATATATATACGAATATATGTGTGTGTGTAGATATATGCGCAAAAATTGTATATGTATATATATATATATATATAAATTCGATATATGTGTGCAAAAACATCGAATGCAATCCGAACTAAAACCCCTTGCACACCCCTGCGTCCCCCTTGTGTGTGAATCCGCACCAAACTGACATGTATATTTTATCTCTTTCCATTGGTACTTCCGTCCCGCTCGGCCGACGAGGCTAAATTGCAATTTGGACACAACTGCGTGACTGCATTTACGAATACGATTCGTATTGATTTTGATACCGGCGGAATTTAGTATTGCACAAACCTAAACTATATACATATATATATATATATATATATTCACAAACACACACACACGCATACAATATATATATATATTCGATTGATTTTTCGCGTGCGTAAAAAATGTATATGCAAATTCGCGCGAGAAACGCACAAACGCGCGCACAGTGCAACCCGTTCCACCACCCGAGGGGGGGTTGCAGCCCCCCAACGGGCGGGGGGGTTGCGAGTTCGTTTATTTATGTGTGTGCAAACGATTTTAAATGGAATTGCGTCCGATACGCAATTATTATTTAAATAAATTTCTGAATTTTACGTTTGTTGGGTTTCAAAACTAAATAAATTCTACTGTATTGTGCAAACAAAATGTTTGAATTTTTTTTTATTTTCTGTAGTTATTAAAAAACCTTTACTAGAAATATATGCAATAAAATATATACAGGGAGTTTAAATATTAATACATCTTTACTAGAAATATATACAACAAAATGTATACAGGGAGTTTAAATAAATGAATTGTACTGAACAGCACAAAAAAAATTAATTTGTTTATTTTCTGTAGTTACATAATAATCGTTATTATCTGTTAAGAGAAAATAAAAGCTTTACACTTATCAAGTACTTAATAAGTAAAGTAATTCTATTTCTAATTTCTTAAAAAAGTGTATCAGGTAATTTTGAATTATTACATTTTTACGTATATAAAAAACACTTGTTTTGTTCCATGATTTTATTTTCAGTTTCCTGACACGTGTTTCGGTTTCTACAGATCATTCTCAGAGGTTTCAGGAATCTGAAAATAAAATCATGGAACAAAACAAGTGTTTTTCTTCGCCAAATTTGTACATCCGGTTCCATCAAGAGTACACTCTTGGGCTACAGCTCAACAAGCATTAATTATAAGAATATTTATTTAAATAAAAGATAAATATAAACGTAGTATGAAAACAGGAATCGATTGGTATATTTAAAACAAGAAGTTATTGTAATTAAATTGAAATCAAAGCTATAATTTTATTACATAGCATCAATTTAACTTCTGTCATTTCTTTCTATGATCATTACAGCAAATGTCAGGATTTTAACAAAACGCTCAATTTCCTAATTCCACCGAAATTGTTGGTTTCTCGTAATGTGGGCTCATTTAGACGACTAACAATTTGGGCGGGATTTTTTGTTCCTACCTGCTCATCAAAACGAGCACCCACCTGTGACAAATGACATCTGCACAAACCCGAGCCAATCGCTAAACGGCTGGCCTTTTAAAATCCCTCTCTTTCCGCAAATCAAATCGAAATTACCTACCTGAACAAATTGCAGTCCATTTAGAAAATGGCAAAATCAACTAGAGATTTGTATTAATTTATAAATTATATAAGAAACATACTAGTTTTGACTGATAGTCGAAACTAGTAGCCATAAATAAATAATGTTAGTGAAACAATCCAAGTAAATTCCTTTTCTAGTAATTTTAACAAATTAATTTACATATATTCTAATTATATAAAACTAAACAAATTTTAAATTGAACTATTACTGTGGTTTTTACCACGCTTATAAAAGTGGTAAAAATCATAGTAACAGTTTCAGTTAATATCTTGAACAAGTTTCTCATATTTCACGTGGTGAAACATATTTAACTATGATTTAAAAAATAAAACACTCGTTTAAATTTCACATATATTTTGGTTTTTTATTCCAACTAGTTTCGACTTTGAGTCATTCTCCTTGAGAATGACTTAAAGTCGAAACTAGTTCGAATAAAAAACCAAAATATTAGTGGAAATTTAACCAAATGTTTTTCTATAAATCATAGTTACATTTAATTTTGATATGGATTACCACGTAGTAACGATTAAAACCATCGTGATAATAGAAGAAATATTTGTATAAAAACCAAGTAAACTGGTTTTAACATTAATAAAAATAACTGTTTATAGAAATTTAATTTTCTCTAAGGGTTTAAGGTTTCCATTTTTTTCTAACAAAGTATTATCTGTGTATATCTATATTTTTTATGCTCGAGTGAATTATTATGTGATGTGAAATGAGCGTGACGAGAAAATGGCACAAAATGGCAAAACCGCGGACTCTTGGGTTGCATAGAATGGAACGGCGTCGGGTCGAGTAGGCGAGGTCGCGGAATTTAATTGCCACCTTTGGTCCGATGATCACCAATGCGATTTTTTCCGAATGTCACGCATCGTTTGCCCCGTGCGAGAAAGGTGCCATTGGTCGGAAGAAAATTAATTGGGCATTAAATACGCATTTTCTTCACTCGTACAAATAAATAATATAGCCGTT
The DNA here is from genome assembly GCA_932526585.2 of Philonthus cognatus. Taxonomy (NCBI): domain Eukaryota; kingdom Metazoa; phylum Arthropoda; class Insecta; order Coleoptera; family Staphylinidae; genus Philonthus; species Philonthus cognatus. The sequence continues at coordinate 2,815,708 of OW052251.1, forward strand.
TTACTAGGTATTATCGGAAATGTCTTAACAGTTGCATAGCATCAACTTTCAGTATTCCTTGCATAATTCAACAGACTGGAATGTAAATGTGAAATACATTCAATTCATAAATAAAGCAGTACTAACTTTTCTTCTTCATACTTTTATTTGATTTCCATATGTACATTTCTTTAATCTTTAATTTGTTAATTAAATTTGATATTCACGTAACTCATTTTATGAGTTTAATGCATGTAACTTGTAAATTAAATTTCTTCTCTTAAAAAAAAAATATATATATATACAGAGAGTTTTATGTAACACCGAACATTTTCATAGCAAACATTTTTCTTTTAAGTATCCATATGCATACGTTGCACATTTTTCGATGCTCGGTTTATTAAAAGAATTTAATTTTAAGCTTTAAGCGAGTGTTTTCCACTCCCAGGCTAAGCATGAAGTAAAATTTCGAGTTTAGAAAAGCCTGAAAATTTGGTTTGGTCGCGTAGCGCGAAGCGCGGAGCGGCCAAACCAAATTTTCAGGCTTTTCTAAACTCGAAATTTTACTTCATGCGCCACGCGTACAAGACACTGATTTTAAGTGAAGTTCACCTGTTCACAATATTTCAGTGTCTTCAGTGTTTAATACGCGTGGCGCATGAAGTAAAATTTCGAGTTTAGAAAAGCCTGAAAATTTGGTTTGGCCGCTCCGCGCTTCGCGCTACGCGACCAAACCAAATTTCAGGCTTTTCTAAACTCGAAATTTTACTTCATGCGCCACCGGTACAAAACACTGACATATTACGAAGTTTAAAACACACCGCTAAACTTTACATTAAATCAGTGTTTTGTACCGGTGGCGCATGAAATAAAATTTCGAGTTTAGAAAAGCCTGAAAATTTGGTTTGGCCGCTCCGCGCTTCGCGCTACGCGACCAAACCAAATTTTCAGGCTTTTCTAAACTCGAAATTTTATTTCATGCTTAGCCTGGGAGTGAAAAACACTCGCTTACAGCTTCAAATTGAATTCTTTTAATAAACCGAGCATCGGAAAATGTGCAACGTATGCATAGGATACTTCAAAGAAAAATTCTCGTTATGAAAATGTTCGGTGTTACATAAAACTCTCTGTATATATAAATCACGATGGTTTTGACCATTATCATTAGAGAGCTGGAACCGCACAATAGAGGAAACAGAAGAGAATCCTCAAAACATTTGGAAGCTGCTAAAGAAATACGGGCGGAGGAGGTGCCCAAATACTCCCATAGTAAAAGACGGACGAAAATGGTATTCGGATGTTGACAGAGCCGAACGCTTAGCCGAACACTTCGAACAGCAGTTCTCAAACAACGACACCACAGACGCCAGAACTCAGAAAGCAGTGGATAGCTCTCTTAAAAGACTAAGAACCTCACAAACAGAAGAACCGGAAGAAACCATCACCAACGAGGACATAAAAAACATAATCAAGACAATCTCCGAAAAAAAGGCTCCAGGTGTAGACAACATCCCAAACCGAGCAATAAAACAGCTTCACGAAAACGCAACGAACAGAATCGCCAGGCTGGTAAACGGAATACGTGCCCACTCAGTCTTCCCGACGATTTGGAAAACGGCAGTGGTAATTACAATCCCGAAAGGTGGAAAGGACCCGACGAAAATGGAGAACCGAAGGCCGATCAGCCTGATCTCACGCTTGGCCAAGGTAGCGGAAAAAGTCATACAAAAGGATATAAAGAAAATCACACAAGAAAGGAAAATTCTGCCGGTGAACCAGTTCGGTTTCCGCAACCATCTAGCAGCAGTCCAGCAGGCCGCTAACCTGATAGATTCCGCGAAGAAAATAGCTAACAAAAGAGGTACTTCAGCAGTAATCATAACGCTGCTAGATGTGCCTACGATAGGGTGTGGAAACAAGGACTGGTTCACAAAATGCTGACCAGTGGATTCCCACTGTGGCTTGCCAAGTTGGTCGATGATTGGTCGACAGAGAGGAAATTCAGGATCAGATTCAATGGAGCACTTTCGTCATGGAAAATCGCAGCAGAGGGCCTACCACAGGGATCCCCGCTCTCGCCAGACCTGTACAATCTGTACGTTGCAGATATTACAAAATTTAATAAGAAAAATGGAGTCTCACTTTTCCAATTCGCCGACGACACCGCAATCCTAACCCGAGGAACAAACTTCGAACTGGCGAGCACAAGAACAGCAGCAGCCGGAGCAGAAATCCAGAAGTACGCCCGGAAGTGGAAAATTAAACTAAACAACAGCAAGACCGAAGCCATTCTGCTAGGAAGAAAGAAACCGATCAGAAATTATATTTACCTGAACAAGTCAAACAAAATAAATCTAAAAAACAACGTCACCTACCTAGAAATCACAGTGGACAGGAAAATGGATTTCCGAAAGCACGCAAAAAGCAGACGACACCTAGCGAAGAAAAGGGCAAAAAGCCTCCAGAGTCTTCTAAAAGAAAACGGTCCCCTGAGCAACAAGAACCGCGTGAAAGTGCTCAATGCAGTATTGAAACCAGTGGCAGAATACGGCCAAGAGATAGCCGTCACGGGCAGCGAGAAAACAAAACAAGTAATGACCACCACCGTCAACATCCTGATCCGGAGAGCCCTAGGAGCCCCCTACTACGTCAGAAACGCCACCCTAAGAAACGACATCCAAGCGAGAAACCCGATCGAAGTCGCCACCGAAAGAAGGATTCTTCAAATGATCGAAAGATTAAAGAACCACCCGATTCAAGAATTCGTCGAGATCGGCGAGAGCTTAAGTCAATCGACTTAGGCTAAAACTCTCCCCAACAAGGAAAACGATCCAAATCTGCAGGCCCCAATCCCCTGCAGATCCTCCAAAAATCACACTAAACATAGCGAAAGCTGCAAGTTTTTTAAATTAGGAAGAAAAAAATACCATTACTACGTGGTAATCCATATCAAAATTAAATGAAACGACTACTATGTTTTTTACCACTTTTATTTAATATCAGCTGTAAAAAACATAGTAATAGTTTCATTTAATTTTGATATATATATGTATATATATATAAATAATAAACACTCAATTTTTTAAATCATGATTTTTAAGGATTTTAATAACCACGTTAAAATATTTGCGAAGCAAGTGCAGTGAATAAATACAAATTTTTTTAAATCTTCATTTTTATTCATTATAGAAGTCATTTAGTAGTCATTATATATTTAAGTGCAATATACTTTTTTTAAAATCATACGTCTTTTTTATACTACATGTATACTATATGTGATCGATTATGGATTAAATAAGCTTAGTGCAAACGGTTAAAATTTTAATTTGGAGGATTTGTTAATTACCTATTGTCTTCTTTGTATTACAGATCTCATCTATAACTGGAAGAAGACGAAGACAAAAAATGCAGTTTCCTTTAAGTATGGTAAGTTAACTTTTTCTTCTTAGAGCTTTTTTATGAGAAGAAATATTTAGAATTATAAATTGAAATTTTGTTGAAGGGACAAATTTGATTTCATAATTCCAAATGTTCCTTCTTATTAAAAAACTTGTTTTTTATATTAATATATAAATGAGATTGATTTACATATTTCACTTTCCACAAAGGTTTTCTTTCTACTTTCTTAGCTTTAGTTTTCACTATTCACAACTGACAAGAAGATACTTGAAAGAAAATGTCAATTGTTTTTTTTTTCTAAATCAAGAGGGCGAGTGTTTATCAAATTTATCGATATTATACAAAACAGTGATTTTCACCCCTAGACTAAGCGTGAAGTAAATTTTCGAGTTTAGAAAAGCCTGAAAATTTGGTTTGGTCGCGTAGCGCGAAGCGCGGAGCGGCCAAACCAAATTTTCAGGCTTTTCTAAACTCGAAATTTTACTTCATGCGCCAGGCGAGTAAAAGGCTGATTTTATTATATTATAGTGAGGCATTTTATTTGATTATTATAATAATCTATACAATATAGTAATCTGTTCTACGGTTGTTACAAATATTTATAGAAAAACAATAATTACTTGTTATAATTAATCGGAAATTTTGCACTTAAACTCCATAGATGAATGTTGTGTATTTAAGCGCAAACAATATTAAATCCATTATTGAATAATCAGGAAATTGTTAACAATTTGCCTACTTACTAATGTACAATTGTTTAAACCATTTCTTCGGCCGAGTTTAGTAAAGCCTGAAACCAAATGTTCAAGCTCTTCTAAACTTGATTTTTTTTGAGTGTACAAAAATAAATGAGATTTATCTTGCTTTGTTCAGTTGAGTGAGAGTTCGAAACATTAATTAAAACGAGTGCATTTTTGTTTGTGATGATTCTGTCTGTATGCGTTTCGATAAAAATGCACGCGTAGTCCGTTCAACCCTCTCGGACACGGACCCCTGAAAGGGACGAAGGGATGCCGCCGGCTCTCTCATTGAATTATAGATGGAAGCTGTTTGGGGTGGTCGGCATCGGATTTTATAACACGGACCTACCCTAATTCAAACGTGCTTACCTCTCCCCGTCTATCCGCCAGCGCGCTCTTTGATTCCGGCATTTTAAAAACTCAGCCCGAGATAACTACACAAGAATGCAATGTACAGATTAAAATACGCAATTATCAGAAATAAAACACCCGGTATGTCCCAGACCACTACTATCAGGTTTTTTTTTCTAGAAAACGGCTAGTCCTAAAATGTAAAGACAAATACATTTTGAATTGTGGAGGCTTCTACTTCGTTATACATGTTAATTTAACACAATAAAACACTTTTAACTTTGTTTGTATAACACAATTTATTTTTATGTGACTGCAGTTTCGGCAAATTCAGCTTGCCATTATCAAACATGAAGTGTTCATGTTCACTTCATGTTCACTTCATGTTTGATAATGGCAAGCTGAATTTGCCGAAACTGCAGTCACATAAAAATAAATTGTGTTATACAAACAAAGTTAAAAGTGTTCTATTGTGACAAATACATTTATTTGCAGTTTCAAACAAGAATAATTTAAATTCAAAACTATTTGAATTCGAGAATTTACATTTATTACAAATTCGGTATTAGAAAATTGAGTGGCGATATTATTTTTCGCCAAAAAGGTTAACAATTCTGAGAGTTTGCTTAACAATGTCAAAAACTTTAAATTTTTAAATAAATCGGTTAAAAATGGTATCATTGAAATGATCTAAACTTTTGTAGGAAACACAACTTTGTTACTGGCATCCATTTTGACTAATATTGCATTAAAGTTTTTACATTTTATTTTTATACCTAATTTATCTTAAGAGATCGATTCCGGCATTTTAAGACCACGAACGGAGATAAAAATACGGCTTTTGTAGTAAATTTTTTTGTCCAACTCTCTAGGACTAGCCATTTTCTCAAAAATAGACAGATAAGGGTAGTCTGAAATTCCCTGTATAGTATAGTAAATAGGATATCACTATTAGATAGTTTAGGTGTATAGTATTCTACTATTGGTTTCTACGAAACATCAATATTTTCTGTAATTTTAGTGCGTTATATATTGATTTATTTGTGAATGCGCCGGGCATTTCGCATATGTAGTTCTCTTTAAGCACATTAAATGATGAAATATAAAAAAATGAACGGCAAAAGTTGTGAAAACGTGAGAAAAATGAGTATTTATTGTAAAAACTCAATATATTTATTTTTATTAACTGAGCAATACATTTTGAACTGTACACTTAATCAGTGTTTTGTACGCATGGCGCATGAAGTAAAAGTTTGAGTTGAGAAAAGCCAGAATTTGGATTTGGACGCTGCACGTTCTTTAGGTTTTTGTCGACTCGAAATTTTACTTAATGCTTAATCTGGGATTGGAAAACAATTACTGAACAATCAATAACTTTTTCAAGTTTTTCCTTAATTTATAAAAACTCGTTTTATTATTTGTGTCTATTTTAATTTTAAATTAAAATTAAACAGTCTTCGTGAATTTCCATCATCTATATTTTTCTTTTTTTTAATTTAATTTTCATGTTTTTAGTCATTTTTTTAAATTTTCGTGGTTTTCGGTTTTTGTGAAATTCCAAAATTTCATTTAATTTTTACACTTTTGACGGTTTTCAAGATTTTCGGTAATTCTAAAAATTTGGATACTTTTGATAAATGTTCATGATTTTCTAAATTTTCGTTAACATTGACAAACGTCAATGTCGTGAATTTTCAAGAAAGTTTAAATATATTTTCTTGAAAATTCACGACAAACGGCAGCATTTTTAGAGCTAACGAAAATTCGTAAGAAATTTTTCTGTGGAAACAATACAACGATTTTTGCGTGAAATTTTTTATTTTTATAAAAAATTTCAAAAAAATCAAAAACCTTTTTAACAACATCAGTAATAATGCTGGCTAATTATTTTCCGCAGAAAAATATATTTCCACTAGTTTTTGCAAACTTTAGTAACAATGGAAAATCGATAAAACCACTAAAGTCTAACTTTGCGCACTTGTTCTGAGCGCAATTTTTCACCCGTTGAAAATATTTAAGCTCAAATTAAAACTCAGTTTATTCCAAATCGAATGCTTTTTGAATTAATTCAATCGGTTAAGAAATTTAAGCAAATGAACGCTTTGAATGCTTAAAGTACATGTTTGGTTAATGTGAGTTTTTTAGGAGAAATTTTAAATATATATTAAATTTTTAAAATAATTGAGTTTCTTGATAAAACAACGTATTTAAAAGTGAATAAGCTTTAATTTGAGCTGAAGCGCATTTTTTTAACTCGAGAATTATGTCTAGGATAAACGCTCAAAGTCACAAGTTTCACTTAAGTCGATTTTTTTAAATAATTTTAATTCGAGCTGGGTGTGTTAAGATTTTTTTTTTCGGGAAAAAGAACTACCTCACGTCAATATAAATGGTAATAGAAATCTGTGTGATTTTTTTCAGATTTTTTAAAAAATAAAAAATTTCACATAAAAATTGAGATTTTTGTAAGGGGTAGGTATGGAAATAAAAAACTGTTTTCCCGTGAAATTTTTTATTTTTATAAAATTTTCATAAAAATTACAAACCTTCTTAACAATATTAGTAACAATGTTGGCTACTTATTTTCCACAGAAAAAAATATTTACACCAATTTTCGCAACGTTTAGTAACAATGGAAAATCGACAAAACCACTAAAGTCTAACTTTGGGCGCTTATGCCTGGCGCAATTTTTAACTCTTTGGAAACAATTTAAGCTCAAATTAAAGCTCAATTCATTCCAAATCGAATGTTTTTTGAATTAATCCAATCGGTTAAGAAATTTAAGCAAAAGATCGTTTTGAGTGCGTTAAGTACATGTTTGGTTAATATGAGTTTTGTAGGAGAAATATTAGGAATATGTTAAATTTTTAAGATAATTGAATTTCTTTATAAAACAGCATGTTTAGAATTAAATGAGCTTAAATTTGAGCTAAAGCGTTCTTTTTTAACCCGAGAATTGTGTCTAGAAGAAACGCTTAAAGTCACAACTTTAATTTGAGTCGATTTTTTAAAATAATTTTAACTCGTGCTGGTTGTGTTAAGAATTTTTTTCCGGGGAAAAGAACTACCTCACGTCAATATTACTAGTAATTGAAATCTGTGTGATTTTTTTCAGATTTTTTAAAAAATAAAAACATTTACCTAAAAATTGAGATTTTCGTATGGAAAAAAACGATTTTCTCGTGAAATTTTTTATTTTTATAAAAATTTCAAAAAAATTACAAACCTTCGTAGCAACAGTAGTAACAATGCTGGCTACTTATTTTCCGCAGAAAAAAATATTTACACTAATTTTTGCAACCTTTAGTAACAATGAAAAATCGATAAAACCACTAAAGTCTAACTTTGCTCGCTTGTGCTGACCGCAAATTTTAATTCTCTGAAAACAATATAAGCTCAAATTGAAGCTTAATTTATTCCAAATCAAATGATTTTTGAATTCATCCAATCGGTTAAGAAATTTAAGCAAAAGATCGTTTTGAGTGCGTTAAGTACATGTTTGGTTAATATGAGTTTTTTTAGGAAAAATATTAGGAATATATAAAATTTTTAAGATAATTGAATTTCTTTATAAAACAACATGTTTAGAATTAAATGATCTTAAATTTGAGCTCCAGCGATTTTTTTTAACTCGAGAATTGTGTCTAGAAAAAACGCTTAAAGTCACAACTTTAATTTAAGTCGATTTTATTAAATAATTTTAACTCGAGCTGGTTGTGTTAAGAATGTTTTTCCGGGGAAAAGAACTACTTCACGTCAATATTACTAGTAATAGAAATCTGTGTGATTTTTTTCAGATTTTTTAAAAAATAAAAAATTTTACCCAACAATTGAGATTTTCGTATGGAAAAAAAAACGATTTTCGCGTGAAATTTTGAATTTTTATAAAATTTTCAAAAAAATTACAAACCTTTGTAGCAACAGTAGTAACAATGCTGGCTACTTATTTTCCACAGAATAAAATATTTACACCAGTTTTAGCAATCTTTAGTAACAATGGAAAATCGATAAAATCACTAAAGTCTAACTTTGGGCGCTTGTGCTGAACGCAAATTTTAACCCTTTGAAAACAATTTTTGCTCTAGTTTAAGCTCAATTTATTTCAAATCGAGTGCTTTCTGAATTAATCCAATCGGTTTAAAAATTTTGGCAAAAGAACGTTTTGAGAGCGAAAAGTACATATTTGGTTAATGTGAGTTTTTTAAGAGAAATATTAAATATATATTAAATTTGTAAGATAATTGAGTTTCTTTACAAAACAACGTATTTAGAATTAAATAAGCTTTAATTTGAGCTGAAGCGCATTTTTTTTACTCCAGAATTGTGTCTAGGATAACCGCTCAAAGTCACAAGTTTCATTTAAGTCGTTTTTTTTTTTAAATTTTAACTCGGGCTGGGTGTGTTAAGAATTTTTTTCCGGGAAAAAAAACTACCTCACGTCAATATTAGTATTGATAGAAATCTGTGTGATTTTTTTCAGATTTTTTAAAAAATAAAAAATTTTACCCAAAAATTGAGATTTTCGTAAGGGGTAGGTATGGAAAAAAATCGGTTTTCGCGTGATTTTTTTTATTTTTATAAAAATGTAAAAAAAATCATAAACCTTCTTAACATCATTTGTAGCAATGTTGGCTACTTATTTTCTGCAGAAAAAAATATTTACGCCAGTTTTAGCAACTTTTAGTAACAATGGAAAATCGATAAAACCACTAAAGTCTAACTTTGAGCGCTTGTGCTGAGCGCAATTTTTAATCCTTAAAAAACAATTTAAGCTCAAATTAAAGCTCGATTTATTCCAAATCGAATGCTTTTTGAATTAATTCAATCGGTTAAGAAATTTAAGCAAATGAGCGCTTTGGTTGCGTAAAGTACATGTTTGGTTAATGTAAGTTTTTTAGGAGAAATATAAGGAATTTCTAAAATTTTTAAGATAATTAAATTTTTTTATAAAACACCGTGTTTAAAATGAAATAAGCTTTAATTTGAGCTAAAGCGTATTTTTTTAACTCAAGAATCGTGTCTAGGATAACCGCTCAAAATCACAAGTTTTATTTAAGTCGTTTTTTTTAAATAATTTTAACTCGGGCTGGGTGTGTTAAGAACTTTTTTCCGGGAAAAAGAACTACCTCACGTCAATATTAATATTGATAGAAATCTGTGTGATTTTTTTTAGATTTTTTAAAAAATAAAAAATGTTACCTAAAAATTGAGATTTTTGTAAGGGGTAGGTATAGAAAAAAAAAACGGTTTTCGCATGATTTTTTTTATTTTTATAAAAATGTAAAAAAAAATCATAAACCTTCTTAACAACATTAGTAGCAATGTTGGCTACATATTTTCCGCAGAAAAAAATATGGACACCAGTTTTAGCAACTTTTAGTAACAATGGAAAATCGATAAAACCACTAAAGTCTAACTTTGAGCGCTTGTGCTGAGCGCAATTTTTAATCCTTAGAAAACAATTTAAGCACAAATTAAAGCTCGATTTATTCCAAATCGAATGCTTTTTGAATTAATTCAATCGGTTAAGAAATTTAAGCAAATGCGCGCTTTGGGTGCGTAAAGTACATGTTTGGTTAATGAAAGTTTTTTAGGAGAAATATAAGGAATTTCTAAAATTTTTAAGATAATTAAATTTGTTTATAAAACACCGTATTTAGAATTAAATAAGCTTTAATTTGAGCTGAAACGCATTTTTTAACTCGAGAATTGTGTCTAGGATTAACGCTCAAAGTCACAAGTTTTACTTAACTCGATTTATTTAAATAATTAAATTTTACTTCATGCTTATTCTGGGAGTGGAAAACACTCATTTAAAGCTTCAAATTAATTTCTTAAAAAAAGCAACAAATAACTGAAGATCTGGGAGTGGAAAACACTCATTGAAAGCTTCAAATTAATTTCTTTAAAAAAAGCAATAAATAACTGAAGATCTGGGAGTGGAAAACACTCGTTTAAAGCTTGAAATTGAACACTTAAAAAAAAAAAAACATCGAATGTCGGAGAACGTATTATTCCCTGTGGCCGAGCGGTTGAGCCGCTGGTTTCGTCAATCGTTCACGGCGGTGATCTGGGTTCGATTCCCAGCGGGGGCGAGTAATTTTTCGAACAAAAAATATTCGTCCCGGAGGCCATGGGTGTGTGTGAATGTGTTGTGACGTCCAAATATATAGTTATATGTACTTAGTAATAAGTTAAAATAAACAAATGTACACAAATAACAAAAATTGATGATGGCTAATAGTCTCGTAACTAAAGCCAAACACAAAAAAGAATCCCTATATATTGATCAAGTAGTAATTCAGTTTTCATCATTGTCTGGGTACTATTAAAAATTATTACAATAACTAAGTTGCTCCTTCATGCTCATTGTTTATTTTGTTAGGGCGTAGGTAAAGTATCGTACGTTTCTCGAGTGGTATGGCAATTACATACTCGCGGAATACTGCACTCGCCGCTGCGCGGCTCGTGCGCAACATGTCCACTCATATGTAATTTGCTGCATACCACTCTCGTTACGTAATATACTATTAGATATAATTTAAGTATTTTTGTCCACTTAGGTAATATCGCCTTAAACATTCTTACATGTTCTTCTGACTTGTGTTAACTTTACTGTATTGGCACGTATTTAATAAAAAATAGAAGCAATCGAGCGGTATGTTAATTTCATTTATGGATAATAATAATAATAATAATAATACTTTATTTACGGAATAAACCTTTTTACATTATTTCAATTATAATTTTACACACTTATAATATATAATAAACAATTAATATATAAACATACATATTTGATATAATTAATACAATATACTCCCAAGCCCTGTAGACAAAAACAATTAAACATGGTTGTATAAAGATGGATCAATCAGCTTTAATCGTTTTATAAATGATTTAAATGATATACCGTACAGCTCAAAATGTGGTGATACACAAACCAAATTGCATAATTTTGTCATACGACAAAGTGCATTATTGCTTGGTTATTACGATTGCTTGGTTATTACGATGAACTGTTTCTTTAAAAATTAATTATGTTTCTTTAAAAATTAATTATGAACGTGTATTAGATGGGATACATCTGGGTACAGGGTTACAGGCTGGATCAGAGCAATGCTCGACACCAGAACCGTGACAACGTCACTATGTGGCGACACGGTCAAGCTGAGGACTGCCAGGGGATGCCCGCAGGGAGGGGTTCTTTCCCCCTGCTGTGGTCTTTACTGGTAGACGATCTGCTTGCAATAATAGATACGCTTGACGTCGAAGTGCAAGCGTATGCTGATGACATAGTCATTCTTGCAAGGGGCACGGATGAAAACCAAATCTGTGAAGCCATGCAGGAGGCACTGGATGCGACTCAGAACTGGTGTATAGGGGAACGGTTAAACGTAAACCCTAGCAAAACATTAGTTGTCCCGTTCACGAGAAAGAGGATCCTGAAAGTGAGACCTCTTACTCTACGGGGAGAAACCATACCATTTGTGGAGGAGGCGAAGTATCTAGGAATCACCCTGGATAAATCGCTGAATTGGAACTCCCACTTGGACAAGACAATCCGCAAAGCAAGGTACGCCCTGTGGACGTGCCATAGAATTTGCGGGAAGTCATGGGGATTAAACCCCAAGCAAATGTACTGGCTATATGGTTCGGTCATAAAACCAATAATAACCTATGGCAGTATCGCCTGGTGGCCGATTACAACTCGAAAAACGGCCTTATCAAGGCTCTCCTCACTGCAGAGAATGGCGACAGTGGCGGTAACTGGAGCCATACGCACTACTCCATCAGCGGCTCTAGAAATGCTACTGAACCTCACCCCCGTGCATATCCCAATACAGGGCGAGGCCAGATTAGCAATGTATCGATATCACCACGCGGCCCTATTGGATCCGAAGGTGATAGTCTTCATACCAAATGGGCTGTCAACTGCCATTGAGGCGGATGACACCCTAAGTATGAGGACTGACTACGCAGTCACGGACTACTGCGAGGATCAGCCGTACAAGGTCCTGTTCCCAAGCAGGGACGATTGGGAGCGACACAAAATCACCCCAGAAAAGGCTGATTCCTACTGGTACACTGACGGCTCAAAACTGTCCACTGGAACAGGAGCCTCAGTCGTCGGACCAAGGACTGAACTTTACTACAGCCTTGGCAGGTATGCTACCATACTTCAGGCTGAAATATACGCCATTGAAATGTGCGCCCACGAAATCCTTTCAAAGGGTTGGGCGGGCAGGACAATAAAAATATGTTCGGACAGCCAGGCGGCCCTTAGGGCCCTGGCATCTTCTAGATGCTTCTCGCTGGCTGTACGGAACTGCAAGGAAGCCCTCTGCCAAATGGCACAGGTAAACGGGGTCAGTCTGATGTGGGTGCCAAGCCACTCTGGCGTGAAGGGAAACGAATTAGCCGATTCCCTAGCCAGACAGGGGGCGCGTACAGCCTACATCGGACCAGAACCCGCTCTGGGGATACCCCCAGATTAACAGCTAGAGACCGTAACAACGGATGGATGAGACACGAGGCACAGGATTTCTGGCAAAACCGCCCTGAGATGAGACATTTCAGAGCGGTAACAAGTGGACCATCTGCGGCCAGGACGGCCTCATGGTTGAAGCTGAGCAGATCAGATGTTCACACATTAACTGCTCTCTTCACTGGACACAGCCGTCTAAGGCATCACCTTAATAAACTAGGACTAAGAGACACCACTGAGTGCCGCCTATGCCTAAAGGATGATGAAACAGCAGAGCACGTCATATGTCCCTGTCCAGCTGGCGACCAGATCAGGACCACGGTGTTTGGCACACCGAAGCTAAACCTGAAGGACCTGGAAAAAACTTCACCTGACAAGATCCTTGACTTCATCAAGAAGATGGACTTGGAAGGTGAGCTGTAAGGTCGGATGTTCGACCTTAATTGTAAGCCACAATAGATCCTTGCGGTCGCAGTGGAGGGTAGCATAACTACCCACTCACTTTCAATAGAATAGAAATAGATGGGATTAGAAACTTTAAACCAGTCAGTAATTCATTGCAGTACATTAGGCCGTTTACTATTTTGAAAAGAATTCCCAAATCAGATAGAACACGTCTCTCTTTCAAAGATGTCAAGTTTAAAAAAGTTAGCGTAAAACTGCGACTGTAATTAATTCTAAAAATTCCCAATCTAAAGGATATTGACAACAAAAATTTGTTTTGTACCCTCTCTATTTGATAAAAGAATATTATCGCAATAAATTAATTTACAAACTGTAGTAAATTCATTTAAATTTAAGTATTTTTGTCTATTTAGGTAATATCGCTTTATACATTCTTATATGTTCTTCTGACTTGTGTAAACTTTACTGTATTGGCACGTATTTAATAAAAAAAAAAACGAGCGGTATATTAATTTCATCTTTGGATAAAAGAATATTATGGCAGTAAATTAATTACAATCTGTAGTAAATTCATCTAAATTAATTAAATTAGTTTATCAAAATGCCGGTAAAAAATAGGCATACCACCGGTACATTTTGGAGAGCATATTTGGCGATTAACCCGTATTCCGGTTTACCAGTATTCCAATCCCTTTTTGGAATGTATTATTTTAAAATTCCAGTTATGAAGGACCGTAGATTTCCTTGCCATATGTGCATAATAACACAATAATCATCCTAGTAACATAATTTGCTATTAAAGCAACTTTAATTAAATTTAAAAGTAGGTAGTTAGGGATTTTATTTAAAATTGAAATTATTTTAGTTTTGTGTGAAAACTACCAATCGGATCGATCCGTTCGGGAAATTATAATAACCCCCCACTCACACACACACACACATGCACACATAGAAACGACGATGATGTGCGGCATTCGGCGTGGAATCCCGGAAAACCATTTTTCCTCCCCCTTTCCATCAAACTCCCATCCCACCCGAATTTTCCTCCACGTCCAACACAATCACCAGCACACATCGCAAATCTGCAATATATGCAATTGCAATATTGCAACAACCCCCCCGAAACACACACACATGCAGAGAGAATGTCCACGCATGGCTCGTGAAAGCTCTTTGGCACCATCCCATTTCCCAGCGCCTATGTACATGCACCGGCACTTGTACATAACGCCGGTTATGTACTCGGATCCAAACTATGTACCATCCGGTACACACACATTTTCAGCCCTGGAAAATTTCAGTTGATAGCCAACTGCGTTAATATTAACCCTCACTCAAACACATACACAAACTCCCTTAAACCTGTCTATACCTACAGTTAAAAATAACAAAAAATAAAACAGAAAAAACAGAAATTTAAATTACAGTTTTACAAAAAAATCAACAAGGAAAAAAAACAGTTTCGATACATTTAAACAAAAAGGTAAAGGAGTTTTCGTTTTTATATTAAAGTGCGCTTTTGCTGAATTAAAATTTGTGCCCAACGACTAGTATATGTATAAAAAATAAGCAGGTATTTGTTTAAAGTACAATAATGTTAAGTTGAAATAATCCACCCTCGTTTTACTAGTTTGCTCTAGTTTCCAGTTAGTTTCAATGCCGGCGACGGTCGTTTTCCTCGTTTTACTTTCGCGCACCGTCCCATTTTCCCGCTGCTTTTATCTTTTTCGCACCCGTTTCTCTCCGGTTCGCCCCTCTCTCTTCAAGTCCGTCTTGTTCTTGTTCTTAGATGGTGCGCAGTGCGCGGTTTTTCCCCAAGCCGGGGCTTGAGTTTTCCGAGCGCGCGGAAAATTCGTTTCAGTCGACGTCGGGCGGCGTCCATTGGATTTTCCGCACGGCGCCCCGGCGTCCATTTTCCAACGCATCTGGATTTTCCCCTCTGGTTAATTAAAATCGTGACTATTTTCTTGCTTGAAACAGTTTGGATTTTCTTTAATTAAAATTGTGACTAATTCCTCGTCCTCGGCAGTTAGAATAAGCAGTTTTTCTAGATTTTTTTTTTGTTAAAATCGTGACTGATTTGTCTTCAGTAGGTTGGGTTTTCCCTAAATAAAATTGTGACTGTTTGCTCGTCTTCGTCAATTTGAAGAAGCAGTTTTTCTGGATTTTCCGCAGTTAAAATTGTGACTGATTTTATGTCATCAATAGGTTGGATTTTCCTTAATTAAAATTGTGACTGTTTTCTCGTCTTCAACAATTTTAATAAGCATTTTTTCTAGATTTTCGCCAGTTACAATTGTGACTGATTTTATGTCTTAAATAGGTTGGATTTTTCTTAATTAAAATTGTGACTGTTTTCTCGTCTTCGTTAATTTGAATAAACAGTTCGTGACTAATTTCTCGTCTCGTCAGTAGGTTGGATTTTCCTTAATTAAAATTGTGACTGTTTTCTCGTCCTCAACAATTTGAATAAGCAGTTTTTTTCGATTTTCCTCAGTTAAAATTGTGAATGATTTTATGTCTTTAATAGGTTGGATTTTCCTTAATTAAAATTGTGACTGTTTGCTCGCCCTCGACTATTTGAATAAGCAGTTTTTCTCGATTTTCCTCAGTTAAAATTGTGACTGATTTTATGTCTTAAATAGGTTGGATTTTTCTTAATTAAAATTGTGACTGTTTTCTCGTCTTCGTTAATTTGAAAAAACAGTTTTTCTGGATTTTCCTCAGGTAAAATTGTAACTGATTTTATGTCTGCAATAGGTTGGATTTTCCTTAGTTAAAATTATGACTGTTTTCTCGTCTTCAACAATTTGTATAAGCAGTTTTTATGGATTTTCCTCAGTTAAAATTGAGACTGATTTTATGTCTTCGCTGGGATGGATTTTCCTTAATTAAAATTGTGACTGTATTTTCGTCTTCAAGAATTCGGACAAGCGGTTTTTCTGGATTTTTTTCAGCAAAAATTGCGACTGATTTTATGTTTTCAATAGGTTGGATTTTCCTCAGTTAAAATTGTGACTGCTTTTTCGTATTCGACAATTTGTATAAGCAGTTTTTTTTTTTAATTTTCCTCAGTTAAAATTGAGACTGATTTTTAGTCTTCAGTAGGTTGGATTTTCCTTAATTAAAATTGTGACTGTTTTCTCGTCCTCAACAATTTGAATAAGCAGTTTTTCTCAATTTTCCTCAATTAAAATTGTGACTGATTTCTTGTCCTTAATCATTTTGATTTACCCTAATAAAAATTGTAGCAATTTTTATTTTCATCAGAAATTTGCACACGCATTTTTGACTAGATTCTTCTCAGTTAAAATTGTGATTCTAGTCCTTAACAATTCCCTCAATTAAAATTGTGATTCTAGTCCTTAACAATTTCCTCAATTAAAATTGTGACTGCTTTTTTATCCTAATACTTATTTCGTCTGCATTTTCCTTAGTTAAAATTGTGACTGTTTCTTGTCTTAACTTCATTTAAAATCAGTATTTAATACGCGTGGCGCATGAAGTAAAATTTCGAGTTTAGAAAAGCCTGAAAATTTGGTTTGGCCGCTCCGCGCTTCGCGCTACGCGACCAAACCAAATTTTCAGGCTTTTCTAAACTCGAAATTTTACTTCATGCTTAGCCTGGGAGTGGAAAACACTCGTTTAAAGCTTAAAATTGAATTATTTTGAAAAACAATGAATGCCGGATCATTTACAGAGTATACATTTTTTTTTTCTAAATTTTTCTTAGTTAAAACTGTGATTTGCTTTTTATTGATTTTTAAAGAAGACGACAAAAAAGCAAGTCACAATTTTAGCTAATAAAAATACAAAAACAGAAAGCTTCTCTAGTATTAAATTATTTTCTTTTAAGTGTACATTTAGGAGAAAATAATTTAAAACTAGAGAAACTTTCTGTTTCTCAATTTTTCTTAACTTAAATTGTGACTTGTTTTTTTGGCGATTTCTTCAAAAATCAACAAATAGCAAGTCACAGTTTTAACTAAGAAAAATTCAGAAAAAAATGTATACTCTGTAAATTTTCCGGCATTCATTGTTTTTCAAAATAGTTCAATTTTAAGCTTTAAACGAGTGTTTTCCACTCCCAGGCTAAGCATGAAGTAAAATTTCGAGTTTAGAAAAGCCTGAAAATTTGGTTTGGTCGCGTAGCGCGAAGCGCGGAGCGGCCAAACCAAATTTTCAGGCTTTTCTAAACTCGAAATTTTACTTCATGCGCCACGCGTATTAAATACTGATTTTAAATGAAGTTAAGATAAGAAACAGTCACAATTTTAACTAGAGGAAATGCAGACGAAAGAAGTATTGTTTTTTGAAATAGATTAATTTAAAGTTTAAATGAGTGACTTATTTTTCTTATTTCTTTAAAAATCAATAAAAAGGAAGTCACAATTTTAGCAGAGAAAAATTCAGAAAAAAACTGCTTATTAAAATTGTCGAGGATAAGAAAATAGTCACAATTTTAATTAAGGAAATTGTCGAGGAGAAGAATTACAATTTTAACTGTGAAAAATCAAGACAAAATACGCATGCAAATTTTTGAGGCAAAAACTCAAATTGTACGAAAAATCCAGACAAAAATACACATGCAAATTGTTGAGGACAAAAACGCAAATTGTACGAAAATTCAAAATGTTTAAGACAAGAAACAGTCACAATTTCCTTAGTTACAGAAAAATGCAGACAAAATGCGTATTCAAATTGTCTAGGATAAGAAATCAGTAACTAAAATTGCGATTTTCTTGTCCTAGACAATTTGAATACGCATTTTGTCTGCATTTTCCTTAGTTCAATTGTGACTATTTCTTATCTTAAACAGTTTGGATTTTGGCACAATTTACATCTGCATTTTAGTCTGGATTTTTCTCAGTTAAATCTGTGATTCTTTTTTTGTCTTTAACAGCTTTCTTCATTTAAATTGTGACTGTCCTCTTGTCCTCGGCAGTCTGAAGAAGCGTTTTTTTTCTCAATTTATAATTGTAACTGTTTTTTCCTCAGTTACAATTGTGACTGATTTTATATCGTCAATAGGTTGGATTTTCCTTAATTAAAATTGTGACTGTTTTCTCGTCTTAAACAATTTGAATAAGCAGTTTTTTTCGATTTTCCTTAGTTAAAATTGTGACTGATTTTATGTCTTCAGTAGGTTGGATTTTCCTTAATTAAAATTGTGACTGTTTTCTCGTCATCGAGAACTTGGACAAGCGGTTTTTTTGGATTTTTCTCAGTAAAAATTGTGACTGATTTTATGTCTGCAATAGGTTGGAGTTTCCTTAGTTAAAATTGTGACTGTTTTCTCGTCTTCGAGAACTTGGACAAGCGGTTATTCTGGATTTTTCTCAGTAAAAATTGTGACTGATTTTATGTCTGCAATAGGTTGGATTTTCCTTAGTTAAAATTGTGACTGTTTTCTCGTATTCGCCAAATTGTTGAGGACAAAAACGCAAATTGTACGAAAATTCAAAATGTTTAAGACAAGAAACAGTCACAATTTCCTTAGTTAAAGAAAAATGCAGACAAAATGCGTATTCAAATTGTCTAGGAAAAGAAATCAGTAACTAAAATTGCGACTGATTTCTTGTCCTAGACAATTTGAATACGCATTTTGTCTGCGTTTTCCTTAGTTCAATTGTGACTATTTCTTATCTTAAACAGTTTGGATTTTCGCACAATTTACATCTGCATTTTAGTCTGGATTTTTCTCAGTTAAATCTGTGATTCTTTTTTTGTCTTTAACAGCTTTCTTCATTTAAATTGTGACTGTCCTCTTGTCCTCGGCAGTCTGAAGAAGCATTTTTTTTTTCTTAATTTATAATTGTAACTGTTTTCATTTAATACCCAAATTATCGAAGTTATGAATGACTGTATTCTTAACTTCGATAATTTGGGTATTAAATGAAAAAAGTTACAATTATAAATTGAGAAAATTGTAACTAACGAAAATGCCAACTGTTTAAGGAAAACAGTTGGGATTTTCGTTAATTAAAATTGTGACTGTTTTCTTGTCCTCGTGTTATGATTTTTCTGGATTTTCTCCAAATTAAATTATTACTGCGCCTTGCATACAAAACACTCATTTAAAATTGTAAATTTGTACTTTAAGTACTTTTAATGTATTCGGTACTTAATCTACGAGTATTTTATTTTCCAAATACTAGTACTTGACTCAGTTTTAGATCGCAAAATAAACTCGAGTACATTTCAGTGCTTAGTTAAGTTAATTTAACTCTAAATGGTAGTCCAACAATTGGTTCGGTCAGTTGAAACGCGCCATTTCATTTGAGTCGACTTTATAAAATAATTTTAATTAGAGCCTGGTGTGTTTATACATTGTTTCTAAGGAAAATAACTGCCTCACGTTGATACTAATATTAATAGAAATGCGTGTTGTTTTTTTTTCTGATCTAAGAACAAACTACAAAATTTTACCTAATTTCAATTTCAATTTATTGATGTTATAACAAATGTTTTACACAAGTCAAGTTACAATAGATAAATAATAAATAGATGTACAAAAAAAGTGTATAAAATACAGAAGATACATTAACATGTAGTCGAACAAACAAAAATGGTACATACAGATTAAAATAGAAAATATGCAAGAGTATGGGTCCAAAAATACATTGGACATTTTGTAATAATCGAAGCACGTAATTTTTTTTTTACTTGTTCTAAAAATTCAAAGAAAAACCAGTGCTTAACAAGATTAAAAGCAATGTGGGCTACTTATTTTCCCCAAAAAAAAATCTTTATGCCAATTCTTGCAACCTTTAGTACGAATGGCAAATCGGTAAATCCACTAACGTGTAACTTTGAGCGCTCGTGCTGAGCGTAATTTTCATCCCTTTGAAAACTATTGCAGCTCAAATTAAAGCTTATTTTATTCCGAATTGAATGCTTTTTGAATAAATCCAATCGATTAAGATATTTTAAGAGAGCGTTTTGACTGCGCAAAGTGAATATTTTGTAAGTGTGTGTTTTTTAAGAAAAATATTAAGAATATATTACATATTTGGTATAATTAGAAAAAGTTATTAGGCAGCGTATTCATATTTAAATGAGATTTAATTTAAGCTAAAATGCATTTTTTTAACTCATTGTGTTTGGGAAAAGCGCTCAGACTCATCTTATTAAAATCGATTTTTTTTTTAAATAATCTTAATTCGAGTTGGGTATATTACATTTTTGGTATCATTAGAAAAAGTTATTAAGCAGCGTATTCATATTTAAATGAGCTTTAATTTAAGCTAAAATGCATTTTTTTAACTCATTGTGTTTGGGAAATGCGCTCAGACTCATCTTATTAAAATCGATTTTTTTAAATAATCTTAATTCGAGTTGGGTATATTACATTTTTGGTATAATTAGAAAGAGTTATTAAGCAGCGTATTTATATTTAAATGAGCTTTAATTTAAGCTGAAATGCATTATTTAACTCATTGTGTTTGGGAAAAGCGCTCAGACTCATCTTATTAAAATCGATTTTTTTTAAATAATCTTAATTCGAGTTGGGTATATTACATTTTTGGTATAATTAGAAAAAGTTATTAAGCAGCGTATTCATATTTAAATGAGCTTTAATTTAAGCTTAAATGCATTTTTTTAACTCATTGTGTTTGGGAAAAGCGCTCAGACTCATCTTATTAAAATCGATTTTTTTAAATTATCTTAATTCGAGTTGGGTAAGTTAGGAATTTTTTAATGGGGAAAATAACTACCTCGCATTAATACTAATATTAATAAAAATGTGTGTGTGATTTTTTTCAATTTTTTTAAAAATTTTAAAAATTCATAAAAATTGAAATTTTTGTAAGGGGTAGGTATGGAAAATAAAAAGATTTTCGCTTAAAATATTATATTTTTTTAAAAATTTCAAAAAAATCACAGACCTACCAAATACCACTAGAAATAGCGTAGGCTACTTATTTTCCGCAGAAAACAATATTTACACCAATTATAGCAACCTTTAGTAACCATAGAAAATCGTTATATCCACTAATGCTTAACTTTGGACGATTATGCTGAGAGTAATTTCTAAGCCTCTGAAAACTTTTGCAACTCAAATTAAAGCCTATGTTATTCCAAATCAAATGCTTCTTGAACTAATCCAATCGGCTGAGCTATTTAAACAAGGGAGAGTTTTTAAGTGTGTAAAGTAAACATTTTGTAAATGTAAGTTTCTTAAGAGAAATATTACGAATATATAACATTTTTGGCATAATTGAAAATAGTTAAGAAACAGCGTGTTTAAAAAATAATAAGCTTTAATTTGAGCTGAAATGCATTTTTTTACTCAAGAATTTTGTTTCTGACAAGCGCTCAAAATCACAAGTCTTATTTAAGTCGATTTTTTTATATTATTTTAATTCAAGCTGAATATACTAAACATTTTTTTTCTAGGTATAATAACTACCTCACATTGATACTGGTATTTATAAGAATGCGTGTGATTTTTTTAAATTTTTTTAAAAAATCAAAAAAAATTCATAAAAAGAGAAATTTTCGTAAGTGTATGAAAAAAAAAAATAATTTTCGCGTGAAATATTTTATTTTTTTTTTAATTTCAAAAAATTCCAGACTTACCTAAATAACATTATAAATATTGTACCGCAAAAAAAAATATTTACACTCATTTTTGCAACCTTTAGTAACGATGGAAAATCGTTAAAACCACTAAAGTCTAACTTCAGGCGCTTGTGCTGAGCGCAATTTTTATCCCTTTGCAAACGATTGTAGCTCAAATTAAAGCTTGCTTCATTCCAAAGCGAATCCTTTCTAAATTGATTCATTTGGTTGAGGTATTTAAGCAAGGGAGCGTTTTGAGTGTGTAAAGTGGACATTTTGTAAATATAAGTTTTTTAGGAGAAATATTAAGAATATATCAAATTTTTAGGATAATTGAAATAAGTTATAAAGCAGCGTGTTTAGAATTAAATAAGCTTTAGTTTGAGCTGAATTGAATTTTTTTAACTCAAGAATACTACTTATTTACCGCAAAAAGAAAATATTTACACTAATTTTTGTAACCTTTAGTAACGATGGAAAATCGTTAAAACCACTAAAGTCTAACTTCAGGCGCTTGTGCTGAGCGCAATTTGTATCCCATTGCAAACAATTGTTGCTCAAATTAAAGCTTGCTTCATTCCGAAGCGAATCCTTTCTAAATTGATTCAATTGGTTGAGGTATTTAAGCAAGGGAGCGTTTTGAGTGTGTAAAGTGAACATTTTGTAAATATAGGTTTTTTAGGAGAAATATTAAGAATATATCAAATTTTCAGGACAATTGAAATAAGTTATAAAGCAGCGTGTTTAGAATTAAATAAGCTTTAGTTTGAGCTTAATTGATTTTTTTAACTCAAGAATCGTGTTTAGGACAAACGCTCAAAATCAGAAGTATAATTTGAGTCGACTTTTTTTAAATAATTTTAATTCAAGCTGGGTGTGCTAAAAACATTTTTTTGGAAAAAATTACTATCTAATATTGATTCTAATAATAATAAAAATGCTTGTGATTTTGTTCAAGTTTTTCAAAAATCAAAAAATGTTACTTAAAATTTGAGATATTTGTAAGGGATTTTCGCGATATTTTTTATTTTTGTAAAAATTTAAAAAAAAATCACAGACCTTCTAAACAACGTTAGAAATAATTCGGGCCACTACTTTTCGTAGAAAACAAAATTCACACGAATTTTATTAACTTTTAGTAACCATAGAAAATCCTTATCCTTATATCTTAACTTCAGACGCTTCTACTAAACGCAATTTTCAACACTTTGAAAACTTTTACAACTCAAATTAAAGCTTGTTTTATTCCGAATCGAATGCGTTTCAAATTCGACGCTTTTTGTTCTAATACATGCGTCGCATAGATGAGGAGAACTAAGTCCAAATCGCATCTGATTCCATCCACGAAAAAAAGTAATTTCAATTTTAAATTTACTAAAGGTTTAGTAAATTAAGTTAGCTAAATATTACTCATTGATCCATTTGTGATCAGATTGTAATTATAGTAAAATACAACTAAGTGTTTTGTAAATAATAAAAAAAAAAAATTATTTGGGTGTAACAACAAATTGAGAAAATTTAAAATTAATATATACATTTAAAAATATCTAGTACTATTCTATAGAAACAGTTGGTGAATTTTCTGTACAGCATTTGGTGTTGTGAATCCAATTACATATTCGCAGTTTCCCAGTCGGACCAAAATTGAATTACAATAATTAATTATTCAAATCATCGTTTGTATTAAAACAATTAAAGCGAACCAATCGAACGGGCTCAGGCTTGCCCACTACTATCAACCGCGCCCTGATATTTATTTACGCATTTAGTTTTTATTTTCATCGTTATTGTTATTACAATCAATACGAACGGAATTTACAACTAATGAATTTAGAGAAATGTGAGTTATTTAATTTGATTTGATGAATGAATTTGATGAAAAATAGTATGAAATTATCCCTTTTTTCCCATTGTCTGTATAAAATTGTGTTTTTCCGTATTTTTTTCAAAATAAATAAATAAACAAAATCAGACAAGCCAGTGAAATTATTACAAAAATTAATTTGGTTCATTAAACATAAACTGTTAATGTAAACATAAATTTGTATAAAGAAACCGTTTTAACGTTTCAGGATTAAATCAGCTATAAAATGATATGTTTGTTTAATTAAGAAGCACAAATTTTCTTTCAGCAATTGAATTTATGACTTTTCTTCCCTGAACTCGTAGAAAATTCCTCATTTATCTAATGTTGGGTAATTTCTTTGTTTCAGCAACCATTTGAAAACACAGTACAAAATTACAAATCGTGATATATTTAAAAAACAAAAACAAAACCAAAAAACAAATAATCTTGGCTATATCGTTCCTATTTTATAAAAAAATAAGCACCAATTTAACGCAGGGAAGCTACGCGAAAGAAAATAAAAAAGAACAAATCAATCTATAATAAATAATAGTTAAAAACAAAAAAAAACTTTTAAATTCTCAAAGCACAACATTATTTCTTATAAACCAAAAAAGAAAACCAACAATTATAATTTCGATTATTTCGTTTCGACATAAGGGCTAATTCAACAACAACAACAACAACAACAACAAACAACAACAACAAACGAATGTTCGAAGAAGTGGAAACAAGAAGAATCGCAGATTCGTGTTAAACTCATTGAAAACGCGTCGGGCGTGAAATTAACAACAAAATAACTTAACATCAACTTTTAAACAAATAAATAAATAGCGTATTCAATGGTTTAACAGCGGAGGCGGTTTTTGGATAAGAACTGAAAGTTTAATAAGAACATCGAGTTACGGACTGGATTCAATTCGATTCGGATTAAAGATAAATAAAGTGATAACACTCGCACTTAGAAAATTAAAAATAGGGCATAAATAATAAATTGAAATCCATCCGAAATAATATAAAATTTTAGTTTGAAATCATTTTCAAGAAGTTTTGATTTATTTAAAATTTGCGCGTTTAAAAATAAAACGAACGGACATTTTAACGTTAAAATACTTTAATTATAATCGCGTTGACTCAATAAACAAAACAGTGAATTGAATAATTGTAATATTAACGTTAAATAAATCTGAACTCAACAACAAAGACTTTGTAACGTCTTAACTTGATAACAAAGACTTTGCAACATCTTAACTCAACATCAAAGACTTTGTAACGTCTTAACTCAACAACAAAGACTTTGTAACGTCTTAACTCAACAACAAAGACTTTGTACGGTCATAACTTGATAACAAAAACTTTGTAACGTCTTAACTCAACAACAAAGACTTTGTAACATCTTAACTCAACAACAAAGACTTTGCAACGTCGTAACTCAGCAACAAAGACTTTTTAACGTTAAATAAAAAAGCAATTACTTCAAGTATAATAACCGTATGTGAAAAAAAAACTATAGTTTTTGTACGTTAAAGAAAAAACAACCTACAGTTACATCAAAACAGAAACGATAATAACTGTGTGTTGTACCAAAAAACAAACAAAAAAACACTATAGTTATTGTACGCTAAAGAAAAAACAACACTATAGTTATTGTATGTTAAAGAAGAAAAAACCTATAGTTACTTCGAAACAAAAACGATAATAACTGTATGTTGTACCAAAAAAACAAAAGAAGTACACTAGAGTTATTGTACGTTAAAGAAGAAAAAACCTATAGTTATTTCAAAACACCAACGATAATAACTGTATGTTGTACCAAAAAACAAAAGAGGAACACTATAGTTATTGTACGTTAAAGAAGAAAAAACCTATAGTTATTTTTAAACAAAAACAATAATAACTGTATGTTGTACCAAAAACTACTATAGTTATTGTACGGTTACGAAAACAAACGTATAATTACTTCAAAACAAAAACGATAATAACTGTATGTTGTATCAAAACAACTGTATGTTCTACCAAAACAAACAAATAGTTATTGTGCGTTACAAAAAATTAACTTATAGTCGTTTATCTAAATAATTGTGATTTTCACGTTGAATAAGAAGAAGAAATCAAGAACCTAAAGACTTTCCAACGCTGAAAAAAAA
The DNA here is from genome assembly GCA_932526585.2 of Philonthus cognatus. Classification (NCBI taxonomy): domain Eukaryota; kingdom Metazoa; phylum Arthropoda; class Insecta; order Coleoptera; family Staphylinidae; genus Philonthus; species Philonthus cognatus. The sequence goes on from OW052251.1 coordinate 2,841,629, forward strand.
ACATTTATGGATAAACCACTGTAAAAAAAAACAACTGGAGTAACTTATACAAACAATTCAATTCAACGCGACTTATAAACGAAAATAAAGGACATTTTAACGTTACAATCCCACCCAAACAGATTTTAAAAACGATTGTGATCTTCGCTTATTTACAAAACAATTGTGATTTCTAAAGTTTTCCTCCTTTCGCGCAAGCGAAAATAAATACAAGGGCTAAACGGGCTAACAAATTTTTAATTTAAACAAATAAAGACTATATAATATATAAGTGTATATAAGAACATAAATAAATAACTATAAGTTTTGCGTTATCTAATCTATCTATCAGTATATATGTTACAGTGTGTACTAGCCGATTTTAATTCCGAACAAAAAACAGTTAATTGAAAATCAATCAGGAGATAATAACGCAAAGTGTGATAGTAAACGGACTTTAACTTTTCAAATTTCCCGCGTTTATTGAATAGTAAACGGACTTTAACTTTACAAATTTCCCGCGTTTATTAAATAAAAAACGGACTTTAACTTTTCAAATTCCCCGCGTTTATTGAAGACGTTAAGCTTACGTGTGTACAGTATAAACAGACTTTTGAATTTTAAGCTTTGTAGTCTAAATAAATAAAGAAGTATACGTGTGTACAATATACTAAAGAAAACAACTTTTGAAATTCCAGCTTTATACGGTACGTGTGTACAGTATAAACGAAATTTTGAATTTCCAGCTTTATTTCTGAATAAATAAAGAAGTATACGTGTGTACAATATAACAAAGAAAACCACTTTTGAATTTCCCGCTTTCTACAGTACGTGAGTACAGTATAAACAAACTTTTAAAGTTCCCGCTTTATTTCTGAATAAATAAAGAAGTACTCGTGTGTACAATATAATAAAGAAAACAACTTTTGAGCTCTAAGCTTTAAATCTAAATAAATACAAAAGTATACGTGTGTACAATACAATAAAGAAAACAACTTTTGAATTTCCCGCTTTATACGGTACGTGTGTACAGTATAAACAAACTTCCGAACTTTCACCTGTATTTCTGAATAAATAAAGAAGTGCTCGTGTGCACAATATAGTACAGAAAACAAACAAGCGTTAAACTTAAAACAATTGAATTTCCCGCTTTATTTCTCAATAAATAAAGAAGTGCTCGTGTGCACAACATAATAAAGAAAACAAACAAACGTTAGACTCAATACTTTTGAATTTCCCGCTTTTTTTCTGAATAAATAAAGAAGTACAAGTGTGCGCAGCATAATAAAGAAAACAAACAAACGTTTTATTCAACACTTTTGAATCTCCCGCTAAATTTCTGAATAAATAAAGTGCACAGTACAATAAAGAAAACGAACGTTAAAAGAAAAACAATTCCTCAATTGTGTAAATCCACATCTATCTGTAATTAACGGATTTAATAATTTGAAATTTCCCGCGCTTAACCTGAACTTAATTTAGAATAATTTAAAAATTTAAGTGTGTACAATAGATTAAAGCAGTAACTGATACTTGTGAAATAATTTCAACTAGGGATTTGACAAATAGATTTCTTTAACTAGGGATTTGACTAATAGACTTCTATTTTAAACTTCCCGCCATTTCCTAGATAAACTCGATAAAACATTTGACAGGTGTGCAAGAAAAATAACTTAAACTACAAACTTGATTATTTAATCAAAGTGATTGAAAGTTCAATCTATCAGTAAAAATCAACTCCGACTTTCACTGAACTTAAAAACTCACAAAATAAATCAAATCTTTCTCTTTTTAATAATAAAAGCAAATAAAGAGAGTTTCCAATTTTGAAATAGCACAAAAATTAAAGTATTAATTGAGAAGAAGACGAATTAAAGTGTAAGAAAAATATTTGAAACTACCAATAGATACCGATTTTTAACTTCCCGCCATTTCCTCGATAAACTGGATAAAACATTTGACGTGTGTGCAAGAAAAACATCTGTTATAAGACACAAATAAATATTATTATTATTATTATTACTATTATTATCTGAAACTACAGACTTGTTTGTTTAATCAAAGTGATTTGTTTAATCAGTAAAAATCAACTCCGACTTTTCACTGAACTTAAATCTCACAAAATAATTCAAATCTCTCTCTTTTTAACAATAAAACCAAATAAAGGGAATTTCCAAATTTTAAATAGCACAGAAATTAAACTAACCAAAGTTAAACATACAAAATAATTCAAGTTTTTCTTCTCTTCATCAGTAACAGAAAAAACGGAACTTCCAAGTTTGAATTAACTTGGAAATTAAATTTAACAAAGTAATAACTAAGGTTGAATTATTCATCACAGAATAATTCATATTTTTACCTGAAATTAAGCAAACTGAATTTTCAAACTTGATTAAATTGAATTTCCCGCCAGAAAATTACATACCTCTAGCCTTTATTTGAAATATTCCCGCCTAAAATTTAAATAATCTCAATAGGCGTTTGTTGAGCTGAATTTTGCTTAAATTTTAGATTACTTTGCAATTTTAAGGCACTTGAGTGTTTATTGAAGTTATACATCACAGAATAATTCATATTTTTACCAGAAATAGAGAAACTGAATTTTCAAACTTGAATAAATCGAATTTGCCACCAGAAAGTTATAAACCTCTGGCGTTTATTTGAAATATTCCTGCCTAAAATTTTAATAATCTCACTCGGCGTTTGTTGAGCTGAATTTTGCTTAAATCTTAAATAACTTTACAATTTTAGCGCACTTGAGTATTGATTGAAGTTATACATCACAGAATAATTCATATTTTTGCCAGAAATAAAGAAATTGAGCTTTTAAACTTGAATAAATTGGATCACATCACAGAATAATCCATATTTTTGCCAGAAAAAAAGGAAACTGAACTCTGAAACTTGAATAAATTGAATTTCCCGCCTGATAACTACACACCTCAGTCCTTTATTTGAAATATTCCCGCCTAAAGTTTGAATAATCTTACGAGGCGTTTGTTGAGCTGAATTTTGCTTAAATAACTTTGCAATTTTAAGGTACTTGAGTATTTACTGAAGTTATACATCACAGAACAATCTATAGTTTTGCCAGAATAAAAGAAATTGAACTTTCAAACTTGAATACATTAATACACATCACAGAATAATTTTTATTTCTATCAGAAAAAAAGAAATTGAGCTTTCAAACTTGAATAAATTGATGCACATCAGAGAATAATTCATATTTTTGCCAGATAAAAGGGAAACTAAACTTTTAAACTTAAATAAATTGAATTTCCCGCCAGAAAATTACATACCTCAGGCCTTTATTTGAAATATTCCCGCCTAAAATTTGAATAATCTCAATCGGCGTTCGTTGAGCTGAATTTTCCTTAAATAACTTTGCAATTTTAAGACACTTGAGTGTTTATTGAAGTTGTAATACATATTTTTGCCAGAATAAAAGAAATTGAGCTTTCAAACTTGAATAAATCGACACACATCGCAGAATAATTCGTATTTTTGCCAGAAAAGAAGAATAATCCATATTTTTGCCAGAATAAAAGAAATTGAGCTTTCAAACTTGAATAAATCGAGACACATCGCAGAATAATTCGTATTTTTGCCAGAAAAGAAGAATAATCCATATTTTTGCAAGAATAAAAGAAATTGAGCTTTCAAACTTGAATAAATCGACACACATCGCAGAATAATTCGTATTTTTGCCAGAAAAGAAAAAATTGAACTTCCAAACTTGAATACATTAATACACATCAGAGAATAATTCATTTTTTTGCCAAACTGAACTTTGAAACTTCAATAAATTGAATTTCCCGCCAGAAAACTACAAATCCCCCGCCTTTATTTGAAACATTTCCGCCTGAAATTTGAATAATCTCACTCAGCGTTTGTTGAGCTGGATTTTGCTTAAATAACTGCAATTTTCAGGCACTTGAAAAACCGATTTTCTTGTGTAGAAAAGAATTATTAACTAAAACTTAATGTTCCTGAAATAATTTGAATTTTTTAAGACAATTCGAAAAGAAGTATCGATTCGATAGTCTTAAAAATATTTGTATAACTCATTGCGAAAATTCAAGAAGAATTTTGCATACACTAATATTTTAATCAACCTTAAATAAAAGGAACAGAAATCACGAAATTGTACACAGATTTTGCAATTTAAATTAAAATCCTTATAAAAATAAGCAAACTTAAAATTAAAATCCTAAGTATACGCTATTCAATTCTTCAGTTATAAAACTATACGAAATTGAAAATTGAAACTGAAGCACTAATATTTTAATTAATCCTAAATAAAAGGAACAAAAATTACGAAATTGTACACAGATTTTGTAATTTAAATTAAAATCCGCATAAAAATAAGCAAACTTAAAATTATAACCCTTAGTATACACAACTCAATTCTTCAATTGCAAAACCATATGAAATTGAAAATTGAAAGTGAAGCACTAATATTTTAATCAATCTTAAATAAAAGGAACAAAGATAAAGAAATTGTACACACATTCTTTAATTTAAAATCCACAAAAAAAACGAAATTGTACACAGAATCTTAAATTAAAATCCATATAAAAAAATAAGCAAACCTAAAATTATAATCCTAAGTACACACAATTCAATTTTTCAATAATTAATTGAATCTAAAGCAGAAATAGAATTGTAATCCCATTACGAAATAGATTAAATATTAATTGTTTAAACTTAATATAGAATAATTAATATTAAACTTAAATAAAAAAAAGAACAATTATTGTACACACATAAAAACATACATGCTTTGTTTATTTAGAGAAAATAAACAAGCTGATACAAGAATTTAATTAATTCGTCTTAAATTAAAACAAATCTGTACACACACACACTCAGAAAAATTAAATAAAGTGAATTATTTGAACTCAGAGAAATTAAATAAAATAAAATATTCAAACTCCGAAAAATCAAATAAAATAAATTGTTAGAACTCAGATAAATTAAACTAAATAAAATATTTGAACTCTCCCTCCTCAACCCCGCGTATAATTCTCAGTACACACTAAACTGAAAACAATTTAATTTCACTCGAAATAATACAAATATAAAAAAACCATCCCCCCTACTTTTGCGTTAAACATTTAACAATTTGAATTTCAACAAACTTGAAACATAAAGCGTTTTGGTGTGATAATAATAATAATAACAATAAATTAAGGACCCTAGTTTATAATTTCTCTGCGCCGCCTCTGATAAACAAACAAATTCCAAACGAGAAAGAAACGAGTAAATTCTAAAACTATTTAGCCAAACCACACGTAAAAAAAAGCAAAGGTATTTTTCCAAATAAAACATTTCGACTATAGTGCCTTAAAGTCGGCCTTAATATCTCTTCCTATTAGCAAAAAACAAAAAAATCGTTTAAAAAAAATTAATAAAAAGAAAATAAAAAAGAGTTAAGCAGAACACGGACAGAAAAGCAACAAATTTGTATATTATTATTAATTAATAAAAGTAATAAGTGAATAAAGCGACTCACCCTGCACCCAATCCTCATAACCCCCCTCGCATATTAAAAATAAATTCAATCACGTGGCTTATCTTTGGTAATTAATTAAGGAACAAAATTTAAACTAACCCAAAAAACGGTGTTATTTTTAAATAAAGTTAAGTGGATTAAAATTGATTAATCGATAAAGAGTACAAAATTCTAATTCTTGTTGAGATTTTTTGAGAGAAAAGCTAAATTTTTCTAAAAAATTTTTTTTTAAAAAGTAACAACTAATCGGTTTCTTTTTAAACCAATCGTGACTAACACTTAAATATAAAAACATTAAAAAAAAAAAAACAACGGACTATTTCGTGTACACCGGAAAGAGACTTTACAGACACGGACCCGATCACTGAGATTTGGTTTCTCGACGACCGAAGAGTTTGGGTGAGTTGTTTTTTTTTTTAGTTTCTGTACGAAAACAGATTGATTGAGTTCGGCTTAATGCCGAACCATTGATTGGTTGATTGATTGAGTTGTTCTCATGCCGAAAAAAATGCACGTTTAGAAATTTGCATGTTTGTTCTATGTTTGTACAGTTCTATTTAATAAAAAAAGAGTAGAAGTACTGAACCAGATTTCAACAGTAATACGCATATGCCAGAATCGCATTTTAAAAACTAACAAGTGTCTATAAACTGTCGGCATCCCGGTAGGTTCTGACTTTAGAAACATACATAGAGTAGACGGAATTTTTTTTGTACGGTTGTCCAGAATGCTAATTGAATGATAGAATAAATTTGAGGTTATGGTAAGCTATGTGTTGACAGCCAGTAGTGCCAATCTATTCTTAAATTCAAAGCCTACTCGAAATCATTTTATAAATGATGGCACGGCAGATGTTTGAAATTAAAACCGTTGCCATAAAAACCAATTAAATTATGACCCACATTTACAATGTAAAACAGTAAGTGTACGCTTATTTTATTGAATAGAACTGTGCGTCGACTTTTAAAAGGATTAATTAATTATTCGTTTTATAAAATAAAGGTAAGATTTTAAGTGGGAATCGCAAGAGTAGACACTTTTTAAAAAAAGGTGAGATTTTAAATGGGAATCACAAAAATAAACACTTTGTACACCGATTTTTAAAGGGAAGGTAAGATTTTGAGAGGAAATCACAAAAGTAGACACTTTTAAAAAGAACGTTGAAATTTTAAGTGGGAATAAAAAAGTAGACTCTTTATACGTCGATTTTTAAAAGGAAAGTAAGATTTTGAGGTGGAGAAACAGAAGTAGATACTTTTTAAAAGAAAAATGAGATTTTAGGTGGGAATCACAAAAGTAGACACTTTGTACGTCGATTTTTAAAAAGAAAAGTGAAATTTTGAGTAGGGATCACAAAAGTAAACATTTTTTTTAAAAATAGGTGATATTTTAGTTAGGAATCAAAATCTCAAAATCTCACCTTCCTTTTAAAAATCGACGTACAACGTGTCTATGTACGTCGATTTTTAAAAGGAAGGTGAGATTTTTAGTACGAATCACAGAAGTAAACACTTTTTAAAAGAAAGGTAAAATTTTAAGTACGAATCACAAAAATAGACACTTTGTATGATGATTTTTAAAAGAAAAGTGAAATTTTTAGTGGGAATCACAAAAGTAGACACTTATTAAAAGAAAGGTAAGATTTTAAGTGGAAATCGCAAAAGTAGCCACTTTGTAGGTCAATTTTTTAAAGGAAAGTGAGATTTTGAGTGGGAATCACAAAAGTAGACACTTTTAAAATAAAGGTGAGATTTTAAGTGTAAATCACAAAAGTGAAAACTTTGTTCGTCTATTTTTAAAAGAAAGGTGAAATTTTGAGTGGGAATAACGAAAGTAGACACTTTTCAAAAGAAAGGTGATATTTAAGGTGGGAATTACAAAATTAGACACTTTGTACACTTCTGTGCAATAAAATTACAAAACAGTCTCATAATTGATAATTTAATTGCCCAGCAGTAGTTTCAATAAATGATAAAACACCATAACTTAAAAATAACGCCCTTATTAAAAAAGCAAAATCAAGACCTTTTAAAAAAAAGCTCGTAATAAATACAACAAAGCCGACATAGAAAATCCATCTTCTATTTTACTTAGAGTACGAATTTTTGAATTGTTGTCTAAATGACGCAGCATTTTGACATTAAGGAAATTGGCATATTTACATATTTTCGTAACTAGGAACACATCATGTCTGTTTTAAACTATAACATATTTTGTGTGCTTCATTTTATTGCACAGAAGTGTACGTCGATTTCTAAAAGAAAAGTAAGATTTTGAGTGGAAATTATCAAAGTAGACGCTGTTTAGAAATATCCCGTCCTGGCCCACTCCTAGTAAACAAATGACGTCCGTTGGGGTTGACAGTTGAAATTTATAGGTTAACTCATGCGCTTGACATGTTCGGCCATCCCAAGTAGATCCTGTAATATCAACTTAATCAATATAAACCCTCTTTTTCGTAACGGAAATACTGAATGGTCTCGTTTTTGATTTACCTTTATTTATAAAAAAATCGACTTGTGAAAGAAAAATCTTTTTATTATAATTGGTTTTCTTTAAAATTGACTGCTACTGGAAAACATCTTCCTCTTTGATTCAGCCAAATCCTTTAAAAGAATAAATTACATTAGAATTCTGAAACTGAAATGTATATATTTATTTATTTGACGTCAAGACATTTTATATGACTAATAGAAAGACTGTTATTCCTTACTTCACTTTTTATTTTTATGTTAGATGTACATTTCGAGACACAAGGTGCTCATTATCAATAACAAACTGTCAGTTTGTTATTGATAATGAACGCCTTGTGTCTCGAAATGTACATCTAACATAAAAATAAAAAGTGAAGTAAGGAATAACAGTCTTTCTATTTGTGATTAATCACTTCACGTAAACTCGAAACAATACAGACATTTTATATGGACTAACTTGTTGTAGATTGCGAAAAGAATCTCAGTTTTAATGTTTAAAGTATTCTGCAACCAAGAATTGGCAATTTCATTTATACTAATAATAGAAATATATCTAAACTCAATTTATACTTAAAATAAATTGAAATTAGATTTGAAACGAATTTATTTAACGCCAAAACAACATTTTATCGCCAAAACAACATTTTTTTTTATTAGATAACAATAATAGAAATATATCTAAACTCAGTTTATATCTGAAATAAATTGAAATTGAAACTGAATTCATACTGAGGTTTCGCATTAAAATTTGTTGTTTTGTGTGTGTGGTTTTAAACTTAACGTTAAATCAGTGTTTTATACGCGTGGCGCATGAAGTAAAATTTCGAGTTTAGAAAAACCTGAAAATTTGGTTCGGCCGCTCCGCGCTTCGCGCTACGCGACCAAACCAAATTTTCAGGTTTTTCTAAACTCGAAATTTTACTTCATGCTTAGCCTAGGAATGGAAAACACTCGTTCGAAATTTTATCTATTATTTAAAAGGGTGATATTTTCCTAGCATCAACACAAAACTTTATAAAGTTACACTGAAATATTTTCAAGATATTATTTTTATTTAAGTTGACATTTCTATAAATTATAATTTACAAGGTGTCCAAAAAGGTTAGTGCAAAGCGATAATGCAAGATAATTAGGAATTTCCTAGCTCCCCCTTTGCAACAGTTTTGTGGCTTTAATACAGAAACTTGGTTTCAACAAGATGGTGCCACGAGTCACACATCAAACCATTCAATTTAATGCAGAAACTCGGTTTCAACAAGATAGTGCCACGAGCCACAAACCAAACCCTTCAATTAAAGCACTAATCGAGCTATTCCTTAATTAACTCATTTCGCGAAGGGTTGATGTTAATTGGCCACTGCGCAGTTCAGATTTGAGTTCCTTGGACTATTTATTATGTGGGTACCTTAAAGAAAAAGTGTACATGGATAAAGCAAAGACATTGACGAAATTGAAGTATAATCTCGCACCAGAAATGGCATTGATGCCTCAAGCAATGTGTCATCGCGTAGTAGAAACTCTTCGTTCAAGTTTAGAGGAGTGTCAGGAGCGAAACGGTGGACATTTAGACAACATTATTTTCAGTGAATAATTTTCCAATCATCTGCAATTAAAATAGAATAAATCATTTTTTAAAAAGATTTTTTATCTTTGATTTATTTTACTTTAAAACTGCACTCACCCTTTCAGGACTCATTTATATTTTCAAGATATTTACTTTTATATAAATAAGAGAATTGAAACACTTTCAAATATGAAAGAAAACACTTTAAGTTTGTTTGTATAACACACTATTTTTATTTTCGTGACTGCAGTTTCGGCAATTCAACTTGCCATGATCAAACAGAGTAACTTAAATTACGGTATGGTACAGGTATATATACACAAAATGGTTATTTACAAAATAGCATTAAAAATGGGGGTATACACTAGATCAACCTGGTCGTTAATTAGGGGGATTCCCGGATTAGCGCGGGCTTTCTATATCTACAGGGATTCTAGGAGGTTCATTTTTCGGCATAATGGATGATCTTAAGTACATCCTCGCCAAAAGAATTGTTTTCATCGATTAGATGTTTGGCGAAATTTGATTTTTCTATTTGATTAAGCCGAAAAGAGCGCTGATGTTCTTTGAGCCGAGTGCTAAAATTACGACCAGATTGACCAATGTATACTCCTTCACAATCGGGACAAACAAGTTTATATATACCGGATTTACTAAGATTACAATGTTTTGTTTTGTTATTAAAAATGTGGTTTTCTGTTTTACAATATGTTTTAAAAGCAACGTTAACATTATGTTTTTAAAGGATGTTTTTAATTTGTAGGCTAATATTACCGAAATATGTAATTGATTGGAAAGGTGTTTTCAATGTTGATGGATTACCAGCATATAATCATTTTTCGATTATCTTGATATTATGTTTTCTCAACATGTTGTCAATTAAATTAGAGTTGTAACCATTGTTAGTTGCAATATTTTTTATGGTATTAATTTCTTTGTTTAACGAAACAGCTGATAAAGGGATGCTTAAGGCTCTGTGGATCATTGTGTTGAATGCGGCTGTTATGTGTTTAAGGGGATGTCTGGAGTTATTAGGAATGAGGGAATCTGTAAAAGTAGGTTTTCTGTAAATATCAAAAGAGAATGAGTTATTGACTCTAGTAATGGAAATATCTAAATATTTAATATTATTGTTAACTTCTGTTTCTGCGGTGAATTTATTCCTAATAACTCTAGACATCCCCTTAAACACAAAACAGCCGCATTCAACACAATGATCGCCAGCGCCTTAAGCCACAGTGTGGCTTCTACGCCTGGCGAAGCCACAGTGTAGCGAAACAATTGTAGCGAATGCACAATATATATTTGAAAGTGTTTCAATTCTTTTATTTATATAAAAGTGAAGATGAATTTTCAACATTTATCAGCCTTATCAATCAATTTCAAGATATTTGTTAACAATTTTCATTTCTATGAATTATATCACATTAATTTAAAAATAACACAGAAATTATTAATAGGATATTTTTAGATTTATATATATTTTGAATTGAAAGAGCAATATTTACTAAAACCTGCATAAAATTTTATGAAAATATTTAACAAAAAAAATTATCAAGATATAATTTATTGAACTTAATTAAAAAGCAGTTATATTCCTTCCCTTACTTTTATTTTTCGCTGCTAGATGTACATTTCGGGTACTATGCATGGCTAACTGCTATTGATAATTGATACATAAATGTGAAGAAAGGAATATAACTGCGTTTCAATTAAGTGACTTAAAATCCTTACGTAACTCAAATAACTATTTTTTGAATAACTTTCTCATTTATCACTTGGTGAAACATTTTGAAATAATATTAAAGGATAAATTAACTTTTAATAATGCCGTAGAAAGCGAAACTAGTCGAGTAAATAGAAATAAATAGTGAAACAAACCAAGTGCTTTTTAATTTATTCTTTAATATTATTTTAAATAACTACATTAATTTTTTTAAATATACATTTCCCTGAAAGTCTCACAAAATTATGTTCCTAGGTTTAATTTGTACATTACTGAAAAACTATTAATAATAATAATTTATCAATTGTGTAGAACAACAAAAGATAACTCAGCACTAGTGGCATATCTACAGGTGTACAATATTTTCGCACATCCAAAATAAATGCAAATGGAAAGTAAATACTTAACAGAAAAATAACGTCTACAAGGAAATTCTGTGTTTGGAATGGTATACCGGTGTAACAGTAAATGGTAAATATTGCTCTCCAAAACTAACCGGAAATTTAACAATTTTCAATGGTATTTTAGTAAATTAATGTCACATTTAGTTTATTATGAAATGTGAAATGCCAATGTTTTCACTATAAATCAGTATTAGAAAGTAATGGGCGTGACGCATGAAGTAAAATGTTGAGTTTAGGAAAGCCTGAATTTGGATTTCGCGTTCAAATCCAAACGTTCAGACTTTTCTAAACTGGAAATTTTACTTCATGGTCATACAAGGAGTCAATACAAAACTTGGCAAACATTTCGGCGAAGATAGAGCCTTTTCTCAGGTCAAAATATAGCCCATAAGAGTATGGTATGGCTAGATATTGACCTACAACTAGGCAATACCTTGACCTATAGTCAGGTTATATTGTGACCTATGATAGGACAATATTTTGACCTACGATTAGGCAATATTGTAACCTCAGATGAGGCTCTATGTTAGCCTGTGGCAAGGCTATATTTTACCTACGGCTGAGCTATAGTTTGACCTGCGATAAGGCCATATTATAATAATTATAATATACCTATATTGTCCAACAGGAAACATATCTTAATTATAAGACAATATAGTTACAAATATAGTAAATTAATTATAAAATATATAAAAATAATACATAAATAATACAAAATAAAAACCATGTGAGTGTGCATTACAGTTTACCAGGACCCTATACAAATAATTACTTACATTTTAATAAATACAACTCATAGTAATTGTATTTGGTCTAAGGCTGTCAGTAGAGTTTTTAGTTTATCGTAAAATATATCACAGGAAGAAGACATTTTATTAAAACATCTAGATACAATACTGACAGGTGATTTTAGACCAATATCAGTTCTATGTACTAATAGTTTAAATGTAGTAGCATAATTTTATTATAAAGGTTTATGGGGATTCCACAAATAATGGAATGAGTCATGGCAATTTTAACATCATATGTAAATCATTCATTTTTTGTTTAATTATTAAACCCCTTAAGGATCAATAAATTTAAGATTTTTCGGTGAAACATAATTCAAACAAGATAAATTCAAAACTATTTGAATTCGAAAAAATTAGCTTACGCTTCTTATGGTTTGCACACTTTAAACATAATATATAAAATTACGAAAAACTATTCGTGAAAATGCAAACAGTGTCTTAATTAATAAGACAATTTAAGACGATAAATATCCATTGAAACAACTACTTCCCGTGCAAATACACCTCCGGATATTGAATTATACAATGAAATATTTAAAATCCTATTAATTCATTTTTATTTTTTAATAATAATAATTGTGGCTAACAAATCGATATTAGTTTAATTTGTTCAAACAAGAAACTGTACAAGTTTCAACAAATGTTTCCTCGGCTAATGATACTACCCAACTCTTTTTTCAACGATGTTTCTTTTGTTTGCAATATCTCAGATTTCTTGTTTCGTGCATTATCTTGTGGTGTTGAAATCGTCAAAAAAACCTAATTCCATCTAAAGTATGTGCAGAAGCTTAAAGGAATAATCGTGGCGAACAAATCGATATTAGTTTAATTTGTTTAAACAACGATCTGTACAGGTTTCAACAAATGTTTCCTTGGCTAACGATGCTATCCAACTCTTTTTTCAACGTTCGTTTGCAAAATCTTAGATTTCTTCTTTCATGCATTCTCTTGTAGTCTTAAAATCGTAAAAAAAAACGTGATTCCATCTAAAATATGTGCTGAAGCCAGCCTAAGGGAATAATTGTGGCTAACAAATCGATATTAGTTTAATTTGTTTAAACAACGAACTGTGCAGGTTTCAACGAATGTTTGCTCGGCCAACCAAAGAACAAACTTTATTTTACCCGGCTCCCCCCAAAAAATTTGCATTCAAACCCCATACATTTTGTTTGCCTGGGCGTGTGTTTGTCGGTATTTATTGCAACTAGCCCGGCCGGCGTCATATAAAATTTGTCAAAAGCAATAATTAAAATCGTCCCATCCAGATGACATTGTGCACGAATGCACCATGGGGGATGCTAACGGGGGGATGGGGATGGGGATGAGGATGGGAGGCCGCAAACCACCTCGCGCTCGTTTTCCAACTATCCCACACCATACACACCTAGAAAGAGATGCACAAACAGAGCGGGAAAGAAGCATTGCCATGCGGGCTAGAGAGGGAAAGAAGATGAATTTACTATCTAGAAAGAGAGATCCATTGTATGGTGAGTGTGGGGAAAGGGATCTATCCCAGAAATAGAGATGGATTCACTGCATGGTGTGCTATCCCAGAAATGCGCGGGAAAGAGAAGGAAAATTGCTAACTGAGAGAGGGGTTTAGTTAGTGTGTGGGAGATGCAAAATTTTAGGTGTGAGGATTATCCACTCTCACACACACACACATACACGCTAACACTAACAGAGTGCGTTGCAGAGGGATAGAGAGAGGTGTGAGTCGATCCAAAATGGCGTCGCTTATGTATTGGTGACGTGGCCGGTTGACCAATCGAACACCGCCGTTTGCAAACTGACATTTTTTAAATTTTCCGAAATAATTGCGCGGGGATTCATCCGCACACTCTGGACACACCCAAAACATTTTGGAAACGACTGGCTCTAGTGGTGGTGGTGGTGGGGGTTATCCAAATCCAAAAACGCGATTGTTTTCGGAAAATCCTTTTTTCCGGCCTACCCTCGGGTGTGGCCCAATCGATGAATTTGCAATTAGTTATTTCTAAATAGTATTTGCGTTTGTTATAAATGCTGGAGGCCTAATCGATAGCTGCAGATCTGCACATGTGTGAATGCGATGCACCATGGGAATTGCTGGGGTTTAACAACAAAATGCTTACGTAATAATCCACAAAACAAGCAAACGCTTTGGAAAATCTTCTAGAAATCTGGATGTTCAAGAAGTTTTTCCTTCTTCCAAATATAAAAATACGCGGAACTTAATAGAAAACAATTTTGATCTACAAGAAATATTTTCTACAATTTTTTATGTTATGCTGTTCTACAATTGTTTGCGCAAATAAAAAAAATTGTCACCAAGTGTTAAGTTAAGAAATAATTACTTCGAGCATCTCTAGATCGTCTTAACCTTGACGAGAGTTTTATTCTTTTCGCAAAGACAATCTTGACGATGAATATACCATGAAAAATGTTCTGTAATTATTTTAGAATTCCCCGGAGAGGCATGATTTTCACGAAAGTTTTTTTTTTTTTGCAAAGATAATCTTGACGATGAATATGATAGAAAATTGACTTCCAGAAGTCTAGATCTTCAAGGAGTTTCTCCTTCTTCCAAAAAAATATTACACTATGGGAATTGCTGGGGATTAACAACAAAATGCTTACGTTAAAATCCACAAAACGAGCAAACGCTTTGGAAAATCTTCTAGAAATCTGAATTTTCAAGAAGTGTTTCCTCTTCCAAAAAAAAAAAAAAAAATACGAGGAAATTAATAGAAAATATGTTCTACAGTTTGGATCTCAAAAGGTTTTTCCTTCTAAAAATAAAATACAAGGAATATTCTCTACAACTTTCTACGTTATGCTGTTTTACAATTGTTTGCGCAATTAAAAAAAACCTCACCGAGTGTTAAGTGATCAATTACTTCAAGAATCTCTAGATCATCTTAATCTTGACGAGAGTTTTTTTCTTTCTGCAAAGATCAGCTTGACGATGAATATACAATAAAAAATTAGTTATAATTATTTTGGAATTCCCCAGAGAGGCATGATTTTCCCGAAAGTTTTGTTCTTTTCGCAAAGATAATCTTGACTAAAGAGTCAAGATTATCTTTGCGAAAAGAACAAAACTTTCGTGAAAATCATGCCTCTCTGGGGAATTCCAAAATAATTATAGCTAATTGGTGAAGTAAAATAAGGCTAAAATGGTGTTTCAATCTATTTAAAAAACCGAAATTAAATCAAGGAGGGGGGCGTAGAGTTAAGACGGAGGGCGCGACCTGAATAAGGTTGAGAACCCCTGGCATAGATAATCTTGAAGATTAAAATTGTAAATACTAATATGTAACTATTTTGGAATTTTTTCGATCGTCTTGATCTTGACGAAACTTATTCTGTTCTGAAAGACAATCTTGATGATGAAAATAGTAAAAATTAATAGCAATTATTTCAGATAACTCTAGATTGTCTTGAACTTAGCGAAAAGTTTGTTCTGGAAAACTGGAAAACTTAAGAAATATCTAGAGCTTTCGTGAAAACAATTAAATTCGATATTTTTTAAATGTATTAACGTGAGATCAAACATAAACAGTATAGGTACATACATTTGAACTTCACTTGAAATCAGCGTTTTATACGCGTGGCGCATGAAGTAAAATTTCGAGTTTAGAAAAGCCTGAAAATTTGGTTTGGCCGCTCCGCGCTTCGCGCTACGCGTCCAAACCAAATTTTCAGGCTTTTCTAAACTCGAAATTTTACTTCATGCTTCGTCTGGGAGTGGAAACACTCGATTAAAGCTTCAAATTAAACCCTTTTCAAAAAGTAAGGAAATTCTGAAAATTTACAGCGTATTCGTCAGGATATGTATACTTATATGACGTATTTCCATGCCTTTGTTGTATATATACATTATTTGTATATGTAATCACTTGCACTGGAAATAAACATTATTATTATTATTATTATTCAGTTTATATATATTTCTCTGTAATTAGGCTATGCTTGTTGAGAAATACATTATTATTATTATTATTATTATTATTATTATTATTATTATAAGAAAAAATATCAGTATGTTTTTTTTATGTGTATATATTAAATTTACATGCGGTTTCTTGTGAAATCAATGGAATTAAATAAACAAGTGCTGTGGTGTATTGCATACTTTTGTAAAAGCTTAAAGGCAATTTACATGCAATTGAACAAAAAACGTTAATTTGCATAAAATGCCAAGCCAGACGTGTTATCGCATGGAAAGTATGTTTAAAAATGTTTGGTTATTGGTAAATTGGTGAAAAACACAAGCACACACAATTCTAGCTAATAAATGCATTTCTTTGCTTTCAACAGGTTAATAATAATAATGAACCCATTTGCTTAGCCTAAATTAAAACCAAGGATGGCAACTAAAATAATAGTTCCAATGTAATAAACTTGCCTTTGTAAGACAAATCTAGACACTTTTGATTTTGATTTTTTGATAACAATGTTTCAGTAAGCTATTGATAATGAGCACGTAGTGTTCGAAATATACGTTTAGCTAAAATATTTTTTTTAAGTGAAGAAAGTGTTACTGTTTTATTAAGTTTATTATATTAAACGTGAAGAGTAACTCAACCCAAATACATCAATTGATTTCACATAAAATATCCAAAATGTATGGTTTTTTTTGTCCGGGAGAGGGAGAAGTCAAAATATATGCCAAATTTACTTAGAAACCAATTCAATTTCAATTGTTTTTTCCGTGAAACATAAATAATTTATGCTTTCTTGGTGAAAATAATCACAAAAAAATACAGAAAAATAAAATGTCTACATAGTAAAAACAATGAAGAGGGTAGTTGTTTTAATAAATATTTTCAAAAGTGTTAAATGGACCTAATGACCTAATTTTTGCAGAAAGTCGATTATAACTCGCTCTTGTATTTTGAAAAAACGGTATTTATTGTCTAGGGAATTTGGTGATTCAACACACAACGTTTAATAGCCAACTTCATGAACATCCAAGTATTTTTAACTATTAATTAAATTTTATATTTTTGAGTTTAGCTGCAGGAACATTATTTAAAAGTTAAGAAAGATTACTATTTGTATAAATAAATGGAAATGGAAATAAAACCCAATAATTGTTATAATTGATGAAGCAATGGATAAATATCTTATGTGAGATTACTTTGTTGTAAAAATTTTTGATAATGGTAAAGTGTTGGAAATAAAAATACACATACACAATGCTCAATATAAAAATTGAATTTGTGTTCAGTATTCCGGCACCAGATACCCACAGACGCGTTTCGGACTTCAAGGTCCTCTTCAGTGTGGTCCCGACCCAGTGCTGAGGAATACTGAACATTTCTGACTATTTCAAGCCAATATGTGAAAACTATTAATGATTTCGATAGCTAACGCCATCTAATGCTCGCTCGTGGACGAAACAGTGACCTGTATATGCACTTTGTGCATTCGTGTCACTGACGATGCCACTATGAAGCATTAGATGGCGTTAGCTATCGAAATCATTAATAGTTTTCACAATGCTCAATATCAAAAATATTAATAAAAGAGTCGCCTATTTCCAAAAACCCCTAAATCTATTTAACAACCATGGAATTAGGGGTTTTTGTAAATAGCCGACTCAAAAATCAAAAGTATGATACGTTTTTACGACCAAGAATTGTCAATTTGATTTATCTGATTCGATTCAATAAATCTTTGGTTTTAATAAATTTTCGGGAAAAAAAAAACCACACATACAAAATGCTGAACGTCAGAAATATTATTAAATATCAAAAGTATGATACATTTCTACAACCGAGAATTGGCTATTTGATTTATCTGGATTGATTCAATAAATCCTTGATATTGGTAAATTCTTCTTCTTTTTCTTTTTCCATTGGCTTTACAACCCTGGGGGGGGGGGGCAGAGGGGGTCTTAGCCTGCTTCACCACAAGACTTTATTCTTCTCTATCCTTTAAAAGTCTCCTCCATTCTGTGACATTCATTGTTCGTAGATTCTCCAGTACTGCGTCTCTCCATATTTTTCTTGAACTTCCTTTCGACCTTGTCTTTATCGGTAGCTACTGCGCCATTTGTTTTGTTTCTCTTATCTTGTTCATTCTCATTATGTATACAAACCATCGCGTTTCTATGCTTTTATAAACCTTACTATATCAGCTTCGTTTATTAAATTATTTAATTCACAGTTCTAATTCTATACGTGTTTTCATCCACTTTTACTAGTTCCAATATCTTTCTCAATACTCTTCTCTCCGCTCCTTTTAATCTATTTTCGTTGTTTGATAGTGTCCATGTCTCATATCTCCATCTCGGCTCAATCCCGCGAGGTAACCCCGTAAGTGCACGCCTGCATTAAATAATGAATAAATCTTAAATGTGTGATATTTTCCTACAATTGAGAATTGAAAATTTGATTTATTTAAAGTTTTAAAAATGTTTACATCTACAAGTCTTCAGTTGTTGGTTGGTATTAGTAACATATACAGCGTGTAATCGAACTAATTTACATCCTCTTAAGGGCGTATACACAAAATATTTTGACACCAATTGCAGCAAAAATAAAATCGGAAAAAAAATATTGGATTTTTCATAATTTTTCATGCATTTTTTACTTTTTGAGAACTACTGATTACCTGTGTTCATGATATTTTTCGTGGATGCGTAAGTTGTTGTATTTTTTATTTACTTTTACTACTGCGAGGCGCATAAATCACTTCGCACGGTCACTCATTTGTGGTATTGTTTATTTACTGTTACTACTGCGAGACGTATAAATATAATATATATATAATTGTTTCAGCATTTCAGCATTTCAGCATTATCAATTTCCGTAGTGTAGACTTCACTTTTAAAGTATCCCCAAAAAAAAATTCTAAGGGGTTTAAATCCGGACTTCTTGGAGGCCACGGTACAGGGCCTCCACGACTAACCCAACGTCCTGGAAACTCATCATTCAAATATCTTCTAACGCGCCTTTCATAGTGAGCTGGCGCACCATCTTGCAAATACCACATTCTTCTAAGAACCGCTAAGGGTACATTTTCTAGAAGATCTAAAAGGTCATCTTGCAAAAATCGTAAATATCGTTCTCCATTCAAATTAAATGGGAACATAAATGGCCCAATTAATTGATCATTTAAAATACCTGCCCAGGTATTAAGGGAGAAGCGATGCTGGAAATGAGTTGTACGCGTAACACGAGGATTTTCTATTGCATAAACATGCATATTATGGAAATTAAAACTTCCATTACGCGTAAAGCACGATTCGTCGGTCACTAAAATGTCTTTGGTAAAGTTAGGATTTTGAACATTTTGTGCCAAAATCCATTGATAAAATGCAATTCTTTTGGGAAAATCATGGGGTTGAAAATGTTGTACACGCTGGTAGTGATACGGATAAAAATTATTGTCTCGTATAACACTGCTGACAAATGTATGCGATACATTTAGCTGAGCGGCGATAATACGGGTACTTAAACCAGGATCCGCTTCCAACAGATTCAAAATTTCATCTTCCGCTCGCAAATATCGCATTGGACGGTCACCACCTCCGCCGGCTCCGGCGACGGGCTGCAAACTTCCAGTGTCGCGTGCTCTTTGTAATAAATTTCTAAATCGGTTTGGCGGTGGTAAGTGTCGTTCAGGAAATCGCTCTTGATAAATTCTTACAGCTTCCGCGGAATTACACCGAGTTTCACCGTAAATAAGAAACATGTCTGCCAATTCAATGTTTGAATAAACGTATCGCGCCATGTTACAAAATGTAGATGTTTCGTGGAATAAGTTTCACCATAGACTAAACAGCAAATTATTTTTATGTTTAAAAATCATCCACCCTCGCCGCTCTTATCTAAACATTTCAATAAGAGTGGAGATAAAGTGAAGTGTGAACCTAATAAGGAAAAATATTGAATTTCATTAACACGTTTAGAAAATATTCGGAATTTAGTCAGCAATGGGTACTTATGAAAACGATAACATAGACATAATTCTTCACAATCTGACCCACTTTTCTCTGGATGGTGTAATTCGATATCCAAATCGTTTAAAAACTACCAGTCTATGTGGAATCTCTCTTAAAATGCGCAATGTGCGCGTATACCAGATACAACAAACATGTGGCCTATTATTATTAATTATTTTTAATAATTATTTGTGAGCTATCTACTAAAGGTATGGTAATTTCATATGCAGGTATTGTTTATTTAAACGCTGCCCCTTATGTGGTAGAGAGCCTGTACAGTAGTTCGTTTACACGCTGTATTAGGCATAAATACCTATTCCCAAAAATATTAATAAATATTAAGAGTGTGATACTTATGTGCAATCGAAAATTGACAATTTTATTTATCTGGATATATTCGAAAAATTCTTCATGGAATAGTATAGAATAGAATAGAATAGATTTATTGGTCTAAAAAAATACATGGCAGTGTTATGAGGACAAGTCATTGCATAATATACTAAGAGAAAAAAATTAACCGGCACTTTTGATATAAACAAATACAAAATATACGTACAAATTAGACATAAAGGTATGATTATATAAATTAGAGTATTGGTAGTTACCAATTTCTTTAAAAAAATACACACTTAGATAATACTGAACATAAAAAATATTAATATACATTTAAAGTGTGATTCTTTTTTACAACCCAGAATTGGCAGTTTGATTTGATTAAAATTTTTGAAATTTGTGCATCTACAAGTCTTTGGTCGTTGATTGGCGTTAGTAACATATGTTGGGCATAAATACCAGCTATTCCCAAAGCGCATACATGTACACACACGCATACATGCAAACATATTGGCAATGCGAGCCAACTATTGATTATCCACCATTTATATAACAAACATAAATGCAAATACAATTTTATTATATTCCCTAATTGCGAATTCATCGATTCGTTTAGACACACCCTAAATATCAAATACTGATTTTAATAATTAATATTATTAGTAATTGTTTATTAATCAACGGAATGGTGTTTGGGAAATGTTCAATAGGACTTTTCCTAATCTTCGTGTCTCAGAAACTAGTAATAATGGTCATACGATTCTTTGCCATTATAAAATTTGAGCTTCTGGCATATTAAAAAAAAAAGTATTAACTCTATTGAGACTAATTCACCCAATGAAATGGCTTATAATGAATGGCTCCAAATGGAGCGGCAAAACTCCTTTTGGAGTGGAACGCCTTAATGTAATGTAATTAACTCTATTTAATAAAAAAATAGAGATGCAATTCTTTCCCTCTAAGGTACAGACATATAAACTTAAATTACACTGCACCACAAAAAAATATTTTTTTCGTGTTTCCTGCACCATATTAGTCAAATTATATTCATTTTATGCTAAAAAAAAAAAATGAAAATGACAATGAAAATGTTTTATTAGCTTTAGTTTCTGTGATACATAGTAGGTATAACGTTATCGTGATCTTTTTACTTGTCTCTTGTATGCGAGTTCCGGAGCACAAACCAACAGTAATCCGCTAGCATAGCTTCATTCCAACGACCCTGATATCTTCGTTCCATTACAGAAATATCCTTGTGGAACCTTTCCCCATGTTCATCACTAACAGCACCACAATTGCGAGGAAAGAAGTCTAGGTGGGAGTGGAGAAAATGAATCTTTAGGGACATGTTACATCCGAGTTGATGGTATTTTTCCAGGAGTACTTTTACTAACTGACTGTAGTTTTCATCTCTTTTGTTTCCTAAAAATCCACGAATCACTCCCTTCAGAGCTTCCCAGGCTTCCTTTTCTTTCCCCTCCAAAACTTCGTCAAACGCAGGATCCCTAACAAGTTGACGAATTTGTGGCCCGACAAATATACCCTCTTTAACCTTTGCATCACTTAGTTTCGGGAATTTGTCTCTCAAATACCTAAACGCCTGTCCATCTTTGTTCATACTTTTGACAAAATTCTTCATTAAACCCAATTTAATATGTAAGGGTGGAAGAAGAATATCTTTTGGGTCCACAAGTGGCTCAGCAACGATATTTTTTTCGTAAGTATTGAGATTTCTTGCAGGCCAGTCTGCTCTTATGTAATGTGAACTTCTGTCTCTACTATCCCACATACACAAAAAGCAGCAGTATTTAGTGTACCCTAATTGCATTCATAAAAGTATAGCAATGACTTTTAGATCACCACAAATTTTCCACTTGTGTTCATTGTAATTGATTGATTCGAGGAGAGTTTTCATGTTAATGTAAGTCTCTTTCATGTGAACTGCATGGCCAATAGGAATAGAAGGAAGACGGTTTCCGTTGTGCAGTAATACAGCTTTTAAGCTTAGCTTAGATGAGTCTATGAATAACCTCCATTCTGTTGGATCATAGTTCATTTTGAGACAATTCATTAATCCATAGACATCGATACAAACAACAAGATTGGTATTCTTCTCAAAAAAAGAGAGCAGGTTTCGCTGACGTTTTCTATACTGTGAAACTCTGACATCGTGTTGGAGAAGATTCCACTGCTGTAGTCTTGACCCTAGAAGTTCTGCCTTCTCCTGTGACAAGTCTAGATCTCGAATGAGATCACTTAATTCTGCTTAACTCAATCTGTGTGGTGTTACTAGTGTATCATCTCTTACCTCAAAATCAGGGTCATTTGATGTGAAACGCTTATTTGCTTCTTCTTCTTCTTCTTCTTCTTCTTCCATTTCTACCTTCATTTTCCAAATCATAAATTTGTGGTGGGGTAGGAACTGGTAAACTATACGAATGAGGAATAGGTCGAATGGCAGATGGAAGATTCGGATATTTAACTGTTCCCCTTTTCTTCATTGACAATCCTGCTTTTAAGGGCGGAGTTGAGCAGAAATTGCAGTCATTTTTATGGTTTTTAGGCTTCCTCCATACCATAGGCACAGCAAAAGCCAAAGATCTTTTTTTATTTTTCAGCCATTCTCTTAGTATAACCGAACATTGGTTACAGCATATGTGTGGAACCCATGACTTATTCTGGTCCCCTACCTTCATACCAAAGTAATGTTGGTAAGCAGTTTTCACAAGAGGCGTGATATTTCGCTTCTGTGATGAAAATGTTATTTCACCACATATGTAACAAAAATTGTCTACTGAATTTACACAATTCCTTGGCATTTTGATTTTTATTAATAATTCCGCACTAGTTAAACAATAGGAAACTCACATAAATCACTTCATTAGTTATAAACATAAAATACAAACATTATAGAATGTTAGTTTTGTCAGTTTACAGGTATGCCAAATGTCATATACAAAATTTTCCAAAAAATTAAAATTTACACCCTTAAGAAACAACATACAACTTTATCTCCTCAACAAGAGCTAATATGTGATTTTTAATGTCATTTTCGAATTCAGCGGGTGAAAATACATAAGCATTAGCTAATTTTGAGTCCGAAACATTTTCATTGTTGCGCAGTGTTATTAGTATTTGTAATTATTTGTAGCTTCCTTTACTTTCTTTTATTGTTATTTCTCACTGATTAGGTATCAATGATTTAAAGTATAGTAGAAGTAATCTCCAGTTTATTTCATACTTTAATCATCTGTGTAAATTCTAAACTTCTTCTGACTGAACAAACGCAAATGCACGATTTATTTTTAACCCGACGTCCTCTTTTTAAATAAGAATAACCGGTCTTTGACCCAATATACAATATATATTCAGCACTTCTTCGTAATTAATTATTGCCATTTATTTACAATCGGCGAGTCCATCATATTTACTCGAAATCCAGTTTTACCGTCGAGTGGAGTCCATCAGGGCTGACTGACACCGAAGCTCACCTGTCAATTACGCCAAATTGACAGTCGATCGTCGTGTTCGTCAATTTAATTGTTTGAAGGAATATTTTGCCCGTCATTTTGATAACGCACGAGAAGTCGACATGTTTTTGGAAAACGTCTATTTATGTTACTGTTTCAGTTTCAATTACAATTTCGTGCAATATTAGTGTGCACAAAACTATCAATTTCAAGTTTACTCTAAATTAAAGCTAATCTTAAAACATTAAAGCTTAATATTAAAACATTAGAATAGAATAGAATAGAATAGAAATATTTATTCGTGCTAATAACAATAACAGTCTTACACACGTCAAAAATAATACAATTAAATAATTACATCATAGAATATATTATAATACATAGAAAATTAAAATAATCTTATGTTAATAACCTTTAACATGTAAAGATATCGATACTCATTGTATGCATAAATTCATCTAAGGAAAAAAAAGCATTGTCAATCAGAATTTGTTTCATGCGAGATTGGAAGGCTTTAAGCGGCAGACATTTCAAATTATCAGGTAAGACGTTAAATAACCGAAATGAGTGAAATCGCGGTCCCGTTTTAGCTTTGGATAAGCGGAACGATTTGTAGCGATAGTCCTCTCGTTTGCGGGTTTCATACTCATGGATGGCTTTATTTTTCGAGATAAGTATTCATTTCTTTTAATGTAAGATAAACATTCAAGTATGAACAGGGAAGGTGCAGTTAAGATTTTGAGTTGAATATATGCTTCACGACATTCTTGTTGGTAGGACAATCCAGCCACTATACGAATTGCTCTTCTTTGGAGCTTGAAAATATCGCTCATTATTGTTGAGTGACCCCACACAATAATGCCATATAGTATGTGAGATTGTACTAAGGAATGGAAAGCTGATTTAACCATTGCTAGTGAAACCGTATCCTTGAGATTTCGGAGAAGAAACATATTCTTTGATAGTTTTACTTTTAGTTCGTGTCCGTGAGATTCCCATGTTAATTTATGGTCAATGACTATACCAAGAAGTTTTGCAGACTTGACTGGCGAAGGTGGAATTGGCTTTAATGAGAAAGTAAGCTCGACTGTTTTACTTAGATTTAATTTTAGTTTATTTGAATTAAACCAGTCCAAAATAAGCTTTTTGTCATCCAGTAGATCTGCAGAAGCTTGTTCAAGTGTTACCCCCTTGGCAGATACAGTCGTATCATCTGCATACATGATCAAAGAGGAGTGTATGGTACTAGATGGTAGATCATTGATGTACAGTAGGAAAAGCAGTGGTCCAAGAACAGAGCCTTGAGGTACCCCATGCTTTAGATCTGCTACTCCTGACCTGACATCGCCTAGATGGACAATTTGCTTACGCTCAGTCAAATATGACATTATTAATTTAATGACACTAGGATCGAAGTTGTAGAAGTAAAGCTTGCGATGTCATGCATTACACAATCGAAAGCTTTACTTAGATCTAACAGATTAGTTGTAATTACCTTGTTTTGTTCAAAGCCATCAATAATGTCATTAACAAATGTGTCAACAGCCATCGTTGTCGATCGACCAGTTCTAAAGCCAAACTGAGCATTATTTATATAATGGTTATGGTCTAGATGTAAATTGATTTGTTCAAGCGTTATCATCTCAATTACTTTTGAAAAAATTGGCAAAATTAGAATTGGTCGATAGTTGTTTGCATCTGAAGGGTCACCTTTTTTAAAAATTGGGATGCATTTTCCGATTTTTAATATATCAGGAAATACGTTTTCAGAGAGGCACATATTTATTAATTTGGTTAATGGACTGATAATAACATCAATGATTTTTCTTACTATTTTGAGATTAATTCCATGAATGTCCGTACTACCCATGGATTTTAATTTCATTATAGTCAATCTAACCTTCGCACAAGAAACTAAAGCGAATTTCAAATAGTTACCGGAGTGGTTGTTGAGAGATTTGGCTGTTAATTCAATGGGGTTCGTATCGGTATCTGTAACTGTGCTGATGATGTTAACGGCAGCTGTCACAAAGAAGGCATTCAGATTTTCCGCCGTTATGCCCACAGCAGTTTGCAATTTATTGTTAGTTGGGCGTTTAGAGTTCAATATTTCCCACATTGCTTTATTACGATTGGAAGATGAATTAATATATCTTTCATTTGCTAATTTTTGTTCGTCCTTTATCGCAGTTTTATATGTAGTTAATACCGCTTTATAATGCGTTTTAAGTTGTTGTGTGGGTGAATATCGACAAGCCTCTCTAATAAGGTTTAAGTTATTCCTCATTTCTCGAAGCTTGTGAGAAAACCAGTTTATTTGAATTTTGTGTGATTTTTGTTTAATTAGTTTTAACGGGTAGGATATATTAACGTGAGAAATTAGAGTGTGTAAAAAGAACTCCCATGCTTCGTTAACAGCCAAATTTTCCAACTTAGGCCACACCGTATCACTCAGTAAATTATAGAGACTGATGCTGCCTTGATCAGTAATGGGACGAATTATTTTGGTTTTGGGCTGAGGTTTGTTTTCAATAAGGATATTTGTTAATATGCCTTTATGATCAGAGACACCAATATCGATTACTACTGACTTATTATCGATAATTAAGTCATTAGTAAAAACATTGTCTAAGCAAGCTGCCCCTCGTGTTGGACACGCAATTAATTTCTGAAAACCAAACGAAGCGAATAGATTGCATAAATCTATAGCATTTCTGTCGCCTGTGTTAAACTGTACGTTGAAGTCGCCACAAATAAATACTTTTAGGGAAATTAAGTTGAGACGTTCAAGCATATTTGTTATTATATTAAGAAAATTCTGAAAAATTCTCATTGATGAGTTATAGTGGAATTCGGGAGAGATGTCCTATGACTCATTGATGTGGAATGTGTGGTTCAAATTTTTTAGAGAGTAAGTCGACAGTTGTATCTGCAACTATTTTTCCTAGTTGATTGAAATTTTAAGGTTACATGATAATGTCATACTGTTTAGGTCACTTGTTCTTTCTTTTAGAAAAGCTTTAAATCATAATTTCTTCTGCATTTTTTCTTTTGAGTGTACATACCCCAATTACGTAATGTAGATTTCTTAATATTCGTTGTTTTTTTCAAAAGAGGTCAATTTGAAGTTCAAACGAGTGTTTTCCACTCCCAGGTGAAGCATGAAGTAAAATTTCGAGTTTAGAAAAGCCTGAAAATTTGGTTTGGTCGCGTAGCGCGAAGCGCGGAGCGGCCAAACCAAATTTTCAGGCTTTTCTAAACTCGAAATTTTACTTCATGCGCCACCGGTACAAAACACTGACATATTACGAAGTTTAAAACACACCGCTAAACTTTACATTGAATCAGTATTTCGTACCGGTGACGCATGAAGTAAAATTTCGAGTTTAGAAAAGCCTGAAAATTTGGTTTGGACGCGTAGCGCGAAGCGCGGAGCGGCCAAACCAAATTTACAGGCTTTTCTAAACTCGAAATTTTACTTCATGCGCCACGCGTATTAAACACTGACATATTAGGAAGTTTAAAACACACCGCTAAACTTTACAACATTGAATCAGTGTTTTGTGCCGGTGGCGCATGAAGTAAAATTTCGAGTTTAGAAAAGCCTGAAAATTTGGTTTGGCCGCTCCGCGCTTCGCGCTACGCGACCAAACCAAATTTTCAGGCTTTTCTAAACTCGAAATTTTACTTCATGCTTAGCCTGGGAGTGGAAAACACTCGCTTAAAGCTTCGCATTGAATTCTTTTAACAAACCGAGCATCAGAAAATGTGCAACGTATGCATATGGATACTTCAAAGAAATATTCTCGTTATGAAAATATTCGGTGTTACATAAAACTCTCTGTACATCAGATACCGAACATACATGCGTGTATATTAAGCTGCATACGATTCCCTGTGGAATTGCTCGTTTTTAAGCATTTGGAATCTTTAACGTAATCAATTTAAAACTAAATATAAATTTTTCTTATAATAATAATAATAATAAAAATGTATTTTTCAACAAGCATAGCCTAATTACAGGAAATATATATAAACTAAATGTATAAGTATACATTATCTGATGAATACGCTGTTAATTTTCAGACATTCCTTACTTTTTAAAAAAGGGTTTAATTTGAAGCTTTAAACGAGTGTTTTCACTTCCAGACGAAGCATGAAGTAAAATTTCGAGTTTAGAAAAGCCTGAAAATTTGGTTTGGTCGCGTAGCGCGAAGCGCGGAGCGGCCAAACCAAATTTTCAGGCTTTTCTAAACTCGAAATTTTACTTCATGCGCCACGCGCATGGGCGTAGCGAAGCCTTAACTTTTGGGGGGGAAACACCTATAATTTTCCAACTTCAAAATTAAAATAAAAATGTCTATTTTTATAGTATTTTATTTTAACCAATTAATATAACGTAGTACATTGCTTTATATAAATTAAGCTTAATTTATTATCCAATAATATAGTGCTTTGTACTTCTTAATATATTTTATAACATATGTACATAATTACATTTAACCAATATTAATTAAAATTTATAAATATATTTTTATGAAAACGTATTTAGTACTGCAGTTTTTAAATAAACTTTTTTCCATTCAATTTATTACAGAAAGTCTAGAAAAAAACAGATCAAAATTGGACAGTAATTTTTTCTGAAACACTAAACATACATTATTTTACTCCTTCATTGACAGTGCTTCCTTTAGTCAGCTGAGCATACTAGGGAAACACATAGATTTGAAATACTTGAATTTTAAATTATTCCAACTGCTTAAATATTGAATAATAATAGTTTGCCAACTAGATTATTTAGATTCATTTGTTTTAATTCCAATTGAAATTTTCTTTTAGTAAAACTTATTAATGTTCATCAATTTGTTTCGTCCGAGATTTGCCAACTGCATTAAGCCCTAACCCATTTTTTGGGAACATATCCATTTGTAACATATAATTTTTTTAGATTTGCCAACTGGTTTAGCAATTTTTCATTATAAAGTAAAATTTGCCAACTGCCTTAGCTTTGGAGGGGGGGGGAGCGTCCCCCCATCCCCCCCATGGCTACGTCCCTGGCCACGCGTATAAGACACTGATTTCAAGCGAAGTTTACTCGTTCACGATATTTCAGTGCTTTCAGTGTCTGACGTCTGACGTTGTATATATCAATTCCTAAAGGGTATCGACAACTTAAATTTAAAAAAAAAATCATTCCACTTTGGCCCTTTTTTTTATATTGAACTTTCGATATTTTTGAACATCATTTATGATACGAGTATAAAAATAGTCATTTGTATGAATTAGCTAAATATATCAAGACCAAAAAGTTGAGATAAACCCGCAGCTTAAGAATATAAATAAGCTAACATATAAAGATAGATCCAGCTTTTGCAAATGTGTGTGTGTGTGTGTGTATTTCCCCAGTGTAAACTAAAGTTAAAAAGTGCACAAAAAAAGTCCCTCTCTCGCTCCTCTCGTCTTCGGGCATCGCATGCATGTATATGTGGCCGAGAAAGCTGAAAGAGTGCGCGCTCCCAATAAAAATAAAACGAGTATAAAATGCATTGACCTACCCTACACAGATTCTCTTTGAGCATCGCAGAGGCTGTGCCCGTGCATACTCCACACTCAGGCTCCATGGGCGTGCGATAACGGCCCGACAATGGGCTGCGTTTTCACGCCGCATTTACTCAAATTTTTTCGCAATCGCAATCGGGAAATTGATTTCATTTCACGACGGTCACTTGTCGGGATTTTGACGAGACGCGGACGTTTTTCAATTATTTTGTAATGTATAGGCGATTGTTATTCAGCTTTCTCTGATCAAAGTGTTCTTACACACGTTTTTGCAACTAATAACACACAAAAAATACTCTTTGATGAGTTCTCGATTAAAATAGTTAACCCAAATGAATCCATAAAAACCATCAGTATGCACAGCGACATCTGCTGCTCATATATATGTCATAGCAATATTGTTTTGGTCGTTTTTAGATGCTCAGAGATATCTAGTGTTCATTTATATACCACAGCTCCATCTAGTGGTTACTTCTATGCATAGTAATCTTGCTCTGGGTATTCTACTGCTCATTTTTATGTCATAGCAATTTTGATTTGGTCGTTTTTGGACGCTCAGGAACATTTTGTGTTTATTCTATACCATACCAGTACTGTTGTGGTTGTTTTTTGATGCACAGAGAACATCTAGAGGTCAATACGCTTTGATTAAAACACTTGGTTTGTTTCAGTGAAACAAACCAAGTGTTTTAATCAAAGCGTATTAATTAAATATGTTTCACCACGGGTTAAGTGAGAAATTAATTCATAATATCTAGAGGTCATTCTATATCATAGCAATCTTGTTGTGGTTGTTATTTTATACACAGATTTAGGGCCAGTTGCACCAAACAAGTTGAACTGGTTCATCTCTGAACTTGAAGTTAAAGTGATATTAGACAGTTCCTATCATCTTGAACTCAAGTTCAAATAAAAACCAGTTCAACGTGTTCTGGTGCAACTGAGCCTCAGTGTTTCTATATCATAGCGACATCTAGTGCTTATTTCTATGCATCGCCACCGTTTTCTAGTAATTTTTGGAAGCACAACGACATCTACTAGTTATTTTTATATAATAGCAATACTGTTTCGGTTGTTCGCGGATGCTCGGGGACATTCGAAATCTTCATAGCAATCATATCAATACTGTTGCGGTTGTTTTTAGATGCTCAGGAACATTTACTG
Source organism: Philonthus cognatus (assembly GCA_932526585.2). NCBI lineage: Eukaryota > Metazoa > Arthropoda > Insecta > Coleoptera > Staphylinidae > Philonthus > Philonthus cognatus. The sequence continues at coordinate 2,872,544 of OW052251.1, forward strand.
TTCATTCTGTATCATAACAATATTATTTTGGTTATTTTTTTTAATACACAGAAACATCTAGTGTTTATTTCTATATCATATCAACATCTAGTGCTTATTTCTATGCATTGTAATCTTGTTTTGGTAATTTTTGGATGCACAACGACATCTACTGCTCATTTTTATGTCATAGCAATTTTGATTCATATTGTGTTTATTCTATACCATACCAGTACTGTTGTGGTTGTTTTTTGATGCACAGAGAACATCTAGAGGTCAGTTTATATCATAGCAATCTTGTTGTGGTTGTGATTTTATACACAGATTTAGGGCCAGTTGCACCAAACAAGTTGAACTGGTTCATCTCTGAACTTGAAGTTATAGTGACATTAGACAGTTCCTATCATCTTGAACTCAAGTTCAAAGAAAAACCAGTTCAACGTGTTCTGGTGCAACTGAGCCTCAGTGTTTACATCTATATCATAGCGACACCTAGTGCTTATTTCTATGCATAGCAACCGTTTTCTAGTAATTTTTGGATGCACAACGACGTCTACTAGTTATTTTTATGTAATAGCAATACTGTTTCGGTTGTTTGCGGATGCTCGGGGACATTCGAAATCTTCATAACAATCATAGCAATACTGTTGCGGTTGTTTTTAGATGCTCAGGAACATTTACTGTTCATTCTGTACCATAACAATATTATTTTGGTTATTTTTTTTAATACACAGAAACATCTAGTGTTTATTTCTATATCATATCAACATCTAGTGGTTATTTCTATGCATTGTAATCTTGTTTTGGTAATTTTTGGAAGCACAACGACATCTACTGCTCATTTTTATGTTATAGCAATATTGATTTGGTTGTTTTGGGGTTCTCAAGGACATTAGTGTTTATTCTGTACCATAGCAATATTGTTGTGGTTGTTTTTTGATGCTCAGAGATATCTAGTGTTCATTTATATACCACAGCTCCATCTAGTGGTTATATCTATGCATAGTAATCTTGCTCTTGGTATTTTTGGATGCACAACGACATCTACTGCTCATTTTTATGTCATAGCAATTTTGATTTGGTCGTTTTTGGACGCTCAGGAACATTTTGTGTTTATTCTATACCATACCAGTACTGTTGTGGTTGTTTTTTGATGCACAGAGACATCTAGTGTTCATTTCTATATCATAGCGAACATCTAGTGCTTATTTCTATGCATAGCAATATTTTTTTCGTTATTTTTAGATGCACAACGTCATCTACTGCTTATGTTTATGCCATAGCAATATTGTTTTGGTTGTTTTAGGATGCTCTAGAACATTTAATGTTAAGTTTATATAATAGCAATATTGTTGGGGTTGTATTTTGATGCACAGGGACATCTCGTGTTCCTTTCTATATCATAGCGACACCTAGTGCTTATTTCTATCCATAGCAGTATTGTTGTGGTGGTTTTTAAATGCACAGCGACGACTACTGCTCATTCTATGTCATAGCAATATTTTTTTGGTTGTTTTTGGATGCTCAAGGACATCTAGTTTTCACTTTATATCATAGCAATATTTTTGTGGTTGGCTTTTGGTGCCCAGAGACATCTAGTGTTCATTTCTATATCATAGCGACACCTAGTGCTTATTTCTATCCATAGCAGTATTGTTGTGGTGGTTTATAAATGCACAGCGACGTCTACTGCTCATTCTATGTCATAGCAATATTTTTTTGGTTGTTTTTGGATGCTCAAGGACATCTAGTTTTCACTTTATATCATAGCAATATTTTTGTGGTTGGCTTTTGGTGCCCAGAGACATCTAGTGTTCATTTCTATATCATAGCGACACCTAGTGCTTATTTCTATCCATAGCAGTATTGTTGTGGTGGTTTATAAATGCACAGCGACGTCTACTGCTCATTCTATGTCATAGCAATATTTTTTTGGTTGTTTTTGGATGCTCAAGGACATCTAGTTTTCACTTTATATCATAGCAATATTTTTGTGGTTGGCTTTTGGTGCCCAGAGACATCTAGTGTTCATTTCTATATCATAGCGACACCTAGTGCTTATTTCTATCCATAGCAGTATTGTTGTGGTGGTTTATAAATGCACAGCGACGTCTACTGCTCATTCTATGTCATAGCAATATTTTTTTGATTGTTTTTGGATGCTCAAGGACATCTAGTTTTCACTTTATATCATAGCAATATTTTTGTGGTTGGCTTTTGATGCCCAGAGACATCTAGTGTTCAATTCTAGATCATAGCGATATCTAGTGCTTATTTCTATGCGTAGCAATATTGTTATGATTATTTTTGGATGCACAACGACATCTACTGCTCATGTTTATGTCATAGCAATATTGTTGTGATTATTTTTGGGAATCTTTTGCCCCTATTTATGTCATGGCAATATTCATTTGGTTGGTTTTGGATGCACAACGACATCTAATGTTCATTTCTATATCTAGCGACATATATTGCTTATTCCTACGCATAGCATTGTGGTTATTCAAATGCTACATAACATATAAATGCACAGCGACATGTAATTTTCCTTTCTGTGTCATTGCAATGTTTAGTGGTTGTTACAATGCTACACATGAATGCGCAGTGACAACTAGTCTTCATTTCTATCTCATAGCAACACCTAGTGCACATTTTTGTCATAGCAACATTTAGTGGCTGTTAAAGTGCTACATATGGATACACTGCGACATCTACTGTTCATGTCTATATTAGAGAGACATCTAGTGCTTATTAAAATATCATAGCAATATCTAGTGTTGCTTATATTTGTCATAGCTACATCTAGTACTGCTCATTTTTATCATAGCAGCATTAAGTTTTAATTAAAATTCTACATATAAATTCAAAGCGACATCATTTTTATTTCTATATCACAAAGATATCTAGTGCTCATTTAAATATCATAGCAATATCTAGTACTGTCCATTTTTGTCATAGCAATATTTGTTTGTTGATAGAATTCTACATATGGATGCACAGCGACATCCTCTTCATTTCTATATCATAAAGACATCTAGTGCTGATTACAATGCCACAGAAATATCTAGTGCTACTCACTTTTGTAATAGCAACATATAGTACTATTTATTTTTGTCATAGCAACATTTATTCTTTGTTAAAATTGTACATTTGGATGCACAGCGACATCCTATTCAATTCTATATCATAGACAGCTAGTGCTCATTTCAATGCCATAGAAACAACCAGTGCTGCTCACTTCTGTCATATCAATATATAGTTCTGCTCATTTTTATCATAACAATATTTATTCGTTGTTAAAATTCTATATATGGATGCACAGCGACATCATCTTAATTTCTATATGATAGAGACATCTATTGCTCATGTAAATATCATAGCACTATCCACTGCTGCCCTTGTTTGTCATAGCAACTTCTTATACTGCTCATTTTTGTCATAGCAACATCTAGTTCTGCTCATTTTTATCATATCAGCATTTAGTTGTTGTTAAAATTCTACATATGAATACACAGCAACATCCTCTTTATTTTTATATTATAATCTAGTGTTCATATAAATGTCATAGTAACATCTAGTACTGCTCACTTTTGTCGTAGCAACATCTATTACTGCTCATTTGTGTCATAATAACATTTAGTTGGTGTTAAAATTCTGCATATAAATGCACAGTGACATCCTCTTTATTTCTATATCATAGAGACATCTAGTGTTCATTTAAATGACATAGCAACCTACAGTGCTGCTCATTTTTGTCTGAGAAACATTTTGTACTGCTAATTTTAGGCATAGCAACATTTAGTTATTGTAAAAATGATACATATGGATGCACAGCAACACCCTATTAATTTCTATATTATAGAGACATCTATTGCTCATTTACATATCATAGCAACATTTATTGCTCATTTATATATCATAGCAACATCTAATGATAGATTAAATATCATATATGAATGCACAACAATAACCTAGTACTCATATTAACATTTATTGGTTGTTAAAATAGTGCAAATGGATGCTCGGTGACATCTACTGTTCATTTTTATAAATCGAGAATGATCTAATGCTTATTTATATATCATAGCGACATCTAGTAGTAGGTCAAAAGCCATATAAGAATGCACAGGAAAATCTAGTGGTTATTTCTATATTATAGCGACATCTAGTGTTCTTTCATATGTCATAGCAACATCTAGTGCTGCTCATTTTTCTCATAGCAACATTTAGTTAAAATTCTACATATAAATACATCATCCTCTTTATTTCTATATTATAAAGCCATCTACTGCTTATTTAAATGTCATAGCAACATCTAGTGGTAGATTAAATGTCATATAAGAATGCAGAGCAAAACTCTTGGCCACATTTCTCTTATATCAAAATGTAATGGTAGTCTAAATGGTATAAATGGATGCGCAATGACATCTACTGTTGATTTTTATATTATAGAGACATCTAACAATCATTTATATGTCATAGCAACATTTAGTAGGAGATAAAATCGCATATAAGAATGCACAGCAAAGTTTAGTGTTTATTTCTATATTATAGCAACGTATAGTGTTCGTTTAAATATCATAGCAGCATCTAGTGGGATGCTTATAGTGTCCCTGTATTTAAGAGAGTCTCATATTGACGCCTTCAGGCGCCAAATTCAAGCTAATCCAATCATATTCCATAATGATTTTATTTAAATGTCGCTATATTCCATAATGATTGACGCGCGTCCTATTAATTTGATTTAGTTTGAGTTTGGCGCGTAAAGGCGTCAAGATGGATGCCAGTTTGCACTACTCTCTTAAATACAGAGATACTAGATGCTCAGGATGCTCAGCTACATCTAGTGTTCATTTCTATATCACATGTGCATCAACAGCGACATCTAGTACCCCCTTAAAACGCTTTATTTGAATATAGAGTGGTGTTTATTATAATTGCACAAAAATAACCCCTTTTTTTTTCTCGAACTATTTTCTTGGATGAATATTTTTTTCGCATTGGTTACGCCACTGGTAGTTAGCGGGGCAGATCTAGTGTGTGGGAGAGAGACAGCGCGCACATATATATCTCGGTACGTTGACCCGCTATTTCTTTCTGCAGTACTTTATTTGCATGCGTCTTTTTTTCCTCCTTTCTTTTCTCTCTTATTGCGTTCTTTTACTGCCTACTAATAACAGAAATAACTCTCGGGCCTGGGATAGGGATAGGTTATGGTCCGCGCGCTTTTCTTTTTCTCTCTTCGCGACGCACACGGAGAAAAGTCGCAGACCGCACACGGAAAATCATCAAAAACAACAATTTTTTAACAATTAATTAAATTTAATTAACTAAAATTACTATATAATATAATACATTAATAAAACTCCAACATTTAACTATAACAATATTCATTATTTTTATAACCAATGAAAAACAAAACTTCGAGCTTTAATAATTAACTCTTCGTCTTGACACAATAGTGGGCGTGGCTTGGGATATATTGCGGAAATGAGTTTCTAACGTTGAGAAATTTTCTATTTTCTATCTACGCTCGTTCTTATGTGTGAGTGTCTGTTATTTATTGGTCTATATAAATTTAATTATCCTGAAAATTGATATCATAACGGTTAACGTACGATTCGTTTTGCACTTATTTACTCTCAGGTTATTTATTTAGTTTATAAAATATAACATATTTCCAATGAAATAACCAATTTTTTCCAAGGCGAAAAAGTGTAATCTTCGCGTTATATTCTCTAACGAATTGCTTTAACAGCTGCTTAATAGTTGAAGATGTTTCTTCTTGTTTATTTTTTTTATCTTAATTTCTTTCGCGTTTCTCAGCTATGTTCCCTAATGCAAATTGGCGTGTAATCTTTTTAGTGGTTATCTCATTACGCGGGGTTTTAAGTCACGTCGGGAAGATTGAAATTCCCATTCTGATGAATATTGCGTTTTGCTAATAGGTTTTATGGTTTTATGTGTTGTGGCGATTCGTGTTATGAGGTTGAAGGTTGAAACACTGCATCTAATACTCCTGTAAAATAACACAAATTGAAATGAGTGTTATTTAATAACGGTCAAAACATAATACTTTTTTGACTTGGAAAAAAATTACAGAGAATTATTATTAAAGAAAACACAAAATCAATCAAGTGTAAACAAGTAATGGTCAAATTTAATTAATATATTTTGAGTACGAAAAAAAAACAAAATCGAATTCTGCATTTGATATTCTTATAAAGAAAAGAAAATACAAAATCAAAAAATGGTAATCAAATAATAGTCAAATATAATAAAAATTTGATGATTAAGAAACCAAACAAAGAATTCTGCGTCTAATATTCCAAATCCAAATGTTCTTCCTTTTCTAAACTAAAAATTTACTCACATGTTTAATCAAAGATTTGAAACACTCTTTAGAATATGAAATAAACGTTAAAGATTCCAACGCACATTGAATTGCCTAAAAACGAGCGATTCCACAGTTCATCTTATGCAACTTAATGTACACGCATGTATGTTTGGTATCTGATGTAGTACCCATATATATTTAAATAAACAAACGCATATTTAGTGAAATTAATTCAACACACTTTGATGAACCTGAAAATGCATTGGGTGATTTTTTCAGCGAAAATTTAGTCCTCTGCGTAAGTTCAAATTTTTGATACTTAGATTGTGTTTTGCACGTTTTTCTATTTATTGATTCAGTATTATTAAATGCTGAATGCTTTCTTCGCCCAAAGTTCAGACGTCAATGTAAGTTTAAATGTTTCATATTTAGATTGTTTTTTATATGTTAAACGTTTTATGTGTTCATTAATTTTTATATATATATACATATATATATATATATATATATATATATATATATATATATACCAAATAAGAAATAACAGCGCATTAGGTCATGATGTAAAAGTTATTTTTTTATCAAGTGTGCAAGGAGGACAGAAGACGAAATCGAAACAACTGGCTCACCGCTTAAATCAAAGATTTTGGTCTACAATAGATGTGGGCAAAAGCATTTGCGATTGAAAAAATATTTAGAGGGTCCCCCGAGCCCCCAAACATGCCATTTTTAGCCCCTTTTTTAGATAATCGGCCAAAATCTTGCCTTATAGTCATCGGATCAAGGCGAATATTTTATATTTTGTGCCCAGATGAATATACTACAAGCGAAATATGCAAAACCTAACTTGGCGTTAGGTCTGGGTGAGCTACGAATTTTTTAAATAACTTTTTTCACGATTTTGAAGGTTTGCCACACAATCGGACGTGGGTGAGATACGCAGTTCGCATGCTTACATTATTCAACATACTTCTCAGGACAAATTATCGCGGGTGCAACTTGATTTCTTGTCGTTAAAACCCACTTTTTAACAAAAAAAAAGGTGAAAAAACCCTTCAAAATCGTGAAAAAAAGTTATAAAAAAAATCCGTAGCTCACCTAGACCTAACGCCATGTTAGGTTTTGCATATTTCGCTTGTAGTATATTCATCTGGGCACAAAATATAAAATATTCGCCTTGATCCGATGACTATAAGGCAAGTTTTTGGCCGATTATCTAAAAAAAGGGGCTAAAAATGGCATGTTTGGGGGCTCGGGGGACCCTCTAAAAATCTTTTCAATCGCAAATGCTTTTGCCCACATCTATTGTAGACCAAAATCTTTGATTTAAGCGGCGAGCCAGCTGTTTCGATTTTTTTCGAAACACCCTAATATATATATATATATATATATATATATATATATATATATATATATATATATATATATATATATATATATATATATATATATATATATATATATATATATATATATATATATATATATATATATATATATATATATGTGTGTGTGTTTTTCTTTACTCAAAGTTCAGACATTTATGTAAGTTTAAATCTTTAATATTTAGATTGCACTTTCGCACATTTCTTTTATTATTACAATTTTCTTAATATTTAATTACATATTTATAATAAAATATGTAATGAAATAGAAATGTTGCTAATTTCAATTGTTTTGTTCGTGTCTTCTGCAGAATCAGCCTCAAGACGATCGCGTTCCATGGAAATTCGAGACAATCCAGTTTACACTTGAAACGATACGAGCTACAGACATCTGTAGATGACTACAACAAATACGACTTTAACGAATACGACTACGAAATCTACACATGCCATACTACAGTATACTACTCGCCATAGACTTACAATGTAAGTAGATTTTTTGATTATTTTTTTTTAGTAGAAATACATGTATGTATCTCTCCGAAACTTGATATATCTGAGAAAGCGGTTCGATTTGTGGGTTGTTCAGAGCCTTCTCACTCGGTTGCAGTTAGGGCTAGTTCTATTTAACAAGGCGAGACATTTGTTGTTTTCTATATTGCTGTTCTAAACCTTAGTTAGGTTAGATTCGAATTACGTGTGTTTCAGTCTTCTTAGTTAGTTGCAGTTAGAGCTAGTTTCACTTAACAAGACAAGACATTTGTTGTTGTTTTTTGCTGTTTTAAACCTGAGTTAGGTTAAGTTAAGTTAGGTTAGATTATCTGACAATGCGGTTCGAATTATGTATGTTTCATTCAGTCTTCTTACTAAGTTGCAGTTAGAGTTGGTTTCATTTAACATGGCGAGACATTTGTTGTGGTTTTTTTATTGCTGTTCTAAACCTGAGTTAGATTAGATTAAGTTAGGTTGGGTTATCTGACAATGCGGTTCGAATTAAGTGTGTTTCAGTCTTTCTAATTAGTTGCAGTTAGGGCTAGTTCTATTTAACAAGGCGACACATCTGTTGTTTTTTTTACTGCTGTTTGAAACCTGAGTTAGGTTAGGTTAAGTTAGGTAAGGTTATCTGACAATACGGGTCGGATTAAGTATGTTTCAGTCTTCTTACTTAGTTGCAGTTAGAGCTAGTTCCATTTAACAAGGCGAGACATTTGTTGTTTTTTGTATTGCTCTTCTGAACCTGAGTTAGGTTAGGTTATCTGACAATGCGATTCATGTTAAGTGTGTTTCAGTCTTCTTACTTAGTTGCAGTTAGAGCTAGTTCCATTTAACAAGGCAAGACATTTATTGTTTGTTTTTAATAGCTATTCTAAACCTGAGTTAGGCTTATGTCATTCAGTAATATTTGGGAAAAATTGAAATAAATGTGCATGTAAAATCAAAAGTCGTAAGGAGCGGCTTTTGTAACCTATTGAAAGTTGATTATGGTATCAAAAGGTCATTACTTTTATGCAAATCACACAAATTAACTCCAGGGCGATAAAAATAGGTCCACATTCATTAAATAAAATCAGGAGCGCATAAAATCAGGAGCGCATCATGCAGTGTTCACAAATAACAGATATCTGTAAGATTGTAAATAATTTAGTTATTATTATCCTCTACTAGGTTTCAATGCTAAAGCTGATCCACATTTTGGGGTCACGTTTTTAAGGCGTTGGGCTACCTATCTTACACTATAATTTGATCAATGCCACGTTTCTCGTCTGGTTAAATGGAACTTCTGAGTATTCTGAGTCAAAAATTAAAGTTAAGTGCAAGGCCATAGCCAGAAATAATATTAAAAGAAAATATAAATTTCGAAGGCAGTTTTAATGGTAATAATATTAATTTTTGTAGCCATTCCTTTCTTCACTGATTACTAATCAGTAAAGAAAGGAATTACTACAATAATTAAAAGAAAACACTTCACGTAACCAAAAGAAGAATATTGGTAAAAATATTGTTTTTGCTCCTACAGGGCCGCTTTTTATACAACAATTTAACATTTTGAAAACTTCGGAAGGTTTGAACCCCTATATCCCCCCCTGGTTACGGCTTTGGTTGAGTGTATTACCCACTTTAACTTTTGTACTTTCCTTCGCTCCTCTCTTGTTTCCTCTCCTTTTCTCCCTTAAGTGTTGCTCTAACAAGCAATGTTTTTAATACATTGGGTTACCTATCTTATATTATTATTTAATCAATGCCACATTTATCGCCCAGTTAAATGGAATACCTGAGTATTCTGAGTGAAAAATCAAAGTTAACTGTATTACAAACTTTCTTTTTACTTCCTTCATTTTATCTGAGCATACAGAGTTAACCAACTTAACCAATGTACGTCTTTCCCTTTTCTCTTTCTCTCTCTTAGGTCTTGGTTAACCAAGCAACAATTCTTCATCGCGTACATCCCATCATCTCACAATACGTTCGGCCCAAGCGCGTGTTTATTTAGTTTTTGTTCCGCGTTCTGAACAAGGCCTGACTTAGATTAATAGTGAGTTTGTTTATTATAAATGCATTTCTCTTATTGCGCGCGCCGTGCCTTACAAGACAAGCCAACGAACGGTTAGTTCACCTATACATGACTGATGACCCTTTTTCTCGGCGAAACACTCGAAAAAAAAAGGATAATTTTACTCATTTTTCCTCCCCGAGACCAGGAAGTCGCGTTTTTCGCAGGAGGCCGTGACTAACAGCGTAATTGCGTTTGGGCGTCGCCGTATTCTTCGACTCGCGGGGCTTTCAGCAATCAAAATCACCAGCGGGGAAAAAAAGTGTAATTGATTTTATGAATTACTTGTACAATAATGCTTTAGTGAATTTATTACACATATACTGCAATTATCAGAAATATAAGCTGTCCAGTATTACATTTTACGTGTTGTACATTGAATTGCCTAAAAAGCAAGTATTTTCACTGCAACTTAATGTACACACAGTTCTCTCATGGAGTAATTAATTTATGTATTTTCTTTTACGGGTTGCATATTAAATTGCCTAAAAATCAACTGCAACTTAATGTACACACAATTCTATCGTAGAGCAATTGACGTATTTTATTTTACGTATTGCACATTGAATTGCCTAAACAGTCCAAGTAATTCTATAAATAGTTGTATGCAACTTAATGTGCAGACATCGTAGAGCAACTGACGTTTACCATTTTAAAAGCATATCGAATTGTCTAAAAAAAAAAACAACGATTTCACAGATAATTCCATGCAATTTAATGTACACACAGTTCTATCATTGAGCAATTTACGTATTTAATTTTACGTGTTAAACATTGAATCGAATAAAAACTTAAGTAATTCCATAAAAAGTTGTATGCAACTTAATGTATACACATCCTAGAGCAATTGACGTTTACCATTTTAAGAGTTGCACATTGAATTGTCTAAAAAACAAGCGATTCCACAAATAATTGTATGCAACTTAATCTACACCCAGTTCTATCGTTAAGGCGTTTACGTATTTCATTTTGTGTATTGTTCTATGCTGATTTAAAATGTATATCGTATGTTCAATTAAAAAAAATCTCTAGAGTGCCATGGAAAATGTTCTAGGGTGGTAACTCTGAAAATATACATTATAATTATTATTAAAAAAGATTAAACCATAGCACTCTAAAGGTTTTCTTTTATTGAACATATGATAAATGTCTCACTAATCAACATTACAACCACGTTTCATGTAAAAACTACAAAACGCTATTGTGCATCTCATGTTCGTGTAATGTCCATCAACTATTACAGTTTCATGCTGTCGCAATTTTAATTCAACATTACAACAACGTTCTATGCTGATCTAGCATATGTATAATATTCGCTAATCAACATTACAATAACATTTCTAATTAAACCTTCAAATCGCTGTCGCACGTTTCATTTTCGTGCAATGTTCATCAATTATTAATTTAATGAACACTACTCAAACATGCTTACATGATGTTGCAATGTTTAATCAACATTACAACAACTTTTCATGCTGATATAAAATTTATATATTTTCGTTAAGTGAGTTTGTTATATAACTGATGATATCTAATTATTTTTTATAAGATATGAATTTCGTTTTTTAAAAATCGATCATGGGATGTTATTTACGTTTTCTCTGAGGTATGAAAATAGCATTTGAACATTGATCGATCAACCGTCGCTGGCAATTAAAAGTCCAGTCGACCACGGCGGTCGGGAAAAAGGAGAAAAGGATGCACTCAGAAAAAAAACAAGGAAAGAGAGACTCGTCCAGTTTACCAATCACGTCCGGATAATTAAAATAATCTCGTGCACTAATTGAGGAAGAAAATTAAACATGATTTTAATGATTCATTATCTTTGGCTTTTGATAATAAAATTGTAAAGTTATAATAATATATAAGTTAAGTAACTTAGAGGTTTATTAACTTATAAGTTAAATAACTTAACACTAAGCAAAACACAAACAAATAATGTTCTTTCAACATTGTAATAACATTAAACGTTTATGAAACGTTACTTAAATGTGTTTACTCAACGGGTTATGAGTTAAATAACTTATAAGTTATTTAGATGTAAGCACTGAGAAAACTTGTACAATAATGCCTTAGTGAGTTTATTACACGCAAACTTGAATAATCAGAAATATAAGCTGTTCAGTTTTACAATATAAAACACTTTTATTCCTTACTTCACTTTTATATTTATTCGTTAGATGTACATTTCGAATGCAAAGCACTCATTATCAATAACTAAATAAATTCAGTTATTGATAATGAGTGCTTTGCACTCGAAATGTACATCTAACGAATAAAAATAAAAGTGAAGTAAGGAATAAAAGCGTTTTTTATTGTGATTAAATACTCCACATAACTCAATAAAACAATTAGTGTTCAGTTTTACATTTTACGTATTGTACATTGTGTTGCCTAAAAAGCAAGTGATTCCACTGGCAATTTTATGCAACTTAATGTACACACAGTTCTATCGTGGAGTAATTTACGTATTTAGTATCACGTGTTGTATATTGAATTGCCTAAAAAGAGAGCGACCAAACCAAATTTTCAGGTTTTTCTAAACTCGAAATTTTACTTCATGCTAAATCTGAGAGTGGATAACAGTCGTTCAAGTATTACTGAATGCTTTAATAAAACGATTGAATGCGCAAAAAAAGTTTCGACCACTTTAACTTATCATTTTCAAACTTTTGAGTTTTAAAATGACAAGTTAAAGTTTTCGAAGCTATAGTCACTTAATAAAGTCTCAGTTATACAAACAAAGTTAAAATCGTGTTTTATTTGTGTATTATATTTATGTCTTTTTAACATGCGCTTGTGTCTTAGGTATAAAGTGCGCAGATGAAGCTATTTAAGCGTCCTCTGCGCGAGTGGTTATTAAATTTAATAAGAGCCCATAGAAAATCCTCGTTCAGGAACCAAACGAGCTTTTCCACGGGATTTCAGGAATTTCAATTTTAATAACGCTTGGGTTCCACTCGGACGATTTCAGTCGTAAAATTCGGTCGTAAACGGCTTTCTTCAAATCAAATTCACACGCACACAAACATAGAAGAAGAGAGAGAGAGAAGAAATCTAAATACATTACACACTTGTATTTTAGCAGAATTATGTTTGAGCTTGAAAGAAAGAAAAATCGGTTTAAAAATATATTCCAGCAGTGAAAATAATGAAAAATCCTACTAGACTCAACAAATTACAGTGCTACAAGAAATTAACGCACCACCTGCAACTTCCTGAACATTTTAGGATTGTGTGTTATATATATGAGTAGTCTAACTGCAAAACTCACATTCTAAACTTTTTGTAAAAGTTGAGGTGGTGGTATTTTTATGTCCGTCATGTTAAGGTACACGTGTTTTAGATTGTTGATTGCGAAAAGAATCGCACTTTTAATGTTTACACGTGTTTTTTTTGCAATTTGCCAAAAGTTTTCAAACGCGGAGAATGTGAGTTTTGCACTCATATATAATATCTTTATTGACAGAATTACAATATAAAAATGGACAATATATTTTCTAAAATTAGGTATTATGTATTTTCTTCTGCCAATCGGCTATCGACCGTTAGTACCGTTAGTCTATTCGCCTGAATGTGTAATATTTTTGTGTATTTCACGTTAGCATCTTTGAAATAACAAAGAATGCTCGGAATGTTGTGTTAATTTTGGCAAGTTGCAGAAAACACAATTTTAAAAAAGAAATATACTCAAAAAGTTAACATTTTTAAGAAATTGTAAAGTGGTTTGTAATTTCTTTGAGCAATATATTTAAAAAAAAATACTAGTATACGTTTCCATAAATAAATCGAACGAATTGAATTGTAATTTAGCTATGTAAATATATTGGTATTTAAATATTTTGATTATTAGTCCTTCCGAAAATAAATCGCATGTTTTTTTCAGTCTTCACAATATTTTAGTGTTTTATACGCGTGGCGCATGAAGTAAAATTTCAAGTTTAGAAAAGCCTGAAAATTTGGTTTGGCCGCTCCGCGCTTCGCGCTTCGCGACCAAACCAAATTTTCAGGCTTTTCTAAACTCGAAATTTTACTTCATGCTTAGTCTGGGAGTGGAAACACTTGTTCAGAACTTCAAATTCAATTTGAACACTTATATAAAAGCGATGAATGCCAGATAATTTACACCGTATACATTGTGTAATTTAAAAAAATACTAGTATACGTTTCCATAAATAAATCGAACGAATTGAATTGTAATTTAGCTATGTAAATATATTGGTCTTTAAATATTTTGATTATTAGTCCTTTCGAAAATAAATTGCATGTATTTTTCAGTCTTCACAATATTTTAGTGTTTTATACGCGTGGCGCATGAAGTAAAATTTCGAGTTTAGAAAAGCCTGAAAATTTGGTTTGGCCGCTCCGCGCTTCGCGCTACGCGACCAAACCAAATTTTCAGGCTTTTCTAAACTCGAAATTTTACTTCATGCTTAGTCTGGGAGTGGAAACACTTGTTCGGAACTTCAAATTCAATTTGAACACTTATATAAAAGCGATAAATGCCAGATAATTTACACCGTATACATTGTGTCATTATATTTCTCTGTAATTAGGCTATGCTTGTTGAGAAATAAATTATTATTATTATTATTATTATTAGAAATCATAAAAATAAGTATTGAATTTTATCGAAAATCTAAAATCTAGAAATAACTCTATAATTGCTAATCTGTTAATGGGTTAAAACATAATCAAACAAATGGATCGTCAATTTAGCTAAGAAATGGTTTATAGCTAAGAAATGGTTTATATCTAATAATGTTAATATTTATAAGTTAAAGCGTTTAATTGATTTCAAGAAATGATTTGATTGAATATTTGTCTACTTCATTCGTTCAATAGATTTAATTTAAAAAAAGTCGTATTCGATTTTAATCCACCGTTCTTAATCTCTTCTAATAATCGAAGTACCGAATGCCCGATTTTAATAAAAATGTATTATTTATAATTATAAATCTACATTTAAATCGAACAAAATAAAAATCTATTATATAATGTTAATATTAAATAAATGTTAATTCTCCTCAATTATCAAGAACTAATACTGCTTAATAATTTAATTTATTTTATTATTACCTAAATTGTTAAAATACATGTAGATCGGTTAATAATAAAGTTATCATAACATCAAGTACGCATGCGGAATTATAATTAAAAATCTAATCGTAGAGATATTAAAATGCATTGGTTATAAATATTCATTAAAATCACACGAATAAAAAATCCAATCGTAGAATTGTTAAAATGCATTGTTTATAAATCTATATTCAAATCAAACGAAATTAAAATCCAATCGTAGAGTTATTAACTCAATAAATCAACGTGCGCACTTGACGAGCATTTTTATCAAACCCGCGAGGTGTAAATTTTAATCACCGATACCCACAAATACGAAACGCACGAAATTTTTATTAGCCATTAACCTGCGCCGCAGTTCACGCCAACAAGTTGTAAATTAAAATTTTCGGATAGAAGAAGAGGCATTCGGTGTAATTTTAACGATTTGATAAATTAAACACTCTGCTGATTCCTTGATATCACATTAGGATGAATTTATGTTCATCAAATTTCGTTTACTATTTGATAAATTCTTGATTAATTTACAAGTATTGAAAAGGTTTCGATGAAATGGAATTTGGCGGTGTACAAAACGTCTTTCTTACATATATAAAAAAAACGACTTTCTTACACATTAAAATGAATATACTGAATATACTTAACAGAGCTGGGCAGGATTCGAATCATTCAGGATTCGAATCCTTTTGGAGGATTCAAAAGAGGCATTCGAATACTTTAATTCAACTGGATTCGTGATCCGGATTCGTTACATTTTTTTAAGAGGATTCGAATTCGAATCCAAATACGGGTAATTCGAATCCTCATAAAAGGATTCGAATCCTTATAAACGAATTATTTTTGACGATTCAAATCCTTTTGTAAGGCTTCGAATCCTTATAAAAGGATTCGAATCCTTATAAAAGGATTCGAATCCTTATAAAAGAATTCGAATCCTTATAAAAGGATTCAAATATTTATAAAAAGAGCTGGGCAGGATTCGAATCATTTAGGATTCGAATCCTTTTGTAGGATTCAAAAGAGGCATTCGAATACTTTAGTTCAACTGGATTCGTGATCCGGATTCGTTACATTTTTTTAAGAGGATTCGTATTCGAATCCAAAAACGGGTGATTCGAATCCATGTAAAAGAATTCAAATCCTTATAAACGAATTATTTTTTACGATTCAAATCCTTTTGTAAGGCTTCGAATCCTTATAAAAGGATTAGAATCCTTATAAAACGATTGGAATCTTTATAAAAGGATTCGATTCCTTATAAAAGGAGAATATTTATAAAAGGATTCAAATACTTACGAAAGAATTCAAATACTTACAAAAGGATTTGAATCGTCAAAAATAATTCGAATAAATTGTGAGGGTTAACATGAAAAATGTCTTTTGTGTGTTTTTAAATTTCTCGGTAAATCACTGTTTCATGCGCGTGGCGCATGAAGTAAAATTTCGAGTTTAGAAAAGCCCAGAAAATTTGTCGAGGGTCGCTGCGCGACCCTCGACAAATTTTCACAGGGCTTTTCTAAACTCGAAATTTTACTTCATGCTTAGTCTGGGAGTGGACAACACTCGTTCGAAACTTCAAACTGTTTGAGTCGATTTTTCACTTATTGTGTTTGAAGTGCTACATTTCATTAGGTATTCACCTGATTTGATTTATTCAAAAAATGAGCAACTCAGGATTGAAAGAGCTTTTATTTAATGTTTAAACATTGTTTGAGACTTAAAAATTATGCTTAGAAAGAGCGCTCAGAATCAAATTTTAGTGGTTTTATAAATTGTCCATTAATTTTAAAAATTGAGAAAAGTCGAAGTATTATTTTTTTCTTGGGGAAATGAATAACTCAGATTATTTATAACACCAGTAAAAGTATCTGTGATTATTTTCAGATTTTTGTAAAAAAAAATTATTTTGTATAAAATTCTTATTTTTTTCTAGGCTAACCCCTTACGAAAATTGCGATTTTTCGATGAAAATTTTAATTTTTATAAAAAATCCGAAAAAATTTTTAGTTATTCTCCTTGATATAAGAAATGGCTTCGCTATTTTTTTGTCTATAAAAAAAATTATTTCAAAACATATAACTTATTTAGCAACACTTTAAAAATGTTTAAAACCAATGCTATTACAATTAAACATCCGTACTGAGCGCAATTTTCAACATACGAATACGTAATAAACATTTATTTCAAGCTTATTTTGTTCGTGAAAACAGTATCTTTAAACAAACACAATTTGTTTAATAAATTTAACTTTAATTTAAGTTTTTATTCGAAACGAACAATGAGTCACTTTTTAACTTATTGTGTTTAAAGTGCTACATATTGTTAAGTGTATACCTGATTTAATTTATTCAAAAAATAATCAACTCAGGATTAAAAGAGCTTTCATTTAATGTATAAACATTGTTTGAGACTTAAAAATTGTGCTTAGAATGGGCGCTCAAAATCAAATTTTAGTGGGTTTATACATTTTCCGTTAATTTAAAAAATTGAGATAAGTCGAAGTATTAATTTTTTCTTGAGGAAATGAATAGCTC
This sequence comes from Philonthus cognatus, assembly GCA_932526585.2. Lineage (NCBI taxonomy): Eukaryota > Metazoa > Arthropoda > Insecta > Coleoptera > Staphylinidae > Philonthus > Philonthus cognatus. Next base: position 2,890,409 of record OW052251.1, read on the forward strand.
AGATTATTTATAACACTAGTAAGAGTGTCTGTGAATATTTTTAGATTTTTGTAAAAAAATTTTGTTTTGTATAAATATCGTATTTTTTCTAAGATAACCCCTTACGAAAATTGCGACTTTTCGATGAAAATTTTAATTTTTATAAAAAATGTGAAAAAATTCTCAGTTATTCTCCTTGATATTAGAAATAGCTTCAATATTCTTTTTTTTTCTTATAACAAAACTATTAAAAAATTAACCTATTTAACAACACTTTAAAACTGTTTGAAACTAATGCAACTACAATTAAGCATTCGTAATGAGCGCAATTTTCAACATACGAATACGGACTTAACATTTGTATTAAGCTTATTTCGTGCTTTAAAATATTATCTTAAAACAAATATTATTCGTTTAGTAAATTTAACTTTAATTTCAGTTTTTATTCGAAACGAACAATTTTCACTTACACTTCACATTTTTCACTTATTGTGTTTAAAGTGCTTCATTTTGTTAAGTATTTACCTGATTTTATTTATTCAAAAAGTAATCAAATCAGGATTGAAATAGCTTTCATTTGATGTATAAACATTGTCTTAGACTTAAAAATTGTGCTTAGAATGGGCGCTCAAAATCAAATGTTAGTGGGTTTACAGATTTTCTGTCAGTTTTAAAAATTGAGATAAGTCGAAGAAACATTTTTTTCTTGAGGAAATAAATAGCTTAGATTATTTATATATATATAGTATAAGTGTCTGTGATTGTTTTCGGATTTTTCAAAAATATTTTTTTTTTTGTATAATAATCTTGAATTTTTTAATGCAGACCCCTTAGATAAATTGCGATTTTTCAATAAATATTTTAATTTTTATAAAAACCTGAAAAAATTCTTGGTTATTCTCCTTGATATAAGAAATGGCTTCAACTATTTTTTTTATATATAAAAAATGTTATTTCAAAACAATTAACCTATTTAACAACACTTAAAAAATGTTTAAAACCAATGCTATTACAATTAAAAATCCGTGCTGAGCGCAATTTTCGAAATACGAATACGTAATTAACATTTATTTCAAGCTTATTTTGTTTGTGAAAACATTATCTTAAAACAAACATAATTTGTTTAGTAAATTTAACTTTAAATTCAGTTTTTATTCGAAACGTACAATGAGTCGATTTTTCAGTTATTTTGTTTAAAGTGCTACATTTTGTTAAGTATTCACCTGATTTGATTTATTCAACAAATAATCAATTCAGGATTGAAATAGCTTTCATTTGATGTATAAACATTGTTTGAGACTTGAAAATTGTGCTTAAAAAGAGCGCTCAAAATCAAATTTTAGTGGGTTTATAAAGTGTCCGTCAATTTTAAAAATTGAGAAAAGTCGAAGAATTATTTTTTTCTTGAGGAAATGAATAGCTCAGATTATTCATAACACTATTAAGAGTGTCTGTGATTATTTTCAGATTTTTGTAAAAATATTTTATTTTGTATAAAAATCTTATTTTTTTCTAGGCTAATAACCCCTTACGAAAATTGCGATTTTTCGATGAAAATTTTAATTTTTATAAAATATCTGAAAAACATCTCAGTTAATCTCCTTGATATTAAAAATGGCTTTAACTATATTTTTTTTTATAAAAAAAATATTTCAGAACAATTAACCTATTTAACAACACTTTAAAAATGTTTAAAACCAATGCTATTACAATTAAACATCCGTACTGAGCGCAATTTTCAGCATACGAATACGGAATTAACATTTATCTTAAGCTTATTTCGTGCTTAAAAATATTATCTTAAAACAAATATTATTCGTTCAGTAAATTTAACTTCAAATTAAGTTTTAATTCGAAACGACCAATAAGTCGATTTTTCACTTATTGTGTTTAAAGTGCAACATTTTTTTAAGTATTCACCTAATTTGATTAATTCAAAAAACAATCAATTCGGGATTAAAAGAGCTTTCATTTAATGTACAAACATTGTTTGAGACTTGAAAATTGTGCTTAGAAAGAGCGCTCAAACTCAAATTTTAGTGGGTTTATAAAGTGTCCGTCAATTTTAAAAATTGAGAAAAGTAGAGGTATTATTTTTTTCTTGAGGAAATGAATAGTTCAGTATCTAAACTAATCAAATAAAAGTATTCATTGAAAAATCGCAATTTTTATAAGGGAAAATATGGAAAAAAATCAAGATTTTTCCCCCAAAAAAAATATTTTTACAAAACTCCGAGAACAATCACAGACACTATTACTAGTATTGGAAATAATGTGAACTTCAGATTATTTCTAATACTAGTAATAGTGTCTGTGATTGTTCTCAGATTTTTGTAAAAATACATTTTTTTTTTTTTTTGTGGAAAAATTGTAATTTTTTCGTAAGGAAAAAAATGGAAAAAAATCAAGATTTTTTCACAAAAAAAAATATTTTAACAAAAATCCAAAAAAAAATCACGGACACTATTACTAGTATTATAAATAATCTAAGCTTTAGATTATTTCTAATACTAGTAATGGTGTCTGTGATTGTTATCGGATTTTTGTAAAAATATATATTTTTTTTTTTTGTGGAAAAATTGTGATTTTTCGTAAGGAAAAAAATGGAAAAAATGAAGAGTAGTAGTAGTGAAAATCTTTATTACCATACTAATTACAAGGTGTAATACATAACATTTTTAAAAGTAAAGTAAATATTTAGTTCTGGTAAATGGCTATCGGCCAGTGGCCTTTCTGCCAGTGTAGATGTTTATAAAGAAAAGTTTACATGTTTGGTGAAGTGATCGCGGTGACTATATATACATACAAAAAAAAAAAAAAAATAACTTGTTAATTCTGATTATAATGAGAGATGAGCTGGAACAGAGTGTTTGAGGGATTTAAGAATAGGAAAAAATGAAGATTTTTCCACAAAAATAATATTTTTACAAAAAACCAAGAAAAATCACAGACACTATTACTAGTATTATAAATAATCTAAGCTTTAGAATATTTCTAATACTAGTAATGGTTTCTGTGACTTTTCTCTGACTTTCCCGGTTTTAATGATATCCAGTGAATTTTTTATTTACGTAATTTTCAGGCGTTCGTCGATTTTACAATAGAGTTCAATTTAAAGTTTTGAACGGGTGTTTCCACTCCCAGGCTAAGCATGAAGTAAAATTTCGAGTTTAGAAAAGCCCCGCGTAGAAAATTTGTCGAGGGTCGCGCAGCGACCCGAGACAAATTTTCACGGGGCTTTTCTAAACTCGAAATTTTACTTCATGCGCCACGCGTATAAAACATTGATTTATTCTAAAGTTCAAAATATACTGTTTAGGTTACTTTATGATTTATGCAAGATTGCTAAAAAATATCCTCTCCCAAAGATACCACACTTTTGACGAGACGATCACGACACGAACGCGATACGAGCACGAGACGTTTATGACACGAGTGTGTTGAACGCCCCGTGCTCGTCTCGTGTCGTGCACGTCTCGTGCTCGTGTCGTACTCGTCTCGTAATTGTCCAAAAGAAGTGAAGCAAAGCGAAGTATATAAGATATCATGAGTATTATGTTCAACATTCGGCATTTACGGTACAGAATTCTACAATAAAAATAATCCAACTTAACACGAGTTTGAATTGAACTATAATGAGATCGCCATGTAATTATTTTTCATTGTGACAGTTACAATGCACATTTTAACAGTTGTGACATATTTTTAAGTAACGAGTGCTCCACTCCCAGACTAAGCATGAAGTAAAATTTCGAGTTTAGAAAAGCCCCGTGAAAATTTGTCGAGGGTCGCGCAGCGACCCGAGACAAATTTTCGGGCTTTTCTAAACTCGAACTTTTACTTCATGCGCCACGCGTACAAAACACTAATTTGAAGTGAAGGTTATAAACACACAAATACAAATATTTGAAATAGTCAGAAATGTTCAGTATTCCTCAGCACTGGGTCGGGACCACACTGAAGAGGACCTTGAAGTCCGAAGGTATCTGGTGCCGGAATACTGAACACAAATTCAATTTTACACAAATACATCTTTAATCAGAGTAACAGGGAATAGTAATGGTGTTTGTGATTGTTCTCGGATTTTTGTAAAAATATTTTTTTTTTGGTGGAAAAATCTTGATTTTTTCCATGCAGACCCCTTACGAAAATTGCAATTTTTCGATGAACATTTTAATTTTTAGGAAACCCTGTATAATATGAAATTATTTCGTTAAATTTGCTTTAATTAATTGGGTAATTACATTCGCGAAATTGAAGAATGAAATCACCCAATTTTTGATTTATCAATTAAAGAAAATTTAACGAAATAAATGATATAACATTGATGTCACTTACGACATACAATATTTACAGCAAAAACAAATGAAATGATGATTATTTCATTGGCAACGGATAAAATCCAGACGAGGGTTACGCAAAAATTGTGTAATATTTTAAAATGCATTTATTTACACAAAAACTGCAATACAATCTTATCTGACTTTTTTCATTTTTTCGGAAAAAGGCCGCTTTATCTATCGTTTGAATAATAACAAGAGTTCTCGGGGAGTCACTTTTGACCTCTATTCATTACATTAGTAATCATCCGATAAAAAGCTGAAAGTATGTGCATATATTGCAACTTGGATCTTCCACTAATTAATTAATAAACTTTTCTGATAATAATAAGAATATGAATTTGTATTCAGTACTTATTTATTCACCGGATAACTATATACGCATTTCAGGCTTCAACGCCATCATCCCTATAGTCTCGAAAAAGTGCTCGAAGAATACTGAACATCTATGATCATTTATTATTACAATTTACATTTCTTCGAAAGCGTTAACGCCATCTAATGCCTAGTTTTTTTTCTGATCATGCTCGCTAAACACTGAAGATACTGAAAAATGCAAACATAATATCGTCACTGTTATGCAAAAGTCACAAATGCGCATTTTTTTAATTTTTTACTAAAGTTATGTTATGGCTTATTTTTATTGTAGAATTCTGTGCCAGAAACGCAGATGGTAAACAGTATACATTTTTAATAAAATAAAAGTTTGGAATTGGGAAAATAAAATAAATAACTTTAATTTAAGGAACGTTTACAAACTCTAAGCCAGGGGTTCTCAACTTTTTCAGGTCGCGCCCTTTCCTCATAACTCTACGCCTCCCTCTTTGGTTTAATTTCGTTTTTTTTTTAGTTAGATTGAAACACTATTATAGCTTTATTTCACTTCACTCATTCTTTAGGAGCTAGGCTGTTTCGCCCCCCTCCCCCTGACATCTTACCGCTCCCCCCTAATCCTATTTTTTCCAACTCAAAGCTAAACATTCAGCAATCTCTGTTAACTAAATTAAAATCCTAGTTTTCGTCAACTTTACGCAAGGTTTAAATACATTTTTATATCAATTTGTAAATGTATACATTTTTTTGTGTCTTTTCACACGTTTCCATATTTGGCCTGTGGCCGTTTGGTAATATATTATTATTGGCTGGAATCGACACCATTCGCCATTAAAAGGTGCAATTAATGGCACTTGCGGATGGACTACCTAAAATTTTACTGCGCCATAAAACGGGCGTAAAATTACTACGATGGGCAAGACACGCTGGTTTGGCCACATTAACGAATAAATATTATAAATCTGCGTTTATACGAATTCATTGTAAACGTCAATGAAAAATAATTACGCTTATCATCTGAAGAAATCAAAATATTGACGAGTTTTATCGAAGTGATTTAAACACAAATTCAATTATGAACTGAATTGAACACATCCTAATCTATAATATATTTATTGTCTTAAGTTGTCTTATTAATTAAAATATTGTTTGCATTTTCACGAATAACATTTTCGTGATTTTATATATTATGTTTAAAGTGTCCAAACTATAAGAAGCGTAAGCTTATTTTCTCGAATTCAAATAGTTTTGAATAAGTTCGTCATAAACACGCAAAAGTTTGAAATAAATTCGCCACTAAAACCTTAATTTTAAAACATTTGGGTTTAAAAAAAAAAAGATTTGATGTAAGAATACATCTAATCTTTTTTTTAAACCCAAATGTTTTAAAATTAGGGCATTTGTGGCGAATTTATTTCAAACTTTTGCGTTTTTATGACGAATTTATTTCAAACTTTTTTGTTTCTTGTTATAAAATCCACAATAAAAATTCACGAAAAAAAAACATTTATAGTTTTGTCGACATTTAAACACACACACAGAGCTATTAAAATCCTAATGCAGCCAGCGGAGTGGACTTTAATTACACAACGCATCAACATTTACGCTTATTCAAATCCAATCTGCAATTAAACAGCCGACCATTTCTTATTATCCCAATTTTTCGTTTAATCCAAAGCTAAATTAAATTGCCAGCGTCACTAAAACGCGGATAATTGTGAAGCTCTCGCACTTTTTTTTTATTTCAAACTGGTAAATTTCCGTTTGTAATTGATTATTTTTATTCACGTTTAAACACGCGAAAAATTGAATTAAAGCGTGTCTTGGTATTAAACTTATGTTTTGGACTTTTTCACCAATCAATTTATATTAGGGTGGGTTGATTTTTTTCAAAGTGTGAGACTATTTTTTATTCTACGTTCAATTCTAAGAAAAAAAGTAAATAGGACTATAGGTTTCGAGCCGCATTAATTTTAATTAAAGTATTTACTGCTGCTGGTTGTAATGTTTATTTGTATTTCAGTTCTGATTTGAAATATTTCCTATTTTTATTTATATGTTGAGTTTTTAGGTATGGGGAATTCGATTTTGATGTTTATTTTGCCTTATCCATCCCGCAAAGGAGCTCTACAAACTTTTTTCCAAATATTTTGATTATTTTTAAGGAATCAGTTCATACAAACGTTTTAAACGACTACCAAACCAGAAGAAAATCAGACATTAGACCGGAAAAATTTACAACAAAGAAAAATACGATATCGTTAACAATTCAAACAATACACAAATACAACAAACTTGAAGAATACATAAGAAAAATAAATTATACAGCTTACAAACTGAAAATAAAAAATCTTATATTAAAGAACGAAATAAATTAAATTAAAACAAGAAAAAGTAGGGAGCACAGATGAAGAAAAATGTAATCCCTAAATTCCGTTAGCCTGAGATGGCTCCGCAGAGCTCACAAATCCCAAGGTGAGGACAAAGGGAAGAAAATCAGCAAGCACCAGATATTTAATTTACCTTAATATTAAAATGTATATGATAATGTATTTTATATTATAGTAAATCAAAAATTAATTGTTAAAAAAATACAATAATTAATTATTTTAATTATTATAAAAATCTTATAAAAATGAAGAAAAGCTGTTGTAAAATCTTCAATTAAAATTGTTTTGGTTCAAAATTCACCGTAGACCTATCGTTTTATTTACTTTTTTTAGAATTGAACGTAGAATCAGAAAAAACTAAACTCACTCTTTGAAAAAAAACTTCCTTACAATTTAGCCCGCCCTAATATACATACCAATATTTTGCGTTTCCTTATAATATTTCGGCGTTTATTAAAAATATTATCAAAATATTTAGACACAAAGTTACAAAATCTCAGAGTTGACTAAAATTCATGAAATCAATATTTCATTTAAATGAGCACGCGTATGTAGCTAACAAATATTTAGAAAATGTTCACTTTACGCACTCAAAACGCTCCCTTGCTTAAATACCTAAACCGATTAGATTAATTCAAAAATCATTCGATTGTAAGTGAAACAAGCTTCAATTTGAGTTGAAAAAGTTTTCAGAGGGTTAAAAATTGTGCTCAGCACAAGCGTTCAAAGTTAAGCTTTAGTGGATATAACGATTTTCTATGGTTACTAGAAGTTGCTAAAATTGGTGTAATAATTTTTTTCTGCGGAAAATAAATAGCCTACACTATTTCTAATATTATTTAGTAAGTCTGTGATTTTTTTGAAATTTTTAAAAAAATAAAATATTTCACGCAAAAATCGCGTTTTTTCTATACCTAGTAGAAAATCTCAATTTTTATGAAACTTTTTTAATTTTTTTTTAAATCTGAAAAAATCACATACATTCTAATTGATATTAGTATTAATGTGTGGTAGTTATTTTCCCCAGAAAAAAATTCTTTACACACCCAGCTTGAATTCAAATATTTAAAAAAAATCGACTTAAATGAGATTTGTGACTTTGAGCGCTTGTTTCAAACACAATTCTTAAGTTAAAAAAATTCACTTCAGCTCAAATCAAAGCTCATTTAATTCTAAACACGCTACTGTATAACTTATTTCAGTTATCCTAAAAAATTAATATAATCTTAATGTTTCTCCTAAATAACTCGCATTTATAAAATGTTCACTTTATACACTCAAACCGCTGCTTTTCTTAAGTTACTCAACCGATTGGATATATTCAAAAAACATTGGATTCGGAATGGAACAAGCTTTAATTTGAGTTTCAAAAGTTTTCAGAGGGTTAAATATTACGCTCAGCACAAACATCCAAAGTTAAGCTTTAGCGAATTTAACGATTTTCTACGGTTACTAAAAGTTGCTAAAATCGGTGTTTATATTTTTTTCTGCGGAAAATAAGTACCCCACGCTACGTTAATAAGTAGGTCTGTAATTTTTTTAATTTTTTAAAAAAATAAAATATTTCACGCGAATATCGTTTTTTTCCATACCTACCTACCCCTTAAAAAAAATTAAATTTTTATGAAATTTTTTTAATTTTTTTTTAAATCTGAAAAAAATCACATGCATTCTAATTGATATTAGTGATAATGCGAGGTAGTTATTTTCCCCAGAAAAAAATTCTTAACACACCCAGCTCGAATTCAATTAATTTAAAAAAATCGACTTAAATAAGACTTGTGACTTTAAGCGCTTGTTTCAAACACAATTCTTAAGTTAAAAAAAATTACTTGTGCTCAAATTAAAGCTCATTTAATTCTAAACACGCTGCTTGATGACTTATTTTAGTTATTATAAAAAACGAATATAATCTTAATATTTCTGCTGACAAACTTACATTTATGAAATGTTCACTTTATACACTCAAACCGCTGCCTTGCTTAAATTACTCAATCGATTGGATTAATTAAAAAAACATTCGATTTAAAATGAAACGAGCTTTAATTTGAGTTGCAAACATTTTTAGAGCGTTAAAAATTACGCTCAGCACAATCATCCAAAGTTAAACTTTAGTGAATTTAACAATTTTCTGCGGTTAATAAAGGTTGCTAAAACTGTTGTAAATATTTTTTCTGCGGAAAATAAGTAGCCCACACTATTTCTAATATTATTAAGTAGATCTGTGATTTTTTTGAATTTTTTAGAAAAATAAAATATTTCACGCGAAAATCCTGTTTTTTCCATTCCTAACAACCCCTTAAGAAAATCTCAATTTTTATGAATTTTTTTTTCATTTTTTAAAAATCTGAAAAAAATCACATGCATTCTAATTGATATTAGTAATAATGCGAGGTAGTTATTTTCCCCAGAAAAAAATTCCTAACAGCTCGAATTCAATTAATTTAAAAAAATCGACTTAAATGAGACTTGTGACTTTAAGCGTTTGTTTCAAACACAATTCTTAAGTTAAAAAAAATTACTTTAGCTCAAATTAAAGCTCATTTAATTTCAAACACGCTGCTTGATGACTTATTTTAGTTATTATAAAAAACTAATATAATCTTAATATTTCTGCTGACAAACTTACATTTATGAAATGTTCACTTTATACACTGAAACCGCTGCCTTGCTTAAATTACTCAACCGATTGGATTAATTGAAAAAACATTCGATTTGAAATGAAACGAGCTTTAATTTGAGTTGCAAACATTTTTAGAGCGTTCAAAATTACGCTCAGCACAAGCATCCAAAATTAAACTTTAGTGAATTTAACAATTTTCTGCGGTTAATAAAGGTTGCTAAAACTGTTGTAAATATTTTTTTCTGCGGAAAATAAGTAGCCCACACTATTTCTAATATTATTAAGTAAATCTGTGATTTTTTTGAAATTTTTAGAAAAATAAAACATTTCACGCGAAAATCCTGTTTTTTCCATACCTACCCCTTAAGAAAATCTCAATTTTTATGATTTTTTTTTTCATTTTTTAAAAATCTGAAAAAAATCACATGCATTCTAATTGATATTAGTAATAATGCGAGGTAGTTATTTTCCCCAGAAAAAAATTCTTAACACACCCAGCTTGAATTCAATTAATTTAAAAAAATCGACTTAAATTAGACTTGTGACTTTAAGCGCTTGTTTCAAACACAATTCTTAAGTTAAAAAAATTACTTTAGCTCAAATTTAAGCTCTTTTAATTCTAAATACGCTGCTTAATGACTTATTTTAGTTATTATAAAAAACGAATATTATCTTAATATTTCTGCTGACAAACTTACATTTATGAAATGTTCACTTTATACACTCAAATCGCTGCCTTGCTTAAATTACTCAACCGATTGGATTAGTTCAAAAAACATTCGATTTAAAATAAAACGAGCTTTAATTTGAGTAGTAAACATTTTTAGAGCGTTACAAATTACGCTCAGCACAAGCATCCAAAGTTAAACTGTAGTTAATTTAACAATTTTCTGCGGTTAATGAAGGTTGCTAAAACTGTTGTAAATATTTTTTTCTGCGGAAAATAAGTAGCCCACACTATTTCTAATATTATTAAGTAAATCTGTGATTTTTTTAAAATTTTTAGAAAAATAAAATATTTCACGCGAAAATCCTGTTTTTTTCCATACCCTTAAGAAAATCTCAATTTTTATGATTTTTTTTCATTTTTTAAAAATCTGAAAAAAATCACATGCATTCTAATTGATATTAGTAATAATGCGAGGTAGTTATTTTCCCCAGAAAAAAATTCTTAACACACCCAGCTCGAATTCAATTAATTTAAAAAAATCGACTTAAATTAGACTTGTGACTTTAAGCGCTTGTTTCAAACACAATTCTTAAGTTAAAAAAAATTACTTCAGCTCAAATTAAAGCTTATTTAATTCTAAACACGCTGCTTGATGACTTATTTTAGTTATTATAAAGAACGAATATAATCTTAATATTTCTACTGACAAACTTACATTTATGCAATGTTCACTTTATACACTGAAACCGCTGCCTTGCTTAAATTACTCAACCGATTGGATTAATTGAAAAAACATTCGATTTGAAATGAAACGAGCTTTAATTTGAGTTTCAAACATTCTTAGAGCGTTAAAAATTACGCTCAGCACAAGCATCCAAAATTAAACTTTAGTGAATTTAACAATTTTCTGCGGTTAATAAAGGTTGCTAAAACTGTTGTAAATATTTTTTTCTGCGGAAAATAAGTCGCCCACACTATTTCTAATATTATTAAGTAGGTCTGTGATTTTTTTGAAATTTAAAAATAATAAAATATTTCACGCGAAAATCCCTTGTGAAAATCTCAATTTTTATGAATTTTTTTTCATCTTTAAAAATCTGAAAAAAATCACACGCATTTTTAATAATAGTATTATTAATGTGAGGTACTTATTTTCCCCAGAAAAAAATTCTTAATACGCCCAGCTCGAATTCAAATAATTTAAAAAAATCGACTTAAATGAGACCTGTGACTTTGAGCGCTTGTTCCAAACACAATTCTTGAGTTAAAAAAAATCACTTTAGCTCAAATTAAAGCTCATTTAATTATTAGCACGTTGCTTTATGACTTATTTTAGTTAACGTAAAAAATTAATATAATCTTAATATTTCTCCTAAAAAACTTACATTTATGAAATGTTCACTTTACACAATCAATCCGCTCCGTTGCTTAAATAACTCAGCCGATTGGATTAATTCAAAAAACATTAGATTCGGATTGAAACAAGCTTTAATTTGAGTTGCAAACGTTTTTAGAGGGTTAAAAATTACGCTCAGCACAAGCGCCTAAAGTTAAGCTTTAGTGAGTTTAATTTAACGATTTTCTACGGTTACTAAAGGTTGCTAAAATTGGCGTAAATATTTTTTTTTCTGTGGAAAACAAGTAGCCCACACTATTTTTAATTTTATCAAGTAGGTTTGTGATTTCTTTGAAATTAAAAAAATAAAATAAAATATAAAATAAAAATAAAATAATATATTTCACGCGAAAATCGCTTATTTCATACACCTACCCTTTAGGAAAATTTCAATTTTTAAGATTTTTCTTGAATGATCGAATCAACACCTTGTATAATTAGGTTAAATGTAAATTAACATTTTAATAATCTTTCAAGATTTATCTGACTTAAAATTGATTGTGAGTTAATTAATTTGACGAATGCTTGGTGCTTTATTCGTCAAATTATATTTAAAGAATTAATTATACGAGTTTGAGTTATCCAATGAGAAAGCTCGTTTAATTCTCACGAGCGCATCAACAATAGAATTAATGCTCCGTCCATTGGACGTTTATTCAGCGTTTCCGGTGGAACGGATAGGAAAAAATCCGGGGCTTTACCGTGCGTTAAGAGCCGCCTCCTCCCGGAATTCTTCGGTGTGTGGGACAAAGCGACCGCCTTTCTCCCTCTATTCCACGTTTACTATTGTTATTATTATTATGAGTTAACAATTTTCTCTTTGAACATATTAAGAACGCGACTTTTACTCAACTGGAGATGACCTGAATTAAACATGATTAAGAAATAAATGTAGAAATATACCACATACAGGGAATTTTTCTTTAAGTATACATACAGGGAATGTTCTATTAGGTATACATTTCAATGCATACGCTTTTTTTTAAAAGAGTTTAATTTGAGTTTTAAAACGAGTGTTTTCAACTCCCAGACTAAGCATGAAGTAAAATTTTCAGGCTTTTCTAAACTCGAAATTTTACTTCATGCGCCACGCGTATTATGCACTTAAAGCAATGAAATATTGTGGACGAGTCAACTTCCCTTGAAATCAGTGTCTTGTACGCGTGGCGCATGAAGTAAAATTTCGAGTTTAGAAAAGCCTGAAAATTTGGTTTGGCCGCTCCGCGCTTCGCGCTACGCGACCAAACCAAATTTTCAGGCTTTTCTAAACTCGAAATTTTACTTCATGCTTAGTCTGGGAGTGGGAAACACTCGTTTAAACTTTAAATTTACCCCTTGTGAGAAAACAACGAATATTTAAAAATCTACAGCGCATAATTGGGATATGTATACTCAAAAGAAAAACTCCCTGTATATCCTTTACGTATAAATAAATTATATCGAATATGTATGTTTATATATTAATTGTTAAATATATATAATAAGTGTGTAAAATTATAATTACAATAATGTAAAAAGGTTTATTCCGTAAATAAAGTATTATTATTATTATTATTATTATTATTATAAATTCCCGGGACATACGCGATGTTTCAGCGCCGCTTGCGGTATTGTGAAACTCGGTTTTTTTCTGTCCCGATTTTAAAGCGATCGTCATGATTTGTATTTACACAACTTAAATTATAAATTAAATTATAATTCATAGTAGCTAAAATTGATTAATCGGTTTTTGTAACCATTGGCGCCACTGTAGAAATACTTGAAGCACAACACTTCCTTAAACAGACTACATGCACGATCAGATTTGGAAGTAGCTGCAGCAACTCCAGTTATGTCCCATATATAACTGAGACGGCATGCAATCTAGCAAAACGCGGAAACATCAGAAACAATTTAATTACCCCGCGAGACCACCTTCATCCAATTCCTAGCTGCGCCAATTAGTTCTCATAGAAATTGCGAAAAAACCAACGACTCCACGCTCATCAATCTCAAACGCGCATGCAAATTCATAAATTGATCCCCTCTACAAACTAAGAATCTAAGAGTAAATTAACCTCCCCCTCTCTCTCTCTCGTCTCTCTCAACTGAGCAATCGCGCTGAGCGCTTTGAGATGTGCTTGTACTTGTAGTTGTTAATTAATACCATTATTTATTAAATATAATAACCGGCGTAATTTCCCGAGGCTTGCTGGTTGGTTGGTAGTCCGGCGGGCTGACGTGCCGGAGTCAAAAGGTCCCGGGTTCAAACACACCGGAATTGTGCGCTTCTTGCGCTTAAGTAAAAAGGGTGGGGAGGAAACAGGCGCGCACACACCAGCGCAATTTAAAACATCCAATCAATGTTAGTTAGCTATTGATAATGGGTAGGTAGTACCCGAAATTGAAAATGTTGTTTTTTTAAAAAAATTAGGGAATATCCATTACATATGATAACCTCTTGCAAACATTTAATGTCGAAAGATTAAGTGACAGGCGTACTAAATCTTCAATTCTATTTTTATACGGGGTAGTAAATTACCAAATTGATAACCCTAACATCCTAGGTAAGTTAAAGTTTTAGGTTCCTAGACTAACATCTCGCAGTAATAACCTATTTTTTCAACCACGTGCCAATACGCTAGCTCATTTTAATTCACCCGTCTTAAAAATGATTAGAACGTTTAATAGTTTAAATAATAGAGTAGATATTTTCGTAGATACCAGAAAATCCCTTATCGAAATAATCTCAGACTTATCGGTACCATTGACATTCTTCTAAATATTTAGGCTTTAAGTTTGTTTTTTTTTCCTTTCTCTTCTTTGTCTGCACATTGTATATATGATCTAAAATTAGGTAACAGAGGATTATATTAGATTAAGTTCCCTGTAATTGGATACTTGTATTTATCTGTTGGGAAAATAAAGAATAATAATAATATTATTTTCTTCACTTTTATTTTTCGATGCTAGATGTACATTTCAATGCATACTATAATAATTTGCGCGTGTATTCTCTAGAGCCTGGGTCTCCAAACTTTCCAGCCTTAGGGCCATACTGATTACTCCAGTAAGTTCCGAGGGCCAAAACCATAACAATAAGCCTTTAAAATTATAATACTTCAGTAAACTAAATTTAATTTGCTATAAAAAATATGAGTTTTCAAGTATGCTAGCTCTCCGCGGGCCGGACAAAATCTGTCCGCGGGCCGGATGTGGCCCTCGGGCCGTAGTTTGGAGACCCCTGCTCTAGAGTACCTTCTTAAAAACATGACAAAAAATACGTGCTACTTATTTTTCCCAGCAAAAAAAAAATGTTTATACCAATTTTTGCAACCTTTACTAACAATGAAAAATTGATAAACCAACTTTGAGCGCTTGTGCTGAGCGCAATTTTCATCCCTTTGAAAACTATTGCAGCTCAAATTAAAGTTTATTTTGTTCCGAATCAAATGCGCTTTGAATGAATCCAATCGATTGAGTTATTTAAGCAAGGGAGCGTTTTGAGTGCGTACAGTGAACATTTTGTTAATGTGAGTTTTTTAAGAGAAATATTAAGAAAAAATTAAATTTTTAAGATAATTGAAATATGTTATTAAGCAGCGTGTTTAAAATTAAATGGGCTTTAATTTGAGCTAAAGTACATTTTTTTTAACCTAAGAATTGTGTTTGGAACAAGCGCTTAAAGTCACAAGTCTTATTTGAGTCGTTTTTTTTTAATAATTTAAATTCGAGCTTGGTGTGTCAAGAATTTTTTCTGGGGAAAATAAGTACCCCTCATTAATACTAATATTTATAAGAATGCGTGTGATTTTTTTCAGGTTTTTATAAAAATGAAAAAAATTTCATAAAAATTGAGATTTTCGTATGGGGTAGATATGAAAAAAAAAACGATTTTTGCGTGAAATATTTTATTTTTTAAAAAAAATTTAAAAAATCACAGGCCTACTTAATAATATTAGAAATAGTGTGGGCTACTTATTTTCTACAGCAAAAAATATTTACACCAATTTAAGTAACCTTTAGTAACCGTAGAAAATCGTTAAATTCACTAAAGCATAACTTTCGACGCTTGTGCTGTGCGCAATTTTTAGCCCATTGAAAACTTTTGCAACTCAAATCAAAGCTTGTTTCATTCCAAATCGAAGGCTTTCTGAAATAATCCAATTGGTTAAGTAATTTAAGCTAGGGAGCGTTTTGAGTGCGAAAAGTGGACATTTGTAAATGTGAGTTTTTTAAGAGAAATATTAGAAATATATAAAATTCTTAAGATAATTAAAACAAATTGTAAAGCAGCGTGTTAAGAACTAAATGAGCTTTAATTTAAGCCTAAGTTCATTTTTTGTAACTTAAGAATTGTGTTTGGAACAAGCGCTCAAGGTCATAAGTCTCATTTAAGTCGATTTTTTTTTAAATGATTTAAATTCGAGCTGGGTGTGTTAAGAATTTTTTACGGGAGAAAATAACTACTTTGCATCAATACAAATATTAATAAGAATACGTGTGATTTTTTTCAGATTTTTAAAAAAAGTTTTAAAAAATTAAAAAAATTGATAAAAATTGAGATTTTTGTAAGGTAAAAAACAATTTTTGCGTGAAATATTTTATTTTTTAAAAAATTTCAAAAAAATCACAGACCTTCTTAATCACCTTAGAAATAGTGTGGGGTACTTATTTTCCGCAGAAAAAAATATTTACACTAATTTTAGCAACCTTTTAGTAACCGCAGAAAATCGTTAAATTCACTAAAGCTTAACTTTGGACGCTTATGCTGAGCGCAATTTTCAGCTCTCTAGAAACTTTTACAACTCAAATTGAAGCTGGCTTTATTTCGAATCGAATGTTTTTCGAATTAATCCAATCGGTTGAGTTATTTAAGCAAAGGAGCGTTTTGAGTGCGTAAAGTGAACATTTTATAAATGTGAGTTTTTTAAGAGAAATATTAGGAATATATAAAATCTTAAGATAATTGAAACAAATTGCAAAGCAGCTTGTTTAGAATTAAATGAGATTTAATTTGAGCTTAAGTTCATTTTTGTAACTTAAGGATTGTGTTTGGAACAAGCGCTCAAAGTCATAAGTCTCGTTTAAGTTGATTTTTTTCAAATGATTTAAATTCGAGCTGGGTGTGTTAAGAATTTTTTTCGGGGGAAAATAACTACCTCACATTAATACTATTATTAATAAGAATGCATGTGATATTTTTCAAATTAAAAAAAAAAATTGAAAAAAAATCATAAAAATTGAGATTTTTGTAAGGGGTTGGCATGGAAAAAATAACGATTTTTGCGTGAAATATTTTATTTTTTGAAAATTTTCAAAAAAATCACAGGTCTACTTAATAACCTTAGAAACAGTGTGGGCCATTTATTTTTTGCAGAAAAAAATATTTACACCAATTTGAGCAACCTTTAATAACCGTAGAAAATCGTTAATTTCACTAAATCTTAACTTTAGACGGGTGTGCTGAGCGTAATTTTTAGCGCTCTGAAAACTTTTGCCACTCAAATTGAAGCTTGTTTCATTCCGAATCGAATGCTTTTAGAACCTATCCAATCATTTGAGTTATTTAAGCAAGGGAGCGTTTTGAGTGCGTAAAGTGAACATTTTATAAGTGTGAGTTTTTTAAGAGAAATAATAAGAATATATAACATCTTTAAAATAATTAAAATAAGTTGTGGAGCAGCGTATTTAGAATTGGATGAGCTTTAATTTGAGCTAAAGTGCATTTTTTTAACTTAAGAATTGTGATTGGAACAAGCGCTCAAAGTCACAAGTCTCATTTAAGTTGATTTTTTTAAATAATTTAAATTCGAGCCTAGTGTATCAAGCATTTTTTTCGGGCGAAAATAACTACCTCACATTAATACTTATATTAATAAGAATGCGTGTGATTTTTTTTAGATTTTTAAAAAAGTTTTAAAAATTTATAAACAATGATAAATATTGAGATTTTCGTATGGAAAAAAAAAGATTTTCGCGTGAATTTTTTTTTTATTTTCAAAACAAATCACAGACCTACTTAATAACATGAGAAATAGTGTAGGCCACTTATTTTCCGCAGAAAAAAATATTTACACCAATTTTAGCAACCTTTAGTAACCGTAGAAAATCGTTAAATTCACTAAAGCTTAACTTTAGACGCTTGTGCTGAGCGCGATTTTTTGCCTTCTGAAAACGTTTGCAACTCAAATTAAAGTGTGCTTTATTCCAAATCGAATGCTTTTAAAGTTAATCCAATCGGTTGAGTTATTTAAGCCAGAGAGCGTTTTAAGTGCGTAAAGTGAACATTTTGTAAATGTGAGTTTTTTAGGAGAAATATTAAGAATATATTAAATTTTTAAAATAATTGAAATATGTTATAGAGCAGCGTGTTCGAAATTGAATAAGCTTTAATTTGAGCCGAAATGCATTCTTTAAACTCAAGAATTGTGTTTGGGACAAGCGCTAAAAGTCACAAGTCATATTAAAGTCGATTTTTTAAAATAATTTTAATTGGATCTGGGTGTGTTAAGAATTTTTTCTAAGAAAAATAACTACCTTACATTTAAAAATATATATATAAAAAAATCAACTATTTTATAAAGTGTTTAATTCTTGAAGGTAGGTCATATAAGAAATGAAAACATTATTTTAAAAAAAAGCACAAATGAAGATAAAAAAGCAGATATTTTGGTAATTCCTCATATTTCTATTTTATAGACATATGATTTTTTTATAAAATAAACCGATTTATTATTATTTTTATTAATCTAAATGCATACTTGAGATAAATACGTGGATGTAGAAAAGTGCTCTCTACCGAATTGAACACAAAATAAGTATGGTGTCATTTAAGAAAAAATAGTTGACTATCGCTACCTTAACAATTGTCATAATATTGTCAATTCGGTGACATCATTAATTAAATAATTTCCTGCAGTTTAAAAATATAATATATATGGTTTGTTATACTTTACTATCAAAATAAAAAAGTTAGAAGGAGTTGCAACACCAAACTGAAGTACCCTGTACATAAAGTGATTCATTTAAAATAAGCAAGTAGCGGATGCAACTGTCTTTATGGCACACCATGCATATAACAAATGTTTAGGTTATGCAGCTCTTTAAATCAAGCAACTTTGTTCAAGAAACTTTTTTGTATTTTTAAGGTGAGCCGAGATATCCCCCAAGATGCGAAATATTACAGAGGTTTAAATTTATTTGAGTTAGTAGGTGAATATTTTGTTTTTATAAACTGTTAATTTAAAGGACATTGTCAAAATTACGGTAAAACGAAATGTTTTCAAGTGTTTAGAAGATCAGCATAACATTAAAAATAGTGTGGATGTTTTGATAGTGTTTCATTGAATGGGTATACTTAGAAGCCTAGGGGTATGTATACTTAAAAGCCTAGAGATATGAAGACTTAAAAGCCTAGGGATATATATACGTAAAAGCCGAGGGATATATATACTTAAAAGCCTAGAGATATGTGTACTTAGAAGGCTAGGGATGTGTATACTTAAAAGCCTAAGAATATGTATACTTAAAAGAAAAATTCCCCGTATATTTCAATCAAAGTTTAATTAAACAATAAGTACGCATGTACATCCACTACGTAAAAGTGACTAATATTATCTAGCGCGCATCTTTACCCAAAGCGCACGCGCGGGTTCCTCAACCACGTGCATTCCCGCATTAGAATCTATAGCGCATGCGCGACCGGGTCAAATCCAAACAAACCCCCGCTCTAAGCGCAAAAAAATAACATATTGAACCCGACTTGAGCCCGCTGTGCGCGCCAGCGCTAGACCAGCACCAAACCAAACCGCATCCGCACTGTTCAAACCAGGGATTCCGCGTGCACTTCGCATATTTCTAAAACACACACACACACAATAACGCCATCTCTCTCCACTTTCCTTATGCAATTTTCTCCCCCCACCGCCCAAACAAAACGCCAACTGAAACCAAAACATCCGAACGCAATACTCGCGCTAAGTGCAGCTTTCATACATAACTACACTCCAAAGATGCTCAACTCTGCCTAAAAACCAAAACACAACCGGCGCTTACACTTTACACTTCTCCCCTAACGCAAAAAGCTCAATTAGTTCCGGATTAAAAATGGGCAATCGCGGACTTAAGTCGTTCGCGCACAGCTAAGTCGAGTGAGTGCTCGGGCCTGAAAATCGCGCCGCGCGTTCTCAATAAAAAGAAAAAAATCTGCACAATCACAATTGTATTCTTTCACATCTTCTCGAAGTCGATTAATTGTTACGTGTGTGTGACTGTTTATTTTTTGTTTTCAAGTGACTCGTGACTGTGTGTGACCGAATCGAGAATAGGAGTACTTGTTTTGTTTCGTTCTTTGGTCTTGTTGTGTTGTTCCTGACATTATTTTGAGGTTATAAGGGAGCGACGCTCATTCGGGGAAAAATGTGATTTCTCTCGTCTGTAAATGGTTCGTTTAATTTTTGTTTGTCTTTTGTTAATTGAATAAGGACCCGATCAAAACATCCGCACGGTCTCTTAAGAATGCAATTCTAAAGATTTCTTGTTATAAACAGATTTTTTGTTTAACATGGTAGGCGTTGGAAACAAAATGTGTTGATTTTGTTTCCAACAGTCAGCGTTGGAAACAAAATCAACACATTTTGTTTCCAACGCCTACTATGCTAGACAAAAAATTGATTTTTAAATAAAATATTTACAGTTGACAAAACATTAAGCACAATATATTTTATTAAAATTTTAACGTTTTAATTGAGAAATTGCGAAATATTAGAAATGTTTAAATTTATAAAAGTATGTATATATTTTTTTTAATTGTTAATTTATGAGACATTCTCAAAATTATGGTTAAACGATATATTTTCAAACATTTAGACCAGCATGACATAAAAAATAGTGTGGATGTTTTGACAGTGTTTTATTGAATGGGTATTTGTTAAAAGGGTACAAGTCATTTTTTCAGAATTTAAGTGTGGTTTTATTTATTTTTTTTAAATATAAAATTTTACTAGTATAATCAATAAATTATATTAAATATAAAATTCTATTCTAAAAATGAAAATAAGTTAATTAGGTATCTTTTTTGGGTTATCTAATATTATTAAACATTTAATTTTTTTTAATATAATAAATCCATAAAACAGATACATAATTAACTCAACTGCTTTTCAATTTTAGAATATGTTGATTATATTTTTAGAATATAACCAATAAAATTTATAAAATATAAAATTCTATAAATAAAAATTCTATTTTAAAAAATGAAAATAAGTTAATTAGGTATTTTCTTTTATGGGTCATCTAATTTTATTAAAAATATTTTTTTTTTTAAATATAACAAATCCATAAAAAAGATACAAAATGTATCCAACTATTTTGTAATAAAAGCTTTGCTATTTAATAATTTCGTGCAAATACTTTGAATTAAATAAAAACTTTCTGTGTTTGTGCTTTTTTTCCTAAAATTTTTTCATTACGATTCGTGCACAGAATTTTGAGTTATGATTGTTTTAATCTCATAATTCCTGAAAATTTGACTAAAATTTGCACTTTATTTTAGCTTAATTAAAATTTTTAAAATGTTAGTATATTTCAGAAGAGCAATGTCTGCCTAATATCTACACAAAATTACATTACGATTTGTTAACAGAATTTTGAGTTATAATTTTTTTATTTTCATAGATCCCGAAAATTTGGCTGAAATTTGCACTTAGCTTAAGCTTAATTGAAAATAACTCAAAAACTATTGGTGGGGTATTTTTAGATTTTAGTATATTTTAAAAAAGCAATATCTGTTTAATATCTGTACAAAATTTCATTTCAATTTGTGCTTAGAATTTTGAGCTATGATTTTTTTATTCTCATAATTCCCGAAAATTAAGCTGAAATTTGCACTTTGTTCAAGCTTAATTGAACATACCTCAAAAACTATTGATAGGGTATTTTCAGATTTTAAAATATTTTGAAAGAGCAATATCTGCCTAAAATCTACACAAATTTTCATTATGATTTGTGCACAGAATTTTAAGTTATTGCACTTTGTTTAAGCTTAATTAAAAATAACTCCAAAACTATTGATGGGGTGTTTTTAGATTTTAGTGTATTTTAAAAGAGCAATGACTGCTTAATACCTACACAAAACCTCATTACAATTTGTTAACAGAATTTTGAGTTATGATTTTTTTATTCTTATAGTTCCCGAAAATTTAGCTGAAATTTGCAATTTGTTCAAGCTTAATTGAAAATACCTCAAAAACTATTAATGTGGTATTTTCAGATTTTAGTGTGTTTTAAAAGAGCAATGTCTGCTTAATATCTACACAAAATTTCATTACGATTTGTATACAGAATTTTGAGTTGTGACTTTTTTAATTCTTATAGTTCCCGAAAATTGGGCTGATATTTGCATTTTATTTAAGCGTAATTGAAAATATAGAAAAAACTTTTGCTAGGGTATTTTTAAATTTTTGTATATTTTAAAACAGCAATATCTGCCTAATATCTACACAAAATTTCGTTGCGATTTGTGAACAGATTTTTGAGTTATAATTTTTATAATCTTATAACTCCCGTAAATTTGGCTGAAATTCCCACTTTATTTTAACTTAATTGAATATGACTCAAAAACTATTATTTGAGTATTTTTAAATTTTAGTATATTTTAAAAGAACAATGCCCACCTAATATCTACATAAAATTTCATTACGATTCGTGCACAGATTTTTGAGTGATGATTTTTTTATTCTTATAGTTCCAGAAAATTTGGCTTTATGTAAGCTTAATTGAATATAACTCAAAAACTATTAATGGGGTATTTTTCGATTTTTATATATTCTGAAAGAACAATGTCTGCTTAATGTCTACACAAAATTTCATTACGATTTGTGCTCAGAATTTTGAGTTATGATTGTTTTAATTTCATAATTCCCGAATATTTGACTGAAATTTGCACGTTATTTCAGCTTAATTGAAAATAACTCAAAAACACTTGATGGGGTGTTTTTAGATTTGGTTATATTTTAAAAGAACAATGTCTGTTTAATATCTACACAAAATTTCATTATGATTTGAAAACTGAATTTTGAGTTATGATCTCATAATTCTCGACAAGTTGGCTGAAATTTGTACGTTATTTAAACTTAATTGAAAATAACTCAAAAACTATTGAAGGGGTATTTTCTAATATTAATATATTTTAAAAACAGCAATGTCTGCTTAATATCTACACAAAATTTTATTGCGATTTGTGAATAGAATTTTGAGTTATGATTTTTTTAATCTCATAACTCCCGAATATTTGACTGAAATTTGCACTTTATTTAAGCCTAATTGAAAATAACTCAAAAACTATTGATAGCGTATTTTTAGATTTTAATATATTTTAAAAGAGCAATGTATGCTTAATATCTACACAAAGTTTCATTACGCTTTGTTAACAGAATTTTAAGTTATGATTTTTTATTCTCATAGTTCCCGAAAATTTGACTAAATTTTGCACTTTATTTAAGCTTAATTGAAAATAACTCAAAAACTATTAATGGAGTATTTTTAGATTTTAGAATATTTAAAAAATCAATGCCTGCATAATATCTACACAAAATTTTATTACGATTTGTGAACAGAATTTTGAGTTATGATTTTTTTATTCTCATAGCTCCCAAAAATTTAGCTGAAATTTGCACTTAATTTAAAGCTTAATTGAAAATAACCCAAAAACTATTGACAGCGTATACTAAGATTTTAGTATATTTTAAAAGAGCTATGTCTGCTTAATATCTACACAAAATTTCATTACTATTTGTGCACAGAATTTTAAGTTATAATTATTTTAATCTCAGAATTTCCGAAATATTGACTAAAATTTGCACTTTATTTAAACCTAATTGAAAATAACTTAAAAATTATTGATGGGGTATTTTCAGATTTTAGTATATTTTAAAAGAGCAATGTCTGCCTAATATCTACACAACATTTTATTACGATTTGTGAACAGAATTTTGAGTTGAAAAGAAAAAAAGCACTGCATACAAAATAATACATTAATAACGAGAAATACCCCAATAAAATATTAAATAAACTCAAAACAAAATCCGTAAAGCGCATTGAGTCAAATGTTTGGTTTAGAACAGCCTAATGTTAGCCTGGCTAGCAAAATTAATTTACATTTATTAAAACGTAAAGCCAATAAACAGCAAATTAAATTATAAAACGCGTTAAGCCCGTGTTCAGCTTCTGGCTAAGCGCTAAGCGTCATCTGTTGTATGGGCAATTTAGAAGAAAAAAAAAATACAAGCGAATGGCTGTAGGTGCGCAGGTCAACCAACATCTGATCCCTCTCGCGAAAAAAAAACAGCGGCAATCTAGCCATAAAGTCGCTAGTAATGACCATATAAAAGCTTCTTCTCATCACAGTAGTCGCATCGCATTTGACTCGCTTTATACACGGGTTTTTTACATACACGCATGAATACTAATAAAACTTTAATTACCGTGGACATCCGATAATCAACATTTACACATCTAAACCTCAACACACAGAAATATGCATAAAAAAAGTCTAAAAGCTCAAATTACCCAGCAATCAGATCAAAAATAAGCATAGAAAAGGACGTAACCAACTGCATTTAAGAATACAAATTGAATTTCCCGCGCTGAACTCTACGCTATTGTAGCTACGCAACAATGAGCGCGGGGTATTTAAAAACACATCTATTGTCAATAAAAAAAACATTAAAAGTGGCGAGATTCTTTACGCAATCTACAACAAATTTGTTCTTTGTTGTAGATTGCGTAAAAAATCTCGCCACTGTAAATGTTTCGGAGTATTCTAGAAGCAAGTATTGGCAATTTCATTTATACTTATGTTCCCAATAAGTTTTAACAATTTTACGCAGCTTGCATTTCATTTAATTTTTATTAAACCAATACATTTAATTTGATCGATTTGTACGAAAAATTACGTATGTACATAAAAAAACTGTCAATATTTACGAATTTTACTGATTGGTACCAGCGGCGGCTCGCGGCCTAGCTTCAGGGTGGGCCACAGCGCCTAAGAACACAAAATTTGTGGCTGGGATCGCGCTTTATAAACAAAGAATTTTGCACAACTAAGTCACCTTTCAATAACGGATACATATTACCTTGGGTCTATGGCCTACCCTACGAGCCGCCGTTGATTGGTACATTATTATATTTGTTGCTTTTGATGAATATTTGTATTTTTGTTGCAATTTTTAGAAAATGTATTATAATTGATTGTGATTACTATTTGATGAAATTATTTAAGCGAAAATCTTCTTACAACTCGTAAAGTGTTCGTTTTATTTGTCGATTTAGAAACGATTTTATCTCTCCGCGTGTTTGTACGTGTAGATACAAGCACACACATTTCTCATTACCTATTTGGTATGGAGGTTAAGAAAATGTCTATTTTGAAGGAGAGAAAAAAGTCCTCGCAATCCGAAGAGAGCTTATTTGAATGCACTCCCACCGCTTTTCTCTCTTTCTTCCTCCAACCGATTGAATTCTGCTGACCTTTTCTTTGCTTGTTTATTGAAGAAAGATATGTATAGAGTATTCTTAATAAGTACAAAAAAAAGATTTAAAATCTTTCAAGTTATTAGGAATACTAGATACATATTGAGGCGGAGCGGACAATACAAAAGCTTTTCTAAAGTCGAAAATTAGTAACAATCAGACTATAAAAAGATTATTTGTCTAAATCTAAAATCTAAAAATTCTCTATTGATTTTTTTCACTTTTTTCAGTTTATTCTAGATGGTTCAGAGTATTTTTTAATACAATAAAAATATAGACTTCTTGAAAATATTTTGTTATTTATATTTTTCGATTATTACTAATTTAAAAAAAATTAAATTAGTAATAATCGAAAAATATAAAAAACAAGAAGTCTATTTTTTATTGTATTAAAAGATACTCTGAACCATCTAGAATAAAGTGAAAAAAGTGAAAAAAATCAGTGGAGAATTTTTAGATTTTAGATTTAGACAAATAATCTTTTTATAGTCTGATTGTTACTAATTTTCAAACATTAGAATACAATTTTTAAATATTCTTACAACTAATCGCGTTATTTCTGTCCGTTGTTTGTTTTTTGGTTTAACTAATGAAGAGCAATGTTTTATTTATTGGACATTATGTAAATTTATCGGTACGAATCGATTGCATCAATGTCTCGTCTCGGATGCACTTATACGTAAAAGTAAACGTCGAGCGTACTTAAAATAATTAATGTCTTCATTAATTTTTGTTTGCTAAACAATCGATCGTGGAAATGCATTGTAAGTTGTGCAATACATTTAATTATTCTGCGCCTGAAAAAAAGCGCCTCTAGAAAGTTACAGACTGTTGAATTTTAATTATAAAACAAACAATTTTCAAGCAGGGTTAGAACAAAATTAAAACAAATTTATTTTAATTAATAATCCATTTATTTCACTCAAAACAAAATTTTAAAAAATCTATTTTAATTTATAATCCATTTATTTCACTCAAAACAAAACTAAAACAAATTTATTTTAATTAATAATCTATTTATTTCACTCAAAACTAATTTAAAAAAAATCTTTTTTAATTTATAATCCATTTATTTCACTCAAAACAAAGTTAAAACAAATTTATTTTATTTATAATCCATTTATTTCATTCAAAACAAAATTTAAAAAATCTATTTTAATTTATAATCCATTTATTTCATTCAAAACAAAATTAAAACAAATCTATTTTAATTAATAATCCATTTATTTCACTCAAAACAAAATTAAAACAAATTTATTTTAATTTCTAATCCATTTATTTCCCTCAAAACAAAATTAAAACAAATCTATTTTAATTAATAATCCATTTATTTCACTCAAAACAAAATATTAAAAAAATTATTTTAGTTTATAATCCATTTATTTCACTCAAACAAAATTAAAACAAATTTATTTTAATTTCTAATCCATTTATTTCACTCAAAACAAAATTAAAACAAATCTATTTTAATTAATAATCCATTTATTTCACTCAAAAGAAAATTTTAAAAATTTTATTTTAATTTATAATCCATTTATTTTACTCAAAACAAAATTAAAAGAAATTTATTTTAATTAATAATCCATTTATTTGACTCAAAACAAAATTTTAAAAAATCTATTTTAATTTCTAATCAATTTATTTCACTCAAAACAAAATTAAAACAAATTTATTTTAATTTCTAATCCATTTATTTCAATCAAAAAAAAAAAATAAATATGGTTAGTACGGGGGGTGATCAAAAAGTAAGGTGACAAAATGTACACGTTTCAATACAGAGTTTGGTACCGTACTTTTTGATATACGTTTACAAAAAGATATATTTTCTAAATATTCTGTAAACAATTAGCAAATTTAATTATACCAGGCGTTACTTCTTATTTATCCTTTATTATTAATAATTCTTGTTAATTAATTCTGAGCGTCCGCAAATTTGTTTTAACCGCTCTAAAATTTAATATATAAAATTACGAAAATGTTTTTAGTGAAAATTCAAACAATGTCTTAATTAATAATAATAATAATAATTTATTTCCTTACAAGCATAGCCTAATTACAGACAAATATATATATATAAACTAAATATAGACATAAATAAGACACTTAAACTTTGTTTGTATAACTGAGGTTTTTTTATTGTGACTATAGTTTCGACAACTTTAACTTGTCATTATCAGACTACACAAACTAAATATAGGTTTATAGTGTGAGTCGGGAATAAACTAATAAGTTGATTAACAAATTCAGAAAACACATTCGGAAACATCACACATAAACTGTTCTATACTAGTAGTAAGACAACTTAAGACGATAAATATCTATTGAAACAACTTTTATTTATCGTCTTAAGTTGCCTTATTAATTAAGACATTGTTTGAATTTTTACGAATAACATGTTCGTAATTTTATATATCTATCTATTGAAAGTGAGTGGGTAGTTATGCTACCCTCCACTGCGACCGCAAGGATCTATTGTGGCTCACAATTAAGGTCGAACATCCGACCTTACAGCTCACCTTCCAAGTCCACCTTCTTGATGAAGTCAAGGATCTTGTCAGGTGAAGTTTTTTCCAGGTCCTTCAGGTTTAGCTTCTTATAGTTTGCACACTCGGTGTGCCAAACACCGAGTGTGCAAACTATAAGAAGCGTGAGCTTATTTTCTCGAATTCAAATAATTTTGAATTTGAAATTATCTTGTCGCTCTAAAATTTTATATTCCAGCACTATACCTATGCAGAACTTTGAGTTATTAAGAAGAAAAAAAAAACAGTAAACAAGTTTGCAATTGCAATTAAAATTTTTACCTCATCGGATGAAACTAACTGTACTTTTCCACTCGCGGCGCTCATAATCAAATACTTTCTTCTCCTTCTTCTACCGCGCAACTCCTTTTTTCCCCATTTCAATTTCTTCTATTTTCGTTCATTATCCTTCTCGTCCCATCCTGTCCACTTTCGGACCGTGTGAATCGGATCAGCGAGCTTTTCTGCCTTTAAGTAGATGCGGCGCAAAAATGCCGCGCGCATAAACTCCGTGCGCTGTATTTATACAGTAAAATCCTGTTATCTTTTAATACGGGCAATATATTAGAAGTCCGCCTCTCTTTTCGCGATTAAACGGAATAATGGCGTGTGCTTCCTTAATCACGAGACGTGTTTTACAGCTACGGATTGAGTGATATACGATATGAATTGGAGCCGCCTTCAGAAAATTTCCTGCGGTGTTTTAAGCCGGGATTGAATTAATGAATTTATTAGAGTTTGCCTTAGAGTATATTACAATTTAACGCTCCGTCGGTTTATTTAACTTTTATATTGTATTTCACACAAATACAAAACGAATTTTATTTGTGCAATAACAACAGAATGCGGATTTTTCCCTAATAAAAACAAAAAATAAATGACAATTCGTGTATTTGGACAACTCAATATACACTGCCTGTACTGTATTCGTATATTAAGGCGACTTAATATACACTGCATGTACTGTATTCGTGCATTTAGGCAACTTAAAATACACTGCATGTACTGTATTCGTGTATTTAGGCCACTTAATAGACATTGCATGCACTGTATTCGTGTATTTAGGCAACTTAATATACACTATATTCTTGTTCCTAGGCAACTCAATATACACTGCATGCACTATATTTGTGTATTTAGGCAACTTAATATACACTGCACGCACTGTATTCTTGTATTCAGACAACTCAGTATACACTGCATGCACTGAGCGAGGCCGTGAATTTCCGCCTCCATTTTTTTTCCTCTCTAATTTTCCTTCACAACGCGCGGGA
Organism: Philonthus cognatus; assembly: GCA_932526585.2. NCBI lineage: Eukaryota > Metazoa > Arthropoda > Insecta > Coleoptera > Staphylinidae > Philonthus > Philonthus cognatus. The sequence goes on from OW052251.1 coordinate 2,919,451, forward strand.
TTTTTTCCTATTGGGCACGCATTGTATTCGTGTATTTAGGCAACTCAATAAATACTAGGTTTGTAAATATGAAACCGGAATTTGCTTATAAATGGCTCTAGATGTCAATATTGTGACTGTTAAGTCGCGTTATTGGTCCCTTATTCTTGTGTTTACATTTGTCAGAGACTTTTAACTCATAAGAATACAAATTTAATACAAATACATATGTTTTCATAGCGTTGAAGATTACTGTTTTTGGGCCTAAAAATTATGATTCGCCGACAGCATTGATTTTCTGTTAGCATTCGAAGAAAACTGCTGCAGAATCGCATCGAATTCTTGTCGAAGCTTACAATGAGCATATTCTTGGTAAATCACAGTGCTTTGAGTGATTCAAAATATTCCAAAGTGGCGATTTGCACTCAAGAAACCAAGGACCGCCGATAAAGTTTGAAGACGCCGCTTTGCAAGCATTGTTGGATGAGGATGGTGCTCAAACGCACCAACAACGTGCGTTTAAGTTAAATGTGACACGAGTAGTCGCCTCTATACGTTTGATAGCCATAAGAAAGATCCAGAAGGTAGGAAGATGGATTCCACATGAAAGACGGCAGGAAATCCGAAAAACCACCTACGAAATATTGCTCACCAGGTACAAAAGAAAATCATTTCCTTATCGAATTTTGACTGGCGATCGAATACTTCCGCATGCGGCTTACTTACCAGACTTGGCTCTATTCGATGACTGCTTATTTGCATCGATAGGACACGCACTTGCTGAGCAGCGCTTTATTTCTTACAAAAATGCACAAAAATGGCTCAATGATTGGTTTGCCTAAAACGATCAACAATTTTTTTGGCGTGTCATCCACAAATTGACAGAGAGATGAGAAAACTGTGTAGCTAGCAATGGGAAATACTTTGGATAAAATGTTTTGTACCATTTTCATACAATAATTATGTATTTTCTATTAAAAAAATCCGGTTTCATATTTACAGACATGGAACTACATGCACTGTATTAGTGTATTTAGGCAACTCAATATACACTGCATGCACTTTGTTCGTATATTTAGGCAACTTAATATACCCTGCATGCACTGTATTAGTGTATTTAGCGAACTCAATATACACTGCAAGCACTTTATTCGTGTATTTAGGCAACTTAATATACACTAAATGCACTGTATTCGTTTATTTAGGCAACTCAATATACGATAGAAACAGAATGCGGATTATTCTCCAGCAAAAACAAAAATAAAATAACAATTCGTGTATTCAGGCAACTCAATATACACTGCATGCACTGTATTCGTGTCTTTTGGCAACTCAATATACACTGCATGCACTGTATTCGCGTATTTAGGCAACTTAATAAACACTGCATGCACTGTATTCGTGTTTTTAGGCAACTTAATATTACACTGCATGCACTGTATTCGTGTATTTAGACAACTCAATATACACTGCTTACACTAAGCAAGGCCCATGAATTTCTGCATCCATTTTTTTCCTCTCTAATTTTCCTTAGCAACGCGCGGGATTTTTTTCCCATTGGTCCCTCCCACCGTTTCGCTTTTTTCCCGATGGTCGAATAAAATTCGGGATCTCACAAAAGTTTCCGAAAATAAACCGATGTCTAAGGCGGCGCGCCAAGTTTTTCGCGGGGCGGAGGCAAAAAAAAGGCGCTCGCACTCGAGTTTTTATTATCGGCTCTGACGAAAATTGCGAAATCGCGAAAAATTCGCGAACAGAAATAAATTCCCGACCCGACATCTGTTCCCCGTCTCGATCCCCCTTGATGCGGATTGTATTAACGTGACTCATTCATTTAGAACTTGCCTCTCGATTCAATTGCGCAATTACGTTTGGGTTTTATGCGAAAATAGCTGTTTATCGTGTACGGGCGAAAACGGCGCTCTTTAACGCCAAGTGTAACGAGTTGATGAAAAAAATCTTGAAAGAATCAAATGCGAGTGCAAATATTAAAACAAAAGTACTTTTAAATGTATCAGGTCTTTGTAAGGTAATTACCCATATGACATACAGGCGCGCATCCAGAGTTTTGTCTTAAGGGGTCTTGGAGAGGCGGGGTACCCCCCGGTTTTATGGGAGAGCCAACGCACTTAAACCTATGCATCAGCGACGGCTCGCAGGGTAACTTCAGGGTCGGCCATACCTCCAAGGCACACAAATTTTGAGGTTGGGATCGCGCTTTATAAATACAAGGAATTGCACAACAAAGTCACCTTTCAATAACGGATACATATTACCTTGGGTCTCTGGCCGACACTGAAGTTAGGCTGCGAGCCGTCGCTGCTATGCATATACGTGGAAATTCGAAATACTACAATTTTGTTAGTCTTGGGGGGGGTAGGGGGGGCTTTAGCCCGCGAGTTATCCCCCTGGGTGCGCGCCTGTTTCATATATGTATGCAACTTGTTCGTCAAGAATCAAAGCCTTAACATGCACAATTATCACACAATCGGTTTTTGTTTTGTAAATTTTAGAACAAACGCTGTTTAGAAGCGCTGTGAATAACCCCATTCACAGCGCCGATGCAATTTGTCATCCATGAAAAGTTTCACTGAAATGACGTCATTTTGGGAAGAATTTACCAAACCGTATGGAGTAAAATGACGTCCTTTTAGTGCGAATTCTCACTGATGACCAATTGCAAGGGTGCTGTGAATAGCCCCTTGTATTTATACTAAATGAACTGTTTTAAGTCAAGAAAGTGTTTTATTAAGTTTAATAATATCTATAAAATATTTTAATTTTATTTCAGCAATCACAGCTCTGATCTTATCTAAATTAAATTGTGAATTTCTTGCGCGTTTCATTTAATATAAACGGCAAAATTTATCTAGAGAATAATCTCTAAACACTGCAAATGATTATTATTAGGATTTCCAATAAAGGCATGTTCCAGTATTTTACGATTAGTCATTAGTGCAATGATTAGAAAATGAGCCAGGGGCGTGCGTCGCTTCGCTGATTCCACTGGGAAAACTGCACATAGCCAGTGGGTTTTCAATTTTTTTCCTGTTTGTTGGCTTCCACCCGTGATTTATCGGGATGTGAAAGTTGATTAAAGAAAGATATCAACTGCTGGAAGATAAAGCCAAAGAATAACCACTTTCTTCTTAATATGATAAGATATAATTGGTACTTAATGAGTGAAAAGAAGATAGATGCCATGAGTTTTCAGTAATTGGATAAAAAAATCTTCCTGATTGTTTTTAATAATAAGATATAATTAGTACTTAATTAAAAATAGGTTGATTTTTTCTTTCCACTCACTGAATACTCATTGCATCTTTCTTCATTTCACTTACTAAGATATAATTAGTACTTAGTAAGATGCAAGGAGTATTCAGTGAGTGGAAAGAAAAAATCAACCTAATTTTTCCTGTTTCCAAGATTTGTTTGTTCTATTGCACTCTTTGCTTTATTTAAAACTAACACTAATTTTTGATACATTTCTTTATTTCTTTGCCAATTTTTAGATATTTATGCGCAATTTCATTATTTAGACACATATACATTTTTCTAAGACGAAATCCTGGCTATACCACTGGATTGAATAATGGTGTTATACAATTTTGAATATGAATAAATTAAATATATCACATTTTTCTTCTTCATGCGAATCAATAATAATTAAATTAATGAATGTGTGAACGTGTAAAATGCACATCACGTTTGATACTAGTTTAGTTTTTCCAAACATGGGCGAAATAGAGAAAATGATTAGGAAATTATGAAATCAATAACGTGAGAACATGTCTCTCTACCTGGGATAAGCGATTCGTTATAAATGCAAAGTACGCCGGAAATTGTTAATGGACTTCACATTATTACATATTAATCAGTTTTCGCCCAGTTCGAGAATTCGCGCGCTCTTTTTTTTAATCCAGTTGTTTTTCGCGATTCTGGGAAAATGCGTGAGCGTAAATGGGAATTGAGTCATTTCACCGGCATTTTTGCTCGATTCGAATAGACCAGCTTTCACTTTCAGTTTGCTAACAATCTTATCAGAATAAATACGTATAAAATAATGCATCTAGTAGTTACATTTTATTAAGTATTGTATTTTTTTATTTGAATTTTTGTTTAGATTGATTGAGTTACTTTAAGATGATGGGTTCTTTAAAAAATAAACAACCAATAGAATTGCTCCATTTTGGTCTCGCAGAGCATTCTACAAAAACTTAGAACGTCAATTCCCCGAGGGCAATCACTGCTGATAATCCCCCTGGTTCCAATTATCTCCAAGTGAAAATACCCCTGCTTCCAATTGGCTCAAACTGAAAAGACCACTGCTTTCTAATGCTTTCAGTTGCCGCACATGATTTTTTAATGTCTGCCAACTTAAAAATGTCATTCCGTTTCTGAACGAAAATATTACAGAGAAAGATAAATTAATTGAAGAAACAACACTCACATACACAACAACAGGCACATTTCTGAGGACATTGGCGGGGTAGGAAATTATGAATTAATTATACATGCAATAAATAATTTGTGTTATAAGTGATAATAATACATAACCAAATTATACTTCCATGTAATCAATGACATCTTATCTTTCACTTTCAATAATATTTACGTACTTTTGTTGATCCCTCAAGTCTGTTGCTTCAGGTAATTGCCCTCCTGGCTTCAGGAAATTACCAAGCAACAGGCTTTCAGGTTAAACAAAATCAATGCGTAAAAATCATTGCCCTTGGGACATTATAGCTGATAATAACTTTGATTTAAACACTTAGAACCTTTCTTTAACAATTTATTTGGACATTTCGACACAGATGGACATTTCGGACAACAAAGTTAATTTTTGGTGCACCACGGAATGACAATAATTTTGAGTTATTTAATAAAAAGATCACACGCAACATTATTTGATATTTGATTGATAGTGCACCGCAAATTAACAATATTTCAAAGTGCGGTTTCGAAAAAAAGTCACACGGAACATTTTGAAATAATAAATGGAATGATAAATAAACCAGTAGCGCTCGCGGCCCTCTTTTGTTTTCGTTTCAATTACAAACGAAACGTTAATTCAATTAACAGTTTGTTTTTTCAGTTTCAGTTCGCAATGCCATATGCAATTTATTTATTTGATTAAAATTCGACAGGTCGACGCTAATTATATAATCTTTTGATTATTTAATAAACTTGATTGAATTTAGAATAACAAAATAAAATTATAAATAAAAGGGTTGAGTGTAACGAATACTAATTTCATATTAGTTTATATTTATTTTTCAGCCGAAACTAGCAGAAAATAAAGTGAAACAAAACCAAATGAATTTACAAACCAATATAGTAGGTTTGTAAATTCATTTGGTTTTCTGTATTGTGGAGGCTTCTACTTCGTTATACATGTTAATTTCACAATGAAACACTTTTAACTTTGTTTGTATAACACATGTTTGATAATGACTAAATTTGTCGAAACTGCAGTCACATTAAATAAAACGTGTTATACAAACAAAGTTAAAAGTGTTTCATTGTTTCATTTGGTTTTGTTTCACTTCATTTTCTGCTAGTTTCGGTTTTTAACAAAGTTCCACATAACATACTTCTGGCCAAATTAAGTAAATTCAGTTTCTGCGAATCTTTAATACCTCTAATGAACTCATATCTTACTGAACGCAAAGCGGTAATTATATATAACAAGATTCTTAGTAGACTGTATTTTCATTTATTTTTATGGCATTTTGACTGTAAGTTTCTTAATGGACTGTGAATTTTCGTTTGCGTCTGATATAAAAACGACTGCTTCCTCTTTAACTTATATTAAAATTAACATTCTGTTTTGACCTAATAAAACTTCGTTAATAAAACAAGAATCAATGTTGTATGTCAATTATCAATTGTTTCAATGCTAAAACGAGTGTCTTCCACTCCCAGACTCAGCATGAAGTAAAATTTCGAGTTTAGAAAAGCCCGGAAATTTGGCTTGGTCGCGTAGCGCGAAGCGCGGAGCGACCAAGCCAAATCGGGCTTTTCTAAACTCGAAATTTTACTTCATGCGCCACGCGTATAAAACACTGATTTAAAAAAAATATATTGAAATTTCTAGAGATCATAATTTGGACACTATTTAAGATATCTATTTCAAACTTAATGCGCACATCACTCAATTATAGTATTTTTAAAACATGTAAAAATCAAAATATACCCTATTGATAGTTTTTTGAGTTATATTCATTTGAACGTGATACGCGAGGCAATTTTGATTGTTTTGAGTTATATAGAAATTTCAAAAGTTTATAACTAGAATATTATTTAGGATATTTTAATAAAACTTGGTGTGCATATCACTTAATCATTGGCTTTCAAAATATGTAAAAATCAAAATATACCCCATCGACAGTTTTTGGGTTATATTCATTTGAACGTGAAACGGGAGGCAATTTTATTATTTTGAGTTTTATAGACATTTCAAAAGCTCATAACTGGGATATTATTTAGAATATTTTAATAAAACTTGGTACGCATATCACTCAATTATTGGTCTTTGAAAATATGTGAAAATCCAAATATACCCCATCGATAGTTTTTGAGTTATATTCATTTGAACGTGAAACGGGAGGCAATTTTGATTATTCTGAGTTATTTAGAAATTTTAAGACCTCATAACTGGGATATTATTTAAGATATTTTATTAGAACTCGGTGTGCATATCACTCAATTATTGGTCTTTGAAAATATGTGAAAATAAAAATATACCCCATCGATTGTTTTTGAGTTATATTCATTTGAACGTGAAACGGGAGGCAATTTTGATTATTTTGAGTTATATAGAAATTTTAAGACTCATAACTGGGATATTATTGAAGATATTTTAATAAAACTTGGTGTGCATATCACTCAATTATAGTTCTTTCAAAATATGTAAAAATCAAAATATACCCTATCGAAAGTTTTTAAGTTATATTTATTTGATCGTGAAACGGGAGGCAATTTTGATTATTTTGAGTTATATAGAAATTTCAAGAGCTCATAACTGGGATATTATTCAAGATATTTTAATAAAACTTGGTGTGCATATCACTTAATTATTGGTCTTTCAAAATATGTAAAAATCAAAATATAGCCCATCGACAGTTTTTGAGTTATATTCATTTGAACGTGAAACGGGAGGCAATTTTTATTATGTTGAGTTATATAGAAATTTCAAAAGCTTTTAACTGGGATATTATTCAGGATATTTTAATAAAACTTTGTGTGCATATCACTTAATTATTGTTCTATCAAAATATGTAATAATCAAAATATACCCCATCGATTGTTTTTGAGTTATAATCATTTGAACGTGAAACGGGAGGCAATTTTGATTATTCTGAGTTATATGGATATTTTAAGACCTCATAACTAGGATATTATTTAAGATATTTTAATAAAACTTGGTGTGCATATCACTAAATTATAGTTCTTTCAAAATATGTGAAAATCAAAATATACCTTATCGAAAGTTTTTAAGTTATATTTATTTGATCGTGAAACGGGAGGCAATTTTGATTATTTTGAGTTATATAGAAATTTCAAGAGCTCATAACTGGGAAATTATTCAAGATATTTTAATAAAACTTGGTGTGCATATCACCTAATTATTGGTCTTTCAAAATATGTAAAAATCAAAATATACCCCATCAATAGTTTTTGAGTTATATTCATTTGAACGTGAAACGGGAGGCAATTTTGATTATTCTGAGTTATATAGAAATTTTAAGACCTCATAACTGGGATATTATTTAAGATATTTTATTAGAACTTGGTGTGCGTATCACTCAATTATTGGTCTTTGAAAATATGTGAAAATCAAAATATACCTTATCGATTGTTTTTGAGTAATATTCATTTGAACGTGAAACGGGAGGCAATTTTGATTATTCTGAGATATTTTGAAATAAAACAACGCAGTTGGGAGGGTTTCACTTTTATTGTTGAACACTGCAACATGTTTCACCACACAGTGGCTTCATCAGGCAGATGAAATAATGATTTTACAAAGTACAGGTAAAAGCTTATATACTAATGCAATTAAGTTAATAGAAGGGGGGGGGGGGGGTAATAAGGTAATTAGGCTGAAACTAATACAAACAATTTTGAGCGACTAAATATTGATTAGGGGTGAATTGTTTACTTCTATTTGGTCATTTAATAGAATACCTTTTTTGTTATATTTATTAATTTCTAATTCTTCTAATAAGTTTAATTTACGACTTTTGTTACATTCGTGCAAAATTTTGAATTTAGGGTTAAAGTTATGTTGGTATTCGATTAAATGATTGGCGTAGGTTGAGGAGGTTTTCTTAAATTGAAAGCATTTCAGAACATCAAAAATGCTTTCAATTTAAGAAAACCTCCTCAACCTACGCCAATCACTTAATCGAATACCAACATAACTTTAACCCTAAATTCAAAATTTTGCACGAATGTAACAAAAGTCGTAAATTAAACTTATGTTAACATCAAAAATGCTTTCAATTTAAGAAAACCTCCTCAACCTACGCCAATCACTTAATCGAATACCAACATAACTTTAACCCTAAATTCAAAATTTTGGACGAATGTAACAAAAGTCGTAAATTAAACTTATTAGAAGAATTAGAAATTAATAAATATAACAAAAAAAGGTATTCTATTAAATGACCAAATAGAAGTAAACAATTCACCCCTAATCAATATTTAGTCGCTCAAAATTGTTTGTATTAGTTTCAGCCTAATTACCTTATTACCCCCCCCCCCCCCTTCTATTAACTTAATTGCATTAGTATATAAGCTTTTACCTGTACTTTGTAAAATCATTATTTCATCTGCCTGATGAAGCCACTGTGTGGTGAAACATGTTGCAGTGTTCAACAATAAAAGTGAAACCCTCCCAACTGCGTTGTTTTATTTCAAATAGTATTATGGAGTTTCATCATGTATCCGCCTCATCAATTAAATATTATTCTGAGATATATGGATATTTTAAGATCTCATAACTGGGATAATATTTAAGATATTTTAATAAAACTTAGTGTGCATATCACTTAATTATAGTTCTTTCAAAATATGTGAAAATCAAAATATACCCTATCGAAAGTTTTTAAGTTATATTTATTTGATCGTGAAACGGGAGGCAATTTTGATTATTTTGAGTTATATAGAGATTTCAAGAGCTCATAACTGGGATATCATTCAAGATATTTTAATAAAACTTGGTGTGCATATCACTAAATTATTGGTCTTTCAAAATATGTAAAAATCAAAATATACCCCATCGACAGTTTTTGAGTTATATTCATTTGAACGTGAAACGGGAGGCAATTTTGATTATTTTGAGTTATATAGAAATTTCAAAAGCTTTAAACTGGGATATTATTCAGGATATTTTAATAAAACTTGGTGTGCATATCACTTAATTATTGGTCTTTCAAAATATGTAAAAATCAAAATATACCGATTGTTTTTGAGTTATATTCGTTTGAACCCGAAATGGGAGGCAATTTTAATTCTTTTAAGTTTAATAGACATTTCAAGAGTTTATAACTGGGATATTATTCAAGATATTTTAATAAAACTTGGTGTGCATATTACTAACTTATTTGTCTTTCAAAATATGTAAAAATAAAAATATACCCTATTGATAGTTTTTGAGTAATATTCATTTGAACGTGAAATGGGAGGCAATTTTAATTATTTTGAGATAATTATATAGAAATTCCAACAGCTCATAACTCTGAAGCTTTAAACGAGTGTTTTCCACTCCCAGACTAAGTATGAAGTAAAATTTCGAGTTTAGAAAAGCCCCGTGAAAATTTGTCGAGGGTCGCGCAGCGACCCGAGACAAATTTTCTGGGCTTTTCTAAACTCGAAATTTTACTTCATGCGCCACGCGTATAAAACACTGATTTCAAGCGAGGTTCAAATATACATAGAGTTCACAATATTTTAGTGTTTTATACGCGTGGCGCACGAAGTAAAATTTCGAGTTTAGAAAAGCCCAGAAAATTTGTCAAACAAACAAACAAATTTTCACGGGGCTTTTCTAAACTCGAAATTTTACTTCATGCTTAGTCTGGGAGTGGAAACACTCGTTTAAAGCTTCAAATTGAACTTTTAAAAAACAACGAATAACTAAAGATTTAAAGAAAACAAGCTGAAAACACTGATTTAACGTGAAATGGTCTTAATTTTACCAATAAGGAAGTGAAAGTGTTATTTTATTACTAACATTATTAAAAATTCTAAATTTTTGAAACAAAGAAAAAAAAATTAATTCAAATATTCATACATGCAAATATTCAAATATTTGAATATTCGACTATTTAATTATTCGAATATTTAAATATTTGAATATCCCAAAATTGTAATAATTCGAATTTTTGAAAATGTTTTTTTTTAATAAATATTTGAATACTTAAATTTGCATATTCTGCATATTTACCTTTCTCGGGGGTACCCCAAGGTTCGCTCTTAGGACCGTTGTTATTTTAAATCTTCTATAAATGATTTTTAGAATTGTCAACCTGACGTCGGGGAGGCACTACAATGGGCCTAAAACTTGGTCTACGGCTGCCGTCCCGACAACCAATCGTTAATCCTAACCTGACGTCATCGAATGATAAGAACATGTAATTTAGTTTGTTCCTTCCCTCATTTCAGATTATTTGATGCGTCATTAAATACATTTAAGTTTCATCTAAAATTAATAGATTTGTCGGCTCTTATTACCGATTTTTTAGAAGCGTATCTTCAAAATCTATGTTTGTTGATTAGTGAATGTTAATATATACTTGTAGAATTAACTACTTTATTTTTATGTTATTTACTTTACTTTCTTTGCTATGATTTTTGTAAAAAAACATTGCCGTAAATAAATGTTATTATTATTATTTACTTTATGCATATGATTTAAAATTACATTATATACTTCACAACTTGCGAAATGTTTGTTTGGGTAATTAAGGCATTTAATATCGGGGAATTCCAAAGAGATTTCAGCTCGAAAATAAATTATTTTCAGGATTTTCTAAACTTTGAACTGTAAGAAAGATATTTTTTAATTGCAAATTGCTTATATTATAATATCAAGATAGTTCAGTCCGGTATTAATTAATATTAGTTATTGTTGCGAGGAACGCGCTTTTTGATTTGAATTTCCCGCGCAGCTGCAATGGCGTTTTGCTTAAAGCGGGAAATTCAAATAAAGTCTTAAATATAGATTTGAATTTCCCGCACCGATTGCCGCGCAGCTGCAATGGCGTTTTGCTTAACGCGGGAAATTCAAATGAGGTCTTAAATACAATACGTAACAAGTGTTTCTATCGCTCGATTAATCTGCAAGTGGAAACACTCGTTGGAAGCTTCAAAAACGCTATTAAAAAAATAACAAATGTCTAAACAATTACGGTGTATTCACCAGGATATGTATATTTAAAAGAAAATAATAGATATATTTTGCGTAAATTTCTTAAAATTTGATTAATTTTTTGTGTTTCTTTGTTTAATAATGACTGACTAAAAACGTTTGGTTTATGTTGATTTGATGATTAATCTGTTACAAATGAAATAACATGTCGTTTTTGCGTTTACAACTTAATAATCTCAATGATTTATAGATTTATACGGCAATGGAGAGCGTCAGAAAGTCATTGCGATCTCCCAGCTGGTGTAAAGATATGAGCGAATTTGATTTATGCTCAGGTCAAAATAAACAGAGCGTCATCGTAATTTTCCAAAATTTATCGTCTCCTTTTTTCTGACCAACAATTTAAAATACTTCGAAATAAAATTAATATGAGTAATATTAAATAATCAACATTAATTTAAAGATTACTTATTTAGTCATTTATTTAATGGTAGTAAATAATTATCATTAATTTAAAGCTTATTTATTTATTTAACAAAAAAATCATTTTACAAAATATGATTTACCAAAATATAATAAATACAAAATACAGTAATACTTATATATAAAATACACTTACAAACTACAAATTATGTTTTTTTAAATTAATTGTTAAAATTAATATGAGTAATATTAAATAATCAACATTAATTTAAAGCTTACTTATTTGGTTATTTATTTAAGGGTAGTTAATAATTAACATTAATTTAAAGCTTATTTATTTATTTAAAAAAAAATCATTTTACAAAATATGATTTACCAAAATATAATTAACAAAAAATACAGTAATACTTATACATGAAAAACGCCTACAAACTACAAATTATGTTTTTTTTTAATTAATTGTTTCATACTGTGATTATAAGCAACACATTACTTTCATTGTATATAGGGTTGTCTATAATAGTTGCTGTATGTGTTTTTGAACTTCACTTGAAATCAGTGTTTTATACGCGTGGCGCATGAAGTAAAATTTCGAGTTTAGAAAAACCTGAAAATTTGGTTTGGTCGCGTAGCGCGAAGCGCTACGCGACCAAACCAAATTTTCAGGTTTTTCTAAACTCGAAATTTTACTTCATGCTTAATCTGGAAGTGGAAACACTCGTTAGAAGCTTCAAATAATTGAGTCGCCCAAATGCAAAACCAGACACACATTTTTTCTGATTTATAGATTTTGGTATCTCTGGTTTCTATTCATGTCAGGCCTCAATTTTAAAAATAAATTGACCGACAAAATCCATCCCCAACCTTTTAAAATTAAGCTTTAAAAATCCTTTCGAATGCAAAACATACTACATTTTTTTTGTTGCAAAAGCTGACATATTTTTTCAGTTCTAAAAGTGCAACTTTTTACTTAGTTTTACATAATTTTTCTGGTCCTCATTCAATACAACGCTCATTTAACACTATTTTAATTAATTTTAAAGACGCTGCAAAATCAGTTTTTGTCATTTTGCCACAAGTTTGTCAAAACACGTATGACTGGTTTTGCATCTGGGTGACTTAATTATAGTATGTGTTTTTGAACTTTTGTTTAAATTAGTGTTTTATACGCTTGGCGCAAAAAATAAATTTCCGAGTTTAGAAAAGCCTAAAAATTTGGATTAGTTGTGCTCCCCCCCGCGCTTGGCTACGCCCATGATAATTACCTTTTTTAAATATTGTATGATCTTTATCTAAGGCGTTTAAAAAAGCGCAACTTCGTTGCTACCTCACAGTTTGCCATTTTTCATAAATTTTCTTCCCATTTGTGTTTTTGCTGGTGTTTTGTTTTCTTAGCCTTAACTACGCCTATGATAACTACCTTTTTGTGAATATTGTATGATCCACTGGCGGCTCGTGGCCTAACTTCATGTGAGGTTCAAATCCAAGATACAAAAAATGAGGTTGAAAGCACTACGTATCCATTTTGTTAATCAATGCTCCTTACGTCACGGAATTGCATCATTAATACATGCGTTTAGCAGCACAACGAGCGCACCTTCTAATTCCGGGATGCATTACCTTGGCATTTTTGTTTCACATGAAGTTGGCCACCGGCCGCCACTGGACTAGGGTAAGAAGATCAAGTTCAGTGGTGATTAGTGTTAGAAAATCAAATAAAATAGCGATTGGGGTAGGAAAATTAAGAGAAATGGTGAGAAATGGTGGATACATTAGGTGAAGTAGTAATTAAGGTGTAAAGATCAAGTAATGTAGTGATTATTGTTAGAAAATCAAATAACAAAGCGATTAGGGTATGGATATCAAGTAGCTTGGGTTGAAAAAAACAAGTTAATAGTGACTAAGGTATGAAGATCAGGCACAGTAGTGATTAGTGTTAGAAAATCAAGTAAAATAGCGTTTGAGGTATGAAACTTAAGACAAATAGTAACTAGGGTTGGACTAATTACCTTGGCATTTTTGTTTCACATGAAGTTGTTGGCTACCGGCCACCACTGGTATGATTTTTATCTAAGGCGTTTACGAATGCGCAACTTTTGTTGCTACCTTACAGTTTACATTTTTTTCCGACTTTTGTTTTTGCTGTTGTTTTGTTTTGTTGGTGCACTGTCGGTATTGACAGGGGCTGTCATTACTGGCACGATTCGCGCCCGTCACTGACGTTTACGTGGTAGCTGCCATTAGAGCGTTCGTTCCTCACGAAAACGCAATTTTTCCATCCCGACGACGGTTTACAGTTCGACTTGGAAAACCGGAGGCAATTAACATTTCACTGCTCAATTGACCGATAGTTAAACACTAGTTACTAAACAAAAGAATGCGCAGATTTTAAACAACAGTTAAATAAAACCAATCGAGAGAATTTGCCTAAAATTTAATTATAAATTTCCAGTTGTACAATATTTCAATAAATATTGTACAACTGGGAATTTGTAATCAGATTTAAAGCAACAACTAAAGTCATAATTAAGAGGCTTAGTGAAAACATGAACTTAATAAGATTTTCTCAAAAATTGGTATATGTACAGAGTGTGCAGCATTTTCGATGGTTTCTTCAAGTAAAGTACCATTCATTTCAAATTAATAGCTTTCAGACCTCTTTTTTTCTAACTTAAATTAGATTCATATTTAGTGATTAAAAAAATTGCACAATTGAATATGTGCATCTCTCAATATAATATAATTTAATTAAATAGACGTCCACAGATTTTTCTATTAAAGTTAAAAATCATCTCAAATAAACTTTATTGGTTTGCCTGCACCACATCGGACTTCCCATCTAAAAAAAATAGACTTGGCAGACTTGCTTCTTAAGAAACAGTTTTTTTGTTAAATCCTAGAGAATTTATACAACGAAATATTAGCAATTTCATTTATATTTCATAAGAAGGATAGATTATTCTTCATAAAATATATTGGAAAATTTAAAAGCTTTTCGAATATTATTCACAATTTATGGCGTTGCGAAAAAGGAAAAACAAGCTCACACCTAACATAATTTTAAAAAGACGAAGAGGTTGTTATATTTTCTTGGCAAATAAACGAGATATGCTTACATTGCAATTATTTATAATGCCAACCGAATTTTATGCGACTGTACATCTGCCAACAGCGTTCAAGTTTACACAAATTACAAAATATCATGAGAAAATACAGAAATAAATAAGAAGAAAAAAAACAATTGTTCTCAAAGTTGGCATTTTCCATAATAACTAAACATAATAAAAATTATGTAGACTTTTCATCTACTTTGTAAACCTAAATTATTCATTGTTTTAAATTTTTATACAAAATATCAAGAGCTCGTATATTTAGTTATTAATTAATTTATCAAGAAAGCTATGATAAAAATAAATGAATAGTAAACGATATTATTAAACTTTATCTGTCTTTATTTACTTGCACTTTACTTGTATATTAAAACAAAAGACATTCAAAATAAAGAAAACTTATTAATAAGTAAATCTGGGATTTTAAATTATAGTTAAATATCTTAATTAAACACAGTTATATTCCTTTCTTCACTTTTATTTTTCTTGCTAGATGTACATTTTGGGTACTAAGTACCCATTATCAATAGCTAACTGAATATAAAACGATAAATGTTTACAATATATACCTAGTCGGATTAGGCGGAAAAACCAAAAAGGTAATTTAAATTTTTAAACGAATGCGGTCTCTTGGAAATGGAATTATTCGGCTTCGGACTTGGGAGGGTTCACAATGGTGTTAATGAGGATTATCTGTTGGGTAATAAATTTTATAAGGGGTTCGTTATTGGGCTTGAATCAAAATTGAGTAGTTCAGTCTTATTTTTCATCATTTCTATCGCTTCCAACATGTTTAATTGATAACTTCTAGATTCTTTTAATAATTTAACTTTATGTTGAATTTGTGGCCTGTTGTCAAAGTATGATGAGCAATTGCTGATTTGCGTAATGCATAATGTTTCATCACGTGAAAGATGAGAAACTTGTTCAAGATAAACTAAACCTAATAAAATTAATGTAGACTTTTCTTCTACTTTGTAAACTGAAATTATTCATTGTTTTAAATTTGTATACACTACATAAAGAGCTCGTATTATTTTTTATAGTTTACGTGAAAATAAACCATTGCTTTTGACACGGTTTGGCATATTGGCCTCCTATACAAATGCTACATCCTTAACATCCCAAAGCATCTAATAATCCTTATTTACCATTATTTAACAAATAAATCCTGTAAAGTAAGAATCCGCCAAACGATATCTCGCTCATTCCCCCTTATACAAGGTGTACCGCAAGGCTCTCCGCTATCCCCACTCCTTTACAATATTGGGGATTATTCGGCTTCGGACTTGGGATGTTAATGAGGATTATCTGTTGGGCAATAAATTTAATAAGGGGTTCGTTATTGGGCTTAAATCAAGATTGAGTAGTTCTGTCTTATTTTTCATCATTTCTATCGCTTCCAACATGTTTAATTGATAACTGCTAGATTCTTTTAATAATTTGACTTTTTTATGTTGAATTTGTGGCCTGTTGTCAAAGTATGATGAGCAATTGCTGATTTGCATAATGCATAATGTTTCATCACGTGAAAGATGAGAAACTTGTTCAAGATAAACTAAACCTAATAAAAATTATGTAGACTTTCTTCTACTTTGTAAACTTAAATTATTCATTATTTGAAATTTGTATACAATACATAAAGAGCTCGTATTTTTATCTGTTGGGTAATAAATCAACAAATAAATAAATACGATATATACCTGCTGCTTAAGAAGACTTTAAAATATATAGCAAAACAAGAATATTATAAATTTCGCAATACTTTAGTGTTTTATACGCGTAAAATTTCGAGTTTAGAAAAACCTGAAAATTTGATTTGGTCGAGTAACGCGTAATCCATTTTATTTTTTCGCGCTCCGTTTGATTTGAGTCTATTATATTTTTCGAGTGGGAGATTGTGAGCGTCGCTTTTTTTCATTCGCGCGCGGAATTTTTCCCGGCAACATGGCTTCTGTGTAAACATTAGAACAACTCAAACAGATAAAAATAGACTATTTGAACGGCCATTTTGCGATTTTTATTTCAGCGTGTTCGGAGAACCGTCGCACGAAAAAAAAAAAACAAATGAAAAGCCGTCTCGACACAGACGGATATGGGCATTTCGTGAAAGATAAATAAAAAATTGAAGATAAGAAAAATGCGCTCCTTATGTTCAAGATAAGATTACGCGAGTGCTGAAAAAATAAAATGGAAACGTAAATACTTGTATTTTTCCATTTCGTACGAACTTTAATTTAATAAATAAAAATATGCACTGAAAAATTATATGATTGATAAGGTTATCTAATATAACCTTTTTCTCTGCTTTAATTTGTTGTCGGCACTTTTTTATAATAAACAAACTTTAATATATAAAATTACGAAAAAACTATTCGTGAAAATGCAAACAATGTCTTAATTAATAAGACAACTTAAGACTATAAATATTCATTGAAACAACTACTTCCCGTGCAAATACACCTCCGGATATTGAATTATACAATGAAATATTTAAAATCTTATTTAATTTGCATTATCACGATTGAAGACTTTCGGATCAAACTACACCTATAATAACCCTATAAGTAGGATGATGAGATCGGCAAATACATTTAATTCACAGCCATGGTTTAATTTGTTTCAGTTGTCACATAACCACTTTAATCATAACTTGTATAAATTTATATAATTGTTAATTCAATATTTTAGTGTATAATGTATAATTTTAGAGTATAATCTAGTTATTCTAATTAAGTTTGCAATATTTTATTGTATGTTAAGTATTTGTTATGTATGTATTTTATGTAATAGGGGTTTCCCGTTTAATTAAATAAAATGAATAGTTTTTTCGTAATTTCATATATTATATTTAAAGTGTGCAAACTATAAGAAGCGTAAGCTTATTTTCTCGAATTCAAATAGTTTTAAATATGAATTTATTTTGTTTAAACAAACTTTAATTCACCAAATAATATACACTGAAAAAATATTTACAGTTTGGTAAATAAAGTTTGTTTGTTACATAAAAGTGCCGAGAATAAATTGAAGCAGAGAAAAAGGTTGTGTTAGTAAAACATTTTAAGTTTCTAACGAGTGTTTCCACTCCCAGGTTAAGCATGAAGAAAAATTTCGAGTTTAGAAAAGCCTGAAAATTTGGTTTGGTCGCGCAGCGCGAAGCGCGGAGCGACCAAACCAAATTTTCAGGCTTTTCTAAACTCGAAATTTTTCTTCATGCGCCACGCGTACAAAACACTGATTTCAAATCGAGTTCAAAATATACTGCACACCATTTTCAAACCTCGAGATGTCATTAGACATGAAATTAAAGCGAATTTAAATCCGAATCAAATGAATTAAATTAGTTTAACAATCAGCGGCGACTCGCAGCCTAACTTCAGGGTAGGCCAGAGACCCAAGGTATTAGTTATCCGTTGACTTTGTTGTGCAATTCTTTGTATTTATCCAACCTAAAATTTTGTGTGCCTTAGCGCTGTGGCCGGCCCTGAAGTTAGGCTGCGAGCCTTCGCTGATGGTTAAACTAATTTAATTCATTTGATTCGGAATTAAATTCGCTTTAATTTCATGTCTAATGACATCTCGAGGTTTGAAAATAGTGTGTAGCATATTTTGAACTCGATTTTAAATCAGTGTTTTATACGCGTGGCGCATGAAGAAAAATTTCGAGTTTAGAAAAGCCTGAAAATTTGGTTTGGTCGCTCCGCGCTTCGCGCTGCGCGACCAAACCAAATTTTCAGGCTTTTCTAAACTCGAAATTTTTCTTCATGCTTAACCTGGGAGTGGAAACACTCGTTAGAAACTTAAAATCTTTTACTAATACAACCTTTTTCTCTGCTTTAATTTATTCTCGGCACTTTTATGTAACAAACAAACTTTAATTCACCAAACGGTAAATATTTTTTCAGTGTATATTATTTGGTAAATTAATAATAATAATAATAATCTCTATTAAACGGAATCACCATTTTACAAATATAAAATACCAACATTTTCACAATATATTAAAAACTAACAATAATTCAACTACACTAAAATCACGCCCGTAATTAATGATACAATCAATTATTTAAAATTAAAAATTAAAAAAAAATCATATATAACTTCCCCAAACTTTAACAAAGTAATACTTATGCAATTAAACTAAATAATAATATTTATCCAACTAACTAGAAATAGCACCCTGCCAATAGAATGACCGCAATTTCAAAATAAATGTTTTAACTTCCTTTTAAAAGAAACAAAATCAGTGCCCAAAATGTCGAAAGTGTCGCTTGCGTTACAATGATTAATGCATCTCATAATTCTATTAAAGTTTGTTTATTACAAAAAGTGCCGAGAACAAATTAAAGCAGAGAAAACGGTTATATTAGATAACCTTATAAATCATATAATTTTTCAGTGCATATTTTTTAATTAAATTGAATAAAGAGGATAAATTAAAAAAATTGTTTAAATTATCCTTTAATATTAAATAATAATTTAATATTAAAGGATAATTTAAACAATTTTTTAATTTATCCTTTAATATTATTTCAAAACGTTTTACCAAGCGATAAACGAGAAAGTTATTCAAGAAAAAGAAAGAGTATTATTTAATCAATGCTTTAACTCAAATCAGAAACATTCAAGCGACTTACCATGTTGTTTCAATTCTTTGTGCTCGCAATAAAATTGTATATAATTTTTTGTATTTCGCATTAATAAATCTTCCTGTTATCAATTTCGAATGCCTGTATTCGAGTGAATGCCGACCGACTGTGCGAGATTATGGAAATAAAGGTCAACATTATTTACCAGAAAACTCTCCTCCAAAACAATCAAAACTTACTTCCAGCTCTCAGGCGTTATCTAATAAAAATCGTACCCCCCATTTTTCTAAACCGAGCGAAAGTTTCTTATCTGTTTGATAATATGGCAGCCATGGATCGGAGACCAAGTAGCTTTTTTAAGCGGCGCGCCCCGCGAAAAAATTTACAGTCCGTTGAAAAATTCCGCGCCGTACACCAGACTTTTTTCCGGAAAAATAAAAAGAAAAATTGCAAAGTTAGAAAAAAATCACAGGTTTTACAACTTAGAACTTGAATATGTGCAGGTATGTAGTGGAATAATAGAATTTATGAGCGGGCTGGGTAGACGAGGTAAATATTTGCGCTTTTTTCGCAAAAATTCGGCTTATCTAACGCTCCGGGTTTTCAGAGATTAGAATTAGTCTGCGTAATCATTTGTGATTGTGTTTTGATCGTTTGTGGAATTTTTGAAAAATTATTGTTAACTTTAATTAAGTTATTTAATTTAAATATCAGAAAATTCCTTATCTCTATACAGTTATAATAATAATAAGTATTTATATTACACAATAGGAAATTTTCCACATTTGTATAGTATTGAGCAGTGATGGGAAAACTACGGCCCGCGGGCCAAGTCCGGCCCGCGGAAAGGTTTAATCCGGCTCGTTTTCGAATGCCGTCGTGAGAATGTTTGAACGCGTTCTTACTTCGTAATGTGACGACCCGCATAAAAACTACCTACCTACGATTAAGCATTATTCTTTGGCTCGCTACGATTGTCTGGTTATTACAAATGGCCCGTCTTAAAAAAAGTTTCCCCGCCACTGGTATTGAGCGTTATAGTTATAATTATAACACAATATAATAATAATAATTTATTACCCAGTAGACAAATGTAATTAATGGAACATTAAATAATACAACAAACTTTGTGCTCGTCTCAATAAAATGTTTTCTACTTTTTTCTTGTAGTTTTAACAGTAAAGTAGAAAACATTTTATTGAGACGAGCACAAAGTTTGTACTTTTCTTAAAGTATACCAATGTTTTTTTTTGCAAAAATAAACAACGAATGTCGGAAAATTTACAGCGTATGCATATTTTCCGACATTCGTTCGTTAAAATGTTTTCTACTTTACTGTTAAAACTACATGAAAACGGTAAAAGTAGAAAACATTTTATTGAGACTAGCACAAAGTTTGAACTTTCCTTGAAGTATACCTTTTTTTCAAAATAATCTTTCGCTAAATAAGGATGTAGTTAAGACAACAATATGCTGATAATTTTTCTATTTTTAAAATTTTTAAATTTTTATTTTATTATTTTATTCCTATTTTCTGTTTATTTATTTAAGGATGGTCTACTATTTTCACGGGAAGTAGTTGTTTCAATGGATATTTATCGTCTTAAATTGTCTTATTAATTAAGACACTGTTTGCATTTCCACGAATAGTTTTTTCGTAATTTTATATATTACCATTAAAATGTTTTTTTCTTATCTTTGAGCGCTCGTACTAACCATAATGTTTGAGTTTGAAAAACCGTTTGTATTTCAAATTAAAGCTCTTTTAATACCTAATCGCATAATTTTTGTTTAATTTAAATCAATTTTATAATTTATAAAAAAGAGCCTATTAAACGCAACAAGTGCAATATTGAGGAAATTGCCTTTTCCCATTAAAACCTAGATATGGAATTAAATTTTAAAAACAATGAATAATTTGTTTAACGGCGTGTATTTAGGATTAAATGCGCTTTAAGTTGATGTTAATTACGTATTTCAATCACTAAAAGTGTATGCTTGGCGGGTGCTCAAAGTTGGAATTTCAGTTTTTTGACAGTTTGCAATTTATTTTAATTGGGCAAAATTTTAATGTAATATTATTTTATTAGAAAACAAAAATAGCTCAAGCTGTTTCTATAACAATGGATAATATGTGTGATTTTTTTCAGAATTTAAAAAAAAATAATAATTTTTCTCGGAAAATTACATTTTTTATAAGGAAAAAAATTATATTTTCAAACATAATTTTTACATTTTTAAAAATTTGCAAAACAATCATAAACGTTCTTACTAACATTATAAACAATACAAGCTATTTATTTCCTCAAGAAAAAAAAATATTTCATCAACTTTTACACTTTTTAAAAATACAGAAAATTACCAAACCCAATAAAATTGATCTTTGAGCGCTTATACTAAGCACAATTTTTGAGTTTTTAAAAACGTTTGTATATCAAATTAAATCTCTTTTAATACTAAATCGTATGCTTTTTGTTTAAT
The DNA here is from genome assembly GCA_932526585.2 of Philonthus cognatus. NCBI lineage: Eukaryota > Metazoa > Arthropoda > Insecta > Coleoptera > Staphylinidae > Philonthus > Philonthus cognatus. The sequence goes on from OW052251.1 coordinate 2,941,410, forward strand.
TTAAATCAGTTGTATAGTTTATGAAATAAAGCGCTTTAAAGACACTAAGTGAAAAATCGAGTAAATTGCCCTTTCCGGCTAAAACCTGGAGGTTGGATTTAATTTTTAAAAAAATCATTAATTGTTTGAAAGGCGTGTATTAAGGATTAAATGCGCTTTAAGTTGATGTTAATTACGTATTTCTATCACTAAAAGTGTATGCTTGGTGGGTGCTCAAAGTTGGAATTTCAGTTTTTTGACAGTTTTCAATTTATTTTAATTGGGCAAAATTTTAATGGTATATTATTTTATTAGAAAAAAAATAGCTCAAGCTGTTTCTATAACAATGGACAATATGTGGGATTTTTTTCAGAATTTTTAAAAAATAATAATTTTTCTTCGAAATTTGGGGTTTTTGTAAAGGGTTTCTTCTGCAAATTTTCATGCATAATTTTTAAATTTTTAAAAATTCCCAAAAAAATCATGAACTTTCTTACTAACATTATAAACAATACGAGCTATTTATTTTCTCAATAAAAAAAATATTTCATTAACTTTTACATTTTTTTAAAAGTACAGAAAATTACCAAACCCAATAAAATTGATCTTTGAGCGCTTGTACTAAGCACACTTTTTAAGTTATAAACAAGGTTTGTACAACAAATTAAAGCTCTTTTAACACTTGATCGTATACTTTTTGTTTAATTTAAATCAGTTGTATAGTTTATAAAATATAGCGCCTTAAAGACAACAAGTGAAAAATCGAGTAAATTGCCCTTTCTGATTAAAACCTGGATGTGGAATTGAATTTTAAAAACAATCAATAATTGTTTAAAGGACGTGTATTAAGGATAAAATGCGCTTTAAGTTGATGTTGATAACATATTTTTATCACTTAAAGTGTATGCTTAGTGGATGCTGAAAGTTCGAATTTCAGTTTTATTACAGTTTTCAATTTATTTTAATTAGGCAAAATTTCAATGTAATATAATTTTATTATAAAAAAAAACTTAACTCAAGTTGTTTCTATAACAATGGACAATATGTGGGATTTTTTTCAGTGTTTTAAAAAAATAATAATTTTTCTCGGAAATTTCCAGTTTTTGGAGTATGGAAAATATGCAAATTTTTATGCATAATTTTTAAATTTTTAAAAATTCCCAAAAGAACCATGAACTTTATTACTAACATCATAAACAATACGAGCTATTTATTTCCTCAAGAAAAAAATGTTTCATCAACTTTAACACATTTTAAAAAGTAGAGAAAATTAGCAAACCCAATAAAATTGATCTTTGAGCGCTTGTACTAAGCACAATTTTTAAGTTATCAACAACGTTTGTACATTAAATTAAAGCTCTTTTAACACTTATTCGTTTACTTTTTGTTTAGTTTAAATCAGTTGTATAGTTTATAAAATATGGCGCTTTAAACACATCAAGTCCAAAATTGAGTAAATTGCCCTTTCCGATTACAACCTGGATGTGGAATTGAATTTTAAAAACAATCAATAATTGTTTAAAGGTTGTTCATTAAGGATTAAATATGCTTTAAAGTTATATTAATTACGTGTTTCTATCACTAAAAGTTAATGCATGGTGAATGCTCAAAGTTGGAATTTCTGTTTTTTTACAGCTTTCAATTAGTTTTAATCAGACAAAATTTCATTGTAATATTATTTTATTATAAAACAAGTTAGCTCAAGCTCTTTCTTTAGCAATGGATAATAAAAAATGAAAATTTTATGCATAATTTTTAAATTTTTAAAAATTCCAAAAAAAATCATAAACTTCCTTACTAACATTGTAAACAATACGAGCTGTTTATTTCCTTCAGAAAAAAAATATTTCATCAACTTTTATACATTTTAAAAAGAACAGAAAATTACCAAACCCAATAAAATTGATCTTTGAGCGCTCGTACTAAGCACAATTTTGGAGTTATAAAAAACATTTACATATTAAATTAAAGCTCTTTAAACACTTAATCGCATACTTTTTGTTTAATTTAAATCAGTTGTATAGTTTATAAAATAGAGCGCTTTAAACACACCAAATAAAAAATCGAGTAAATTGCCCTTTCCGGCTAAAATTTGGATGTGGGATTAAATTTAAAAAAAAAATCAACATTTGTTTGAAAGGCGTGTATTTAGGATTAAATGTGCTTCAAGTTGATGTTAATAACGTATTTCTATCACTAAAAGTGTATGCTTGGTGGGTGCTTAAAGTTGGAATTTCAGTTTTTTTACAGTTTTCAACTTTTTGAATTGTGCAAAAATTTTACGTAATAGTATTTTATTATAAAAAAAATAGCTCAAGCTTTTTCTATAGCAATGGATAATATGTGTACATTTTTTAAGAAATTTAAAAAAATAAAATTATTTATCGGAAATTTACAATTTTTGTAAGAGAGAAGGTATGGAAAAAATACAAATTTTCATGAATAATTTTTAAATTCTTAAAAATTCCTAAAAAAATTATGAACTTTCTTACTAATATTATAAACAATACGAGCTATTTATTTCCTTAAGAAAAAAAATATTTCATCAACTTTTACACTTTTTAAAAAGTAGAGAAAATTAGCAAACCCAATAAAATTGATCTTTGAGCGCTCGTACTAAGCACAATTTTTAAGTTATAAAATACGGTAACATATTAAATTAAAGCTCTTTTAACACCTAATCGCACAATTTTTTTTTAATTTAAATCAGTTGTATAGTTTATGAAATAAAGCGCTTTAAGCACACCAAGTGAAAAATCGAGTAAATTGCCCTTTCCGATTAAAATCTGGATGTGGGATTTAATTTTAAAAACAATCAATAATTATTTAACAGGCGTGTATTTAGGATTAAATGCGCTTGAAGTTGATGTCAATTACGTATTTCTATCACTAAAAGTGTATGCTTGGTGGATGCTTAAAGTTGGAATTTCAGTTTTTTTACAGTTTTCAATTTATTTTAATTAGGCAAAATTTGAATGTAATATTATTTTATTATGAAAAAAATGTGCTTAACCTACTTCTATAGTAATGGACAAAATGTGTGATTTTTTTCAAAATTTTTAAAAAATAATAATTTTTCTCGGAAATTTGCAATTTTTGCAAGGGGTAGGTATGAAAAAAATGCTTATTTCAAGCATAATTTTTAAATTTTTAAAAATTCCAAAAAAAAACACAGACTTTCTTACCACCATTATAAATTATACGAGGTATTTATTTCCTCAAGAAAAAAAAATATTTCATCCACTTTTACACATTTTAAAAAGTACAGAAAATTACCAAACCCAATAAAATTGATCTTTGAGCGCTCGTACTAAGCACAATTTTGGAGTTATAAAAAACATTTACATATTAAATTAAAGCTCTTTTAACACTTAATCGCATACTTTTTGTTTATTTTAAATCAGTTGTATAGTTTATGAAATAGAGCGCTTTAAACACACCTAGTGAAAAATCGAGTAAATTGCCCTTTCCGATTAAAACCTGGATGTGGGATTTAATTTTAAAAACAATCAATAATTGTTTAAAGGACACGTATTAAGAATTAAATTCGCTTTAAATTTATGTTAATTACCTGTTTCTATCACTAAAAGTTTATGCATGGTGAATGCTCAAAATTGGAATTTCTGTTTTTTTACAGTTTTCAATTTGTTTTAATTGGGCAAAATTTCATTGTAATATTATTTTATTGTGAAAAAAATAGCTTAAGCACTTTCTACAACAATGGCTAATATGTGTGAATTTTTTTAGAAATTTTAAAAAATTAAAATATTTAGCGGAAATTTACAATATTTGTAAATAATACATATGGAAAAAATGCAAATTTTCATGAATAATTTTTAAATTTTTTAAAATTCCCAAAAAAATCATAAACGTTCTTACTAACAATATAAACAATACGAGCTATTTATTTCCTTAAGAAAAAAAATATTTCATCAACTTTTACACATTTTAAAAAATACAGAAAACTACCAAACCCAATAAAATTGATCTTTGAGCGCTTATACTAAGCACAATTTTAGAGTTTTTAAAAACGTTTGTATATCAAATCAAAGCTCTTTTAGTACTAAATCGTATACTTTTTGTTTAATTTAAATCAGTTTTATAGTTTATGAAATAAAGCACTTTAAACACACCAGGTGCAAAATCAAGTAAATTATCCTTTCCGATTAAAACCCGGATCTGGGATTGAATTTAAAAAAAAATTAATAATTGTTTCTAGGGCATGTATTTAGGATTAAATGTGCTTTAAGTTGATGTTAATTACGTATTTCTAACACTAAAAGTGTATGCTTGGTGGATGCTTAAAGTTGGGATGTCTGTTTTTTTTTTACATATTTCAATTTGTTTTAATTAGGCAAAATTTCATTGTAATATTATTTTATTATAAAAAAAATTACCTGAAGCTCTTTCTTTAGCAATGGATAATATGTGTGATTTTTTTTAGAAATTTAAAAAAATAAAAATATTTATCGGAAATTTACAATTTTTGTAAGGGAAAAAATGCTTGTTTTCGTGAATAATTTTTAAGTTTTTAAAAATTCCCAAAAAATTCACAGACTTTCTTACTAACAATATAAATTATACGAGCTATTTAGTTTTTCAAGAAAAAAAATATTTCATGAGCTTTTACACATTTTAAAAAGTACAGAACCTTACCAAATCCAATAAAATTGAGCTTTAAGCGCTCGTACTAAGCACAATTTTTAAGTTATAAAAAAAACTTCGTACATCGAATTAAAACTATTTTAATACTAAATTGTATACTTTTCGTTTAATTTAAATCAGTTGTACAGTTTATGAAATAATGCGCTTTAAACCCACCAAGTGAAAAATGGAGTAATTTGCCCTTTCCGATTAAAAGCTGGAAGTAGGATTGAATTTTAAAAACAATCAATAATTGTTTGAAAAGCATGGTATTGAGGATTAAATGCGCTTTAAGTTGATGTTAATTAGGTATTTCTATCACTAAATGTGTATGCTTGGTGGATGCTTAAAGTTGGAATTGCAGTGTTTTTACAGTTTTCAATTTATTTTAATTAATCAAAATTTCGATGTAATATTATTTTATTAGAAAAAAAATTAGGTCAAGCTGTTTCTATAATAAAGGACAATATGTGGGATTTTTTTCAGATTTTTTAAAAAATAATAATTTTTCTTGGAAATTTGCAGTTTTTGTGAGGGGTGGGTATGGAAAAAATGCAAAATTTCATGCATAATTTATAAATTTTCAAAAATTCCCAAATAAATCATGAACTTTCTTACTTACATTATAAACAATACGAGCTATTTATTTCCTCAAGAAAAAAATATTTCATCAACTTTTACACATTTTAAAAAGAATAGAAAATTACCAAATCTAATAAAATTGATCTTTGAGCGCTCGAACTTAGCACAATTTTTGAGTTATTAAAAATGTGTACATATCAAACTAAAGCTCTTTTTATACTTAATCGCATACTTTTTGTTTAATTTAAATTAGTTTTATAGTTTATGAAATAAAGCGCTTGAAACGCAAACGCAAACAAGTGCAAAATCTAATACTAACTAACTAATACTAACATTATATTTGTTAACAATATTCAACTCAATTTTTAAAAACATCCTTTAACATAATAACGTGTAAACAATCTAATTAAAAGCACCCAATTAAAATAGTAACTTTGTTCAACTTAATTAATAATACATTTTAATCAGCGTTTGCGAAATCATCCAGAGAAAAACAAAATCGCGTTTTTCTTTTTGTTGGTTTCAGTTAGCGCTTTCAGAAAAATAGCGATAAGTCTGTGTTGTGTCTAACGGAACGTAATTGCGGTAGATCAGCGCGTATTTTTCAGCGAAAATCCATCGCGAGTTATCGAAAAAAGGTCGAAAAGTCGGAATAAATCGCCAATAATAGTATAGTATCAAAATGTAAACAATCAGAAATTTAAATATAGTTTTATATATATATATATATATATATATATATATATATATATATACCAAATAAGAAATAACAGCGCATTAGATCATGTTCTAAAAATTATTTTATCAAGTGAGTGTGCAAGGAGGACAGAAGACGACGACGATCGTTTCGCTCTTTTTATGAGCTCCTCAGGCCGCCATATCCATCATCCCATACACATGACCCAATGCGCTGTTATTTCTTATTTGGTACTTACAGATGAGTCGTTAATTCTTAATTGTTTTATTTATATATATATATATATATATATATATAGATATATATATACAATAAAAATTTAATTGATTTTGTAATCACAACAAACAGAAGTCGTAATAATAATAATAATAATAATAATAATAAGATTGTAATTGGTGACCAAACCAAATTATCAGGCTTCTTTACAGTCTAAATTTGACTTCATGTCTAACCAAGAAGTGGGAACACTCTTAGTACTCTTAATTCGAATGAATAATTCATTCGAATTAAGGCTACTAAAATTAACGAATACCTGAAAATGTAATAGAAAAAATCTGTGTATATCTAGAGTATAATATAATTAAATATATTTGTAAAATAAAAAAATTACAATAAACAATTAAAGACATTTTTTTAATTAAAACACATTACTAAATGTATATTACAAGATTTAATTGCTTAGTATGTAACAAATAATGTATCATTACACATTACACGTATTGATTTGACCTTAGATCCATTGAGCAGCAATTTCACTGGCAGCTTCCTCATTTTTAATACAAATTGGTTAGAAATTAATTTCCAGAAAAACAAATTATAGAGTAATAATTAGAAAATAACGGTTTATTTTATTTAGTATAAATTCAAACTTTGTAAAAGTTTCAATTAAAAAAACAAGTTTTTGAAAGTAGGAAATGGGATAACTTAAAAAGACGCATATCACTCACTTAACAACCAGAACACTGATTTATTGTTAAGGTGAAAATATAAACTGAAAGTACGTCCATTGTTTTAATCGATCAGTAAAAGAATGTTGCATTTAAATTTACTGATATTTTCACTATTTGTTTTGAATTATGGGAAGTAATCAGTTACTTATAAAAAGCGGTTTGAATTACTTTCTTAACTAATCTATGTTTCACTATTAGATTCAGATTATTGAAAAAGAGTGCATGGTACTCGAAATGTGAATGTGTCTAACAGTGAAATATAAGTTAGTGAAATAAGAAAATTAGAACGTGTTTTATTAGTTTACTGATATTATTTAAAAAAATGTAGAAATTTAATTTCAATGGGTTGTAATTTTCTTGTTACTTCGTATTTAATTACAACACTTCGTCGACGAGTGTGATTACAAATAAAGCCGAAATCAAACACTCGTGTGCGATCCAAAAGGCGATAATGGTCCACTCGCGAAACAAACGAGCACCACCGGACACCTGGGCCGAGGCCTAGTAATTAGTGTGCGTTAATTACACCGTGCGCGCGCGTTTCTTTCCCTCGTTTAATACGCACGGCGCGCGCGCGCGTCTCCGATAAATTATGCGCGCCCGTTTTGTTCGTTTGTTTGTTTGTTTGTTTATGCGCAATGCACGCGGAAAAATGCGCGCAACTATCCCACGATCGCTCTCCATACATTTTACACGTACACGCACAGAAGATCGTTATCTTCATTGCGGGAAAACAAAACGTTTTCCCTTTGGTTTAAATGAATTTAAAAAATATTCTAGATGTAGCGCCAGATATTATTTTTTTTTGCAATTACGACAATTCCAACCCTTTATTTACCTATTACCCATAGAACTGTCAGATTTAGAACCGCCAGTTTACCTCTTACCCATAAAACTGTCAAATTTAGCCAAACCAGTTTACCTACTGCCCACAGAACTCTCAGATTTAGCAACACCAGTTTACCGACTACACACAGAACTGTCAGATTTAGCAACGCCAGTTTATCTACTACCCACAGAACTATTAGATTTAGCCATGCCAGTTTATCTACTACCCACAAAACTGTCAGATTTAGCATCGCCAGTTTACCTGCTACCCACAAAACTTTCAGATTTAGCAACGCCAGTTTATCTACTACCCACAAAACTGTTAGATTTAGCCATGCCAGCTTACCTACTACCACAGAATTGTCAGATTTAGCAACGCCAGTTTACCTGCTACCCACAGAACTTTCAGATTTAGCAACGCCAGTTTATCTACTACCCACAAAACTGTTAGATTTAGCCATGCCAGTTTACCTACTACCACAGAATTGTCAGATTTAGCAACGCCAGTTTATCTACTACCCACAAAACTGTTAGATTTAGCCATGCCAGTTTACCTACTACCACAGAATTGTCAGATTTAGCAACGCCAGTTTATCTGCTACCCACAGAACTGTCAGCTTTAGCAACGCTAGTTTACTTACTACCCATAAAACTGTCAGATTTAGCATCGCCAGCTTACCTGCTACCCACAAAACTGTTAGATTTAGCCATGCCAGCTTACCTACTACCACAGAATTGTCAGATTTAGCATCGCCAGTTTACCTACTACCCACAGAACTTTCAGATTTAGCAACGCCAGTTTATCTAATACCTACAAAACTGTTAGATTTAGCCATGCCAGTTTACCTACTGCCACAGAATTGTCAGCTTTAGCAACGCCAGTTTATCTACTACCCACAGAACTGTCAGCTTTAGCAACGCTAGTTTACTTACTACCCATAAAACTGTCAGATTTAGCATCGCCAGCTTACCTGCTACCCACAAAACTGTTAGATTTAGCCATGCCAGCTTACCTACTACCACAGAATTGTCAGATTTAGCATCGCCAGTTTACCTACTACCCACAGAACTTTCAGATTTAGCAACGCCAGTTTATCTAATACCTACAAAACTGTTAGATTTAGCCATGCCAGTTTACCTACTGCCACAGAATTGTCAGCTTTAGCAACGCCAGTTTATCTACTACCCACAGAACTGTCAGCTTTAGCAACGCTAGTTTACTTACTACCCATAAAACTGTCAGATTTAGCATCGCCAGCTTACCTGCTACCCACAAAACTGTTAGATTTAGCCATGCCAGCTTACCTACTACCACAGAATTGTCAGATTTAGCATCGCCAGTTTACCTACTACCCACAGAACTTTCAGATTTAGCAACGCCAGTTTATCTAATACCTACAAAACTGTTAGATTTAGCCATGCCAGTTTACCTACTGCCACAGAATTGATTTAGCATCGCCAGCTTACCTGCTACCCACAAAACTGTTAGATTTAGCCATGCCAGCTTACCTACTACCACAGAATTGTCAGATTTAGCATCGCCAGTTTACCTACTACCCACAGAACTTTCAGATTTAGCAACGCCAGTTTATCTACTACCCACAAAACTGTTAGATTTAGCCATGCCAGTTTACCTACTACCACAGAATTGTCAGATTTAGCAACGCCAGTTTATCTGCTACCCACAGAACTGTCAGCTTTAGCAACGCTAGTTTACTTACTACCCATAAAACTGTCAGATTTAGCATCGCCAGCTTACCTGCTACCCACAAAACTGTTAGATTTAGCCATGCCAGCTTACCTACTACCACAGAATTGTCAGATTTAGCATCGCCAGTTTACCTACTACCCACAGAACTTTCAGATTTAGCAACGCCAGTTTATCTAATACCTACAAAACTGTTAGATTTAGCCATGCCAGTTTACCTACTGCCACAGAATTGTCAGCTTTAGCAACGCCAGTTTATCTACTACCCACAGAACTGTCAGCTTTAGCAACGCTAGTTTACTTACTACCCACAGAACTGTCAGATTTAGCATCGCCAGTTTACCTGCTACCCACAAAACTGTTAGATTTAGCCATGCCAGTTTACCAACTACCACAGAATTGTCAGATTTAGCATCGCCAGTTTACCTACTACCCACAGAACTTTCAGATTTAGCAACGCCAGTTTATCTAATACCTACAAAACTGTTAGATTTAGCCATGCCAGTTTACCTACTGCCACAGAACTGTCAGATTTAGCAACGTCAGTTTACATTTTACCCACAGAACTGTTAGATTTTTCAATGCCAGTTTACCTATTAACTGTCAGATTTCGCAACGCCAGTTTACCTATTAACCACAGAACTGTTAGATTTTGCAATGCCAGTTTACCTCTTAGCCACAGAACTGTCAAATTTAGCCACGCTAGTTTACCTACTACCCACAGAGCTGTGAAATTTAGCCACGCCAGTTTACCTACTACCCACAGAACTGTCAGATAGTTTTTGAATTATTTACAAAAAATACTGATGTGTCTATCATACCACTTTCCCTATCATCTAAACAATTGATAATTGACATAATAAACTTATTCCACTTGTCAATCGGTTAAAAACCATTTCACATTAAATCAGCGATTTATGTGCGTGGCGCATGAAGTAAAATTTCGAGTTTAGAAAAGCCTAATTTGGCTCGGTCGCTCCGCTTCGCTCCGCTTCGCTACGCGCCCGAGCCAAATTTTCAGGCTTTTCTAAACTCGAAATTTTACTTCATGCTCAGTCTGGGAGCGGAAGACACTCGTTTGTTTCATCATTGAAACAATTACAAATGAAATGATAAGTTTTATTGACGGAGATTTTCAAATAGTGTGTTTTTTTTCTTAAATCAAATATTATGAATTGTAAAATTAAAAAACGTCATAACTTCAACATTTTATGCGAGATCCTTATAAAATTTTGTGTGAATATTAAGGAAACATTGCTCTTTCAAAATATGTTAAAATTTAAATATCGCTATCGATAGTTTTTAAGTTATTTCCATCTGATTGTTAAAAAAAGACGTGTTTTTTTATTCAATTAAGTTTTATGGAATGTAAAAATTAAAAAGATTGTACTTTTGACAGTTTTTATTAGATCTTCCTGAAATTTTGTGTAGATATTAAGGTAACATGCTCTTTCAAAATATGTTAAAATTTAAATATACTATATCGATGGTTTTTCAGTTATTTCCGTCTGATTATTAAAAAGAGACGTGTTTTTTTTTTCAATCAAATTTTATGGAATGTAAAAATTAAAATGATTGTACTTTTGACAGTTTTCATTAGATCTTCCTGAAATTTTGTGTAGATATTAAGGTAACATGCTCTTTCAAAATATGTTAAAATTTAAATATACTCCATCGATGGTTTTTCAGATATTTCCGTCTGATTATTAAAAAGAGACGTGTTTTTTTTTCAATCGAATTTTATGGTATATAAAAATTAAAATGATTGTACTTTTGACAGTTTTCATTAGATCTTCCTGAAATTTTGTATAGCTATTAAGGTAATATGCTCTTTCAAAATATGTCCAAATTTAAATATACTCCATAGATGGTTTTTGAGTTATTTCCGTCTGATTGTTAAAAAGAGACGTGTTTTTTTTTTCTTCAATCAAATTTTATGGATTGTAAAAATTAAAACGACTGTAGTTTTGACAGTTTTCATTAAATCTTCCTGAAATTTTGTGTGGATATTAAAAAAAACATTGCTCTTTCAAAATATGTCAAAGTTTAAATATACTCTATCGATGGTTTTTGAGTTAATTCCGTCTGATTGTTAAAAAGAGACGTGTTTTTTTTTCAATCAAATTTTATGGATTGTAAAAATTAAAACGATTGTAGTTTTGACAGTTTTCATTAAATCTTCCTGAAATTTTGTGTGGATATTGAGAAAATATTGCTCTTTTAAAATATGTCAAAGTTTAAATATACTCCACCAATGGTTTTTGAGTTATTTCCGTCTGATTGATAAAAAGAGACGTGTTTTTTTTTCTTCAATCAAATTTTATGGATTGTAAAAATTAAAACGACTGTAGTTTTGACAATTTTCATTAAATCTTCCTGAAATTTTGTGTGGATATTAAAAAAAAACATTGCTCTTTCAAAATATGTCAAAGTTTAAATATACTCTATCGATGGTTTTTGAGTTATTTCCGTCTGATTGTTAAAAAGAGACGTGTTTTTTTCAATCAATTTTTATGGATTGTAAAAATTAAAACGATTGTAGTTTTGACAGTTTTCATTAAATCTTCCTGAAATTTTGCGTGGATATTGAGAAAACATTGCTCTTTCTAAATATGTCAAAGTTTAAGTATACTCCATCAATGGTTTTTGAGTTATTTCCGTCTGATTGATAAAAAGAGACGTGTTTTTTTTTTCAATCAAATTTTATGGATTGTAAAAATTAAAACGATTGTAGTTTTGACAGTTGTCATTAAATCTTCCTGAAATTTTGTGTGGGTATTAAGAAAACATTGCTCTTTCAAAATATGTCTAAGTTTAAATATACTCCATCGATGGTTTTTGAATTATTTCCCTCTGATTATCAAAACCAAACTCCTACAACATATATCGGACCGCATCCCACTCTACCAGTTCGGCTTTATGGAAAACCGCTCTGCCACTCTTCCTCTATCCATCCTAACCTTTGATATTTAAAAAGTCAGCCATCTTATCTTTAGGCATTTAGAAGGCCTTCGTCTGGCATCGTGGACTTCTGTTTAAATCTAACTCCCTTAACATCCCTAAAAATGTACTCAACCTTTTAGATAATTTCCTGTTCAATAGATCCCTAAAAGTAAAAATCCTCAACTCTTTTTTTCTCCCATTTACTCCCCCAGCAAGGTGTGCCTCAAGGCTCTACTCAATCTCCGCTCCTCTACAATATATACGTTCACAATCCTAACCCCGAATACCTCAACAAATCATCCTTTACTGTACGCCGATGACACTGCCTTAATATCTCATGCACCCACATTACCTAAAGCCCTTAGTACTCTGCAGGGTCTGATCGACAGCAATTAACTTTGGTTTGCTAAATGGAGACTAAGCACCAATCCCAACTAATACCTTTTAATCGACCCAACAACTCACCTATCACAGGTTAATAATCACCGCATCTCCCCAGCTAATACAGCCAAGTATCTTGGAATTACATTTGACGCCAAATTCTCCTTCAAACTACGCTCTCAAAACCTTAAAGAGTAAATTCGAGCAAGGGCACGACAGTTCAGAACATTAACGTTTCGTAACAAGGGTATTACCACCAAAACTGCCGTTCAAATATACAAGATGATCTGTCGTCCTTTGCTCAGCTATGCTGCTGTGCTTTATCACAATCCTCTGCCCTCAATCCTAAATTATCTCCAAGTTGCTGAACGATTGGCTCTTAAAGTACTTACCAAAATAAGACCCACAAATCCGTTACACAACCTTTCCAATGCCCTCCTATACCAAAAATTATATATAATCCCCATATAACAACGAATCATTCACCTATCCTAAAAATTTGCCTTAAACCCTTATATCCACGAACTAATCAACCGCCTATGTATCCAGTGCAATCCCAACATCAGCCCTAAATAGAAACATCCAATCACAACAACTCACCAATTCATATCATCACGACTGAATAACTGACATAGACACAACGCTGGAAAAAATACACCTTTTAAATCCTCTAAAAGAATTCGAATCCTGATTGATTTTAAATGCATAAATATTCGCAATTATTTAACGAAACACCAAAATTTAAAACCGGTTTCAATCAATAAATCCACTCGCTTATCACCAAACACGCAAAAAACGCAGGCGAACATTGAAAAAAAATTGCATGCTTTGCCGATTTCAAGAGAGTCTCCATTTATTCATTCACCTTTTCAACTCCAGCTCAGATCGATTAGTCAAGCGGTTTATTTCGTGTCTTCGCTTTTTAGAAAACAATGATCGGTTTTCGAGTTTGATTTCGTAGTTTTAAGTGGTAGTGTTTATTTATCTACGACAGTAATTGCTGTGGCTGGATTTCGCAAGAAGAAGAAGTACTGCTAGTGTTTTAGTTTAGTGACATTTTGCTTAACGGATTTCTAGTTATTTGGATTTAAAGTATAGTCTTCTATTAATTAAAAGGTTAGTGCGATGGTTTGAATTTTTTTCTATTTAAGGATGTTGATCGATAGGGCTTTGAAGCCAGTTTCATGGGCTTAGCCTGGATTTTAACTAAAAATAGTGTGGATATTTTTATAGGCACCCCTCACGTGATTTACCATGAGCCCAAGTATCAATTACTTTTTTCTTAATACAACTTATTAAAAAAAATAACTGGTACTTGAGCTTGACTTTATTTACGATTCCTCATATTTTTGTATATTTTGCGAAAATGTGCCTTTTAGTTATTTTATTAAACCACATTTTAAATTTAAAGGTTGCCCCAGTTATTATTTTATTAAATCATTTTTTTTTTATTTTTTAAATCAATTATTTTATTAAATCACATTTTAAATTTAAAAATCGTCCCAGTTATTATTTTATTAAATCATTTTTTAATTTTTGTATCAATTTTATTAAATCACATTTTAAATTTAAAGACTGTCCCAGTTTTATTTTTTGTTGCTTTGTATGTCCATGGAAATGTGTCTTTTATTTAATTTATTACATGCACTTTTCAAATAGTGTATTCTTGTTTTTTTTTTTGTTGTTGTTGTTGTGAACTTGTACACGAACGGGGTCGCTTGTGTTCTCCTGTTAGACAATTATAAAACGCTTAAAAGCTGCAATCAAGCGGCCTCACTGTGATTAACGCCCCTCGGCTATTACCCACATGGCAAACTGTTCTTTTGCATTTCATTACTTCTTCCTTCTTTTTATTACTTCGCTCCTCTTGTAAAAGAGAAATTTAACCAAAGAATCAATAAATACTTACTTTAGGAGTTAGTGAAACAGTTATAAATATATATTGGTATTAAACTTAGTATAACTTTTCTATTCAGTATTTGAAATATAGTCCAGTTCACGAGAGATGTCCTGTGACATTTAAGTTTAAATATCTTGTGGTGGAGGCGGTTTCTTGGTGAAACATTGTAAATATTTAAATAATTAACACTGATTACTTTTTTGTATTCACTTTTTATTTTCAACTGTGACTAGTTTCGGCTCAACATCGAGCCATTATCAAACTAACTAACTAACTGACTAACTGATGAGCTGAAACTAGTCACAGTTTCAAATAAAGTTTAAATTAAAATAACTATAATTGTATAAATTCCGTACTTACGAGAGTTTTAAAAAAATTGCCATGTGCTCAATTGTAACTTATGCTAAACTGTCTTAACTAAGGAATTAATGCTATTATAGTTATTTTAATTTAAACATAAATGTCACAGGACATATCTCGTGAACTGGACTACATTTCAAACAAAATTATACCAAGTTTGATTACCTACAAAAGTAGAAGAAATAATGTTAATAAGAGAATACCTCAAAGAAAAGTTATACCATAGATTTCGAATCCGTAATCATAGGACAGCTCTCGTGAATTTTACTTTTGGCAAGGAGAGCCAATGCTTATGGGAGAACTGGAAATCGAGTACAAAAGGGTAGACAATGGTCAGGATGTGGGGTAAGAGTAAGACAGACGACTGTACACACCAATCACAGGTCTTTCTTCTGGATGCAGCATCCAAATGCGGTTCCCAAATTTTATATAGAGACTAGCCAACTGGATCAAAATGAAAAAACAGATTTCAAACATTTATTTCTTCCAAATTACAAAAGATAGAAACACAATTCCAACGTTCCTGGAATGAGAAGAGTAAAGATAATTTTTTATGCAATTAATATGAGTACCATGTGTTATACAACAAATATCAAAACGGTGGCACATTTCTTGTCACACACGAATCAGCTGGTCTCTAGTTATCGAATTCAGAATTCATAGCTTCAACAATTCGATATTGCAAACTTTCAAGAGTGTCAGGCATTGGGGGGGGGGGGATAAAAACACGGCCTTTTACGTTATCCCACAGATAAAAATCACAAGAAGTGAAGTCTCTACAATCAACATGACAAGCAACAGAGCCAATGCGGAACCATAATTCCAACGTTCCTGGACAGTCAAAAGTTTAAAATTTGAACAGTCCAGGCAGAAGTTCTTCGGCCTGGACTGTTCAAATTTTAAACTTTTGTCTGTCTAGGAACGTTGGAATTATGGTTCTACCTTTTGTAGTTTGGAAGAAATAAATGTTTGAAATCTGTTCCTTCTTTTTGAGTAACTCTGTATAATAATAATAATAAACTTTATTCCAATAAATAAATAGACAATATAATAATAACACATAATAGTATAATAATATGATCATTACTAACCGCCACTTGATATCAGAAACCGTCAGAATATAATGGAATGTAGATTAAAGCACATAAATTCCTCGACTGTATACGGCTCAATTTGCCTCAAAATTTCAAACAAATATTTTTTGTATTTTACGAGATTCATCTCTGTTCTAATAAACACTGGTAGTTTGTTGTAAAATCGCAAGCACAAGTAATGAACACTCCTCTCAGTCAGTGTAAATTTATGTTTTGGGCACATAAACCTACACTTATGCCTCGTTCCATAACTATGTTCATTTATATCAGATTTGAAGTAATAATTATATTTCCTGGCAAACGTCAGACATTCTACAATATATATACTTACTACCGTTAATTAGCTATTATTTTAAAATAATGTCCTGCAAGAGTCGTACGGACTTAAACCTAACATGGTTCTCAGCGCACGTTTTTGCAGATTCAATATATTGTTGAAATGCGTGGAGCTACCCCAAAAAACAATACCATAGCGAACTATTGACAAAACATGTGAACTATATACTAATTTTAATATACAAAAGGATACATTTGGTTTTAGAATTTTCAACATACAGCAGGTTGTACATAAACGCGAAGACACATATTCGATATGTTTTTGCTATTTTATTACGAACTGTGCTATAGGAAATGTCTCAACAATCTAAAAACAGTTATTGCTAAGATATTTTAATCCAATCTTGAAAAGGTTCAAAATAATTGTTCTGATTATGAGCGTCTGTTTTGTGGTTCAAAATAATTGTTCTGAGTAACAATCATTGATTAGCGCTCAAAATTAACATGTGTAGGTTTGTAAGTAGTGCATTTTTATTTTTTTAAATTAAATTATTTATATTTTGAACCACACTACGCACACAGGAAATAAATCGAACCTGAATTAATCCAAATTTATGCTTTATCTGCATTTACGCGTGTGTGTATCTGTGTGTGCACACAATTCTGGAATAGAATTGAATTCGCGTCGATAAATCTCTTCAAGCCATAAACAATGTTAATTAATTATCGGCCACGCCCGGATATATCGTCCGGATTTATAAACAATTTCCAACAATTTTTTTGATTGCGCTAATGGCCTGCGAGCTGCATCCCCATTTCCATTTTCCATTTCCCCCCGCGCTCACCTCCACCATCCTCATCTATTATATTCTATTTAGTTGTTTTGTTCATTTAATTTAATTCGATTCAATCAGAATTAACATTCGACAACGGGGAATGAATTATAAATCATTCCGGATGACCGGCAGCGCTCCCAGTGTTATTGATTTGTTAATGGGTTTTTGTTTACCATTACTGTTTTACATAAAGAAATTTTACATAAACAAAAATTGAGTTTGTCAATAGTTTGCAGAATATTTACAAAATATAAAAATCGAATTAAAATTAATATCGACTTTCTGCAAAAATTTTGTTTCATTGATTTGGAGACGTCTCAATGAGACAAAATTTTTGGAGAGAGTCGATATTAATTTTAATTCGTTTTTAATATTTTGTAATTACTGTTTTATAATATTAAAGGATAAATTAAAAACACTTGGTTTGTTTCCCTATTTGTTTCTATTTACTCGACTAGTTTCGCTTTTTACGGTATTATCAAGAAAAAAAGAAGGCAAACTAGTCCAGTAAATAGGAACAAATAGTAAAACAAACCAAGTGTTTTTAATTTATCCTTTAATATTATTTCAAAATATTTCACCAAATGATAAATGAGAAAGTTATTCAAGAAATACTGTTTTATGTTAAAAATTAGTTGTCTTTTTTACTTTTCCAAAAAATGGAAACGCTTATTTTCCAATCCTTGGTTAAGCATGAAGTAAATGTTTCGAGTTTAGAAAAGCCTGAAAATTTGGTTTAGTCGCGTCGCGTCTTTAATAATGAATCCAGCTTTTTTTTATTTTTTATTTTACCCTATAATATTCTTACCTAGTATTTATATTCTCTTTATATTAAGTAACATGTAATTTTTCAATATAAATATTGCGGTAGCATGCGAGCAATTAAAACTCAACTAGAAAAGGAAACTAAAAAAAAAACACCCACCACCCTGTAATTTCCAACCGCCTGCTGCGAACAATACGAGCCCCTATTTTTTTCCACCCTACCGGCAGCGTCCAGCCCGCCCATTTTTTCCGCATTTTTTTTTTTTTTTTCTAAGCCCGCCTTTACCTCCACCGGCCCACCAGCACTTCCCCTCTTCTAACCCCACCACTTTCTTAGTTGTTGGCTTATTTTACCCCCGCCTCTACTCTTTTTTTGAGCCCTTCCTTATGCCCTAGTTTTATTAAAATAGGGTGGATGTTTTTACTCAAATAAAACATTTAGTGCATACCAGTAGCGGCGAGTCTACAAGGGCTGCGGGGCTGCAGCCCCATCCTCCCCTAGAACAAATTGAAAGATAAATAATTACGACTCGAAATTTTACTTCATGCGCCACACGTATAAAACATTGAAATATTATGAAATTAATGACATACTGCTTAATAAGTATTAAGACCCTATTATTAGATGTATTATCTACTGGGTAATAAATCAATAAATAAATAAATAAAATGTATACCTACTGCTTAAGCAGGATTTAAAATATACTGCTAAACAATAATACTTTAAATTTCACAATTCGTTAGTGTTTTATACGCGTGGCGCATGAAGTAAAATTTCGAGTTTAAAAAAGCCTGAAAATTTGGTTTGGCCGCTCCGCGCTTCGCGCTACGCGACCAAACCAAATTTTCAGGCTTTTCTAAACTCGAAATTTTACTTCATGCTTAGTCTGGGAGTGGAAAACACTCGTTTGAAGCTTCAAATTGAACTCTTTTAAAAAACTATGATTTTAAAAACGAAAACGCTTAATTAAATTACAATAAAGAATATAAAAACTAATTAAAATTAATATCGACTGTCTGCAAAAATGTTGTCTCATTGAGACAAGTCTCCAAATAAACGTAAGTATAAATGAAATTGCCAATTCTTGGTTGCAGAATACTTCCAAACATTAAAAGTGCGATTCTTTTCGCAATCTACAACAAGTTAGTCTTACAAAGACTATATCAAACACTCATTGAAACAACTACTTCCCGGGCTAATACCCCGACGGACATTGAATTATACAACAAGTGTTTGCTGTTACATACAGTAACCTACTGCAAATGTAACAATTTGGGTCAAATTATTGAGGCCATCTATAGACGCGTTTCGAGATTTATCTCTCATCAGTATAGCTTTGCCATTCCCTCTAAACAATTTGACACCTTAGACTGGCGGTCACGTTACCGTTCAAACATAAGTATAAATGAAATTGCCAATTCTTGGTTGCAGAATACTTCAAACATTAAAAGTGCGATTCTTTTCGCAATCTACAACAAGTTAGTCTTACAAAGACTATATCAAACACTCATTGAAACAACTACTTCCCGGGTTAATACCCCGACGGACATTGAATTATACAACAAGTGTTTGCAACCAAGAATTGGCAATTTCATTTATACTTATGTTTGAACGGTAACGTGACCGCCAGTGTAAGGTGTCAATTTGTTTAGAGGGAGTGGCAAAGCTATACTGATGAGAGATAAATCTTGAAACGCGTCTATAGATGGCCTGAATAATTTGACCCAAATTGTTACATTTGCAGTAGGTTACTGTATGTAACAGCAAACACTTGTTGTATAATTCAATGTCCGTCGGGGTATTAGCCCGGGAAGTAGTTGTTTCAATGAGTGTTTGATATAGTCTTTGTAAGACTAACTTGTTGTAGATTGCGAAAAGAATCGCACTTTTAATGCTCCAAATAAACTCCAAATAAACTATTTCTCGGGCTAATACCCCGACAGATATTGAATTATACAATAAATATTTGAGTTTCAATGAATATTTGAAGACTTGTCTCAATAAGACAACGTTTTTGCAGAAAGTCGATAATAATTTTAATTCTTTTCAATATTTTGTAAATATTGTGCATACTACTGACAAACTCAATTTCTCTTTATGTTACATTTTCATTAAATATAATTTTGAACATAATATATATAAAATTACGAAAATGTTATTCGTGATAATGCAATTATATTTTGTTTTTATATTCCAACTAGTTTCCACTTTGAGTTTATCTAGGAAAGGAACTAAAATGATATAACGTAAACTTAATTGACTGAATGGTCAAACCTATGACAATAAATATCTTACTTTTAAATTACATTACAGTAAAGCTAATGTAAACTAATTTTAAAGTATGTTTAGTTCAAGTAACTGGCTCTCATTTAACATTGAATTCACATCAACAACACAACAATTCTGATGTTTTTTATGTCTATTCGTATACTGGACATGATTAAATAATTATTGCGTTTCACGCATGATTTTCGCAATATCCTCGATTTTGTGTCCCTCTCGATTTGTGCGTGTTCACCGGAGCGTTTAACTCGGATATTTATTCATTCGTTAATAGCGAGCACGCAATTAGATCATGTCCAGAAGTTGAAAGGGACAAACGCAAAAAAATTTAAAAAAGAGTGATTGTGCGTTATTGAATGAACAGCACTGTATAATAAAACGATAAATTGCGAGCTTTTAAAACAAATGCCCAGCGATTATGATAGTCAACTAGTGTGTTTATTTCTTTGGGTTAAGCGAAGCAGGGACGAATAAAGATGAATAAATCGAAGCAGACACGAATAAGCACGAAGCAGAGACTTTGAATGAATAAATAAAAAATAGCTAGTGTCTAAATTATTATCATAACTCAAAAAACTGACGAGATTTTGTTGTTTACCATACAATTTTCAATTTTTTGTAGAGATCCGGAAATGTTCTCGAATAACGAATGTTCGTACACGATTATGTGTTAATAGATCTAATTGATAATGGTCACTTTATGTCCGAAATGTACACTTCTGTGCAATAAAATTAAGCACACAAAATATGTTAAAGTTTAAAACGGACGTGATGAGTTTCCTAGTTACAAAAATATGTAAATATGTCAATTTCCTTTATGTCAAAATGCTGCGTCATTTAGACAAGAATTAAAAAATTCTAACTCTAACTACATGGAAAATGGTTTTTCTATTTCGGCTTTGTTGTATTTATTACAAGCGTTTTTTAAAGGTCATAGTTTTGGTTATTAATTTAAAGTGTTATTTTCAAGTTTTGATGTTTTATCATTTATTATAACTGCTGCTAGGCAATTAACACAGACCCAAATTATACAACTAGAATATTGGGAAAAATAGTTATAAGACTTGTGCTTAATGTTTTTGTACAGAAGTGTACATTTGGTAATTCAAATAAAAGTGTAAAAAAGGTTATTATTAGTGCAATTATTTTCTTGATTGCAGCTCATTTTCGATCATTTCCAAGGACAACGAATGTTCGTATACGATTATGATTTACGTGTGAAAAGTAAACTAGGGGATAATCCGGAATTTCACTTTGATTATCCGCGTTTCTAATGAATTTCGTGTTGTACTTGCGCAGTGATTTTTTTTTTATATTTGGTATAAAATGATTGATGAATTAATTGCGAAAGTAATTATTGAATTTCGCACACGTTCGCCTCTCTGTGTGTGTATGTGTGTAGATGCACCACACATAGCAATTATAATAGAGTCATTAAAATTCCCGCAAAGAAGTCATTAGCTTCACTTACTCGCTGTAATTACTGCGTGATGGAAATTAAAATGTCCGATTCTGTTTACTTTGTTACTTTAATTTTAACAACTTTAAAACAATATTTCCAATAATAAACAATACGTTTATATTAAACATGTATTCATAAGAAAAAAAATGTATTTCCGTAGAATAAATGATATAATATAACAAATAATACATATGTATAAATGAAATTGCCAATTCTTGGTTGCAGAATACTTCAAACATTAAAAGTGCGATTCTTTTCGCAATCTACAACAAGTTAGTCTTACAAAGACTATATTAAACACTCATTGAAACAACTACTTCCCGGGCAATTGGCAATTTCTTTTATACTTATGTTTGAACGGTAACGTGACCGCCAGTCTAAAGTGTCAAATTGTTTAGAGGGAATGGCAAAGCTATACTGATGAGAGATAAATCTCGAAACGCGTCTATAGATGGCCTGAATAATTTGACCCAAATTGTTACATTTGCAGTAGGTTACTGTATGTAACAGCAAACACTTGCTGTATAATTCAATGTCCGTCGTGGTATTCGCCTGGGAAGTAGTTGTTTCAATGAGTGTTTGATATAGTCTTTGTAAGACTAACTTGTTGTAGATTGCGAAAAGAATCGCACTTTTAATGTTTGAATAATACATATGAATCGGATATTGCTATAACAACACTTTTGGCAAAATTGTCTAAACTCTAAAAGTAAAAACATAAGTGAGAATTGAGAAAATTAAGAGTTATATTATTATTGTATGTGGTACTTAGAAAAGATTTGAATTTTTTTTTATCAAGATTGTATTATTAGGTTTTATTTTGTGCGGTGTAAATTTACGTTCAATTAAAAGGTAATTTATATCTTCCCTGAATACTACCTGTCACGGAGAAATGCTTCCCGTGCGCGGTGCATATATTGAGTGAGTGTGCATCGTGTGTGCATCGGGTATTTTTACCCTTCATACATTATGCAAATGTAACGGCGGAACATCTAAGGCCGCGTATGTCCGCTACGTCAGCTGAAACGTTCAAACGTTCTCGAACCAATCTGAATTTTAAATCCGAACGAAACCGACTTTTTTTTTATTTTCACATTCTTTTAGATACTACCAGCTCTCTATCTACATAACCTTTTATTTATTTCTTTAAACATAAACATATACATAAACTTAATTTTATTCTTTAAACAACTAAATGTGTGAGCAGAAAAGCATAACTCAATATAACAACTAAACTTTGGACTTTTCCAAAGCACAAAAGCATAATTTAAAGTAATTTAAAAAAACAGCAAATACATTTATCGGGATATATCAGAATATATAAATAGCTTTTCCATTAAGAGATAGAACCTTTTTAATTATTTAAAAACAATATTTTTTATGAAATATTGACATCATATTTATTTCAAAACAATAATTTTTATGAAATATTGAGATCATATTTATTTCAAAACAAAGTACAAACTCCAGGAATAATTGTGGACAATGACATTTGGTAAATGGCCACCTCGGCTTCTTCTGCAAATAGCTATTCTTTTGAAAAAATTTTGCATTACATTTTAGCATTTTAACTCTGACTCTATTCGACCAGTAACCGCTGGAATATTTTTCTTGAGCGCTTGAATTACGACTATTTTATCATCAGCTTACCTGGCAATGCGAGTACGAACTTGCAATTTAAATCAGTAATTTTTCTACACAATGACATTTTCTACACAATACAGAATTTAGTAATTTTTCTATTTTGCTCGAATTTCATACCGACCGAAAATACGACGAACGAATACGGCGAAATTTTCATCATGTTGATAATAAATGTTCCCTATTTCTATACGTTGTTAGAGCGTATAACATTCCATTTTCTCAAATCGCACACTTTTCAATCAAGGCCCTTTAACTAACAGTTTAAAACTTAAAATGGAACCTCTCAATGGAAAACCCGTTACTTAAAAGAAAAAATCGCAGTATTTGCTCCGTATTCCTGTATTTTTCATTGTATTTCGAACTAAGCAATAATTATTATTGCAGAGTCCGTCTTGCCCATCATTAAGAAGTGTAATACAAATAGGAAAAAAAATCGCTTGACCATCTGTGCGGTAAAAAAAGCTCTCGCAGGTGAGCGAAATAAAGCCCGTCATGATTTATCGCGATTTAATGCCGTTTTAAGTGAGGGAAGTCGGCGATTAATGCCACCCCCGAAAAAATTTGCATCCACCATTTGCGCCTGTCTGTCGGGGCGTTTATAATAAATTTGGCGTGAAACGGATACCACGAAAAAATAACAAAAAAAAAAAAAACGCAGAATTGAATTGAATTAAACAGGCGGCAAAGAAAAAGAGAATGAAAAAGAAGCATTGCGTAGGGTGAGATGCAACAAATTTTAAACTCAACTATTAAATAAGTTTAATGTAATAATCATAATTTTGAATAATTAAGGCGCTCGGTGGAAAAGTATTCCAAGTGACATGAAACTTAAATTGAGTAAATATTGGAGATAAAGTTCAACTTTCATATTGATATTTATATTGAGAGATACACGTATTCAATTGTACCATTGTTTTCCATTGTTTCACTAAATATGAATCTTGTTTAAAGATATTAATTTGGTACTTATAATATTTTTTTAAGAAAATCGCACTGTGACCACTTTTTCACTAAGCCCCTGAATTATCATATTAAAATATTCGGACAAATTTCAATTTTTTAAAAGGAATTAATCAAATATCTGATTTTTTACGCGAATCCGTTTTATTTTATAAATGATATTGCCAATTCTTGGTTGCAGAATACTTCAAAAATTAAAAGTGCGATTCTTTTCGCAATCTACAACAAGTTAGTCTTACAAAGACTATATCAAACACTCATTGAAACAACTACTTCCCGGGCTAATGCCCCGACGGACATTGAATTATACAACAAGTGTTTGCTGTTACATACAGTAACCTACTGCAAATTTGACCCAAATTGTTACATTTGCAGTAGGTTACTGTATGTAACAGCAAACACTTGTATAATTCAATGTCCGTCGGGGTATTTTCCCGGGAAGTAGTTGTTTCAATGAGCGTTTGATATAGTCTTTGTAAGACTAACTTGTTGTAGATTGCGAAAAGAATCGCACTTATAACGTTTTTTTTTTATTTCTCTTGACTTATTGAAGCTGTAGGAATTGTAAATTAACCGGTTTTTTCAATTACCGACAGATCGGAAATTTGTATATCAAAATCGGTTTCTAAACCAAATTTTTAGGCTTCTCTAAACTCTTCATTTTATTTCATGCGCCACGCGTATAAAACACTGGAGTATGGTGCTAAAGTAGCATGCTAAAGCAGTATGCTAAAGCAGTATATTTAAAGCTACACATTAAATCAGTATTTTATACGCCTGGTGCATAAATTGAAATTTTGAGATTAGAAAAGCCTCAAAATTTGGTATGGTCGTTCAAATTAACTGATTTGTGCTCGTTTGCAGCCAAGTCGAATAACTTAATCAGTGATTAGTACTTTTTAAAAGTACAACATTGTATTTACGAATTGTTTACACAATTGCATATTGATGGAAGAGACATGTTTAGGATATCTTACAAATTTATAACATTCTTATGTTCTAGAAATTTGACGTAATCACAGGTTTAAACAATGATTAGTGGACGATTAAAGCTAATCGGTCGCGGTGCAAATAGACCTTAGTACTTTAATAATAATAATACTTTATTTCTCAACAGAATAGTTTCCAATTACAGAGAAATGTGTAATGATAACTAAGATAAAATGTTACTATTACTAATAATTATTAATTACTACAATAATTATTAGAAAACACTTCACGTAACTAAAGGAAAAATATTGTTACTATTACTAATAATTTTACTTTCAAAAACAAACAATTAATTATATTGCAATATTACATATTCTATATAAACATTTGCAAAATTAATCAACACGACGTTTATTCTGAATTTCAGGATAAATCAGTGTTTTATACGCGTGGCGCATGAAGTAAAATTTCGAGTTTAGAAAAGCCTAATTTGGATTGGTCGCTTCGCTTCGCTACGCGACCAATCCAAATTTTCAGGCTTTTCTAAACTCGAAATTTTACTTCCTGCTTACTCTGGGATTGGAAGACACTCGTTTAGTTTTTTGAAAGTGTCAATGAGTTTTCAAGATTTTAGGTAGTTTTTGTTAATTTACAACGCTTTTCGAAAATTTCCAAGATTTCCTTAAATTTTCAACATTCTGACGGTTTTCTTGAATTTCCTGAATGTTTGTTAATCGTAAAAATTTGATACTTTTCATAAAATATTTGAAAATTAACGGAAATCTCGGAGTTTCATGACAAACTTCAACGTTTTTCAAGTTTAATACTTAACTGTGAAAATAATAATTCTTTATTACGGAAACCATTTAAATTGTTACAAAATAGTCACAAGTATTATTTAAAAAGAGAAAAACAACTTGCACTATATTAACACAATAACCTAAATATAAATATAAATATACACCTAAGATTATGGTACATATTTTTACGTATGTTCACGTATTATCGATCGCTTTTAAACAATCTAGTTTAAATATTTTTAGAGAAACTCCAAACACGTTTATAAAATTATAAAATGTATTTACATTTGTATCATCCTTGCCTCTGGTCCATTTGAGCCATAAGATGTACCGTGGAACCTCGTAGCAAACAATTTATGCTGTCTTTCCGATTGCTGAAGAATATTTACAGATAAAGATGATAAAATGTTGATTTTTCATGAAATTCCAAGATTTTAGTTAATTTTACAAATTCTACGGTTTTCCTGAATTTCCTAAATGTTCGTTGATTTTAAAATTTTCGACAGTTATCAAATAATCGTTAACTTTAATAATGTTGAATTTTTATGAACTTCCAAAATTTCAGTTACTCTTTAAAAGTCTGACGATTTTCCTGGATTTCCTAAAGTTTCGTTTACTTTTAAAGTTTTGATAATTATCATAAATTTTTAAAATTTTCTCCGATTTTCCAACTCTTAGTAATTTTCATGAATTTCTTGAATATTCGTTATTTAAAACAAGAAATTCGTGGTAATTTTCAAGAATTTAAGAAATAAATTTAAACTATCATAAATTTGAAAATTGCAGCAAATTTTGAAAATGTAGGATATTTATAGAAACTTTAAAAGTTAACAAAAATTTAGGAAATTCAGGAAAATTGTCAGACTTCTGAAAATTAACTGAAATCTCGGAAATTCATGAAAAGTCAACATTTTTAAAGTTAACGATTATTTGATAACTGTGGACATTTTTAAAATTAACGATAATTTAGGATATTCAGGAAAACCGTAGAATTTGTAAAATTAACTAAAATCTTGGAATTTCAGGAAAAATCAACATTTTGAAAATTAAGTATTAAACTTTAAAAATTGGGCCCACCGTGGCCGAGCGGTTGAGCCGCCGGTTTCGGCAATCGGTCACGGAGGTAATCTGGGTTCGATTCCCAGCGGAGGCGAGTAATTTTTCTAACAAAATATACTCGTCTCCGGTTCCATGGATGTGTGTGAATGTGTTGTGACGTCCAAATATATAGTTGATAGAGATACATATTAAATAGGCGTTAGTGGCTGAATGGTTAAACCTATGCCAAAAAAAAAAGAAAAAACTTCAAAAACGTTGAAGTTTGTCATGAAACTCCAATATTTCTGTTAACGATTATTTGGGAACTGGCATGGCATGCGCCACGCGTATAAAATACTATAATATTGTGCTAAAACAGTACGAATGTAGTGCTAAAGCAGTACGTTATACCAGTCTTTTATATGCCTGGCACATGAAATGAAATTTTGAGTTTAAAAAAGCCTCAAAATTTGGTTTGGTCGTTCAAATTAACTTATTTAGTACTTTAAATAACAACACTTTCATAATGTTGCGTTATTAGATAACAATAGAATACCAAACTAAAAATAATAAACTTCATTGAAAACGCTTAAAGAGTCAGAAATTTCCATCGAAAACAAATCTTTTAGCCTCACAAAACTATTGTGACACAATTTACCTTGCGTTCTTGCGTTTAGAGTTATGGTGGATGCGCCCGGCACGAGTCTTGAAATTTCACAAATTAGTTATAATTTCCAATTTTTTTTCCAAATCTACTCAAGATTTAACATATTTAGAGCTTCACATTTGATTTTTATGCTACTTTACTTGATTTTCAAGCTGATTTATTTCAGTTTAAACCAATACCTAATACCTTTAATTCTATTTATTTCCTCGAAAGAATAAACGCTCAATAATCCCGAGGTGAGGATAAAGGAAGAATGATATGAGATCATTAGTGAATATATAGCAATGTTATACAAGTTATTGTGATATATTAATTGTTATAAAATAGAGGAATTAAAATAATAATCATGAATGTTAAATAAAACAATAATTAATTGAAGTGATCCGCCGAATAACGTTGTAAACGCCAACTTTTGCAAAGTAAGTTTATATGGAAAATAATACAAATAGCAATAATATGTATTATCAATGAGGAAACTAAACTATATTAAAGAAAACCGACCTTAGAAAGTTTTATTAAATTCTTCAAAATCATTAATATATGACATAATAATTAACCATTTTTATATATAATATTCTTATGTATTTGTATACTCTGTACATTTGCGGACATTCATTGATTTTATAAAACAGTTCAATTTAAAGTTCGAACGAGTGTTTCAACTCCCAGACTAAGCATGAAGTAAAATTTCGAGTTTAGAAAAGCCCCGTGAAAATTTGTCGAGGGTCGCGCAAGCGACCCTCGACAAATTTTCACGGGGCTTTTCTAAACTCGAAATTTTACTTCATGCGCCACGCGTATACAACACTGATTTACTGTAAAATTAAAAATGTATAACTCTTAGATGCGATGGTGATTAATATTTAGCGAGATGTAGCGAAAAAAAAGGCAAGAATTTCCTTTTTTGTGAATAGTTTTGGAATAATAATGATAAAAGTAGAATAAATTTTAAAATTTGAAATAAAAAAACTTGGTTTGTTTCACTAACGTTTTACTTATTATTCCGACTAGTTTCGGCTTCTAGCCATTATCAAGGAATGTGATTCCTTGATAATGGCTAGAAGCCGAAACTAGTCGGAATAATAAGTAAAACGTTAGTGAAACAAACCAAGTGTTTTTATTTCAAATTTTATTTTAATCATGTTTCACCAAGTGATTAATGAGAACATTGTGAAAGATAGAATAAATTTTGTTTAAGCAACTTTTCCATATTGTTAATATTTATCATGTCTTTAACGGGAAAAGTGCTATGATGCACACATCTCCATTTTTTTAAAGATATTTATTAAGTGATTTGAAAAAGAAAACACTTGGTTAAATTTCACTAATATTTTAGTTTTTTATTCCAATTAGTTTCGAAATTTTCAAGGAGTGCAGGAAATTTCAATTTTCAATTTTCTTTACTCTTTGAGAATAACTCAAAGTCGAAACTGGTTGAAATAAAAAACCAAAATATCAGTGAAATTTAACCAAGTGTTTTCTTTTTCAAATCATAGTAAAATATGCTTCACACCGTGAAATATGAGAAACTTGTTCAAGATATTTAACAAGTTTACAATTACGAAAATTACGAACATAATTCGTAATCAGTTGAACTTATTCATAAATATTACTCTATAAAGTCGATAATAAGTTATTTTTTTCATCTGTGACAATAATAATAATAGTCCCAGCACGTCTCTATATTCCAGATGTCTTTTCCTGATAATAATTATTACGAAAATGTGCGAGTTTTATTTATTCGTTTCGGAAAGTGTGGGCCGAGTCGAAAAGTGCATTCGATAAAAATAAGCGATCCGTTCGCATTAGCGTTTCGCATTTTTCCCGATCATTCAGCAATAGTTGGCAAATTCTGAACGGCCGACTAAAAATATGTTCACTCAGTCCACCCTGGAATCGAGCCAAAACGCAATGAACATTAAATATACAGTGCGCGCGAGCAATTATAAAAAAATACAGACACACTATTATTTTAAATAAAACTAAAAATTATAATAATTATAATAATATTTATTTATTACCCAATCAGGAGGAATTTTACAAGTTAAATAAAAAGAGACACAATTCTAAATAAGAATAAAAATTGTAACAATTATAAAAATATTTATTTATTACCTAATATACCTGTTGGGTAATAAATAAATATTTTTATAATTACTACAATTTTTATTTGCAAAATACAATTAAAAATACTCTAAATCCCAAATTATATAAAAAATCAGCTAAATAAATTGACAAATGAAAAATGTTATTATAATAATAGTTATTATAATAATAATAATATTTATTTATTACCTAATATACCTGTTGGGTAATAAATGAATATTTTTATATTTATTGCCATTTTTATTTGCCAAATACAATTAAAAAACTCTAAATCCCAAATTATACAAAAAATCAGATAAAGAAATTGGCAAATCAAAAATATTATTACAACGTCCAGGACTATTTAAGCGATTCGTTATACGTCTAATTTTTTAATTTTTTGTAGTATGTTCTAATTTAGTTTAATTTAATTTAATTTACGGAATCTTCATTTTACATTATATATTTTCATTTAAAAAAATATTAATACATATGATTAAAACCTACCCTGATTGTTGTGTTACAGCACCCAACTTTCAGTCCCAAAATGGTTTAATAATCCTCATAATTAAAATGTTAAGAAATGTTGCTATTAATTAATCTGTGCCTTAAGCAAAATTACTTTGAATTTAATGATATAATATACTCACAAACGGAAGGGTTGCCAATGGGATCACCATTATTACCTCTATTAGCTGAAATCTTTATGTCTGACTTTGAAGTGACTCTTCTCAGTAAGACAGAGGCTAAACCAATATTTTACTGGGCAAGGTACGTAGACGATATCTTTTGTATTTGGACTGGAACGACAAGACTATTAAATGCATTTGAAAAATACCTAAATTCCATCAATAATAATATACAATTTACTACTGAAACAGAAATGAATAAAAGTTTAAACTTCCTCGACATAACCATTATTAAAAATAATAAAAAACTAGAATTTAAAATACACAGAAAAGAAACATATACGGACTCAATCATTCCAGCCAATTCAAACAACACACAACAAATAAAATTAAGTACATTTCACTCATTTATTAATAGATTAATTAACATTCCTCTAAGTGAATCTGATTTCAGACAAGAATTAAACGTTCTTACAAAAATTGCCGAAAATAATGGTTATAACAAGGAAATTATAAATAATTTATTAAAAAAGCATAAACAAAAACATTTAATTAAATACTTTTACGCACCTGAGCAAACAATAGAATATAAATGGCATAAATTGAATTTTGTTAATGACCTGTCATATAATACAGTCAGTCATTGTAGGGGAAAAGACTTTAATATTATATGTTCAAACCCTTTAAATTTAGGCAAACTATTAATAAACAATAAATCGAAAACTGATAATTCAAAGAAATGTGGAATTTATGAAATACAGTGTGATGAATGCGATGCAATTTATATTGGACAAACCGGCAGATGTTTCGAAATCAGAATTTTCAGAACATAAAAAATCTGTTTTAGATAATAATCCAACAACTGGCTTTTCCAAACATTGCATCGCATTCAATCACTTCTTTAATCCGCATAATTTTAAGATTTTGCATTCAGGTAATAAGGGATACGCACTAAACCTCAAAGAGGGCCTGGAGATTAACAGGGCCATAAAAATGGGGAAAAATATCGTAAACGACAACGAGGAGATTTGGAATTCCCCAATTCTGACTTCTCTTATTACCTGAAACAAAAATATTGTATATATACTTAGGAAATAATTTTTTCTGTACATTCCTTTGAAAATGGTCTAACAAACCGAAACTAGTCGGAATAAAGATTTAATTGTGAAACAATACCAAGTGCCTTTCCTTTAATTAACTTTACATAATATTTATTTAATTATGGATGTTGACGTCCACGAAACGGAGCGGAGCGGAGCTAATCGGAGCAAAGCGGAGCGAAGCGGGGCGAAACGGAGCGACCAAATCCAAATTTTCAGGCTTTTTTAAACTCGAAATTTTACTTCATGCTTAATCAAGGGTTATAAGCCCTAGTTTAATGCGCGATAATAATAACAAAAAAATATGTCAAAATTGAATTTGTGTTCAGCATTCCGGCACAGATACCCATGGCGTTGGCCATCGAATCCATTAAAAAAAAATGTGTGTTTCAGCTGCAAATCAATTTCTAATTAAAATAATTGTGAACGGGAAACTAATTTGCTATTCAACATTAATCCTAGAATTCATATTACACTATATAATATTAGAAAAGAGAAATATATAATAACAAGCATTATCGCAAACAAATAATATCCAGCTTTCACATCCACGCAATATTTAATAAATTCAAATTGCACATTAAATTAAAAACAAAAATCGCTTTGTAGAATTTCTGCGTGTTTATTTATGTGTGTATGGTGTTTGAAAATCGCCCCGGGGACGCATTAATTCGGATCAATCGATAAATTGGAAAATGCATCTGCGCGCCCCTGGAAATGCGTGTTACCAAGGGCTCAGCGTAAAATATTATTATATTAAATGCTGCAAAATGCAATGTAAACCACGCACGTTTCAATAAATATCAACATTCAACACACACGCATAGTTTCGTATTTATTCAGTAAACTAGGCATAATCTATTGTAAATATTAATTTCGATTGGTAAAGAAATAATTTAAATCGCCCGTATAAAAGTATATAACTTCACTAATTGAGGGGTTCAGTGGAAAAGTGGTACAAATGACATGAGATTTATTTGTGTAAATTGGAGATTAAGTTTAACTTTTATAGAAAAATCTGTGGATGTTTAATCAATACCATTGTATTCTATATTGAGAGATACACATACAGAGCGTTTTATTTAAGACCGAACATATTCATCCATTACAATTAGACACCTTTAATTATTAAATTATGTGTAAATTGGATTGTATATATATATATTTTTTTTATTATTTGCAAAACACTTAGTTGTATTTTACTATAATTACAATCTGATCACAAATGGATCAATGAGTAATATTTAGCTAACTTAATTTATTAAAGGTTTGCCTATATGGCCATTACAAATTGTAGCCAATCAATCGCAATTAATGCCTCAACTTGTACATACAGGGAGTTTTTCTTTTAAGTATACATGTCCCAATTACAACGTATATGCCTATATAAATCTTCAGTTATACGTTGTTTTTTAAAATAGTTCAATTTGAAAATGTTAACGAGTGTTTTCCACTCCCAGGTTAAGCATGAAGTAAAATTTCGAGTTTAGAAAAGCCTGAAAATTTGGTTTGGACGCGTAGCGCGAAGCGCGGAGCGGCCAAACCAAATTTTCAGGCTTTTCTAAACTCGAAATTTTACTTCATGCGCCACCGGTACAAAACACTGGCATATTACGAAGTTAAGAACACACCGCTAAACTTTACATTGCATCAGTGTTTTGTACCGGTGGCGCATGAAGTAAAATTTCGAGTTTAGAAAAGCCTGAAAATTTGGTTTGGCCGCTCCGCGCTTCGCGCTACGCGACCAAACCAAATTTTCAGGCTTTTCTAAACTCGAAATTTTACTTCATGCTTAGCCTGGGAGTGGAAAACACTCGTTTAAAGCTCCAAATTAAATCCTTTCAATCAACCGACCTTCGGCAAATGTACAACGTATGTTTATGTATACTTAAAAGAAAAATGCGCGTTATGAACATGTTCGGTGTTACATAAAACTCTCTGTGTACGAAAGCCGATATTAATGTTAATTCGTTTTTATATTGTACACATATTTAATTGTACCATTTTTTCTATCACTATCCACTGGGCAAATCCATTTAAGTAATGTTTCATCAACATTAAAACAACGTTTAATGTTGCTACAACGTCGATATAACGTTATTTGTTTATTTTTTGCTCAGTGGGTAAATATAAATCTTCTTAGTTGTTCAGTTCTTCTCAGTGTTAGTTTTAAGATAATTGCACTTATACCACTTTTCCACTGAGTCCCTCAATTATGATACATGTAAAATAGTGTTCAAATCTTTAACAACAATTTTATTAAAACAAATTCACATTTTCTTATCATCTGTCCAATTATAAATAATATTTATTTTTTGTTATTTCTAATATCAGTTACATATTAAAATTGTTATTGATAAATTAAACAAACAAGCCCGATTTCGATGTTTTTCGTTACGACCTCTCGAGATTACGGATGCGCTCGAAGCCGGCCGGCCAATCGCGGCTGAATTTTTATTAATAACTCCCGAAATGTGGAAAAAAAACATGGCCGCCGAAAAAGATTAGATAAAAAGTCTGGATGTGTCGCGCTTATTGGATCGCGTAAAAATTATCGTATCTCGGATTGGGATATTACAACATCGGATACCGTCTGGGGTTTAGTTTTCAACGTGATTTCATTAAACAAATATTTCTCGTTTAATAATAATAATAATAATCGGTTATTTTTAAAAAATATGTTTCTACAATTTCTAGTATTCGTATGTATTTTTTATACATAATTAAATAAAAGTGTTACATTTTACAGATTTAATTAATAATTACAAATACTAAGATATTTACGTTTTGCTTGAATTAGAGAAAATTGATTCGAATTGCAGAAAATTGATCCGAATTGGAGAAAATTATCTGAATTGGAGAAAATTGATTAGAATTGGAGAAAATTGATCAGAACTGTACTCAAGATTAAACAAATATTTCTTGTTTAATACACTGCGACGCAAAATTAACGTAAAATTCGAAATTTCGTTTAAAAAAAATTAATTTTATTGTTTTTCCTGAATTGAGCCTTCGTCTCTTTTTCTGTTTATCACAAAAACTGGAAATATGTATTAGTAGGCTACAAACAAACCTTATTATCTGCCAAACAGGTCATTATTTTCTTGTTAAAAAAGGCGAGTATCGTTTGATAAGTAAGTTCTTTGATTTCTGGAAGTTTATTTAGAAAATTGTAAAAACAAACAAAAATGAATCCCCCTGGACGAGTTACAAGAAATCTTACACATGAAGAATGTGCTGTTGTAGTGGCGCTGCAAGAAGAAGGGTTTACTGCAACTTACATTGCCCAACGTTTGCATGTTGCTAATTCCACAAAATCGCGAGTTCTTTCCCGCTTCAGAGAAACAGGACGTTACGAAAGAAGACGCGGCCAGGGTCGAAAAAGAATGACAACGCCGAGAGAAGACAGATTTATGCAACTTCAAAGTTTAAGGCAACGATTCCTAACGAGCACTTACCTGCAACAACAATTTGTTCTAACCTATGGTCGTCGACTAAGTCAGGATACGGTCAGAAGAAGACTTGCTGAAGTTGATCTTCGACCCTATCAAGCCGCTTAAGGTCCTTTGTTCACCAGAGAGCACCGACGAGAGCGCTTAAGGTTTGCACAGGAACATCTTAATTGGAACAATGCTGATTGGGGTAGAGTAATGTTTAGTGACGAGTCCAGATTTTGTCTGTATAGTGACGACCGCCGTAGAAGAGTATATCGACGTCCTGGTGAAAGATACAGCCAGGCGTGCATACGAGGAACGGTGCAATATGGTGGAGGCTCTGTCATGGTATGGGCAGGCATCACGTCGCAAGCAACAACAGCGTTGGTACACATTAATGGTGGTCGGTTAAATGCACATCGATACATCGAAGAGGTGCTTGAGCATCATGTTGTACCATTTTCCCCATTTATTGGGGATAATTTCCTTTTTATGCAAGATAACGCCAGGCCGCATATCGCAGGAATTGTGAACCAGTACTTTGACCATGTGAGAATTGTTCGTATGAACTGGCCAGCACGGAGTCCCGACCTTCATCCCATAGAGCATCTGTGGGACATTGTAGGGCAGAAGATTAAAGACTTGCAGCAACCTCCTGCAAACCTTCCAGAGTTAACTCTCAGATTAAAGCAAGTGTGGGAAGAAATTGAGCAGCAACAAGTCAGAAGTTTTATTGACAGTATGCCACGAAGGATGCGAGCTGTCATCAATGCTCGAGGAGGCAATACTCGCTATTAAGACCAACTGTACGACTGTTACACGCTATTTTGCGGATCAGAAGAATCATTATTTTTTTGTATTATTGCAGTTTGTTGTTTATTTTCTCATTTTTTGTTCACAAATAAGCAAATTAGTTTTAATAAGTATCTATTAGGAACCACTTCGGGAAAAAATGGAGAAAAAAAAATAAAAAACAATAACATTAATTTTTAAACGAAATTTCGAATTTTGCGTTAATTTTGCGGCGCAGTGTAGTAATAGCAATAATACTCGTTTATTTTCAAGAAATAAATATTCACAAAACAATACAAATAAATGAAAAGTGTCGAATTTTACATATTTAATTACAAATATTAAGATATTTGGGTTTTACTCGAATTGGAGAAAATGTATCAGAATTGGAAAAAATTGCTACCAATTGCAGAAAATTGATCCGAATTGGAGAAAATTGATCAGAATTGGAGAAAATTGATCCGAATTAGAGAACATTAATCCAAATTGGAGGAAAATGTATCCGAATTGGAGAAAATTGATCCGATTAAAAAGGGAGATCCAAACGATCTTAACAATTACAGACGGATAAGTGTTATACGAACTTTCTCAAAAAATTTCAAAATTATAATCAATAAGAGGCTTGTAGAATTTCTTAAATATTTCTAGATTTGAAAAAAAATGATCGGAATTGCAGGAAACTGATCAGAATTTCAGGAAATTAATTCGAATTGCAGAAAATTAATCCGAATTGGAAAAAATTGATCAGAACTGGAGAAAATTGATCCGAATTAGAGAACTACATCAATGTTCTCTAATTCGGAATTGGAGAATACTAATCCGAATTGGAAAAAATTGATCAGAATTGCAGAAAATATATCCGAATTGGAGAAAATTGATCTGAATTTTGAGATATTTGATCAGAATTATAGAAAATTGATTTGAATTAGAGAAAATTGATCTGATTTAGAGAATATTAATGCGAATTGGACAAAATGGATATATAAAATTTTAATTCGCATTCGTTGATTTTGTTAACAGAGTTCAATTTGAAGTTTCGAACGAGTGATTCCACTCCCAGACTAAGCATGAAGTAAAATTTCGAGTTTAGAAAAGCCTGAAAATTTGGTTTGGTCGCGTAGCGCGAAGCGCGGAGCGGCCAAACCAAATTTTCAGGCTTTTCTAAACTCGAAATTTTACTTCATGCGCCACGCGTATTAAACACTGATTTCAACTAAAGACGGATAAGTGTTATACGAACTTTCTCAAAAAATTTCAAAATTATAATCAATAAGAGACTTGTAGAATTTCTTAAATATTTCTAGATTTGAAAAAAAAATGATAGCAATTGCAGAAAACTGATCAGAATTTCAGAAAATTAATTCGAATTGCAGAAAATTGATCCGAATTGGAGAAAATTCATCCGAATTGGAGAAAATTGAACAGAACTGGAGAAAATTGATCCGAATTAGAGAACATTGATGTAAATTGGAGAATACTAATCGCAATTGGAGAAAATTGATCAGAACTGGAGAAAATTGATCCGAATTAGAGAACATTGATGTAAATTGGAGAATACTAACCCGAATTGGAGAAAATTGATCAGAACTGGAGAAAATTGATCCGAATTAGAGAACATTGATGTGAATTGGAGAATATTGCTTATAAACTGTTAAATGGCCATATAAATGCACCTATTTTACTAGAGTACATTTATATTCACGTACCATCTAGACCACTCAGAACTAATTATACATTCTTCGTACCTGCTTCTAAGACTGATTATTCAAAGCAATTTGGTACTCGGCGTTTACTTCACAACTGCAACAAAGTTCAAATAGATTTATTTCACACAACATTGGGTAAATTACGTAATTATTTATTTAAAGAAATAAATGTTAATGCTTAGAAATTGTATACCAATTTTACCATATTGACTCAGTCCTCGTTCAATTTTACGATGTCATTCTAATTTTGTTTGTGATTTTAATGTTTTATATTTTTTGTAGCTAGATGTAAACAATTTATATATGTTTTTGTCTTTTCTTTATTGTATTTGCATGGCTTTTATTATTGTTATCTGTAAATTACTGTACCTATATTTTTATACTACATGTATGTTACTGTAAAATGGTTGATCCGTGAATAAATATTATTATTATTATTATTATATTAATCCGAATTGGAGAAAATTGATCAGAATTGCAGAAAATATATCCAAATTTTAGAAAATTGATCTGAATTTTTAGATAATTGATCAGAATTATAGAAAATTGATTTGAATTAGAGAAAATTGATCTAATTTAGAGAATATTGATGCAAATTGGACAAAATTGACACGCATTTATCTTTGAAATTGTTTGTTAAGTTTTTAAGTGCAATTAAACTTGGATGTATAAAATTTCAATTCGCATTCGTTGATTTTGTGAACAGAGTTCAATTTGAAGTTTCGAACGAGTGATTCCACTCCCAGACTAAGCATGAAGTAAAATTTCGAGTTTAGAAAAACCTGAAAATTTGGTTTGGTCGCTCCGCGAAGCGGAGCGGCCAAACCAAATTTTCAGGCTTTTCTAAACTCGAAATTTTACTTCATGCGCCACGCGTATTAAACACTGATTTTAACTGAAGTTCAAAAATCAGAAAATTGATCAGAATTGCAGAAAATATATCCGACTTGGAGAAAATTGATCTGAATTTTTAGATAATTGATCAGAATTAGAGAAAATTGATTTAATTTAGAGAATATTGATGCGAATTGGACAAAATTGGCACGCATTTATCTTTGAAATTGTTTGTTAAGTTTTTGAGTGCAACTAAACTTAGATGTATAAAATTTCAATTCGCATTCGTTGATTTTGTAAACAGAGTTCAACTTGAACTTTCGAACGAGTGATTCCACTCCCAGACTAAGCATGAAGTAAAATTTCGAGTTTAGAAAAGCCTGAAAATTTGGTTTGGTCGCTCCGCGAAGCGGAGCGGCCAAACCAAATTTTCAGGCTTTTATAAACTCGAAATTTTACTTCATGCGCCACGCGTATTAAACACTGATTTCAACTGAAGTTCAAAATCTCCTTCTCGAGTTTAATTTTAGGTTAATAAATTTTAAAAATATTAATTTTGCTTAAACGTAACCGAATCTTGCGCTTTCAAAATTCGACTTAATTTTTTTTGAGATTTGTAAAGATAATTAAAAGAAGCAATCCGAAAATTGGTTACACAAATAACTAATTTTCGGATTGTTTCTTTTAATTATCTACGAATCTACGAATTGCAAAGAAAATTGATAGAAATTTTAAAGCGCAAGATTTGGTTACATTTAAACTGCTCCAATTTTATTTCAAGTTAATAAAAAAATTGGTCAGAACTGTACTCAACATTAAACAAATATTTCTTGTTTAATAATTATAGCAATAATACTCGTTTATTTTCAAGAAATAAATATTTGCAAAACAATACAAATAAATAAAAAGTGTCGAATATTTACATATTTAATTATTAGTTACAAATATTAAGATATTTGGGTTTTAAAAATATTCATTTTGCTTAAACGTAACCGAATCTAGCGCTTTCAAAATTCGACTTAATTTTTTTTGAGATTTGTAAAGATAATTAAAAGAAGCGATCCGAAAATTGGTTACACAAATAACCTATTTTCGGATTGTTTCTTTTAATTATCTTTACGAATCGCAAAGAAAATTGATAGAAATTTTAAAGCGCAAGATTTGGTTACATTTAAACTGCTTCAATTTTATTTCAAGTTAATAAATAACTAAATAAATCGCAAAGAAAATTGATCTAATTTAGAAAGCGCAAGATTTGGTTACATTTAAACGTTCAAGTTAATAAATATTAATGAATTCTACAAATATTTATTTTTATTTGTATAGTTTACTAATGTTTATTAAATAAATTGATTGTAAGTTACGTGAAGATCAAATTAATTTGATGAATAAAGCACTAATAACCTTTCTTCACATTTTTTTTGTGAAGAAAGGTTATTAGTGCTTCATTCGTCACTGTTTGGTGTTGTAGGCGTTCACTTTGTGGTACATCTTAAATACACTTGTAAATAAAACACTTTTTACTTTGTTTATCCACTGAATCTTACATTTAATTTTGTGACTAGTTTCGACTATCTAGTAGTCATTCTCAAACTTTAATTTGAGAATGACTACAAGATAGTCGAAACTAGTCACACAATTAAATGTAAGATTCAGTGGTTAAACAAAGTAAAAAGTGTTTTATTTGCAACTTTATTCGTCAAATTAATATTTATTAACTTGAAATAAAATTCAAACAGTATACTTTAAATATAAATTAAAATCAGC
Source organism: Philonthus cognatus (assembly GCA_932526585.2). Classification (NCBI taxonomy): domain Eukaryota; kingdom Metazoa; phylum Arthropoda; class Insecta; order Coleoptera; family Staphylinidae; genus Philonthus; species Philonthus cognatus. The sequence continues at coordinate 2,981,485 of OW052251.1, forward strand.
GTTTTATCCGCGTGGCGCATGAAGTAAAATTTCGAGTTTAGAAAAGCCTGAAAATTTGGTTTGGCCGCTCCGCGCTTCGCGCTACGCGACCAAACCAAATTTTCAGGCTTTTCTAAACTCGAAATTTTACTTCATGCTTAGTCTGGGAGTGGAAATACTCGCTTCAAGCCTAAAAGTGAACTTTTTTAAAAGTACAAAGGAATACTAGAAAATACACCAGGATATGTATTCTTAAAAAAAATCTCTGTATGTGTAACTAGATCTTTAATATCTAAAATTATTAATTGCGTCTGTTTAATCATAACTTTATCAAAATTATTAATGCGCGCGCGTTGTGTGTGAGTGTGTGTATATAAAAATAAACTGTAAACAATTTTTAAGTGCTGAAAAGTATATCAATTGCAATTTTTTATCTCGCGCGCAATAAAGAAAAATGTCTGCGATTGATTGCGGTAATTGTCGTCGGATTGTTTGTTTAAGTGCACTTTGTGGACGTGAGTGAGTTTTTCCTACTTACGCACAGGAGGATTGTGTCACGTACTGGCATTTTTTCGCTCACTCTCTCTCTCTATCTCTCTGCGCGTTTATTTATTTATCTCGGTAAGGATTTAATCTCAAATTCATCGCAATCAAGCGAGCTTTTACAGAGCTTATTGCATTCAACTTAATTAATTCGATTACTAAATCAGAATATTATGTTCACTAATTACTTATTTTTTTCAATTAATAGAATAACTAATATAACGAGTGTCTATAAACTGTCGGCTTTCCAGTAGGTTCTGACTTCAGAAACATACGTCGTAAATAAATTCAGCACTGTGACACTGCCCAATGAGATATAATTAAATGTATTTGACGTTTCAAGATTCCCCGTTTCGTATGGCATAATCTAAGATATGTAATTTGTTTTTCAAATTAACCGAGATGCCGACAGTTTAAAGACACTTATTTTTATTAGTTTATTTTTATTTGATTGATAGAAGTTGAAAGTTAAACTAAATTATCGGATACTTCTTTCTCATTAATTACTTGGTGAAACATTTTCTAAACTATATTGATTTTGTAAATTAAATTCTATTGGTTTTGTTTTATTTATATGTAGAACAAAACTAAGTGAATTTAATTTACAAAACCAATATAACTTAAATAAATTATTGTTGTGAAATAATCCACGATGGTTAATCTACAACCTAATAATAATACTATCTTAGTAGAGGGAATTAGCCGATTCTATTTGTCCAACAAGATATCCCAATTACAAAACAAAAGTTTGAATGTAGAATAAAGCAAAAATACATCTAAATAAATTAAAGTTGACTAAAATTGAATTGCATTTTGAAATGCATTTTCAATAAATAAAGAAAATGCATTTTCTTTAACAATAGAAAATGCATTTTCTTTATTTATTGAAAATGCATTTCAAAATGTAATTCAATTTTAGTCAACTTTCACCTTCGAATACTTAAATAAAAATTATATAAGTGGATATCATATTCTGTGAAAAATTAAACTGAGTGCTGTGTTTATCAAACAATACTTTTGAGAAATAGTCAAATACAATTGACAAAAGAGGAAAGGCTAAAGAAAAAAATATTGTTTTACTTTCCAAAGGGGGTGCCTTGGAATTGTTGAAACAAACAACTGTTGATCATTGGCGGTCATGTTAATCATAAATTTAGACGTATTTTAAGTAATTTTTACATTTAGACAATACATTTCAGTGCCGAAAATGTATAAGTTTTAAAAACAGGGAAACAGCCCGATTGTAAGAATGTGCAACTCTGTAAATAAATATTGTGATAAAATTAACTTTTTTGATCAGATTTAAATCGGTCGCTCGGCATTTTGTTTGTTCGTAGTCATTTTTAATTTTTTTTTTTTTTTGAGAATTTAGAATTTTATTTCAAAAACAATTACATATAAAATTACATGTTTTTTTTTTATAGTATGCATGTAGGTATATAATTTGTAATTGTGGTTGATGAGGTTCCTTCCTTTTTTCCTCGCCTCATGATTCCAGGATGAGAGATCCGATCTCGGGCTAGCGGTATTAAAGGATGTCTGTGTGTTAATGTATTTGTGTATTCTGTTTAGTTGATATCGTTGTTTAGTAGTTTGTTTTTTATTTTTAACTTATATGGGATGTATTTTAGACATTTTATGTATTGTGGTATATTGTTGTATGTTTCTATTATCTTTGTCATCAGGTGTTGCGTGTATTTTTTTGTATTATATTTTACTTAGAACAGCAGTGCTGTCGTGTAACGCAAATATTCATTGTATAATTCAATATCTGTCGGGGTATTAGCTCGAGAAGTAGTTGTTTCAATGAATATTTGGAGACAAACTTTTTGCAGAAAGTCGATATTAATTTTAATTCGTTTTTATATTTTATATTTTACTGTTCGTAGTTTAGTTTATGTACATTAATGCTATCCATATAAAATGTTCTTTTTAGGTATATGTGTATTAATGTAATCGATGTAAAATGTTGTTTTGGCGTAAAATAAATAAATAAAATAAAAATAAAACTGTCACCTTAACATAAACCAGCGATGCTTTGATATTTTCATTCAAGGAATACATAATATTCACTAAGAATTACTTTAATACTTCTATTCAGATGCTAACATGACAGTTAACTAACAATAGTTTTTTGTTTCAACTATTCCAAGGCACCACCAATTTTGTCTAAAAAAAGTAGTTATAATTTCCTCGATTTTCTCTTTCTATTAAAAGTAAAAAAATAAGTAATGATATGGTTTGATATAGTATTTTGTTCTCTACTAGAAACATCTATACACTTTTTCTCTAAAATAATTAGGGGAGCCAATATTTGAACATTAAGAATTTAACATGGAATTCCCTATGGTGCCAATTCTACACCCTGTATATTTTTATACAAATTTCTAATAATCTAGAGAGTTTGAATTTGTAGGGCTTCACTCTTAGCTTATTAATCTCTAAATTCGAGGGAAAACGCCGACTAGCGCCACCTGATTTCCTCGGATCGAAGTGGAATTTTCCAACCCCCGTTTCTCACCCCTAAAATTACAGATTCACTCCGCGTTTCGCTTTCCTCGCTTAACGATTTCCAAACTTTAAAATAACTGCATCTATTTTTATTACAAGTTTTAACCCACATAATTTTTAATTATAACTGTAACTAATAGAAGTTAGTAACAATCAAACAGAATAAAGTTTAGAATACATTGCTGGCCGATAGCCGATTGCGAGTAATGTTTGTGTTCTTATTGTATTTTTTTTAAATCAATTTTTGTAGAATTATTATACTGGCAAAAGATTATTTATATATAGTCTTATCTAATGAAATTACAGTAACGAACACAGAATAAAAATTTGAAATATCCAATTATTTGTAAAGATTAAAAAAAGTAGATAAAAATATAATTTATAGGGAAAATAAGCAGCCCATTTGTTTTATTATCTTAATGAGAATATCTGGGATTTTTTTTTAAATTTAAAATAAAATTAAAAGATTGAAGTGATATACATATTTTTCAATGTTTTCACTTTTTTATTAAAATCGAACTAATTCAGAAAATAATAAATTGAATTTATTTATACAAACAATAATCGTTTAAGGATTAAATAGGCTTTAACTAGCCCTTCTTTATTTTTTTTAAATTCAATAATTGTGGTTACTATAAGCGCTCAAACTCGGACTTTGCTGAGTTTCATAATTTCCAATTGTTTGAAATGATTTAAATAATAGTGGCTAAAAATATGTTTTATTGCGAAAATAAGAAGCTCACCTTGATTATTATCTTAATGAGGACATCTGTGGATTTTTTTAGATTTCAAAATAAATTGAACAAGATCATGTAGTATAAATTTTATGAATTTTTGTTCAGTTTAATAATAATAATAATCTTTATTGTAGTGCACCATCAATAGAGTGATTACATAGTCAAAATATAATACATATATTTGTTTACGTACTCCATTAAAATCGCTCTAGTTTATAAAATATTGAACTCTATTTATTCATTTAATATTTATTAATATTTATTTATCTAATAATCTAATAATTAATTCAGGGATAAACAAACTTTAATTTGTGCTTTCGAATTATTATTTGAACAATACTCATAAATTGTGATTACGAAAATCGCTCAAACACGAACTTTTAATAAAGTCAGAGAAAATTTCTAATGAAAATAAGTAGCCCAAATTTTTTATAATCCTAATGAGGATAGCTGTAAATTTTTTATGATTTTTAAAAAAATTGCAACAATTCACATAATAACATATAACTTTATTGATTTTTATCAGTTTTTTCACTTTTTTCATTAAAATCGCTCTAATTCATAAAATACTAAACAGAATTTATTCATATAAAGAATAATCGATTTAGAATTCAATAAACTTCAATTTGTGCTTCTAAATTATTTTTAAACTCATAATTTGTGATTATGAAAATCGCTCAAACTCTAACTTTGTTGAGTTTAATAATTTTCAAGTGTTAGTAAATATAAAAAAGTCAGTAAAAATATTTTTTCTTAGGAAAATAAGCAGCCCACACTTTTTATTATCTTAATGAAGATATCTGTGAATTTTTTGATATTTAAAAAAAATTGAAAAAATTTACATAATATAAATTTATTGATTTTTAACAGGTTTTTTACTTATTTCCATTAAAATCTCTCTAATTCATAAAATACTGAACAGAATCTATTCATATAAAAAATAATCGATTTAGAATGAAATAAACTTCAATTTGTGCACTTAAATTATTTTTTAACTCATAATTTGTGGTTATGAAAATCGCTCCAACTCGAACTATGTTGAGTTTAATAATTTTCCAGTATTTGTAAAAATTAAAAAATGTTAGAGTAAATATTGTTTTCTTGGGAAAATAAGTAGCCCATATTTTTTATTATCTTAATAAGGCTATCTGTAAATTTTTTGGAAGTTAAAAAAAAATTAAAAATGTACATAATATAAATTTATTGATTTGTAACAGGTTTTTCACTTTTTCCATTAAAATCGCTCTAATTCATAAAATACTGAACAGAATTTGTTCATATAAAGAATAATCGATTTAGAATTAAATAAACTTCAATTTGTTCTTTTAAATTATTTTTTAACTCATAATTTCGGATTATGAAAATTGCTCAAACTCGAACTTTGTTGAGATTAATAATTTTCAAGTGTTTGCAAAAATTAAAAAATGTTACAGTTAATATTGTTTTCTTGAGAAAATAAGTAGCCCACATTTTTTATTATCTTAATGAGGATATCTGTGAAAATTTTGAGATTTTTAAAAAAATTGGGAAAAAATCCATAATATAAATTTATTGATTTTTATCAGGTTTTTCACTTATTCCATTAAAATTGCTCTAATTCATAAAATACTAAACTGATTTTATTCATCCATAAAGTAATTGATATAGAATTAAATACGCTTTCATTTGTGCTTTTATAAAGAATATCTGTAATTTTTTTTTAAATTAAGAAAAAATAAAATAAATGCAGGTAATTTAAATTTATTGTTTTTTTTCCTATTTCCATTAAAACCGTTCTAATTCATAAAATACTGAACCGATTTTATTCGTCTAAACCAGTGGTCTCCAAACTACGGCCCGCGGGCCAAATCCGCCCCGCGACTTGCATGAATCCGGCCCGCCATTGTTTGTAATTTTTTTGTAAATGTCATATTTTGAAATATTGTAACAATTGTTCCTTAAATTGTTCATAATTTTATAAAATTAATCGGATCTTGGCCGACTTTATTATGTAGAATTGTATTTGTGGCCCGCGAAGAAGATAGTTTGGAGACCCAGGGTCTAAACAGTAATCGATTCAGAATTAAATTTTCTTTAATTTGTACTTCTAAAACTATTAAAAATTCACAAATTGTGCTTAGAATAAACGCTCAAACTCGAACTTTGCTGAGTCTAATAACTTCCAATTGTTTTGATTTAAAATTTAAAAAAGTGGCTAAAAATATATTTTTGTAGGAAAATAACTTTGGGGTACATTTATTATCATAATGAAAATATCTGTGAGTTTTTTGAGATCTAAAAAAAAATTAAAAAATTCGCGTAATATAAATTTCTTGATTATTTGTTAAGTTTTCGCACCTTTTTCATTAAAATCGCTCTAATTCATAATTAACTTGACTGATTTTATTTATCCAAAAAGTAATTGATTAAGAATTGAATACGCTTTTATTTGTGCTTTTATAATTTTTTTGAAATTCACAAATTGTGCTTAGAATAAACACTCAAACTCGAACTTTGCTGACTCGAATAACTTCCAATGTTTTTGTAAAGATTAAAAAAAGTGGCTGAAAATATTTTTTTGCTAGGAAAATAAGTACTTCAAATCATTTATTGTCATAATGAAAGTATCGGTGAATTTTTTGAGATTTAAAAAAAATTTGAAAAAAAATCACGTAATATAAATTCCTTGATTTCTTTTTTAGTTTTCGTACCTTTTCCATTAAAATCGCTCTAATTCATAAAGTACTTAACTGATTTTATTCATCCAAAAATTAATTGATTAGGAATTGAATACGCTTTAATTCGTGCTTTTATGATTGTTTGAAATTCACAAATTGTGTTTAAAATAATCGCTCAAACTCAAACTTTGTTGAGTCTCATAACTTCCAATTGTTTTGTATAGATTAAAACAAGAGTCTGAAAATATTTTTTGTTGGGAAAATAAGTACCCCAAATCATTTATTATCATAATGAGAATGTCGGTGAATTTTTTGAGATTTAATAAAAAATTTAAAAACAATTCACGTAATATAAATTTCTTGATTTCTCGTTCAGTTTTCGCACCATTTCCATTAAAATCGCTCTAATTCATAAAATACTAAACTGATTTTATGCATCCAAAAAGTAATCGATTTAGAATTGGATACGCTATAAGTTGTGTTTTTACAATTTTTAAAACTTTACAAATTGAGGTTAGAATAATTGCTCAAACTCGAACTTTGCTGAGTCTCATGACTTCCAATTGTTTTGTAAAAATTATAAAAAAAGTGGCTGAAAATATTTTTTGTTGGGAAAATAACTACCCTAAATCATTTATTATCATAATAAAAATATCTATGATTTTTTTGAGATTAAATTTTTTTTTTTTAAAAATCACGTAATATAAATTTCTTGATTTCTTGATCAGTTTTCGCACCTTTTCCATTAATATCGCTATAATTCATAAAATACTAAACTGATTTTATGCATCAAAAAAGTAATCGATTTAGAATTGAATACACTTTAAGTTATGTTTTTACAATTTATTAAAATTTACAAATTGAGCTTAGAATAATCGCTCAAACTCGAACTTTGCTGAGTCTTATAACTTCCAGTTGTTTTTTAAACATTAAAAAAAGTGGCTAAAAATATTGTTTGTTAGGAAAATAAGTATCCTAAATCATTTATCATTTTAATGAGAATATCTGTGAATTTTTTAGGATTTAAAAAAAATTGAAAAAAATTTACGTAACTTTGCTGAGTCTTATAACGGGTGCGTGTCATCTGGCCGACACTTATTTTGTACCCCTGTCCGCCGTAAGGGGGGTGCATTTCTTCAGGGTCCCAACTCAGACCCTTTTCTCTACCAATCAGAGTGAAGATACTCTGGCAGGTACTTTTTGTAGCTGGCTCGGAGCGGACCGCCGGTTTCAGTTTACTTTTGCATTCCAAACACCACATCCGTGTACAATGCGAGCGTAACCCGGGGCAGCGTTGCGTGCATTTGTCTGTGCGCGCACGACAGATGAACCGAATTTTCATTTGTCTGCGGGCCCGCGAAATAATATGTATCAACTCATTATTTTTTAATGTAATATGTATAAAATATAACTTTGTGTTACTCATAACTAGGGACCGGAATTTTATGCATAAAATTTATTTAAAATATGACATTAATATGGACAAAATTATCAAAATATGCACTATTTTATGCAAATTTGCACTATTTTTTTTTTCTAATAATTAGGAAAGCAAATTTGTAATGTGTAAATGTGACTTTCATTAAGTATGACACTGTCAGTGTCAGTTTTTTGTAACTCAGAAGCGTGCACAATTTTAATGCCTCAACTGTATGTGCAAATATATAAATATATTTTCAACTTCAAGCAATAATTCAATTTAGAATGTAAATTGTGGCGGATCATGATCAAATAAGATTGACTGCTCCATCTGCTCGATCTTTTTGATCGGCTCGATCTTCATGAGTGGCTCGATCTTTTTGAACAGCTCGATCTTTTGATCGATCTGCTTGATACTTCAACTAATCGATCAGTGATTGATCGATCCTTGAGATACTCGATCTTGCCCATCACTACAAAAAATTAAAATTATTACAGTACTAACAGCGTAACTAGGGGTGCAAGAACCCGCAATGCGGGGGAGGGTTTAAGAAGCCCCCGCGCTATGTCGCCTTAAGGTATGCTAAAATGGGCATTAGGGAGCAATTCATATTTTATATATTATAAAATATTTATATTCCATAACTTTCTCAAAGAGTCTATGTATACGAACACATTTGAAAAGTTTTATGTCTTCTCGGTGGTGTAATTGGTAATCTCTATGGTTGTCAATGTCAAGGTCAGGGGTTCAAATCTGCTGTTTTTTATTTGTTTTTGTATTTTTTTTTAAATTATATTATAAATTACTATAACTATAATTAAGTTAAAGCATTCAAAATTAAATAACCATTATTCCTTAAGCATCATATTACAAGTGGGTTTTGTTTAAATAACAAATACCAAGTGGAATTTTAGAAATAAGTGAGCTGATTCTGTAAGCGAAATGTAGACAAATGAGATAAATGTCTAGGGCCCGTTTTTTTGTGGGGCCCAATCAAACCGTCCATTTTTAAAAACGCAAAAGATATGAAAGATTTATTATATTTCACAATTAAGTAAAAGTATAAGAGGTTAAATATAATACGGGCTCCCCAATGAAATAAAATTATACATTTCAATGTATTTGTAATTTACTTTTATGTTTTCACGAAGTCAAATAAATTACGAACTTATTTTCTTAGACATTTGGGCACTTTCCATTTTAAAACACTTTTAAAGATTAAATGTGGAAGAATTGAAAATTTCAATAACTTACAATTTTATTTCAAGCGATTTGATTTCTCTCTAAACAAGAAATAGTTCATTTATTTCTCAATATTTTCTGTTGATTTAATCAAAATCTCACGATTCATTCTAAATTTTAAACCTTCGTAATTCGATTAATATCGTTTTTTCTCATATTAAAAGAGCGTAAACATCACACATTTAAAACGAAATTACAAAGTGATTACTTTAGTTAAATCATAATTTAGTTAGGGAGTGTATTTTTGTATGATACATTTTTGGGTACCTAGTTACTTTAAGAAATTATGCCAGTATATTTTAAACTACACTTGCGTGGCGCATGAACTAAAATTTGGAGTTTAGAAAAGTCTGAACATTTGGTTTGGTCGCCTCGCTTCGCTAAGCGACCAAACTAAATTTTCAAGTTTCATTAGAAGCTTCAAATTGAACGCTTTTGAAAATCTTCGAATTTCTAAAAGTTTACAAATCGGGAGATGTATACTTAAAAGAAAATTTCCCTGTAGGTATTATTTATAATTGTTCTCATTTTTTAGGTTTTTGTTGTCCAAGTGAATTTGTTTATTTAATTGTATTATCTACTGATTCTAATGACCACTCTATTGGAAATTAGCGAAAATCTAATATTTTAATAAAAAATGTAAATAGGTAATAATTTTTTTATTACTACATGAATATTTTTCCTTTTTTAATTTCATTTCTTGTTGTCTAATTTTTTGGGAGTCTTTTTTTGTATGGTACCCAAAAATGTACCATACAAAACAGGAATGAAATGTATAGGGCCTCAAAATAGATTATTGCGGTCCTGTTTTCGTCGTCGGTTAAAATTATTATTATTCTAAATAAAATATCAATAATTTGTAAAATAATCCGGAAAGATTTAGTTACTTTTAGAAATTATGAATGAAATGAAAAAAGTCACCCTTACTGAAAATGGCTGACTACCTGGACCTCTTGGCGTTATAATCATTGGCCCGCACTCTTCCTTTTGAAATTATTTGGAAATTGAGTGGGGATGGGCTGCGACTCCATGTTTACTGAAAGTGTCGGCCGGATGCATACGACTCCTTATAACTTCCAATTGTTTTTTAAACATTAAAAAAAGTGGCTGAAAATATTGTTTGTTGGGAAAATAATTATCCTAAATCATTTATCATTATAATGAGAATATCTGTGAATTTTTTTAGATTTAAAAAAAATTGAAAATAATTTACGTAATATAAATGTCTTTGATATCTTTTTCAGTTTTCGCACCTTTTCCATTAAAATCGCTCTAATTCATAAAATACTTCACTGATTTTATTCATCCAAAAAGTAATCGATTTAGAATTGAATATACCTTAAGTTGTGTTTTTACAATTTTTTTAAATTTACAAATTGTGCTTAGAATTATCGCTCAAACTCGAACTTCCAATTATTTTGTAAAGATTAAAAAAAGTGGCTGAAAATATTTTTTGTTGGAAAAATCAGTACCCTAAATCTTTTATTATCATAATGAGAACATCTGTACATTTTTTGAGATTTAAAAAAAAATTAAAAAAATTCACGTAATATAAATTTCTTGATTTCTTGTTCAGTTTTCGCACCTTTTCCATTAAAATCGCTCTAGTTCATAAAATACTAAACTGATTTTAATTATCCAAACAGTGATCGATTCAAAATTAAATGCGCAATAATTTCTGCTATTACAATTTTTCTAAATTCAAAAATTGTGTTTACAATAAGCGCTCAAATTAGGACTTTGCTGAGCTTAATAATTTCCTATTCTTTGTAAAGATTACAAAAAGTGGTTGAAAAAATATTTTTATGGGGAAAATAAGTAGCCCACATTGTTTACTGTCTCAATAGATAATAATATCTGTAAATGTTTTGAGATTTTTACAAAAATTATGAAAATTCACGTATTACTCCTATAAATTTATTGATTTTCTTTTTAATTTTCACCTTTTCTATTAAAATCGCTCTAATTCAAAAAATACTAAACTGAATTCATTCATCCAAACATTTATCGTTTAAGGTTTAAATAAGCTTTGATTTTTACTTCAACTATTTTTTAAAACACAAAAATTGAACTAAGTATTAATGAGCAAAGTCGGGTTTTGTTAGGTTTAATAATTTTTAATTATTCGTGAAAATACTAAAAGATAGTGCTTTGTATAATTTTTTGCTTGCGAAACAAGTAGCTCAGATTGTTAACTAAATTAGTAGTAAACATGATTGTGAATTTGTTTAAGACTTTTTAAAATAATATATGAATTTAAATGAAAATCCTATTGTTTCTTAAAATTTAGCCAACACACAAGAAAATTTGAATTTTTTTAATATTTCTTTATATTATTATTATTATTATGTGTTTGCATGCCTTGTCTTATATTGTATTATACAATCTTATAGACCTATAAATAATTGATTGATTAAAAAAAAACTCAAAACTTTCATATAAAATCAACTTTTAGGGTTAACTCTGTAATTGCTCGGCCGTTAATGGGTTAACTAACACAGTTAAGTCCAACTTTGAGCGCTTCTACTAAACGCAATTTTTAATTTTAAAAATCTTATCACAGTACAAATTAAAGCCCGTTTAATCCTCAATCGATCACTTTTTAGATGGATTAAATCAGTGGAGTTTTTATTAAAATAATGCGTTTTTAGTGTAAAATGAGAGAAATAAAAAATCAAGAAAACTCACGTTTTATTTTTTTAAATAAAAATTCAGCTTTGAGCGGTTATACTAAACGCAATTTTTAAGTTTCATAAAACCCATTTCATCACAAATTAATCACCTGTCAAACGAATCAAATCAATTAAGAATTTTTGAAAATAAAATCATTTGTTTCGTTTTTCGTTAACTTTTTGCACAAAAATGCTTATTTTTGTGCAAAAAGTTAACAAAAAATGAAACAAATCAAATAATTTAATTTTAATATTTTCGTTTTGTTTAATTGGTAAAAAATAACTTTTTTTAATGAAAAACACTTTGAATTGTGAAATAAGTTAAAAAATACAACAATTATAAAAAAATTAAAGCAAATAATAAGACGAATAAAATCATATACGTCAAAGGTTATTAGTGCTTTTATTCGTCAAATTAATTTGATCTTCACGTAACTTACAATCAATGAAACAATTAATAGTTAAAGTAATTGCAAAGGAAACTTTTTAAAAGTTAGATATAAGTAAGAAAGTTTGCCAGGTTTAAAACTTGTGAAGAATAGGGTTAAAAAAATGTGACACGTGTTTATCTGTAAGTGCGAAGTGTTGGTGAATGAATGAGTGAACCGTGAAAGAACAGACGCACCCCGGTTAGCGTGAGTGAGAGAGAGAGATAGCGCGATACTGACGCCGCCGACGCCTGGCGTCGATTTACACACATCCACGAAAATCGCACGACGGTCAGCCGGCACACACACACGCTCGCAGAGAAAAAAAAGAACGCAGCACCGGAAGAAGAAAAAGTAGAAGGGATGAAATCAGTGAGAAATAGTATTGAGAAGAGAACGGGGGGGGGGGGGGAGAAACAAGCGCGCCCTAAGACTTCCCCTCCGTGAGTGGAGGGGATGAAAAAAAAAGCGAAAAAGAAACGCACGCAAAGGAGGCGCGCTTTTTTACCATGGTGGAGTGGTGGGGATACAGGCCTCCTTACATTATTCTCCCTTAAAACGCGCGCATGCGCGCCAACTAAGATCAAATCCTAACGTTCTCCCATCTCTGTTCGGCGCGCGGGAGACGCATCGGGGGGTCTCTCTCGCAACCCTTCCGCGTGTAGCGCGTCTCTCTCCCCCACGTTGAACTTGCGTAACCCCCTCTCGCTCCGCCTGCTCTCTCTTGAGCGTTGAACTTGCGTAAGCCCCTCTCTCTTATTCCTTGCGCTTGTTTTTCGCTCCGTCCCGCTCGCTCGCGTACAACTTGCATATGCCCGTCCCGTGTTAGCCCGTTTCTACCCTCGGTTTCTTAGTTTGAAGGCGTCGTTTTCAGACGCTGGTCGTCTTTTCCAGACGCCGACGACGACGCTTTTCTTAGTTATCTGCTGACTTTCTTATCGCGTGGACGCGCGTCGGGACGCACACACTAAACACAAAGTACAAAGTGTTTGAAACTTGCAAAGATAATAAAACCTCTCCGAATTGAATTTCAATCATCGCGAAGTTACACTAAGTTAAAGTTAAGTCGCGCTCACGTTGTTTACCTCAAATTAAAAAAAAAGTACGAATCTTTGCTGAAATCACCGGGTGGTTGTTTTGTTTTTCGCTTCACACGTCGGGAAATTGCGAGTGTTTGTACGCGCCACGTGACACAGTGCTTATTTTGGTGGAGAAAATCAGTGGATTGTTTTGAAAATTTGAAAATTCTCAGTGGCTTCAGGGACTTGTCAAAGTGTGGGAACGTAAACACGCTACTTTCCGGACTCGTTCTATAAAGTGCTAGCGCGTGCAATAATTTCACGTCGTTTTACTGTGAGTACTTGAATGAGATTTTTTTAGTAGGACTTTCACACTCACACACAACACGACACAAAACTGCTGGAAAATAAGGGAAAATTGAGTTTGAAGGAAAAACCCGCGTGTAAAACTTAAACCAAAATAAGGGAAGGAAAGTGGATTTTTTTTATGAAGTAAAACATTTTATGATGAATGTAGGAAAAGTGAGCAAATTCTAATAAACTTTTTAATTGTAGACTCATCTAACACTTGGTGAAACATGTTTTAACACTAATTTAAATGGTTTTAAATTAATAAAAACACTTGCCCACTGAGCAAAAAACAAACAAATAACGTTATATCAACGTTGTAGCAACATTAAACGTTATTTTAATGTTTGTTTAACATTACTTAAATGTGTTTGTTCAATGGGTTGAACATAAAAATAAATTAATTTGCTAATAGTTTGCAGAATTTTTACAAAATATAAAGACAACTCTGCAATTCTGCAAACTATTGGATAATTCAATTTTTCTTTAAGTTCAAGTGTTTTATTAATTTTAAACCAGTTTTAAATTCAGTGTTAAATTCTTTTTAAAAAAAAAGAAGCAAATTTTTAATTTTGTGTGTAAATAATTAACTTCTGGTATTCAACTTTATTAAAAAATTAATGCCGGGTTTCACTAACTTCAGTTAAATCGACCAATATTTATTGCGAAAAGAATCGCACTTTTAATGTTTTAAATATCCAATTTCATTTATACCAATATTTATTCATCGCTTAATATCTAGTAATAGTTACATACATGTCAAAAAAATTAACCAATTCACATGACATTGATGTTTGTAACATGAAAAATGTCTATTCTAATCGACGAATAAATTTACTCAAAGAATAAGATTTAATTGAAGTTGGTGAAACCGGACATAAATGTTTTATTATGAAAGTATTCGTGGATTTTCAAAAGTTTCATTTCTCAAAAGATACTTTTTTAATATTTAAAGTGTTAATTAAAAGACTTTCTTAATTTTCAACTTATGTTAAAGTCTTTAACATAAGTTCAAAATTAAAGAAGTGTGTTAATGTTTAAAATAATAAAATAAAGCAGCACAATTGAAAGGGTTTCAATTAAATATTTGTATTTCTTCCTTGATTTTGAACTTATGTCAAAGTCTTTAACTAAAGTTCCATGCGTTTAAAATCAAAAAAGTGTGATAACATTTAAAATATTAAAAAAACAGCACAATTGAAAGGGTTTAAATTAAATATTTGTATTTCTTCCTTGATTTTGAACTTATGTCAAAGTCTTTAACTAAAGTTCCATGCGTTTAAAATCAAAAAAGTGTGATAACATTTAAAATATTAAAAAAAAAACAGCACAATTGAAAGGGTTTAAATTAAATATTTGCAGTTCAAGAGTTAACACCCTTCCTTGATTGTGAACTTATGTCAAAGTCTTTTTTTAACATAAGTACAAAATCAAAGAAGTGTGTTAACATTTAAAATATTAACATAAAACAACACAATTGAAAAGGTTTAAATTAAATATTTGAATAAACAAAGTGTGTTCATGGATTTTTAGAAGTTACTTCTTTGAATACACACTTTTGTGTTTACTAATAATAATTATAAAAATAATAATTTATTGGGCTTAGTGGTTGAGTTAACAACAACAGACAAGTGAAATATATAAATACAAATATAAATTCCAGATAAACTTCTGTGGTTATTGACAATCTGTTCATGTTTTTACCTCCAAAAATACGATTAAAGATTCTAAAATTGTTTTAAGTGTATCTCTTAGTTTTTGTCTAAGAGAAAAACTTAGAACAATTGCAGAATGTTTAATAGTATTTTTAGAGGCATGAAGCATGAAAAAATGTAAATACATAACAATAATAATATTAATCTTTCAACATAAAGTTGATTTTATAAAATAAAACTAAATTTGTTCAAAGTGTTTTTTTTTTAATGAAAATAAAAATATGTGAAATAAAAATGATGATTTTTTGGATTGATTGAGTTACTTGAAGATAATTATACTTTGATTAAAAAACACTTAGAACCTTTCTTCAATACTTTATTTTGTAAATGTACATTTGGTTACAAAATAAAGTATTGAAGAAAGGTTCTAAGTGTTTTTTAATCAAAAAAATGATGATATTGGTCTATTTTCCGGATAAACTTGTGTTCGTGGAGGGTTTTATCATAAAAAAATGTGTTCAGTGTGTTTTTAACTCTACTATAGTTCAGTGTTTTTATACGGGTGGCGCATGAAGTAAAATTTCGAGTTTAGAAAAGCCCCGTGAAAATTTGTCTCGGGTCGCTGCGCGACCCTCGACAAATTTTCTACGCGGGGCTTTTCTAAACTCGAAATTTTACTTCATGCTTAGTCTGGGAGTGGAAACATTCGTTCGTGAATGCATAAAGTTCATTATCAAAAGTGTTTTATTTTACAAGTTTTACTGAAATAGTTTTAAGTTTTTGCCTTAGCTTTTTCTAAGAGAAAAACTTAAAACAATTTCAGAATTTTTGGTATTTTGGAGGTGTGAAACATGAAAAAAGTTATGTACATAACGTAAATAATATTAATCTTTCCACATAAAATTGATTATCTAAATAAACAGAATTTGTTCAAAGTGTTTTTTTTTTTTTAATGAAAATAAAAATATGTGAAATAAAAATGATGATATTGGTCTATTTTCCGGATAAACTTGTGTTCGTGGAGAATTTTATCATAAAAAAATATGTTCAGTGTGTTTTTAACTTTACTATAGTTTAGTGTTTTATACGGGTGGCGCATGAAGTAAAATTTCGAGTTTAGAAAAGCCCCGTGAAAATTTGTCTCGGGTCGCTGCGCGACCCTCGACAAATTTTCTACTCGGGGCTTTTCTAAACTCGAAATTTTACTTCATGCTTAGTCTGGGAGTGGAAACATTCGTTCGTGAATGCATAAAGTTCATTATCAAAAGTGTTTTATTTTACAAGTTTTACTGAAATAGTTTTAAGTTTATGTCTTAGCTTTTTCTAAGAGAAAAACTTAGAACAATTTCAGAATTTTTAATGGTATTTTTGGAGGTGTGAAACATGAAAAAAGTTATATACATAACGTAAATAATATTAATCTTTCCACATAAAATTGATTATCTAAATAAACAGAATTTGTTTAAAGTGTTTTTTTTTTTTATATGAAAAAATAATTTAATTATATGAAATAAATATAATAATATAAGTGTATTTTCCGGATAAACTTGTGTTCAAACAATTTTTTTCATCAAAAATGTGTTCAGTGTGTTTCTAACTTCACAATAGTTTAGTGTTTTATACGCGTCGTGTATGAAGTAAAATTTCGAGTTTATAAAAGGCTGAAAATTTGGGTCGGTCGCTCCGCGCTTCGCAGAAAATGTTCTAAACCCGAAATTTTACTTCATGCTTAGTCTGGGAGTGGAAACATTCGTTCGTAACTTCATAAAGTTCATTATCATAAGTGCGTTATTTCACAAGTGCTCAATAAAACTGAATTTATTCAGTGTTTTTTTTTTTTTTTTTTTTTTATGAAAAAGTGATCTAAATATATGAAATAAATATGATAATGTTAGTTTATTTTCTAGATAAACTTGTGTTCGTTAAGAATTTTTATATAAAAAAAGTGTTCAGTGTGTTTCTAACTTCACAATAATTCAATGTTTTATACGCGTAGCGCATGATGTAAAATTTCGAGTTTAGAAAAGCCTGATAATTTGGTTTGGTGAACGAAATGTACATCTAGTGAATAAAATAACCCAGTGGAGAAAACGGATTACTTGTTTAATTTAAAATTAATTTCATCTTCACATAACTCATACTAAAGCATTTAACTAAGGGTTAAATAGGGAGAATTTTTAACTTCAGAGTGGATTTAGGAAATCTGCTAAAGTTCACGCATTATTTGTTTTGTTTCCTCAATTTCTTCAAGCAACATTTTCTAAAGTGCCAATGTAAAAATGCCTCATAAAATTATACAAAAGTAACTTGTAAATAAAACACTTTTTCACTTTGTTTGACCACTGTTTATTCCACTTAATTCTGTGAGTTTTGGTTTGAGAATGACTGCTAGATAGACGAAACTATAGTCACAGAATTAAGTGTAATAAACAGTGGTTAAGATGTACCCTAAAGTGAACACCTACAACACAAAACAATTATACAGAAGACTTGAATCATATTGTTATTTTCTTTGAAGAAAATATTCATAATTTTCTGAGTGAATTTAAGTAATCTTGTATTATTCATAAAATTCTGCGAAATTTTCTAAAATACTAAAGTAAAAATTCCTCATAAAATTATACAAAATTCTTGTATTATTTACTTGTTTACTTGTTACAAAATATTCTGTATCGCTGAGTGAATTTAAGAAATCTGATATGACTCACAAAATTCTGCAAACATTTTTAAAATACTAGAGTAAATATGCCTCAAAAAATTATACAAACATTTTTTTTTTGTAACAAAATATTCATGAATTTAAGAAATCTTGTCTGTGAAATTTTCTAAAATACCAGAGTGAATATTCCTCATAAATATATTTAAAATTCTTGTATTATTTCCTTGTTTACTTGTAACAAAATATTTTGTCTGTCTGAGTGAATCTAATAAATCTTATATGATTGACAAAAGTCTGCAACATTTTTTGCAATACTAGAGTAAATATGCCTCAGAAAATTATACAAAATTCCTGAATTATTTCCTTATTTTCTTGTAACAAAATTACATTTCATTTCATAAATGTCTGAGTGAATTTTGCAAAGCACTAGATTTTTTGAATTCACTATATAATTTTAGGAAAATGTTATCATAAGCAAATAAGTAAATAAAACAAGAATTTTGTGAAATAAAAACTCTGCAAAATGTTCTAAAATATCAGAGTGAATTTCGAGGCATAATTATACAAAATTCTTGAATTATTTCCTTATTTACTTGCAACAAAATATTCATAATTGTCTGAGTGAATTTAAGAAATATTGTATGACTCACAAAATTCTTGTTTTATTTACTTAATTGCTTATGATAACATTTTCCTAAAATTATATATTAAATTTAAAATCTAGTGCTTTGAAAAATTCTTCAATTATCTTACTATTACATGTATGTTTTAACGTGTGTACAGCTATGCTTTTAACACTAAATAAATTTAAATTAATAATAATAATAATAATAATTTATTTCACATTAGCCACCATTTACAAAGAAATACATCATGTACATACATCATATAGAACATAATACATTTTGAAGTGGATGTGGACGTCATAATACAGTATTTATAGCTTATTCTAGGTTACATTAAAATATATCTATCCTAAAGTAACACATTAAAATTGGTGAAACGTAACAGAGTACGCGATTAAAATTGTAATAAGTACTTAAAATAGGATTCAAATATTAGATTCGACCTTACTTCATTTTCTTGGTATACTTAATTGTTTAAGAAGTCATTTATATTGTAGAAGCATTTTTCTATAAGAAATGATTTAAGTTTTCTTTTAAATTGGTTATGCGTGTTACAATTTGTTATTTCGTTT
Organism: Philonthus cognatus; assembly: GCA_932526585.2. Taxonomy (NCBI): domain Eukaryota; kingdom Metazoa; phylum Arthropoda; class Insecta; order Coleoptera; family Staphylinidae; genus Philonthus; species Philonthus cognatus. Next base: position 3,000,553 of record OW052251.1, read on the forward strand.
GGTAGTCTGTTGTACACTGCCGCACAATTATACAATGGAGACTTCTCATAAAGGGCGGATTTATGCATCGCAACCTGTATGTTTGTGCCATGTCTTGTGTTGTAATTATGGGCGCTATTATTTTTCTTAAATAGTTTGTAATTTTTGTACGCATATATAGCGCACTTATAAATATAAACGCTTGGCACAGTTAAAATGTTATTATTTATAAAGGCATTTCTGCATGTTTCCATTTTACGCAGACAAATTGGAATTGAAATTGAAATTGAAATTACTTGTAACCAAATATTTATAAAATTAAATAGTAAACTTAAGGAATCTTGTGTGTTTCACAAAATTCTTGTTTTATTTGCAACAAAACCCTACTACATTTTAGAAATATTGAGTGTTTCACCAAACTAGTCAACAAAATGTAATTTATCCTTATTATTTTCACAAATGTTTCATCCAGTGATAAGTGGAAAAGTTATTCAAGAAACATTATCGTAATTTTTATATATTATATTCAAGAAATTGTTTAATTATATAATAATAATTAAGTGGTCTAACTGCAAAAGTCACATTCTCCACTTTTTGTCAAAGTTGAGTTAGCGGTTTTTTTATGACCACCATGTTAAAGTACACGTGTTTTTTGCAATTTGCCAAAAGTTTTTAAAAGTAATGAAGAACTCAATTGTTAAATTATATATATATATATATATATATATATATATATATATATTATGATGTCTTGTTTTAAGACGCATCATAGGGAATTAAATGTTTTTTTAGTGTATAATATTATTTAGGGAATCCTGAGAATTTAAAATGATTTTGAATAGGGATACATTTTTAATTAGTGTTTGAACAAGAAAAATAATAATATCAGGCGGAAAGACCAATGGTCGATAGCCGATTGGCAGAAAATTATTTATGTACCAAATTTATTGTAGTTAAAATATTTAAATGTTTTTTATACGAAAATTCTGTCAATAAAGATGTTAAATATAAATATATAATAATATCTCATTTTTGAACTTTCGTAATTCGAAAGATATGCTTTTTCCTCATATTAAAAGATAGCTTATTAATTTCTTAACAATATACGAGCCGTTTATTTTGAAAGTAGCCTAACTCCATTTCTTAATTTTTCGTTGTAGGCTAACTCCATTTCTTAATTACTGTAAAAGCCTTTATAGTTTGAGTTTTCTAGTCATAAACAACAATGTGTGGTTAAGTGTATTAAAAATATATATATTGTATATTTTGAATATACTTTACCACAAATTTGTTCTGTTTTGTTAATTTTTTACTTTGAATTTCTATCTCCATTATTAAATTTAAATGGTCAGAATGGAATTAAAATCTCTTATTAATTAACAAGCAGTTTTCCGTATATTTTTCCGTTTTAATCTAATTATTGCTTAAATTCACCATTTTTCAAATGAACTTAAAAATCATCAAAATAGTAATTGCTTTGAAAAGTCAGTACATGACATCTAAAATTACAGACGCTAGTTGAGGCTCGATTTCATTATTTATATTGAAACGAACTAACCTAAAAAGTACACTTAACCTAAACAGAATAAGATTCGCCGTACTATTTCTCATTTATTTTGTAGAAAACTTGAAAACCGTGTCCAGTTAATCTATAATTATTAGACCTAATATACAAAATTACGAAAAGGTTATTCGTGAAAATGCAAACAATGTCTTAATTAATAAGACAACTTAAGACGATTATTAGACCATACAAAATTTTGAAAGGATGCTTATGTAAACAATAACAACGTTATTCGAGTCAATTTTCATCGGACTAATTATGGATATTTTTCACCACTTGAAATAATTGTTAGAAACTTAAATACTTTATATTGTGATCCCGATTTTGACTTGTTTCATATGTCCCTACGTTCATGTAAACAGCTAATTAATTCAAGATTTCATTAATAGGTGCCTATTTTCAGAGTTTTTAAAATGATTGTTCAATTCTACCAATTTAACGTTTAATTTGTAATTTCTAGATTTGATCATTTTATTTATTCTATTTTAGTAAAATTTGTATATATATATTTTTTGTAAGCAATTATAAAAAAGGTGAATCCGTTAGATAAATAAATAAATAAATATAACAGATTATTTGAAGACTTCTTCTTTCTTACACTTACTTTTAGATTTACTCTTATCATTGCCAATACATTTGTTACAATTTCTTTAGATTACCTCTTTTTATTCTCAACGATATGTTCATCGGTCACACAATTATTCTGCTCAAATTTTTGAACGATTCTAATAATTGTTGATTAATACTAAATAAGTCCGAAATGCCTAACACGCGAAGACTATCCATTTTATGATCAGAATTTTTGTTTGTGGTATAAACACTTATGTTAAATTGAATTAATGTTTTGTGCACTAAAAAAGACTGTTATTTCTTACTTCACTTTTTATTTGTATCGTTAGATGTACATTTCGAGACACAATCTGCTTATTTATTTATTTATTTTATTTATTTATTTATTTATTTATTCCCAACAGAAATAATCCAATTACAGGGAAAATTTTAAAATATAACTATTATAACATATGAAAAATTAAACTAAATTATATACATATAAAGACTAATCTAAATATATATATATATATATATATATATACTCGTACATAACGATAATTATAAAAAATTAAAATTAAAAACAAAAAAAAAAAGAATTACGAACGGCTAATGGCCAGTTTACAATTATGTGAAAATTCAAAAAGATTTGACATAAATACATCAACATAATCTTCAACACTATGGTAACAATTTAACATATTATGCATAGGTGATTGAGAAAAGTGAAGAGTATTAGGTTTTTTGCTGTAGAACGTTAACGAATTGCGTGTGATAACTCTAGGAGCATGAACGCAAAGTATGTTGAGGAAAAACGGATTGTCCAAATGGTAGTGCACATGTTTGTATAAAGTTAGTAGCAATATATATTTGTGACGCTGTATCATTGATGGCATCGAAAATTCATTAAGTAGCATGTCATAAGTGACAGTATCAAAAGGATACGCACCATGTTTAAAATAATATAGATACTTAAGGAATTTTCTCTGAACTTTTTCCAAGGAATGAATATGACAGCGATAGTAAGGGCTCCAAATAGGCGCACAATAATTAAGTTTGCTTAGAATGAATGAGTTAAATAATAGAATAATACTTTCCACATTATTAAATTGTCTACAATTTCTTATAATAAAGCCTAACATTCTTAATGATGATTGAATCGTACTAGTGAGATGGGGCACAAAGCTCAAACGTTGGTCAAATATAACACCAAGATCAGACATCTCGATTGTTCTGTTAATGAGATTGGCGTTAATTGTATAATTAAACATTACTGGATTTGACTTACGATAATATGATATGATGTTACATTTTTTTATATTAATACTAAGGCCATGCTTTACACACCAAGAATATAAATGATTAACGTTATTCTGGAGTACAACACAGTCTGAAATTGTATTAATTGTTCTAAACAGCTTAATATCGTCTGCATACATTAAAAATTCGCAGTTCAGGGCTTCAGTTATCGAGTTTATAAATATTATAAACAACAGTGGCCCAAGATTGGAACCCTGTGGAACACCACTAGTAGCAACATATGGTTGTGATTTATAGCCGTCAACTTCAACGATTTGCTGTCTATTATATAAATAAGACTTTATGACAGAAATAATATTATCATTGATGTTGTGCATACTCAAAAATTTCACTATAATGTGGTGAGGCATGCAATCAAAGGCCTTCGAAATATCTGTGTAAATGACGTCAACCTGATTTTGTTGATCTAATTCAGATGATATTTTATATTATTATATATATTAAGCAAGTTCGTCATTGTACTACGTTTCCAAAACCATGTTGACTTGTTGATATATTTTGCTGTACACGGCTATAGATTTCGTCAGATAGTATACATTCGAAGACCTTTGAAAAATTACTAAGAAGTGAAATTGGCCTGTAGTTTACTACATTTTGCCTACCTCCAGACTTATAAATAGGAACAACGCGCACGGTTTTCCAACAGCTTGGAAATACACCTTGCTTAAGAATTAGATTAAAAATTATTATCAATAACAAACTTTGTTTGTTTGTTATTGATAATGAGCACCGTGTGTTTCGAAATGTACATTTAACGATACAAATAAAATGTGAAGTAAGAAATTACAGTCTTTTTTAGTGTAATAATCACTTGGTTTGTTTTACTAATAAATTGTTTTATTTTCAACTAGTTTCGGCTTAATGCCATTTTCAATAATGGCATTAAGCCGAAACTAGTTGAAAATAAAACAATTTATTAGTAAAACAAACCAAGTGAATTTCAATCAAATACCTATATATTAATAGAAATGTTTTATCAAGTGATCAATGAGACACAAGTTAACGATGTAATTATCACTTCACGTAGACTCAAAAACATACAGTTAATGTTTTGTGACTTAATAAATTTAGACGACAAACACTGATTTTTCATAGCAACTACTATTTTAAGGATTTTATTTTCGAAAATATCTTCCCTAGTTTTAAGCTATACTTTGCAAAAAACTAAAGAGAAAACATAAATAAAACATAGAAAACAATGCTAGTAGATAAAAGAATGATTTTAATTTTATTCTGATTATTTTGGTTCAATAATCGAAATATCGTATATTCAATAAAATAAAACCTTTAGAGTGCTATGGAATACATTGTAGGTTGGCAACTCTGACATTATACACTATAATTATTATGTCTGACGTTTTATATGACAATTTCTAAAGCGTGTAGCCAACATAAATTTTAAAAAAGAAAAGTGTATAGCACTCTGGAGATTTTGTTTAACTGAACATACGATACAAACTGCAGTTGAAATTTTTACGTGGGAATTTCTTATGATGCGTCTTAAAACAGGACACACGATATATATAATAATATATCCTTACTTAATTACAACAAACATTTCAAAAATATTTAAATCGCAAAATTATTAATTTACTCCATACTTCATACTTCAGTCAGACTGAGTAAATTTTATACTCAACAAAATTATTCAAACTTAAACACTTGATAAAAATTATTAAGATTATAATCCTCACTTAATTATTAAGTGAGGGTAATCCTCTTCCAGCAAAACCTTACATTTTAATAAACACGAAAAAACACCACTCTTTCGAATTAAAACACAATCTCTTGCATATGAATTAAATGTATCGACTTCGGTAAACGAATTTTCTGGCTTATTTTACAACTTGCAAATAACTTTACTTTATCGAAAGCGCGCACTGTTTTTCGTATTTAGTTAAGTTCAAACCGTAATCAGTGAAAATTCTGGTTTGCCGATGAATTTCTTAGCATTCGGAGAGTCTGCTAAATTAAAAGTCTACGTGTTTTTTTTTTTCCTTTTAATACAACTGCGAATAATAAAAACCAAATATTTAATTGCTCTCTTAAATACTTGGTAATATAGTTTAATACATACGAGCTAAACTTTTCGAAACTAGACCTATATTCCTACACACAAATTTTAAAAAATTTATAAAAACAACGAATACCTTAACATTTATTTTTTTTATTTATTTATTTTGAACGGATATCACCTTTTTACAAAAGCATATAGTAATAATGTTACAAAAAATAAACTTAATGCTATATAAATATTAATAATAAAGAATTTATACAAAGATAATAATACAATGAAGAAATCTACTTAAACACACAGTAATACAAGCACCACCCTAGAATAAAACATCTAAAACACTAGCTACAAATATTCGACTCTAAATAATGTAAGTTACGTTTGAATCGTATAAATGACGTATCAATTATATTGAAATAATAATTCGCATTTAATATATTGCATAATTTCATAATTCTACAAATAGGACTATGCGAACCGTAATTAGTAGAATGAAACGGTATACGAAACAATAAATTTGCGCGATTATATTTACATGTATTAAACGTAAACGCTGACAACAAGGTACTACAATCCATCATCCCATTAATTATTCTAAAACCAAAGCATAAGTCTAGCGTAGTTCTTCTATATTGCAATGATTTTAAGTTAAGAGACAATAAGGTATCAGAATGACTGAACTCACACCTTGGTTTACCAAGCTTATACCATATCAATCTCAGAAATTTACTCTGCACCATTTCTATTTTATTTGTCCATTTATTGTAGAATGGGTTCCAAATAACAGAGCCGTACTCTAACTTAGACCGTACTAACGTCGTATATAACAATCTGACAGTGTTGATGTTAAAGTTACTTGAATATCGGCTAATTGCTCCAATTGATCTCAATGCGCTAGAAGTTATCTTTGCTATATGAGGCTGAAATGTAAGCTTTGAATCAAATAAAATTCCCAAATCTTTAACTTCGCTCACTTCACTTAATGAATGCCCGTCTATTTCATATTGAAATTGAATCCTTTTGCGACGACAGAATGATATTGAATGACATTTATTAATATTTACGGCAAGCTTATTTATAGCACACCAATTGGAGAGATTATTCAAATCACTTTGAATTTTCTCGCAATCATCTATACGTTGCACAATAGTATACAATTTTAGATCGTCAGCAAACATTAAAAATTTAGAATATTGAAAACATTCACCAATATCATTTATAAAAAGAGAGAAAAGGATAGGAGCGCAATGAGACCCTTGTGGAACCCCTGATGTAACATTTATTGGCTCAGATATATAGTTATCGATTTTCACATATTGTAACCTAGAAGAGAGGAAGCTTTTGAACCAATTAGTTACAGAATTTCCGAAGCCAAGATCTGAAAGTTTGTTTAGAAGTATGATATGATTGACACGATCAAAAGCCTTGGATAGGTCAGTATAGATGGAATCAACCTGATGTCCCCTTTCCAACGCATCTAATAAAAATGTATGATAGATCATGAGGTTACTTAATGTAGATCTACCTTGCATGAAACCGTGTTGTTCATTACAAATGATCCGTTTACATTCCCACATTACTTGTTTAGCCACTAGTTCATCCAACATTTTAGGTATTGCTGATTGGATAGTAATTCCCCTATAGTTTTTTATGTTCTCTCTTAATCCATCTTTATGTAAAGGATTAATGAATGAATGTTTCCATAACTCTGGGAATATACCAGATTTTAGAGATCGATTTACAGAGTATGCAAAACATGGGATACGTATACATAAAAGATAAATTCTCTGTGTAGAAATACATAGGTGATAAAAGGATAATTTCAAAGTTATAAAATATTCTGACATGTTTTCATTGGTAACATAAAACAAATTACTTTTGGCACATTTTGTGTTGTGAAAATTGAAATTTGCTAATCTAATGACTGACTTAATTCTAAACTTTAACTCAACTAATCCATATAGTAAACAATACTTGATTTTATGAATTGATAGATTTGAATCAGTTTTTATTAAAATGATAAACAAATAAAACAAATAAATTAGAATTGTGATTTGTGTGTGCCGTTGATTTTATTTTTATGTAATCCTTCAAGAAACACTAAGTTTTGTACCCTAATGACCCTCCACTACCACGATTACATAATCACAATTTCTACGGTCGCGAGGATTTCGGCACGATTCCAAGTTTTCTTACATCCTTCACTTCCTCCCTTTTATTATTTCAATAACTTTGCAAATGCAATCAATTTATACCAAATATATAAAATAAGTTTGCAAATACAGTGAATTTTTATTTAAAATATATGAGGTATGTATACCTAAAATAAAAATTCACTGTATTAGCAATAATAATAATATTTATTTGCCAAACGGAAGACCAATACAGGGACAAAAATATAAATAAAAACTAAATATATAACAAAAATAACATAAATAGATAAAACTTAGGTTTATAAGTGCAAGATAATTTGTAAACATATGCAATATACTTATTTATTTATTTATTAACGGAAGTCAATTTAAGTACATTAATATAATAAAAACTAAAAATAAAAATAAATGAAATATAAATACAAATACATAATAAATATAGGTACATACAAGAGTAAGTAACAGTATACGCTGTAATATTTCTGGTATTAGTTAGATTTACAAAAAAAAGTTAAATTTTAAGCTTATACGCGTGTTTTCCACTCCCAGACTAAGCATGAAGTAAAATTTCGAGTTTAGAAAAGCCCCGCGTAGAAAATTTGTCGAGGGTCGCGCAGCGACCCGAGACAAATTTTCACGGGGCTTTTCTAAACTCGAAATTTTACTTCATGCGCCACGCGTATAAAACACTGATTTAAAGTGAAGTTAAAAATGCACTGAAAACCAACCCAACTTGGATATTTTTTCAAAATTGGATGTTTTCTTTCCTATCCATGCTGTAAACCTTCAGATATTCATTGTTTTCTTGTAAAAAAAACTTCGATTCCCTGTAGTCCTTCGGTCTCCGAAGACCATGATTGGTCCTTCGAGCTGTAGCCTTTGTAAAATGGTAATAAACTTAGTAATCTAGAGTGATCCTTCAATTTGAAACCTCTAAGAACGAGTGTTGTCCACTCCCAGACTAAGCATGAAGTAAAATTTCGAGTTTAGAAAAGCCCCGCGTAGAAAATTTGTCGAGGGTCGCGCAGCGACCCGAGACAAATTTTCGCGGGGCTTTTCTAAACTCGAAATTTTACTTCATGCGCCACGCGTATAAAACACTGATTTAAAGTGAAGTTAAAAATGCACTGAAAACCAACCCAACTTGGATATTTTTTCAAAATTGGATGTTTTCTTTCCTATCCATGCTGTAAACCTTCAGATATTCATTGTTTTCTTGTAAAAAAACTTCGATTCCCTGTAGTCCTTCGGTCTCCGAAGACCATGATTGGTCCTTCGAGCTGTAGCCTTTGTAAAATGGTAATAAACTTAGTAATCTAGAGTGATCCTTCAATTTGAAACCTCTAAGAACGAGTGTTGTCCACTCCCAGACTAAGCATGAAGTAAAATTTCGAGTTTAGAAAAGCCCCGCGTAGAAAATTTGTCGAGGGTCGCGCAGCGACCCGAGACAAATTTTCGCGGGGCTTTTCTAAACTCGAAATTTTACTTCATGCGCCACGCGTATACAACACTGATTTAAAATGAGATTCTAAATATACACAAAACCTGTTTGCTCGGTTGCAAAAGCTGACATTGTTTTTCAGTTGTAAAACCTGCCAACTTTTTACTTAAGCTTGTATTAGACGACATTTTCTTGTACAAGAAAATAGTGTCGTCTAATACAAGCTTTAGTTTAACATATCTTTTCTTGTCCCCATTCGATAGAACCCTAATTTAACAGTGTTTTAATTTATTTAAAAGACGATTTTGCACAGTTTTTGTTATTTTGTCCCAAGTTAATCAAAACACATATGGCTAGTTTTGCATCTGGGCGACTCAATTATCCACAACTTATTTTTCAATTGTTAATCAGTTTATCCATTTTATCCATTTTTTTTGTAATTATTCAACGCTCATTCTCTTATTGTTAATCGTTTTATCCATTCAGTGTAATCACGTAATGTTGCGCCTTCTCTCTTCCGTTTTTGATCCGAATGAAAAATAAATGATAGAGGGCGCCAAGCATGCGATCGCAATAATTGCCGAGCCGTTTCCCGTATTTCCCCAACTCGCCCTTAATTTTTCATATCGTTTCATTTTTATTACCCGCAAACAAGAAGAAAATAAATCGATGCTTCTTTTAAATCGATGCGTGCCGCACTCGTTAATTGCCTTTTAATATCCACGCTAAAAATAGGTCGCAATTTTCAGTTTTAATTCTGCAAAGCGAGATATTGATTCACTCGTCCAAACAAACAAAACAAAAAAAAAAACACAACAGTGGGTAGTGTACAAGCTTTTTGACTTTTAGAGGAATTATTCATTGAAATTGACTCTCAACCTAAAAAGTCCGCTACAAGACCGTAGCCAGGGAGGAGGATATGGGGGTTCAAACCCAAAATTATTTGAAATATAAGTTAGAGTAGACTTTGAACGTTGAGTTAGATTCTCACTACTGACTATCTAAACACATAGTTTAGAAATTATTTAAAATATAAGTTAGAGTAGACTTTGAATGTTAAATTAGATTCACAGAACTGACTGTCAACACATAGTTTAGCATAACTTTAAATTTGTTTCATCAATAAATTAACATTCTGGGCAACCGAACAATAACAACAAAATTGAGATCGATTCCGTCATGAAATGATGAATGTTTGGGTACAATATTTTTCTTTCGAAGAATACATTAAAGGGTCTTGTGGGTCGTAGAGGTTGGGATTTGAGGTAATTTTTCTGTTTTAAAGCATGCTACTGTAGTGGAAGCAAGTGCCGATTAAACAGTTTTAACAGTTTAAATATAAATGCAAAAATGTATGTATGAGCCTAAATAAGAATGAGTTGTATAAAATTGTGCCTTTAATTTATTTGTTTGATTAATTGTTGTAATTGTTTTGTTACAGATTGACTATTAAATACGTCGGAATTAACTCCGAGAAGCACCAGGCTTAAGCAACGATTAAAGGTAATAATAGGAACGGAACGAGTCGTTCCAAAATTTCTTACGCTACAAGAAAAAGTGAATTTAGAGTGCAATACTTTTGCAAACTGGCCAATCACGCCAGTACTTGAACAAACGTTGTGTTATTCAGCGAAAAAAAGCGAAGCCACTGTAACCGGTGGCCCAGTATTGACGAGCCGCTCGTAAATCCGTAAAGATTTTAACCACGGAGGACCAGGGGATCCTGAACAACCTAAAGGTCGAACATGAAAACCTAGTCGCCAAGTGGCTGCAGAACTCGTTCAAGATACAGGAGAACGCAGCCCTGGATTTGAGAGCGACGCCGTTATCGCTGCAGATACCTATGACCGAGGTGAACAATCGGCCAGTCTTCAAGATGAACAACGACTTCTGGAACCAGGCGCGGGGACCGCCGCAGAGCATGGCCCAGAACTTATCCAACTCGAACCAGAACTCGCCGGTGCCTGGTTCCGCGAACTCCATACCGGCGCACTCGCCCTCCCAGCAGAGCAACAGCAGCCAGAACCACGTGATGACGCAGGGCGCCCTGGCGCTGCAGCAGCAGCAGCTGCCGCAGAACATGCAGCAGAACAACCAGCAGGCGCACAGTCAGTCCAGCCAGCCCAGCACGCCGGTCAACGCGCAGATGAATCAAAACCAGAATCAGCAAAATAACGTCCAGCAACAGCAGCAGAATAGCAATCAGCAGCAGCCGCAAAGCGCGAGCACGCCGCAGCTCGGCAGCCCTAATCCGCACGCGCAGACGCAGCAGCAGCAGCAGCAACAGCAGCAAGCGCAGCAGGTGCACGCGCACGCGCAAGCCTTAGCGCACGCACAGGCGCAGCAGCAGCTCGCGCAAATGACGCAGCAGCAGCAACAGCTGGGCAGCGGGCAGAATTCGCCGGACAAGATGACGGAAAAAATCGTCAATGAATTGCAAGTAAGTTGAGTTTAATTAATCCAAAGCAAAACGATTGTAAATTCAAGAAAATATACACTCACCAATACAATACTAGTAAGCTAAATAGAGTTTAAAAGAAGTAACAAATATTCAGTATTCCTCAACACTTGGTCGGAACCACACTGATAAGCGCCTTGAAGTTTGAAACGCGTCTGCGGGTATCCGGTGCAGGAAAACTGAACACAAATTCATTTTTAAAGGCGCATTTAAATATACAAAAGCATAATAAATAAATCGAAACAATTCTAGTAGGCTAGATTGAATTAAATTGAAGAAACGTTAGTTTTGTTAGCCATAAAATTAAAGTCTATTAACTTACAGAATGTAGACTTTTATCTACAGTTGCCCCCTTGTTTTAGATTTAGTTTAAGTTAGTTTCAACTAATATACAATCTTTTATAGTGATTGTATTAATAAATATATAAAACAAAATTAAATCGAAACAACTCTAGTAGGCTAGATTGAATTAAACTAAAGAAACGTTAGTTTTGTTAGCCTAAAAATTAAAGCCTACGAACTTACAGAATCTAGACCTTTCCCTACACTTGCCCCCTTGTTGTGTATTTAGTTTAAGCTAGTTTCATCTAATATACAATCTTTTATAGTGATTGTATTAATAAATATATGAAACAAAATTAAATCTAAACAATTTTAGTAGGCCATATTGAATTAAACTGAAAAAACGTTAGTTTTGTTAGCCATAAAATTAAAGTCTATTAACTTACAGAATGTAGACTTTTATCTACAGTTGCCCCCTTGTTTTAGATTTAGTTTAAGTTAGTTTCAACTAGTATACAATCTTTTATAGTGATTGTATTAATAAATATATAAAACAAAATTAAATCGAAACAACTCTAGTAGGCTAGATTGATTTAAACTAAAGAAACATTAGTTTTGTTAGCCTAAAAATTAAAGCCTACGAACTTACAGAATGTAGACCTTTCCCTACAGTTGCCCCCTTGTTGTGTATTTAGTTTAAGCTAGTTTCATCTAATATACAATCTTTTATAGTGATTGTATTAATAAATATATGAAACAAAATTAAATCTAAACAATTTTAGTAGGCCATATTGAATTAAACTAAAGAAACGTTAGTTTTGTTAGCCATAAAATTAAAGTCTACGAACTTACAGAATGTAGACCTTTCCCTACAGTTGCCCCCTTGTTGTATATTTAGTTTAAGTTAGTTTAAACTAATATACAATCGTTTATAGTGATTGTATTAATAAATATATGAAACAAAATTAAATCTAAACATTTTTAGTAGGCCATATTGAATTAAACTAAAGAAACGTTAGTTTTGTTAGCCATAAAATTAAAGTCTACGAACTTACAGAATGTAGACCTTTCCCTACAGTTGCCCCCTTGTTGTATATTTAGTTTAAGTTAGTTTAAACTAATATACAATCTTTTATAGTGGTGGTATTAATAAATATATAGCCAGGGAACGAGGTGTAAACTAAGGCTAGAAACTTTTAAAATTGAAGTATTCAAATATTGAAATGTTTGTTTGAATATTTAAATATTTGAATTTGATCATATTTTTGAATGAATATTTAAATACTTCAATTTCAAAAACTCGCAGCATTAATCAAAACATGAACCATTATTTTATTTTATTCTTGCGATAGATTAACAAGAACTGTGCATTTTAACTTCACAATAAATCAGTGTGAGTTTAGAAAAGCCTGAACGTTTGGATTTGGACGCTACGCATTTTATTTATGCGGTTGTATATTTTGCAATTCACTTTTGAATACAGATAAAACTAAAATAACATACTCGAGTGTGTTTAAACTGCAATTAAATCGTTCACGAAAAAAAATCTGATAAATAAAGTAATTAACTGGATTAATCTATTTATAAATTTAGATTATCCGATACTAAAATTAAATAAACAAATAAGTCAATTTGAATTTATAGATTTAAAAGATATAAAATTCATTTAAAGATTAATCTTATTAATAATATTACGGTATGAGTTACGTGAAGATGATATTAAATTAAATAAAATAAAACTAGTAATCCTTTTTCTTCACTGGTTTATTTGTAACACTAAATGTACATTTCGTTCACCAAGTGAACATTTTCAATAGCTGTACTAAACTATTTTATTTAATTAATCTTATTATCTCATTGATTTGTGATTTTTATTAGTTAATTTTTTCGATACAATTGGAATTATTTTAAAGCCCTTCATCAATAATCTCGTATATTAATAAGCGAATAATAATATTATTTTACTAGATCAATGAATATTTGTTTTGTACTGTTGTTTAAACTGTGATTTTCTTTGAGATCATCCAATGATTGTTTAGGTTTTGTTGGTTTTAGTTTGTCTGAGATTTTCTCTAAAAGTTCAATTAATTGAAAATTGTTTCCTTCCTCCCCCGCTGTATTTTTTTATGCATTTTGTTTATTAATAATAATAATAATAATAATGCTTTATTTCTCAACAGAATTACTTCCAATTACAGAGAAATGTATAATGATCTAAAATATAGTGTAATTATTATTATTATTATTATTATTGCGTTTATTAATATCTTTGCGGTTTTTTTGGAACACTGTTGTTTTTTCTATTTATTTTGTTTCAGTTTCTTTGTGTTTTTTCTGTTTTGTTATTTAAGCCTCATTTCTTCTTGTTTGAAATTTTTTTTTGCGGTTTTCTAGAAAAGTTCCGTGCGATACGGACGTTAACGTGCAATTTCCTAAATGAATACTCAATTTAAAGTGGCCGGCGCGGACGTGGAAAGGCAATTAAATCGCTTCCGATCCCCGACATAACATTTAACCCTCTCACACAAAAAAAAAGAAACCAAAGAAGAAAGAAAGGGTAAAAGAAAAAATGCTGACTGAGAAATACGAGTTGCATAAGAAATTACGCCAAAACACGACCTAGAGTCTGAAATAATGGAAATGTTTATCGAAATTTCATGAAAGTAAATTTTCAAGAAACAAAAAATACTGACTAAGAAAAAATGTTACCCTCTTACACAACAAAATTCGCAAAAAAGAAAGAAAGAGTCGAGTCTGTATTTGGGTTTACTGAAATAAGATATTCTCAAACAACCAGTTTTGCTTTATTATAGCATTTTTATGATAGATTGTTTTAAGCTAATTAATTCCCTTGATTTTCAAACTGCAGCTTCAAATTGAAGTCAACTAACTTAAACATAATTTGAGTCAAATAATGAATCCAGTTAAAACTCTGAATTAGAATAGGTTAACTGTAATTAGATATTCCTAAATCACCAGTTTTGCTTTATTAAAGCATTTTCATTTCATGATGGATTGTTTTAAGCTAATTCGCTTAATGTTTAAACTGCAGCTCTAAATTGATGTCAACTAACTTAAACATAAATTGAGTGAAATAGTGAATCCAGTTTAAAACTAGTACAATATTTTGAAATTCAAGTCAAATAACTCAAACAAAAACTGAGTCAAAAAATTAATCCAGTTAAAACTAGTACAATATTTCTGTTTATGTGTTCATCGAGACCGAAAGAAAGTACGTGAGGTTTATCGTAAGGTGGCGTCCTCTGGACGGCGACGCCTTGAACTCTGCCGCGTCCCGCCGCGCTCTCAGACGCCATCTGCGTCGTGACGCCGACCGGCGTTTCTTTCACGCTCTTTATTTTTATTAATTTGCCGAGCAAATTTTTAAACTGCTCGGTTTAGTTTTTTGCTTGAAAAGTTTTGATCGCGTTAAACGCAGTTGGGATTTCCTTCGCTGTTTCTTTCTTCTTTTTTTTAAATTATTTTTATAAAAGTTGACGTAACTACCCGCAACCTGTTGCTGTTGCGAGAACTTCGAGGAATCGTTAAATTCGCGGATGGTATATTCTGTATTGATAGATGGCGCCAAGCGAAAAAATATGTGATCACAAAATAATTAATTAAACAACAAAAACAAATAAGGTTGCGATTTATTATGGATAAAATCCAACGTTTTGGGTAGTAACTAGTTCTAGCACCATTTTTGATTACGGAACAACATTGCATGATAAACCAATATAATGCTGAAACTTCTAGGATTTTAATGACACCAATTTTAAACAATTAAGATATTTAGTTTTTTTGTGAAAAAATCCTGAAAACTATTTTATTTAATCATTTTTCGGCAAAAAAAACCTGTTCTACGTAAAACTCAAGGGTATCGGTAAATTCTGCATTCAATTAGCTCAACATTCATTAAAAAAATTCATTATATCTTATAACACAATAAAACACTTTTAACTTTGTTTGTGTAACACAAAAATTGTGTTATACAAACAAAGTTAAAAGTGTTTTATTGTGTTAAATTAACATGTATAACGAAGTAGAAGCCTCCACAATTCAAAATACATTATATCTTATGTTTACTTTTTTTATGCTGGACATAGGAATATAGGTCTCTCTCATTCTAGCTAATGGTTGGAAAACGTCTGTTTTACTCTAGTAAAACGCAACCTTAAGTAACATATGATCAATATTTTATATTTCAAACAGTAATTTATTCGAATCAAATCAAATCTGTATCAATGCTAAACACAATTTAATTAATTTAACTTCGATTAAAAGGTAAAACTCACTAGCTGTTATTACTTTTTTCTACACTGAATGACTTATCTTTAAGTCTCAGTTAGCAATTACTCTAAATGGTTGAAAAAGCCTATTTGCTAAGGTTGCTAAACAAGAAGAAGAACAAAGCATGATTGATAAATATGAAATATAAAATAACAATAAAATTTGTATAAGAAGTAAACCGTTTGCAGTTTATACGAATTTTCTCATGTTATTTTAATTTCATAATTAAAGTTCTACAAACTACATTCACAGATAGCTTTGAATTCTAAATATTCTTATGATTGATAAATTGAATGAGCATTTTAAGCTAAAACAAATTAAAATTAAATTAAACAATTATTATGATTTTTAATTATTGTAGTAATTCCTTTCTGTACAATCAGTGAAGAAAGGAATTACTACAATAATTAATAAAACACTTCACGTAACTAAAAGAAGAATATTTAAGACTATGATTTTCACCACTTTTATTTATATACCAATAAAAGTAGTAAAAGTTGTTATTATTTTGTACATATTCTTTGTAAAAGGGGTTTCCCGTGAGAGAATAAATAAATAAATAAAAACATAGTAATAGTTTCATTTAATTTTAATTACCACGTAGTAACGGTCGAAACTATCATGATGCCAAAACAAATTTTATATTTAAGTCAAATTTATTATAATCCATGTTCTCTTTTTATTTCTTAATTTTTTTTTAATGTAAATTTATTATATTTCATGTATACTTTTTGTTTCATTAATTGATTAGTTTCATTTACATTTATTATATATAGAACATATTTATTCAGACAATTACAATACAATAATATTATACATATATATATATTTATTCATATACAATATAGAGTCTGTCTGAGCCATCGACCAGAGGTCTTTCTGCCCTGTCTTGAATTAAATTTATTTACATTTATTATTATCCATGATTTTTGCTTTATTCATAATTTTTCGTATACGATTTATTTAAATTTACTATCTTTTCTCTTTATTGTGGTTAATTTTATACATCTTCTATCTTTAGTGTTGCTCTATTTTTAATTATGGTTTATTATTTATTTTGTTTATTGACTGTACGCTCACTAATGTTGTTTATTTTTAGTTGCTGCTTCATAATGAAACATTTCTGCTTATAGACATGGCTTTCTTTATTTTACTAATGTATCCTTTTTGTTGATCTGCGCAGTTTTAGCCCTTATAATTTTGTTGTTGTGCACTTATACGAGCTTCCACAAATACAATGTTTTCTTATTTACCTCTTTTAGGTTTTTGCTTTTTTAACGTGCTAATTTAATTTTTGTTTGTCTTGTTTATTTATAATATAGCTCTTTTCATATAACTAGGTGAGAAATTTGAACTTATTTCTATCTCTGTGGAGTTTATTTAAGCAATTAATCAAGTTAAACATAAAGAAAATTCAACATAAAGAAAAATTGAGTTTGTCAATAGCTTGCAGAATATTTACAAAACATAAAAACAAATTAAAATTAATTTAAATTATGCATAGAACAGTAAAGCTGTCGTGTAACTCAAATATTCATTGTATAATTCGATATCCGTCGGGGTATTAGCTCGAGAAGTAGTTGTTTCAATGAATATTTGGAGAAGTTTCAACGAAACAAAATGTTTGCAGAAAGTCGATATTAATTTTAATTCGTTTTTATAATTCATCGAGTGATTTCCCTAAAAATAATGCATCACATCTTATGACTTTTAGTGTTATGAGCACAAATCTTTCCTGATTTCTCGTCCAGTTAAATGAAATGAGACCATGCTTTGCTTTTAATTTGATTTCAACTATGTTTTTTTGTCTTGTGCTTTAATTTTTGTTTATTAATTAATCTATGCTCTTTCCTTAAATTTAATTTGACCTGTTGTTGTTTGTCTTGTTAATATTCTTTTGTTTATTTGAAATTCTGTGCTTTTCCTTTAATTTCATGTTACTTGTTATGTTTTGTTTGTCTTGTGCTTTATTTTTTATATTATTTGTAATTCAGGCTGATTTTTTGTTGTGCTTTAATTTATATTTATTTGTTATTGTATGCTTTTGCTTTTAATTTCATTTTACTCGTTTTTTATTTTTATCTTACGCTTTAATTTTTATTTTATTTGTAATTCAGGCTGATTTTTTGTTGTGCTTTAATTTATATTTATTTGTTATTGTATGCTTTTGCTTTTAATTTCATTTTACTCGTTTTTTATTTTTGTCTAATGCTTTAATTTTTATTTTATTTGTAATTCAGGCTGATTTTTTGTTTGTTATGTGCTTTTTTTTGTATCTGTACTAGTATGCCATTTTTTTTTAAATTTTTAATATTTTTATTCCTAACCCTCTTTTTATTTATAATTCAACTGCAGGCTATTTTTTTGTTCTTTCTAGTGTGCTTTGAATTCTATTTATAACGTTATGGTTTTATTTATTTATGTGTTATACTAGTTATAACTATATGGTTTTATTTATTCATGTGTTATTTTTTTAGTAAATTGCTTTTGTTGTTGTGTGTTTTATCTGTAATTATTTCGTCGCTCTGAAGGTGAAATTCACTTTGTGCTTTTTGACCCTTTACTCTCAGACCGATGATTTGTATGCACTTTTTTATGTTTGTAAGTGTTATGATATTTTTTTAGTATATTTGTGCATAAAATGGAGAAATAATTTACAGTATTTTTACATTTTTGTGAATTCAATTTTTTAACTTATTATTTAAATTAGTTCAAGAGTTAATAATAAATACCATCCTGTTAATTTATTTTTCTTGTTTTCATTTTATGTTATATCAATAAAGTTTACAAAATTAATTTATATTTCTCTTTCTTTTATTTCTCTGAAGATTCGTGCAAATTAAATAATACGAATCTGTTAGAATAACAATAATACAACAATTTTAACTGTTTATAGCAGTGATGGGGAAACTACTGCCCGCGGGCCAAGTCCGGCCCGCGGAAAGGTTTAATCCGGCCCGTTTAAGAGTGCCGTCGTGAGAATGTTTGAACGCGTTCTTACTTCGTAATGTGACGACCCGCATAAAAACTACCTACCTACGATTAAGCATTATTCTTTGGCCCGCTACGATTGTCTGGTTATTACAAATGGCCCGTCTTAAAAAAAGTTTCCCCACCACTGGTTTATAGCATTAGTTTAATAAACAAATATTTAACACGCTGCAAGTTTTACAAAAATAAAACAAATTGAAATGTTCTATACGCAATAAGTTACCTAAAAATTGTATGAAATAAAAATGAAAAAGAAAAACTAAGTGTTGTTAAATTCTACAAGCAATAACTTTCTGAAAAAATTAGACGAAGAAGTACAACTTAGTGCTGATAAATTTTACAAATAATTAGTTACTGAAAAATAAATTCAACAATTATAACTATTTAACTGTTTAAACCTTGAGTTAAAAATCCTCGATCTAAGTTTTACAATAATAAAACAAAATTAAGTGTTACTAAATTCTATGCGCAATAAGTTTTTTAAAAATTATATAATAATAATAATCATTTATTTCTCAACAGAATAAATTCTATTTACAGAGAAAAATACAGTTTTTTTTAAATATACTAACTAAAAATAAACATTAATACTAAAAATAAACATTAATACAAAATGGTAGAAATAAATTAGAGTAGTGGATAAATTATATGGCATATTTGATAACATATATATAAAAAAAATGAAGAAGAAAAACTAAGTGCTGTTAGATTCTACACGCAATAGTTTTTTAATAAAAATAGACGAAGAAGAAAAACTAAGTAAAAAACTAAAAAATCATTTTAGTTGCGAAAGTTTCAGGAGGATTTTTAATTTTAATCAAAGTAAATCATGTTGATTTGTTAAAAATTGCCAAAATGTTTATTTGCTTCAACGATTTAGAGATTATCTCTTTGTGCTAGAAATGTTTTGAGCCTAACAGATAAACAATTTATACGATCCAGAATACCTAGATCCGGTTTTCTATAACTTTTATTTTTGTGATACAAAACTTGTGTGTGCATTTTTTATAATGATTTCGGTTGGGGTGCTGCTTTTTGTATTTCCTTGTACTAACAAATAATCGCTTAACATTTCTCATGTATTTTTTTGTGATTGTGTATACTAAACTGTGCTGTTCTTCCCTATTAACGCTGCCGGACTTTAACCAGCTGCAAAGGAACTCCTCGGCGATCTCCGAGAGGACTTTGGAGGAGTGCTGGACGACTCTCCAACGAGTGAGTTGGCTTCTGTTCGACCGTGTAGAGTATACTTCCAAATTTGAACAAACGAACAAAAAAAAATAACCAAAAAATCCCGTAGATCTAATCCTGAAACGAAATCCTGATCCTTCAAATATTTTAGATACGCTTTTTAGACGATTAACGTAAAGTGTAGTGTTTTTGCAGGAAAATTAATCAAATTGCTGTTAAGTAAACTTAAGTAAAAGCATGGATTCGTTGATGTAAAGCTTCTAATTCTCGCTAGAGTTCTTGATTAAGTTAAATTAAAGAAAATGGGCCGTAAACTTAAGTAAGAGGATGGATTCGTTAGTTTAAAGCTTCTAATCCTCGCTAGAGTTCTTGATTAAGGTAAATTAAAGAAAAGGGGCCTTTGTATAAGCCTTGCGGTACAACACTCGTGTTTATAAAAGGGTTTATTTTGAGTTTCAAACGAGTGTTTCCACTCCCAGGCTAAGCATGAAGTAAAATTTCGAGTTTAGAAAAGCCTGAAAGTTTGGTTTGGTCGCTCCGCGCAGCGGAGCGGCCAAACCAAACTTTCAGGCTTTTCTAAACTCGAAATTTTACTTCATGCGCCACCCGTGTACAACACTGATTTCCAGTGAAGTTCAAAAAAGTTTTATATGCTCTTTTAACTGACAGACATTTAGCTCTTTTATATTTTTTGGCAGCGAGTTGTAGCACTTCCTCGAGGTTTGTTCAATCTAGAATAATATTGTTTTATGTCATTTAAAATCAACACACTAGTGTTTATA
Source organism: Philonthus cognatus (assembly GCA_932526585.2). Lineage (NCBI taxonomy): Eukaryota > Metazoa > Arthropoda > Insecta > Coleoptera > Staphylinidae > Philonthus > Philonthus cognatus. The sequence goes on from OW052251.1 coordinate 3,021,567, forward strand.
TAGAGAGCAAGAGCATGGATTCGTTAATTTGAAGCTTCTAATCCTCGCTAGAGTCCTTGATTAAGGTAAATTAAAGAAAAGGGACAGTAAACTTAAGTAAGAGCATAGATTCGTTATTTTAAAGCTTCTAATCCTCGCTAGAGTCCTTGATTAGGGTAAATTAAAGAAAAGGGACAGTAAACTTAAGTAAGAGCATGGATTCGTTATTTTAAAGCTTCTAATCCTCGCTAGAGTCCTTGATTAAGGTAAATTAAAGAAAAGGGGCCGTTGTTTGAGCCTTGGGGTACCACACTCGTGTTTATAAAAGCGTTTAATTTGAAGTTTCAAACGAGTGTTTCCACTCCCAGGCTAAGCATGAAGTAAAATTTCGAGTTTAGAAAAGCCTGAAAGTTTGGTTTGGTCGCTCCGCGCAGCGGAGCGGCCAAACCAAACTTTCAGGCTTTTCTAAACTCGAAATTTTACTTCATGCGCCACCCATGTACAACACTGATTTCCAGTGAAGTTCAAAAAAGTTTTATATGCTCTTTTAACTGACAGACATTTAGCTCTTTTATATTTTTTGGCAGCGAGTTGTAGCACTTTGTCGAGGTTTGTTCAATCTAGAATAACATTGTCTTTATGTCATTTAGAATCAACACACTCGTGTTTATATAGAGAGCAAGAGCATGGATTCGTTAATTTGAAGCTTCTAATCCTCGCTAGAGTCCTTGATTAAGGTAAATTAAAGAAAAGGGACAGTAAACTTAAGTAAGAGCATGGATTCGTTATTTTAAAGCTTCAAATCTTCGCTAGATTCCTTGTTTAGGGTAAATTAAAGAAAAGGGACAGTAAACTCAAGTAAGAGCATGGATTCGTTATTTTAAAGCTTCTAATCCTCGCTAGAGTCCTTGATTAGGGTAAATTGAAGAAAAGGGACAGTAAACTTAAGTAAAAGCATCGATTCGTTATTTTAAAGCTTCTAATCCTCATTAGAGTCCTTGATTAAGGTAAATTAAAGAGAAGGGGCCGTTGTTTGAGCCTTGGGGTACCACACTCGTGTTTATAAAAGCGTTTAATTTGAAGTTTCAAACGAGTGTTTTCACTCCCAGGCTAAGCATGAAGTAAAATTTCGAGTTTAGAAAAGCCTGAAAGTTTGGTTTGGTCGCTCCGCGCAGCGGAGCGGCCAAACCAAACTTTCAGGCATTTCTAAACTCGAAATTTTACTTCATGCGCCACCCGTGTACAACACTGATTTCCAGTGAAGTTCAAAAAAGTTTTATATGCTCTTTTAACTGACAGATAGTTAGCTCTTTTATATTTTTTGGCAGCGAGTTGTAGCACTTCCCCGAGGCTTGTCTAATTATTTTGATTCTAAATGAAATAAAGACAATGTTACTCTAGTTGTCTTTATTTCATTTAGAATCAAAATAATTTAATAAAAAGACGATTTTCTCGCGGCACTTTCGACAATCGCCTTTTCAGCTCCAAGCCACAGATATATTGATATAAAGAAAACACCTACCTTTTTTGTACTACTTTTATTTTACTATACTTAATAATAATAATAATAATAATAATAATACTTCTTTATTTATTATAGAAAAAATATTTTACAAAATGTCTAGTAAAAGTGACTAGCTTTAATTATACTGTAATCATTATCAGACTAACTAGTATAAAAAGCTAAATCTTTTTTAATCCTCGCTAGAATCCTTGTTTAAGGTAAATTAAAGAAAAGGGGCCGTTGTTTGAGCCTTGCGGTACAACACTTGTGTTTATAAAAGGGTTTAATTAGAAGTTTCAAACGAGGTTTTTCACTCCCAGGCTAAGCATGAAGTAAAATTTCGAGTTTAGAAAAGCCTGAAAGATTATTTTTATTAAATCTTTTCTTTATACCAGTGGTGGGGAAACTTTTTTTAAGACGGGCCATTTGTAATAACTAGACAATCGTAGCGGGCCAAAGAATAATGCTTAATCGTAGGTAGGTAGTTTTTATGCGGGTAGTCACATTACGAAGTAAGAACGCGTTCAAACAATCTCACGACGGCACTCTTAAACTGGCCGGATTAAACCTTTCCGCGGGCCGGACTTGGCCCGCGGGCCGTAGTTTCCCCATCACTGCTTTATACGAACATTGAAAATCTACCACCTCCAAAATTCAAGAAATATATCCTCTATGAACTGGATTTTTCAAAGAAGTCAAGTATTTTCTTTATACTAACATTGAAACTGTACTACCTCAAACATTCAAGAACTATATCCTCAACAAACTGGATTTTTCGAAAAAATCTGGCTTGCTCAGTTCCTCGAGATATTAAGGATACAAAAATTATATCCTCTGTAAACTGGATTTTTCAAAAAAGTTTAGTGTTTTCTTTATACCAACATTGAAACTGTACCACCTCAAACAATCAAGAATGATATCCTTAATAAACTGGATTTTTCAAAAAATCTGGCTTTGCTAAGTTCCTTGAAATATTAAACATACAAAAATTGTGTCTCTTTAACAAATTTAACAGCAATTTGGTTGATTTTTATTAAATCATGCATGCTTTAACAATGTTTTCTTTGTCGACAGTAGATGTTGTTTTTTCTTAGTGCAAATAGATTTTGTCTTTTATTATTTGTTTCTTTTAAACTCTCTTTGTCGTTGATTGTGATGAAATGAGAACTGAATATATTGACATAACATTTGGGGTATTGGATAAATGTCAAACGGTGAGTATCTGTCACGCAAAAAAAGGAAAAACCGGAACAACACGACAACAAATTTGTATACAAATCAACAACAAAATACACGCTTGTAGTAAAAGATAAACAATGGGTGCAATGGCGGTCATTTTGCCCGCTCGTGATGGACAACGGCGGGCATTATGACCTCCAGCTTTGCTGACGATCTTAATCAGCGATTGTGTCATAGTGAGCGATCTATTAATGCGTTTTATGCTAGGGTTTTACAAATTAAAGTCGAGTCAAGTAAAGTAGCTTGATTTCCAGAGCAACATTTATGGAAGTAGACAGAAGTTACAAACATTCCGTTCTAGAAATTAAAGTAAAATAGCTTTTTTTAAACTGTAAGATTTTTCTAACAGCGGTCATTTTGTCCGCTCGTGATGGACAACGACGGGCATTATGACCTCCAGCTTTCCTGACGATCTTAATCAGTGATTGTGCATGGTGACTGATCTATTAATGTGTTTTATACTAGGAATTTACAAATGTAAGTCAAGTAAAGTGAAGTGGCTTTATTTCCAGAGCTACATTCATGGAAGTGACAGAAGTTACAAACATTTCGTTCTAGAAATTAGAGTAAAATATCTTTTTTAGACAATGGGGGGCATTATGACCTCCAGCTTTGCTGACGATCTTAATCAGCGATTGTGTCACGGTAGCCAATCTATTAATGTATTTTATGCTAGGGCGAGTAAAGTAACGTAGCTTTACTTTCAGAGCAACATTATTAAAAGTGACAGAAGTTACAAACATTTCGTTCTGGAAATTAAGTAAAACAGCTTTTTTTAAACCGTAAGATTTTTCTAACGGCGGTTATTTGGCGGTCATTTTGCCCGCTCGTGATGGACAACGGCGGGCATTATGACCTCCAGCTTTGCTGACGGTCTTAATCAGCGATTGTGTCATCAGAGCCAATCTATTAATGTATTTTATGCTAGGGTTCTACAAATTTAAGTCAAGTAATGTAAGGTAGCTCTACTTCCAGAGCAACATTCATGGAAATTACAGAAGTTACAAACATTTCGTTCTAAAAACTAAAGTAAAATAGCCTATTTTTAAACCGTTACATTTTTCTCTAACTCAACACACTCACGTTACAAAAAAAAAAACAATAGTGTGCGATTCGGCACTTGAAACTCCAACACAGACCTTGAACCAGTTTTTCACAAAACCACCGGAAGTGAAGCGAATTCTCAAAAATCCACACTCACACACACATAAAAAACAGAAGAGAAAACAATGGCAAGAGGGGGAAAAGAATGCGATGCGACAATAATTAAAACGCGATCGAACCGAGATTCTCACACGGGGGGTTCGCGCGCACCCCTTTTCCGGAACAAGGGTCGTTTTGTTTCAGCGTCGCGGAAAAAAATTAACAACCCTATGCAAAATTTTTCGGAGCCAGGTATCCCGAACGGAGAGAACCGGTTCTCTCAAGAATGACACGCGGAAACAAAAAATAATAGAATACAGAGAAGACGTTACTGCTAGTGTGTGAGAATGTACGAAGTATTCTCTTTATGATGAATAATGATTAATTTTTTGTGAGAGTGTGTGTGAGTGGATTAAAATGTAAAATGCTAATTCATTTTTTGTTTAATGATCCCAAAATATTGTTAATTCATTCATTCTTGTTTCTTCCTGTGGGTTGTCAAAACTTATTCTTTTGTCCGGGTGCGAGAAGAGGTTACGTTCCTTGAATGAAATTGCCAATCCGCTTTGTTAAAGTAAAAAAAATAGTGAATTAAATAACTCGCGATAGAATGCGTGTGGAAAGTAACCTTTTCTCGCACCCGGACAAGGAAATTAACCTTAATTTCCTTGTCCGGGTGCGAGAAAAGCTTACTTTCCGCACGCATTCTCTCGCGAGTTATTTAATTCACTATTTTTTTACTTTAACCCAGCGGATTGGCAATTTCATTCATATTTATGTTTAAAATTTTGGTATCGTTACTAGATTTAACCGTAACTCAGTTAACACCAGATTTACTGTAGCGTAATTTAAGCTTAGATATTTATAGGCCTCTTGCCCTGTACCACCGCGACCTTTGTAGATCTATTGTGGATCCCTATTATCCTAGACGACGTGCTCGAGCTTCGCCTCTTTGATTAGCCCTATTAACCCTGATAGTGAGCCTTGGTGTAGCTCTCTGCGCTTGGTTTAGTGTTGCCCAGCTTTAGATATCTAACCCGTGCTAGGGCCTCACATTGGCACAGGATGTGGAGAGGATCATCATCCTCTTCTTCCTGGCAGAATCTACATATTGTATCCTCTGCCAGGCCTATTTTGCTCATGTGTTTGTTGAGCCTACAGTGTCCTGTCAAAGATATCTATTAAACCAAAGCCATAATGAGAATCTGTTTGTGGCAATTTTGTTGAGTAAGCTTTGGCAAATTATCATCCCAAAGTTCACAGTCGAGCAACGATTCTAAAATGTGGAAGTTCATTTCCAAAATTATTAATTTGAGCTTAAGCACAGTTCATGTATATCCAGTTAGCCAGTCACTGTATAAAATTTGGTAACAGCATTTGGAGGCTGCATCCAGAAGCGAGACCGGTGATTGGCGTATATAGTTGTCTGTCTTACTCGTTCCCCCAATCTTGACCCTTTTCTACTCGATTTCCAGCTCTCCCATAAGCATTGGCTTACCTTGGCTTAAGCTATGCTAGTCTCCGAAAACTGGGGCTAATTGAGGCGTCGGTTTTCGGAGACTAGCATACCTTAAGTAAGCTTGCGCTACAAACTCTGCATTTTCCAAAAACTGGCCGTTATTAATAAAGATTTGTTCTTAAGCACATGTCCAAGGATTCAGCACGAAATGCTGAAACAGGTACAAAAAACTCATTTGCTTTATCTTGATTAGTTTTCGAGAAAATATCTGTCCAAATCTTTAGATGCGTGTTTAACTCGCTTAATTCTCTCGCTTATTATTCAATTCACTATTTTTTTTTGTACTTCAATCTTTTGCTTCATTTCTGGATTTAACCGCAACTCAGATTACATCACATTTACTGTAGCGTAATTTAAGCTTAAGGTATGCTACTATCCAAAAACTGGCGCTAATTGAGACGAACTCTGCATTTTTCAAAAACTGGCCGTTATTAATAAAGCTTTTTTACTTGAGCACATTTCCAATGATGCAGCTCGAATTGCTGAAACAGTTATAGAAAACGCATTTGCTTTATCTCGATTCGTTTTGGAGAAAATATCTTTCCAAAACTTCAGACGCTTGTTTAACTCATTTAACTCTCTCGCAGGTTATTTAATTCACTATTTCTTTTACTTTATCCTTTTGCTTCGTTATTGGATCTAATCGTAAATCACTGTACATCACATTTACTCTAGCGTAATTTAAGCTTAAGGTTTGCTACTATCCAAAAACTGGCGCTAATTGAGACGAACTCTGCACTTTCCAAAAACTGGACGTTATTAATAAAGCTTTTTTCTTGAGCACATTTCCAATGATGCAGCTCGAATCGCTGAAACAGTTACAGAAAACTCATTTGCTTTGTCTCGATTCGTTTGAGCACGCGTCTGAAATCTTGGAAAGATATTTTCTCGAAAACGAATCGAGATAAAACTAATCTGTTTTCTGTAACTGTTTTAACATAGCGAGCTGCATCCTTGGAAATGCGCTTAAGAAAAAACCTCTATTATTAATGGCCAGTTTTGAGATTTGAGATTGAGATTTTTTCTGGCGCGTTTCTTTATAAAAGCTCCCTTTTTGTTTGAACTGCGCGCGGGCGAAATTAAAAAGCGTTCGCGCGTGAAAATTTGATTTTTTTCCTGTTGTAATTCGCAAGAAGGGGGTTGAATTTTTGGGGGAGATTCATCCCGCTTGATCGGCGAAGGAATCACCCGGTTCGTTTAATCTGCATAACTCCCGAAGCGCAAATTATTTTTTTCACTCGCCGGTTTTTAAAGACCTAATAACCTAAATACAGGGAATTTATCTTTGAAGTGTGTATATTTAAAGGAAAACTTCTATAAACTTTTTTGCGGAAAAGCGGCAGAATTCAAAAATTATATTTGTCTTCTTAGTCGGAAAACTAAATTTTTATCTAAGGCAATATTTCTCTGGATTTTTTCAGCTTCTTCAGGGCAAGTCAAACAATTGTTTCGCAAATTTATTGCTTTCATTCACCTGAAGAAGCAATAAACTTGCCAAACAATTGTTGTGAAAATAAACTCACTTTTTTGAAAATCATAAAATTATTCAGAATTTTATGTATACAAAGTGAATATGGATTTTCAACGCCTTATAAATCAACCTTTGCATTTTTCGTAAATACTGGATTTGGATTAATCCATTTTCTTAATACAAATAAAAATAAATGAATTAGTTTAGTTTAGTTTAGTTTATTGACGGATAATCACCTACTCCAAAAAGAATGAGTAAATGTAAACAATATACAAAAAAAAAATGCAAATTGAGTTCCGCTTATGCTCCTCCATTGCGTTCGCACCCCCTCGTTTTTGAATAGGGTAAAAAAAATGGCACACCCACTTTCACACACGCATTCGCTTCCCTCAATTACGAATGAGGAGAAAGAATGAACGATGAAAAAAAAAAAATGCGGCGCGCCATTCGCACGCAATTATCGAAAACCCACCCCTCGATTGAAAAAATAATCGATATTGTTCGGATATGCCAACCCCTATTTTTTTCCAAATGGAAGAATTTGTGAAAGAAGTATGCTGAAGAAACTATTACACTTTAGCATACAGTTACTCTTCAGATTTTCTGGGTGTGGAGAAGCCGTTACTCTTCAGTATAACCGTTATTCTTCAGCACAAACCGTTACTCTTTAGATTTTCTGGATGTAGACAAAAAAAATCGTGCTGAAGCAACTCTTACTCTTCAGCACCATTACTCTTCAGCTCAAACTGATACTCTTCAGATTTTCTGGATGTGGAATAAAAAGAAAACGAATTATCCTGAAAAACCGTGACTCTTCAATATAACTGTTATTCTTCAGCACAAACTGTTATTCTTCATATTTACTAGATGTGGAGAAAAAAAAAATACGCTGAAGAAACCCTTACTCTTTAGCACCGTTACTCGTCAGCTCAAACTATCACTCTTCAGGTGGATGTGGAGAAAAAAAGAAAAATAATTATCGTGAAGAAACCGTTACTCTTCAGCATAATCGTTACTCTTCAGAGGCGTTACTCTTCAGCTCAAACCGTTACTCTTCAGATTTATTTTCTAGATGTTTAAATAATAGTTATGCCGAAGAAACCGTTACTCCTTTGCATAACCATTACTCTTTAGCACCGTTGCTTTTCAGCTCAAACCGTTGCTCTTCAGTTTTTCTGGACATGGAGAAAAAAAGATTATGCTGAAGAAACCGTTACTCTTTAGTATAATCATAACTCTACAGCACAATTACTGTCAGCACTGTTACTCTTCAGATCAAACCTCTCTTGAGATTTTATGGATTTGCTGGAAAAAAAAATTATGCTAAAGAAACCGTAACTCTTCAGCATAACCGTTACTCCTAAGCACCGTTACTCTTCAGCTTTAACCATTACTCTCCAGATTTTCTGAATTTTAAAAAGGAAAACAAATAATTATGCTGAAGAAACCGTTACTGTTTAGCATAACATTACTCTTCAGCTTAAACCGTTATGGATATGGAGAAAAATAAGAAAAATAAGTATGCCAAAGAAGCCGTTACTCTTCAGTTAAACGATAACTCTTCAATACCGTTACTCTTCAGCTCAAACCGTTGCTCTTCAGTTTAACGATAACTCTTCAATACTGTTACTTATCAGCTCAAACCGTTTCTCTTCAGATTTTCTCTACGTAAAGAAAGAAAAGAGTTATGCTGAAGAAACTATTACGCTTTAGCATAACCGTTACTATTCAGCTTAAACCGTTGCTCTTTAGATTTTCTGGACGTGGAGAAAGAATAGAATTATTCTGAAGAAACCTTTATTCTTCAGCATAACCCTTACTCCTCAGCATCGTTACTCTTTAGCGCAAACCGTTGCTCTTTAAACTTTCCGAATGTGGAGGTAAGAAAAGAAATATTATTATGCTGAAGAAACCGTTACTCTTCAGCATAACTGTTACTCTTCAGCACAGTTACTCTTCAGCTCAAACCATTACTCTTCAGCACAGTTACTCTTCAGTTCAAACCGTTACTCTTCAGCACAGTTACTCTTCAGCTCAAACCGTTACTCTTTAGATTTTCTCGGTGTGGAGAAATAGAATAGAGTTGCGCTGAAGAAACCGTTGGTCTTTAGCACCGCACAAAGCTCAAACCGTTATTTTTCATCTTTTTTGGATGTGGAAAAAAACTTAATATAAGAGAACTCCGAAGAATGAATTTCTGTCTTTAAGTAGTAATAATCCTAGGGTTCATATTTAATAAAACATCTTGTTCTCAATTTCACATTCCTTGCATTTCCACCCTCTCAATTCATTACACTTCTACACCCTTAATTAACATAATTTCACCCCTTACGACAGTCTGAATTTTTTTGTTTGTTCTATCCATAACAAGTAACAATTATAGTTAGTATAGACGGTAAATTAAATGAGAAATGCTGTAACATAAACGAGAAACGCTGTTTTAAAAAAAATGAGCTTTTGATCCAATTTTTAACCCTTTAACTACCCTACACGGGGTGGATTTTTATTTTATGACATCTATTTTCGCTTTATTCGTAACAATAATTCGATAAAACGCATTGTACTACAAAAATAGAGCGATTTGACTCAATTTTCATATCCTAAACTACCCTTATCCCACCCCTATTTATTGTTTATACTTCCAAATCTTTGTTCGCTCTATTCGTAATCATAATCCTAAAGTGGTTGGCCTTTTAAACAAATAGCAATCATATTTGTTTCTTGTAGGTAGTAAATTTGATGAAACGCTTTATTCTAAAAAAAAGTGAGCGATTTGATTCAATTTTCAACCCCTTAACTACGCTTATCCCACCCCTTTTTGTATTTTGCAATATTTTTTCACTCTAATTGTAATAATAATTCTAACAACGGCAAACCGCTTTGTACTATCAAAAAAACAGAGCGATTTGATTCAATTTTTATAACCTTAACTACCCTTACTTATCTTGAGAAATCATCTTTCACGTGGTGAAACATATTTAACTATTATTTAATAAAGAAAACACTTGGTTAAATTTCACTAATATTTTGGTTTTTTATTCCAACTGGTTCCGACTTTGAGAATGACTCAAAGTCAAAACTAGTGGGAATAAAAAAAAATATATTAGGGTTTTCTTTATTAAATCATACCCTTATATTACCCCTATTTATTATTCATACTTGCAAATTAATTTCGCTCTATTCGTAACTATAATTCTAAAAGGCCTTTCAAACACACTGCAATCATATTTTTTTTCCTATAGGCGCTAATTTAATGAAACGCTTGGTTCTAAAAAAATCAAGCGAATTGATTTAATTTCAACCTCTTAGCTATCCTTATCCCACCCCTTTTTGTGTTATGAAACCTTTTTTCACTCTATTCGTTCAGATAATTCCCATAGTTATGAAACAAACGCTTAGTACCTACTACAAAAAATTAAGGAGATTTATTCGTATAATTATCACAGTAATAAACTGCTTTGTACTAAAAAAAATTGAGCGATTCGACTCAATTTTCATCCCTTATCCCAGCCCTTTTTATACTATCAAATCTTTTTTCGCTCTATTCGTAACAATAATCCTAAAGGGGTTGGCCTCTCCAACACATTGCAATTACACTTTTTTTCCCCATTCGCGACAATTATCGAGAAACCAACCCCCATTATCCTTCAACCCCCGTTTTTAACAATCCCTCCCGATAACCACCCCCCCGCCGCGCGGCCGCAATTTTTCCCTAATGACATACAATTACGGCCTGCCGTGATTGGGGCATTCGCATGACACGCTGAAAAATCGTGAAATCGTGCACCCCTCGCGAGGCGCGCGCGCGGGGGGGTTGAGTTATTACCTCACGACCCCCGTGCGTTCCGATAAAGCTCGGTAAAAACGCAAAAACAAATAAAAACAGATGAAAGATGCAGATAAGCTGGCGCGGGGGTGGCGGATCCACGCACGGCACTGTTTGCGAGGTAGAGGGTGGGTTTTATCCACCCAGTGAGCCCCCCGTGCTTCTTTTTTACACGCATTCGGTACCGTTTCGTACCATTTAGTCGTGATAAGTGGCGGCTCGATTCTGAGGGTTTATATATGGAATGGCGGGGAAGGGGGGTGGGTTTTTACACCCCCTCAGCCCGCGCGCGCTCATTCAACTTTTGCGTCTTGCGGGCTCGGCCACGCAATTAACCCTTCAATTTTCACCTATTTTAAAACACCTACGTTTAACTTCTCCTCTTAGGCTTATTTTCTAAAAACAACCCTTACAGATTAAATCTTCACACCCATTTAAGTGTTGTTTTTAGAAATAAGAAAGCACAAAAGTTTATTTATATTATAACATCTTATTTCATAGCTAATATTTTGCTCGGTGTAAATTGTTTCTAAAGCATATTTTCTGAAAACAACCCTTACAGATTAAATCGTCACACTCATTTAAGGGTTGTTTTTAGAAATCAGAAAACACATACAAAAGTTTACTTGTATTTTAACATTTATTTCACAGCTAATGTTTTGCTCGGTGTCATTATTTCTTAAGCATATTTTCTAAAAACAACCCTTTAAGATTAATTCGTCATTAGAGAACACATACAAAAGTTTACCTTTATTTTCAGCATCTTGTTTCATAGGTAATCTCGTGTTTTTTGTTCTCTAAAGTTGGATTTTTTTTAAATTTCGACCGAAACTAATATTTTTAAAGTATAAATACGTAAATACGTTGTTGTTTATCTGAATACTGTAAAATTTATTAGAGTAAAAACACTAGAGAAATCAAGAATAAGCTAAATTTCAACCCTCCTGTAAATAGGTACTAGTATTTACAGGAGGGTTGAAAATTAGCTTATTCTTGATTTCACTAGTGTTTTTTTTTCTTAAATTACTATTAACATTTTCTTCTATGAAGTTTTTTTTACTTACCATCATGTCTCTTCAATTTTTCTCTTTTTCGTTTGTTTCTCGTTTGCTCTCTATCGCTTTGTTTTGATTTTTTCCGCCTCGCTTTTTTTCTGCTCGGGTCGGCGCGTTTTTCAGCTTTGTTAACCGGTTTTTTCTCTCGGGCGGTGCGACAGTGAGAGAAAGAGAGAGGGCGAGTGAGACCTCAAGTCATTTTATATTGTGCGGGTCAGAGCCAGAGAGTCCGGCCAACGCGCGATATAACGTTTTTCTTTTTTTTTTTCGCCGCGATTTTTTTTATTTTTATCGCGTTCCTTACACCGTAACCTTCGCATAAAAACCCGCGAGCCGGCAAACACTCTTTTACATTATCAACTTTTATAAAAAAAAAATACAAACGAAACATAGTGAACCGTATTGTATATAATAAGAAACATCCTTATTTATAGCACATTTGAGTAGAAAAACGTTAACTTTTTTAAAGTTATATTTAAATTGTACAAATACATCCTTGAATCAGACCAATAGATGGAGCCACGCGTCATTACATTCGTTAATGATTACACATTCGTTTAAATAGTCATTCAGAAAAATTGATTCATGAGATAAACATTGGGCCCGTTCATCAAAATTTTCAAGATTCAACATGTTTGGATTTGATTGTGATGTGTTGGTTTCTAATGAACGGTACTCTGGTCGGTCTATTTTGTACGATTGCAAAAATCCTAAACACATAATTAACAATCCGGTTATCAGAGAATTCCCTAACAGTTGACAGTAAACTCCCAACTGTTGTCTCTGATGAACGGGGCCATTTATTAAAGTAATAATAAGGGCCAGTTGCACCAAACACGTTGAACTGGTTCCTATTGTTCTGTCACTTTGAACTCAAGTGAGTTCAAAGTGATATTAGAACAACAGGAACTGTCATCTAGAACATGAGTTCAGAGATGAACCAGATCAACATTTCTTGGTGCAAATGAAACTAAATTGTACAAATGTATTTCAACAACTTAGATCCATTTGCACCAAGAAATGTTGAACTGGTTCATCTCTGAACTCGTGTTCAAGATGACAGTTCCTTTGTTCTAATGTCACTTTGATTGTCGCTTGATTTGATCAATACATGACGCCACGGGTATTATATTACACCCTGGACTTGGACAGTAGATGGAGCCACGCGCCATTGCATTCTTTTATGATTACACATTGGTTTAAATAGTCAGGCAGAAAAGTCGATTAATAATGTAAACAAATATTAAATTGTACAAATACACCCTTCATTTGATCAATAGATGACGCCACGGGTTATTATATTACACCCCTGTCTTAGGCAATAGATGGAGCCACGCGTCATTACATTAATTTATGATTACACATTGGTTTAAAGCAGGAGTTCTCAACCTTTTTCAGGTTGTGACCCTCTCATAACTCCACGCCCTCCTCCCTTGATTTAATTTGGGTTTTTTAGTTAGATTGAAACACCATTATAGCCTTATTTCATGTCGCCGACTCTAGGAAATCTTTCGCGCCCCCTTTGATGTCTTACTGTGCCCCCTAATACGGCGTGCCACCCCGCCCGGTTGAGAAACTCAGTTTTAAAGAGTCAGGCAGAAAAGTCGATGAAAGATGTAAAATTTATTAATGTAATGATAAAATGGTACAAATACCCCCTTGATTTGACCGCCTAATATAGCGTCAACCCCCCCTCCCCCTCCTGCCGGTTGGGACACTCTGGTTTAAAGAGACAGGCAGGAAAGTCGATGAAAGATGTGAACATTTATTAATGTAATGATACAAATTGATTTGACCAATAGATGACGCCACGGGTTAATATTACACCTTTGACTTAGGCAATAGATGGACCCACGTATCATTACATTCATTTATGATTACATATCGGTTTAAATAATCAGGCAAAAGAACGATTAATGATGTGAACATTTATAAAGTAATGATTAACCTGTAAAAATACACCCTTAATTTGACCCACAGATGGCGCCAAGGGTTATTATATTGCACCCTTGGCTTAGGCGATAGATGGAGCCACGCGCCATTAGATTTATTTATGATAACATATTAGTTTATATAGTCAGGCAGAAAAGTCGATTACTGATGTGAACATTTATTAAAGTAATGGGCCCGTTCATCAAAATATTCAACACTCAACATGTTTGGATTTGTTTGTGATCAGTGGCGGCCCTAGCAAAATTTGTAGGTGGTGCGAGATCTCATAGTGGCGCCCCACCCCCCGCGTTTCGTTTTCCGTTTTCGGCGCCCCAAATTTTTAGGTGGTACGAGATCGTTTTCCGTTTTCGGCGCCCCAAATGAAGGCGCACGGTGCGGTCGCACCGCACGCAGCGCCCTAGGGCCGCCAATATATGTGATATATGTTAATATCTAATGAACGGTGCTCCGGTAGGTCTAAACTGTACGATTACAAAATTCCCAAACACGTTGGCGATTAACAAGCCGGTCATCAAAGAATTCCTCAACAGCTGGCAACAAACTCCTAATAATAATAATAATAATAATAATAAATTGTCTTTATTCAATTGAAAGAAAATACAAAGTTAACAAAAAACAAAATACAGGCGAAGTTCAGCGATAGTTTAAAAAAAACTATCTCTGCTCTTCCACTTAACCTGTGAGGAAAAAAATATATATATATCGTTTAAGAGTGCTAAAAGAATTACAGATTTTTTTATTTCAATGTTCGTTCTAGAAATTAACTGTTTTATAACAAAAAGAAATAAAGAGAGAGAGAAAAACAATATATATTTATAATGACAATAATTAAACTAAGATTCTATGGGGAAAACTTATTACATAATATATATTTTTTCATTGCTTGTTTGAAACTAACTGTTGTCTCTGATGAACGGGCCTAATGATAAAATTGTACAAATTCATCCTTGATTTGGCCAACAGATGGCGATACGGATTACTATATTATTTATGATTACATACCAGTTTAAATAGTCTAACAGAAAAGTCGTTTGTTGATGAAATTTTCGAACCATTACTCTGTATGGTTCAATCTAATGAGAATCAGAGTGTCGGGGATGTTTTCTTCTTTTGATTTGGTACAAATATTTCTTTTTATTAGAAATTTTAGACCCGTGATTTCTATTGGCGCAAACAGAGGGGAGGCAAGGGAGATTACTTACCTTTTTCATGCTGTCAAATATAAAATCAAATCAAGTTTGCTATGAAATCTAAGCGTAAAAAAGTGATATATGTATATTGAACTTTCAATTAAATCAGTGTTTTATACGCGTGGCGCATGGAGTAAAATTTCGAGTTTAGAAAAGCCCCGTGAAAATTTGTCTCGGGTCGCTGGCGCGACCCTCGACAAATTTTCTACGCGGGGCTTTTCTAAACTCGAAATTTTACTCCATGCTTAGTCTGGGAGTGGACACCTATTTTAAAAAATAGAGCAAATCGCTGATAACTAACATTTTATAAGTTTTAAATATTTTTACGTCCGTGCCCCTAACTGAAAACAATCCTGGTGTGTCTCCTTCCAGTATTTCATTCTTGTAATTTCCAATAATTCTTTTACTCAATATTTTTTCCGCGTGTGGTTTTTCTTTTCTCGCAGTATTTCCTCTCGCCAATTCCGTGTAAATAAAATTGTTAACCAGGTAAATGCGGGCGCGTGTCTCTCGCGCTTTCAAAACCCACCCCTAAATCCCCCCGCTCTCTTTCTCCCTCTTTCTCGGCGGCGTTTCCGCTTCCGGTAATATTTTACCCCTTTAAGATACGTTAAATCTTAAATCTTTCTAAAGAGGTGATATAAAAATGTATAAATCAACAGACCCGGGGTGTAATCAGGAAAAAGGGCTGAAAAAGAGGAAATGAAAAACTGAAGAAGAGAAGAAAAAAAAAACGCAACATGCAGAAACGGGGGCTGCAAATTTCACGCTTGATTATTGTTTGCAGAAAATTAAATAATGTTATAAAAGCAGTTATAAGTTATCGATGTGTAAAGGAAATAACAATACGAAAGGAGATGGAAATATACGAACACCCCTTATTTATCAATCGCTGATTAGAAAAATATTTTTAAGCTACTGTAAATTAGATTGTTGTGTCCAATTTTGTTTAGTAAAGAAATAATACATAAAGAGAAGGAAATATTCGAACAACCCTTATTTATCAACCTCCTAATTATTAAAATATTTTTGAAATCTACGAACAACCCTTTTTTTATCAATCCCTGATTAGAAACATATTTTTTAACCAATGTAAATTAGATTGTTGTGTCCAATTTTATGTAGTAAGGAAATAATACAAAAGAAGAAGGAAATATACGAACAACCCTTCTTTATCAACCCCCTAGTTAATCAAATATTTTTGAAATCTACGAACAACCCTTATTTATCAATCCCTGATTAGAAAAATATTTTTTAACCAATGTAAATTAGATTGTTGTGTTCAGATTCATGTAGTAGGGAAATTATACAAAAAGAAAAGGAAATATACGAACAACCCTTATTTATCAACCCCTTAATTAATAAAATATTTTTAAGCTAACGCAAATTAAAATATTGTGTCCAATTTTATTTAGTAAGGAAATAATACAAAAGAAGAAGGATATATACGAACAACCCTTATTTATCAACCCCCTAATTAATCAAATATTTTTAAGCTAACGTAAATTAGATTGTTGTGTCCAGTTTTATTTAGTTACAAATTTGTTGGTGAAATTTAGCGTTCTTGTTTTTATTATAATTGTTATTTATCAGCCCTTATCCTTTATGTAATCCGGAAAATGGGCTGAAAAACTAAAGAAGAGAAATAAAAACTCAACCTGCAAAAATTGGGGGTGCAAACTTTACCTTCTATTATTGTAAACAGTAAATTTAAATAATGTTATAAAAGCAGTTTGAAGTTAGAATTATTTAAAGGAAATAACAATAGGAAAGGAGAAGGAAAATACGAGCAACCCTTAGTTATCAACCCTCTAATTATTAAAATATATTTAAGCTAAGGTAAATTAGATTGCTGAACATAAAAAATTTTGTATGCCCAGAATTTGTATCTTCAGAGATTAAAAAAAAAACGAATGGTGTATTGAATTTTACATTAAATCAGTGTTTTATACGCGTGGCGCATGAATTAAAATTTCGAGTTTAGAAAAGCCCCGTGAAAATTTGTCGAGGGTCGCTGGCGCGACCCTCGACAAATTTTCTACGCGGGGCTTTTCTAAACTCGAAATTTTACTTCATGCTTCCTCTGGGAGTGGACGACACTCGTTTGAACTTTTGAATTAGACGATTTTATAAACTATCTAAGTAAATGGTAACTATTCACTGAACACGGAAACATTTTAAACATTGCTCGAATGTTGAACATGATACTCATGATATTTTACTTTTTTTACTTCGCTTCTTTTAGACAATTACGAGACGAGTACGAGACGTGCACGATCCGAGATGAGCACGACACGAGCACGAGACGTGCACGACAAGAGACGAGCACGGCGGCGTTCAACACACTCGTGTCGTGAACGTCTCGTGCTCGTATCGTGTTCGTGTCGTGATCGTCTCGTCAAAAGTGTGGTATCTTAAGGAGAGGATATTTTTTAGCGATCTTGCACAAATTATTAACTAATGTAACCAGTATATTTTGAACTTTAGACTTAATCAATGTTTTATACGCGTGGCGCATGAAGTAAAATTTCGAGTTTAGAAAAGCCCCGTGAAAATTTGTCGAGGGTCGCTGGCGCGACCCTCGACAAATTTTCTACGCGGGGCTTTTCTAAACTCGAAATTTTACTTCATGCTTCCTCTGGGAGTGGACGACACTCGTTTGAAGTTTTGAATTAGACGATTTTATAAACTATCTAAGTAACTGGTAACTATTCACTGAACACGGAAACATTTTAAACATTGCTCGAATGTTGAACATGATACTCATGATATTTTATTTTTTTTACTTCGCTTCTTTTAGACAATTACGAGACGAGTACGAGACGTGCACGATACGAGATGAGCACGACACGAGCACGAGACGTGCACGACAAGAGACGAGCACGGCGGCGTTCAACACACTCGTGTCGTGAACGTCTCGTGCTCGTATCGTGTTCGTGTCGTGATCGTCTCGTCAAAAGTGTGGTATCTTAAGGAGAGGATATTTTTTAGCGATCTTGCACAAATTATTAACTAATGTAACCAGTATATTTTGAACTTTAGACTTAATCAATGTTTTATACGCGTGGCGCATGAAGTAAAATTTCGAGTTTAGAAAAGCCCCGTGAAAATTTGTCTCGGGTCGCTGCGCGACCCTCGACAAATTTTCTACGCGGGGCTTTTCTAAACTCGCAATTTTACTTCATGCTTAGTCTGGGAGTGGAAACCTATGTTAAAAATAAAATAAAACACTGCGAACTAACATTTAGTTAAGTTTGGAATATTTTTACGTCAGCGCCGCTTCTTTACAAATTTGTTGGTGAAATGTAGCATTCTTGTTTTTATTTCTTTCTTGTTAGTGATCAGCCCTTATATTTTATTATTCAAATCAAATCAAATCAAATCAATTATTTGTGCTATGTAGTATATATAAATCCTTTACACACGTCAGAAAATAAATCTACAATATAAAATGGCTACAAAATACAACATATTAAAATTAGGAATAAAATTACAAAACAAGTATAACACATTAAAAATCGGTAGGTATAAAGGACAATATACAATAAATAATAATAAATTAAATTGTACCGTGATGATCAAGAAAATCATTAAAATTATAGGGTACTATATTTAATTTTTACCGACAAAATTATTCAAACCCAAAATCAAACAAATACTCTTAGATAACGCATTCTACTCACTAGAAGAATTTTTGCAGAAAGTCAGTGAAGGTACATGATGTTTAGCATCCACTGGTGTATTCGATGTCCTTCTCTATTTACTTATTATTTTTCTTAATGTTTCTTTAAATTTTGTTATAACTTTATTTTATAATTTAGATATTAAACCTTTAGTAAATTAAGTTAGCTAAATATTACTCATTGATCCATTTGTGATCAGATTGTAATTATAGTAAAATACAACTAAGTGTTTTGCAAATTATAATAAAAAAAGATATTATAGTAAATATTAATGATATTTGACGTGTGTAAGACTTTATGTTGTTAGCACTAATAAAGATTTCTATTCTATTCTATTTTATTCTATGAGAAATGACTTTATATGCACCCTGTATTCTCTGGGCCGAGGATGGAACCTTGGGGAACACTATACCTAACAGGCACAAAACTTGACTCACACTCATGCATACACACTTTTTGCTTTCTGTTTCTTAGATATGATTGAATAAGATTACAGCTAGATTCGCTGAAATTGTATTTTGCGAGTTTAGCTATCAATAGATGACTAGGAACACAATCGAATGCTTTACTAAGATCTATGAATGTGGCTAAAGCGAACTGACCACCTTCAAAGCATTCAACAGTTTTATTTACAAACGTTTGAATGGCAGAGGTTGTTGAAGGATTCTTTCTAAAACCAAATTGACTAGGTGAGAACATATTGTGGATATTTAGGTATTCAGTGATTTGATTTTTTATAATTATTTCAATAATTTTGGAAAGGATAGGTAGATTATTGTTATTGATCAGCCCTTATATTTTATGGAAAAAGGTGCAAATTTCATATTCTTTACACTTTCACAATCTTAATTCTTTACACTTTTACCCCCTTAATTATATTAATTACACCCCTTACGATTTTTTTTAACAATAATCCTATATGCTGTTAATTTAATGAGAATCGAGCAATTTGATTCAATTTTCAACCCCTTAACTCTTACAGCCCTGACGGTGGCATTTGCAACCACTAAAATTTGGTAAACATGTATCTAAGATAGTAATAAATAATATGCAGTGTACAAAAAATGTGTTTGAGTACCAGAAAAATTCTAACTCTCAAAGGGTTAACTACCCCTATCCCACCCCTTTTTGTGTTGCGAAATCACTTGTCGCTCTATTCGTAACAATAATTATTTTGGGTTAACTAAAATTGGACACAGCATGGAATTCTTGTTTTTATTTTTATTGTTATCGATCAGCCCTTATATTTTATGGAAAGAGGGTAGATAAATTTAATGCAAATTTCACATTCTTTACACTTTCACAATCTTAATTCTTTACTGTTACACCCTTAATTTTCCTAATTACACCCCTTACGATTTTTGTTTAACAATAATCCCATAGGCTGTTAATTTAATGAAAATCGAGCAATTTGATTCAATTTTCAACCCCTTAACCCCCTCAGCCCTGACGGTGGCGTTTGCAACCACTAAAATTTGGTAAACAATAATCTGAGATAGTAATAAATAATATGCAGTGTACAAAAAATGTGTTTTTAAAAACACAATACATATCTGAATGCAACCCAACTTAATACTGTCTGAATGCAACCCAATATACGTGTGTATGTTGGGTTGCGTTTTTAACTAAATAAACAGTATTCTTGCGTGAAAAACCTCTGTACACTTTATAGCAATTTGATATTTATCTTTGCTTTCCTATTAGTATTAGTAATAAATAATATGCAGTGTACAAAACACTCTCAGGGGGTTGACTACCTCTATCCCACCCCTTTTTGTGTTGCAAAAACATTTGTCGCTTTATTCGTAACAATAATTCTTTTGGGTTAACTAAAATTGGACTCAGCATAGCATTCTTGTTTATTATTGTTATTGACCATCCGTTATATTTTATGGAAAGGGGGTTGATAAATAAGGGCAACTCATATTTTTGTATCTTTTTTCATTTAATTCAAATAATATTGAGCTGACAAAAATTCTGTGGTTTCGAGGAAAAACCAGTTAAGTCACTTTATTTCTTGAATAATTTTCTCACTTATCACTTGGTGAAACTTTTTTTTTTTTTCTTTTTTTTTCACTCCTGATAATGCTGTAAAACGCGAAACTAGTCGAGTAAATAGTAAAGTAAAAAATTGTGAAACAAACCAAGTGTAATTTAATTTAAACCTTCATTATCAATAAGTCACTTTTTTGGTCAAATTGAGTTAAGTACGGACCTAAATACATATTCATCTACATTTTTATTTTCTGACCTCGATACAATGTTATCTGACATAGCTCTCGCGTAATTTGGCCAAAACCTAACCAGTGAGGTCTCATTTTTGAGGAAAAACCAGTTATGTGATATTTTTTTCAGGAAAAAACAGTTATATTTCATTTAGATGCACGTTAAACTAATAACAAACATTTTACAAGTGATACATGAATTTATTGCTTTTTGTAAAATTTAATTGATATGAGATAGATATTTAGAGCTATTTTAAATATGCATTTTCACGAATAACATTTTCGTAATTTTGTATATTATGTTTAAAGTGTGCAAACTATGAGAAGCGTACGCTTATTTTCTCGGATTCAAATAGATTTGAATTTGAATTTATCCTATTTTAAGGTACTTAAAAAGTTGACTTGTAAAACTTTAATCGCAAATAACTCGAAATATCACAAAAAAAAGACTTAACTGATTTTTCCCCAAAACCACAGAATTAGTCACAACAATCTAATTTCAGTGTACCTAAATATTACTCAATTAAAAATGGGGGTTGATAAATAATACGGGTTGTTCGTATTTTTCCCTTTTCTTCTGTATTGTTATTTTTAGACTTAATTCTGAGATTGAATTAAAAGATTCGCGTTTTCCCATTGTGTTTTATATTTCGCGGTGCGGCGCGGGGGGTTTTAATTTTTGAAATGTTTGTGTTTCGGAATTAATGGAATATCCAGTGCGGGGGGTTGAGAGTCGGGGGTTGCCGTTATCGGGCCGTCCGTTTTCGACACGAACCGATTTTATTTTAATAATATTCGTGTTATCGGGCAATTTTCGAGTGGTTTTCAAATGATCATCGCCCGCCGCTGCGAAATTGCTTAGTAATTTTCATTTTCGGCGATTTTATTTCGATTCCGCACGAATTTTCGTTTCGATTATTTTACACACACACTGCGCGCCCCCGCGGTTATTTGTCCCCGATTCAATTGCTCTTTCAATTCTAAGCGTTAAAATATAAAAATAAAACAGCAGTGTTCACTAGAATGTTATAATTACGAGCAGAACTTTAATTTTGTTTATACTAGAATACTAGTATAATATCCTGTGTTTAATAAAATAAAACCTGTAGAGCAGGGGTTCTCAACCTTTTTCAGGTCGCGCTTCCCCTTATAACACCCCCCCACCCCTTATAACTGCACGCCCCTTTCTCCCTGATTAAATTTGGGTTTTTTGGTTAAATTGAAACAGTATTATAGCCTTATTTCACATCACCTACTCTTTAGAACAGTGTTTCTCAAACGAGTGGGCAGGCGCGAGGGGGGCGCCTCAATATATCAGGAGGGGTACGACAGATTTCCTAAAGAGTAGGTGAAGTGAAATAAGGCTGTAATAGTGTTTCAATCTAACTAAAAAACCCAAATTGAATAAACTCGAAATTTTACTTCATGCGCTACGCGTATAAAACAGATTTTAGGTGAAGTTCGAATATACATAAATTTGACAATATATATTTTAGTGTTTTATTCGCGTGGCGCATGAAGTAAAATTTCGAGTTTAGAAAAGCCCAAAAAATTACCAGTTGTTTTAACATAAATATTCAAAACCTAATTATTTATTATTACCACTGAACATCGTTGATAGCAGACTAAACATCTGACTTCCTGTTACTCTGGTTAAAGATGTATTTGTGTGTTTCTAAACTCCACTTCATATCAGTGTTTTGTACGCGTGGCGCATGAAGTAAAATTTCGAGTTTAGAAAAGCCCAGAAAATTTGTCTCGGGTCGCTGCGCGACCCTCGACAAATTTTCACGGGGCTTTTCTAAACTCGAAATTTTACTTCATGCTTAGTCTGGGAGTGGAAAACACTTGTTTAAAACTTTAAATTTAACTTGGCAATATCCACAATTATTGTATCAACAATTCCATGGTGTCATTATTTTTTTAAAATCACATTACTTTTTTTAATTATTTTAATTTAGAGAAACGTAACATGTTAAGTGTGAACATTAATAAATTAAAAATATTTCCCTTTACAAAAAAGTGAAATACATTTTGTCTCTAAAATAAATAGGGAAGCCAATATTTAAACACTTCAAAATTAACATGCGATTCCCTAAGTTGCGTCAGCCAAGTCAACACCCGGTATATATATTTTCACCTTAAAAATCTTGATAATAATAAAGATTTTTAAGGTGAAAATATACAGCCTTATCAATAGAATTGAATCGGCATTTGTTAAAACGGTGTAAGTCAGATTTTTTAGTTAGAAACTGAGTTTGATTTAATTATAACACTTTTTAAATGAAAAATAGTTAAGTATCGGAATTTGTCAAAAGGGCGTAATTCAGTTTTTTTTCTCTCACAATAAAAAACTTTTTAAATTTTGTATTGTGGAGGCTTCTACTTCGTTATACATGTTAATTTATTAATAAAAACCGGTTTAACTTTGTTTGTATAACACAATGTATTTATATGTGACTGCAGTTTCGGTAAATTTAGCTTACCATTATCAAACATGTGGTGATAATGGCAAGCTAAATTTGCCGAAACTGCAGTCACATTAAAATAAATTGTGTTATACAAACAAAGTTAAACCGTTTTTTATTAATAAACACTTTTTGCTTTATTTGCTGAATTTGTCAAAACTGCAGTCACATTCAATAAAAAAATGTGGATGCAGTTTCGACAAATTTAGCTTGCAATTATCAAACATGAAGTTATTTCTTTCCCTCTAACTATTTCACATTAACATCTCACTTTTTAATGCAAAAACAACCATTAGAGAAAAACCGAAAGCCCTCGATTATTTTTTTTTCTCGAACTGCCAACACGAGTTTTCGTTTGTTTTTAATTGGGGGTGGCGAGGAGAGGAGAGCGGCGAGAGGGGGCAATTAGCGGTAATTGCGGGGGCGCCTCCCCCGCCTTTTCTTTTTCGCCTCCGTCGTTTTGTTTTCTCTCGTCGGCCTTTCCGATTTTTTTTCCTCCTCTCTGGAATTAAGTGGTTATCCGAAAGAATCGGAAAAGTAAGTAAGCGAAGGGGCGGCCACTTTGCGGAGCGCTAAATTCAATTATCCGGAGATTTCGAGGATTTTAAAAGCTCGCCAATTTTAACAAATGGAACTGCAACAACGGAGAAGGAAAAAATACACGGCTGCATTATTATTAATACCGGTTTAGAAAGAGGCAAGGATAATTATAAAGTTTGAACGAAATCGCAAACGGTTTATTACACAAAAGGCAAGAATATTGCAGCAAGGAATACAAAAGTACACAGCTGCATTATTGATAAGATTATTTTATGTCAATTGTTTGGTGTTGTAGGCGTTCACTTTGTGGTACATCTTAAATACACTTGTAAATAAAACACTTTTTACTTTGTTTAACCACTGAATTTTACATTTAATTGTGTGACTAGTTTCGACTATCTAGTAGTCATTCTCAAACTAAAGTGGAGAATTTAGTGGAGAATTTAGTTTGAGAATGACTACTAGATAGTCGAAACTAGTCACACAATTAAATGTAAAATTCAGTGGTTAAACAAAGTAAAAAGTGTTTTATTTACAAGTTTATTTTATGTCCATCAACTTTAGCGTAATTCTGATTTCACATTAATATTTCTTGATTTATTAGAAAAATTAGCATTGAAAAGTTAAAGCTCAAAGCTTAAAGTGCGAAATGCAATCCAATGTATTGCATTGTATGTTGGGTTGCATGTTGAAATATTTAAAAACATGAAAGAATAAGACAGGAATGAGACAAGAAGAAGACAAGAATAAAACAATTATAAAACAAGAATAGAAAAATTTGCGGGGAAAGGTTAAAGCTCAAAGCTTAAAGTGCGAAATGCAACCCAATGTATTGAATTGTATGTTGGGTTGCAAAATGAAATATTTGAAAACATGAAAGAATAAGACAGAGATGAGACAAGAATGAGACAAGAATAAAACAATAATAAAACAAGAATGGAAACATTTGCTGGGAAAGGTTAAAGCTCAAAGCTTAAGTGCGAGTTGCAACCAAATGTATTGCATTGTATGTGGGGTTGCATATTGAAATATTTAAAAACATGAAAGAATAAGACAGGAATGAGACATGAAGAAGACAAGAATAAAACAAGAATAATAAGAAAATAGAAACATTAGCAGGGAAAGGTTATGGCTCAAAGCTTAACGTGCGAAATGCAACCCAATGTATTGCATTGTATGTTGGGTTGCATGTTGAAATATTTGAAAACATGAAAGAATAAGACAGGAACGAGACAAGAATAAAACAATAATAAAGTAATCAAACAAGAATAGAAAAATTAACAGGGAGTAGTTAAAGCTCAAAGCTTAAATCACAAAATGCAACCCAATGTGTTGTTGCATTGTATGTTGGGTTGCATATGGAAATATTTAAAAACATGAAAGAATAAGACAGGAATGAGACACGAAGAAGACAAGAATAATACAAGAATAGATAAATTAGCAGGAAAAGGTTAAAGCTCAAAGCTTAAAGTGCGAAATGCAACCCAATGTATTGCATTGTATGTGGGGTTGCATGTCGAAATCTTTAAAAACATAAAAGAATTAAACAGGAATGAGACCAGAAGAAGACAAGATTAAAACAAAAATAAAACAAGAATAGCAGCGAAAGGTTAGAGCCTAAAGTACGAAATGCAACCCAATGTATTGCATTGTATGTTGGGTTACAAGTTGAAATATTTTAAAAAATGAAAGAATAAGAAAGGAACGAGACAAGAAGAAGGCAAGAATAAATCAATAATAAAACAAAAATAGAAAATCTAGCAGGGAAAGGTTAAAGCTCAAAGCTTAAAGTGCGAAATGCAACCCAATGTATTGCATTGTATGTTGGGTTGCATAATTATAATATTTGGAAACGTGAAAGAATAAGACAGCAATGAGACAAGAAGAAGACAAGAATAAAACAATAGTAAAATAATAAAAGAAGAATAGAAAAATTAGCGGGGAATGGTTAAAGCTCAAAGCTTAAAGTACGAAATGCAACCCAATGTATTGCATTGTATGTTGGGTTGCGTGTTGAAATATTTGAACACATAAAAGAATACGACAGGAATACGACAAGAAGAAAATAAGAGTAAAACAAGAATAATACAAGAATAAAAGAATAATATTCTTGACAAGAATAAAATAAGAATAAGACAAGAATAAAACAGAAATATGACAAGAATATTGCAGCAAAAAAGATAGCAATACACATCATTCTAATTTCATAAATTATTTGGTGTATTTCGACCGATTTTTTTACATTAATATTTATTTATTTAGTAGAAAAACTAGAACGTATCTAGTACTTCGCTCCGCTGAAACTATCTGCGAGTAGCTAAAGCCCGCAGAATCGCCGCTTCACTGGAACTACCTGCGGGAACCAAGCTAAAGAACGCAGAAAGTGTGAGGGATTGTTAAAATCAAAACTAAAAAATGTTTAATGCATAGTAAATACAATAATAGCAAGAGTGGAGTGATGAGGGGGGGAAAGGAGGGTACGTAAGCCGAATGTTTGTGGTTGGAGAATCATGTGTTGTTGAGGTAGTGAGGATGCGGTGGATGGAGAAAGCAGTATGTCTATTAAAAGGACTCTGTAGCTCACTAACACTCACCCCAGCTCGCTTCGCTCGCTTACCTGCTCGTTGCGCTCGCAAAAGGCTCGCTCCGCACGCAAGCTGAATCGCGCTAAGCTTTAATTTTTCATTTTTAAAATCCCTAAAATATCGTTAAATATGCTATTCGTATTTATTTCGTTTAAAATATAATTATTTTTAAATTGAATTAATTAAAAAAAATACGTCCGGTTGAGCAGAAAAAAAACGCTTTCTATGAAAACTTCATAGGAAAAAATGAGGAATTTTTTGATACCTCTAACAAAAAAAATTTGTCCTTCCAAAAAAATCCAAGGGCAAGTTGAATCTCGCTAAGCTTTAATTTTTACACTTTTAAAATCCCTAAAATATCGTTAAATATGCTATTCGTATTTATTTCGTTTTAAATATAATTATTTTTAAATTTAATTATAAAAAAAAAATACTTCCGGTTGAGCAGAAAAAAACGCTTTCTATGAAAACTTAATAGGAAAAAATGAGGACATGTGTTTACCTCGAACAAAAAAAAATTTTTCTTCCAAAAAATCCAAGGGGTACGTAACCCTTGATTCGAAATTTAACATTGAAACCCGCATAAGTCTGTCCTTTTCCCACTCATGGCTTTTGATAGCCAGCCCATTAAAAATATTCCTAAATTGCTAAAAATTAAAAAACACTTATTGCTCCGGTTCTGCTCGAGCTAGTTCTAATTTCATAAATTATTTGGTGTATTTCGACCGGCTTTTTACATTTATATTTATTTATTTAGTAGAAAAATTAGCAGAGAAAAAGCTAAAGATCAAAAGGTGCCAAATGCAACCCAATGTATTGCACTGTATGTTGGGTTGCGTATTGAAATATTTGTAAAAATGCAAGAATAAGACAGGAATCAGACCAGAATAAGACAAAAAACTTTTAATAACTGAGGCTGTTACTTGGTGAAAGTCCATATCAACACTTTTAGTAAATAACACACTTGGCTAAGGTTTCACTGTTTATTAGTTGACACTGCAACAGTTGCTTCGCCACACAGTGGCTTCATCAGGCAAATGATCCTGAAGATGATCATCGTTCATCTGCTTGATGAAGCCACTGTGTGGCAAAACAATTGTTGTAGTGTCAACTAATAAACAGTGAAAACTTCACCAAGTGTGTTATTTACTAAAAGTGTCAAGAATAAAACAATGAGAAGATAAGAATAAAACAATGAGAAGACAAGAATAAGACAAGAATTAAACCAGAATAGCACAAGAATAAGACAAGAATTAAATAATAAACAAACCAATAAATAAAGAATAAAACAATGAGAACATAAGAATAAAACAAGAATAAGACAAAAATAAAACTAGAATAACACAAGAATAAGAAATAATAAAATAATAAACAAACCAATAAATAAAGAATAAAACAATGAGAACATAAGAATGAAACAAGAATATGACAAGAATAAAACTAGAATAACACAAGAATAAGAAAGAATAAAATAATAAACAAACCAATAAATAAAGAATAAAACAATGAGAACATAAGAATAAAACAAGAATATGACAAGAATAAAACTAGAATAACACAAGAATAAGAAAGAATAAAATAATAAACAAACCAATAAATAAAGAATAAAACAATGAGAACATAAGAATGAAACAAGAATATGACAAGAATAAAATTAGAATAACACAAGAATAAGAAACAATAAAATAATAAACAAACCAATAAATAAAGAATAAAACAATGAGAACATAAGAATGAAACAAGAATATGACAAGAATAAAACTAGAATAACACAAGAATAAGAAAGAATAAAATAATAAACAAACCAATAAATAAAGAATAAAACAATGAGAACATAAGAATAAACAAGAATAAGACAAAAACAAAACTAGAATAACACAAGAATAAGAAATAATAAAATATTAAACAAACCAATAAACAAAGAAATATAAGATTAAAAACGCTTCTGTGGATATCTAGTGCGGAATACTGAACTCAAATTCAATTTTTATAAGATTAATGTCTAGCTATTTGGTTGCAGGCTGATTTCAATGTATGAGTAAGTTGAATTTCTGATGGGAAAAATGAGTTAATATCGCGGAATTTTTCAAATTGCGAATTCACAATATAATGTAGAAATATGTCATATTTCGGGACGTTATTAAAGCGAATTCTTCTCCCCGAGAGAGAAATTGATAAGAAAAAACAAATAACGCCCACCCTCTAATAAGCGAGAGGAACGGACTTTGGTAAATAATAACAGAAGAAAATTAAAATCGATTCACTGCGCTGTCAATCAAGAGTTTAACTTTCGAATGCGAGAGTGAAGGAGACTTTTCAAACGCCCGTGTGGAATTTAATTAGGGAAAAATTCTATGTAATATTAAGTTAAAAATGCAACCAAATATACACGCGTGTGTATTGGGTTGCGTTCGGATGTTTGTTGTGTTTTTTTTAAGGGTTCAGTTTGATTTTAAACAAGTGTTTTCCACTCCCAGACTAAGCATGAAGTAAAATTTTGAGTTTAGAAAAGCCTGAAAATTTGGTTTGGTCGCGTAGCGCGAAGCGCGGAGCGGCCAAACCAAATTTTCAGGCTTTTCTAAACTCAAAATTTTACTTCATGCGCCACGCGTATAAAACGCTGGTTTTAATTAAAGATCACAATATACGTCTGTTGCATGCTGCTTTAGTCGGAAAACACTCGTTTAATGCATTAAATTGAGCTCATTTAAACACAACGAATATTTGAATGCCAGAAAATCGACTGGCTATAATGCGTACAGAGTTTTTTTACGCAAAATACTGTTCATTAAGTTGAAAATGCAGCCCAACATACACACGTAATATACGTGTGTATGTTGGGTTGCATTTTTAACCTAATAAACAGTATTTTGCGTAAAAAGCTCTTGTACGCATTATAGCCAGTCGATTTTGCGTAAAAAGCTCAGTTTTTTGTTGATTAATGTTGACGCAAATGTTGTGTTTTTTGAGCTTATGTATTTTTCTACATACATAAGCTCAAAAAAACACAATATTTCCGTCAACATTAATCAACAAAAAAAAATCCGCACAATCATCATTTCATCCCCTATTAAACGACAATTTGTACTTCATCCCTTACACAACTACTACATTTTTTTTTGTTTCACTCCGCGATCAACCCTCCCCGCGTATTAAAACGATCAAAAGGGGAAGATTTTTTTCTATCCAGCTCGTATTATTAAATACTTTCATTATTGTGTGTGTGTGTTCAACTTATTAGTTTCGGGCCGAGCTATGAATTTCTATGGCGGCCCAGCAAAAAAGAAAAAAGTTGAGGAGTGAAAAAAAAATCGGTTAAATAAACACGGTGTTACGGGGTGACTCTTGAAAAAAATAAAAACGAAAGGCCCGGGGGCGCGCTTAATTAAATCCGCCGCTCGACAAAAGGGATTGAAGAGAGAAAAAAGCGGAATAATAAGGTTTGAAAAAATTGTATTAAATATTAATTAGGCGGTGTGAATTTCGCACGATCATGATTTTATTTATAAATGCGCGTGTGTGAAAAATGTATACACATACATTGGGGATGAAAAAAATGGAAGGGCGAAAAATAGGTTTGTGTGATTTATTTTAAGGGATGAACAAAAATCCGAAAGAAGAACACAAATAGGGGATGAAACATGAAAGTGACAGAAAACAGTTTGTGCGATGAATTTTAAGGGATGAAAAGAATATTAGAAGAAAGTCACATATTGGGGACGAACAATGAAAAGTAAAGTAAAAAGTTAGAGTCATGTATTTTAAGTGTTGATAAGACAATCGGGAGAAAAACACGCTTAAGGGATGAAACATGAAAGTAAATGAAAAAAAGTTTGTGCGATGAGTTTAAAGGGATGAAACGAATATTAGAGAAAACCGCATATTCTGGATAAAAAATGTAAAGTAGAGAAACAAGTTTAAATGGTGAATTTTAAGAGATAAAAAGATAAAAAGAAAATCGGAAGAAAGACACGAAACAAAAGTGGCAGAAACAGTTTATGCGATGAATTTTAAGGGATGAAAAGAATATTAAAACCACCAAGTAGGTACATTAGGGATAATAAAAAGGAAAGTAAAAAAAAATAGAAGTAGGAAATGAAACATGAAAGTAAAAGAAAACAGTTTGTGCGATGAATTTTAAGGGATGAAAAGAATATTAAAGGAAAACCATACATTGGGGATAAAACAAGGAAGGTCCCCCAATGTATGGGGGATGAAGAAAAAGAAAGTAAAAAAAATACAAGTAGGAAATGAAACGTGAAAGTGAAAGAAAACAGTTTGTGCGATGAATTTTAAGGGATGAAAAGAATATTAAGAGAAAACCATACATTGGGGATGAAAAAAAAGAAAGTAAAAAAGATACAAGTAGGAAATTAAACGTGATAGTCAAAGAAAACAGTTTGTGCGATGAATTTTAAGGGATGAAAAGAATATTATAAGAAAACCATACATTGGGGATGAAAAAAAAGAAAGTAAACAAAATACAAGTAGGAAATGAAACGTGAAAGTCAAAGAAGACAGTTTGTGCGATGAATTTTAAGAGATGAAAAGAATATTAAAACAAAGTAGGAACTGAAACGTGAAAGTGAAAGAAAACAGTTTGTGCAATAAATTTTAAGGGATGAAAAGAATATTAAGAGAAAACCATACATTAGGGATAAAAAAAAGAAAGTAAAAAAATACAAGTAGGAAATGAAACGTGAAAGTCAAAGATAACAGTTTGTGCGATGAATTTTAAGGGATGAAAAGAATATTAAATGAAAACCATACATTGGGGATAAAACAAGGAAAGTAAAAAAAATATAAGTAGGAACTGATACGTGAAAGTGAAAGAAAACAGTTTGTGCGATAAATTTTAAGGGATGAAAAGAATATTAATAGAAAACCATACATTGGGGATAAAAAAAAGGAATTAAAAAAAAATACAAGTAGGAAATTAAACGTGAAAGTCTAAGAAAACAGTTTGTGCGATGAATTTTAAGAGATGAAAAGAATATTAAAACAAAACCATACATTGGGGATAAAAAAAAGGAAAGTAAAAAAATATAAGTAGGAACTGAAACGTGAAAGTGAAAGAAAACAGTTTGTGCGATGAAATTTAAGGGATGAAAAAAATATTAAGAGAAAACCATACATTGGGGATGAAAAAAAAAGTAAAAAAAATACAAGTAAGAAATGAAACGTGAAATTCAAAGATAACAGTTTGTGCGATGAATTTTAATGGATGAAAAGAATATTAAAAGAAAACCATACATTGGGGATAAAACAAGGAAAGTAAAAAAAAATATAAGTAGGAACTGAAACGTGAAAGTGAAAGAAAACAGTTTCTGCGATAAATTTTAAGGGATGAAAAGAATATTAATAGAAAACCATACATTGGGGATGAAACAAAAAAGAAAGTAAAAAAAAATACAAGCAGGAAATGAAACGTGAAAGTCAAAGAAAACAGTTTGTGCAATGAATTTTAAGGGATGAAAAGAATATTAAAAGAAAACCATACATTGGGGATGAAAAAAAAAGAAAGTAAAAAAAATACAAGTAGGAAATGAAACGTGAATGTCAAAGAATACAGTTTGTGCGATAAATTTTAAGGGATGAAAAGAATATTAGAAGAATGTCTCATATTGTTGATGAACAATGAAAAGTAAAGTAAAAAGTTGGTCGTGCATTTTAAGGGTTCAATTCTGAATAAAAAATGGAAAGTAGAGAAACAAGTACGGGTGATGTATTTTAAGGGATAAAAAAAATCGGAAGAAAAACACAAATAGGGGACAGAAACAGTTTATGCCAGTGATGGGGAAACTACGGCCCGCGGAAAGGTTTAATCCGGCCCGTTTAAGAGTGCCGTCGTGAGAATGTTTGAACGCGTTCTTACTTCGTAATGTGACGACCCGCATAAAAACTACCTACCTACGATTAAGCATTATTCTTTGGCCCGCTACGATTATCTGGTTATTACAAATGGCCCGTCTTAAAAAAGTTTCCCCACCACTGGTTTATGCGATGAATTTTAAGAGATGATAAGAATATTAGAAGAAAACCATACCTTGGGGATGAAGTATGGAAAGTAGAATATATATATTTTTCAAATGTTCCTTCTGTTAAAACCAAAAAACAATTGATGTTGTTTCTATTGTTTGAATAGCAGCTAGATTTTTTTGAAACTATACCTTTTCAAGTTTAAGTTGGCACTAAACAAATTCAAGTTGGCAATAATTAAGATCAAGTTGTCACTAATCAAATGCAATTTCGATGTGATTAGTGACAACTTGATTTTGATTAGTGCCAACTTAAATTTGTTTCGTGCCAACTTCAACTTCAAAGGAGAATCATTCTAGGGTTGTTTACAATTTTTAATTTTAGCGGCGGAAACATTTAAAAAAATATATTCTTACTGGGTAAGTTTACATAAAAATAGGGTGAGTTTAAGTGATAAAAACAATACAATTGCCTAATGTTATCTTGAACAAGTTTCTCATCTTTCACGTGTTGAAACATATTTAACTATGATTTAATAAAGAAAAAATCGTTTAACCAGACATATACCACTATTTTCCATACCATTTCACAAATCTAACTATGGCATTAATAGTCCACTCTCTCGCTTTATGCGCAAGTCAAACAAACTGTCGCTAAATCCAAACTTTCATCTTTTTAGTAAGTCTCTCTGTAAATTCGTATCCGGTCTCAAACGTATTCAGGTTTGTTGTTGTATGTAACTTGCCACATCCATATATGTATATACAGGGTGGAAACCTTAACTGGAATAAATTCGGTATTTATGAAATGAGAAGTTCCAGAAAAAAATCCTCGGACAGGTCGATTTTTGTTCTTTATTGCGCACTTTTTAACGTCTTCAAAACAAGTATGACGTCAGTAGCTTTTCACGTATGACGTCATAGGCAATTTTTTTAAATGGAAACATTTTTTTTTATTCTACCAAATTTGTATCCCCTGAAATTCTCTTTACGATCATGTAAAAATATATTGTTTTTTTTTTATTTTTTTTTATTTCAAAAATTAAACAAAAATGGAGGATCTGAAGGAACGTATCAGGCATGAAATGAGAAATATTTCACCGCAAATGTTTCAAAATGTAAGGGATGGGTTTTATAACCGATT
The DNA here is from genome assembly GCA_932526585.2 of Philonthus cognatus. Lineage (NCBI taxonomy): Eukaryota > Metazoa > Arthropoda > Insecta > Coleoptera > Staphylinidae > Philonthus > Philonthus cognatus. The sequence goes on from OW052251.1 coordinate 3,055,069, forward strand.
GGATATTTGCCAAGAGAAAAACATTTTGAACATTTGTTACATTAAATTAATTTATTAAAAAAAAATAATTTAATTTTTAAAATGAAAAAATAAAAAAACAAAATATTTTTAGATAGTCGTAAAGAGAATGAAAAGGGCTACAAATTTAGTAAAATAAGAAAAAATTGTTTACATTTAAAAAAATTGCCTATGACGTCATACCTAAAAGGCTAGTGACGTCATACTTGATTTGAACACGCTAAAAAGTGCGCAATAAAGAACAAAAATCGATCTGTTCGAGATTTTTTTTCTGGAACTTCTCGTTTCATAAATACCGAATTTATTCCAGTTAAGGTTTCCACCTTGTATATAACATGTATGATCTACATTTTGTAATAGCTTTAAGTATTTTGTATATTTAAACGTATAAAACTGGATTTTTTCCGTAAATTAATTAAAAAAAAAACACTTGGTTAAATTTTACTAATATTAGTGAAATTTAACCAATTGTTTTCTTTATTAAATCATTGCCTAATGTTGCTTCTATTGTTTAAATAGCACCTAGAATTTTTGTGGATCTCATTTGAAAGGAGAATCAGTCATCGCTTTTTCGATGCGAATTTAAATCAACGCCGACAACCAGAAATATCTCTCGGTTTTTCAGTAAACAAAGAGTGAGTGTATTTTCGCGGTTTGGCCGTGGTTTTTATTTTTGGCAAAGGCATTTTTTAGGTCGCGCAGCAGATAAAATAAACGACAATTACGCTTTTTTTATTTTTTGGCAAGGACACACGGATTTACAAGAAAGATAACAAAATAAAACGATTGCTGGATTGCGCCACAAATTAATTAAAACTAACAATTAATTAGTTTCTTTAGTACAGCACATTTTGACTACAAATCATTAATAATCTAATAGGAAAGAAAAGATATACATCAAATAGCTATAAAGTGTACAGAGGTTTCACGCAATTAATTAGTTCTTTTAGTACAGCACATTTTGACTACAAATTATTAATAATCTAATAGGAAAGAAACGATAATCATGAAATAGGTTTAAAGTGTACAGAGGTTTGTTTTCATGCAATTAATTAGTTCTTTTAGTACAGCACATTTTCACTGCCAATTATTAATAATCTAATAAGAGAGAAAAGATACACATCAATGCAACATTTTATTGTTTAGGCATATCATTTATTTTGTTTATTATTATTTGTTAAGTATCATATTATTCTACTATATTATTGTACATATTGCCTTGTAATTAGGATTATTCCTGTTGGGTAATAAATAAATATTATTATTATTATTATTATTATTATTATCAAATAGCTATAAAGTGTACAGAGGTTTGTTTTTGCGCAATTAATTAGTTCTTTTAGTACAGCACATTTTGACTACAAATTATTAATAATCTAATAGGAAATAAAAGATAAACATCAAATAGGTTTAAAGTGTACAGAGGTTTGTTTTCACGCAATTAATTAGTGCTTTTAGTACAGCACATTTTGACCACCAATTATTAATAATCTAATAGGAAAGAAAAGATAAACATCGAAAAGCTAGAAGGTGTACAGAGGTTTGTTTTCACGCAAGAATGCGGTTTATTAAGTTAAAAACGCAACCCAGCATACACACGTATATTAAGTTGCATTCTGGTATTATTAAGTTGCATTTGTATATTGGGTTGCATTCGTATATTGGGTTGCTTTTGACTACAAATTATTAATAATCTAATAGGAAAGAAAAGATAAACATCAAATAGGTTTGAAGTGCCAATTATTAATAATCTAATAAGAGAGAAAAGATACACATCAAATAGCTATAAAGTGTACAGAGGTTTGTTTTTGCGCAATTAATTAGTTCTTTTAGTACAGCACATTTTGACCACCAATTATTAATAATCTGATAGTAAAGAAAAGATAAACATCGAAAAGCTATAAAGTGTGCAGAGGTTTGTTTTCACGCAAGAATGCGGTTTATTAAGTTAAAAACGCAACCCAACATACACACGTATATTAAGTTGCATTCTGGTATTATTAAGTTGCATTTGTATATTGGGTTGCATTCGTATATTGGGTTGCATTCGTATATTGGGTTGCATTCGTATATTAAGTTGCATTCGTATATTAGGTTGCATTCGTATATTGGGTTGCATTCAGATATGTATTGTGTTTTAAAAGAGTTCAATTTGAAGGTTTAAACGAGTGTTTTCCACTCCCAGGCTAAGCATAAAGTAAAATTTCGAGTTTAGAAAAGCCCCGCGTAGAAAATTTGTCGAGGGTCGCGCAGCGACCCGAGACAAATTTTCACGGGGCTTTTCTAAACTCGAAATTTTACTTCATGCGCCACGCGTACACAACACTGATTCCAAGTGAATTTTGTCAAAATACATCAAGAATTTCTATAGGCGCGAAACGCAACCCAATATACATTTGTTTGTGTTGTATATTCGGTTGCATTTTTAAATAATTGTTTTACTTACACCAATGAAGTTTTTAGGCTTTTTCTAAACTCGAAATTTTACTTTATGCGCCACGCGTATAAAGCACTGAACTATTGTGAAGTTAGAAAGAAACACACTGAACGCATTTTTCATGGAAAAATTCTCGATGAACACAAGTTAATCCGGAAAATTCACCAATATTATCATATTTATTGCAAATATCTAGATCATTTTATCAGGGAATTCGTTGTTTTTATATAATAGGCCAATTTAAAGCTTCGAACGAGTGTTTTCCACACCCAGATTAAGCATTAAGTAAAATTTCTAGTTTAGAAAAGCCTGAAAATTTGGTTTCGTCGCGCGATTTCGTACGAAACGCATTCGTTAGTTGTAAAATCTGCTGGATCGCACTACACGAAAATTATTCGTTTTCATTTAACGAGGGTTTCTACTCCCAGACTAAGCATGAAGTAAAATTTCAGGTTTAGAAAAGCCCCGCGTAGAAAATTTGTCGAGAGTCGCGCAGCGACCCGAGACAAATTTTCACGGGGCTTTTCTAAACTCGAAATTTTACTTCATGCGCCACGCGTATAAAACACTGATTTAAAGTAAAGGTAAAAACGCACTGAAAACCAACCCAACTTCGATATTTTTCCAAAATTGGAAGTTTTCTATCCTATCCATGCTGTAAACCTTCAGATATTCGTTGTTTTCTTGTAAAAAACTTTAATTCCCTGCAGTCCTTCGGTCTCCGCAGACCACGATTGGTCCTTCGAGCTATAGCTTTTGTAAAATGGTAATAAACTTAGTAATCTAGAGTGATTCTTCAATTTGAAACTTTTAAGAGCGAGTGTTGTCCACTCCCAGACTAAGCATGAAGTAAAATTTCGAGTTTAGAAAAGCCCCGCGTAGAAAATTTGTCGAGGGTCGCGCAGCGACCCGAGACAAATTTTCACGGGGCTTTTCTAAACTCGAAATTTTACTTCATGCGCCACGCGTATAAAACACTGACTCAAAGTTTTAAAAACACAAACATCGATTGTAATAATTGTTTGATTTAAAGCGAAGTTCAGAATTTTTTAGAATTCTACTTCATGCGCCACGCGTATAAAAAACCGATTTAAAGCAAGGTTCAAAATATATTAATCCCATTTCAATTAATGTAACAAATTTTTATATGGAATTTGCAAAAATATACTCAAAAGAATAAATCGGTGAACGTATCTAAATTAACTTTTAAATCGTAAGTTTTGTTTTTCCAATTTTTATTGAAGTCACTAAATCCTGACCACAGTCACTAAATCGTAAGTAATTAGATTAAAACAAAACTGCTTAATTTCTCAATAACGGCTGTAGTTTATAAATAATCATTCTTTCGTTATTTACATTTCAATCGAATTCATTTTTAATTGAATTGCAATTATTATCTTTAATTAACGTCTCACTTAACCCGCCGTGAAACATAGTTCATAGTTTTAATAAATATATTAAAATGTTGATGGTTAGTATGCGTTTATTTAATTACGTGTGAATTTTATTTAGTTAATTGTTTCTAACTAAACAAAATTGCAAAACGTTTAAAATACGCGCGCGGGAAAATAATGTACATAACCAATCAGTTTGTGTATTGTGTATTTTTAACATCACAATAATTCACTGTTTAACACGCGTGGCGCGTGAAGTAAAATTTCGAGTTTAGAAAAGTCTAATTTGGATTTTTTTCGTAATTTTGTTTTGTTACACAAATGAATAACTCTGTGTATACTAATTAAATACTATGGGTTTCTTTTTGTTACATATATAAATAGGAATTTAGAAGCGTATATTGGAGAATTAGAAATGCAACCCAACATACAATTCAATATAAGTATGTTGAGTTGCATTTCGAGCCACTTGGCTGTTTTGCGTAGTTTTTTTTACAATTTCTTTTGTTACACAAGAAACTCATGCTATTCAATTAGTGCACACAGAGTTATTTAACTCTGTGTGCACTAATTAAATAGCATGAGTTTCTAGTATATAGGTATTTGATTGAAATTCACTTGGGTAGTTTTACTAATAAATTGTTTTATTTTCAATTAGTTTCGGCTTAATGCCATTTTCAAGAATGAAGCATGAGTTTCTATTTGTTACATATATAAACATGAATTTAGAAGCGTATTTCGGAGTAAGAAATGCAACCCAACATACAATTAAATGTAAACAAGCGTATATTGGGTTGTATTTCTAGCCTCTTGGTTGTTTTGCGTGTTTTTTCGTAATTATTTTTTGTTACACAAATAAATAACTCTCTGTACACTAATTAAATAGCATGGGTTTCTTTTTGTTACATATATAAACATGAATATATAAACAATGGACAAATAAACGCGCAAACCCTCATTGCTCAACGGAATTAGCATACAAACGGAAAAAAAAACTTCAACAATCAGCAAATCACACGCTGAATAATTGATAAACGCCTGATATTTTATTTCCGGCTGCGCGAAATGTAAAAATGCGGTCAAACCACGACCTACCTCGAGTTAACATGACAAAATAACAGCCAATGAATGCCTTTTGTAAGAAAACGTTTAAAAAATTAGGAACTTTCAACAATTAACAGCCTTAGAAATCAAATTAGAGAAAGATTAAAATATAATCATTTATTATTAACACTGAAAATCATTTTTTACAGCCTCTCTTTTCATTAATTTAAAGTACAGTTTGAAAATTGATAAAGATTTTTGATCTTTACTTTGCATTAGTGAAAAGAGGGGCAACGAGTTCCCTGAAAAAATGATCTAGATATTTAAAATAAATATAATAATATTGGTGAATTTTCCGGATAAACTTGTGTTCATAGAGAATTTTTCCATGAAACATGCGTTCAGTGTGTTTTTTTCTAACTTCACAATAGTTCAGTGCTTTATACGCCTGCCGCATAAAATAAAATTTCGAGTTTAGAAAAGCCTGAAAATTTTTTAGTGTAAGTAAAACAATTACATAAAAATGCAACCCAATATACAACACAAACAAATGTATATTGGGTTGCGTTACGCGCCTGTTGGAATTCTTGATGTATTTTGATGAAAATCACTTGGAATCAGTGTTGTGTGCGCGTGGCGCATGAAGTAAAATTTCGAGTTTAGAAAAGCCCCGTGAAAATTTGTCTCGGGTCGCTGCGCGACCCTCGACAAATTTTCTACGCGGGGCTTTTCTAAACTCGAAATTTTACTTCATGCTTAGTCTGGGAGTGGAATCCCTCGTTAAAGGAAAGCAATTAATTTTCGTGTAGATTTGATTAAATTGCAAATTTCAACTCGATTGGACATTTCAATCAGCTAATTACTTAATCCACACAATTGAAGACTCCTTTTCCTACTCAAAACATCATTTCAACTCCAAAACCGAATTCAAATCCAGTTTCTCAACACCAACTGTGTAGATTACCCATGTACGCACATTTAGCTCGTGAAGAATCAAGTTTACGGTGTGTACATGTGTGTATGCAGTCGATATGATATGATTGTACCCTTGAAGGTTTTATTTAGTATATATCCCCACTTAAAAAATTGAGCCTTTATTCAGGGTTCCTCGTTGCACACAGGCAAGGCCGTCGCCGTCGTCGAATGCAATGCAATGCCGAAGCCCCGATGCAATCCGCGAATGCACACTACTCACTATATACAGCACACTAAAGTGCATGTGCATCTATAGAGAAAACATGTGCGTCCACTATCGCAGTCCGTCGGAATCGATTTTTTAAATAATTTAAAAACGTGCGTGCCGTGCGATTTCATTTCATTCACCCGCAACAAACTTTAACAAAGTGATTTTTCTTAAAAAAGTGACTTAAAGTGTGTTTCATCCTAACTTACTTAAGTTACTACATTAACTGGAAAGCTTCCAACTTCTTTGTGAACTGTAGATAATAACTTCTTTCTGAAATATTAGACTGACTGTGGATTATAATTTCCTTTTGCTTCCAAATTCTTTGTGAATTGTAGACAATAACTTATTTTTAAAATAATAAAGTATCTATGGATTATAACTTTCTTTTGAAGTTTTTAAGTGACTTCAAACTGTGGATAACAATTTCCCTTGGGGGAGCTTTCAAGTGACTGTGGCTAACAACTTTTTACTGAAGTTAATTGAAAAGTGACTTAAAATTGTGTATTCTAATCGTTTTTCAAAAAAGTTATCAACTTCTTACTGAAATTTCGAATTCATTAAAAAGTGAACTAAAATTGCGTATTCGAACCATTTTTCAGAAAAGTGACTAACTTCCTACTGAAGTTTTGAATTCATTTAAAAGTGACCTAAAATTGCGTATTCAAACCATTTTACAGAAAAGTGATTAATATATAAAATCCTGAATTAAGAATCCTTAGAAACGTTAAAAAGTGACTTAATTAGTTCGTGCTTAATTACTCGAGTTTCCCCTTCCTTTTTGGAAGTGACTTAAGTTTTTTTATATGGTATTAATTGATTTGTCGTGTGAGCCGGGGGGAAACATGATGGAGGCTGAGGCGAATGCGGTTAGTATTGCGGTACAGTCCGTTTTGATTTTTAAGTTTTGAAACAGTGCTGCCAACCGATAGCGTCTAATAGTACAATGGATGAATCAGAGATGCGGAATGAGAGAAGTTGTTGGGTGCAAGCGTGGCTTGATTTTTTTTTTAACTGATTGAAATAAATACAATTCAATTTGTTTGTAACAATTATTAACAATATGAAATTGTTGTTGTTGTTAACAATATAAAATTGTTTACAATATAAAATTGTTAACAATATAAAATTGTTGTTACCAATATAAAATTGTTTACAATATAAAATTGTTAACAATATAAAATTGTTGTTACCAATATAAAATTGTTTACAATATAAAATTGTTAACAATATAAAATTGTTGTTACCAATATAAAATTGGTAACAGTATGAAATTGTTTTTGTGAACAATATAAAATTAATAACATACAATTAATTTCTATAAGAAACGCATTTTTTTATGCAGCTAGATTCTTTATGACATTTGATAAAGGGGCAGATTTTTTTTGTTAATATACAGCTAGATTCATTTCTTTAGGCAGCTGATTTTTTTGTTAATATACATCTAGATTCATTATGAAATTTAACTTAAGTCACCATTCTAGACTAATTAAGCACATACCCTAATCAACAATAGGTTTTCCTAGACTACCTTAGTCCTTTATTAACTATTTCAAACCTTTCTAGATTATTTCACTCTCTTCTACATTTATTCCGCTCTGCCTTGACTATTTAGGCCCCTTCTAGAATAATTCATCCCTTTCAAACTAGCTCACCCTTATGTAGGCTATTTGAGTCATTTGTAGACTATTTCAGCCCTTTCTAGACTATCCTTACTCGATTTATCACTCTATTCTGTGCTATATTATCCTTCCCCAACTTAACGTAATTTATTTTAGCCTGGCCTAGCTACTTTATCATAGATACATTTTAGCTTTCTTTAGACTACCCTAAGCTATTCTAACTCATTCTAGGTTATTTAAGTCCAAGTCTATAATAGTTTACATTATTTTACCTTAATCTACAGCCTGGGTCTCCAAACTATCTTCTTCGCGGGCCACAAATACAATTCTACATAATAAAGTCGGCCAAGATCCGATTAATTTTAAAAAATTATAAAAAATTTAAGGAACAATTGTTAAAATATTTCAAAATATGACATTTACAAAAAAAATTACAAACAATCGCGGGCCGGATTCATGCAAGTCGCGGGCCGGATTTGGCCCGCGGGCCGTAGTTTGGAGACCACTGATCTACAGCAATCAACCCCTAGAAAATTCAGTCTTATGTAACCTATATATTTTACTTTATCATGACCTCTTGTACCTTATCAAAGTCTATTGTTTCCAATCACGCAGTTTCTACTTTATCATAGCCCAATATACCCTATTCTACTCTATCATAGCTCAATATACCCTATTCTGACGATCTACCTGAATCTATAGCAATCTACCCTAAACAATTCAATCTTATGTAACCTATTTTACTCTATCATAATCTATTGTACCCTAGTAAAGTCCATTGTACCCTGTAATGCGCATTCTAATCTATCATAACTCAATATACCCTATTCTACTCTATCATACCCCAATATACCCTTTTCTACTTTATCATAGCCCAATAAACTCTATTCTACACTACCATAGCTCAATATACCCTAGTATACTCTACCAAAACTCAATATACCCTAGTCTGATGATCTGCCTTAATCTATATCAATCTACTATAGACAAGGTCATCTTATGTAACTTATTTCACTCTATCAGGATCTATTGTACCCTATCAAAACCTATTGTAATCTATTATGCACATTCTGCTCTGCCTAATATACCCTATTCTACTCTTTTCATAGTCCAAGATACCCTATTCTACTTTTATCATAGCTCAATATATCCTATTCTACTCTATAATACTCCAATATACCCTATTCTACTCTATCATAGACCGATATACCCTATTCTACTCTACTATAGCTCAATATACTCTACTCTACAGATCTACTTTAATCCATAGCAATCTATCCTAGACAATTCAATCTTTGTAACTTCATTCTATCATAATCTGTTGTACCCTATTTAATTCCATTCTAAGCTATCATGCATATTCTACTCTACCATAGCCCAATATACCCTATTTAACTCTTATCATAGCGCAATATACTCTATTCTACTCGACCATAGCTCAAAATACCCTATGCTACTCTATCATAGCCTAATGTGCCCTATTCTACTCTACCATAGCTCAATATACCTTATAATAGCTTATTCTAATCTATCATATCATAATCTACAACAATATAGCCTGTTCTACCATTATAATAGCCTATTTTAACCTTATACTAGCAGTATTCTAATTTCATGATATTCATGCTATTCTACTATAGCCTAGCCCAATATATCTTAGTTCTACTCTTTCTTAGCCCAATATGCAATATTATAGCCTATTCTATTCTTATAATAGCCCTTTTACTCTATTATTACCCTATTCTAATTCAACCCAGTTTTGTCTAGGCACAATCTATACCATTTCTGTCTAGGCACAATCTATAGCAGTTTTGTCTAGGCACAATCTATACCAGTTCTGTCTAGACACAATTAGTCTATACCAGTTCTGTCTAGGCATAATCTAGCCTGTCCATATCTATTCTAGTATAGCATAGCCTATTCTATATCATCCTAGTCTATTCTATCCAATCCTAGCAATTTATTGAACATCATAGCATACATCCACCTTCTAATAGCCTATTCTATTCTTATAATAGCCCATTTTACTCTATTATAACCCTATTCTAATTCAAGCCAGTTCTGTCTAGGCACAATTTATACCAGTTCTGTCTAGGCACAATCTATACCAGTTCTGTCTAGACACATTATAGCCTGTCCATAGCTATTCTAGTATAGCATAGCCTAATTCTATACTATCCTAGTCTATTCTTACTAATCCTAACAATTTATAAAATATCTAAGCATACTTCCACCTTCTAATAGCTTATTGCATTTTATTCGAGCCCTGTCTAGGCTATCTCAACACAATTCAGCATGTTTATAGCTATTCCACTCTAGCATAACATACCCTAAACCGCTCTAGCTCAGTCTACCCTATTATACCTCGTTCTAGTCTATTCTACTGTAAAATGAGGTATTCTTGGGTAGGCTAAGCTAGAGCAGTTAGGATAGGCTCTGACTATAATAGCCACAGAGTGATCGCCTAGAAAGAATGTAGAGTCAACTACATTATTTCTAGGCGATTCTAACTCTATCTGCCACTCTGTGGATATTATAGCCAGAGCCTATCCTAACTGGTCTAGCTCAGCCTACCCTAGAACCCCTCATTTTACAGTATCAGCCCATTATAGCCTAACACAGCTCATGTTAGCTTATCTGTATCTATTCTAGATCACTTTAGCCTTTTCAAACCCGCTCTAGCCTTACCCTAACAGAGCTAGGATACGTTAGGATTCACTGAATTAAATTAGGGTTATACCCACCCTAAGTTAATCTAGTGCATACTGACGCGTTCCAGCTCGTTCTCAGCCTAACCTAGACCAATCTTCCCTAGGCAATCCCTATCGGCCCATTATAGCCTATCACAACTCATGTTAGCTTATCTGTATCTATTCTAGTTCACTTTAGCTTTTTCAAGCCCGCTCTAACCTAACCCTAACAGGGCTAAGATACATTAGGATGCACTGGATTAAATTAGGGTTATAACTTAATCTAGTGCATACTAGCGTATTCCAGCTCGTGCTCAGCCTTCGAGCTACGCGACCAAACCAAATTTTCAGGCTTTTCTAAACTCGAAATTTTACTTCTTGCTTACTCTGGGAGTGGTAACACTCGTTTAAAGCTCCAAATTGAACTCTTTTAAAAAAACATGCCTATTTGTACAATTGAAAGAAAAATTCCCTAAATTTTACAACTTATTAAATAATTGAAGTTAACTTTTTACATGATAGTTAAATTGTATAATAACTAATTTAAAAAAAACAATACAAATTGTTATTTAAAACTCTGTGCCTTGCCCAACAATTAAAATATAAATTTTTAATTTTGTTTTAAATAAATATTTTTCCCATAAAATATTTTGTACACATATATGACAATGCGTTTTAATAATTTACGGTGCGAATTTTTTTTCAGACGCACGACGAATGTTAAAAAGTATATCGAATTATGCATTACAAATTATTTTTAGCGTATTATTCCAAAATATTCATAATTAATAGTCTGGAAAATGTATGTTCATCACTACAAATACACTTTTCTATTTGCAGTTTTATAAATAAATACCTTGCGCGATAATTTAAAATATAAATTAAAGTAGGCTTTAAGTTTTAAATTAGATAGCTTACCATAACCTCAAATTTATTTCATTATTGAATTAGTTTTCTGGGCAACCGCACAAGAAAAAATGACGCCTACTCTAATTTATAATTTAAATGATCGCAAATGCAATGAACATTCTGAATTTTACATTAGATTGGTATTAGTGACTGTCAACACATAGTTTACCATAACCTTAAATTTATTCCATCATTGAATCAGTTTTCTAGGCAACCACACAACAACAAAAATTACATCTACTCTAATTTATAACTTAAATGATCGCAAATTTATTCCATCATTCAATTAACGTTCTGAACTTAAATTAGATTAGCATTAGTGACTGGCAACACATAGTTTAGCATAACCTCAAATTTATTCCATCATTGAATCAGTTTTCTAGGCAACCACACAACAACAAAAATTAGATCTAGTCTAATTTATAATTTAAATGATCGCAAATTTATTCCATCATTCAATTAACGTTCTGAACTTTAATTAGATTAGCATTAGTGACTGGCAACACATAGTTTAGCATAACCTCAAATTTATTCCATCATTGAATCAATTTTCTAGGCAACCGCACAACAACAAAAATTACCCCTAATCTAATTTAGAATTTGAACGATCGCAGATTTATTCCATCATTCAATTAACATTCTGAATTCAAAACTAGATTAGCACTAGTGACTGTCAACACATAGTTTACCATAACCTCAAATTTACTCCAACATTAAATTAGTTTTCTGGGCAACCGCACAACAAAATAATGACGCCTACTCTAATTTATAATTTAAATGATCGCAAATTGATTCCATCATTCAATTAACATTCTGAACTTTAAATTAAATTAGCATTAGTGAATGGCAACACATAGTTTAGCATAACCTCAAATTTATTCCATCATTGAATCAATTTTCTAGGCAACCGCACAACAACAAAAATTACCCGTAATCTAATTTATAATTTAAATGATCGCAGATTTAGTCCATCATTCAATTAACATTCTGAATTTAGAACTAGATTGGCACTAGTGACTGTCAACATATAGTTTACCATAACCTTAAATTTACTCCAAAATTAAATTAGTTTTCTGGGCAACCGCACAACAAAATAATGACGCCTACTCTAATTTATAATTTAAATGATCGAAAATTTATTCCATCATTGAATTAGCATTCTGAACTTTAAATTAAATCAGCATTAGTGAATGGCAACACATAGTTCAGCATAACCTCAAATTTATTCCATCATTGAATCAATTTTCTAGGCAACCGCACAACAACAAAAATTACCCCTAATCTAATTTATAATTTAAACGATCGCAGATTTATTCCATCATTCAATTAACATTCTGAATTTAGAACTAGATTGGCACTAGTGACTGTCAACACATAGTTTACCATAACCTCAAATTTACTCCAAAATTAAATTAGTTTTCTGGGCAACCGCACAAGAAATTAATGACGCCTACTCTAATTTATAATTTAAATGAGCAAATTTATTCCATCATTCAATTAACATTCTGAACTTTAAATTAAATTAGCATTAGTGAATGGCAACACATAGTTCAGCATAACCTCAAATTTATTTCATCATTGAATCAATTTTCTAGGCAACCGCACAACAACAAAAATTACCCCTAATCTAATTTATAATTTAAACGATCGCAGATTTATTCCATCATTCAATTAACATTCTGAATTTAGCACTAGATTGGCACTAGTGACTGTCAATACATAGTTTACCATAGCCTTAAATTTACTCCATCATTTAATTAGTGTTCTGGGCAACCGTACAATAAAATAATGACGCCTACTCTAATTTATAATTTAAATCATTTACCTACATAATTTATTTTTTATTTATTAAATGAATCAATGTAGATTCATAAAAACTTCCTGTATTTTTTTTTTTTTTTTTTTTTTTTTTTTTGGCCTTGGTATCTAGACCATTAGCCATCAATCTATTTATATTTAACATTTTAATGTATTTTAACCAATTCTAATTTAGATACATAACCATTTACTCCTGAAACAACACAAACTCATTCATACTACATCCATGGACCCGGATGGAATAATTTATTATTCATAAATTATTCCACCAGACGGGATTCGAACCCGCGACCTCTTGGTCTGTGGGCAGGGTCTCTACCCACTCGGCCACCGAGGCCCCAACTTCCTGTATTTGCTCGATTAAAAAAGAATCCAACAATTCCTTCCATTCCAATATTTTTTTTCTTGTTTTTTTAGTTTTTCTTATCTAAACAAATATTTTTAATTCCACAACATTGTCGTTATCAATGTTTGAATTCTGATTGGACAATACCATTTTTTTATAGGCATTCATTCAGGCTGTAAAACTTACGTGCGTTGTTTGTGTTCTATTTGTTGCGTGGAAAAAAATTCTAAAAAAAGCAGGAAAAATGCGAGTCGGGAATTACGTGAATTCGTTTTGATATGTTGTTACAAGTAAGTTTAACAGTTTTGCGATAAAATGTTGTTTTTTCGCGATAAAAGAGTTATTTGAAATTACCTAAGTGAATTTTCATCGCTTGTAAAATTAGGATATAAAAGGAATTTTGTTTTTGAGTATACATATCCTGATATTTATGCTGTTTGTTTAAATTTGCGTAATTTTTGAAAATTGGTTGATTTGAAGTTTCTAGCGAGGGTTTCCACTCCCAGACTAAGCATGAAGTAAAATTTCGAGTTTAGAAAAGCCCCGTGAAAATTTGTCGAGGGTCGCGCAGCGACCCGAGACAAATTTTCTGGGCTTTTCTAAACTCGAAATTTTATTTCATGCGCCACGCGTTTAAAACACTAAAATATTATGAACTCTATGTATATTTGAACCTCACTTGAAATCAGTGTTTTATACGCGTGGCGCATGAAGTAAAATTTCGAGTTTAGAAAAGCCCCGTGAAAATTTGTCTCGGGTCGCTGCGCGACCCTCGACAAATTTTCACGGGGCTTTTCTAAACTCGAAATTTTACTTCATGCTTAGCCTGGGAGTGGAAAACACTTGTTCGACAACCATTAGAACCTTTAATAATAATACTTACTCTTAAAAAAAATCAAGAACGAGACAATTAACGAAACTCATAAAAATTATAAAAATAACTGCAGTTTGTTTGTTTTTCCTTTTTCTTTGAAAAATCAGTATTGTCATTAAAGGCTTTTATAGCTGCCGAACAAGTGTTCTCCACTCCCAGACTAAGCATGAAGTAAAATTTCGAGTTTAGAAAAGCCCCGTGAAAATTTGTCGAGGGTCGCGCAGCGACCCGAGACAAATTTTCTGGGCTTTTCTAAACTCGAAATTTTACTTCATGCGCCACGCGTATAAAACGCTGATTTAAAGTGAATTTTATTAAAATACATCAAGAATTTCAATAGGCGCGAAACGCAACCCAATATACATTTGTAAGTGTTGTATATTGGGTTGCATCTTTAAATAATTGTTTTACTTACAACACCGAAATTTTCAGGCTACGCTCTACGCGACCAAACCAAACTTTTAGGCTTTTCTGAACTCAAATTTTACTTCATGCGCCACGCGTATTAACAACTGATTTTCTGTTAATTTCAAAAGCACAAACAGCAATGATTATAGGCAATCTAATACTCATTCAAGGTATTTGGGTTGCCTATAATTATAGCTTTTGACAATTGATTAAAAAAAGTGTATAGTAGTTTTAGATAAGTATACAAAATTTCGCTGGGTTGAATGTTGTTTGTTTAGATTTTCGTAATTTTTGAAAATTGGTTGATTTGAAGTTTCTAGCGAGGGTTTCCACTCCCAGACTAAGCATGAAGTAAAATTTCGAGTTTAGAAAAGCCCCGTGAAAATTTGTCGAGGGTCGCGCAGCGACCCGAGACAAATTTTCTGGGCTTTTCTAAACTCGAAATTTTACTTCATGCGCCACGCGTACAAAACACTAATTTCAAGTGAATTTCATTGAAATACATCAAGAATTTTCGCTGGGTTAAATTTTATTTAGTATTTTTTTCTGTTTTAATTAACAAACAGTACAAAACCTACACACATTAGTTTTGTATTTTTTGTTCTTTTAATTAAAACCTAAAAGAATACCAAACATAATTTATGTATTTTGCATATCTTAAGCTAATTTCTCTATCGCATGTTTGTCTATTGTATCTAGCCATCATATTTTATTCTTGCGCATTGCTTTTAAGTTTTAAATCTCCCAAATCTCTTCCAAAAAATCTCACGATAAAAATTGTTGAATTTTCTTCGAATCAAACTAATTCCATTTATATACATCCAACTTATTCGTAATGAAAATGAACCGGAAAATGAACCAGAGATATTTTAATTGGCTTCAACTTGTTTTATTTTTCGAGGTGCGTTATTATTACATTCAGAATCAATGTTGTTTCAGCGAGAGAAAGAGAGGAAGAAAAGTTATTCGATTATGAATCAGAAAAGTCGTTGAATAGAGCGGGATGGATTATTCATATGTATGTATGTGTGTGTGTTTGTGCGAGAGAACGGCCATGATGGATTATGGCCGCATATGGCGGGGTTCGCGATATAAAAGTGCACAAAAGTTGACCTGTACTACATCCATACAACAGGTTATAACTACTTTTCTTGTTCCTTATTATACACGTTAAATAAATTTCCGCTCATATCTAATATAGAATTTCTTACAGAATATTCCAAAAGGTTTTTGTTTTAGAATTTACGCAACTTTTTTCACAAAAGTGTAATTGTAAATATCCGCTAATGCAACTCGAAGGGCCAATTACTAGTCCTTTGAGTTGGTCCAAGTATTGGTCCTTCGAGTAGGTGCAACTATTGGTCCTTTGAGTAGCTACAACTATTGGTTCTTCGAGTAATATAGAAGATACAGCCAAAAGCTCACACTTGAAAAACACACCTGACTTTCGGCAGGCAAAAAGGTTTATCCCTAAACAGTTTCTCGATGATTTAATAAAGAAAACTCTTGGTTAAATTTCACTATGTGTTTTCTTTATTAAATCATAGTTAAATACCACGTGAAAGATGAGAAACTTGTTCAAGACAGTTTCTCGAGTTGATATAGAATTTCATATAGAATGGCTTGCGGTAGGCAAAAAGGTTTATCCCTAAACAGTTTCTCGAGTTGATATAGAATTCATACAGAATACAGAATATCATACAAAGTAGTTTTTTTAGAACTAACACATTTTTTTCGCAAAAGCGTAATTGTAATTATACGCTAATGCAACTCGATGGACCAATTACCAGTCCTTTGAGTTGGTCCATCTATTGGTCCTTCGAGTTGGTACAACTATTGGTCCTTCAAGTTGGTACAAGTATTGGTCCTTTGATAAGCTACAACTATTGGTTCTTCCTGTTGGCCCAACTACTAGTCCTTTGAGTAGATTAGATTAGATTAGATAATTGTTGGGGTCACCTCTTGGCCTGTACCACCCCGACCTTTGCAGATCTATTGTGGATCCCTTTTATGTTTGACGACGTGCTCGAGCTTCGCCTTTTTGATTAGCCCTATTAACCCTGACAGTGAGCCCTGGGTATGCGCTTAATTTAGTATTGCCCAGCTTTAGGTATCTAACCCTTGCTAGGGCCTCACATTTTTACCAAATGTGGAGAGAGTCTTCCTCTTCTTCCTGGCAGAATCTACATATCGTATCCTCTGCCAGACCTATTTTGCTCATGTGTTTTTTGAGCTATTAACCCTGACAGTGAGCCCTGGGTATGTGCTTAATTTAGTATTGCCCAGCTTTAGGTATCTAACCCTTGCTAGGGCCTCACATTTTTACCAAATGTGGAGAGAGTCTTCCTCTTCTTCCTGGCAGAATCTACATATCGTATCCTCTGCCAGACCTATTTTGCTCATGTGTTTTTTGAGCCTACAGTGTCCCGTCAGTAGGCGTGCTATAGCCTTAACTATTTTCCTCTCTTGGTTGAGAAGATCGGTCGGAAAAGTCGGCGATTATTTTTTGAGAAACTCTTCCGCCTGCCTCCGCCCTGGTGTGATCGTTCACCAAGTTTGAGTCTGAGTAGATATAGCTTCTGGTTCTTCGAGTTGGCCCAACTACTAGTCCCTTGAGTAGATATAACTACTTATTCTTTGAGTTGGTCCAACTACTTATCCTTTGAGTAGGTAGAACTTCTAGTCCTGGTTCGGGTTCTTTGAGGAGTGCGCATTTCTGCACTGCACGTAGGCCTCATTAGGCCATTGAGTAGTTTCAACTACTGATAGTTTGAGTTGATCAATCTACTGGTCGTTCCAATAGTTATAACTTCTTGACCTCTAAGTAGCCTTAACTACTGATCCTTCGATTTAGTCCAACTACTAATCCTTCAAGTAGATATAACTATTGGTCCTTTGAGTGAGTACAACTAGTGGTCCTTCGAGTTGCTCGAACTACTTGTCCTTTGCCTAGGAAGGGTAGTTTCGCTGGTCCTTTGAGTAGTTACAACTAATTATACTTTTAGTTGGTCCAACTATTGTTTCTTTGGGTATTTCTGCCCTGCACGTAGGCCTCATTAGGCCTTTGAGTAGTTTCAAGTCCAGGTTCTGGTTTTTTGAGAAGTGCGCATTTCTGCACTGCACTTAGGCTGGTACTGGTAGTTTGAGCTGATCAATCTACTGTTCGTTCCAGTAGTTATAACTTTTGTACATTTGAGTAGCTTCAACTACTGGTCCTTCGATTTAGTCCAACTACTAGTCCTTCGAGTAGATATAACTATTGCTCCTTTGAGTGGGTACAACTAGTGGTCCTTCAAATTATTCAAACTACTTGTCTTTCACCTAAGAACAACTACTGGTCCTTTGATAAGTTGACCCAACTATTGGTTCTTCGAGTAGATATAACTACTAGTCCTTTGAATATCAACAACTACTGCTCCTTCGAGTTGATCCAATTACTAATCCTTCGAGTAGGTAATACTGCTGGTACATCGTGTTTGTTTAACTACTGCTGCTTCAAACAGGTACAACCATTGATCCTTCGAATAGATTTAACTACTGGTTCTTCGAGTTGGTCCAACTACTGATCCCTAGTACTTCGTGCTGGGACTTCGTGTTTGTTCAACTACTTATGCTTCACGTAGGTACAGCTATTGGTCCTTTACTACTCAAAGTAGTTAGTAGTTGATCCAAGTATTGGTCTTTTGAGTAAGTGTAACTACTGGTCTTTTCTTCTTTAAGTGCCCTGTCCCCCAAAACGTTCGCAGCCAATCTCATGACTTGCGCTTTGTCCACTGCTTTTATAATTAATTATGTTGTCGTTTCGCCGTGCCACTGTTTTTAGCCAGAATATTATTCACCAGCCTGGACGCGTCTATCCTCGATTATCCTTTCGTTTTTTTTTTAACATTAATCTGCAGGCCCTCGACAATACGCTACTCTTAGCCACACGTTTAGAAAACCTACAGGAACTAGCGCCCGCAGTTGGAGAAGCAGCTAACTGCGGTCACCAGTTCGTGTAGATATTCTAAACTTGTAGCTAGGAGCACTGTTACATCCACATTATTAATAACAGTTCCGTTACTAATAATACCCTCGGTTCTTTCTTTCAAAGCTACCCAATAAAATTTTCTCAGAATGCAAATTAAAAAGCATCGGTTAGAGAACGCACCCTTGCCGGAATTCTCTCATGATGCAAACCTCCTCCGATATCTCTCTTAAATTTGTCTTCGCTACTTGCTAGTATGGAAACCTTGCTTTAGGCACAACTGTTGGTTTGAATATCAACAACAACTCGAACGACCAGCGATTGTATTTACTTGAAAGACCAACAGTTGTTCCTATTCAAAAGACCAGTTGAACGAACACAAGGTGCCAGCAATTGTGTCGTTGGACCAGTTGGTTCAGTAGGTCCAGTTGGTTCTTCGAACTGATCCAACTATCTACTTCGAAGGACTAGTAGGTTGAAGAACCAACAGTTGTACCTATTCGAAGGACCAAATGAACAAACACGAAGTACCAGCAGTTGTGTAGTTGGATCAATTCGAAGGACCAGTTGGTTCAGTAGGTCCAATATGTTCTTTGAATTGATCCATCTACACAACTGCTGGTCCTTCGAATAGGTGCAACTGTTGGTCCTTCAAGTAGATACAACTACTGGTCTTTAGAGTTGGTCCAACTACTGATCCCTGGAGTAAGTACAACTGCTGGTATTTCCTGTTTGTTTAACTACTGGTAGTTCTTCTTCTTCTTAAGGTTCTATCTTTAGTTAGCGAAGGTTGGAAACTATCATCGCAAATTCCGTCCGGTCTCTTGCGGCTCTGAATAAAGAATGGGCATTCATTCCAGTCCAGTCCCTAATATTTTTAAGCCAGGAATGCTTCTTGCTATCCACTCCACGTTTTTCCTCTATTTTTTTTTCCATTAATCATTTTACTAGAGCATATTTACTGTTTCGAAATATGTGTCCCAGACATGCTGTTTTCCTCTGCTTAGTAACCAATAGCAGTTGTCGATTTTGGTTCATACATCGCAAAACTTCCTCATGGGTGAAATGATCTACCCATGATATTCGTAGTTCCAATAGGTACAACTATTGATCCTTTAAATGGATACAACTGCTGGCCCTTTGAGTTGGTCCAACTACTGATCCTTCGAGTACGCACAACTGCTGGTACTTCATGTTTGTTCAACTATTAGTCCTTCGAATAGGTACAACTATTGATCCTTCGAGTAGATACAACTACTGGTCCTTTGAGTTGGTCCAACTACTGATCCTTCGAGTAGATACAACTACTGGTCCTTTGAGTTGGTCCAACTACTGATCCTTCGAGTAGGCACAACTGCTGCTACTTCGTGTTTGTTCAACTATTACTCCTTCGAATAGGTACAACTATTGGTCCTTCAAGTAGATACAAAACCAGTGGTCTTTCGAGTAAACAACTAATGGTCTTTTGGGTTGATCCTTTTACTGGTCTTTCCTGTTAGTCCTTCTTCGAATTTAATTCGGTTTCTCCCATTGATATTTTGATTATTCAATTTTAAATTGTATTCAAATAGAAACATGATTTTAGATAGGAAACAATTATTTTAATTCTCGCATAAATGCATACGTATAATATTTATCACGATTCTCAGGACTGTACTGTACTTTTACAACCCAGCGCTTATTTGTGGTAGGTTAGTGATCTCGGCTTATCGCCCGGCATTTTTTCCATTATCGTCATAATTCTTATTATTATTATTATTACTCTTAATAAAGAGGAGCATTTTTATCTGCGAGCACAAGCCGGCTCTTTCTCGCACCGAATAAAACCCAGCATATTCCCTCTCCTTGCAATTCCTCTAGAGACGCGACGAACGCAAAAAAAAGGTCACTTATCTCACATCACTGACAGTGGCAATGTTTATCAAAGTCTAAAAACCTGGAGCGCGGATCTCGACCCAGTTTTCACAGACTTTTCTGATTAATCGTCTCGAATTGAATTGGATTTAATCATTTATTTCGCCTATATAATTCAAGTTGGGTTGGTTGTGAAACAAGAACTGTTTACTGTACTCAGTATTTTTGTTTTAGGTATACATATCCCAATTATAGATGCTATAAATCTTTAACTAGAAGTAAAATTTCGAGTTTAGAAAGGCCTGAAAATTGGTTTAGTCGGTTCTGATAATGGAAATGAAAATGAAAAGTAGTTAATTTTATTTCTTAGTATTTGAAAACATTGGAATATTTTGTAATGGGTGTTTTCTTTGATATTTAACATCGGTTTCCACTCCCAGGGTAAGCATGAAGTAAAATTTCGAGTTTAGAAAAGCCTGAAAATTTGGTTTGGTCGCGTAGCGCGAAGCGGGGAGCGGCCAAACCAAATTTTCAGGCTTTTCTAAACTCGAAATTTTACTTCATGCGCCACGCGTATTAAACACTGATTTAAATAAAATTCAAAATATACTGCTTAAGTCTAATATCCTGTTAATAAATATAATCAATATTTATTGCGTTTAGCCAAATCTTCCAAATATTCTTATAATTATTCTTGTAAATCCTATAGATAATGGAATTTTGAAAGCACAAAGTATTTGTAAAATGTATTATTTAGAGCAGTATATTTTAAAATTCACTTGAAATCAGTGTTTTGTACGCGTGGCGCATGAAGTAAAATTTCGAGTTTAGAAAAGCCTGAAAATTTGGTTTGGTCGCTCCGCGCTTCGCGCTACGCAACCAAACCAAATTTTCAGGCTTTTCTAAACTCGAAATTTTACTTCATGCTTAACCTGGGAGTGGAAAACCGATGTTAAACATCAAATAAAGCACTCAATACAAAAGATTTCAATATCTTCAAATAGAAATAAATAAAACTAGCTACTTTTTATTTTAATTTCCATCATGAGAATTTATTTATTGAAAATTGTGTGATTTGAGTGATTAAAGTGACTCAAGTTGAGTCGGTTTGTGGAGTTGGTTGGTTGGGGCATTGAGCCGAGGAGCGCGAAAAGAGAGAAGAATGCAATTTATCCGATTCGACCTCGTCTTTAATATACGCGGACACCCACGGTCTCTGCCGCTCGCGGTTGGTATACCTGGCGCGGCTAACGTTGGCACACCTACCTTTATCTTTGTTAAATAATAAAAAATCCTTAATAAAGCTTTCTCCACTCATTATTGCCAGCTTTTATTACCGCTGACATCGCTCACAGTACATTCATAATAATTTATTTAATGCACCTAACAAATAAAAATTAGAGAGATTTTAGAAAACGGAATCAATTTATTTTTACAGACAAATTAAATTACTTTGGATCAGAATTGTATCTATTTTCAATTTATAGAAATAGTGTAAAACATTATATGAAAAACAGCAGACACCTTTAGTTCTTTCACTAAACATGCCTGCAATTAATAAACATCACTTCAATCACTATACTTAATCTCTAAACATGTATACTTTTAATCTTTACTAATTTAACTTCTTTAGGAAACTCAATCTTTAAAAAAATCTACTATTTGTCAGGTTTCAATCTTTGAAAATATCAATTATCGCCTCCGATATCAATAAATTCTCTTTCTTTGACTGCTTTCAATCTACTTAAATGTCTTAATCTCTAAACGTGTATACTTTTAATCTCTACTAATTTAACTTATTTGGGACTCTCAATCTTTAAAAAAATCTACTCTTTGCCAGCTTTCAATCTTTGAAAATATCAATTATCGCCTCCGATATCAATAAATTCCATTTCTTTGACTGCTTCCAATCTATTTAAATGTCTTAATCTCTAAACATGTATACTTTTAATCTCTACCAATTGAACTTCTTTGGGACTCTTTTTCTTTAAAAAATCTGTTTTTTGTCAGCTTTCAATCTTTAAAAATATCAATTTTTGCCTCCGATATCAATAAATTCCATTTATTTGACTGCTTTCAATCTATTTAAATGTCTTAATCTCTAAACATGTGTACTTTTGATCTCAACTAATTTAACTTCTTTGGGAACTCTCAATCTTTAAGAAATTCTTTTTGTCAGCTTTCAATCTTTAAACATATCAATTTTTGCCTCCGATATCAATAAATTCCATTTATTTGACTGCTTTCAATCTATTTAAATGTCTTAATCTCTAAACATGTGTACTTTTGATCTCAACTAATTTAACTTCTTTGGGAACTCTCAATCTTTAAGAAATTCTTTTTGTCAGCTTTCAATCTTTAAAAATATCAATTATCGCCTCCGATATCAATAAATTTCATTTCTTTGGCTGCTTTCAATCTATTTAAATGTCTTAATCTCTAAACATGTATACTTTTGATTTCTACTAATTTACCTTCTTTGGGAACTCTCAATCTTTGAGAAAATCTACTTTTTGTCAGCTTTCAATCTTTAAAAATATCAATTATCGCCTCCGATATCAATAAATTCCATTTCTTTGACTGCTTTCAATCTATTTAAATGTCTTAATCTCTAAACATGTGTACTTTTGATCTCTACTAATTTAACTTCTTTGGGAACTCTCAATCTTTAAAAAAATCTACTTTTTGTCAGCTTTCAATCTTTAAAAATATCAATTTTGGCCTCCAATATCAATAAATTTCATTTCTTTGACTGCTTTCAATCTATTTAAATGTGTTAATCTCTAAACCTGTATACTTTTAATCTCTTCTAATTTAACTTCCTTGGGACTCTCAATCTTTGAAAATATCTACTTTTTGCAGCTTTCAATCTTTAAAAATATCAATTATCGCCTCCGATGTCAATAAATTCCATTTCTTTGGCTGCTTTCAATCTATTTAAATGTCTTAATCTCTAAACATGTATACTTTTGATCTCTACTAATTTACCTTCTTTGGGAACTCTTAATCTTTAAGAAAATCTACTTTTTGTCAGCTTTCAATCTTTAAAAATATCAATTTTTGCCTCTGATATCAATAAATTCCATTTATTTGACTGCTTTCAATCTATATAAATGTCTTGTTTCAATCACTAAACATGTCTACTTTTAATCTCTAAACATGACTACTTTTAATCTCCGCAATACTTTTTGTCTACTTTCAATCTTTTAAAACGCCTTCTATTTCTATAAATCCCAGTTCTTTGTCTACTTTCAATCTATAAAAATGTCTACTTTCAATTAATAAATATGACTACTTTCAATCTAGTCATACTTATTGATTGATTGAAAATAGTTTTTGTCTACTTTTAATCTCACAAATTTAACATTGTAGTGAGCTTTCAATCTCTAAAAACAATTTACTTTTTGTTTGCTTTCAATCTGTAAAAATGTAAACTTTTGCCTCCTATTTCTATAAATCCCATTTTTTGTCTACTTTCAATTTACAAAAATGTCTACTTACAATCAGTAAACATGTCATCTTTTATTCTATAAAAATATCTACTTACAATCAGTAAACATGTCTACTTTCAATCTCTAACATCATTTTGATCTTTGTTGGTAAGTAATAAAAGATTCTTCTTCTTTCTTTTATTTTTTACTAAGCGAAAAATTGCTTGGAAAAACGTCACGTTTTACGCCCAAATCGATTCTCGCTGCTCACTTTTTTTACGGCCCGAAGAGCGCAAAAAGAGCGTCGCGAGAAACGTCGCGAATCGGTTTTATTTCCAATCGCGACCTCGTTCGCGTTTTCGCCTTTGGCTTCAGCTCAAAATCCGTGGATTTTCGAAATTCGCGCGATGACAAATGAACGTTTTGTGATCAATGAGCAGCCGATTGATATTCATCGTGATATTACGTGGGAAAAATCAATAAATTAATTAATACGTTGTACAGTGCGATCGTTTAAACTGTGATTTAGAGTAGGCGGCATTTTTTGTGCGGTTGCCCAGAATGCTAATTGAATTTGAGGTTATGGTAAACTATGTGTCAACGCTCAGTAGTGTCAATCTAATTTAAAATTCAAAGCCTACTCTAAATCATGTTTTTAACGATCGCACGGTACATCTAATTTCAATCAGTTGATTTTAGCGTTATCGCCTTTGGCTTCAGCCAAAAGACTTTCGAAATTAACGCGATGGCAAATGAACGTTTTGTTAACAATGAGCAGCAGATTTAAATCGCGCGAAAAAATATAATATTTATCTCAATTTTACCTGGGAAAAATCAATAAATTAATTAATACGTTGTACAGTGCGATCGTTTAAATTATGATTTAGAGTAGGCGGCATTTTTTTGTTCGGTTGCCCAGAATGCTAATTAAATTTGAGGTTATGGTAAAGTATGTGTTAACAGTCAGTAGTGCCAATCTAATTAAAAATTCAAAGCCTACTCTAAATCATGTTTTTAACGATCGCACGGTACATCTAATTTCAATCAGTTGATTTTAGCGTTATCGCCTTTGGCTTCAGCCAAACGATTTTCGAAATTCACGCGATGACAAATGAACGTCTTGTTATCAATGAGCAGACGATTGAAATCGCGCGAAAAAATATAATATTCATCTTGATATTACGTGGGGAAAATCAATAAATTATCAATGAGCAGCTAATCTAAATCGCGCTCAGAAAAAACTATGTTCATCTCGCTATTACGTGGGAAAAATCAATAAATTAATTAATACGCTGGATATCTAATTTCAATCAGTTCATTTTACGTTGTCGGAATTTGCAAACTGGAAAAAATGTAAATTAATCAGAGAACGACCGACGACGATAGTACCGGTATTAGCGTGTAAATCGTTGCCGAAGGAAAGGATAATCAGATCGGCACTCGTAAACATAAAACTGTTTCAATATTTAATTATCCGACGAAAGATTACGATGCGGGAATCTAATTAACAGGACACTGTCCTCTCTCAAACTACAACTCTAACCAAGAATTCTTGTATTTTGTAACGACAAAAAAACGCAACATTTAAATATGAATAGTATGCACAACAGAATGTTTTTAAGTAGACTTGAACAATAATGTAAGCAGAAATTCTCAACCAAAGTTGAAAAAACAGAAAAGGAATTGATCTGATTGCATTTAGGTTTGATACTAACGAGTGTTTTCCACTCCCAGGTGAAGCATGAAGTAAAATTTCGAGTTTAGAAAAGCCTGAAAATTTGGTTTGGTTGCGTAGCGCGAAGCGCGGAGCGACCAAACCAAATTTTCAGGCTTTTCTAAACTCGAAATTTTACTTCATGCGCCACGCGTATTAAACACTGATTTCCATTAAATTTCAAAATTCTCTGCTTAAGGGAAAATTTCCAAAAATTGAAAGGAAATTGCTCGAATTTTAAACGCGTTGAATTTGCTTAGACTGTTTAGTTATTGGTAAATGTACTAACGTAAGATTAAACTTAAGCGGTGTATTTTAAACTTCATTGAAAATCAGTGTTTTATACACGGGGCGCATGAAGTAAAATTTCGAGTTTAGAAAAGCCTGAAAATTTGGATTGGTCGCTCCGCGCTTCGCGCTACGCAACCAAACCAAATTTTCAGGCTTTTCTAAACTCGAAATTTTACTTCATGCTTAGTCTGGGAGTGGAAACACTCGTTAGAAACTTCAAATTTAGCGTTTTATAAAAACAACGAATGCCTAAACATTTAAAGAGTGTCTATCGGGCGATATGTATACTTAAAAGAAACATTAACGCTTGTGGCAGCAAAAAAGTGTAATTATCTGATAGTTAGGCCTAACATTGGTTCTTTGTACTGTTTTTGTGGAAGTTTATCATCAAACATAAATGGAAGTTCTTCTTCTTAGGGTGCCATCTTCACCAATGAATGTCGGCAACAATTTGAAAAACTTTCCACGGCTTTTTGCTGTTGTAATGAGAGACAGTCCGGTCCAGTCTCAGATGTTTTTTAACCATGAGCATCTTTGCCTTTCTTGATCCTTCGAGTATAAATGCTAAAAGTACCAATTCGATAATTTCAGTTTTTCGTTGCCATAAGGCTTCAAATGTAGTAGTTAGACTGGTCCTTTAAGTTGGGTTGGTCCTTTGAGTTAAACTTATCCTCTGAAAAGAACATTACTGGTCCTTCGAGTTGGGCTGGTCGATTGAGTTGGATTGGTCTCACGAGAAGGAAAGTGCTGGTCCTTTGAGAAGATCTGGTCCTTCAAGTTAGACTGCTCCTTTCAGAAGGAAATTAATAATCCTTTGAATTGGGCTGGTCCTTCGAGTTAGATTAATTCTTCGAGTTTAATTGGTCCTCAGAGTTGAACTGGTATTTTGAAGGGAAAAGTACTTTTCCTTTTATAGTAAACTACTGCTGAAATGTCCCAACCAGGAACTAGCAACTGAGGCTAGAAACAACCTTAGAATAGTCACAGGTTATCATTCACACTAAGGAAACATCTGCACAATATGAAACTGTTTACAGAAGACAATATGTTGACTATGCTATACATCTCACATGTACTATTTGATTGCAAAGCACTAACCACCTGGATTGGTCTTTCAAGTTGGATTGGTCCTTCGAGTTGGACTGGTCTTTCGATTGGGAAAGTATTGTTTCTTTCACAGTAAACTACTGCTGAAACGTCCCAGCTAAAAATTAGCAACTGAGGCTCTCAGACTTCTTAGAAATAACAAGAATGATAACTGGGCATCGCACCCTAAGGAAACATCTGCATAATATGAAACTGTTTACAGCAAACCCAATATGCAGATTAGGCTATAATGAGGATGAAGACGCCTGACGTGTACTATTTGAGTGCGAAGCACTAACCACCTGGAGGGAAAAAAAAACCTTGTCCAAGGGAATCCCGCTTACTTCCCGAAGGGAAAGATGATCGGGAAACTGCTGGGATTAGCTAACGAAACTTTTCGATTAACCACAGAAACGAAGGAAGTACAATAAGCCACATGGCTGCGGTGCTAGGGCAGAAATAACCCTCACTTCCATTCCTCGCCCCTACACAAAACAACTGTTCCTTCAAGTTGAACTAGTCCTTTCAGAAGGAAATTACTGGTTCTTTAAGTTGGAATGATTCTTTGAACTAGATTAGTCCTTCTAGTTAAATAAGTCCTGCGAGTTGAACTGATCTTTTGAGAAGGAAACTACTGGTCATTTGAGGACTAGTCCTTGGGCCTTCGAGTTGGACAGGTCTTTCGAATGGGAAAGAACTGGTCCTTCGAGAAGGACTGGTCCTTCAAGTTGGACTAGTCCTTTAAGTTGTATTGGTCCTCCGAGTTGGACTGGTCTTTAGAGAAGAAAAGTACTGGTCCCTCAAAAAGGACTGGTTCATGGAGTTGGATCAGTGAAAAGTTTTACAAACATTTGTTCAACTTTGATTCTAAGAATCTGCTGAATAAAATACGCTGTACTTAATTGCATAATATTTTTACACCCTCAGTTTTTTCCTCGAAGTTGTTAGGAACTACTGGTCTTTTGAGTTGGATTGGACTTTCGAGTTGAACTGGTCTTTAGAGAAGAAA
This sequence comes from Philonthus cognatus, assembly GCA_932526585.2. Taxonomy (NCBI): domain Eukaryota; kingdom Metazoa; phylum Arthropoda; class Insecta; order Coleoptera; family Staphylinidae; genus Philonthus; species Philonthus cognatus. The sequence continues at coordinate 3,083,164 of OW052251.1, forward strand.
AGTACTGGTCCCTCGAAACGGACTGGATCATCGAGTTGGACTAGTTCTTTAAATTGGACAAGTCGTTTAAGTTGGACTGCAAAAAGTTATACAAACATTTCTTTAATTTCGATTCTGAGAATCTGCTGAAAAAATGGACTAGTCGTTTAAGTTGGACTGCAAAAAGTTATACAAACATTTCTTTAATTTCGATTCTGAGAATCTGCTGAAAAAAATACGCTGTACCTAATTTTTACCTTTTACAGCACCCTCAGTTTTTCGAGTCCCTTGAACTCGCTAGGAAACTACTGGTCCTTTGAGGACTCCTTTAAGTTGGATTGGACTTTCGAGTTGGACTGGTCTTTTCGAAAAGTACTGGTCCCTCGAGAAGGACTGGTTCATCGAGTTGGACTAGTCTTTTGAATTTTACTGGTCCTTTAAGTTGTACTGAGAAAAGTTGTACAAACATTTGCTTAATTTCGATTTTGAGAATCTACTGATTAAAATACGCTGTACCTAATTGCATAATATTTTTATTTACAACACCCTCAATTTTTCGAGTCCCTCGAACTCGCTCGAAACAATATCGTACACATCGATTGTTCTATTTTAAGTAATCGTGAACTTTCCTATCGTTTGTGTGCCTCACTGTATGTGTATTGGTGTGTGTGTAAATAAAGCCAAGCCGCATGGCCTTGTCGCCGGTGTATTAACCTTTTTTTATTGTTATGATTTTGTATCGTATAAATTATAGATTACATTCTGTTCGCCGGGTGTACGAGTGAGAATGAGCGAGTAAGTCAAGTCAACCTAGGTCAGTAAACTTTTATCACTGCCTCATTTATCGGCCTCGCCGGGGCAAAAAAAAATGTATATGTGCGGCGCGCATATTTCCAACGGGACGTCACATAACGCGCATATTATACACGAATTATTAGCACACTGCAATTACCAAATTCAATTATTTCGGGTGATTACAATGAAAATAATTAAAATACACTGCTCCAAAAAATTAACACACCGCCTTACAATTTCTTCTTGTTAAGTGTTTAAGTTTAGCTTTGTGTTTCATTTTTTTGCAACTTGTTAAAATAAACACCAAGATTCAAAGTATTCTATGTTATTGCAAATACCTAAACGTGAAATACACAAAAATTGTAGTAGAAAATGTGGGTGGTGCTTTAATTTCTTGGAGCAGTGTATATTACTAATTTTAACTCAAGGTCGTACTGAGTATTACTAATTTAATCAGAACTAAACAAAAGTAAGACTAATTCTATTGGGTTTTCATAAAATTAGTAACATACACTGCTGCAAGAAATTAACGCACCACCCGCATTTTCAAAATATTGTCCAAAAATATGAGTAGTAGTTGGCCCTCCGAAATAAGAAGAACCTTGAATGATCAGCTATAACTCATATTTTTGGATAATATTTAGGAAGAAGAACCGTTATTAATTAATTTTGACTGCCAACATTGAATAATAATAATAATAATAATAATAACAGTTCTTTATTCCAATGTTAATATCACATACAAATTTTGCACATATACATCTACACGGAATAGGGTCAAATCAAGACTAATACATATTATGTTTCTCTAGAGAAATATTCATGTATATTATATGGTTCTAAATCAAGTAAGAACTCTTTAATAGATTGTTTCCAGCTCGAAAACGTATCCGATTTTTGTATGTTTGTGGGCAGACTATTGTATATTTTTATACAAACATATAGTGGATTTTTTTCAAAGAAAGTTAATCCATGATACGGAAATTTAAAGACTAGTGTTATGAGTACTTTCCAGTTTAAATTCATTAAATAAATGTTTATGCTTCCACATAAATTTCATCGCTTCCAGAATGTATACTGCGGGACAAGTTAGTATTTGATTTTGAATTACTGCTTTCAATTTTTTTTTATTAACCTTTTCGCTACGAGGAGCGTATCCATACGTTTTGCTTTTATGTGCTTCATGTACGAAGAGCGTATATTTTCAAAAGCTTGTAAATCGTGAGCGGAAAGCGTACGAAGTTTGTGTAGCTCTTTAATGCGCAGTATATACAGTTTATAATTATAAAAAAACCAAGGATAACTTTTGTTTGTTTTGTTTTTTGCATTTTTGCAAACAAAAAATGTTACAGGCAGATTGTAGCAATCAACACCAAGCGTCCAAAATATTATCCTAAAATATGAGTAGTAGTTGGTCCTTCGAAATAAGAAGAACCTCAAAGAACCAGCTATAACTCATATTATTGGATAATATTTAAGGAGAAGAACAGTTATTAATTAATTTTGACTGCCAACATGACTGATTCTGAAAATTTTGTTGATTAACCCTTTCGCTACGAGGAGCGTATCCATACGTTTTATTTTTATGTGCTTCGTGTACGAAAAGCGTATATTTTCAAAAGCCTGTAAATCGTGAGCGGAAAGCCTACGAAACTTGTGAACCTCTTCAGGGCGCAGTCCATACAGTGTATAACTATAAAAAAAACATGGCCAACTTTTGTTTGTTGTGTTTTTTTGCATTTTTGCAAAAAAAATGTTACAGGCAGATTGTAGAAATCAACATCCAGCGTCTAAAATATTATCCTAAAATATGAGTAGTTGGTCCTTCGAAATAAGATGAACCTCGAAGAACCAGCTATAACTCATATTATTGGATAATATTTTAGGAGAAGAACAGTTATTAATTAATTTTGACTGCCAACATGACTGATTATGAAAATTTTGTTGATTAACCCTTTCGCTACGAGGAGCGTATCCATACGTTTTATTTTTATGTGCTTCGTGTACGAAGAGCGTATATATTCAAAAGCTTGTAAATCGTGAGCGAAAAGCGTACAAAGTTTGTGTACCTCTTTAATGCGCAGTCCATACAGTGTATAATTATAAAAAACCATGGCCAAGTTTTTTTCTCTTCAGGGCGCAGTCCATACAGTGTATATTAATACAAAAACATGGCCAACTTTTGTTTGTTTTGTTTTTGGCATTTTTGCAAAAAAAATGTTACAGGCAGATTGTAGCAATCAACACCCAGCATCCAAAATATTATCCTAAAATATGAGTTGCAGCTGGTCCTTCGAGGTCCTTCTTATCTCGAAGGCCCAACTACTACTCTTATTTTTGGATAATATTTTAGAAGAAGAAAGACGAATAACTCGAGACAATATAAAGTAGTAGCTGGTCTTTCGAGAATTTATAGGAGCAAAATTCTCGAAGGGCCAGCTCAAAGAGCCAACTATTATTATTCATACGTGAAGGTGATTACAGTTGTAATTTATCACATTCACAAAGAAAACTTGTGGCTTAATATTGAACAGTATCGTAGTTTAGATTTGTAGAAAGACAACTTTTGTGCTCTTACTTTTGGATAACATTTTGGAAGAAGAAATATAACTCGAGACAATATATAGTAGTAGCTGTTCTTTTGAGAATTGGTAGGGGGAAATTTTTTGAAGGATCAGCTCGAACTGACTCATATTAAGTGGTACGACTACTCCTATTTGTGGATAATAGTAAGTAGGATAGAATTCACGAGAGGATTACAGATTTGAAATCTATGGTACAACTTTTCTTTCCGAAATTTTTATATTAACATTCTACTTTTATGTGCTCAATTGCAATTTATACTAAACTGTCTTAACTAAGAGATTCATATTATTGTAGTTATTTTAACCCTCTAGTGCCTAAATCCGTTTTTAGGCTAGTATCAAAAAATTCTTCTAAAAATAGTGTGAGCCAAAGCACTAATAGATTAAATAAATCTTTATTGTTTATCTTCAAATTGGGATCAAATTGTCAGAAAGAAAATTTTATAATAATATATATATAAGAATTGTTTAAACAAAAAAAAAACAAAAAAAATAAATAGAGAATATAATGTGCACATTACAAAACATAAACAAATGGGTATCGCATAAAGGTCTGCATAACATGATAAACCATTAAAAAAAAAATTAAAAAAATAAAGTAACAATGATGAGTATAAATATCACATATTAGCTTGGACAGAATTACCCTACCATTTTATTTCAAAAAAGTCTTTAAAGGAATAAATGGATTCTTCGCTCAGTACAACTTTAATTTTTGCTTTATATTTCTTGATGGGAAGATCGGTAACAACTTGAGGAAGTTTGTTGAACATTTTTATAGACAAGTACTCATAATTATTTTGTGTTTTTTGCAGTCTAACTTTTGGAGTGATTAGGTTTTCTTTTATTCTAGTATTGTGATTGTGAATACTATGATGCCTTGGAACTTTTGCTTCCTTGCGCTTGATATATAGGAGGCATTGTAAAACAAATATCGATGGAACTGTCAAGATGTTTAAAGATTTAAAATAAGTTTTGCACGACACTGTATTATTCACTTCCGCAATTATGCGATAGACAGGCATCTTTTACAGTTCGTTTAGTTTGTAAAAGATCCCCGTCTATTAGTGCTTATATGTACATGGGATTGGACTTCGAACAGGTACGTTAAGTCATACAATTTTTAGAAGATCACCATAGTTTTTAAGTAAACCCCAACTGAACCTTCTATAATTGCTTGTCGAAGAAATAAATTCGGGCATTAGAGGGTTAATTTTAACCTAAATGTTACAGGACACCTCTCGTGAGCTAGACTATTGTAGTTAGCTAGTCCTTCTAATTTTTGCTGAAGTAAATAGCTGTTGTATTTAGTTACCTTACATTTTATCGATTCACATCTTCTTTTCTAAATTTATTTGTATCTCCAAATAAGCCTTAGGGAATTTCAATTGTTTTAACAAAATAGTGAAAGGCGCGTTTCTTTTCAACAATTCCATTAAACCCATAAAATCGTTAAAAACCAAGCGTCTAACCTCAATCTTTATCTCACTCCTCTCCGCGCGCGCACCCGCGCGAAATGTTGCAATTTTCGAGCCATCCGGCTCTTTGCATAGGCGCATTTTAATTAGCGGCAATAAATTACTGGTCTCGGGCCGTTTTTATTTTTTGCGCGGGAAAATTGAACATGAGAACACAATATAATCGGTCTCCGGCCATTACCAAAGGCTAAATAACTTTGCAATAAATTCGTTATTTATTGCCGTTGAACAATTTTAATAATAGCCTAGCCGCGGACTGCTTAGATCCGATCTTGCGAAACCCGTTGCCTGCCAATAAACGAGGAGGCAGGCGCAGAGGGGAGAAAAAAGCGGCGACGGGGAAATCTGCTGGTAGGTGGCTTAGTCAACTCACTCATTAACTTTTTTCTAGTTAAAAGAAAGAAAGGTTTTCTGAAATAAAATCGTTGCAGAATTTAGAAAATGTAGGTTTGTTAGGTCCTTCTAATTGGTCCATCGGAATGAACTTATATCTGCTGGTAGGTGGCTTAGTCAACTCACTCATTAACTTTTTTCTAGTTTAAAAAATAAAGAAAGGTTTTCTGAAATAAAATCGTTGCAGAATATAGAAAATGTTGGTTTGTTAGGTCCTTCTAATTGGTCCATCGGAATGAACTTATATCTGCTGGTAGGTGGCTTAGTCAACTCACTCATTAACTTTTTTCTAGTTTAAAAAATAAAGAAAGGTTTTCTGAAATAAAATCGTTGCAGAATTTAGAAAATGTAGGTTTGTTAGGTCCTTCTAATTGGTCCTTCGAAATGAACTTATATCTGCTGGTAGGTGGCTTAGTCAACTTACTCATTAACTTTTTCCTAGTTTAAAAAAAGGAAAGGTTTTCTGGAAGAAAAATCGCTGCAGAATTTAGGAAAAGGTGGTTAGTTAGGTCCTTATAATTGGTCCTTCTAAGTGGAGTATAAAATTTCGAATAAAAAAACACCGAATTCGAGCGTTGATTACAACAAATAATTGTGGGAAAACTGCTAAATTTGCAGCAGTTGATAAAAACAAGCACTGTAAACTCTTTAATCTGGACTTAGTACTTATGTAAATTGAAAAGTTTTCTAGCTGCGATTTTTCTTTGTTATCAACTTGAAAATCAGGCTAAAAACAAGCGGATTTTTACCTAATTTTATAGATCTAAATTTACTTAGCCAGTGGAGTTTTCTAGCTTCGATTTTGCTTTGTTATCAACGTAAAAATCAGGCTAAAAACAGGCACTGCAAACTCATTTATCTGGACTTAGTACTTATCATGTAAATGTAAGAGTTTTCTAGCTGCGATTTTTCTTTGTTAGCAACGTTAAAATCAGGCTAAAAACAAACGGATTTTTACCTAATTTTATAGATCTAAATTTACTTAACCAGTGAAGTTTTCTAGCTTCGATTTTGCTTTGTTATCAACGTAAAAATTAGGCTAAAAACAAGCACTGCAAACTCATTAATCTGGACTTAGTACTTAACATGTAAATTTAAGAGTTTTCTAGCTGCGATTTTTCTTTGTTAATAACGTTAAAATCAGGCTACTAACAAGCAGATTTTTACATAATTTCATAGAACTAAGTTTACTTAGCAACCACTGCAAATTTAAGAGTTTTCTAGCTTCGATTTTTCTTTGTTATCAACGTGAAAATCATGCTAAAAACATGCACTACAAACTCTTTAATCTGGACTGGTTTAATTGCAATTGAAAGAGGCGAATGTTTTTTGTAACCTTACTTAAAATCAGCGTTTATACGCGTGGCGCATGAAGTAAATATTTCGAGTTTAGAAAAGCAAGTGAAAATTTGGATTGGTCGCTGCGCGACCAATCCAAATTTTCACTGGCTTTTCTAAACTCGAAATATTTACTTCATGCTTAGCCTGAGAGTGGAAAACACTCGTTTGAATTACATTGGAAACTTTATTCAAAGTAAGAGGTGGTATAAGTAATTTATTTACTCCCCTGAGCTATAAACCAACTTAGTTCAAACAAGGTGGAGCAACTACCCAACTTAATTCTAACCGACAACTTATTTTAACAAGGTGGGACAACTACACACCTTAATTCTAACCGAAAATTTATTCTAGGGTAGGTTATACAAAGTTGTGTGTTATTAACACACAACTTTGTATAACCCACCCTAGAATAATAAGGAGATACAAAGTTTAATACGTATTGTAGTTAGTAGTAGCAAATAAAGCGAGAGCGTCGCGATTTTTCTTTATGCCTGCCTTGTGGATGATTAAATTCTATTTTTAAAATCCTCTCGCGAGAGCAACATTTTCAAAGTTGAGATAGGTTATGGGTTGGCTGCATGTGTGTGTGTGTGTGTTTAGAGTGGGACATGCGTATAGTGGTCGCGACAGGAAACGAGTTGCGCACTGTGCACGTATGGCCGTCTAGAGGTGAACACACTTTGAAAAAGCGACTCGTTTCAAAAGCAAATAAGAAGAGAAAAAGATGGAAAAAGAGAGGAAAAATACAATCTCCATCGCGCGCGCTTATGTACCTATATATATATATATATATATATATAAGTGTATGTATATAAAAAGAAATAGTTGTTTCGCCGCGCGCGAAACGCGGAGGGCGTTAGCCAAAGATATATGGATGTAGAAAGTATAAAACGCGTTTTAGTTCTAATATCATTGGCACAACAACATGACTTCAATGCAATTCTAAGAATTAAATTCAAACTCATCTTTATAAATTCATCATTCTAACAAGAAATGCATCCACAAGTTCAGTTCAATTTTTATCTTAAACTTCTTCTCGAATCCTTATACCCTTTCAGGTGTAATCTAAATAAATAAATGTGAAGGACACTTTTTTCTCATTAATCACTTGGTAAACCATTTTTAAAAATATATTGGTGTGTAAATTACATTCTCTTATTGATAATTAAATAAAAGTCACTTGGTTTGTTTCACTACTATTTTTTATTCTCTCCGACTAGTTTCGACTTATCGTCATTCTCAAGGAGTAATACAGAATTTTTTTTTTTTCTCTAGTCGGAGAGAATAAAAAATAGTAGTGAAACAAACCAAGTGATTTTTATTTAATTATCAATATTGTAAACATGTTTCATCAAGTGATTAATGAGAACCAAATTGAAGATACATTCTCTTAGTTTTACCACTGTAAATTTTCGAGTTTTCTAGCTTCGATTTTTCTTTATTTTCAACGTAAAAGCAGGCTAAAAATAACATTAAAAACAAGCACTGCAAACTCTTCAATCTGGTTTAGTATTATTGCAATTTAAAGAGGCGAATTTTTCTGTAACCTCACTTGAAATCAGCTTTCCTACGCTTTTCTTTGTTATCAACGTGAAAATCATGCTGAAAACAAGCACTGCATACTCTTTAATCTGGACTGGTATTATTGTTTTTCTGTAACCTCACTTGAAATCATCGTTCCTACGCGCGGCGCATGAAGTAAATATTTCGAGTTTAGAAAAGCAAGTGAAAATTTGGATTGGTCGCTGCGCGACCAATCCAAATTTTCACTGGCTTTTCTAAACTCGAAATATTTACTTCATGCTTAGTATGGGAGTGGAAAACACTCGTTTGAATAACATTGAAAACTTTATTCGAAGAAAGAGATAATATGTGTAACTTATTTACTCCCCTGAGCTAAAAACGAATTTGGTTCTAACAAGGTGGGGCAACCACCCACCTTAATTCTAACCGAAAACTTATTTTATTAGAAAATAATTCTTGGGATATTTCTTACGTGACTAAGAGTATAAGTCAATTTTATTGGTTTTGGCATCCACAAGTTCAGTTTAATTTTGACCTTAATCTAAATAAATAAATGTGAAGGGCACTTTTTTCTCATTAATCACTTGGTAAACATTTTCAAAAATATATTGGTTTGTAAATTACATTCACTTAGTTTTACCACTGTAAATTTTCGAGTTTTCTAGCTTCGATTTTTCTTTGTTTTCAACGTAAAAATCAGGCTAAAAATAACCTTAAAAACAAGCTTCAACCTGGTTTAGTATTATTGCAATTTAAAGAGGCGAATATTTTTTGTAACCTCACTTGAAATCATCGTTCCTACGCGTGGCGCATGAAGTAAATATTTCGAGTTTAGAAAAGCAAGTGAAAATTTGGATTGGTCGCGCAGCGACCAATCCAAATTTTCACTGGCTTTTCTAAACTCGAAATATTTACTTCATGCTTAGTCTGGGAGTGGAAAACACTCGTTTGAATAACATTAAAAACTGTATTCGAAGAAAGAGGTAATATATGTAACTTATTTACTCCCCTGAGATAAAAACGAATTTGGTTCTAACAAGGTGGGGCAACCACTAACCTTAATTCTAACCGGAAACTTATTTTATTAGAAAATAATTCTTGGGATATATCTTACGTGACTAAGAGTATAAGTCAATTATGTTGGTTTTGGCATCCACAAGTTTAGTTCAATCTTTAACTTAATCTAAATAAATAAATGTGAAGAACACTTTTTTCTCATTAATCACTTGGTAAAACATTTTCAAAAATATATTGTTTGTAAATTACATTCACTTACTTTTGGTTCACTTATATGTATTTTATTTTCTACTAGTTTCGGCTTAAACAAGTTGAACTGGTTTAACTCTGAACTTCAGTTCAAAGTGCTTATGTTTCGAAAGCGTAAACGCCATCTAATGCCCCTTAGCTCAAGTAGCATCTTCAAGCACTGGGTCGCGACTATACTGATGATGGCGTTGAAGCCTAAAACGCGTATATAGTTATCCGGTGAATGAATGAGTACTGAACACAAATTCATATTCAGTTCAAAGTGAAACTAGAAGAAAATAAAGTGAAGCAAAATCAACTGAATTTATTTTACAAATCAATATATAAATTACAAATAGAAAGACTGTTATTCCTTACTTCACTTTTTATTTTTATGTTAGATGTACATTTCGAGACACAAGGTGCTCATTATCAAACAACAGTTTGTTATTGATAATGAGCACCTTGTGTCTCGAAATGTACATCTAACATAAAAATAAAAAGTGAAGTAAGGAATAACAGTCTTTCTATTTGTGATTAATCACTTCACGTAAACTCAAAACAATACAGTTAATATATAAATTAATGTGATTTCAATAATTTGTAAAGAAAAACTGTATGTTCATCTGTGAACTTTAAACAAATAAATTCAAACAACCCTTCTTTATAAATTTATTGTTTTATCAAGAAATGGATCTACAAGTTCAGTTCGATTTATAGCTTAATTTAAATCAATGTGATTTCGATAATTTGCAAAGAAAAACTGTATGATCTTATCCTCTCAAATATTGGAACTACACCCACTGAGTAAATCCATTAAAGTAATGTTTCAACAACTTTAAAACAACGTTTAATGTTGCTACAATGTTGATTTAACGTTATTTGTTTGTTTTTTGCTTAGTGGGCAGATCATCCATGAACTTTAGACCAAAGCCAATTTTTTACTCTTTTGGTTTCACAAGAAACTGCTATCAATCTTCAGCAGTTCAAACATGAACGGCAGTTGAAAGTTTTTTAATTTAACCCTTTCGCTACGAGGAGCGTATCCATACGTTTTATTTGTACGAGCTCCATGTGCGAAGAGCGTATATTTTCAAAAGCCTGTAAATCGTAAGTGGACAGTGCACAAAGTTTGGCACTTCTTCAATGCTCAGTCTTTACAATGTATAATTAAAAAACAATCAATGGCCAACCTGTGTTTGTTTAATTTTTTGCATTCCGCCGCACATAGGGTTTTCAACTTATGAAGTCATTGATAGATAACTAAACTGTTATGTAGTTGCTGTTTGTAAAGTAGCTCACTTTTGTAGAGTAACTGCGGTTTAAAGATTTTATTAAACTGGGCGTTGATTACTACAATCTGCCTGTAACTAAACGGATTGCTCTCTAAGGGTGCTCTTATATGGACGTTTTAAACGCGAGGCGTAACGGGAGCGGGCGCAAGCGTTTGCGTTTTAACACATGGGTTTATATGAGAGTTCCTACACAGAAGGGTGCGAGGCGGAGAAAACACTAGCACCCGTCCGTCTAGGAACTCTAATATAAACCCATGTGTTTAAACGCAAACGCTTGCGCCCGCTCCCGTTCCACCTCGCGTTAAAAACGTCCACATAAGAGCACCCTTAGAGAGCAATCTGTTTAGTTACAGGCAGATTGTAGTAATCAACACCCAGTTTAATAAAATATATAAACCGCAGTTACTCTACAAAAGTGAGTTACTTAACAAACAGCAACTACATAAGAGTTTAGTTATCTATCAATGACTTCATAACTCGAAAACCGCGATGGGTTCATCTCTTAACTAACTTCAAACCGCAGTTACTCTACAAAAGTGAGTTACTTTACAAACAGCAACTACATAACAGTTTGGTTATCTATCAATGACTTCACAAGTCGAAAACCGCGATGGGTTCATCTCTGAACTAACTTTAAACCGTAGTTGCTCTACAAAAGTAAGTCACTTTACAAACAGCAAAAAAATAATTGTAAAATAATCGATCTTCTAAGTAGGTGGCGAAACCAATCCAATAAATCGCTCCCAAACGACATAAATCTAACCCATTCCCATGCCATCTCGCGCAGAACCCAATAACTCTTCCCACTTGAGTCACACATGCGCGCGCGCGCGCGCGAGCGCTCAGAAAAAATCCTCCGCAAAGGCGCGAATAGAGACATAAATCCCGCTCGGATCGCGCGAAAAAAAGCAAATTAAGAATGTTTTAATTGTGTGTACGTATCGGGTAATCCTCGAATAGAAATCGTCATATTAAACGAGTTTACATAATAAATTGGACGCGACGAGCTGGTTTCCCTCTCAGTCCGACCGATTGGAGCGCGCGTTCAGTTGTTTTTTTTTCTTTTTCGCTCGCCGCGATTCCGGATCGGCCGTATAAATTTCTAAGACGGCGCAAAAAACTTGTTAAATAGCCTAAGAACTATTTTAATGGTGTTTTTTATTGGCTCGGGAAGGTTTATTGTTATTGCGAGGGAATTTTAAGCGGTATTGCGTGATGGGATTTTTAATCGAAATAAAATTAGTCTATTTCTTACATCTAGACAATTGTTTAAATATTGGTAATTGAATAAAAGTTTCACCACTCTCTTTTATAAAAACAGCAGTAAAACAAACCAAGTGATTTTTATTTAATTATCAATATTGTAAACATGTTTTATCAAGTGATTAATGAGAACCAAATTGAATATGTTGTCTTCAATTTGGTTCTCATTAATCTTACTCATGACCAAACGACTTTACTCGTAATACTATATGACTTAGTCTCAGTAAGATAATTCAGTCATTGGGTATTTGTATTACGTACAGAGACTTTTTTTTAAGTAGATTTGATGAAACATTACTTTAATGTGTTTGTTCAGAGGGTGTGAACAAACACATTAAAGTAATGTTTCATCAAATCTATTCATCAGTGAAGAAAGGAATTACTAAAATAATTAATAGAAAACACGTAACTAAAAGAAGAATATTCAAGTAATGTTTCATCAAAATTAAAATAACGTTTAATGTTGCTACAATGTTGATATAACGTTATTTGTTTGTTTTTTGCTCAGTGGGCATGTTGTTATGTAACTTAATACGTAGGTACATAACTTAAGTCTTAGCAACTTTAGATGTAACTTAGTTACAAGTTATTTATAATTCATTAAGTACATGTCTTAATACCCTGAAATATAATATCATTTGAACGTATCCACATTGGCTTAATATTGAGTTGGGCTGGATTAGAATCCTTTTAGAGGATTCCGAAGCTATTCGACTAGTTCAATGAAAAATAATTCGTGATCCGAATTCTTTAAGTTTTGGATAAGAGGTTTCATACTCGAAAACTAATGTAGGTGATCTAAAACCTTATAAAAAGATTCGAATATTTAGATTGGGACTCAAATCCTCCAACAGATTCGAATCCTCCAAAAGGATTCAAATCTTCTAAAAGGATTCAAATCCTCCAAAAGGATTCTAATGGTCAAAAATAATTCTAATTGATTGAGAGGATTCAAATCGTCAAAAACTGAATACCATCCTATATAGCTTAGCAGTAAAGTACTCTGCTCATAAATCAGCTACACGACTTAAAGCTCTCTGAAATAACTCACACTGAAACTTAGATTGTTTTAAGATTAATTTTTTGTTATGGTAATTAATAATTTCCTTTCTGTATTCGATTTGTTACTTTGATTACGAATATTTTATTCTACTAGTAGTATTCGTAATTCGAATCATATTAGTCGATTTAAATCTGTTTTGCTCAGGATTCGTTCCAGCTTTCGTATGAAGTCACGGTACTTAAAACTCAGTCACAGAAGTCAGCTACTTGACTTAGCATGTCTTGGAAATCAGCTACGTGACTTAAATGTGCAATTAAATTACTTATAACTCAGCTATGTGACTTGGGATTAAGAAACGCGACATTGCTAAGTCATAGAAATTAGTTACTTGATGTGAAAAGACTCAGAACTTAGTTACATAACTTAAGGCTAAGCTACATTACTGAAGACTGAGCTGCATTACTTGAGAGTAAGTTACATTACATAAGACTAAACTACCTAACTTAAGATGAAGCTACATTACTTGAGACTAAGCTACATTATATGAGACTAAGCTGCAATACATAAAACTGTGCTACCTAACCTAAGACGAAGCTATATTACTTGACATTAAGGTACATTACTTGAGACTAAGCTACCTAGCTTGAAACTAAGCACCTAGCTTAAGACTAAGCTATCTAACTGAAGACCGAGTTGCATTACTTGAGACTAAGCTACATAACTAAGCTATCTAACTTAAGACGGAGCTATAATACTTGAGACTAAGCTACATTACTTAAAACTAAGCTATCTGACTTAAGACAAACCTACATTACTTGAGACTAAGCTACATTACTTAAAACTAAGCTACATTTCTTGAGAGTAAGTTACATTACAAAAAACTATGCTATCTAACTTAAGACGAAGCTATATTACTTAACACTAGGCTACATTACTTGAGGCTAAGCTACATAACTTAAGACTAAGCTACCTAACTTAAGACGGAGCTACATTACTTAAGACTAAGCTATATTACTTAATATTAGGCTGTATTACTTGAAACTAAGCTACCTAACTGAAGACATAGCTACATGCTACGCTACATTACATGAGAGTAAGCTACATTACTTAAAACTATGCTATCTAACTTAAGAAGAAACTATATTACTTAACAATCGGCTACATTACTTGAGACTAAGCTACATAGCTTGAGACTAACCTAACCTTACTGAAGACAGAGCCACATTACTTGAGACTAAGCTACATAATTTAAGACTAAGCTTCCTAACTAAAGACAGAGCCACATTACTTGAGACTAAGCTACATTACTTAAAATCAAGCTACCTAACTTAAGACGGGGCTACATTACTTAAGACTAAGCTATATTACTTAACATAAGGCTACATTACTTGAGACTAAGCTACCTAACTGAAGACAGAGCTACATGCTACGCTACATTACATGAGACTAAGCTAAATTACTTAAAACTATGCTATCTAACTCAAGACGAAGCTATATTACTTAACACTAGGCTACATTACTTGAGACTAAGCTACATTACTTAAAATCAAACTATCTAACTCAAGACGGAGCTACATTACTTAAGACTAAGCTATATTACTTAATATTAGGCTACATTACTTGAGACTAAGCTACCTAACTGAAGACAGAGCTACATGGTACGCTACATTACATGAGACTAAGCTATATTACTTAAAACTATGCTGTCTAACTTAAGAAGAAACTATATTACTTAACACTAGGCTACATTCCTTGGGACTAAGCTACCTAACTGAAGACATAGCTACATGCTACGCTACATTACATGAGACTAAGCTACATTACTTAAAACTATGCTATCTAACTCAAGACGAAGCTATATTACTTAACACTAGGCTACACTACTTGAGACTAAGCTACATAACTTAAGACTAACTTAACCTAACTGAAGACAGAGCCACATTACTTGAGACTAAGCTACATTTTTAAAACTAAGCTACCTAACTTAAGAGGAGCTACATTACTTGAGACTATGCTATATTACATAAGACTAAGCTGCATTTCTCAAAACTAAGGTATCTAACTTAAGACGAAGCTATATATTACTTAAGACTAAGCTACATTACTTAAAACTAAGCTACCTAACGTAAGACGGAGCTACATTACTTGAGACTAAGCTATATTACATGAGACTAAGCTGCATTACTCAAAACTAAGGTACCCAACTTAAGACGAAGCTATATATTACTTAAGACTAAACTACATTACTTAAGACTAAGGTACATAACTTAAGACTAACCTAACCTAACTGAAGACAGAGGCACATTACTTGAGACTAAACTACATTACTTGAGACTAAGCTATATTACATGAGACTTAGCTGCATTACTCAAAACTAAGGTACCTAACTTAAGACGAAGCTATATATTACTTAAGACTAAGCTGCATTACTTAAGACTAAGCTACTTTTCTTAAGAGTAAGCTACATAACTAAAGATAAAGTTATATTTACTTAATACAAAAATATGCTATATGACCTAGGGCTAATCTGCACAATTTAAAACTAAGTTACGTAAGTAGTGAGTTATACTACTTATTATCAATATTATAAGCTACAGAACTGTAAGGCAAATGACTTATACATTCAGTTAAATGACTTATGCCTCAGTTATATTGTTTTATAAATTAGTTTTATGGCTTTTAACTTAGTTACATAACTTAGACATAAGCGACGTGGCTTAGCACTAAACTGATGTAATTTAGTTCTAAATCCTGCAGATTAGCGTTTAAGTATAAGTTAGGTAACTAAGTTCCAAGTTATCTAGCTTGAAATCAGCTAGATAACTGTTTTATTATTAGTTTTATGGCTTTTAACTTAGTTACACAACTTAGACATAAGCTACGTGGCTTAACACTAAGTTTCATGACTTAATGCAAAGCTATGTGTCTTAGCAGTAAGCTACTTGTCTCATAAATCAGGTGTATGACTTAAAGCTTTCGTAAATAAGACTTAGTAAGCGCCTACATTACTCAGAACTTAGTTACATAACTAAGCCCTAACCTAAAGTTGTCTTAAATAAAACAAAACAAATACATTTACGTTTAAGTCTAAGTTAGGTAACTAAGTTCTAAGTAATGTAGGCGCTTTCTCAGTCTTATTTATAAAAGCTCCAAGTTATACACCTGATTTATGAGACAAATACCTTACTGCTAAGTCACATAGCTTTGCATTAAGTCATGAAACTTAGTGTTAAGCCACGTAGCTTATGTCTAAGCTGTGTAACTAAGTTAAAAGCCATAAAACTAATTTATAAAACAGTTATCTAGCTGATTTCAAGCTAGATAACTTGGAACTTAGTTACCTAACTTATACTTAAGCGCTAATCTGCAGGATTTAGAACTAAATTGCATCAGTTTGGATTATGTATAATTGAGTAGTGTGTATACTTTGCGTTTCAATTTAAATCAGCGTTTTGTACGCGTGGCGCATGAAGTAAAATTTCGAGTTTAGAAAAGCCTGAAAATTTGGTTTGGTCGCTCCGCGCTTCGCGCTACGCGACCAAACCAAATTTTCAGGCTTTTCTAAACTCGAAATTTTACTTCATGCTTAGCCTGGGAGTGGAGAACCTTCGTTAGTATTACACCTAAATGCAATCAGGTTAATCCCGTTTTTGTTTTTTTCAATTTTGGTTGAGAATGACTGGACTATAAATGTGTGAAAATCAAGTAGTGAAACCCTATTACTACTTGAGGCTTGAAGCTTGTTTCATCTTGTTCGTGAACTGCACAGCATCTGATAATGTTTACGCAGTTGTTTTTTTATTTAAGAAAAAATAATTAACGCGGAAAAATAAAGAAAAACCTTGCAAACAAGTTTTTCAACTCGTTGCACTTCCTGCTCGACTTCTCCGAAAACAAATAAAAATTAAAACTTATCTCGAACGAGAAAGTTTTCCAACTGCAGTTTCGACATTGCCAAATTCGCGCGGAGCCAATGCCAAAAACAAAATCCGGTCTGAAAATACAAAAAGCCAACGCACTCGCCCAACATTGTACAACAAGCTCGGTATTGAGGTAGGTCAAACGCACCGCGGCGTTTCTTGAGGCAGGTCGTGTAAATTTACTTTTTTTTGTATTGTTTATATTTTGTAATCGTGTTTACTTTCGCGACGATAAAAAGCGGTTTGTTTTTTCCAGCGCAATTTAAATATGGAACACCTTGAGGATTAATGATAATAACGAGGGCCGTTCGCGAGAGAGCGAGGCGCGGGCTTGAGCGCGCGCGCGATCGCGACGAAATATCAACGGGAATTGCGATCTTGAAAAATCCAGACGGTGTAAAAATAAATCGCCTCGCGCGAAAAAAAGTCAATAAACCGAGAATGAGTCGAAGTAAAGTTTTATCTTTCTCTCTCGCGTCGTGGCCTTGCCGTAAAATGCGTAAATTGTTCGTAAAGTGGGTTTTATTATACTTGCTTCAAATTGTTTGAAAGTATAAAAAAATTAAAAAAAATCAATTAGCAATTATTATTGAAGGTAGGGCTGTAGTAGAGGGTATACCCTGTGGTTTGAGTTAAACCCTTGACTGCTGATGTTAGCACTACAACACTGGCTGAAGAATTATTAATATATAAAATTACGAAAAAACTATTCGTGAAAATGCAAACAGTGTCTTAATTAATAAGACAATTTAAGACGATAAATATTCATTGAAACAACTACTTCCCGTGCAAATACACCTCCGGATATTGAATTATACAATGAAATATTTAAAATCTTATTTAATTTGATTTGTTACGACGCTCTATTAAAGAATTATTGTTGAAGGTAGGGCTGTAGTGGAGGTTATACCCTGTGGTTTGAACTAAACCCTTTACTGCTGATGTTAGCACTACAGTACTGGTTGAAGAATTATTTTTGAAGGTAGGGCTGTAGTGGAGGGTATACTCTGGGGTTTGAACTAAACCCTTTACTGCTAATGTTAGCACTACAGCACTGGTTGAAGAATTGTTGTTAAAGGTTAGGCTATTGTGGAGGGTATACAGTGTGGTTTGAACTAAACCAAAAGGGTTTCCTCTGATGATGTTAGCACTACAGAACTGGTTGAAGAATTATTGTTGAAGGTAGGGCTGTAGTGGAGGTTATACCCTGTGGTTTGAACTAAACCCTTTACTGCTGATGTTAGCACTACAGTACTGGTTGAAGAATTATTGTTGAAGGTAGGGCTGTAGTGGAAGGTATACCCTGGGGTTTGAACTAAACCCTTTACTGCTAATGTTAGCACTACAGCACTGGTTGAAGAATTGTTGTTAAAGGTTAGGCTATTGTGGAGGGTATACAGTGTGGTTTGAACTAAACCAAAAGGGTATACCCTTTACTCTGATGATGTTAGCACTACAGAACTGGTTGAAGAATTATTGTTGAAGGTAGGGCTGTAGTGGAGGTTATACCCTGTGGTTTGAACTAAACCCTTTACTGCTGATGTTAGCACTACAGTACTGGTTGAAGAATTATTGTTGAAGGTAGGGCTGTAGTGGAGGGTATACCCTGGGGTTTGAACTAAACCCTTTACTGCTAATGTTAGCACTACAGCACTGGTTGAAGAATTGTTGTTAAAGGTTAGGCTATTGTGGAGGGTATACAGTGTGGTTTGAACTAAACCAAAAGGGTATACCCTTTACTCTGATGATGTTAGCACTACAGAACTGGTTGAAGAATTATTGTTGAAGGTAGGGCTGTAGTGGAGGTTATACCCTGTGGTTTGAACTAAACCCTTTACTGCTGATGTTAGCACTACAGTACTGGTTGAATAATTATTTTTGAAGGTAGGGCTGTAATGGAAGGTATACCCTGGGGTTTGAACTAAACCCTTTACTGCTAATGTTAGCACTACAGCACTGGTTGAAATATTATTGTTAAAAGTAGGGCTGTAGTGGAGGGGATACCCTGTGGTTTGAACTAAACAAAAATAGTATACCCTTTATTCTGCTGATGTTAGCACTACAGCACTAGTTGAAGAATTATTCTTGAATGAAGGGTATACCCTTTACTCTGCTGATGTTAGCACTACAGCACAAGTTGAATGGTTAAATTTCACTAATTATATTAGTGAAATTTACCCAAGTGTTTTCTTTAATAAATCATAGTTAAATATGTTTCACCTCGTGAAAGATGAGAAACTTGTTCAAGGGTTTTCTGTTCCCCAAAAAACGATTATTTTGCTTGCTAAGACGACCAAAAAGGCAAACATTTGCTTCGTTGCTCATTATCAAATTTTACCAAAAATTGGGTTCTGCTTCTATTCAGTTTGTGACGATTTAGGAGTTTACTGGCAACTATTGGGGAATTCTCTGATGGTCGGATTGTTAATCGTGAACGTGTTTGAGATTTTGGTAATCGTACAAAATAGACCGTACGTTAGATACCAATATACATCACACACAAATCTATTTGCAATCATTGGACCCGTTCATCAAAATGTTCAACATTCAACATGCTTTTGAATGTTGAACATTTTGATGAACGGGTCCCAATGATTGCAAATAGTTTGGGATATAATTGTGTTATAAGAATGTTTGTGAGTTTGTGAAATTATTTCGAGAGAGATTTCAAGCCTTCCCGATAAATAAATGCCCGGCGGAGTTTTCTTCTTGTTTTATCCGAGCCGACTTAAAAGTGAAGCGATGCTAATTTAAAAGCAAACTATTTTCACCCGGTTTCAGGTTCAACGCACTGCGCGCAACTTTTTAGCAGAAACTCGGATTTTATCCACTCGATCGAAATCTTGTTTTTCCAAAAAGCAATTTGTTTTCTCTGGTTTTTATATTTGTGTGTGTGGCTGAAAAAAGTAATTTTTGTCCTGGGCGTTTTGTGAAAAGTGAACAAAATCGCATCCTCGCCTCGCCGCGCGCTTTTATTATCCAATGGTAATAAAAGCATGGGAGTCATTGGCCCACGCGCCGCTCGCACTTAAGCCACATGTGCGCGCCATTGTCCTAGGTCAAGAGTTTTCGCCTCGGCTAAATAAAGCCTGTTTATCAACGTCACCGAATCCAATTCAATTTCAACATTGAAAATTATAAACAGAAAAAAATATACACATGATATTACTATTAGTTAATACAACCATAAAACAAATCCTAAAGTTTCAGTTTAAGTTATTTAGTGGCATCACTACTGTACTTCATTTTTACACCTTGATCACTATTTGACTTTATATTTCAAACCCAAGTAACTATTTGATTTGATTTTTTTAACTCTACTGACTATTTGGTCATCATTTTCATCCACTAATAATCACTATTTTTGGAACCATAATCACTGCTTATTTTGGGTTTGGAACCACAATCAAACTAATTTTATAAATCTAGTTTATTGGAAAAACACGCTGAAATGCACTATTCGCATTTCATCGTTACTTTTCAACAAACTAGATTACTCTTTTTTGTTTTCTCGTCTGTTGATTCATTCTAAAATTGCTAAGCAGACAAAATTTTGAACGTCATTCTCATAAATCAAAAGACGCAAAATCATCTAATGCTGACGACATATCTGCAAAAATTAAGACGTCATCGCATTGGCTCATATTTTGACATCACCGAATTTTCGATTAATTTGTTGTTCTAGATAAGAACAAGTCGCAGACGAATTGCGCAACGAGCACGCGCGAAATGTTTGTTATTTCCGAAATTCACGCGATGCCACCGAAATTAACATGCGCTTATCAATAAATTCGCCTCAAATTCAATAAGTTTCCATCTATCGTAAAAGCGCAAGTATTTTGGAAAAACAACGGATTCGAATCTAGCCGGGGCGAGACATTTGTCTGACGAGAAATACTCGTTCCGGATCCATGGATGTTATTTATTTGTGTTGTCCACATTTTATTATATGAAATTATTTAATACATAGAAAATTGTCGTGACTGAATGGCTAACGCCTAAGTTAATTCCAAAAAACTCATATCATCCCCCTACACGATTTCCCGTACATACTTTCGAAAAAAAAATGTTGATTTAAGAAGAAATTAACCTTTATAAAATAATATTAAAACACTTAACTTTGTTTTACCACTTTAATTAACTTTTTACAGTGACTATAGTTTCGACTACAAGCTAGTCATTATCAAACTGAGTACCTAGCTTGTAGTCGAAACTATAGTCACTGTAAAAATTTAATTAAAGTGGTAAAACAAAGTTAAGTGTTTTAATATTATTTTATAAAAATGTACCACAAAGTGAACGCCAACCAAATCAAAGATTAAATTAACCTTTATTGGCACAATAAAATAATACATACTATTATACAAATCCAAACATATTTCTCTCGCATCCTACATTGAAATGTTGATTGTTGTAATAAACTAATAATAAGCGTTAAATACCGGCGGGAAGTTCAAATACCGCAACGCAACTTCTACCCGAATTTCCCACTATAAAGCATTAAATTCCGGCGGGAAATTCAAACACCGCAACGAAACTTCCACTCGCATTTCATTCAATTTACAGAAAAGTTATTGGATTTAATATTCTCCATTTTATTGGACGATTCTGTGTGTGTGTGTATGTGTTGGAGTGCATTACGGATAGTTAGGAGAGTTTTATTATAATATTTGTGAGTTTATTGCCATTTAGCAATTATCATGGCTGGATCGTTCGCATTTAACCCAAGGATCTCGCACGAGATGCACAAGATGAATAATTAATAATAATTGCCACACAGAAACGAAATTACGACCTTTTAACTGCCGGTTACGTAACTCATTATTTTACTACATGATGATATCCAGATAGATCAATTTTAAAATCTATTAATGATTAGAATCTTTAACCATTTTGAATATAAAAACGAATTGAAATTAATATCGACTTTCTGCTATAAAGCTTTTAATTAAATAAACATTTTTAAGTTTAACTCCGACTTATCTTGAAGCAAAAAAAATATATTTTATCGAATGATAAATAAATAATCATTTGTTTTTCCTAAAACTGAAACTTTTAATTGTACAAAGAAACAGTTTTATTATAGTTGTGAACTGAACATTTTTATATATTCTGCCACTTTTTTTTCTCTAACAAAAAATTAAACATCTTTAGGTTTAACTCCGAATTATCTTAAAGCAAAAAAAAAAATGTTATTGAATGATAGAAGAAAAATCATTTGTTTTCCTTAAAACAGCAACTTTAGATTGTACAAAGAAATAGTTTTATTTCAGTTGTGAACTGAACATTTTTCATTTTATCTGCCACTTTTTTTTCTAACAAAAAAATCAGTTGCTTAAAGAGGTTTTACTAAATTTCCCTCAATATATTCTGAAAACGCGAAATTCTAAAAAAAACTCACGTTTTCGATGCTCTAAATTAAAATCTCTTTCGAGGTAATCAAGAATTTGAAATGACAAATATCGCATGTTGAAAATGTTGCAAACTTTCACACTAAAAGTTAAAAAATTGAATTATTGAATATATTTAATTTCTGGCTTTAATGTCTTTATTAACTGGAATTAAATCCGGCACGGTTGCCTTATGCGGGCACCGTGAAATGCGCGGGAATTTCAAATTTTAATTTAAAGACCGGAAAACTATTAAACGTTTCAATTATGCAACGTGCTGTGATCTCTTAATAAACAATTTGTATAACTCAAATTAAAGTTGGACTTGTTTTTTATACCCTAGATTTGATTTCGGGGCTCCAGTCACTTAACTTAACTTGATTTTCCAACCCTACTCATGATGAGTAGTAAAATACGCAAGCCTTTCTAAACTGGCCCACGAGAATGCTCATTTCAACGCGTTGAGGACTGAAAAATCGTAAGCTTATTAAAAAGCTATGATTCACAACCCAATTCATTCGCTTGATTTGATTTTGTAACCCCAGTCACTTTACTTACCTTTATTTTCCAACCCTAGTCACCATGAGACTAGGGATATCAGATACTTCATAGATTGAAATCATAAATTTTAAAATAGTTTGTATAACTCAAATTAAAGTTTGAGTTAATTTTCATAGCCTAGATTGAATTTTGGAACTTTAGTCAATTAACTTGATTTTTCAACCCTACTCATAATGAGTACTGAAAAACGCAAGCTTCTCTAAACCGGCCCACGGGAATGCTCATTATATCGCGCCGTAGACTGAAAAAACGAGAGCTTTTCAAAAAGTCATGAATTGATATCTTGTAAGTTTTTATAAGCTTTACAAAAAGCATTAATGGATACCTAAATTCATCACCAAAGACATACGAATCGGCTATTTCCCGATGAGACTTGAGTTTTTGTAAATAGGCGACTCACATATTTATACCATAGATTTAATTTTGTAACCCAAGTCACTTAAGTCAACTTGATTTTCCAACCCTAGTGACCATAAGTGTAAACATCAGATACTTCATAGATTAAAATCTTGAATTTTAAAATATTATCTTAAGTAGTTCTAAACTTTACATTAAATCAGTTTTTTATACGCGTGGCGCATGAAGTAAAATTTCGAGTTTAGAAAAGCCTGAAAATTTGGTTTGGTCGCGTAGCGCGAAGCGCTACGCGACCAAACCAAATTTTCAGGCTTTTCTAAACTCGAAATTTTACTTCATGCTTAGTCTGGGAGTGGAAACCGACGCTAAAAACTAAATAAAACATTAATAATTGACAATTTTGAGATTCAAACTTAATTTGGCGTTATTGGTTGTCTCTCTATGCTTAAAATTCTGACTACGTTCATAATTGTAACTGCTTTACTTAATTTTCAAACCCTAATCGCGATTTTACTCAACTTTTAAACGCTAATTACTATTTTACTTGATAACGCGCTCAAAGGAATGCTCATTTTATCACGTTGCGGACTGAAATACATACCGAAAACTGGGCCCTTCTAAACCAGTCCACAGCGTTTCGGACTGAAAAAACCCACGGGAATGCTCATTTGATCGCGCTGTAGACTGAAAAACGTTAGGGTTTTCTAAACCGGGCAACAGAAATGCTCTGTTTACCGGGTTATGGACTGAAGAAACGTAAGCACTTCTAAACTGACCCATGGGAATGCTCATTTTATAGCGCTGTGGACTGAAAAACGAAAGGCTTTCCTAAACCAGGCAACAGAAATTCTCTGTTAACCGGATTAAGGACTAATAAACTGGGTAAAATGTAGTATGTGATTTTTGCGCAGTAGCATATGCGTAACGCATACACCAGCGGTCCTAACAATGTTAATGTGACCCAATCGGATGGAGCGCCTGATTCTTTTTGAGCAAGCCGAGAAACTCCCGAATTCAAATTTCACTCAACCCATAATACACTTTTTTAAAAAAACTTTGTTCATTCAATTAATATATTTTTTATTTACTGAAAAGATGTTCGCTTTAGGAAACGCGCAAAATTTCTAATCCTAAAGCGAACATTTTCGCGATAAATAAAAAATATATTCATGTTTAATAAACATTTAAAATTGCTTCACTGTTCACCGTAATTAAATAAACAATGTTTTCATAAAAAAAAGTTCGCCAAAAAACGTAAGCTATTCGAAACCGACCCTCGGGAATGCGTATTTTATCGCGTTGTGGACTAAAAAATATAAGGCTTTTCTAAACCGGCCAACAGACCGGATTACGGACTGGAAAAACGCAAGTCTTTCTAAACCGGCCCACGAGAATGCTCATTTCAACGCGCTCAGGTCTGAAAAAACGTAAGCCTATTAAAAAGCCACGAATAGATACCTAGACTCACAACCAAACCCACATATTTCCCGAACAAATTCCAAATTGTTGCCTTGCGGTAAAACCGCACGCCGAGGAGTTGTTGATTACAAAGCATAAACAAATTCAACAGAAATGCTCTGTTTACCGGGTTATGGACTGTTTTATCGCGTTATGGACTGAAAAACGTATGGCTTTTCTAAACCAGCTAACAAATACTCTGTTTACCGGGTTATCTACTGTAAAGACATAAGCCCTTCTAAACCGACCGCGAGAATGCTCATTTCAACGCGTTGAGGACTGAAAAGGCGTAACCTTATTAAAAAACCACGAATAGATACCTAGATTCACAACCAAACCCATATATTTCCAGAACAAATTCCAAATTGTTGAGTTTTGCGTTAAAAACCGCACGCCGAGGAGTTTTTGATTACAAAGCGTAAACAAATCCAACAGAAACGCTCTGTTTACCGGGTTATGGCCTGAAAAAACGTAAGCCCTTCTAAACCGACCGCGGGAACGCTTGTTTTATCTCGTTGTGGACTAAAAAAACGTAAGGCTTTTCTAAACCGACCAACAAAAATGCTCTGTTTACTGGATTATGGACTAAAAAAACGTAAGTTCTTCTAAATCGATCCGCGGGAATGCTTCTTTGATCGCGTTGTGGACTGAAAAACGTAAGGCTTTTCTAAACCGGCGAACAGAAAAGCTTTGTTTACCGGATTATGGACTGAATATATGCAAGTCCTTCTAAACCGGCCCACGAGAATGCTCATTTCAACGCGTTGAGGACTGAAAAACGTAATCTTATTAAAAAAAAAAAACACGAATCGATACCTAGATTCACAACAAAACCGATATATTTCCAGAACAAATTCAAAATTGAGTTTTGCGGTAAAAACCGCACGCCTAGGACTTGTTGATTACAAAGCGTAAACGAATTCAACGGAAATGCTCTGTTTACCGGGTTATGGCTTCAAAAAAACGAAAGCCCTTCTAAACCGACCGTGGGAACGCTTGTTTTATCTCGTTGTAGACTAAAAAACGTAAAGCTTTTCTAAACCGACCAACAGAAATACTCTGTTTACTGGATTATGAACTGGAAAAACATAAGCCCTTCTAAACCAAACCGTGGGAATGCTTCTTTTATCGCGTTGTGGACTGAAAAACGTTAGGCTTTTCTAAATCGGCCAACAGAAAAGCTCTGTTTACCAGGTTATGGACTGAAAAAACGCAAATCCTTCCCAACTGACCTTCAAGAATGCTCATTTCAACGCGTTGAGGACTGAATAATCGTAACCTTGTTAAAAAACCACGAATAGAAACCTAGATCCACAACCAAATCCACATATTACCAGAACAAATTCCAAATTGTTGACTCTCGTGCTAAAAACCGCAAGCTCAGAGTTGTTGATTATAAAGCGTAAACAAATTCTAGACCTTTCTCAAAATACGTCCCGATTTCTTTCCACATTTTCGAATCGAGATAAACCTTGATGTGTCCGTGATTCCGTGATGCGGAAGTCATCGCGCATCGAGCTGACATCACCGCCTTCGAAACGTCTTTTCAACGTCAGCGCTACAACAAAAAAACGAAAATGTATTTTGTTTCGCATACCAGGCTCATTATCTTACGGACAATTTGACCTAATAACGCGCCCGTCTTGCGAAAACGAGACGGAGACGGATTAGGAAAGAGATGGAAATCGATATTTTCGCGGTGATGGAAATAGAAAAGTAATCGGATTGAAAAAGGATGGAGAAGATAATTGGAGATGGAATAAACTTGGATGATACAGAAGTAAAAAAATGGTAGATAAGAAAATTGAAATGATTAATTAATTGAGCAAATGAAACTCAAACTCAAGTTAGATTCAAGTTTTAACATCCATTTTATTTATTAGATGATAGAAATGTCTAAAAAACTAGGATTTTTAGACATTTCTATTATCTAATAAAAGATAATAGAAATGTCTAAAAATCCTAGATTTTTAGACATTTTTATAATTTAATTAAAAAAATGTATGGACCTCTTCCTTATCATTTCTGGTAATTGTGAGCATGTTGAGAATTTTCTTGTTTGAAATGTATGCGATTTGAGTTTGAACATCCATTTTTTTTATTAGATAATAGAACAGTCTAAAAATCCTAGTTTTTTAGACATTTCTATTATCTAATAAAAAAAAAATGGATGGAGTCTCTCCTTTGTCATTTCTGGTAATAGTGAGCGTGTTGAGAATTTTCTTGTTTAGAATGTATGCGATTTGAGTTTGAACATCCATTTTTTTTATAAAATAATAGAAAAGTCTAAAAATCCTAGTTTTTTTAAACATTTCTATTATCTAATAAATAAAATGGATGTCCAAACTTGAATCTAACTTGAGTTTGAGTTTCATTTGCTCAATTAATTAATGATTTAAATTTACTTCTATTACCTTATCAAAAATATGGATAAAGCCT
Source organism: Philonthus cognatus (assembly GCA_932526585.2). Lineage (NCBI taxonomy): Eukaryota > Metazoa > Arthropoda > Insecta > Coleoptera > Staphylinidae > Philonthus > Philonthus cognatus. Next base: position 3,110,190 of record OW052251.1, read on the forward strand.
CTTTCTTGTCATTTCTGGTCAGAGCTGGGACGAATCCTCGTAAAAAGGATTCGAATCACGAATCCGAATCACCTAATATGATTCGAATCACGAATACTCGAATAAGCGATTCGTAAGAGATAAATATGATTCGAATCAAAGATTCGAATCCTGTTTTTTCGAATCACGAATACAAATCGTTTAAGAATCAATTTGATTTTCTTATTTTTTTTGCAACCATTAATATATAAATATCGTTCGTTACCAGTTGTTTTAGCAAATTTATTTAAAACCTAATTATTTATTATTACCACTGAACAGCATTGATAACAGACTAAATATCTGACTTCCTGCTACTCTGGTTGAAGATGTATTTGTGTGTTTCTGAACTCCACTTCAAATCAGTGTTTTGTACGCGTGGCGCATGAAGTATTATTTTGAGTTTAGAAAAGCCCCGTGAAAATTTTCGGGCTTTTCTAAACTCGAAATTTTACTTCCTGTTACTCTGGTTGAAGATGTATTTGTGTTTCTGAACTCCTCTTCAAATCAGTGTTTTGTATGCGTGGCGCATGAAGTAAAATTTCGAGTTTAGAAAAGCCCGAAAATTTGTCTCGGGTCGCTGCGCGACCCTCGACAAATTTTCACGGGGCTTTTCTAAACTCGAAATTTTACTTCATGCTTAGCCTGGGAGTGGAAACACTCGTTCAAAACTTCAAATTGAACTCTACTATAAAATCGACTAATGCCTGAAGTTTACGTAAATAAAAATATCACTGAATATCATTAAAAGCGGGAAAGTCAGAGAAGTCATGGAATTATATTCAAATTTTGGAAAAATCTGAAAAAATTCACGAAGGCCCTTAATGGTGATGGAAAGTAGAAGTAATTATTTTGCCAAAAAAAAACTCATATTCGACCCGACAGGGACCACTTGGGTATGGCCGGCCCATTTACACAGGGCTTTGTGGGAACGGTTTAAGCGGTTTGGGGCTTATAACATTTGATTCCTAAAGGATTCAGCTATATTTTCACCTGTGATCATCCTTATTTGTTTCCTGTGGCCGCTCCAAAAAAATCCCAAAGTCGAACCATTTTTTCGACCACTTTTCAAGGGCCCACTTTGCAAGCTTTGTGAGTGGAAACCGTTTCTTGGATATGGCCTATTTTTGCAAAAATTATGCTCTAACTCTTTACCTATATTTTGATACAATATGAAGGCATTTTGAGAATTTCGGATTTTCGCCAAAAATTGACAATTTCTCACACTCGAAAACACTCGAAAAACCAATGATGAAACTTTTTGTAGATATCGCAATTAGTATGCTCTTTCAAAATATGTTAAATTTACGTAACGTCATTTCTGTAGTTTTGAAGTTATTTTCACTCAAAGTAAAAATTTATGTTTTTTTACACTGATTTTTGTAGAAATTGGATACAAACAAAAATCATAACTCGAAAAAACATGCATGGATTTTTATAAAACTTTTTGTGAATATCGCGATAAGTATGCTCTTTTAAAATATGTTAAATTTACGTAACGTCATTTTTGTAGTTTTCAAGTTATTTTCACTCAAAGTAAAAATTTATGTTTTTTTACACTGATTTTTGTGGAAATTGGATACAAACAAAAATCCTAACTCGAAAAACCATGCATGGATTTTTATAAAACTTTTTGTCAATATCGCGATAAGTATGCTCTTTTAAAATATGTTAAATTTACGTAACGTTATTTTTGTAGTTTTCAAGTTATTTTTACTCAAAGTAAAAATTTATGTTTTTTTTACACTGATTTTTGTAGAAATTGGATACAAACAAAAATCATAACTCAAAAAACCAAGCATGGATTTTTATGAAACTTTTTGTGAATATCGCGATAAGTATGCTCTTTTAAAATATGTTAAATTTACGTAACGTTATTTTTGTAGTTTTCAAGTTATTTTTACTAAAAGTAAAAATTTATGTTTTTTTTTACACTGATTTTTGTAGAAATTGGATACAAACAAAAATCATAACTCAAAAAACCAAGCATGGATTTTTATGAAACTTTTTGTGAATATCGCGATAAGTATGCTCTTTTAAAATATGTTAAATTTACGTAACGTTATTTTTGTAGTTTTCAAGTTATTTTCACTCAAAGTAAAAAATTATGTTTTTTACACTGATTTTTGTAGAAATTGGATACAAACAAAAATCATAACTCGAAAAACCATGAATGGATTTTTATAAAACTTTTTGTGAATACCGCGATAAGTATGCTCTTTTAAAATATGTTAAATTTATGTCACATCATTTTTGTAGTTTTCAAGTTATTTTCACTCAAAGTAGAAATTTATGTTTTTTTACACTGATTTTTGTAGAAATTGGATACAAAAACAATCATAACTCGAAAAACCATGCATGGATTTTTATAAAACTTTTTGTGAATATCGCGATAAGTATGCTCTTTTAAAATATGTTAAATTTACGTAACGTTTTTTCGTAGTTTTCAAGTTATTTTCACTCAAAGTAAAAATTTATGTTTTTTTACACTGATTTTTGTAGAAATTGGATACAATCAAAAATAATAACTCGAAAAACCATGCATGGATTTTTATAAAACTTTTTGTGAATATCGCGATAAGTCTGCTCTTTTAAAATATGTTAAATTTACGTAACGTCATTTTTGTAGTTTTCAAGTTATTTTCACTCAAAATAAAAATTTATGTTTTTTTACACTGATTTTTGTAGAAATTGGATACAAAAAAAATCCTAACTGGAAAATCCATCTATGGATTTTTATAAAACTTTTTGTGAATATCGCGATTAGTATGCTCTTTTAAAATATGTTAAATTTACGTAACGTCATTTTTGTAGTTTCTAAGTTATTTTCACTCAAAGTAAAAATTTATGTTTTTTTACACTGATTTTTGTAGAAATTGGATACAAAAAAAATCATAGCTGGAAAAAATATCCATAGATTTTTATAAAACTTTTTGTGAATATCGCGATAAGTATGCTCTTTTAAAATATGTTAAATTTACGTAACGTCATTTTTGTAGGTTTCAACTTATTTTCACTCAAAGTAGAAATTTATGTTTTTTTACACTGATTTTTGTAGAAATTGGATACAAAAGTCCAAATTTCGTGGCCAAAAAAATTCACGAAGAACCTTGATGGCAATAAAAAGTAGGTAAAGCATTTATTTTGCCAAAAAAACTCATCTTTGACCCCACAGGGGGCACTTGGGTTGGGCCGGCCCATTTACACAGAGCCTTACAGGTACGGTTTAAGCGAGGTCCGCCGATTGGCGCCTTTGGACATGCCGTTCTGAGTACGATTGCTTGGCCCACAGACAATCTAGAATGTTGGAACTTATAGCTACATTTTCACCTATGACCAACTTTATGTGTGGCTTGTGGCAGCCCAGAAAAAATCTAAAAGTCGAACAATTTTTTCGACACTTTTCGAGCGCCCACTTTGCGAGCTTTGTGAACGAAAACTATTTCCTAGATATGGCCCATTTTCGCAAAGATAATGCTCCAATTCTTTAGCTACATTTTGATATAATATGAAGTCATTTTAAGAATATCGGATTTTCGCCAAAATTGACATTTTTCCATACTTACAAAAAGTCCAAATTTCGATGGCAAAAAATCCTCAAAAAAAGTTGTAGCAACAAAAACGAATATGTTAGCCTCTTTCTTGTCACAACAAGACAAGAAAGTGGCTAACATATTGGTTTTTGCTGTTACAACTTAATAAAAAAGAAAAAGATCGATTAGTGCATTTCAATCAACATTTCCACAACTACCAGAAGGAGATAATGCCGCAAATATTTCAACGAGAAAAAGATAGAAATATCCCCTCTGTTGCGATCAAAACAGTTTCAAGATTAAAGAGAGAGAAATAAAACGAAATCGAGCGTTAATTCATAGATCAACGTAAGAAAGAAACTGTTTTCAAGCGGCCCGAAACCAATATTGAACACGCTTTTCACGCTTTGAATAAACAAAGTTCAAATGTGCGATTGTATAATCCGCATTTTCAAATCTGGACCGCCCGGTTTCGTTATCACAATCCTTCTCTTTCCACCGCAAACGTGTCCCAATGCCTCGAACTCCGTCTGCCAAGACTTAATTATCATAAGGCTGGATTTAGCGTAAATGCACATTGCACATGTATCTGTGTATGTGTGTAAATAAAATAAACAAACGCGCCCGATTTGATTTAGTATTGATTTTATATTAATTATTATAAATATGGGGCATATTTAAATTGTTGCTTTAGTTCTTTCGGTGAGGTCGAGTAGTGTTGAGCGCGCTGTTCGCGAAAATTTTCGGAAAATGTTCGGCGGCGGTGAAAGTGCTGGTTCTTGGGCAGGTGCTCCTCCTCCCCCGCCCATTTACAGTTCGGCCGGTGTCGTGCATCACTGTCAAAATTTGCAAAGTTTCGACTACGGCCCTAGCACTTCCTCGGGCCATCCGGCTGGATTTTTTCCTTTCACCCACTCAACTCATTTTCAATACCAAAGACAGGTAATTCACTTTATCGATCTATCTGTGGTTGCAACAAGACGGTTCAGCAAATATGTTTCAACAAGGTGGTGTAGAAAACACCTTTTTCTTGGTGTGTAATTTGTCATCCCGCTTTATGACTCTCATTGATTTTAGTAAGATGGTCCAGAATTTCTCCATCATACACGAAAATACTCAACCATCCTGTTGGAACCACCTGTGTGTTTCCACCTTGCAAGTTATAATCCTTAGCGAGATAATGTATAATTTGTCATCCTGCAGTATGATTCTCATTGATTTCAGTAAGATGGTGCGAATTTGTTCATTACACACAAAAATACTCATCTTCTGCACCATCCTGTTGAAACCACTTGTTTAGAATAGAATTGGATCTAATATATAAAATTACGAAAGTGTTTTTCATGTAAAATGACGGTTCAGCAAATATGTTTCAACAAGGTGGTGTAGAAAACACTTTTTTTTATCATTTTCAATACCACTTCACGAATCTATCTGTGGTTGCAATAATGGGGAAATGTAATTGGTGTTACTTCAGTACGTTATTTTTCAATTCTTTTTTGTATTGTATTAATATTTATTTTATGTTTGTAATGATATTTTCGTTAATTAAATAAATAAATAAATAAGATGGCGCAGCAAACGTATTTCGACAAGATGGTATAGAAAACACTTTCTTCTTGAACTCTTCTAGCGTCTTCAAGTAGATTCTTCAACTTGCGCTACTCTCGGTAGTTTCAACACCAAAGACAGGTAATTCACTTTATCGATCTATCTGTGGTTTTAACAAGACTAAACAGCAAAAATGTTTCAACAAGGTGATGTAGAAAACAATCTTTTCTTGAACATTTTCAATACTAAAGACAGGTGGTGTGGAATACACATTTCAACAAGATGGAGAGGAATACACGTGTCAACAAGATGGTGTGGAATACACTCTCTTCTTAAACGCACATCTCTTAGTGAATTTATTTATTTATTTATTTGTACGGAAATCTCCATTTTACATTAAATATATATATAATAATAAATGTGTGTAAATTAAACATATAACAAATAATACAATGCACATGATAGTTATAAAATTCAAGTTACAATTAGCTAATAAATACAATTAAAAAACAACTACAAGATCAATGAGCGAAAGGTGGCGCTTAAACATATTGTAAGAATTACAAAATATTAAAAAGTTTGGAAAGCAAGATCATGTAGATAATTCGTTTTGGGTAGCTTCTTCAACTTGTGCTACTCTCTGTAGTTCCAATAAGAAGCTGCAGCAAACCCATTTTGTTAGTTTAATAGTTAAAATTGGTATGTGTAGGCATGAATTTCAAATTCAATCAGCGTTTTAGACGCCTGGCGCATGAAGTAAATATTTGGAGTTTAGAAAAGCTTGAAATTTTGGATTGGGCGCTTTGGATTTAATATTTTCGCCTCAGAGAGTTGTTTGATGTTTTCGGTACAAACTATATATTTTTTTCGAATTGCGTTTTCTTCGTACATAGAGCGCACTTTACAATTACATTCTGCACAAAAGCGATTGTTTAGCTTTTAAAATCCCATCGGAGATCGGGGAAAGTTTGAATTCCACTGGTCTGGACCGTTTTAATAATAATTTCTCGCCGGCGCGACTTTTTCGCAAGTTCCCAGAGCGCGCCCTCATCCGGCTGCCCGGGGGGGGGGGGGGGCGCACTTAACCCTTTCCGTTTTTCGCCGCCCGTTTTTAATCACGGCCCTTTCTGCGATTTCGACGCTTACCTGCCGTTTTAATTCGTCATTATTAAAATAATGCTTCAGTTTTAATATTTCATTAGCATTTCGCCTCGTCGACTACTCCTCGTCCCCCACACTCCTCCTCAGCAGACTTTTCCACTTTTATCCAACTTGAACTCGCAACGGAAAAACGAATGAACGCGGAAAAATGAAAATCGAACTTTTCTCTAGTGAATTAATTTTAAATTAAACACAGCGATATTTGAGTGGTCTAACTGCAAAACGCACATTTTCCAGTTTTGAAAACTTTTGGCGAATTGCTAAAAACACGTGTACTTTAACATGGCGGACGTAAAAAAATCTTCAACTCAATTTTCACAATAAGTGGAGACCGGATGTATAACGGCGTTTTACGAAACAAGTGCGGAAAATGCGGATTCCCGGTCGTCGGTAGAGTGCGGGAAACGTCACTTTCGATGCGCGTGTGTTCAAAAATATTTAAACAGTCGAAGTTCATCTCTGCACTTCACATCACTGTCAAATGCTGATAATAAGTAGCGGACGTAAAAAAATCTTCAACTCAATTTTCACAATAAGTGGAGACCGGATGTATAACGGCGTTTTACGAAACAAGTGCGGAAAATGCGGATTCCCGGTCGTCGGTAGAGTGCGGGAAACGTCACTTTCGATGCGCGTGTGTTCAAAAATATTTAAACAGTCGAAGTTCATCTCTGCACTTCACATCACTGTCAAATGCTGATAATAAGTAGCGGACGTAAAAAAATCTTCAACTCAATTTTCACAATAAGTGGAGACCGGATGTATACGGCGTTTTACGAAACAAGTGCGGAAAATGCGTATTCCCGGTCGTCGGTAGAGTGCGGGAAACGTCACTTTCGATGCGCGTGTGTTCAAAAATATTTAAACAGTCGAAGTTCATCTCTGCACTTCACATCACTGTCAAATGCTGATAATAAGTAGCGGACGTAAAAAAATCTTCAACTCAATTTTCACAATAAGTGGAGACCGGATGTATACGGCGTTTTACGAAACAAGTGCGGAAAATGCGTATTCCCGGTCGTCGGTAGAGTGCGGGAAACGTCACTTTCGATGCGCGTGTGTTCAAAAATATTTAAACAGTCGAAGTTCATCTCTGAACTTCACATCACTGTCACTTATTATCAGCATTTGACATTGTTGTGAAGTCCAGAGATGAACTTCGACTGTTTAAATATTTTCGAACACACACGCATCGAAAGTGACGTTTCCCGCACCGCAACCGAGTGCGAGAAATGGGAATTTCCGATCGCAATAGAGGTTAATATTTGAACTATCGAAGTTCATCTTTGGTTCAGCTCAGTTAACTTAACTTTATTATTAAGTATTATTATTATTAACTTTATTAGTATTCTTTTTATCTTATCGTAATTGATTTTTCCGGTGAAATATTTGATTTTCCATAAATTTTAATTAGTTTATTAGTATTGTATTGTTTTGAAAACGTTTATCTTATCGTTATTGATTTTTTCGTGAAATATTTGATTTTGGATCAGTTTTAATTATTTAAGCTGTCTTTGTTGATTTGTTGTATTTTTTTATTCATCAGTGGTTCGTATTGGATTTCATTTAATTAATCAGCGTCGACCCAATTAACGCACAAAACGCTTTAAATATTCAATCGAGTCTAGCAAGAATGCAAAAGGCGTTTGAAGTTAGATTTAACACCAATTGATAATAATGTTACATAAATTTTCCGAACGGCCAGCAACTCGCAAGTCTTGCTCACTTTCATGTACGCTGGATTTATTCACATTGTCGCGTTTTCCATCGACAGCTTGATAATTTCTCTCTTTAAATCTAAACTAATCGAAAACGTTTCTCTTCGGATGGTTTACAAAATAAAACAATTCAAATTGTTTATTTGGATTGATTGAGTTACTTGAAGAAATTATAACTTTGAATAAAATATTTAGACCCGACGCCCTAAGCGGCAACAAGGGATAGCAGAAGAAGAAGAAGAATAAAATATTTAGAACCTTTCTTCAATACTTTAAGCTTTGAAAGTATTGAAGAAAGGTTCTAAATATTTTATTCCAAGTCAAATTGTTTAATTACACCAAAAATGTTACAAGAATTAAAAAATCATCCTTCTATTAACACACGTTGGCTGGCATGTGAATCAAATACGATTCATGTTAAATGGAAATCTCCATGTGAAAAAGAGACAAATTTTCGGGCTTTTCTAAACTCGAAATTTTACTTCATGCGCCACGCGTATTAAACACTGATTTCAAGTGAGGTTCAAACATGCATACATTTCACAATAGTTTAGTTTTATACGCGTGGCGCATAAAGTAAAATTTCGAGTTTAGAAAAGCCCAGAAAATTTGTCTCGGGTCGCTGCGCGACCCTCGACAAATTTTCACGGGGCTTTTCTAAACTCGAAATTTTACTTCATGCTTAGTCTGGGAGTGGAAAACACTTGCTTAAAGCTTCAAATTTAACTATTTAAAAAAACAATTAATGTCGGAAAATTTACAACTTATGCAACTTACATAGAGAGACAAATTCACTGTATATCTGTTTTGTTTTTATACAAACAAAGTTAACAGTATTTTATTGTTAAATAATAATATTTATCTGCCAAACGGAAAAACACTTTACGTTTTATTAAAAAATAAAAAACGAAAAGTTATAACAGTAGCATTTATACTAAAAAAATAAAATCCCTGTATTTTTGAACGTCTGTAATTTTCGTCCCAGTCAACCATTTTATGGTATTTTTTTCCAAAACGTCGAAACAAAGTGTAATCATCATTTCTTATAAATCTTATCAAAATCCTACGTTTGTTTAATTTCTTATGAGGGTAAGAATAAATCACTAATTTCTTGTAAAATATTTTCGCCTTGAGACCTTCATTCGACCTTGTGCTCTCAAAATTTCGCGCAGAGTCGTTTGATTTTTACATCGAAAACGTCGAAACAAAATGTAATCATCATTTCTTATAAATCTTATCAAAATCCTAAGTTTGGTTAATTTTTTATGGGGGTAAGAATAAATCACTAATTTCTTGTAAAATATTTTCGCCTTGAGACCTTTATTCGACCTTGTGCTCTCAAAATTTCGAGCAGAGTCGTTTGATTTTTACATCGAAAACGTCAAAACAAAGTGTAATCATCATTTCTTAAAAATCTTATCAAAATCCTACGTTTGTTTAATTTTTTATGAGGCTAAGAATAAATCACTAATTTCTTGTAAAATATTTTCGTCTTGAGAATTTCAATCAACCTTGTGCTCTCAAAATTTCGCGCAGAGTCGTTCGATTTTCATATTGAAAACGTTAAAACAAAGTGTAATCATCATTTCTTAAAAATCTTATCAAAATCCTACGTTTGTTTAATTTTTTATGAGGGTAAGAATAAATCACTAATTTCTTGTAAAATATTTTCGCCTTGAGACCTTCATTCGACCTTGTGCTCTCAAAATTTCGCGCAGAGTCGTTTGATTTTTACATCGAAAACGTTGAAACAAAGTGTAATCATCATTTCTTAAAAATCTTATCAAAATCCTACGTTTGTTTAATTTTTTATGAGGGTAAGAATAAATCACTAATTTCTTGTAAAATATTTTCGCCTTGAGACCTTCATTCGACCTTGTGCTCTCAAAATTTCGCGCAGAGTCGTTTGATTTTTACATCGAAAACGTCGAAACAAAGTGTAATCATCATTTTTTATAAATCTTATCAAAATCCTAAGTTTGGTTAATTTTTTGTGGGGGTACGAATAAGTCACTAATTTCTTGTAAAATATTTTCGCCTTGAGACCTTCATTCGACCTTGTGCTCTCAAAATTTCGCGCAGAGTCGTTTGATTTTTACATCGAAAACGTCGAAACAAAGTGTAATCATCATTTCTTATAAATCTTATCAAAATCCTAAGTTTGGTTAATTTTTAATGGGGGTAAGAATAAATCACTAATTTCTTGTAAAATATTTTCGCCTTGAGACCTTCATTCGACCTTGTGCTCTCAAAATTTCGCGCAGAGTCGTTTGATTTTTACATCGAAAACGTCGAAACAAAGTGTAATCATCATTTCTTACAAATCTTATCAAAATCCTAAGTTTGGTTAATTTTTTATGGGGGGTAAGAATCAATCACTAATTTCTTGTAAAATATTTTCGCCTTGAGATCTTCATTCGACCTTGTGCTCTCAAAATTTAGAGCAGAGTCGTTTGAATTTTACATCGAAAACGTCAAAACAAAGTGTAATCATCATTTCTTAAAAATCTTATCAAAATCCTAAGTTTGGTTAATTTTTTTTGAGGGTAAGAATAAATCACTAATTTCTTGTAAAATATTTTCGCCTTGAGACCTTTATTCGATCTTGTGCTCTCAAAATTTCGCGCAGAGTCGTTTGATTTTTACATCGAAAACGTCGAAACAAAGTGTAATCATATTTCTTCTAAATCTTATCAAAATCCTAAGTTTGGTTAATTTTTATGAGGGTAAGAATAAATCACTAATTTCTTGTAAAATATTTTCGTCTTGAGAATTTCAATCAACCTTGTGCTCTCAAAATTTCGCGCAGAGTCGTTCGATTTTCATATTGAAAACGTTAAAACAAAGTGTAATCATCATTTCTTAAAAATCTCATCAACATCCTATGCCTGGTTAATTTTTTACGAGGGTCAAAGCTAAAAGGGTTTTATTGTTAATAATAATCTTTATTGTCTAAACGGAAAAACACTTTACGTTTTATTAAAAAAAAAACAAAAAAGAAAAGTTACAGCAGTTGCTTGCATTGTTCAAAAGTTTAACATACTTTAGAGAATACAGTTAAAAAAAACAACAACGAAACAACAGGAGCGCGTTTTGTTTCTTTTATTATTTGTGTGTGTGTTTCTTTTCGTTTCCTTGTTACTTTTCCCGTCTCCCTTTTCTCATTGTGCGGAGGACGAAATTAATAACAGCCATGCATAATGTAGAACAATTGGAAGGGCACAAAAAGAAACGAAACGCTTTTTTGTGTATTGTGTGTACGCGTACAGTATTTTCGAAACGTGAAAAGGGTCAAGCCATAAGGTGGCCTGTTTTACATTCGACATCTGCCTTGCGGCACCAATTTTCGTTTTTTTTTTTTCTTCTTCTTCTTCTTTAGAGCGTCGGTGTGTTAAATTTAAAGGGTAATTATTATGGGATTGGCGTAACAATCGCCCACGCTTGTGAAATTATAAGGAGGAAACGCACGAGCGGTTTCAACAGGATGGTGCAGAAGATGCGCATTCTCCTGTATGATGGATAAATTCTGCGCCGACTTATTGAAAACTTTGAGAATTATTAGGTGGCACGTCAAATTATTGCACACGCGTGAAGTTAATGCGGTTCCTCCTTATAACTTCACACGTGTGCAATAATTTGTCTGAACTGTGAGCACTAATGAAATTATGAGTCTTACTAATTAAGACACATTGTTTGAATTTTACGTGAAAAACACTTTCGTAATTTTATAATGACAACCCAAATACTGTGACAGAGTATTGGGTTGCCTATAATTGTACAATTATAGGCAACCTAATACACATTATTAGTGTTGGGTTGCCTATAATCACTGCTTTAAACAATTGCTGTAATTGTAAGCAATTATAAGGAGGAATTATTAGGTGGGAGGTCAAACTATTGCACACGCGTGAAGTTATAAGGAGGAACTTGTGCGGTTCCTCCTTATAACTTCACGCGTGTGCAATAATTTGTTTGAACTGTGAGCACTAATGAAATTATGAGTCTTACTAATTAAGGCACATTGTTTGAATTTTACATGAAAAACACTTTCGTAATTTTATAAAGGCAACCCAAATACTGTGACAGAGTATTGGGTTGCCTATACTTGTACAATTATAGGCAACCTAATACACATTATTAGTGTTGGGTTGTTCGTAATTTTATAAAGGCAACCCAAATACTGTGACAGAGTATTGGGTTGCCTATACTTGTACAATTATAGGCAACCTAATACACATTATTAGTGTTGGGTTGCCTATAATCCCTGCTTTAAACAATTGCTGTAATTGTAAGCAATTATAAGGAGAAATTATTAGGTGGGAGGTCAAACTATTGCACACGCGTGAAGTTATAAGGAGGAACTTGTGTGTTTCCTCCTTATAACTTCACGCGTGTGAAATAATTTGTTTGAACTGTGAGCACTAATGAAATTATGAGTCTTACTAATTAAGACACATTGTTTGAGTTTTACATGAAAAACACTTTCGTAATTTTATAAAGGCAATCCAAATACTATGAAAGAGTAAAGGGTTGCCTATAATTGTACAATTATAGGCAACCTAATACACATTAATAGTATTGGGTTGCCTATAATCGCTACTTTAAACAATTGCTGTAATTGTAGGCAACCCGAATACCGTGTAAGAGTATTGGGTTGATTATAATTGTATAGTTACAGGCCAATACACATTAACAGTATTGTTGCCTATAATCCTTTCTTTAAACAATTCCTTCTATTCAAAATTTGACTCTGGCTTTTATTCGGGTATACATAAAGTATTTGGTTCCCTATAATTGTACAATTATAGCCAACCTAATTCACATTAATAGGGTTGGATTGCCTATAATCACTGCTTTAAACAATTGCTGTAATTGTAGGCAACCCAAATACCGTGAAAGGGTATTGAGTTGCCTATAATTGTACAATTACAGGCAACCCAATACACATTAACAATATTGGATTGCCTATAATCCTTGCTTTAAACATTCCTTCTATTCAAAATTTAACTCTGGCTTTTATTTGGGTATACATAAAGTATTGGGTTGCCTATAATTGTACAATTATAGTCAACCTAATACACTTTAATAGTATTGTATTGCCTATAATCACTGCTTTAAACAATTGCTGTAATTGTAGGCAACCCAAATACTGCGAAAGAGTATCATGTTGCCTATAATTGTACAATTACAGGCAACCCAATACACATTACCAGTATTGGGTTGCCTACCCGTTAAGAAGCCAGAGTCAAATTTTGAATAGATGGAATTGTTTAAAGCAAGGATTATAGGCAACCCAATACTGGTAATGTGTATTGGGTTGCCTATAATCCTTGCTTTAAACAATTTCATCTATTCAAAATTTGACTCTGGCTTTTATTCGGGTATACATAAAGTTAATTGAATCAATTGTTGAAAACTGTAATTATAGGCAACCCAATTATGTTGCCTAATAATCGTTGTGCGTGTTTTTGAAATTAACAATAAATCAGTGATTAATACGCATGGCGCATGAAGTAAAATTTCGAGTTTAGAAAAGCCCCGTGAAAATTTGTCTCGGGTCGCTGCGCGACCCTCGACAAATTTTCTACGCGGGGCTTTTCTAAACTCGAAATTTTACTTCATGCTCAGTCTGGGAGTAGCAACACTCGTTTCCAACTTCTGGTTGTACTTTTATAAAAATACAACGAGTGCCTGAAAATTCACAGCGAACCCATGGCCATACATATACTTATGAGATAAAATCCCTGCATTTTTAAACGTCTCTAATTTTTTTCCCCATCAACCATTTTGTGGTACGTTAAAACAAAGTGTAATCATCATTTCTTCAAAATCTCATCAAAATCCTACGTTTGGTTACTTTTTTACGAGGCTCAGAATAAGTTACTAATTTCTTGTAAAATATTTTCGCCTTGAGAACTTTATGCGACCTTGAGCTTTAAATTTCGCTGAGTGGTTTGATTTTTATACCCAAAACGTTAAAATAAAGTATAATCATCATTTCTTAAAAATCTCATCAAAATCCTACGTTTGGTTACTTTTTTACGAGGCTCAGAATAAATCACTAATTTCTTGTAAATTATTTTCGCCTTGAGAACTTTATTCGACCTTGAGCATTCAAGATTTCTCGCAGAGTTGTTTAATTTTTATACCCGAAACGTTAAAACAAAGTATAATCATCATTTCTTAAAAATCTCATCAAAATCCTACGTTTGGTTACTTTTTTACGAGGTTCAGAATAAATCACTAATTTCTTGCAAACAATATTTTCACCTTAAGAATTTTAATCGACTTTGAGCTTTCAAAATTTAAATTTCGCGCAGAATCGTTTGATTTTTATATTCAAAACGTTAAAACAAAGTGTAATCATCATTTCCTAATAATCTCATCAAAAACCTACATTTTGTTACTTTTTTACGAGGCTCAGAATAAATCACTAATTTCTTGTAAAATATTTTCGCCTTGAGAACTTTATTCGACCTTGAGCTTTCAAAATTTCTCGCAGAGTTGTTTAATTTGTATACCCGAAACGTTAAAACAAAGTGTAATCATCATTTCTTAAAAATCTCATCAAAATCTTACGTTTGGTTACTTTTTACGAGGCTCAGAATAAGTCACTAATTTCTTGTAAAATATTTTCGCCTTGAGAACTTTATTCGACTGTGAGCTTTAAATTTCGCTGAGTGGTTTGATTTTTATACCCAAAACGTTAAAATAAAGTATAATCATCATTTCTTAAAAATCTCATCAAAATCCTACGTTTGGTTACTTTTTTACGAGGCTCAGAATAAATCACTAATTTCTTGTAAAATATTTTCGCCTTGAGAACTTTATTCGACCTTGTGCTTTCAAACTTTCTCGCAGAGTTGTTTAATTTTTATACCCGAAACGTTAAAACAAAGTGTAATCATTATTTCTTAAAAATCTCATCAAAATCCTACGTTTGGTTACTTTTTTACGAGGCTCAGAATAAGTCACTAATTTCTTGTAAAATATTTTCGCCCTGAGAACTGTATTCGACCTTGAGCTTTTAAAATTTCGATGAGTGGTTTGATTTTTTTACCCAAAACGTTAAAATAAAGTATAATCAACATTTCTTAAAAATCTCATCAAAATCCTACGTTTGGTTACTTTTTTACGATTCTCAGAATAAATCACTTATTTCTTGTAAAATATGTTCGCTTTGAGAATTTTATTCGACCTTATGCTTTCAAAATTTCGCTAAGTGATTTGATTTTTATACCCAAAACGTTAAAACAAAGTATAATCACATTTTTTTTTAAATCTCATCGAAATCCTATGTTTGGTGACCTTTTTACAAGGGTCAGAACAAATCACTAATTTCTTGTCAAATATTTTCGCCTTGAGAATTTTAATTAACCTTGATCTCACACATTTCGCGCAGAGTCGTTGACTTTTATATCCAAAACGTTAAAACAAAGTATAATCATCATTTCCTACTAATCTCATCAAAATCCTACGTTTGATTAATTTTTTACTTCAAATTGAACTAATTTGTGATGCCCAGCTCTGTTAAATACCAATATTTTATAATCCTATAAATTTAACAACAAACATCTCAACAACTTTAATTTCTCTTTCAATTCTTTAACATGACGATCGCGCAGCAGATGCATGACGAATAAGGGCTTAAGGGTTAACCCTCCCGTGGTTCGCTTTTTTGATTATTTTCGTGGGTGGACACCTGCGCACCGCGTGCTTACCGCACCGTTTAATCGAAAGTAATTGTAATTGTAATAAAAACTAACCGTTCCCCCAACTCTCTCTCTTATAATTTGCCCCTCTGAAATTTCGATTAGAATCAAAAAGACGCACCATTTGCATTCGAATCGTCCAACAAACCGAAATGCAAATATCGATAATTTATAAAATTGCAGCAATTTTATTAATCGACAACACCTGGTACAGGATCAACCAAATTTTCTTACAATCTGAAACACAAAACATCTTCAAAAAGAAGACACTTGCGAGCGTGGCGAGCAAACTAGAGTATCTGTCTTTAGTTTGCTTACGACTTATTATAATTAATTGGTTACATAAATCTAATACCAGTATTGTGTATACAAAATCTAGCCTACTTTTTTTAAAAAAGCGTAACTTAACTTGAAAAAAATACACTGAACACAAAACAAACACAGTCTACACACGCCTCTTGACACTTTTCCGGTTTTCCCTAGCCCTGACAGATCGAACAAGTCCACTAATTTGTTTTTCCTGTTCTCTCTTTTCTCGTGATCCCCCGTGCAGATCTTCATGCACAAGAATGCAATGCAGATGCACGCCCGAGAGTTGACCGGCCGGTCAGAAGTCAAACCGCACCAGTGCCAGCAGTGTCTGAAGTCCTTCAGCAGCAACCACCAGCTGGTGCAGCACATCAGGGTGCACACCGGCGAGAAGCCTTACAAATGTTCCTACTGCGATCGCCGCTTCAAGCAGCTCAGCCACGTCCAGCAGCACACGAGACTGCACACTGGTAAGTCCATATTTTGTTTTCGCTCTTAAAAAAAGCGCGCGTTGTAAGGTTACAAGCATCTGAGTACAGCGAGCTTGTAACCAGGATTATCGCTACTTCCTGTAACTAATGTTGGTGCTGCGAGTTCATGCCTCAAACATAAACATAATAATTATAGAAAGCTCGTTGTGCTGTAAGCTTAGCGAACTCGCAACCAGATCCATTCTCGTTGCAAGCGTCGCAATAATCTGAGCACAGCGAGCTTGTAACCAGGATTATCGCTACTTCCTGTAACTGATGTTGACGCTGCGAGTTTATGACTCAAAGGTACGCTAATCATAGAAAGCTCGCTGTGCCCGATAAAAAAAAACAGCTGTGAGCTTGCGAGCTTGCAACTAGAATAATTCGTGTTGCAACCGTTTTCAGCATCTGAGCACAGCGAGCTTGTAACGAGGATTATCGCTACTTCCCGTAACTAATGTTGGCGCTGCAAGTTTATGACTTAAGAGTACGCTAATTATTAAAGGCTCGCTGTGCTCGCTAAAAAAACATTGGCTATGAGCTTAGCGGGCTTGGAACCAGAACAATTCTCATTGCAAGCGTTGCCAGCATCTGAGCACAACGAGTTTGTAACCATTATTATACTTCCCGTAACTAATGTTGGCGCTGCGAGTTTATGACTCAAAAATACGCTAATCATAAAAAGCTCGCTGTGCTCGTTACAAAAAATTAGCTGTAAGCTTAGCGAGCTTGCAACCAGAACAATTCTCGCTACAAGCGTTGCCAGCATCTACGCACAGTGAGCTTGTAACCAGGATTATTGCTACATCCCGTAACTAATGTTGGCGCTGCGAGTTTATGACTCAAAGGTACGCTAATCGTAGAAAGCTCGCTGTGCCCGATAAAAAAAAACATTAGCTGTGAGCTTGCGAGCTTGCAACTAGAATAATTCGTGTTGCAACCGTTTTCAGCATCTGAGCACAGCGAGCTTGTAACGAGGATTATCGCTACTTCCCGTAACTAATGTTGGCGCTGCAAGTTTATGACTAAAGAGTACGCTAATTATAAAAGGCTCGCTGTGCTCGCTAAAAAAACATTAGCTGTGAGCTTAGCGAGCTTGCAACTAGAATAATTCTCGTTGCAACCGTTGCCAGCATCTGAGCACAGCGAGCTTGTAACCAACGCTAACTAATGTTAACGCTGCAAGTTTATGACTCAAGAGTACGCTAATCATAAAGGGCTTGCTGTGCTCGCTAAAAAAAACATTAGCTTAGAGCTTAGCGTGCTTGCAACCAGAACAGTTCTCGCTGTAAGCGTTGCAAGCATCTAAGCACAGCGAGCTTATTATCGCTAATTCCCTTAACTATTGTTGGCGCTGCGAGTTTATGACTCTAGAGTACGCTAATCATAAAAGACTCACTGAGCTCACTAAAAAAACATAAGCTTTGAGCTTAGCGAGCTTGCAACCAGAACAATTCTCGCTGCAAGCGTTGCAAGCATCTAAGCACAGCGAGCTTGTAACTAGGATTATCGCTAATGTTGACGCTGCGGGTTTATGACTCAAAGGTACGCTAATCATAGCATAAAGAAACGCTAATTATCATAAGCTCACTGTGCTCATTAAAAAACAACATTAGCTGTGAGCTTAACTTGCATAATTCGTAGAAATACCGATTTACGGTTGAAATAGCTCCTTAAACTCGTTGAAGTCTAAGTGCTATAAGTGTGTACCGATTTACGCTTGAAATAGCTCGCTGAGCTCTTTGAATCGGAATGCTGTAATGTGTAGAGCTTTACGGTCTTGTACAATAGCTTACTAAACTCATTGAGCTTGTGACTTTAGCGAGTATAGCGAGCTGATTACACAATATAGATTTATGGTCTTGTAAAATAGCTTCTTAAACTCGTTGCGCTTATGACTTTAGCAGATTGGGCGAGCTGATTACACAATATAGATTTATGGTCTTGTAAAATAGCTTATTAAACTCGTTGAGTTTATGACTTCAGCGAGTTAGGCGAGGTGATTACACTATATAGATTTATGGTGTTGTAAAATAGCTCACTAAACTCATTGAGCTTATGACTTCAGCGAGTTGGGCGAGCTGATTACACTATATATATTTATAGTCTTGTAAAATAGTTCACTAAACTCGTTGAGCTTATGACTTCAACGAGTTTAGCGAGCTGGTTGCACTCTAAAGATGTATGGTATTGTATTAACGGTAAATATGACAAGTTTGTAAACAAAGCGAACTCATTGTAACATTACAGATTTGAAATTTTAGGCTTATATTAGTGTTAGATATTACTAGATTGTGAGCGAAGCGAGCTCAATCAATGTGTACACTTATGTTTTAATATCTATAGAAAACAGAGACTGTGAGCGAAGTTTGAGCTTATTATAAGCTTAATATAAGTTTTGTACAGTAAACATTTATGACAAGCTTGCGAGCATAGCGAGCCAATAATTTCAGTTGAAATCTACAAGTGTAGCATAGTATAGAACTGTTTTTTTTTAAATTTACATACAATTCTGCGGAAAGTATCAAAATTAAAAAATGTTGACAAAACACTAGGGCGTGGTCGGTATAAAATCTCTCTAACTCTACACACTGCTGTAAATTTTAGCAGATATTGTTGACTC
Source organism: Philonthus cognatus (assembly GCA_932526585.2). Classification (NCBI taxonomy): domain Eukaryota; kingdom Metazoa; phylum Arthropoda; class Insecta; order Coleoptera; family Staphylinidae; genus Philonthus; species Philonthus cognatus. The sequence goes on from OW052251.1 coordinate 3,129,285, forward strand.
GCTGTGCTCACAGCTTGTATATAGGATAATAATTTCAGTCTTATAGAAAAATATGCTATTCTATTCCATAAAGTATAACTTTTCTGTGTTATTAATACAGTAAGTATAAATTTCCACTCTGTACGTAACACGATTTTTTCTATGAGCACAGCGAGCAAGTTATTTGTACTGAAGTTAACTTTCTATTCTATAAAGTACGGCTTTTCTAAATTATTATAACAGTGGATATAAAAGTCCACTGTATAGATATCATGATTTGTTCTGTGAGCACAGCTAGCTAGGAATTTCTACTGAACTTAACTTTCTATTCCATAAAGTACGACTATTCTGTATTATTATTACACAGAGTATAAAATTCCACTCTGTACACATTACGATTTTTTCTGTGAGCTCAGCGAGCCAGGAATTTCTACTGAAGTTAACTTTCTATTCTACAAAGTGTGACTGTTCTGTATTATTAATACAGTGGGTATAAAATTGTACTCTATAGATACTAAGATTTTTTCTGTGAGCACAGCGAGCCAGGTATTTCTACTGAAGTTAACTTTCTATTCCATAAAGTACGACTGTTCTGTATTATTATTACAGAGAGTATAAAATTTCACTCTGTACACATTACGATTTTTTCTGTGAGCACAGCGAGCTAGGAATTTCTAGTAAAGTTAACTTTCTATTCCATAAAGTATGATTGTTCTGTATTATTAATACAGAGAGTAGTATAAAATTCAACTCTGTACCCATCATGACTTTTTCTGTGAGCACAGCGAGCCAGACATTTCTACTGAAGTTACCTATCTATTCCATAAAGTACAAATGTTCTGTATAATTAATACAGAGGGTAATAAATTCCACTCTGTACGCATCACGATTTTTTCTGTGAGCACAGCGAGCCAGGAACTTCTACTGATGTTAACTTTCTATTCTATGAAGTACAACTGTTCTGTATCATTAATATAGAGAGTATGAAATTTCACTCTATACACATCACGATTTTTACTGTGAGCACAGCGAGCCAGGATTCTCTACTGAAGTTTACTTGACTCGCACATTATTGTTTCTCTTAATTTTCACGCGTTCTTTTCGCCTCAATCGGACATTCCTTTTTTTCTCAATGTTCACGCTTTCTTTTCGGTCTTCTTAGATCAGATAACGATTTTTCCGTGTCGCTAATTCCAGCCCCCGTAACCGACTTGGAATTAAAACACCGATGACAACTCGCAACCCCATTTTTTTCTGCATCACTCGCAGATGCAACCCCTTCGCTCTAATCGATAAAAAAATGTAATCTCATTATCTCTCGCGAAGATTTTTTTTGGGGGGGCCTAAGAGGGTCGCCTTCTGGAGGGGGTGAATTATTCATAAGAAAAGCAACATCTGAGGATGCTTAAAAGTCGCAGTTTTTAATTAAAGATTAGGAGTTTATAAGAAAAAAAAAATGGTGTAAATAAAACATGCAGGATTTTTATTTCTTTCATTTTTTAAGTAGAATTGCATCCTAAAGCAAATTGCTCTAGTTTTGAAAGCGTGAGAAAATACTACATTTTTACAGATTTATTTATTTATTTACGGAAAAAATCCATGTTTATACATTTAAATATAGAAAATACTTAAAGCTATTACAAAATGTAGATCATACATGTTATATATATACATATATAGATGTGGCAAGTTACATCCAACAACAAACCTGAATACGTTTGAGACCGGATACGAATTTACAGAGAGACTTACTAAAAATTCTTTTTTTCAGTCCACAAGTGATAAAATGAGCATTCCTTTAAGAGCGTTATCAAGTATTGTAATGATTAGAGTTTAAAAATTAAGTCAAATCGCGATTAGTGCTTGAACATCAAATGAAGCGCAGTGACTATTATGAACGTAGCCAAGGAGAGACAACAAGTAACGCTAAATTAAGTTTGAATCTGAAAAGTGTCAATTATTGGTGTTTTATTTTATTTTTAAAATAAGCATAACGTTATATTTCGAGTTTAGAAAAGCCCAGAAAATTTTGTTTGGTCGGCCTACACGAATGCAAATTTTTTGGCGTTGTGGATTAAAAAAACGCATGCAATTGTATATATATTCTATACCTAAATGCTCATTTTACCACGATATGGAGTGAAAAACGTAAGCCCTTATAAACCGGCCTACAGAAATAATAATTTTATTGCCTTGTGGATTAAAAAAAAACATGCTTTTCTAAACAGGCCCACAGAAGTGTTTTTTTTATCACGTTATGGACTGAAATACATAATCCTTTCTAAGATGACCCGGGGGAATGCTCATTTTATCGCGTTGTAGACTGAAAAAAGGTACGATTTTTAAAAAGTCATAAATAGATGCCTAGATTTACAACCAAACATACATATTCATGTCCTAGATTTGGTTTAGTGACCAAGTCACTTAATTCAACTCGATTTTCCAACCCTAGTCACCATGAGTGTGATGTCTAGACATCATACATTGAAATTATAAATTTTAAAATATTTACTTTAGTCATGTTTATATTTTGAACCTTACAGGAAATCAGTGTTTTATACGCGTGGCGCATAAAGTAAAATTTCGAGTTTAGAAAAGCCCCGTGAAAATTTGTCTCGGGTCGCTGCGCGACCCTCGACAAATTTTCTACGCGGGGCTTTTCTAAACTCGAAATTTTACTTCATGCTTAGCCTGGGAGTAGAAACCCTCACTAGAAACATCAAATTGTACGCTCTTACAAACACGAGTGGGGTACCGCAGGGCTCGAGGAACGGACCGTTGCTTCTCTTAAAGTCTACTTCGCAGTTGTTAGAAGCTTTAAATTTATAAAAAAGCAGCAAGAACCTAAATGTTGACTTACTTAAGTAATATGTATATTTTAAACCTTACATTAAATCAATGTTTCTAAGCATGGCGCATGAAGTAAAATTTGGAGTTTAGAAAAGCCCCGCGAAAATTTGTCTCGGGTCGCTGCGCGACCCTCGACAAATTTTCTACGCGGGGCTTTTCTAAACTCGAAATTTTACTTCATGCTTACCCTGGGAGTGGAAACCCTCGCTAGAAACATCAAATTATACGCTCTTACAAAAACGAGTGGGGTACCGCAGGGCTCGAGTAACGCACCGTTGCTTCTCTTAAATTGTACCTTACATTTATTAGAAGCTTTAAATTTATTAAAATAAAACAACAGATACCTGAAAATTTACTGCGTATGCATCGTGATATTACTAAAATGACTCCTATAATTAATTTAAAATAAAAACTTAAGTGTATAAGTTTAAAGAAAACGCACACAATAGAGATTTTTCTTTTTTGCATTCCAACTAGTATCGACTATTAATCTTTATCAAGGCAGTTTAAGCATATATATATTTTGAACCTTAAATTAAATCAGTGTTATACACGCGTGGCGCATGAAGTAAAATTTCGAGTTTAGAAAAGCCCCGTGAAAATTTGTCGAGGGTCATTGAAACAACTACTTCTCGAGCTAATACCCCGACAGATGTTGAATTATACAATGAATATTTGAGTTACACGACAGCTCTAATGTTCTATGCATAATTTATATGCAAAATGCAACATCAGGCCAAATTATTCTCTCACCAAAAGAGAACACGTATTAGGTCGTGAAATTTAATTTGCCAATTGCTCGCAGAATTTTTACAAAATATAAAAACGCATTGAAATTAATATCGACATTCTGAATAAAATAATAAGTTTGAGATATTCCCTCCTGCATTTCTTCCTGTTTGTTTGTTTTTTCCGGAAAGCGCGCATTCCCTCCACCGACTTTTTTCCGTTGCCGGTGTTGAAAGTTAAAAGTAACTCCCCGCAAAAAGGGCTTTATATAATTTTTAATCCGCTCCTAAGTAGATAATCCGCATATTACACCCTTTAAAAATTGAAAGGGTTAAAGGGAAATTGAATAAAAGTTTTCCTCTTCCGCCGCGATATAGACGTGAGAGGATTCGGAAAGGGCGAGATCTCGAGGAACGAACGGGCAGAAAAAAAATTGCGCGAGTAAAATAAAATCCAGGGGATAACTTCAAAGTTGCATAAGGGTAGGAAATTAATTAAGGGATGGTATGAGAGGGATGAAAAAAATATATATTAAACCCTCATTGATCCCCTTCGATTGTCCAGGGTTTTGTTAATAAGGGAGGAGATTAAATATTTTCTTCTTGTTGTTTTTTTTTGCCTAATCATAAAAGGGACAACGGTCAATCAATTTCATTTAATATAATCTTTTAGGGGCCTCGGTGGCCGAGTGGGTAGAGACCCTGCCCACAGAACAAGAGGTCGCGGGTTCGAATCCCGTCCGGTGGAATAATTTATGAGTAATAAATTATTCTATCCGGGTCCATGGATGTAGTGTGAATGTATTGTGGCGTCCAAATGATTTAAATAAGTGTGCATGGAATTAGTTAAATTAAATAGAAAACAATACAATAGTACTTTTATATAAATAAAATAAAATAATTTAAAACTTTCAAATATATATTGTAAACTCGCTACAATTGTTTCGCCACACTGTGGCTTCTTCAGGCGAAGAAATGATAAATTACATTTGTCAGTACAGGTATAATAATAAATAATAATAATAATAATAATAATAATAGTATTTATTTACATAAACAAATGATACAAAATATAACATTGTATTGTAAATACGTCAATAAAATGTGAACTTAATTATTGTTTCTTAAAGTAATCTTCTACACTGTACGGTTCTAATTGGATTAAATAATTATATAGCGCTTGTTTACGTTTATTATAAGTGTCTATTTCTTTTATTTGAACTGGCAAATTGTTATATAATTTTATTGCTGCATAAGAGCAACTTCGTTCGTATTTGCTTAAACGATGTTGAGGCAAATTATATATTTGACCCTTTCTTTTAGAGTATTTCAAATTAGTAAATATATTGTTAAAATAATTGCTATGCTTCCAAAAGAATTTCAACGTTTCAAATATGTAAATGCCATACACTGTCAGCATAGCAGCCTTTCTAAATTTTCCTCTGCAACTTTCATTATATTTTAAGTTAAGCAAAATTCTCAACGCTTTCTTTTGGATTACGAATATCTTTTTAGTGTCGACAGATCCCCCCCAGAATATTATACCATACTTGAGATGGGAATATATATTTGCGTAATAAAATATTTGTGTTATTTTTATCGACGCAGATTTTCTTAATATTCGTAATCCAAAACAAGCACTACTTACTTTATTGCATAAATTACTAATATGCGGAGTAAATGTAAGCGTATCATCAATTACTATATATACAATGTTTATGGGGGGGTGGGTTTTTCAGCGAAATTTAAATTTAGGAGTGGTGAGTTTGTTAAGTCTAATTGGTCGTTCAAAAGTTGTCCTGTGTATTTTCTTTTATTAATTTCCATGCTCTCCAAGATGTTAAGTTTCCGGCCTTTTTCTTCTCTGTGAAGCACTTTGAAGTTTTCGTCGAAGTGGTGGTTTTCTTCGATGAGGTGGTTGGAGTATGTGGAGTTGGTTTTCCTTTGTTCATAAGAGGTTTTGTGCTCTTTGATTCTTTCTTTGAACGACCTTCCGGTTTGTCCTACATATGTCTTAGGACAGTCTTTGCAATTTAGCAAATAGACTCCACTTTGTTGAGTTATACAGGTTTTATCTTTGTTATTTTTAATTATTTTCCCTATTGTATTATTTGTTTTGAATGCTACCTTAAAATTTATTTTTTCCACAATAGTAGATGGCTGTATGGCGAAAGTCGAGGCCAAAGAAACAAACCAAAAAAAAATATATAATCTTTTTATATGCTTACAAGTTTTTAAATGAGTTTGTTGAAGTAACCGTTTGATTATTCGTAATTACTTTTGGCATAAACGACGAAAATCATTGAGAGCGAGAGTGCAATCATTGAGTCATTTCGTTCGAGTAAATAAGTTCCGTTAGTTTGTGTCTTTTTGCGGTGATTGTAAATAATATAATTCAATCAGGCAAGGTTTTTCATCCCATTACCGATGCAAATAAATATAATTCAAGCAATTTGAGCGGTGCCTGCGAACTCGGAAGGCCGTCCGCTAATTGCAAATTGGAAAATTGGAAAATTCGCCACGCAATTACATGAAAAAATATTGTTTGAAGTAAAAAAACAGTAGCAATAACGAAAACACGAGCTAAAAGGAGTTTCCCGTGAGAGAATAAATAAATTAAAAATGAATAAGGGAATGAAATAGTATGAAATTGAATTTGCGGAATATTTAAGTCGCCCAGATGCGAAACCAGTCATGTGTTTTGACAAATTTCTGGTAAAATGACAAGAACCGATTTTGCAGCGTCTTTGACGAAGCGTTAACTGTAAGGTATTATTTAAGAGAAGCAACGGTCCGTTACTCGAGCCCTGCGGTACCGCACCCGTGTTTGTAAGAGCGTCCAATTCGATGTTTCTAACGCGGGTTTCCACTCCCAGGCTAAGCATGGAGTAAAATTTCGAGTTTAGAAAAGCCCCGCGTAGAAAATTTGTCGAGGGTCGCGCAGCGACCCTCGACAAATTTTCACGGGGCTTTTCTAAACTCGAAATTTTACTTCATGCGCCACGCGTACTAAACAGTGATACGATGTAATGTTCAGAATACATTCAGCACTCACTGCTTTAGTAGAATATATTGAATAAAAATAAGTGCTCAATTAACAAACGCATGAAAATTACCCGAATTGAGCCATTGATTACAGTTCTGCGTGGACAGGTGCTCCGTCTTCTTCTTCTTCTCTAAGTGCCCTCTCCGCTGCAAAGTTTGGCAATCATCAATGCTATTCTTATCTTTGAAATAGTTGTTCTGAATAATTCGGTAGATGTGCAATGGAACCATTCTCTCAGATTTCGGAGCCAAGATGTACGTCGGCGTCCAATACTTCTCCCTCCTTGGATCTTTCCTTGCATGATCAGCTGCAGCAGTTGGTATTTCTATCCTCTCATTACGTGGCCCAAGTATTCAAGCCCCATATCAGACAGAGTATCCGACAAGTATTAGTCACTCCCTTCTACTAGATCGCCTCCATCGGCGATTTTTAAAATATTTGTCCTACAAACTTGACGGTACTTATCCATCTATTGGAGCGAACCAAGAACATCTACTTGAAAGGCATAAAATGATGGCATTATCGACCAGACGAGACCACCACTGCGCCTCAATTCTCAGGAAACTGGTACACGGAACAATCGACTGCCCCCAATTACTTTCCGGGATACCCTTCAATGTTCCTCAACAATCAACCAGATTCGCTTCATCATTCCGACTACCCACACCAAGGACGTGTGTTCTGCAGCGGTCGCCAATTTTCACAATGTGTCGTTGCGCAGAAAAGTCATTCGACGATTTATTTTTATAAAATGTAATTTAATTTTCTGTATATTTTTTTCTTGTAATACTTAAGTTTATTTGCACTGTACCTTCTATTATATTGTCCTGTAAGTAGGAAATCCTGTTGGACAATAAAGGCTATTATTATATTATTATTATTATTATTATTATATTATTACAACAAAGCATTTGATAAGGTCAGACACGAGCAACTTGTTGAGATACTAAAAGCAAAGCAACTAGACACGCGCGATATAAGAATAATATCGAATCTTAATTACGGGCAGAAAGCAGTAGTTCAAGTGGGGGGCGATAAGACCGATGAAATCCAAATAAAAAGAGGAGTCAGGCAAGGATGTGTGTTGTCACCGTTACTGTTTAACATTTACTCTGAAGAGATCATGAAAAAAGCGCTAGAGGAAGAGGAGATAGGCATAAAGATCAACGGAAAAGCTATCAACAACATCAGATACGCAGACGACACGGTCCTAATAGCGGAAACCCTGGATGAACTACAACACATTATAAACAAAGTAGTAGCAGCTAGTGAGGAGAAAGGCCTATCACTGAATGAGAAGAAAACGCAATTCATGGTTATTTCGAAGACACATAGAGATCACGGGAACATCTACATCCACGGCCACCCCACAAATATAACTACTTAGGAACTAATGTTAGTAACAACAACGACTTAACGCAAGAAATAAGAATAAGGATCGAAAAAGCTCGCGCAGCATGAAACGTGTATTCTGTACCCATAACATCAATTTAAACCTTAAAATGCGATTAGTTAGATGCTACGTTTTCTCCATATTGCTCTATGGTATGGAGTCATGGACACTAAATAAGAAAGACACCAATAAACTAGAAGCCTTCGAGGTGTGGGTTTATTGCAGGATACTTGGGGTGTCATGGACCGACAAAGTTACCAATGTCGAGATTCTCAGAAGAATGGATAAACAACGAGAAATTCTAATAACCATGAAAAGACGAAAGCTTGAATACTTGGGCCACGTAATGAGAGGATCGAAATACCAACTGCTGCAGCTGATCATGCAAGGAAAGATCCAAGGAGGGAGAAGTATTGGACGCCGACGTACATCTTGGCTCCGAAATCTGAGAGAATGGTTCCATTGCACATCTACCGAATTATTCAGAACAGCTATTTCAAAGATAAGAATAACATTGATGATTGCCAAACTTCGCAGCGGAGAGGGCACTTAGAGAAGAAGAAGAAGACGGTGCACCTGTCCACGCAGAACTGGAATCAACGGCTCAATTCGGGTAATTTTCATGCGTTTGTTAATTGACCACTTATTTTTATTCAAAAACAAATTTGTAAGTACTTTAAATTTATTGTATTATTAATCACCCCTTATTAAGCGATCGAGTGGAGAGTACGAAACACTGATGCAATGTATTATTTAGAATACACGTTTCAGCAAACTGCTTTAGTAGAATATTTTGAACTTCACTTAAAATCAGTGTTTTTAAAGCTCTAACTGTAAGGTTTTATTTAAGAGAAGCAACGGTCCCTTACTGAGCCCTGCGGTACCCCGCTCGGGTTTGTAAGAGCGTCCAATTTAATGTTTCTAACGGGGGTTTCCACTCCTAGGCTCATTTATTAATCACCCCTTATTAAGCGATCGAGTGGAGAGTACGAAACACTGATGCAATATATTATTCAGAATACACGTTTTAAGCGCACTGCTTTAGTAGCATATTTTGAATATCAATTAAAATCAGTGTTTTTTGAAGCTCTAACTGTAAGGTATTATTTAAGAGAAGCCACGGTCCGATACTGAGCCCTACGGTACCCCACTCGTGTTTGTAAGAGCGTCCAATTTAATGTTTCTAACGGGGGTTTCCACTCCTAGGCTAAGCATGAAGTAAAATTTCGAGTTTAGAAAAGCCCCGCGTAGAAAATTTGTCGAGGGTCGCGCAGCGACCCTCGACAAATTTTCACGGGGCTTTTCTAAACTCGAAATTTTACTTCATGCGCCACGCGTACAAAACACTGATGCAATGTATTATTCAGAATACACGTTTCTAGCACACTGCTTTAGTAGATATTTTTAACTTTCCTCTTTAACTTCCCTTAGAATCAGAGAAGCAACGGTCCGTTACTGAGCCCTGCGGTACCCCACTTGTGTTTGTAAGAGCGCCTAATTTGATGTAATGTTCAGAATACACGTTTTCAGCAGATTGCTTTAGTAGAATATTTTGAACTTCACTTAAAATCAGTGTTTTTAAAGCTCTAACTGTAAGGTTTTATCTAAGAGAATCAACGGTCCGTTACTGAGCCCTGCGGTACCTCACTCGTGTTTGTAAGAGCATCCAATTTGATGTTTCTAACGAGGATTTCCACTCCCAGACTAAGCATGAAGTAAAATTTCAAGTTTAGAAAAGCCCCGCGTAGAAAATTTTACTTCATGCGCCACGCGTACGAAACACTGATGCAATGTATTATTCAGAATACACGTTTCTAGCACACTGCTTTAGTAGAATTTTTTAACTTTCCTTTTTAACTTCCCTTAGAATCAGAGAAGCAACGGTCCGTTACTGAGCCCTGCGGTACCCCACTTGTGTTTGTAAGAGTGCCTAATTTGATGTAATGTTCAGAATACACGTTTTCAGCAGATTGCTTTAGTAGAATATTTTTGAACTTCACTTAAAATCAGTGTTTTTAAAGCTCTAACTGTAAGGTATTATTTAAGAGAATCAACGGTCCGTTACTGAGCCCTGCGGTACCCCACTCGTGTTTGTAAGAGCATCCAATTTGATGTTTCTAACGAGGATTTCCACTCCCAGACTAAGCATGAAGTAAAATTTCGAGTTTAGAAAAGCCCCGCGTAGAAAATTTGTCGAGGGTCGCGCAGCGACCCTCGACAAATTTTCACGGGGCTTTTCTAAACTCGAAATTTTACTTCATGCGCCACGCGTACGAAACACTGATGCGATGGAATGTTCAGAATACATTCAGCACACTGCTTTAGTAGAATATTCTAAACCTCACTTAAAACCAGTATTTTTTACGCGTGGCGCATAAAGTAAAATTTCTAGCCTAAGACGAATTTGGTTTTAACAAGATGGAGCACCTGCCCACGCAGAACACCAATCAACGGCTCAATTCGAGTAATTTTCATGCGTTTGTTAATTGAGCACTTATTTTTAGTCAAACAATTCGGGTAATCTTCATACGTTTGTTAATTGAGCACTTATTTTTATTCAAACACAAATTTGTAAGTCCTTTAAATTTATTGTATTATTAATCACCCCTTATTAAGCGATCGAGTGACTGGAGTGAGAGTGGGGTAGCATTTATTTTATTTTTTAATACTCTCCTCCAACTCTTCTCCTTTTATTATCATCCATCAAAGGGGAAGCGTTCATTCCGCGTCGGGACGTTCGAGCCGAGTCGTGATTTTTATCCCGTCTCTTCTCTTTTTTTTTTCCAAATTACGGCCGATTTGTATTCCGCGCCGTTCGCGCGCTATTAATCGTGAAAAATTCCCGATGAGGAAAAGTGCTTAAAAATATATCGGGATTAAATTGTCGACGGGCAATTAAGGCGGTCACGTTGACAAAGAGAGGAAGGGGGAGAGAAAAGGATGGAAAGAGAGGGGTGTACTAAGGGGTTGAAAAAGCGTCGCGACGTCGATGATCAATGATGAAATATAAGGCACTTATGTGTGTTACAAAAAAAAAATGCACAAAGAAAGAAATTACGGATTGAAAAAAAAGGTACGTGAAAATATTAATTTAATTTCGTGAATACAAAAACGTAATAATAATTTAATTTAATTTAATTTATTTACGGAATCTCCATTTTACAATCTATATTTTCATTTACAAAGAATAGTAATACTAATAGTAAAAACATAACATAATTGGTGCGTTAAATTTAAACATGTTACTTCACGTCCCAAAATAGTTCAATAAATCCTTAAAAAAAAAATTTTTTTTTTGTTCCATTGGCCTCGGCTTTCGCTATACAGCCATCTGCCATTGTATTATTTTTCTAATTGATTAATTAACTAATTACCACGTATTTAATTCGTTTGGACGCCACAATTCATTCACACTACATCCATGGACCCGGATGGAATAATTTATTACTCACAAATTCTTCCACCGGACGGGATTCGAACCCGCGACCTCTTGGTCTATGGGCAGGGTCTCTACCCACTCGGCCACCGATGCCCCAAAAAATTTATTATTGCTCAACTTTACTGTTGAATGACAAGACAAACAATCGTTAATAAACGTAAAAAAATACATAATTAATTTACAAAATATTTCATGACAATTGTATATAATAATAATAATGTTTTGTGAATAAAACACTTTTAACTTTCACATAAAGACAATTTATCATAAAGAAAAATTGAGTTTGTCAATAGGTTGCAGAATATTTACAAAATATAAAAACGAATTAAAATTAATATCGACTTTCTGCAAAAAGTTTATCTCCAAAACTCATTGAAACAACTACTTCTCGAGCTAATACCCCGACAGATATTGAATTATACAATGTGCTGTCGTGTAACGCAAATATTTATTGTATAATTCAATATCTGTCGGGGTATTAGCTCGAGAAGTAGTTGTTTCAATGAATATTTGGAGACAAACTTTTTGCAGAAAGTCGATATTAATTTTAATTCGTTTTTATACTTTTAACTTTGTTTAACCACTGTATTTACACTTAATTTTGTGACTATAGTTTCGACTAGCTAGTAGTCATTCTCAAACAAAAGTTGTTTGTTTGAGAATAACTACTAGCTAGTCGAAACTATAGTCACAAAATTACGTGTAAATACAGTGGTCAAACAAAGTTAAAAGTGTTTTATTTACAAGTTTATTTAAGATGTACCACAAAGTGAACGCCTACAACACAAAACAGATAATAATGTTTATTGCCCAACAGGAAACAAATCCCCAATTACAAAACAATTTAGAATAAACAAAAAAGTTTTAAAACTTTATTGTTATTAAATTAAATAGTATAGGTATAAATGAAATTGCCAATTCTTATTTGCAGAATACTTCAAACATTAAAAGTGCGATTATTTTCGCAATCTACAACAAGTTAGTCTTACAAAGACTATATCAAACACTCATTGAAACAACTACTTCCCGGGCTAATACCCCGACGGACATTGAATTATACAACAAGTGTTTGCTGTTACATACAGTAACCTACTGCAAATGTAAAAATTTGGGCCTGAATAATTTGACCCAAATTGTTACATTTGCAGTAGGTTACTGTATGTAACAGCAAACACTTGTTGTATAATTCAATGTCCGTCGGGGTATTAGCCCGGGAAGTAGTTGTTTCAATGAGTGTTTGGTATAGTCTTTGTAAGACTAACTTGTTGTAGATTGCGAAAATAATCGCACTTTTAATGTTTAAATAGTATAGTAAATTAAAATGTATCATAAACAAAATACACAAAGAAAGAAATTACAGATTGAAAAAAAGGTACGTAAAAATATCAGTTTAATTACGTAAAAACAAAAAAGTAATTATTGTTATTAAATTAAATAGTTAAAATATTTAATTTCGGGAAATCAGGCTTTACAAATAGAAAAAAGTTACGAGTTCAAGCGTGAATAACACAAACACTTAGGATATAGAGTTTGTTTCGATTTTTTTACATATTTTTAGAGTGCTAAGTTGACCTAATGTCCACTGAAAATTTTATGAAAATCAATGACGAGTTTTTGTTTTAAAGTCAATTTCCATATAAAATCAAGTTGAAATGAACAAAATTCCGACTTTTAACGTAAATAATCTAAAAACTAGAAACGGGGTGTTTTTTATATTTACGTGTTCTTAAAGAGCCAAGTTTATTTAATACTCCCTGGGAGTTTTATTAAAATTTATTAAGAGGTTTTTAATTTATAATTTTTTTTAAATTAAATTACCATTAAAGTCACGTTGAAATTAACAAAATTCTAACTTTAGGCGTAAAAAACGCAAAAACCAGGGAAGGGGTATTTCTAGATTTTTACATATTTTTAAAGAGCTAAGTTTATTTAACATTCCCCGGAAGTTTTATGAAAATTCATTAATGGATTTTTTTTAATTTAATTCCTATTAAAACGACGTTGAAATTAACAAAATTCTAATTTTAGGCGTAAATAATGCAAAAACTAGGAAAGGGGTGTTTTTTTATTATTACATATTTTCAAAGAGCTACGTTTATTTAACACCCTCTGGAAGTTTTATGCAAATTCATTAATAGGTTTTTAGTTGATGATTTTTTAAAAATTTAATTCCTATTAAAATCACGTTGACATTAACATAAATCTAACTTTAATCGTAAATAACGCAGAAACTAGGTAAGGGGTATTTTCAGATTTTTACATATTTTTAAAGAGCTAAGTTTATTGAACATCCCCAGGAAGTTTTATAAAAATTCATTAAGATTTTTTTCAGTTTATAATTTTTTTTTTTAATTTAATTCCTATTAAAATCACGTGGGAATTAACAAAATTCTGGCTTTAGGCGTAAATAACGCAAAAACTAGAGAAGGAGTATTTTTAGATTTTTACTTATTTTCAAAGAGCTAAGTTTATTTAACATTCCTCTAAAGTTTTATGAAAATTCATCAAAACATTTTTAATTGATAATTTTTTTAAAATTTAATTCCTAGTAAAATCACGTTGAAATTAACAAAATTCTAACTTTAGGCGTAAATAACGCAAAAACTATCAAAGAGATATTTGCATATTTTGAAATATTTTTAAAGAGCTAAGTTTATTCAAGATCCCCAGGAAGTTTTATAAAAATTCATTTAAAGGTTTTTGATTTATAACTTTTTTTTAAATTGAATTTCTATTAAAATCACGTTGGAATTAGCAAAATTCTAACTTTAGGCGTAAATAACGCAAAAACTAGGCAAGGGGTATTTTTAGATGTTTATATATTTTCAAAGAAGTAAGTTTACTTAACATTCCCTAAAAGTTTCATGATAATTCAGTGAGAGAGTTATAAGTTATGATTAATTTCCATTCAAATCAGGTTGAAATTAACAAAATTCCAAATTTGAACGTAAATAACTCAAAAACTTGTGATGGGGTATTTTTACATTTTTACATATTTTGAAAGAGCTACGTTTACTTAACATTTCTTAAAAGTTTCATCATAATTTGTTGAAAGGGGTTATAAGTTATATTAAATTTAAAACTCAATTTCTATTCAAATCAGGTTGAAATTAACAAAATTTCAACTTTGAACGTAAATAACTCAAAAACTTGGGATGGGGTATTTTTAGATTTTTACATATTTTAAGAGAGCTAAGTTTATTTAACATTTTCTGAAAGTTTCATGATAATTCATAAAGAGAGTTATAAGTTATGATTCATTTTAAACTTAAATCCCATTCAAATCACGTTGAAAATAACGAAATGCCAAATAACTCAAAAACTTGGCATGCGGTATTTTTAGGTTTTTACATATTTGGAAGAGCTAAGTTTACCTAATATTCCCTAAAAGGTTCATGATAATTCATTGAGAGCCTTATAAGTTATGATTAATTTTAAACTTAATTCCCATTCAAATCACGTTGACATTAACAAATTTCCAACTTTGAACGTAAATAACTCAAAAACTAGGAAGGCGGTATTTCTAGATTTTTACATATTTTGAAAGAGCTAAATTTACTTAACATGTCCTGTAAGTTTTATGATAATTTATTGAGAGGTTTTTAAGTAATAATTGTTTTTAAATTTTATTCCTATTTAAATCGAGGTAAAATTACGAAAATTCTAACTTTAAGCGTAAATAACAGAGAAACTTGAGATGGGAAATTTTTGGATTTTTACATATTTTTAAAGAGCTAAGTTTACTTAATATTCCCTAGAAATTTTATAAAAAATTATTGAGAGGTTTTTATGTTATGATTAATTTTACATTTAATTTCGTTCAAAATCAGGTTGAAATTAACCAAATTACAACTTTAAGCGTAAATAACGCAAAAACTAAGAATGGGATATTTTTAGATGTTTACATATTTTTAAAAAGCTAAGTTTAGTTAACATTCTCTAATAATTTTATGAAAATTCATCAATAGGTTTTTATGTTACGATTAATTTTAGATTGAATTCCGTTTACAATCAGGTTGAAATTAACGAAATTCTAACTTTAAGCGTAAATAACGCAAAAACTAAGAAGGGATTATTTATAGATATTTATATATTTTAAAAGAACTAAGTTTACTTAACATTACCTGGAAATTTCTAAAAAATTTATTAAGAGGTTCTTATGTTACGATTAATTTTAGATTTAATTCCGTTTAAAATCAGGTTGAAATTAACCAAATTCCAACTTTATGCGTAAATTACGCGAAAACTAAGAATGGGGTATTTTTAGGTGTTTACATATTTTTGAAGAGCTAAGTTTGCTTAACATTCTCTGGTAATTTTATTAAAATTCATTTATAGGTTTTTATGTTACGATTAATTTTCGATTTAATTCCGTTTAAAATCAGGTTGAAATTAACCAAATTCCAACTTTAAGCGTGAATAACGCAAAAACTAAGAATGGGTTATTTTTAGATGTTTACATATTTTTAAAAAGCTAAGTTTAGTTAACATTCTCTAATAATTTTATGAAAAATCATTAATAGGTTTTTATGTTACGATTAATTTTAGATTGAATTCCGTTTACAATCAGGTTGAAATTAACGAAATTCTAACTTTAAGCGTAAATAACGCAAAAACTATGAAGAGATTATTTATAGATATTTATATATTTTAAAAGACTAAGTTTACTTAACATTACCTGGAAATTTCTAAAAAATTTATTAAGAGGTTTTTATGTTACGATTAATTTTAGATTTAATTCCGTTTACAATCAGGTTGAAATTAACGAAATTCTAACTTTAAGCGTAAATAACGCAAAAACTATGAAGGGATTATTTATAGATATTTATATATTTTAAAAGAACTAAGTTTACTTAACATTACCTGGAAATTTCTAAAAAATTTATTAAGAGGTTCTTATGTTACGATTAATTTTAGATTTAATTCCGTTTAAAATCAGGTTGAAATTAACCAAATTCCAACTTTATGCGCAAATTACGCGAAAACTAAGAATGGGGTATTTTTAGGTGTTTACATATTTTTAAAGAGCTAAGTTTGCTTAACATTCTCTGGTAATTTTATTAAAATTCATTTATAGGTTTTTATGTTACGATTAATTTTCGATTTAATTCCGTTTAAAATCAGGTTGAAGTTAACCAAATTCCAACTTTAAGCGTAAATAACGCAAAAACTAAGAATGGGGTATTTTTAGATGTTTACATATTTTTAAAAAGCTAAGTTTAGTTAACATTCTCTAATAATTTTATGAAAATTCATTAATAGGTTTTTATGTTACGATTAATTTTAGATTGAATTCCGTTTACAATCAGGTTGAAATTAACGAAATTCTAACTTTAAGCGTAAATAACGTAAAAACTATGAAGGGATTATTTATAGATATTTATATATTTTAAAAGAACTAAGTTTACTTAACATTACCTGGAAATTTCTAAAAAATTTATTAAGAGGTTTTTATGTTACGATTAATTTTAGATTTAATTCCGTTTAAAATCAGGTTGAAGTTAACCAACTTCCAACTTTAAGCGCAAATAACGCAAAAACTAAGAATGGGGTATTTTAAGATGTTTATATATTTTAAAAGAGCTAGGTTTACTTAAGATTCCCTGGATATTTTATAAACATTGATTAAGAGTTTTTCATGTTACGATTAATTTTAGATTTAATTTCGCCTAAAATCAGGTTGAAATCAACCTTCCAACTTTAAGCGTAAATAACGCAAAAACTAAGAATGGCGTATTTTAAGATGTTCACATATTTTTAAAGAGATAAGTTTACTTAACATTTCCTAGAAATTTTATAAAAATTCATTTAGAGGTTTTTATGTTACGATTAAATTTAGATTTAATTCCGTTTAAAATCAGGTTAAATAAACAATATTCCAACTTACGCGTAATTTACGCAAAAATTAGAGGTAGGGTATTTTTAGATGTTTACATATTTTTAAAGAGTTAAGTTTACTTAATATTCTCTGGAAATTTAGTATAAATCTATTAAGTTATTTTTGAGTTATGAAGTATTTTAATTCAATTTCCATAAGAATCGAGTTGAAATAAACAAAATTCCGACTTTAAGCGTTAAAGTATATTTAGATTTTTACATATTTTCAAAGAGGTAAGTTTACTGAGCGTCCACTGGAAATTTTACAAAAGTTTAATATAGTTTAAGTATATTTAGATTTTTACATATTTTCAAAGAGGTAAGTTTACTGAGCGTCCACTGGAAATTTTACAAAAGTTCAATATAGGTTTTTCAGTTATAATTAATTTTTAATTCCAAAAAAAAAACTAACAAACGGTAAATATACTTCAAATTGAACTCTTTAAAAAAAACAACGAATATCTAAAAATGTACAACACATAGTTTAGATATTTATTTATTTATTTAACGAAAGATCCATTTTACAAAATACATTTTAATAAAATTTTATAATTACGAGAAGAATACAGTAATACTTAAACATAAAATAAACTAACAATACTAAGATAAACAACAAACATTTATACACTTAAGTTTGCTGATAAAATGTGAGGGTGAGAAGCAATTAAAGATATTAAAATTTGGATGCACTGATAGCTTATGTCTACTTAAAAAAAAAACTCACTGTGTAAAAATAATTATAGAAGAACACAGAATTAAATAAATTAAACTAATAGTGTGATTTAATTTATGTTTATTAATTTATTTCCTTATTTATTATTCGTTCTCGATTGCATTTCTTTTTTTTTGTTTTGTTTAAAGCGTGAAATAATGATGTGTTGAAATCTAAACTATTTTTCCTTTACATGTAAATCATTAGCCAAACGCGGTAAGTGTTAAAATAAAATATTTAATCATAAATTAGTGTAATAAAAGAAAACGAGAAAAAATTATATTCCATATAAAAAAAGACAAATATAATCATTAGATTTCCGTTAATAAATTAATATAATTATTATTTATTCTTTAATTTTTTTAACGCTTTGTTTTATTTGATTTTATTTATTTATTTGTTTTTCATTAAGTTAATAAAAAGACATAAGCGCAATTCACGAGATACTTTTAAAGCCGTTCCTGATTTACACACACATTTTGTAAATTTTATAGTGCCATTTTGCTTTCGATGGAGTAAAAAAAACAATACAAAAAACGTATTTGGAAAAAAAAATTGACTTGGTGTAGTTTATCTCCCACATACAAATGTGTATACACTCATAATAAATTGTAGAGCATACATTTTATAAAAAATCGCGAGCTGTGAAAATTCATTCGATTCGAAATTCCGAACAATAAATTATTCCCACTGATTATAATATATGCATTCGCATGTATGAAAATTTAAATAGGCCCTGTCACATAAAACAACAGTAAATGTTCGAACCCCGCGGGGGCCACCATCCCCCCAACCACCCCCCGTTTCCACCCCTCGCCGCAGAGGGCGCTCCCGGCCGATTCGAATACATCATTGGCCGATTGTAATGAATGTGCATTCGATGCACATGTATACATTAATGAGCCTGTATGTGTGCAGTAAATTGCAATGTGCGCGCTGGTAAATTGCAATTATTTCGTGTGACGATCACGGCCGGGGCGTGGAAAGAATCGCTTTGCGTTACGTGCGCGCGTAAAGCGCTATTTTTTTGGAATTCTGAGATTAATTGGAGGATAATTTAGATGTTATGATGGGAGCCGGTTTTACGGGGTGTCTGATTGTTGGCGGTGAAAATCGGGGTGGGTTTAATGCTTATCGATTTTGCTGCACTAATGCGTGTACGTCGGATTGGCTTTTGCAAAATTCAAGTTACTAACTAACCCCACTTCCATTAAATTTTGTACATTATATAATAGATTTTAAATACAATGAAAATAATAATCCATTTATTGTCCAACAGGAAACATTTCCCAATTACAAGACAAAAAGAAAACATAAGCCTTGTACATATAAAAATATAATAATAATTAAATTAGAATAAATTCTGTAACAATAAAATTACTTATTAAATGTTGAAGACGTGTCCTATAAAAATATAATAATAATTAAATTAGAATAAATTCTGCAACAATAAAATTACTTATTAAATGTTGAAGACGTGTCCTGTGAATATAGAAGCAATTTTTTAGTAAGAATAATTAATCCACAATTGGCTCCAAGTTACAGAGTAACATTTTTACAGAATCGTAAAACAAATGAGAAAGTTATTAAAGAAATATAATTAAAATAATTAGGGAAGAACAGTCCTCGATGTGTTAGTTTTTGCATTTATTGAAAGATCAAAAAGAAATGAATCCCAACGATGTACATTTTGTTTCAAAGAAAATATTGTTACGATAAATTAAGGACAAACATTCTTCCCAATTTACAAAACAAATTTTAAAGATTTGTGATTTTTATTGTTATTATTTTGTGAATAGTTTTAATTTTTTCAATGGCTCGAATTAATAATATTAATAGTATTATTTAATGTAATGTAATTTTGATTGTTTGAATTATTAGTGCTCTATTTTTGTTAAAAGGGGTTTTTCCGTATAAATAAATTAAAAAAAATATATTGTTACGATAAATTAAGGACATACATTCTAGCATGTCAAATGTTCTTCCCAATTTACAAAACAAATTTTAAATATCTTAAAATTAGGAAAGAACATTCCTCCAGCTATTTGTTTTTACATTGATTGGAAGCTCAAAAATAAATCAGTGTTTTATACGCGTGGCGCATGAAGTAAAATTTCGAGTTTAGAAAAGCCCCGTGAAAATTTGTCTCGGGTCGCTGGCGCGACCCTCGACAAATTTTCTACGCGGGGCTTTTCTAAACTCGAAATTTTACTTCATGCTTAGTCTGGGAGTGGAAGACACTCGCTAAAAGCTTCAAATTGCTTCAAAACAAAACGAACGCCTAAATAATCACAGCGATACATCCGCATGTATATACTTAAAAAAATAGGGCCTTGTGTTACACAAACCGAATAGGTTTACACAGACCAAACAGGGTTACACAGCCCAAATTGGTTCATTCTTGTCCACAATTGTTAGTTCAGTAATTTGAAAGAAACAATCCCTGCACATAGGTGTACAAGTGTAATAAAATTGCGTTTTTAGTCGACTAATGTTAGGTTGTTTGCGGATTAGGGTGAGGTTAGATATCTGGAATTAGAGTAGGTTGGGGTTATGTTAGAATAATACAACCACTACACTTGGGTCTGTTTCGAACTTCACTTGAAACTAGTGTTGTACACACGTGGCGCATGAAGTAAAATTTCGAGTTTAGAAAAGCCCCGTGAAAATTTGTCTCGGGTCGCTAGCGCGACCCTCGACAAATTTTCTACGCGGGGCTTTTCTAAACTCGAAATTTTACTTCATGCTTAGTCTGGGAGTGGACAACACTCGTTCTAAGCTTAAAATTAATCAATTTTAAAAAATAATGAATGCTTGCAAACCAAATTTTCAAGCTTCTCTAAACTAACATCGATTATTTTGCAAAAATACAGAGAAATAATGATTAAACAGTCGACATTGTGCTTTCAAAACATCCTATTGACAGGCTAATATAGTGTATTGGTCCTTCGAAAATAAATCGATAAACACACGTAACATTTATGATATAAATATCGATATTCCAAGATATCAAACATCCCTAGAACACGCGTAAAATTTATAATTTTTGAAGATTTTCGCTTAAAATTGGCAATCGTCAGAAAGAAAATGAATAAACAGTCGAGATTGTGCTTTTAAAAGCATCCTATCGACAGACAGGATGTAGCTAATATGGCGTATTGGTCCTTCGAACATAAATTCATGATTTCAAATGATTCAGACAGCAATTCAGCAAAAGCTCTTTAAATATCGGTTCTTTCAACCAAAAATTATACTGGTCAAACTATCTACTGCTTAGAGCACTGATCTTAAATTAATTCTCACACGCGTGGCGCCATCTATTGTCGAAAGCACATCCCTAAAACTAAATCCAAACTCAGGCTTTTCTAAACTCGAAATTTTACTTCGTGCGCCACGCGTATAAAACATTAAATTATTGTGAAGTCCAAAATACACCGCCTCGCTTTTTGCTTTGATTTTTTGCAGATTTATAGATATAAATATTGAGTGAATAGCAATCTAGACAAGATTGAAAATATGGCGCAGTCAACTGCGCCATATTTAATTATTAGGAATTTAAGAACTCCTTCTACGTAATTTTCTTAACTCAAAACTTTACTTGAAAACTCAAAACTTTACTTGAAATCAGTGTATTATACGCCCGGCACATGGATTAACATGCGCCAGGCGTTTAATACACTGATTTCAAGTAAAGTTAAGAATATACTTAGCTTAACTGAGTCGCCTATTTCCAGAAACTCGTAAATCCATTGTTGTAAAAGGGTTTTAGGGGCTTTTCGAAATAGGCGACTTAACTTGTTGTTGTTTGATAATGACAGCTTGGTTTGTACAACTGAGACTTTATTAAGTAACTATAGTTTCGACAACATCTAATTGACTTGTTTGAAAATGACAGGTTGAAGTTGTCGAAACTATATAGTCACTTAAAAAAGTCTCAGTTATACAAACAAAGTTCAAAAGTGTTTCATTTATGGATGATAAACCGCGTGGAACTCATTGAGTTACAAGGTACCATTGTTCTAGGGTTTTCAGTCCCTTTCGTATTCAGCTCATTTTTTACAAAGAATTTAAGTTCAAAAGTGCTTCATTTGTGAATGATAAACTGCACTGCATGGAACTCATTGAGTTACAAGTTGTCATTGTTCTAGGGTTTTCAGTCCCTTTTTTATTCAGCTCATTTTTTACAAAGAATTTAATAATAACGTAGGGTTGTTATTAAATTGAGAAAAACAACTGTTAACGAGTATTGTCCACTCCCAGACTAAGTATGAAGTAAAATTTCGAGTTTAGAAAAGCCTGAAAATTTGGCTCGGGCGCGTAGCGAAGCGGAGCGACCGAGCCAAATTAGGCTTTTCTAAACTCGAAATTTTACTTCATGCGCCACGCGTATTAAACAGTGATGCATAGTTAAGTTCAGAAACAGATATAACAACAATTATAGGCAACCAAATACACACTAACTGTGTTGGATTGCCTATAACCAGCGTTTTACACAATTGATTCAATCCTGAAATTGACTTTATGCATAACTGAATAGAACACAAATCAATTTCGGCATTGAACCAATTGTTTAAGTTCATTAAATCATGTTTTCTGTTAAAATAAAAGCACGGATTTATTAGTTAAGTTCAAAAACACATATAAAAACAATTATAGGCAACCAAATACACACTAACTGTATTGGGTTGCCTATAATCACCGTTTTACACAATTGATTCAATACCGAAATTGACTGTATGCATAACTGAGTAAAACACAAGCCAATTTCGGCATTAAACCAATTATTTAAATTTATTAAATCATGTTATCTGTTAAAATTAACAATTTCTTTATTAACTTGTTACAGTTTTAAATTACATTACACAATCATTATCGATCGGTTGCATTCATTAGTAAACCTGGACCACATCGGACTTCCCTTTATTTCTTTATTGTTTATACGCAGTCAACGGGGGGCCTGGATTCTCAGGCTACGTCCCTGATTAAATCAAACACAGTTGTAGAAAATATAGTGACTTCTGGGGTTCCTCAAGGAACCCACTTTGGGCCAATATTATTTCAACTGTTTGTAAATGGAACTTATAACGACTGATTCCACTCCCAGACTAAGCATGAAGTAAAATTTCGAGTTTAGAAAAGCCCCGCGTAGAAAATTTGTCGAGGGTCGCGTCTTCACAATAATTTAATGTTTTATACGCGTGGCGCACGAAGTAAAATTTCGAGTTTAGAAAAGCCTGAGTTTGGATTTAGTTTTAGGGATGTGCTTTCGACAATAGATGGCGCCACGCGTGTGAGAATTAATTTAAGATCAGTGCTCTAAGCAGTAGATAGTTTGACCAGTATAATTTTTGGTTGAAAGAACCGATATTTAAAGAGCTTTTGCTGAATTGCTGTCTGAATCATTTGAAATCATGAATTTATGTTCGAAGGACCAATACGCCATATTAGCTACATCCTGTCTGTCGATAGGATGCTTTTAAAAGCACAATCTCGACTGTTTATTCATTTTCTTTCTGACGATTGCCAATTTTAACATACACATATAAAAACAATTATAGGCAACCAAATACACACTAACTGTATTGGGTTGCCTATAATCACCGTTTTACACAATTGATTCAATACCGAAATTGACTGTATGCATAACTGAGTAAAACACAAGCCAATTTCGGCATTAAACCAATTATTTAAATTTATTAAATCATGTTATCTGTTAAAATTAACAATTTCTTTATTAACTTGTTACAGTTTTAAATTACATTACACAATCATTATCGATCGGTTGCATTCATTAGTAAACCTGGACCACATCGGACTTCCCTTTATTTCTTTATTGTTTATACGCAGTCAACGGGGGGCCTGGATTCTCAGGCTACGTCCCTGATTAAATCAAACACAGTTGTAGAAAATATAGTGACTTCTGGGGTTCCTCAAGGAACCCACTTTGGGCCAATATTATTTCAACTGTTTGTAAATGGAACTTATAACGACTGATTCCACTCCCAGACTAAGCATGAAGTAAAATTTCGAGTTTAGAAAAGCCCCGCGTAGAAAATTTGTCGAGGGTCGCGCCAGCGACCCGAGACAAATTTTCACGGGGCTTTTCTAAACTCGAAATTTTACTTCATGCGCCACGCGTATTAAACAACGATTCATTAGTTAAGTTCAAAAACACATATAAAAACAATTATAGGCAACCAAATACACACTAACTGTATTGGGTTGCCTATAACCACCGTTTTACGCAATTAATTCAATCTCTAAATTGACTTTATGTATAACTGAACAAAACGCAAGTCACTTTCGGCATTGAACCAATTGTTTAAACTTATTAAACCATGTTATCTGTTAAAATGAAGACACCGTTGTTTCGAATGTATTGATAAACTAAATTCAACATATTTTGAAATTTAAAAATGCGGTTAGTCCGATGCGAATTTATTTGGCAATTAATACAAAACGATTTCCATTTCGAGCGTGTGTGCTGTTTTCATTTACGCTTTGTTTAATTTATTTCAGATTAAACTATAATATTTACATTTATTTCAGCTATATAATTGATTGACTCTCTATCTATCTCTCTCCCTCTCTAAATACACGCAACAATAATAAATACAAGACACACACACACACACACACAAAGAGAATACAAAATAGGTTTCCATAAATAGAACCAGAAAAATGTAATTGAGTTTACACAAATATTTTCAGCCCTTAGTAAAGATAGTATTTGTTTTTTTTTGTAATAATATTTATAGACAGGATAGGGCAGAAAGACTTATACAACCTAGCCTAATATATCTTAAATCATTGTGAAAGTAATCTATTGCGAATACAATTTCGCTTAAACTAACCTAACTTAACTTAATCTAGGCCACTATAACATAACGTGTCAGCCTATTTGAGTCTGCTCTGCTACAACCTACCAAAACTTAATGTAGTTTGTCGCAGTTGATTCTAGGCTAACTTAACTTAATCTAGACAATTGCCTAGTCTAAATGAATAACGTACCGTGCCTTATTTAAGCCTATCTTGTTATAGCCTAGCCTAATATATCTTAAATCATTGTAAAAGTAATCTATTGCGAATAAAATTTCGCTTAAACCAACCTAACTTAACTTAATCTAGGCTACTATAACATAACGTGTCAGCCTATTTGAGTCTGCTCTGCTACAACCTACCAAAACTTAATGTAGTTTGTCGCAGTTGATTATAGGCTAACCCAACTTAATCTAGACTATTGCCTAGCCTTATACAACCTAGCCTAATATATCTTAAATCATTGTGAAAGTAATCTATTGCGAATACAATTTCGCTTAAACTAACATAACTTAACTTAATCTAGGCCACTATAACATAACGTGTCAGCCTATTTGAGTCTGCTCTGCTACAACCTACCAAAACTTAATGTAGTTTGTCGCAGTTGATTCTAGGCTAACTTAACTTAATCTAGACTATTGCCTAGCCTAAATGAATAACGTAACGTGCCTTATTTAAGCCTATCTTGGTATAGCCTAATATATCTTAAATCATTGTGATAGTAATCCATCGCGAATACAATTTTGCCTAACGTAACCTAACTTATTATATTTAAAAACCTGGACTTTCCTAAATCAAGGCCATTGCTTTTGTGTATTTTCTTAGCCTTTTTTTACTCCATCCATCTTATTATAAGCTAATTTAGCTTATTCTAAGTACAACCAAGGCTGACCCGACTATAACTAAGCCTAAATGCCTATTCTAAGTATAACCTAACCTAACCCGGCTATAGCTAAGTCTAAATTATTGAGAGCATTGGTACAATGATAATAATATGACGTTGCTAAGCCTATCGTAGGTTTTTCTATTTTATAATAATCAAGTCTGACCTTT
The DNA here is from genome assembly GCA_932526585.2 of Philonthus cognatus. NCBI lineage: Eukaryota > Metazoa > Arthropoda > Insecta > Coleoptera > Staphylinidae > Philonthus > Philonthus cognatus. Next base: position 3,155,181 of record OW052251.1, read on the forward strand.
TCTAGCCTATTCTAAGTCATCGCTTAGCTTAATTAAATTTCACTTAGCCTATGTTAATTGAGCTTAAGGTATAGGAAAATTGGCGCATTACTATCGTGATTTTCTTAGCCTATCCCAGAGCTTTGTATTACATCTTAGTCTTCCTTAATTTAACATAAGCATAGTCTAATCTATTGTCTAGCCTAGATGAATGTAGCCTAAACTAGCCCTTTCTTAGCTAAGCCCAAAGCATTGGAAATCTTGTTGATATCGTTTTTTCAATTTTGTTTTAATCCAGTCTAAACTAATCTATCTCTTTCTAAATCTTCGCTTAACTTAACTTAGCCTATGCTAGCCTTAATTAAGCCTAGATGAATATAGCCGAAACTAGCCTCATCTTAGCTAAGCCCATAGCATTGGAAAATTTGTTGATATAATCCAGTCCACACTAGTTTATCTTATTCTCTTATTTTTATCCCCTCTTAGGCTTCGTTAATTTAGCATGAGCATAGTCTAATCTATTGCCTAGCCTAGATAAATATAACCGAAACTAGCCCTTTCTTAGCTCAGCCCAAAGCATTGGAAATCTTGTTGATATAGTTTTTTCAATTTTGTTTTAATCCAGTCTAAACTAATCTATCTTTTTCTAAATCTTCGCTTAACTTAAGTTAGCCTATGCTAGCCTTAATTTAGTCTAGATGAATATAGCTGAAACTAGCCTCATCTTAACTAAGCCCAAAGCATTGAAAAACTTGTTGATATAGCCTATCCTAGCTTATTCAATTTTATTATAATCTGGTTTAAACTAATTTATCTTATTTAATACCATCGCTTAACTTAACTTAGCCTATACTAGGCCTATATTAGCAAAGCCTGAATCATAGGAAAATTGGCGCATTGCTTGTCTTAGCTTATCTTAGATCTTTCTATTCTATCCTAGCCTTACTTAATTTAGCGTTGTCTACTCTATTGCCTAACGTAGGTTAACATAGCATAGACTAGCCTTTGTTAGACCTTTTCATCCCATCCTAGCCTTACTTGATTTAGTTGCTTAACCTAGTTGAACATAACCTATTTTACCTAGCCTAGTTGAATTTAGCTGAAACTAGCCTTATCTTAGCTAAGCCAAAAGCATTGGAAAACTTAAACCAATTATTTAAAATGGTTATTATAGGCAACCCAATATATAAGCAGCTCAATATACATTAACAATGTTGGATTCACGGTCGAATTTGACTCGCCTTTTATTTAGTTATACTTAAAATAAAATCGCCTTTGAACCAATTGTCTAAAACAGTGATTATAGGCAATCTAATATATAGGCAACCCAAAATTGCCTATAATCACTGCTTTAAACAATTACTGCAATACCGAATTTGACTCGCGTTTTATTCTGGTATACATGAACTCAAATTCAAAATGAAATCAATTGTTTAAAACGGTGATTATAGGCAACTCGATATGCAGGCAACTCAATATACATTAATAGTGATGGGTTTCCTATAATCACGGCTTTAAATAAATGGTTTAATGTCAAATTTGAGAGTATGTATACCAAAATAAAAATCATCTGTATCTGAATCGCGTTTCATTTAGGTATTGGCATTAAACCAATTGTTTAAAACAGTGATAATAAGCAACTCAATACAGTTAATGTGTATTTGGTTGCCTATAATCGTTATTGTGTGTGTTTTTGAACTTAACTTCAGAACAGTGTTTTATACGCGTGGCGCATGAAGTAAAATTTCGAGTTTAGAAAAGCCTGAAAATTTGGATTGGTCGCGTAGCGCTACGCGCTACGCGACCAATCCAAATTTTAAGGCTTTTCTAAACTCGAAATTTTACTTCATGCTTAACCAGGGAGAGAAAACCCTCGTTCGGCAATTATTAAATAATTTCCTAAATATTCGAGATATAAAACTTATCTGTATACTAATTTACTAAAATAATGATTTGGTTGTAACAAGATGGAGCGACTGCCCGCATCTAAAAGGAATGAATTAGTGAAACTGTACCGGTAAAAACGGTAAATTACTGATACATTTGTAGATTTTTAATAGGAATTTTTACAATTTACTGGTATTATAAAAAAGATCTTAAATGTTACAAATTTTCTCATAGATTAACTGTTTTTTTCTTTTTGCAATTACGATTAGGGTAATCACCGTTACAATTACGATTAGGGTAATCGTAATTGCAAAAAGAAAAACATAGTTTATATATAAGGAAATTTGTAACATTTCATATCTTTTTTTCTGCCTTAATAATTGTGCAATCATGAAATGCATACGGGTGTTGCATCACTGACCTCCCCTGACCTGCGCTAATCCACTAAATTAACAACCACCCTTCCACGCACCGCGCAACGCACACATTTTTTAATTTTTTCCAAAAAACCTCCCCCTTCTAACAGTTTTCCGTTTCCGCACACCCCCCTAGAATCTACACCCGTTGATTTTTCCCCCCTCAACAATTCAATTTGCATCCCCCTTTCAATACCGATCGAAAATCAACCCCCATCCGATAAAACCCACCCCCCCTTACCACCCCCCGACCGGCGTAGACGTGGACGCAAAATATACCGGGACACATACAGGGAGGCCTATGTATGCACATGCACAAAACTAAATTCCAATAGTACATAGGCTAAGTACCGCCCACTGATATATCACGCGCTATCCAACCCCCTGCCCCCCGCCGGATGGGGGTGAGAGAGGTGGCGATGCCACCCAAACCCCCCGTTGCATACATTCCACCCCCGCGCTTTGCATGCATGCATGCATGTGTGTGTGTGTGAGTGCATGTGCACTGCTGCCCCCCACCGGGCGCCATTTTGCGCGTGCACCCGCACAAACAATTCGCAAGTGAAAATGAAAATCGGGAAAAACGAAAATTGGATATTTCACGCCTAAAAATAAACAATATTTTTAAAAATGTTGCGTGAAAAACCTTTGCATAAAAAATATATAATAAATTAATCATCATCGGAAATTTAAGAAGTCTCAGAAATAATTTAAACCCTAAAATGAAATCCCACTCATATAGGCCTTAACCCATCCCTAATTATTATTAGGGAAGGGTTATTGTTGGTTGAATTCTTGCTTTGTTATATACATTAAGATATGTATTTCTACACAATTTGTTAAAATTTGATGTAAAAAGGATATTCCGTTAATAAATGAAACGAAATGAAATTAATTCTATCTAGCATAGCCTATATAATCTTATTCTAGCCTTATCTAATCTTACTTAGCCTACAATATTGTAAGACTAAGGCTGTTTTTAACTTATTACAGCTAATTATAGCCTAATCTAATCCTACTTAGCCTACAATATTGTGAGACTAGGGCTGTTTCTAATTTATTACAGCTAATTATAGCCTATTCTATACCAACCAATGATTTGCTGATGCCATTCTGCCTATCCAAAACTGTATCTAGTTTTACGCAGCGATATTTCTAGGCTATCCTAACTTTATTAATTTATTTATTTATACATATAGACGGTCAAGCCTCTTTGAAGATAAAATACAGATTTTTAAAATATTACAATTAAGACAAATATAAACATAAAATAAAAACACCTTACACTTTACCTAGTCTTCCATAACATAACGTATTTTAACCTACATAAACCTATCTTGGTGAATCTAGAATAGCCTAAATCATTATGAGCCCTACCCTAGAGTAACTCATCATAGCGGAGCGCATCTAAATTTATACACCATTGCCTATTATTGCCTATCATAGCTTAAACAATTGTGAAGTATAGTTTACCTTAGAGTCTACGATCAGTTATTCTATCTAGTCTACCTTAGAGTAACTTATCCTAGAGTCTACGATCAGTTACTCTGAGATTTTACAACGATTTAGGCTACTACCATAGCCTAAATCGTTGTAAAATCGAATCTATCTTAAAGTAACTGATCGTAGACTCTAGGATAAGTTACTCTAAGGTAGACTAGATAGAATAACTGATCACCGAGCATTTTCAATGCCAATGAAAAAACAAAATTTTGAAAAAGAAATCAACATAATTAAATACATTGCGGTTAGAAATAATTTTAAATTAGAAACAATATACAAATTAATCATTAACAAAGAAAAAGAAATCATTAATAAATTAATATTCCCCAGAACGAAATGCAAGGATGAAAATTATGGATCAATAACATATAATGGCTATTTGAGCCAAAAAATCAGTAATTATTTAAGAAAATTAAAAATAAATGTCGCATTTAAATCTACCAACACTTTATCAAAAATCATAAAAACAATAAGGATAAAACAAAAAAGGGTCAACGCTGTGGGGTTTATTTGCTTAATTGCGCTGATTGCCCAAAGTTTTATATAGGCCAAACTGGAAGAGCATTCGATGATAGAATAAACGAACATCAAAAAGCATTTATTCATCAGAAAAACACGTCTACATATTCAAACCACCTGATTGAAGAAAACCACCACTTTGACAACAATTTTAAAATCCTCCACATTTCCAACAAAGGACGGAAACTAAATTTATTGGAAAATTTAGAAATAAATAAAAATATTCATTCAGGAAATTTGTTGAACGACCAACTAGAACTCTCCAACTCCCCCCTACTGAAGTTAAAGAAAAATACACCCTCCACCCACACTTCTGAAATCGGTATATAATGTAAATAAGTTTGTAAAAATGTTTATATTATATTTCTTCACCTGAAGAAGCTACAGTGTAGCGAAACAATTGTAGTGAATAAAATAAATAAAAAGTTGAAAATCATCAATATTCAACTATTATTATTATATTAAGTGATCATAGACTCTAAAATAAGTTACTCTAAGATAGACTAGATTTCACAATGATTTAGGCTATGTTAGGCTTGGTTAATTATGTAGAATAAGATTATATAGAGATAGGATAGCCTAGTATTAGCTGCAAAGAGCTAAATTAAGTTTTGGATACGTAAACTGGCCATAATATATATTTATACCTAGTTTATAATATGTTAATCTATATAACATAGCCTATCATTGCCATTTTACCTACTAAAACTTGATCAATATCTTATTATAAGCTAATTTAAGTTTATTATTCTAAGTATAACCTAGACTTACCCGGCTATAACTAAGCCTAAATGAGTATTCTAAGTGTAACCTTAGCTAACCCGGCTAAAACTAATCCTAAATGCCTATTCTAAGTATAACCTAGACTATCCCGGCTATAGCTAAGCCTAAATGCCTATTTTAAGTACAACCTAGACTAACCCAGCTATAGCTAAGCCTAAATACCTACTCTAAGTATAACCTAAGTTTACCCGACTATAGCTAAGCCTAAATGCCTATTTTATGTACAACCTAGGCTAGCCCGCCTATAGCTAAGCCTAAATGCCTATTCTAAGTATAACCTAGGCTAAATATAGCTAAGAAAATGGTACAATGAAAATAATATTATTCTGCTAAGTCTATCCTAGATTTTTCTATTTCAGTATAATCTAGTCTAACCTAATATACCTTATTCTAAATTGTTTCTTAACTTAACTTGGTATGCTAGCTCTACTGTAGCTAAGCCTTGATCATAGACAAATTAACGCATTGCTATTGTGATTTGCTTAGCCTTTTCTAGATCTTTCTATCCTATCATAGCCTTACTTGGTTTTGCGTTGTGTAATCTATTGCTTAGCATAGTTGAACATAACGTAGACTTATCTATTGCCTAGCCTAATAAATATAGCCGAATCTAGCCTGATCCCAACTACGCCCAAAGCATGGGAAAACTTGCTGATATAGCCTATTCTATTTTATTATAATTCAGTCTAAATTAATGTACCTCATTCTAAATTATCTTTGAACTTAACTTAGCCTATGTTGCCCTGCTGTAGCTAAGAATACATCATGGGAAAATTAGCGCATAGCTATTGTGATCACCTTATTCTAAATTGTCTCTTAACTTAACTTAGTATGCTAGCTCTACTGTAGCTAAGCCTTGATCATAGACAAATTAACGCATTGCTATTGTGATTTGCTTAGCCTTTTCTAGATCTTTCTATCCTATCATAGCCTTACTTGGTTTTGCGTTGTGTAATCTATTGCTTAGCGTAGTTGCACATAACGTAGACTTATCTATTGCCTAGCCTAGTTAAATATAGCCGAATCTAGCCTGATCCCAACTACGCCCAAAGCATGGGAAAACTTGCTGATATAGCTTATTCTATTTTATTATAATTCAGTCTAAATTAATGTACCTCATTCTAAATTATCTTTTAACTTAACTTAGCCTATGTTGCCCTGCTGAAGCTAAGAATACATCATGGGAAAATTAGCGCATAGCTATTGTGATTACCTTATTCTAAATTATCTCTTAACTTAACTTAGTATGCTAGCTCTACTGTAGCTAAGCCTTGATCATAGACAAATTAACGCATTGCTATTGTGATTTGCTTAGCCTTTTCTAGATCTTTCTATCCTATCATAGCCTTACTTGGTTTTGCGTTGGGTAATCTATTGCTTAGCGTAGTTAAACATAACGTAGACTTATCTATTGCTTGGCCTAGTTGAATATAGCTGAATCTAGCCTGATTAAGTTGGATTGGGTTAGGATGTCATAGAATAAGATAGATTAATTTAGACTAGATTATAATAAAATATAATAGGCTAGGATAGGCTATACCAGCAAGTTTTACAATGCTTTGAGGTTAGCTAAGCCCAAACCATTGGAAAACTTGCTGATATAGCCCTAGGATAGGCTATATCAGCAAGTTTTCCAATGGTCTGGGCTTAGCTAACCCCAAAGCGTTGGAAAATTTGCTGCTATAGCCTATCCGAGCCTATTATATTTTATTATAATCTAGTCTAAATTAATCTATCTTATTCTATGACATCCTAACCGAATCCAACTTAATCAAGCTATTCTATTTTACTATAATGTTATGGAATGCAATTAATGTGAATGTGCATTCCATTACTATTTGGGAATATTTTGGGAATTGTCTCGAAGACTTTCTAATATAATTCCTCGAGTAGTTTTCCTTAATACTTAATTACATACTTTCATTTGTTTTACGTTATAAATATTAAACTTTAGGAATTACGAGTCAGTTTTGTACAAGTACGCTAAGACGGTAAGACTAACATTGTATTGATACTGTACACAGATGTAATAAAATACGAGTAGTAACTTATCATCGTGGTATCATTGAAGATACAAAACCCTTACCTAGTGGAAGTCATCTCCGGGGAGTGCGTTTGGCAAGTGGTATCCTCGTCAACATAAAATACCACGGGAGTAAGGTTGCGAAAGTACCAACTCCACAACAATAATCTAGTCTAAACTAACCTTTCTTAATATATAAAATTACGAAAATGTTTTTCGTGTAAAATGCAAACAATGTGTCTTCATTAATAAGACAACTTATCCATTGAATTGGAATTATTCTTGTTTAACCTATCTTATTCTATGACATCCTAACCCAATCCAACTTAATTTAGTGTAGACTAAGCCTAACTTAACTAACCTAGACTAAAGTATAACTATTTCTGTGATTGGAAAATTAGCGCATTACTAAGGCAGGGATATTTCCTCTTAACTATACATATCCTGGTGTACGCGTAGCAAGTTTTCAGCCATTCGTCGTTTTGCAAAAAGTGTTCAATTCGAATTGAACGAGTGTTTCCACTCCCAGACTAAGCATGAAGTAAAATTTCGAGTTTAGAAAAGCCCCGCGTAGAAAATTTGTCGAGGGTCGCGCAGCGACCCGAGACAAATTTTCACGGGGCTTTTCTAAACTCGAAATTTTACTTCATGCGCCACGCTTAGAAACACTGATTTAATGTAAGGTTCAAAATATACATATTACTTAAGTAAGTCGACATTTAGGTCCTTGTTGCTTTTTTTATAAATTTAAAGCTTCTAACAACTGCGAAGTAAAATTTAAGAGAAGCAACGGTGCGTTACTCGAGCCCTGCGGTACCCCACTCGTTTTTGTAAGAGCGTACAATTTGATGTTTCTAGCGAGGGTTTCCACTCCCAGGCTAAGCATGAAGTAAAATTTCGAGTTTAGAAAAGCCCCGCGTAGAAAATTTGTCGAGGGTCGCGCAGCGACCCTCGACAAGTTTTCACGGGGCTTTTCTAAACTCGAAATTTTACTTCATGCGCCACGCGTATAAAACACTAATTGTCCACTCCTAAAAGGAATTAATAGCGTAATTGAGATTGATTTTTTTTTTTTTTTTGTTTTGGCTGTTGCCTGGCCTTGGGAACTTGCCCATTAGCCATCATCAATGTTTATTTTTGTATCAAGTAATTTATTACAATTTGTATTAATAACTATTCATTCGGACAATCACACACATTCATACCACACCCAGGGTCACGACGAGACATTATTTTTCAAATAAAGTCTCCTCGTGCACGGGAATCGAACCCGAACTTGTGGCTCGCCGAGCGATACAGCCCGGCGACGTTACCGCTCGGCCACCACCTGCCCCAATTGAGATTGATAAATAGTGATATTTATATAATAAATTTAAATAATTTTTCAATCCAAAGCAAACGAGCGTTTCCGATCCTTGATTGGCATTAAGCATTAAGTAAAATTTCTAGTTCAGAAAAGCCGGAAAATAAAAAATCATCACAGAAATCAGGAATAATTGGCTCAATCTGTGTATACGATTTTCAATTGAAATCGCGTGGTTTTAACAAGATAGGGCAACTGCCAACACCGAATCGACAGATTGTTGTAATTTTCGGCACAATTTTTTTTTCAATTCGATTCGATTAATCCTAATGTAGTTTGAACTTAAATCGGAATAAGTGTCTGACAGCATAGCGATAAGTAAAAACAAGGCGGAATAAATGCATTTAAAAACGGATCAACCGACTTTAACGAAGGGTGATTTTATCAAACCGTGTACAACAAACTGTTAAAAACCGAAACGAAGAAATAAAAAAAAAACACGGAAAGGTGTCAATTATCACCTAATTTTCCGGACGTTGAGCCGGGGAATCACAAACACGCGGTAATTAAACACCCCGCGCACATGTCCAGAATGAATAAAAAAAAAACAGAAAATAATCCCCCCTTACACACACACACACACTCACACACATAATAAAAACTAATTATTGGATTCGATACGCTGAACTGAACTATACTAACTTTTTTTTCTTTCTTTCGAAATCAGTCGATTTTTTTTTGTATTCTTCCGAAAGCACTGACCCCTTTCGGGCAGATGGCACTTACTCTAATTTAAGGGTTAGCCGGGCGAGTTTGACCATATGCAGGATGCAACAATGAATAAAAAGAAGAGTAATGGACGCGGCGCAACAACGTTGGTCGATATTTACAGAGGCCGGCATGGGAACGGAAATTATTGACTCCCCGCAGGAATATTTAATTTCGTTTCGGTTTTCTTTTCGAACATCATCCCGCGTATTGTAAACAACTGCCCGTTTCAATATCTACAAATGAGCGAGCTGAGTAGGACAATGAGTCACTTCGAGAAAGTTTGTGTGATGATTGTAGCCAAGGGATGCTTAGAACCTATGTGAGGTTTGGTTAAACATTTATGAGGTTGATAAAGATTTGTATAAATAAATTAAATAAACTTGCTCTCACAAGTAGTCATAATTTTTTGTATGCCTCTCCTTGTGGGAGCAGAATTATTTAATTGTTTTATACAAACCTCATTATTTATCAATCTCAAATACGCTATTAATTTCTTTTATGAGTTGACAATTACCCAATCTTGTTTAAACCAATATTTTTGAAAAGTTATTCGTCAATGAGATATGAATAAAAATAAATTCAAATTTTAAAAGCGCAATATTTGTTTAGAGGTAATATTGTATTTACAAGGTGTGGACAACTACCAAAATCTAATTTAGTTTTAACAAGATTGGGTAATTGTCCATACCTAAGAGGAATTAATAGCCTAATTGAGTATAATTTTTATTCCTCTTTTTAATTCTTAACAAAATAGTATTTCATGCTTAACTCACATGAAATCGATAAACAACAAAAACAATAATTTAATTAGCCATTGCAATTATTTGAATTTAATTAATTAAATTAAATAAATTACTCACTGGTCTGAGGACGGCAGTGGGGTGGGTTTTCGATTTGCATGGCTGTAATTTTTAAAATTTCGGTTATAATCGGCCGTCCGGCCGGGATTCGGGAATGTCGGGATTCGTTATGGACGATTTTCCAACGGATCGATCGCAAACATTGCAATTCCAATTGTAATTGTACTAATAACATTTATTCAATTTAATTACTGGACTGGACCTATTGTAATTTTAGCGTGCGCCACTCGCGTTTGTACAATTTTATTCTTTTACTCCCCCAACCCCGCCATTCGAATTTCATATTTATTTTGCGTTTCATTTAATTATTTACACAGCCTGTATTGTATTTTCGATAATTAACGAATTCGTATGCTAGAAAAATAACAAGTCTTTTTTCTACATGTAGTAGCTTAGATTATAGCTTAGCGTACACTAAATTAGGCTAGGCTAAGTGGGGTACACTAAATTATACAGAATCAATGTAAACTGGTAACCCAAATTAAAGTAAAACAATTTACAATATCTTATTTCTGTATTCAGTAGCAGAAAACAGCGAGTTCGGGAACAGGAGGTGCTCTAAGAAGTAGATAAGATAAGGATTGCGGTTTCTGGCTGTCTAATAAACAGGTAAACAGGTCAGATAAACAGGTAAACAAGTGTGATAAACAGGTAAACAGTCTGATAAACAGATAAACAGGACGTATAATCAGGTAAACAGGACTTTTAAACAGGTAAACCGGTCTGATAATCAGGTAAACAGTCTGATAAACAGGTAAACAGGTCTGATAAACAGGTAAACAGGTCTGATAAACAGGTAAACAGGTCTGATAAACAGGATTACAAATGTGACAAACAGGTAAACAGTCTGATTAACAGTTAAACAGGACTTATAAACAGGTAAACATGTCTGATAATAGGTAAACAGGTCTTAATAACAGCTATACAGGTCTTATAAACAGGTAAACAACTCAAAATACCTGTTTATCAGACCTGTTTATCTGTTTATCAGACCTGTTTACCTGTTTATCAGACCTGTTTACCTGTTTATCAGACCTGTTTACTTGCTTATTAGACCTGTCTACCTGTTTATCAGACCTGCTTACTTATTATCAGACCTATTTACCTGTTTATCAGACAGTTTACCTATTTATCAGACATGTTGACTTGTTTATCAGACTGCTAACCTGTTTATCAGACCTGTTTACCTGTTTATAAAAACTGTTTACCTGTTTATCAGACCTGTTTACCTGTTATCAAACCTGTTTACCTGATTATCAGAGCTGTTTACATGTTTATTAGACCTGGTTACCTATTATCAGACCTGTTGACCTGTTTATCAGACTACTTACCTGTTTATCAGACCTGTTAACCTGTTTATCAGAACTGTTTACCTATTTATCAAACCTGTTTACCTGTTATCAGACCTATTTACCTGATTATCAGACCTGTTGACATGTTTATCAGACCTGTTTATCTATTATCAGACCTGTTTACCTGTTTCTTAGACTGTTTACCTGTATATTAGACCTGTTTACCACAAAGTGAACGCATACAGCACAAATCTGTTACTTCAGATGGTTAAGGAAAAACTTGATGAAAAAAATATATATCTGAGGAGGAAACGTCGAAAGTTACCTCAATTTAAGCGCCCAATCCAAATTTTCAAGCTTCTCTAAACTCCAAATATTTGCTTCATGCTCAGGCGTGCTCAACACTCACTCAATGTGAAGCTAAAACACAATTATATTCATCTATTTCAATTACAACACAAAACCAAAGTATTTTGCGTGTGAATTAATTTATGTTGATATTTATAATTACAATTTTGTTATATATTTATTTATCTGTTTATTTATTATCCAACAGTTTACAATAAACTTATTACAGGATAACAAGTTAACATAAACATAAGCATAATTCGAGTGCGCTGTGACTTAAAATAAAATTATGATATCAAAATATCCACACTGAATGAAAATAATTGGCTGAATTGAAATGATAAAAGTAATTAATTCCTTATTTATAAATCTCAACTGCTTAGTGTATTTTTATACTTATCGCATTGGCGAATGAATTTAAGAAAAAATGGTTTTAACAAGATTGGGTAAAGGTCCCTAATGACGCGATTCTTCTTTGGTGTGGACGTTTACTCAATCTCGCTAAAACCAATGTTTTTATTTTCCTTAAATTCACACGCGGTTGCGATAATTATAAAAATAAACTAAAGCAATTCTTACCGCGAAATTAAACCGAAACGCGAAAAATCCTAATCTCGCGGTGATTTATTTTGCGGGGCGCGCACGAGATCAAGAGAAGGGGGTGCGCTCCCCCGAAAAATTTTCCCCATTCACGTTTCCGCTATATTTTTTCCCGCTCGTCTCAACCCTTCTTTCGCCGAGATCATTTTCCATATAATTTCCATATTAAATCTACTACAAGTCATTAATTCCAATGATAATTACGGCCCAAACAGCGAGAGAAAAAAAAGGAAGGGCTGCAGGGGAACGACATGCGAAACGTGAATTACAATAATCTGGGTTAGTAGTAAATTTTAATTCTTTTCTCCTTCCTCATTATCCGTCCATAAAAAAAATGTAGAAAAGAAAAGAGTGAAATAAAAAGATGATGAATCACTAGTTTGCTTTTTAAAGGGTGCAGATAATGTTAGTTTTGATAGTAAAAGTGAATGGATGGAAATAATTATCATCCTATTTTACTAAAACCTAGATCAGCTCGTTTTTTTTACGAATATAATCAATATTTAAGCCAAAAAAGTACTTAAAAGCCATGCGAATTTCGGTTAAACAAAAAATGTATGACCGCTTGTGGAAGAAAAATTATTTAATTTTTTTTACCCAAATCTTTATCAATCTCATAATTTAACAATCTCAATTGCGCTATTAAGTTGTGGAAAGTAACCCAATCTTGTTAAAACTAAATTGATTTTAACAAGATTCGGTACTTGTCCACACCTAAGAGGAATTAATAAATTTTTATGTATACAAAATTAACTTAAATTTTAAAACCGCAATATTTATTTAGATGAAATAAACATTTGTAAAATTTTGTTAAACAGTGTATTCTAAACTTCACTTTAAATCAGTTATTTATACGCGCCTTGGCACACACAAATTTTCAGGCTTTTTGAAACTCGAAATTTGTTGTGTTTAATTAATTTCTCACTTAAGCCGTGGTAAAACATTTTTGAATCTAATTCTGTATTTTTAATTAAAACACTTGGTTTGTTTCACTGATTTATATTTTTACTCCGACTAGTTTCGACCATTTTTCATCTTACTTTACGCTTAATCAAGTAGTGGAAAACAGTCCTAAAAAACAACTGAAGGGGCTATTTAAAGAATACGCAAATATGGTTCTAATAAGATAGAACAACTACTCCTCTTAATTTATAACAAAAATACTGAAAGCGTTATTTGAAGAAATAGTGAAGTTAGTTCTAACAAGATAAGGTAATTAATAATCTCCATTCTTAACATAATACGGAGGGTGTTGAAGAAAAGGTAAATTTAGTTCTAACGAGGTAGGGCAACTACTTATCTTAATTCTTAACAAAAGTACTAAAACCGTGATTTTAAGTGAAAGTGAATTTAGTTCTAACAAGATGAAGCAATTATTACAAAAGACATCAACTTTATTTTTAGATAAAAACCTCTTCGACATGATACCAGTAATTATTTCCACTGGATTTCTTTTCCAATCAAAAAAATCTTCATTACACCAAAAGAACACATGTCTGCGATCAATCCAGCCGTACAATTTACAACTCACTTAAACCGCACACCTGATGTAAAACGAGGATTTGTTTGGGTCGTGCCGTATTAATCACTGTGCTTATTTATCTCTCCAGCGGACCAACAAAATAAACCCTTTAACAGTACCTCGGGCTCGACGTTACAATTCAACCGGTGGATCGCAGCAGGTGCTTTTTTTGAAACAATGTGCATAAGGGTTAAGGTATTGTGGGTGGTTCGAAGACGTTACGAAAGACGAAGGAGGAAAGGTGCGTACGACGGATAAATGCGAAGGAAAAAGGGGGAAAGGAAAAAAAACGTGATTATTCCGGTGTACTGTATACCAACCATATGTTCGCCCAATCGGTGTAATTGTCCTTTCCCTTCAATCAAGATAAATAAGCCGCAACACGATTTCACTTTCAACACTATACAAAAAATCGACTTAATTAATGACATCCACTTAAAAGAAAATATATAATTTAATTTTTTTTGTATATACCATAGTAAGTGCTCCAATTTATAATAATTTGCTTCATTTTTATATATACTAAGGCTCTGAAAACGTTTAACTCGAGTTGAACGTGTGTACTGCAACCTCAAGCTGAAGTTCAAGCTGATCTCGAGTTCAAGCTGAACTCGAATTCAAGCTGAACTCGAGTTTAATGTTGAACCTGTATGCTGCAACTTGAACTGGTTTGACCCTTAAATCAAACTAAAAATGATATTAGAATAATAAGAACTGCCATCTTGAACTAAAGTTCATCTTGAATTAAAGTTCATCTTGAACTAAAGTTCATCTTCAGCTTAAGTTCTGGCTATTTTGTTATAATTAATTAGTAATAGCAATACAATGTGTACCGCAAGGCTCCTTGCTATCGCCCCTTCCATAGAATATTAACGTGAATGTGAAAAATTTGTGATTAAACATTTGTAAAATTTATTTACGTGAGACCAAGCTAAGTATATATTAAACTTCACTTTAAAGACAACCCAACACTGTGTATTGGGTTGCTGGGTTCCCTATGATTGATGTTGTAAGTATCTTTGAACTTCAATTAAAATCATCGTTTTATACGCGTGGCGCATTAAGTAAAATTTCGAGTTTAGAAAAGCCCCGTGAAAATTTATCTCGGGTCGCTGCGCGACCCTCGACAAATTTTCTAGGCGGGGCTTTTCTAAACTCGAAATTTTACTTCATGCTTAGCCTGGGAGTGGAAACACTCCTTAGCAGCAAATTAACCTCTTTTAAAAAACAATGGATCTCTTAAAATTAACAGCGTATACATCGGGATATGTATACTTAAAAATAATCCATGTATGTGTATAATAAGTTGTCTAAAACTCACATCACAGGCAATATATATGTATAATAAGTTGCTTCAAACTAAGATCAGGCAATACATGTGTAAATTAGGCTGCCTAAAAGTAATGCGTGTGTATAATAAGTGGCCGCAAACTAACGATAAGCGATGTTACATACAAGCGATGTTACATACACATTAGGTTAGGTTGCCTAAAACGAATGCATATGTATAATGTTTTTGGCTCTACATTGTAAATGGCTTGTCCGTTAATAAAGAATTATTATTATGTTAGTATAATAAGTTGCCTAAAACCAAGATCAGACAATCCGTATAATAAGTTGATTAAAACGAAGACTAGGGAAAATACGCGTGTGTAATATAACTTGCTCAAAAGTAAAAGCGCAAATAATAATTAATTTTAATTCGTTTTTATATTTTGTAAATATTCCGCAAACTATTGACAAACACAGTTTTTCCTTATGTTCTTTATGCAAATAATAAAACTGACCTTTTATTCATTCATTTCAACTGTCAACAAATGAAAAATTACACCCCATCACTTAAAATGCTAAGTACACCGCAACCCCGAACAATAATTCCTGCCTCCTTAACATTCGAAACAAACGCCTTCGCCGTGGAGGAAACCGATAAAATCTCGAACACGTATGCAAATCGAACAATATGTTGCGCCCTTTAGCGCGCCGTGGACAAATAAATTCAATTCCCGTGAAAGGGTTAGGGTAAACAAAAAAAAAACGGTTCATCCGCTCGGCAGATGATGCCGCTATAAAAAAAATAAACTACGGCGAAGAAGTAAATAAAAAATAAACGCCGGCCGAGCGTAAAACTGCCGGTGTAATAACATGTGTGCGCGGGGGTGGGGGATTTTTTTTCGAAATTCATTACCGATGTAACAAATTGTCGTCGGTTTGAATAAGCGATGAAGAAAAAAATTGGGATAATGAAAGGGGGTTGGTTTTTTTTAATATCCGCCCGAAACGGTGCGTGAAATAAGGAATAAATAGTGAAAGTTATCTTTTCTTATTATTAAATTTTAAATTTATGAATTACTAATATAGCTTCAGAAATTAATTGTTAATGGTTGTATTAATATAAAATAAAATAAACACAATTTTATATTAAAAACACTTAGATCGAAGAGTCCATTCCCGAAGGACCAATGACGTTTACTGCAGCCGATTCGAAGGATCAAAAGAAGTTACTAAAAACGGCATTTAATTATCAAAATTATCTAGTCGCCGAAACCGCCAATTAGATTTTTTTCTAATCTTTGATTTAGTTGGAATTCGTTGGAATTTGTGGTACATGTTCCCACACCTTTGCGTATCCTGCGTCTAGAACAAATGCTCTTTATTACTCTCCTTTAGTTCGAATCATTCGAAATTGCAATAACAACCCAAATGATATATTCAATGTAACGCCCCAGCTAATCAGGAACGCATTTTTATAAGTAATTATCTATAGCGCACAACCTTATATATATCCATACTTCTAGATTTATACACTCCAAATTTTCCATGTTTTCTTTATATGTATTATTATTAGTAATAGTTACACTATATTTTAGATATCATTATACATTTCTCTGTAATTGGAAGTAATTCTGTTGAGAAATAAAGCATTATTATTATTATAAGTATAAATGAAATTGCCAATTCTTGGTTGCAGAATACTTCAAACATTAAAAGTGCGATTCTTTTCGCAATCTACAACAAGTTAGTCTTACAAAGACTATATCAAACACTCATTAAAACAACTACTTCCCGGGCTAATACGCACTTTTAATGTTTGAAGTATTCTGCAACCAAGAATTGGCAATTTCATTTATACTTATGTTTGAACGGTAACGTGACCGCCAGTCTAAGGTGTCGAATTGTTTGGAGGGAGTGGCAAAGCTATACTGATGAGAGATAAATCTCGAAACGCGTCTATAGATGGCCTGAATAATTTGACCCAAATTGTTACATTTGCAGTAGGTTACTGTATGTAACAGCAAACACTTGTTGTATAATTCAATGTCCGTCGGGGTATTAGCCCGGGAAGTAGTTGTTTTAATGAGTGTTTGATATAGTCTTTGTAAGACTAACTTGTTGTAGATTGCGAAAAGAATCGCACTTTTAATGTTTATTATTATTATTATTATTATCTTTATAAAAAATAGCATTAAAAACACTTAACTTTGTTTTACCACTTTCCTATTTCATTTTTTTAAATGCTGAAGTATTCACTAAATTAATTTTAAATGGTTATGTAAATATACATTAAAATAAATACAATTTTATATTGAAAACACTCAAATCGAAGAGTCTAATCTCGAAGGACCAATGGCGTTTGCTGCAAGCGATTCGAAGGACCAAAAAATATTACAAAAATGGCATTTAATTATCAAATTTCTCTAGTCGCGTAGACACTAATTCAAACCACCAATCAGATTTTTTTTCTAATTATTGATTTAGTTGGCATTCGCTTGTGGTACACAAATGTAAACTTTTATATATAAGTTACACGAATAAATCTTACTTACTTGCTTACTTACTTACAAGGCTGTAGCTAGAAAAAAATCGAAGGGGGTTATACAAATTTCGGGGGGGGTTTTAATGGTCAAAATATTGTTTGTTTGCCCTTACAATGCCACTTTTACATGCAAAAATTCAACATTTTGAAAACTTCGGAAGGGGGGAGGAGGGGGCGTTGAATTAACATATCCCCCCCCTGGCTACGGGTGGTACATCTTTATAAAAATTGTATTAAAAACACTTAACTTTGTTTTACTACTTTTAGATTTCCTTCTATTTCATTTTTAAAAATATTGCAGTGTTTACCCAATTTAATGGTCTTTGTAAGACCAATTATTTGTGGATTGCGTAAAAAAAATCGACACTTTTAATGTTAAATAATTTTCGTTTCATAATTTAATTTAATTTCCATTCGAATTTTAATCCCTGATCTCTCTCAACGCAACCGCTATGATTTCTAGCCTAATGGACGTTACAAGTTGGCAGCATTGGTGCGCGTTGTAGTTTCACGTGCATAATCAGTGATCCCAACCTAAAACCACGCGCGTATGTGTGTGTAAGCAATGAACGGCACGCCATGCGCGCGGGGTGGTTCAGGGGCGGAGGGGGCGACGGGGTGGAATTGTTTCCGGAATTATCTCCACCCCGATCGCACAAACTATGGATTTTAAGTCATCAATACTCGATGGTCATTGCGATCCCCGTGAATTATCATCAATGACGAATGACCGGGAGGGTGAAACGCTGGAATAGTTGTTTATTTCACGTGGGCGGAAATGTTTACATTCGGGATACTATGATGAGGCCTAAGTGTCTACTGGGTACAATAAACTTAAAAGAAATGCACCCTGCAGGACCCGACCAAAACATCCACACAGTCTCTCTGCAGAATGCCTAAGAATACAATTTTAAAGGGCAGAGATTTCTTGAATTTACAAAATTAATTATTTTGTTTAAGCAAAGGCACATTATTTTTTAATGTAAATTGCATGTTTGAATGGAGAAACTGCAAAATATTACAGTAAATGCCTGTAATATTTTGCAGTTTCTCTATTCAAATATGCAATTTACATTAAATGGGTGTGCCTTTGCTTAAACAAAAGAATTAATTTTGTTCAAGAAATCTGTGCTCTTTAAAATTTTAATTTTTTAATTTCTAAAAGTTAATACATAGGAATAAATGCTTTAATTTTTTGCTTAAAAAAATTAGCACACTTATGCCAAACAGATAGATAAAAGACCAGCATTATGGCTGGCAAAAATAGTGTCGATGTGTTGATAGGGTCCCGCTTAGGTCGGAGAGGAGTACACAAAAGTGTCGAGACGAATCTAAGAGTACCCTAGAAAACAAACAACAAAACCACACTTATTTCAATTTATGAAATCAGGATCTTGATTTTATAAACTGAAAGAAGTGTTGCTTTCATAAAGTTTAAACGTAGTGTACAGTTTCGTGTTATTTTCCCCGATCAAAGCACTAGGAAATACACTATACTGATGAGGACCAAACAGTCCGAAACGCATCTATAGTTGACCCGTGGTCTTTGGGGTATTGAACAGAAACAAAACTCTTTTTAGATTTTTAGTGTGTTTAACAAACAGTAGTGAAGACCATTCAGTTTACTGTATTTAGACTTAGTGTAATAAAACCTTTAAATTGATAATCCTGTTGTGTAATAGATTGTGCTTGTGACTTCGATTAAACTGGTGTCCCTGTATTTTAGAGAGTAGCACAAACTGGCATCCATCTTGACGCCTTTAGGCGCCAAATTCAAACTAAATCAAATTAATAGGACGCGCGTCAATCAATAAAGAATGTGATTGGTTTAGTTTGAATTTGCCGCCTAATTGTTTGTGTAAGAAAAATGTAAATATTTAGTTATTCAAATGTTTCGATTATTAATAATTTAAAACATTTAATATTTTGTGATACAAACCAAGTGATTTTTAATTAAATTATATATACATATACATATATACATATATATATATATATATATATATATATATATATATATATATATATACAGGGTGTCCGTAATTCGAGAGAATGTATGGGGATCTCGCTTATTTGAAGAGATACAGAGTCGGTTAAATTGGGGCAAAGTTGCGTAATTTGATGCTTATTAATAATCTGAAAACAGATTTAAGATATCTTTAATTACTTTTGAGATTTTCGCAAAAAACCGTTTTTTCGAAATTCTGTTTTTATTTTTTTATTCAAAATCTATTTATTTTAGAAATATGGTACTTTGACATTATTAAGGTACTTTTTGATGGGGAATCGAATGGTATTTTTTATTTTGAGATAACTCTTCAAATTACATGAGAACTGGAACTAACTTTTGTTTTTCTTATGGGCGCCATTTTGAATTTTGATTGCATATGAAAGGATGTTTTTTTCTGAATTCAATAATGTATAACACTTATACTTTATTTTGTTTGTAACATGTATAATTCTATTATCAAAACTATTACTTGTTTATTGTAAACAAGCCCTTAGAAACAATTGCAGCTTGTTTGTTTACAATCGATTATAAGTATGTTCGGTTGTTTAACAATGTTCCTTAGAGATGTAATTTTAAATTGTTACAGGTAACTCTAATTTAAATGTGTACATTACATTTTATTATGAATTAAACATTAATTAACATAAAATAAATATTGTTCATCCTATTAAATAAGTCTTTTACAAATAACAATAAATAAAGAATTATAACAAATGCTCAAATAATCCGCCATTTATTTCAATGCACAATTCTGCCCTCCTTCTTAAATGTTTAATTGATCGTGCTATGTCTCTTCTTCGAATATTATTTAATGCTGCTAGAATGTTTCTTCGGAGATCTTCAACATCTTGTGGAATGGTTTTGTAAACATTATCTTTAATTGAGCCCCACAAGAAATAGTCAAGAGGCGACAGATCTGGTGAGCGCGCTGGCCAGCGGACTACACTTCTATTTGAAATAACATTATTTTCGAACATTTCTTCTAAGCAACTACTGACAACGGCACTATTATGCGGAGGTGCGCCGTCTTGTTGGAACCAAAGTTCACTTAATCGATCCAACGTAATATGTTCGTCTAAATAATCTGTTAAAACAGTTCTTAAAATATTTAAATAACGAGCAGAATTTAAATTTTCTTCGTAAATGTATGGGCCTATCATTTCGTCATTTAACAAACCTACCCATACATTTAGACTAAACCGAATTTGCGGCCGTCGTTGTTCAAATTGTCTGGGATTATTTAAACTCCAGAAATGTTGGTTGTGGCGATTAAATAAACCGCAGTTGGTAAATTTACATTCGTCTGTCCAGATAATATTTTCCAAAAACTGCCGATTTTGTTCCAACTTATTTAATAGAAAATGGCAAAATTCTGTACGTCTCTCGTTGTCGCCAGGATGCAGAGTTTGGGTTATTTTAATTTTGTACGGGCGATATTTATGCTTTTTTAAAACTCGCCATACTGATTGATGAGACTTATTAATGGTTCTCGCAATTTGTCTAGTTGACGTCGTTGGTTCATCCTGCACCTGCATAAACCACGTTATCATATTTTTAAAATAAATATTATTATTTACCTGCTGTAAAATTTCATCCTCGTAATTATTTATAAAACGGTCTCCATATTTTGTTCTAGGTTTTTTGAATGAACCGTATTTCAATAAATTTTGATGTAGGGTTACGAAGTGACTCTGGGATGGTTGTCACCTTTCTGGATACCGCAAGAGGTACTCTTCTGAAGTACGGTGTACATTTTTATTTGATAAATAATAAATATTTATCATATCACGTAATTCTTCATTACTGTATGACATTTTTTCTTATATCCGTAAGAAATACTTCTAAACAATGCAATGTAGTTGCAAACAATGAATAATTTGATTGTAAACAAACAAGCTGCAATTGTTTCTAAGGGCTTGTTTACAATAAACAAGTAATAGTTTTGATAATAGAATTATACATGTTACAAACAAAATAAAGTATAAGTGTTATACATTATTGAATTCAGAAAAAAACATCCTTTCATATGCAATCAAAATTCAAAATGGCGCCCATAAGAAAAACAAAAGTTAGTTCCAGTTCTCATGTAATTTGAAGAGTTATCTCAAAATAAAAAATACCATTCGATTCCCCATCAAAAAGTACCTTAATAATGTCAAAGTACCATATTTCTAAAATAAATAGATTTTGAATAAAAAAATAAAAACAGAATTTCGAAAAAACGGTTTTTTGCGAAAATCTCAAAAGTAATTAAAGATATCTTAAATCTGTTTTCAGATTATTAATAAGCATCAAATTACGCAACTTTGCCCCAATTTAACCGACTCTGTATCTCTTCAAATAAGCGAGATCCCCATACATTCTCTCGAATTACGGACACCCTGTATATAATAAAACAAACAGTTTTGAGTGTATTTCTAACTTTAAAATATTTTAGTGTTTAATACGCGTGGCGCATGAAGTAAAATTTCGAGTTTAGAAAAGCCTGAAAATTTGGTTTGGCCGCTCCGCGCTTCGCGCTACGCGACCAAACCAAATTTTCAGGCTTTTCTAAACTCGAAATTTTACTTCATGCTTAATCTGGGATTGGAGACACTCGTTTGAAACTTAAAATTGAACTCTTTTAGAAAACCGACAAACGCCCGAAAATGTGCATTAAGTATATTTTAAGAAAATCAAAATAAAAATATTTTAGTGTTTAATACGCGTGGCGCATGAAGTAAAATTTCGAGTTTAGAAAAGCCTGAAAATTTGGTTTGGCCGCTCCGCGCTTCGCGCTACGCGGCCAAACCAAATTTTCAGGCTTTTCTAAACTCGAAATTTTACTTCATGCTTAATCTGGGATTGGAAACACTCGTTTGAAACTTCCAATTGAACTCTTTTAGAAAACCGACAAACGCTCGAAAATGTACATTAAGTATATTTAAAAAAAAAAACAAAATATGTAATATAAAATGTTATTCATAGAAATCAATTATTTAATTGACGTATTCCATATCATAGCTGTATTATTTTGTATTTTATATTATGGTTTTATGATCAGTGCAGAAAAATGTTTTTTATTGTTAAAAATAGTGCAGAATGTTGGCTAAAATCAACTTTTAGAGCGATTGCTCGGCTGTTAATGGGTTAAATTTAAAACTGATTATTTATTTATTTATTCTCTCACGGGAAACCCCTTTTACAAAGAATATGTACAAAATAATAACAATAATATATAAAAATTGATAAAACGTATTAACATTAATAACTAAAATTTAATACAGGTATTGCTTCGTGTTCGTTTCTTTTCTATGTATTATTTTTTATTTAAAGAACTTCTTTCTTAATCTGATTGATCGTTGAAGCCAATCACATAATGCACACAAATTTATTGCAGTTTTTTGTATTTTACTTATTTATTTTATTATTGTTCATGTTTCGTTTGTTAATTATCCGTTTGCGGAGATAATTACGGTTTTTTCGAGTGCGCTGATGACCCTTTTTTCCGGCCCACCGTGATTGCCGGGTCATTACGCTAATGACTGTCATTGGTTTTCCGCAGTTTTTCCAAGGAAAGGAAAATTCTACGATGGCCGACCGCTCATTTCCAGGGGTGACCAAGCGTTGTCTCGCTGTTATTAAAAATGAAGGCGAAGAAAATTACAAAAATATCATACTAAACATATATCTATATTTAAGAAAACTATACGTGTAACACAAAATTACAAAAATATCAAACTAAATATATACTAAAACAATCTTACTTCTAAATGAATCGCGTGAACGCCACCTACTGACCCTTTTTTTGAGTCAAATATGAATACGTTGAATTAATTATGAATACGTATGAATGAATGGCATCAACGCCATCTATTGACCATTATATATCTGAGTAAACTATACGTATACTATACTATACTATACTAGATTTTTGAAGAACAAACTGTAACTAAAAATGTAACTTCTAAATGCATGTAGCAAGATTTAATTTTTTTCCAGACCGAAAACTTTAAAAAAACCCTTCATCAATATTCGATTGGGTCGAGGAGGAGGAGAAGTAATAACCCTTTTATTAAAAATATGTCACACTGCCGGCAGAAAGAATTTTCATCCCCCCTTGAAATTAAAAACTTCCCGATCCATTATTTGGATTAAATTAATCGTGAAGCTCTCTTTCAACATTCTTTTTCATTCTTTAAACCTCACCCACTTACGTCAACTATTTTTTGTTCTTTCTCTCAACAGTCCACAAAAATGGCATACACTATAATAGCACTTCTTAACCAGTATTTCTACAGGCCCCACAAGTTCGGGTGTCCAACAATTATTGAAGTCCTAGGTAGCTATTGAATCAAGCATTAATGTCCTACTTTTCTGAAATAGGTTATAACTTTACAAACGTCCGATACAATTATTTTGACGTGAGAATCGACATTCATGTTTCATTCCACAGCCATTCAGGACTTCAATAATAAACAGTGACCTTTTTTAAACCTCACCCACTTACGTCAACTATTTTTTGTTCTTTCTCTCAACAGTCCACAAAAATGGCATACACTATGATAGCACTTCTTAACCAGTATTTCTACAGGCCCCACAAGTTCGGGTGTCCAACAATTATTGAAGTCCTAGGTAGCTATTGAATCAAGCATTAATTCCTACATTTCTGAAATAGGTTATAACTTTACAAACGTCCGATTTAATTATTTTGACGTGAGAATCGACATTCATGTTTCATTCCACAGCCATTCAGGACTTCAATAATAAACAGTGACCTGTATATGCAATTTGTGCATTCGTGTCATTGACGATGCCACAATGGAGCGTTAGATAGCGTTGGCTATCGAAATCCATTAATAGTTTTCACATATTGGCTTGAAATAGTCAGAAATGTTCAGTATTCCTCATCACTGGGTCGGGACCACACTGAAGAGGTCCTTGAAGTCCGAAACGCGTTTGTGGGTATCTGGTGCCGGAATACTGAACACAAATTCAATTTTGACTTCAATAATTGTTTGGACATCCGATACTTTCAATATTGGCGATGTCTAAATAACAGAAGATTTCTGTTAACACAAAAAGCATAATCTTTGCAATTTTAAACAGGATTTAATTCAAATTAAAAAAAGAACGATTTAGAGGAAATGCAGCCCGTACACTTTTAAACAAAATTTACTTTAAATTAATATATTTAATTTTTGTGAAAATCAGTTTTTGTTTTCTTTAATTTAATGAGCTATTAAATCTTGAAAAAAATACCTGAAACCCCTGCACTTACACCCTTCCGCCATTTACAATTGAAAAATCCGCTTGCCGGAACGAATCGTTGGTTGTTTCGTTTATTCCTTTCATTTTTTGTTGTTTTCTTCTTGTGTTGCTTTATTTCGTTCCGACAGTAATTGGCCCTAAGTTGATTGCTCGAATCCGGCCCGGAGTAATGACGATACGCGTTAACTGGGGCAATAGATCGGGAATGGAGATACCCGGAGCTCGCGATGAAAATTTCATATTCGTATGTAAATAAGAGACATGAGAGGGGTAATTTTCGAAGATTTTCGCAAAAATATTGCAATGGTCAGAAAGAGAATGAATAAACAGTCAAGGTTGTGCATTCAAAAACATCAAATCGACGGGCAGGATGTAGCTAATATGGCGTATTGGTCCTTCGGGAATGAATCGAGAAGCACACGTAACATTTAATAATTTTCGGAGATTTTTAATAAAAATTGGTAATAGCCAGAAATGGAATGAATAAAGAGAGATTTTGTGTTCAAAAACATCCTATTGACAGAGAGAATGAAGCTATTGGTCCTTCGAAAATGAATCGACAAACACACGTAACAATTATAGTCCTTCTGACAGCAATTCAGCTAAAGCTCTTAAAATGTTGGTTCTATCAGCTAAAAATTATACTGATTAAAAATTGGCAATGGCCAGAAATCGAATGACTAAACAGTCAAGGTTGTGTGTTCAAGAACATTTTATTGACAGGCAGGATGTCCCTGGTATGGCGTATTGGTCCTTCGAAAATGAATCTGCAAACACTCTAGGGATGTTCCGATCCAAAATAAGTATCGATATTGAGTACTGATTGTATCGTACATCAGTGTTGTACTGATTTTATATCAGTGTTGTAATAAAAAGTATCAATGTTCAAAATATCGATACTTTTGCCAGATATTTTAGATTTATTATTTATTATTATTTAATACTGCAAATTACTTTTAAAGGACATTTACTAAGGTAAATAATATTGCTGGAAATAGTTTAATGACGGCTACGAAATTACCAAAATCCTCCTTTCAGAAACAAAATAAACCATAATAAGTCAATGTTTTGTACGCGTGGCGCATGAAGTAAAATTTCGAGTTTAGAAAAGCCCCGTGAAAATTTGTCTCGGGTCGCTGGCGCGACCCTCGACAAATTTTCTACGCGGGGCTTTTCTAAACTCGAAATTTTACTTCATGCTTAGTCTGGGAGTGGACAACACTCGTTCTTAGAAGTTTCAAATTGAAAGATCACTCTAGATTACTAAGTTTATTACCATTTTACAAAGGCTACAGCTCGAAGGACCAATCGTGGTCTTCGGAGACCGAGGACTACAGGGAATCGAAGTTTTTTTACAAGAAAACAACGAATGTCTGAAGGTTTACAGCATGGATAGGAAAGAAAGCATTCAATTTTGAAAAAATATTGAAGTTGGGATGGTTTTCAGTGCATTTTTAACTTCACTTTAAACCAGTGTTTTATACGCGTGGCGCATAAAGTAAAATTTCGAGTTTAGAAAAGCCCCGTGAAAATTTGTCTCGGGTCGCTGCGCGACCCTCGACAAATTTTCTGCGCGGGGCTTTTCTAAACTCGAAATTTTACTTCATGCTTAGTCTGGGAGTGGAAACACTCGTTCTAAGCTTAAAATTAATCAATTTTAGAAAATTCAAGCATTCATAATTTTCTAAAATTGATTAATTTTAAGCTTAGAACGAGTGTTTCCACTCCCAGACTAAGCATGAAGTAAAATTTCGACTTTAGAAAAACCCCGCGAAGAAAATTTGTCGAGGGTCGCGCAGCGACCCAAGACAAATTTTCAGGCTTTTCTAAACTAATTTCGATTATTTTGCAAAAACACAGAGAAAGAATGATTCAACAGTCGAGATTGTGCTTTCAAAACATCCCCTGTCAATTGGCTAATATGGCTAATATGGTGTATTGGTTCTTCGAAAATGAATCAACAAACACACGTAACATTTATGGTGTAAATATCGATATTCCAAGATATTAAACATCCCTAAAACACACGTAAAATATAATTTTCTAAGATTTTCGCTTAGAATTGGCAATCGACAGAAAAAAATAAATAAACAGTGGAGATTGTGCTTTCAAAAACATCCTATTGACAGGCAGGATGTAGCTAATATGGCGTATTGGTCCTTTGAAAACGAATTCATGATTTCAGATGATTGAGACAGCAATCCACTAAAAGCTCCTAAAATATTGGTTCTTTCAGCCAAAAATTATAATGATCAAACTATCTACTTAGAACTTAGAACGCTGATCTTAGATTAATTCGCATGCACGTGGTGCCATCTATTGCTCAGAACACATCCCTGAAACACGTAAAATTTACAATTTTCGAAGATTTTCGGTAAAGATTTTCGATCAGAAATAGAATACATAAAATCAAGATTGTGTGTTTGAAAACATCTTATTGACAGGCAGGATGTAGGTTAGGTTAGACTGTAGTAATTGCACCGCACATGGAGGTGTATACTTATTCCCGAAAAGGGCCTATTGTGATACCACGGTTTAACCATTCTCTTACGAGAACCATTTGGAGCTGATGAGAAACTGTGAAAGGTTCTTAACATCTAGGCCAGAGAGTACAACCAGGTACAAACGGTCTAGGTATGAACCTCTTATTCCAGCTAGCGAGCGACATTGACAGAGGTAGGGATGTAGCTAATATGGCGTATTGGTCTGTCGAAAACGAATTCATGATTTCAGATGATTCAGACAGCACTTAAGCAAAATCTCTTTAAATATTGGTTCTTTCAACCAAAAATTATACTGAAACTATCTACTACTTAGAACACTGATCTTAAATTAAGTCGCACGCGCGGGGCGCCATCTATTGCTCAGAACACTGAAGTACAATTAATTAAAATGTATTTTTGAGTGTAACGATCGATTGATTTTCTTTCTTGTTTATTTTTATAAATATATACGGGAAAACGAAATATCGATTATTTTGCACCAAAATATCGGGATCCCAAGATATCGAACATCCCTAAAACACACGTAAAATTTATAATTTTCGAAGATTTTCGGTAAAAATTGATAATGGTAATAAAAATAATGATTAAACAGTGGAGATTGTGCTTACAAAAACATCCTATCGACAGACAGGATATAGCTAATATGCCGTATTGGTCCTTCGAAAATGAATTCATGATTTCAAATGATTCAGACAGCAATTCACCAAAAAGCTCTAAAAATATTGGTTCTTTCAACCAAAAATTATACTGTTCAAACTATCTACTGCTTAGAGCATTCATCTTAAATTAATAAGCACGCGCGTAGCTCCATCTATTGCTCAGAGCACATCCCTAAAACACGTAAAATTTATAAATTTCGAAGATTTTCGGTAAAAATTGACAATAGTCAGAAAAATAATGATTAAACAGTCGAGATTGAGCTTACAAAAATATCCTATCGACAGACAGGATGTAGCTAATGTGCCGTATTGGTCCTTCGAAAATGATTTCAGATGATTCAGACAGCAATTCAGCTTTAAACATTGGTTCTTTCAGCCAAAAATTAAACTGATCAAACTATCTACTGCTTAGAACACTGATCTTAAATTGCTCGGAACAGTGAACTAAAGTTAATAAAAATGCTTATTTTTGATTGTGACGATTGATTGATTGATTTTCTTTCTTGTTGTTGTTTTTAGGTGAACGTCCTTACAAGTGCCATCTACCGGACTGCGGCAGGGCCTTCATCCAGCTGTCCAACCTGCAGCAGCACCTCAGGAACCACGACGCCCAGGTGGAGAGGGCCAAAAACAGGCCCTTCCACTGCAACATCTGCGGGAAGGGCTTCGCCACCGAGTCCAGCCTGCGAACGCATACGTCGAAAGTAAGCCATGTATGTCCAACACCGATTCACTTTTCAGTTCTTATTTCCACAAAAACAAAAAAAAAACAGAAGAAGAGGCAATCTCCAAAGGATTGCCCAGTTACAAACAGAAATTTAACGAAATTAGTAGAAGTTTCAAGAATATGAATTTGAATTCAGTACTCATTCATTGATATAACTATATACGCGTTTTAGGCTTTAACGCCATCATCAGTATAGTCCCGAAACAGTTCTTGAACATCTTCCACTATTGATGATGGTTTGAATTAAATTACACTTGGTTTGTTTCACAATTTTCACTTTACTATTTACTCGACTAGTTTCGCGTTTTACTCCTGATAATGCTGTAAAACTCGAAACAAGTCAAGGAAATAGTAAAGAGAAAATTGTGAAACAAACCAAGTGTAATTTAATTCAAACCTTCATTAATATTTAAAAATGTTTCACCAAGTGATTAGTGAGAAAATTATTCAATAAATATCTTCCACTATTTATTATGGCCTGTGCAATTTACATATGTTTGAAAACGATGCTACTTTAGCTAATGGGCATTAGATGGTGTTTACGTTTTCAAGCATATTAGAAGTTTGTTTTGGTATCACTGTTGCCTTGTTTTACGAGAGGCGATCATAAAGTAAGGTAACAAAATGTACAAGCATACAAAGCCTGCAGCGAAACGTGTACATTATGTAACCTTAGTTACATAATGTACACGTTTCGTTGCAGGCTTTGCTTGTACATTTTGTTACCTTACTTTATGATCACCCCTCGTAAGACAAGACAAAACGTTACTTTTTGATCACCTCTAGTACTATCACTGTTATTGAATCGAGCAAATAAATTTCAGTTTTAATAATTGAATAATAGTCATTTGGTTTGTTTCAATAATGTTTTTACAAAAACAGCAGTGAAACGACCTAAACCACTTTCGCTCCTAGTTTGATAATAATAAGTTAAAGTTATCAAAACTAAAAGATAAAAGACCTTTATTGGCATTTTTCATTACAAACAAAACTTTACATTCTATTCTAAAACTAAACTAGAGAGGGAGAGGGAAAGGGAAAATAGAAGGGAGGGTAGAAGGGAGGGGATTTAGTTATCGAAACTATTGTCACAATAAAACCTCAGTTATACAAACAAAAAGTAAGTGTCTTATTTGTGAAAGTGACTTTTATTCAATTATCAACAAACGAAGTGACTTTAACTCCTAGTTTGATAATTGCAAGTTAAAGTAGTCCAAACTATAATCACAATTAAAACCTCAGTTATACAAACAAAGTTTTAGTGTATTATTTGTGTAAGTGACTTTTATTCAATTATCAACAATCGAAGTGACTTTCACTCCTAGTTTGATAATGGCAAGTTAAAGTAGTCGAAACTATAGTGACAATTAAAACCTCAGTTATACAAACAAAGTTTAAGTGTCTTGTTTGTGTAAGTGACTTTTATTCAATTATCAATATTGTAAACATATTTCATCAAGTAATTAATGAAAACAAAATTGCAGAAATTTCTGTTTGTAACAACTTTATAATTTCCATTTACAATTTTATTTATCAACATTACAAATTTGTTTAAAAATCTGTAATGTGTAGCCATTAATTTAACTTATAATTTCCGATTAACTTGATTTCACCAATCTATAATTTCACAATTACTTATTATGATTTGTATTTATGATTTTCAGATTATTTTCGTTGTGGTTTCGTTTGATTTGAATTGCCGTTGTTGTTGCACACTTGTGGTCGTTATTTATTTTATTTACTTTTTATATAATTTTTCGTACGGATATTTTAAGGAATACACTTCGCATTTTTGAGCGCACCAGGTGCGGGGGCTAATTGAAAAATCTCAGGAGTAATCCCGCGAAAAGGGCGTTAATCTCCAACCCCTTTTTCTCCAGACCGCGATAAATCGCCCTTAATTTATCGGCTGGATTATTATACTATTGTTTTTTTTTTTGTTGTTATTCATTATTATTACACGAAATACAGTTTATAATAATAATAACTCGTTAATTGTTATACAGGTAACGCATTTAAATCATTTTTTTACTAGAGACTGAAAATTATTAATTACTAACGACTGAAAACCCTACACCAGGGTTTCTCAACCGGGGGAGCACGCCTGCTAACACCTGCTAAACATATATTAGAATAAATAAGTCATTTGGAGATTTCCTAAAGAGTAGGTGAATATATAAAGTTATTTGAATAAAAAACGCTTGGTATTGTTTCACAAATTAAAACTTTATTCCGACTAGATTCAGTTTGTTAGACCAGAGTAGGTGAAGTAAAATAAGGCTATAACATTGTTTCAATTTAACTAAAAAACCCAAATTAAATCAGGGAGGGAGGGCTTGGAGTTATAAGGGGAGGCGCGACCTGAAAAATATTATGAACCCCTGCCCTAGACCAATAGCAATTTGTAACTCAATAAGTTCCATACAGTTTATCATTACTATTTGACGAAATAAACATTTGAAAACTTGAAATCAATGTATTATAGAATTTAGAAA
Source organism: Philonthus cognatus (assembly GCA_932526585.2). Taxonomy (NCBI): domain Eukaryota; kingdom Metazoa; phylum Arthropoda; class Insecta; order Coleoptera; family Staphylinidae; genus Philonthus; species Philonthus cognatus. The sequence goes on from OW052251.1 coordinate 3,186,447, forward strand.
ATTACAAAGCAGAAATTCTTAAATTCCCAATAAGTAAATATGATGCAGTCGACTGCGCCATATTTTAAATCTTGTCTAGATTGCTGTTCACTCACTATTTACATCTTTAAATCTGCAAAACTTGAAGCGGTATTCCGAGGCGGTGTATTTTAAACTTCAGAATAATTTAATGTTTTATACGCGTGGCGCATGAAGTAAAATTTCGAGTTTAGAAAAGCCCCGTGAAAATTTGTCTCGGGTCGCTGCGCGACCCTCGACAAATTTTCTACGCGGGGCTTTTCTAAACTCGAAATTTTACTTCATGCTTAGTCTGGGAGTGGACAACACTCGTTAGCAGTTGTTTTTCTCAATTTAATAACAACCCTACGTTATTATTCTTTAATTCTTTATGAACAATGAGCTGAATAAGGAAGGAGAAAAAACGGTAATGACATTCATTGAAAGCACGCTTGTTTGTGAAATTTGAAGTTTTGAACGAGCGTTTCCACTCCCAGGCTGAGCATGAAGTAAAATTTCGAATTTAGAAAAGCCTGAGCCTTTTGGATTTGGACGCGAAGCTCCAAACTCAGGCTTTTCTAAACTCGAAATTTTACTTCATGCGCCACGCGCACAACACATTATTTCAGCGTGGAGTCCGAAAACATACACGAACAAGCCTGGTGGTTTTCGTGTATAGTCGTGTGTGGTCATGAATGGTCGTGTACGGTCGTGTGCAATCGTGTATGGTCGTGCACAGTCGTGTGCGGTCGTGTATGGTTGTGTACGGCCTTGTATGATCGTGTATGCAACAAGCCAAAAAGTGGAAATGTTACCTTTTGTTCGAACACTCTTCAAATATTGTATTTTATATTTTGGTTGAATTTGGCGTATCAATTAATTGAATTTGGCGTATCAAATAGTAATAACTTCCATAGAAAAACCAAGTCAAAATGTCCGTGTTCGAACAAAATGGAATATTTAATCATATATTAGTGATTTCGCAGAAAATAGCAACTATGGAAATGTTACCTTTTGTTCAAACATTCCCCATTTATAATAATAATAATTTTATTCATGTTATTAGCATGAATAAAATTATTATTATTATAAATGAGGAGTGTTTGAACAAAAGGTAACATTTCCATCGTTGCTATTTTTTGGCAAATCACTAAAATATGATTAAGTAATCCTTTTTGTTCAAACACGGACATTTTGACTCGGTTTTTTATGGAAATTGTTACTATTCATTAGTGTTTTAATGTTAATGCTAATAACAACAGTGTTTAACCTAAGTCGGATGATTATTTACGTTAATTTGATGAAACAAACATCTGTATGATTAATTAACGTGAAATGAAACATTAAGTTTAGTTAAGTATATTTTTAACTTCGCTTCAAATCAGTGTTTTATAGGCGTGGCGCATGAATTAAAAATTTGACTTTAGAAAATTACGAAGCAGATATTCTTAAACTCCCAATAATTAAATTAAGATTAGATTAAGATTTAAAATATGGCGCAGTTGACTGCGCCATATTTTAAATCTTGTCTAGATTGCTGTTCACGCAATATTTACATCTTTGAATCTGCAAAACTTGAAGCGGTATTCCGAATCGGGTATTTTGAAGTTCACAATAATTTAAGGTTTAACCCATTAACGACCGAGCAATTATAGAGTTAGATATAAAAGTTGATTTTAGTCATCAGTTTACGTTAAAACTTTAGGAAAGTGTCTTTAATTAAAAGCTTTAACTTTAATCTTCAGTTTAGGTTCAAACTTTAAGAAAGTCTCCATAAATTAAAGCCTAAACTTGGGTCTTCAGTTTTAGATGAAACTTTAGGAAAGTCTCCTGATTTTAATTCATAGACTTTAGTCTTCAGTTTTCGTTTAAATTTTAGGAAAGTCTCCTTAATTTAAAGCCCAAATTTTAGACTTCACTTTAGGTTCAAACTTTAGGAAAATCTCCTTCATTTAAAGTATACATTTTAGTCATCAGTTTACGTTAAAACTTTAGAAAAGTCTCCTTAATTTTAAGCCTAAACTTTAGCTTTCAGTATTAGATGAAACTTTAGGAAAGTCTCCTGATTCTAATTCATAGACTTTAGTCTTCAGTTTAGGTTTAAATTTTAGGAAAGTCTCTTTAATTTAAAGCCTAAATTTTAGTCTTTACTTTAGGTTTAAACTTTAGGAAAATCTCCTTCATTTAAAGCATACATTTTAGTCATCAGTTTACGTTAAAACTTTAGAAAAGTCTCCTTAATTTTAAGCCTAAACTTTAGCTTTCAGTTTTAGATGAAACTTTAGGAAAGTCTCCTGATTTTAATTCATAGACTTTAGTCTTCAGTTTAGGTTTAAATTTTAGGAAAGTCTCTTTTAATTTAAAGCCTAAATTTTAGTCTTTACTTTAGGTTTAAACTTTAGGAAAATCTCCTTCATTTAAAGCATACATTTTAGTCATCAGTTTACGGTAAAACTTTAGGAAAGTTGCTGAATTTTAAGCCTAAACTTTAGTTTTCAGTTTTAGATGAAACTTTAGGAAAGTCTCCTGATTTTAATTTATAGACTTTAGTCTTCAGTTTAGGTTTAAATTTTAGAGACGTCTCCTTAATTTAAAGCCTAATTTTAGTCTTTACTTTAGGTTTAAAGTTTAGGAAAATCTCATTTATTTAAAGCATACATTTTAGTCATTAGTTTACGTTAAAACTTTGGGAAAGTCTCCTTAATACGCGTGGCGTATGAATTAAAATTTTGAGTTTAGAAAACTATGTAGAAGAAATTCTTAGATTCCCAATAATTAAATATGGCGCAGTCAACTGCGCCATATTTTAAACCTTGTCTAGATTGCTGTTCACTCAATATTTACATCTTTAAATCTGCAAAAAATCGAAGCGATATTCTAAGGCGGTGCTTTTTAAACTTCGCAATAATTTAATGTTTAATACGCGTGGCGCATGAAGTTGTATAAACAAAGCTGTCACTTAATAAATTCTCAGTTGTATAAACAAAGCTGTCATTTTCACACAACAAGTTAATTCGTTTATTTCGAAAAGCCCTTAAAACCATTCGAAAACAATTGATTGACGGGTTTTTTTGGAAATAGGCGACTCAGTTAAGCTAAGTATATTTTTAATTTCACTTGAAATCAGTGTATTATACGCTTGGCGCATGAATTATTATTTCTAGTTTAGAAAATTACGAAGCAGAAATTCTTAAATTCCCAATAAGTAAATATGTCGCAGTCGACTGCACCATATTTTTATTTTGTCTAGATTGCTGTTCACTCAATATTTACATCTTTAAATCTGCAAATTTAGTCATTAGTTTACGTTAAAACTTTGGGAAAGTCTCCTTAATACGCGTGGCGTATGAATTAAAATTTTGAGTTTAGAAAACTATGTAGAAGAAATTCTTAGATTCCCAATAATTAAATATGGCGCAGTCAACTGCGCTATACTTTAAACCTTGTCTAGATTGCTGTTCACTCACTATTTACATCTTTAAATCTGCAAAAAATCGAAGCGATATTCTAAGGCGGTGTTTTTTAAACTTCGCAATAATTTAATGTTTTATACGCGTGGCGCATAAAGTAAAATTTCGAGTTTAGAAAAGCCCCGTGAAAATTTGTCTCGGGTCGCTTCGCGACCCTCGACAAATTTTCTACGCGGGGCTTTTCTAAACTCGAAATTTTACTTCATGCTTAGTCTGGGAGTGGACAACACTCGTTAGCAGTTGTTTTTCTCAATTTAATAACAACCCTACGTTATTATTCTTTAATTCTTTGTGAACAGTGAGCTGAATAAGGAAGGAGAAAAAAGCGGTAATGACATTCATAGAAATCACGCTTGTTTGTGAAATTTGAAGTTTCGGACTAGCGTTTCCACTCCCAGACTGAGCATGAAATAAAATTTCGAGTTTAGAAAAGCCTGAGCCTTTTGGATTTGGACGCGAAGCGTCCAAATCCAAACTCAGGCTTTTCTAAACTCGAAATTTTACTTCATGCGCCACGCGCACAAGACACTATTTCAGCGTGGAGTCCGAAAACATACACGAACAAGCCTGGCCGTTTTCGTGAATAGTCGTGAATGGTCGTATGCGGTCGTGTATGGTCGTTTACAGTCGTGTATAATCGTGTATGCGGTATACCGCTTAGATTTTTCGCAGATTTAAAGATGTAGAAGAGAATCTGCGTTATAAACGATTTTGATTGTATATTTGGCGGGGGGTTTAGATTTTGTGCATCGCAACCCTTGCTGAGTTAATTGTGCCAATCCAGAATAGATCTGCAAAGGTCGCTGTGGTGCAGGCCAAGAGGCCACCCCTACAAATTGCCAAATTAATCCCGAATTGATACAAAGTGCAACAATAAGATCTTTACAATACACGGTCGCTATTACGATCGGAGAAAAACAAACAAATTCCCGCAAGAATAGATGTTAGGTTATGTCACCACGTGTCCCGTGTTATGCCCCGGAGATTGAACCTGTGATGAATTGTTTTCTTTGGTTGAGTAACAGATTCAAAATTGGCAAACCCTGAAGAAGGAGACAAATAATCTCCGAAAGCTCGGTTGATTTCAATAAATTGATTACTTGAAATAAGAAGGCCTACTCACTGGTCGACGTTCCTGTTACTAATCCCTGAGTATTTGGTCGATTTTCTGTAATATAGCCATTCAATTATTTATCAATTGAAATCAGTGTATTATACGCGTGGCGCAAGAGTTAAATTTTGAGTTTAGAAAACTACGTAGAAGAAATTCTTAGATTCCCAATAATTAAATATGGCGCAGTCGACTGCGCCACATTTTACATTGCTGTTAACTCAATATTTACACCTGTAAATCTGCAAAAAATCGAAGCGAAATCTAAGGCGGTGTTTTTTAAACTTCGCAATAATTAATTGTCTAAGACGCGTGGCGCATGAAGTAAAATTTCGAGTTTAGAAAAGCCCCGTGAAAATTTGTCTCGGGTCGCTGCGCGACCCTCGACAAATTTTCTACGCGGGGCTTTTCTAAACTCGAAATTTTACTTCATGCTTAGTCTGGGAGTGGACAGCACTCGTTAAAAGCTGTTTTTCTTAATTTAATAACAATTGTTTAATTCTTCTTGAAAAATGAGTTGCATAAGAACAGAAGGAAAAGAAAAAAACGGGTAATGACATTCATTGAGAGCACGCTTGTTTATAGTTAGTGATTAAAGTGAATTTAAGACTAGACTGGCGTGTGTAATCATGAAAAATGCGCCGGCTAATGAAAAACTTGCCGCGGAAATTTGTCCTTATTAATTTTCATTACGGCGGAATTTATTTTCCTTGCGGGAAAAACTCCACCCACTTTTCCCCAGCAAAAGAAAAACTCTCTTTCTCCGGGGGTGGCGAGAGCCGGCCCAAGGAGAGGGGGAATTGAAATAAAACTTCTTCTACTCCAAGTATTTTTAATCTGATTCTTTCAATAGGTGGGGCCCAGGTGCGCGGCTTCCCACACTTCAATAAGTAACGTGAAACAAATTTCCCGGCGAGCGAAAAAGTTGGAACGGAGGGAATAATGGAAAAAATTAAAAAGATAAAAAGGACGGGAAGAATGACGAGACGGGGCGGGGGGCTATGAAAAGGCGTTGTAAATGATTGTTGGTTAAGAGGTTGAGAAAAAGGAATAAGAAGCGCTTATTCAGGGGGTTGATTCGTTGAATGGATTAATGAATATTTGAATTTACCGCGTAGAGTCGATTGACGCGCCATTTTTTTTTGTTTTGTTTTTAAAACAACGCACTTCCAATTCTTAATCAGTGTGGTTTGGCCTAGTGAAATGTGTTGGAATACCGTTTTTTTTTTAGTTTCCTCCTGTTGTTAAAGGTATCAGACCAGGTCTATGACCAGTTAGCTTTTGCCGATTCAAGGGAATTAGCGAATTTAAATCCAATTTAGTAATTGTTATCTTCTTGGGAGTATGCTTTCACATATCCTTCGCAAAATTCAAAATCGAGGTCCTTTCTAGAACCTCCATTTCGAAAGTGGATATCTTCTGGGTTGGTGGTAGTTTTGCTGGGTGTCATCGGATCTTCCAAATAATATAAAAGTCGACACCCACAACGAATTGCATGATTATGATGGTGTGATGTGATGATGGTACACGATTCGTTGTGAACTACATACCGAATAACATTAGACTATTTAAGCTTACATGTAATCATATTACCTAGTAATATCGACTAACGCCATCTATTGTTTATTTTCGCGCAGGTTTTATGTTTTGTTTTTAAAACTCCCGCACTTCCAGTTCCTAATCAGTGTGATTTGATCCAGTGAAATATGCCGGAATACAATACTCAAAACATCACTTCGATTTTCAACTCAAAATGTAAAATCCAGTTGTTTACTGTTGGCGTTAAGTGGCGCAATGTCGGGACCTCGGAGTGCAGGATAACCTGAGTTTTAATCTAAATGATAATAAAATTACAAGACAGATGGCGTATTTGTAAATTAAACAAAGACTTTTTAAAAAGATCACTATAAAATAACAAATTAATGAATACGGTCCTACCTTAAAATTGTTACATGCCCTAGTAATCTACCCAGCGCCACCTATTGACGTGCCAATGTTTTTAAAACACTGCACTTCCAGTTCTTAATCAGTGTGGTTTGATCTAGTGAAATATGTCGGAATACTGAATAACATTACACTATTTAAACCCATATGCAGTCATATTACCTAGTAAAATCGACTAACGCCATCTATTATCGATTTTCGCGGAGGTTTTATGTTTTGTTTTTAAAACACCCGCACTTCCAGTTCCTAATCAGCGTGGTTTGATCGAGTAAAATATGTCGAAATACTGAATAACATAAGACTATTTAAACCCACATGCAATCATATTACCTAGTAATATCGACTAACGCCATCTATAGCCCAATCTCAAAATTAAATTAATTTTTGAAATTATTTTTAAACACATTTAGAACCAAAGTTATAGCATTACCAATTTTTAATTGCCTCGTCTCTTTGATTGCGTTTTTAAACCCTTATTTTCCTCATCAATTTAATGTATTGTATGCGATGGTGTGTGTGTGTGTGTATATACACGATTCCGACATAAATATAAAATGTACCTTGATTAATAAAAACATGCGTGCGATGGGAACATTAAAAATCATCGCATGCCAAGGTACATTCAGTCCTCCTTCTCCTTCAACCCTTTTTGCATTTCAGCCCCGGCTCGGTGCCCTTATTCTTATGCAGCGTTTGCACAATGGGAGCGGGCAAAAAAAACATATTTATTCGCCGCTCGGCAATAATAACTATCACTTTATTCCGGGACAATGGCGATATAGTTTTCTTTAATTTATTTCGAAAATAAAATGCAACGGGAATAAATTTCGTCTCGCGAGCATAAAACCGGGACAGTGTGTGTGTGTGTGTGTGTGTGTGTGTTGCGCACAAAGGGCGCCGGCGATTAATTTATGCCCTTCATAATTCCGGCCCTCGCGGGAGGGAAAAAATTACGCCGTTGTGTTCTGAGAAAGGGTTTTTCAGCATGAAATGTTGTTCAATTTAAAGATTATTCAAAATATATTTATCAGGCGAATAAGTAGGCTTTATTTACACTAGGGCTATAATGAACCATTCAACTCGTTTCTCGCATAGAATTTAATAATAATAACTCTCTTAAATTAAGAAATAGATCTTCTAACGAGTGTTTCCACTCCCAGACTAAGCATGAAGTAAAATTTCGAGTTTAGAAAAACCTGAAAATTACTGTAAACAAGGATGCTCTCAATGAATGTAATTAACTTTTCGTTCTTATTCAACTCATTTTTTACATAGATTTTACCAATAATTACTCTTGAATTAAGAATTTAAGCTTCTAACGAGTGTTGTCCACTCCCAGACTAAGCATGAAGTAAAATTTCGAGTTTAGAAAAACCTGAAAATTTGGTTTGGTCGCGTAGCGCGAAGCGCGGAGCGACCAAACCAAATTTTCAGGTTTTTCTAAACTCGAAATTTTACTTCATGCGCCACGCGTACAAAACACTGATTGTATTTGAAGTTCAAAACACACGTTCTAGCACACTACTGTAGTAGAATATTATTAACTTCACTTGAAATCAGTGTTTTATACGCGTGGCGCATGAAGTAAAATTTCGAGTTTAGAAAAACCTGAAAATTTGGTTTGGTCGCTCCGCGCTTCGCGCTACGCGACCAAACCAAATTTTCAGGTTTTTCTAAACTCGAAATTTTACTTCATGCTTAGTCTGGGAGTGGACAACACTCGTTAGAAGCTTCAATTCTTAATTCAAGAGTAATTATTGGTAAAATCTATGTAAAAAATGAGTTGAATAAGAACGAAAATTTAATGACATTCATTGAGAGCATCCTTGTTTACAGTTAGTGATTAAAGTGAATTTAAGACTAGACTGGCGTGTGTAATCATGAAAAATGCGCCGGCTTCACGCTACGCAACCGAACCAAATTTTCAGGTTTTCTAAACTGGAATTTTTTCTACATGCTTAACCAGGGACTCTATTGTGTAGTTTAGAGAAGCCTTCAAATTTGGTTTAATCGCGTAGCGCTACGGCTTGTCAATTAATTGACAGTAGTTTGAATTTCGCGCCAGTTAAAGCGAAACTCGAGGCGCGTAATTTGAACTGCTGTCTTTGAAGCGCGCTGCATTTTTAGCCTCGCGCTACACGACCAAACTAAATTTTCACGCTTTTACCAACCTGTTTATGATTTGTTGATTGCAGTGACGGCTTGTCCATAAGGGCTGCTTCTGAAAACCGTTTAATTTGGAGTTTAGAACGAGTATTTCCAGTCCCAGGTTAAGCATGAAGTAAAATTTCGAGTTTAGAAAAGCCTGAAAATTTGGTTTGGTCGCGTAGCGCGAAGCGCGGAGCGGCCAAACCAAATTTGCAGGCTTTTCTAAACTCGAAATTTTACTTCATGCGCCACGCGCATTAATCACTGATTTAAAGATAATTTCGAAAACACAAACAACAACGATTACAGGTAATCCAATACTCATTCTCGGTGTTTGGGTTGCCTCTAATTACAGTTAACAACTGATTTAATTGCCAGTGGTTTGAATTTCGCGCCAAGCTCAAGGCGCGTAATTTGAACCGCTGTCTTTGAAGCGCGCTGAATTTTTAGCTTCGCGCTACACGACCAAACCAAATTACGCTTTTACCAACTCGAAATTTTACTTCACGCTTAATCAAGCAGTGGAAACACTCGTTTAAATTGAACCCTTTTATAAAATCATTAAACGCAAAAAGGAGAACCAGCATTTTACATTTTTACCTAATAAATATTTCTCGTTCGTTTCTTTTTCATCTAAGGATTATCGACTTTGCGGAAGTTTGCAAATTTAATAAAGAACGCGAAGCGGATGATGGAAAAAAAAATGGCCGGGGTGCATTTATCGGAAAAAAGGTGGGCGTGTCGATTTAACCATAGTTTTCACATCATGCCACCTGAATTATTCACCCCCCATTGACGTGGAATTTTTCCGACCCGTCTGGCGTTTTTCTCGCATCAATAACTTATCATCTGGAAATTAAAAAACTCAAACAACCAACAACAGAAGAAATAAAGAAAAAATGAGCAAATTCTTTCAAATATTTATTTTTTTGTGCAGTGCAAATTTATTACTGTATTTTATGTTTATTATTATAGTTTGAGATAGAATTATTATTATTTCCAAAATGATAAATGGTGAATATGCTTGTTTTCAAACAATTTGTTTGAAAACAAGCATATTCACCATTTATCATTTTGGAAATAATAATAATTCTATCTCAAACTATAATAATAAACATAAAATACAGTAATAAATTTGCACTGCACAAAAAAAATGCCCCCTACTCTAAATGATAATTTAAATCCTGGGTTAAAGTCGGCCAAGATCCGATTAATTTTATAAAATTATGAAAAATTTAATGAACAATTGTTACAATATTTCAAAATATGACATTTACAAAAAAATTACGAACAATGGCGGGCCGGATTCATGCAAGTCGCGGGCCGTAGTTTGGAGACCACTGATTTAAATGATCGCACCGTAGTTATGATAAATAATAAATCTCATAAATCCTTACAAAAAAAATGAACTTGAAATTTGTATTGTTTAATTGAGTTAAACAATTAGTGAAACAAACCAAGTGTTTTAATTAAATATCCAGTATTATATTCAAAAATGTTTCACCACGGGTTAAGTGAGAAATTAATTAAAGATAAACAATTAGTGATTTGAAAATAAATAAATGTTTTCCGACCCTCTGCAGACGAGAGAAAGTTAATTTTAAGAGCTTTTCGAGATCGAAACAAAAATGCGCGAGTTATAGAGAAAAAAAATGCAAATATCGAATGACAGGCAGTATTGCCAATAAACAACATCCGGCGCTTTCTAATCCGTTCCGGCGTGCATTACCAGACAAAACGCGCGTTTTACAACAATTCGCATCGAATAAACATTCGACTTTCTTTCTCATTACTATGATGAGAAATTTAAAGAAAAAATGAATACGGTAACATGAAATATGTGTGTATGAGTCGTCTAGTTCCAAAACCGGCCATCTCCACAATTTCATGAAATTACTTTTATTCTACACAAATATTCTCCAATCACTTTAAAACATTGTGTTCAAGAGATTTCGATTAAACCAGCTATAAAGCATGTTATTATTAAGTGTCAGAAAATCCGATTTGTTCCAAAAGCGGCCATTTCCATAGATTTTCGTTCCAAGATCGGCTAGTTTTGCTGGTAGGAGATAGCCGGATTTGGAACTAGACGACTTATAGGTAATATATACTGAATAAACAAGTTGCTGGATTAACCGTCGTGTTTCTCATTAAATCAAAAAAGTAACAAAACTATCGTTCTATAAGTTGCTTAAAAAGCAGCGCGCTTAAAGACAGCGGTTGAATTACGCGCCTTGAGCATGGCTTTACCTGGCGCGAAATTCAAACCACTGGTAATTGAATCAATTGTTAAAAACTGTAATTATAGGCAACCCAAATACCGAGAATGAGTATTGAGCTTGGCTGTACCTGGCGAGAAATTCAAACCACTGGCAATTGAATCAATTGTAAAAAATCTGTAATTATAGGCAATCCAAAAACCGAGAACGAGTATTGGGTTGCTTATAATCGTTGTTGTATGCGTTGTCAAAATTATCTTTAAATCAGTGGTTAATGCGCGTGGCGCATGAAGTAAAATTTCGAAATTTTACTTCATGCTTAACCTGGGAGTGGAAATACCCTTTCTAAACTTCAAATTGAACGGTTTTGAGAAGCAACCCAGCAGCCCTTATGGATAGGCTGTCACTGTAATCAACAAATCACATTCGATATGATGTTACATTAAGCCAATTTCATTGGCACTACCACGATTACTTATCAAAGACAGCGGTTTGAATTACGCGCCTTGATCTTGGCTTTACCTGGCGCGAAATTCAAACCACTGGCAATTAAATCAGTTGTTAAAAACTGTAATTATAGGCAACCCAAATACCGAGAATGAGTATTGAGCTTGGCTTTACCTGGCGAGAAATTCAAACCACTGGCAATTGAATCAATTGTAAAAAAAACTGTAATTATAGGCAATCCAAAAACCGAGAACGAGTATTGGGTTGCTTATAATCGTTGTTGTATGCGTTGTCAAAATTATCTTTAAATCAGTGGTTAATGCGCGTGGCGCATGAAGTAAAATTTCGAGTTTAGAAAAGCCTGCAAATTTGGTTTGGCCGCTCCGCGCTTCGCGCTACGCGACCAAACCAAATTTGCAGGCTTTTCTAAACTCGAAATTTTACTTCATGCTTAACCTGGGAGTGGAAATACTCTTTCTAAACTTCAAATTGAACGGATTTCAGAAGCAACCCAGCAGCCCTTATGGATAGGCTGTCACTGTAATCAACAAATCACATTCGATATGATGTCACATTAAGCCAATTTCATTGACACTACCACGATTACTTATCAAAGACAGCGGTTTGAATTACGCGCCTTGATCTTGGCTTTACCTGGCGCGAAATTCAAACCACTGGCAATTAAATCAATTGTTAAAATCTGTAATTATAGGCAACCCAAATAACGAGAATGAGTATTGGGTGGCCTGTAAACGTTGTTGTGTGTGTCTTCGAAATTATCTTTAAATCAGTGGTTAATACGCGTGGCGCAAGAAGTAAAATTTCGAGTTTAGAAAAGCCTGCAAATTTGATTTAGCCGCTCCGCGCTTCGCGCTACGCGACCAAACCAAATTTTCAGGCTTTTCTAAACTCGAAATTTTACTTCATGCTTTGTCTGGGAGTGGAAACACTCGTTATAAGCTTTAAATTGAACCCTTATATAAAATCATTTAACGCAAAAAACACACACTATACAAAATTATCCAGCATTTTACGCTTCTTATAGTTTGCACTATTTAATTAGAATATATAAAATTACGAAAATGTTCGCGGAGCGACCAAACCAAAAAACTACTAGGCGCGTGGCGCATGAAGAAAAAGTTGTTTAGTAATTTAAAAAAGTTAAATGAGTTCCAATTTTATTTCTCTCTCGAAAATAACAAACTTTGGATTCTGCTTTTTTTTCTGTACGATGTGTATTTTTCGAGATATACGCTATTCCAGGTTAAATGAATCCCAGGTATATTAATCACTTTCAAACATTGTTATCCTGACTTAGACATTAAAAAATCCTGGATAATGTACAGATGTACCTACACATGATTGTGTTGAAGAAAACAGAAATTAGGAAACGTCAACTTCACGTTGTCATTTGGGAGCTACAGAAACTTGTTATGGGATTGCGGGAAAAAAGAGAGTTCTTGTAGTACGTACTAATTACTTTCAGATTTTGTTAGAAACATAATTATCCTGATTTTGACATGAAAAATTCCTAAAACGCATTATTTCACAATTTTCTATAAAAAAACAAGATACATTTCGGTCAATTGGCAACGCGAATTACAAAAGCAAAATAAGTTTTGGCGAGCGAAGCGCAAAAAGTACGATTCATTCAGGAAATAATTATGTTTTCTAATGTTCCCTCTCATAAAACTTGAATTATATTCCTGATTATAGATAAAATACCAACCGACCAACACACACACACACACACTCGCGTACTTACACACAGAATCTGGTCTTCTAGGCTCCTCCTAGAAGAGTACTATGACCTCTTGCGGCGAGTACGGCCAGATGCTGTTATTATTGCGCGCATGCAAAAACATTGTTCAGGTCAAAGAATAAAATTAATAAGAATATGTAATGTAAAAGTCCACTTAAACCGGTATTTTAGTTTGAGCGTAGGCTATTTTTCCAGGGCCGTACCCAGCAACTATTTTCTCTGCACATGCACGCGGCCAGCGCGCGCAACTCTCACTTAAGTGTTTATCGACTGAGTCATTAACTTCTACACCTAATTTTAAAATTATCTTATAGAAAAAATTAATAATAATAAATACTGAAGTGACTAACTAAAAGCGCACACTGAATAGAATAGAATATGTCTGTATTTTTTATTTATTTATTTATTTGTACGGAAATCTCCATTTTACATTAAATATATATATAATAATAAATGTGTGTAAATTAAACATATAACAAATAATACAATGCACATGATAGTTATAAAATTCAAGTTACAATTAGCTAATAAACACAATTAAAAAACAACTACAAGATCAATGAGCGAAACAAGATCAATGAGTGTTGTGTACGCGTGGCGCATGAAGTAAAATTTCGAGTTTAGAAAAGCCTGAAAATTTGGTTTGGCCGCTCCGCGCTTCGCGCTACGCGACCAAACCAAATTTTCAGGCTTTTCTAAACTCGAAATTTTACTTCATGCTTTGTCTGGGAGTGGAAACACTCGTTATAAGCTTTAAATTGAACCCTTTTATAAAATCATTTAACGCAAAAAAACACACACTATACAAAATTATCCAGCATTTTACGCTTCTTATAGTTTGCACTATTTAATTAGAATATATAAAATTACGAAAATGTTATTCGTGAAAACGCAAACAATGTCTTAATTAATAAGACAACTTAAGAGGATGAATATTCATTAAAACAACTACTTTCCGTGCAAATATACCTCCGGATATTGAATTATACAATGAAATATTTAAAATCTTATTTAATTTGATTTGTTACAACGCTCTATTAAACTATATGTAACGTTTAGCTCAAATTCTCTTCAAACCAACAAACAAATACAAATTTACAATGAAAGGAGAAATAACAAAAAATTGCAGTAAAAGGACTTGGATTAAAACTAATGTCTTAGGACATCTATAGACGCGTTTCGAGATATATCTGGTTAGATTTTTGTTCTTTTATTATTTGCACTTTATTTCTTTCTTCTACTGATTGCACTTTATTTCTTGCACTGGTTACACATTCTTTCCTCTACTGGTTGCACTTTCTCTCTTCTGAGAGAGAGAAAGTAGAAATAATTTCTTCTAGTTCTAGAGCAGTGGTGGGGAAACTTTTTTTAAGACGGGCCATTTGTAATAACCAGACAATCGTAGCGGGCCAAAGAATAATACTTAATCGTAGGTAGGTCAAACATTCTCATGACGGCACTCTTAAACGGGCCGGATTAAACCTTTCCGCGGGCCGGACTTGGCCCGCGGGCCGTAGTTTCCCCATCACTGTTCTAGAGCTTCAACAAAGTCTATCTCCTGCTAACTGCTCTTTGTTCTACAAGAAGTAGACCAAACAGTAGAAGAAAGAAAGAAGTGAATCTAGTAGAAGCAAGTGAGCGATAGAGAAGGGAGGTAGTGTTGCTACTCCCTCTTCTACTAGCTTTACTTACTTCTGCTTGTTTCTCTTTCCTACAATAAATGCACCCTTAGAGTAAATAACCTCTTCTACTAGCTCCATTTGTTTTTCTTGCAGTTCTGCTAACTGATATTTCCTCCACTTCTGGAGCTTTAGCACACTTTATCTCCTACTAACTGCTCTTTGATCTAAGAATAGATTAAACAAGAAGTAAATCTAGTAGAAGAATGTAATAAGTAAATCTAGTAGAAGCAAGAGAGGGATGGGGGGGGGGTAGTGCCGTTACTCTCTCTTTTACTAAGAGCTTCAATTACTTCTACTCGTTCCTCTTTCCTCTTATAATAAGTTCACCTATTAAGTATACAAACTATTTTACCAGCTCCAATTGTTATTCTTTCAGTTCTGCTAGCTGATATTTCCTCTACTTCTAGAGTTTCAGCACACTCTATCATCTACTAACTGCATTTTGCTCTACAGCGAGTAGATCAAACAGAAAGAAGTCAATCTAAATCTAGTAGAAAGAAAAAGGGGGAAGAGATAGTAAGAGTGCTGCTACTTTCTCTTCTACTAGCTTCAGTTACTTCTACTTGTTTCTGTTTCCTCTGATACATTCAACCAAACAGAAAGAAGTGAATCTAGCAGAAAAGAAGAAGTGCTGCTATAGAACCATCAATGGCACTCTCTCTTTCTACTACTTCTAGAGCTTCAGCACATTCTATTTCCTACTAACTGCTTTTTACTCTGCAACAAGTAGCCCAAACAGAAACGATTAATGTGAATCTAGTAGAATAACGAAGGGAGTAATAATAATTCTAGAGTAATAGTACTCCTCATCTCTTTCTCTTTCTTCTAGAGCTCTAACACACTCTATCTCCTACTAACTGCTCTTCATCTTTACTCTACAACAAGCAGACTAAATAGAAAAGAGTAAAGTGAATATAATAAAGAAAGAAAGAGTGCTGCTAGAGTACCAGCACTCCCTTTTTCTCTACTTCTAAAGCTCCAACACACTCTACCTTCTACTAACTCTTTCTTGCTCTACAACAAGTAGACCAAACAGAAAAAAGCAAATTTAGTAGATGAAAGAGAAAGAGAGAACTGCTATAGATTTTTTAATATCTAAGTCAGGATATTTATGTCTCTAACAATGTTTGAAAGTGATTAATATACCTGGGATTCATTTAACCTAGAATAGCGTATATCTTGAAAAATACACATCGTACAGAAAAAATAGCAGAACCATTTCCGTGAGAGAAATAAAATTTGAACTCATTTGACTTTCTTAAATTACTAAACAACTTTTTCTTCATGCGCCATGCGCCACGCGCCTAGGACACTGCACAGCGTAGAGTCCGAAAACTGACACGAACTAACCTGGTGCTTGTTCGTGTATGGCCGGGTATGGTCGTGTATGGTTAAACACTTTACGTTACACTGTTTTTGTTTATGTTTGTAAACACGTTGAATTTTTAATTGAAATAAATTTACTTCCAACGAGTGTCTTCCACTCACAGACTAAGCATGAAGTAAAATTTCGAGTTTAGAAAAGCCCCGCGTAGAAAATTTGTCGAGGGTCACTGCGCGACCCTCGACAAATTTTCACGGGGCTTTTCTAAACTCGAAATTTTACTTCATGCGCCACGCGTATATAACACTGATTTAAAGTGAAGTTAAAAACACACTGAAAACCAACCCAACTTCGATATTTTTTCAAAATTAGATGCTTTCTTTCCTATCCATGCTGTAAACCTTTAGATATTTCTTGTTTTTTTTGTAAAAAAACTTCGATTTCCTGCAGTCCTTCGGTCTCCGAAGACCATGATTGGTCCTTCGAGCGGTAGGCTTTGTAAAATGATAATAAGCTTGGTTATTTAGAGGGATCCTTCAATTTGAAACTTAAACTTCTAAGAACGAGTGTTGTCCACTCCCAGACTAAGCATGAAGTAAAATTTCGAGTTTAGAAAAGCCCCGCGTAGAAAATTTGTCGAGGGTCGCGTAGCGACCCGAGACAAATTTTCACGGGGCTTTTCTAAACTCGAAATTTTACTTCCTGCGCCACGCATATAAACCACTGATTTCAATTGAAATTCAAAATATACTGCTTAAGAATATTAAAAAAAATCAATCATTATTACAGCGCCATCTGTCAGGAATCGAAAAAAAAAAATTCAGATAAAAAGTACATAGTTTTTGACGTAGTATCCGAATATGAGATAAAAAATGGGGGTTCCTGCTTAAGATTTCAAAGTTGCACCACGCCCCGCCTACAAGGGGGGTTGGGGGAGTTCCAATTTTACTTCTAACCGATCCCTCACACGAAAATATTAAACTTTGGTTCCTGCTGTTTTTTCTGTACGATGCATATTTTTCAAGATAAACGCTATTCCACCCGGTAAACTACAAGAACTCTCTTTTTTCCTGCAATCCCCATAAAAAGTTTACGCGGCTCCCAAACGACAAAGTGAAATTGACGTTTCCCAATTTCCGTTTTTTTTTTCTTCAACACAATCACGTGTGCGTACATCTGCACATTTTCCAACGCATGTTTTTGTACGCAACCGATCCGGATGGGGCGTGCGCCCCGCGGATTTTTATTCGTCCGCTGGCCGGCCGTTTTCCCCCTATGGAGCGATTTTTTTCCGCGTCCGCAGACCGGATGTGGGTGTGGCCGGGGCCGATCGCGTGAGCGGAAAAAAAGCGAGCGGCCCCGGAAAAAAGAGGAAAAAAAAGCGTGCGCGATTGTTGGAAAAATGCGCGCGAGGGTGGAGTCGCCCCCCCGGCGGCCTCCGACAAATAAGCACCGCCGATTTTTTCCCGGAGATAAAGGCGCCCCTTCGCACGGAAGGCCCCAATTAGTCCGTTCCGCTCGGGGTGGACCCAACTTTTTATTTCCTCCACAACACGTACATACATAATGTATAATGCATGTACATATTTATCAACGTCATTTTTTCATTTGCCACAGCAATACATATGTATTTCACTTGAATCAATTACAGGATTATCATTTATAATCAACCTCAGAAGTTCTCACAACTGTAGTTTTCAAGTTTAAGCGTAGGTTAGGTTAGGTACAGCAATACATATATACCGTGCCATCGTTTAAATTATCATTTGGAGTAGGCGGAATTTTTTGAGTACGGTTTCCCAAAATGCTAATTGAATGATGGAATACATTTGAGGTTATGGTAAACTATGTGTTAACAGTCAGTAGTGCCAATCTAATTTAAAATTCAAAGCCTACTCTAAATCATATTTTAAATGATCGCACAGTATTTCAGTTGAATCAATTAAAGCATTATCATTTATAATCATCCTCAAAGTTCTAACAACTGTAGTTTTTAAGCTGAAGGGTAGGTTAAGCTTAGGGCTTCTGGATAGGTTAGGTCAGAGGCTTAAGCGAAGCTTAAGTGAAACATATTTGAGAGTTGAAGGTAGGTTAGGATTGAAGCTAAGTGGTGGGTTAGCTTTGAGGCTTGTGGGTAGGTTAGGTTAGTTATTTGAGGGTAGGTTAAGGTATAGACATCTGAGGCTTAAAGGTATGTTAGGATAGCTTTGGAACATATACATACATACATATGTAACGTGCGATCGTTTAAATTGTGATTTAGAGTAGGCGGCATTTTTTTGTGCGATTGCCCAGAATGCTAATTGAATGATGGAATACATTCGAGGTTATGATAAACTAAGTATTAACAGTCAGTAGTGCCAATGTTATTTAAAATTCAGAGCCTACCCTACATGATATTTTAAATGATCGCACCGTATTTCAGTTGAATCAATTAGAGGATTATCATTTATAATCATCCTCAAAGTTCTAACAAGTGTAGTTTTGAAGCTGAAGGGTAGGTTAAGTTTAGGGCTTCTGGATAGGTTAGGTCAGAGGCTTGAGCGAAGGTTAAGTGAAACAGATTTGAGAATTGAAGGTAGGTTAGGATTGAAGCTAAGTGGTGGGTTAGCTTTGAAGCTTGTGGGTAGGTTAGGTTAGTTATTTGAGGGTAGGTTAAGGTATAGACATTTGAGGCTTAAAGGTATGTTAGGATAGCTTTGGGATTGAGAGTAGATTGGGTTAGATGCTTGACTGGTGCTTATTAGATTAGCTTATAGGCTTGTGGGTAGGTAGGACATGATTTTTGAGGTGTAGAGGTTTAAGGCTTGAAGGTATGTTAGGATAGCTTTGGGCTTGTGAGTAGTTTAGGTAAAATGCTTGGCTGATGTTTGTTAGATTAGGTTTTAGGCTTGTCGATAGGTTAGGTCAGAGGCTTGAGCAAAGGTTAAGTGAAACAGATCGCTCGCTCGTGGACGAAACAGTGACCTGTATATGCATTTTGTGCATTCGTGTCACTGACGATGCCACTATGAAGCATTTGATGGCGTTAGCTATCGAAATCATTAACAGATTTGAGAGTTGAAGGTAGGTTAGAATTGAAGCTAAGTGGTAGGTTAGCTTTTTGAGGCTTGAGAGTAGGTTAGATAAGTTATTTGAGGGTAGGTTAGGTATGATTTTTAAGGTGTAGATATTTGAGACTTGAAGGTATGTTAGGATAGCTTTGGGCTTGTGAGTAGATTAGGTTAAATGCTTGCCTAGTGCTTAAGAGATTAGATTTCGGGCTTATGAATAGGTTAGGTCAGAGGCTTGAGCAAAGGTTAAGTGAAACAGATTTGAGAGTTAAAGGTAGGTTAGAATTGAAGCTAAGTGGTAGGTTAGCTTTTAGAGGCTTGAGAGTAGGTTAGGTAAGTTATTTGAGGGTAGGTTAGGTATGATTTTTAAGGTGTAGATATTTGAGGCTTGAAGGTATGTTAGGATAGCTTTGGGCTTGTGAGTAGATTAGGTTAAATGCTTGGCTAGTGCTTGAGAGATTAGGTTTCGGGCTTATAAATAGGTTAGGTCAGAGGCTTGAGCGAAGGTTAAGTGAAACAGATCTGAGAGTTGAAGGTAGGTTAGGATTGAAGCTAAGTCGTAGGTTAGCTTTGAGGCCTGTGGGTAGGTTAGGCAAGTTATTTGAGGGTAGGTTAGGTATGCGTTTTAAGGCGTAAACATTTCAGGCTTGAAGGTATGTTAGGATAACTTTGGGATTGTGAGTAGATTAGGTGTGCTTATTAGATTAAACTGTGGGCTTGTGGATAGGTTAGGTTAGGTTATTTAGAATATTATAAACTTCACTTGAAATCAGTGTTTTACACGCGTGGCGCATGAAGTAAAATTTCGAGTTTAGAAAAGCCCAGAAAATTTGTCTCGGGTCGCTGCGCGACCCTAGACAAATTTTCACGGGGCTTTTCAAAACTCGAAATTTTACTTCATGCTTAACCTGGGAGTGGATAACCCTCGTTAAAGTAAATTTATTGAATACCATTATTATGATTAACTAATAGTTAAACCGGTTTTGATTAACAAATTTTCCGCATTACCACAAAAGTGGCCCAAGAAAAACACATTCCCAAAAGGCCTGGCAAATATTCTCGTATTCTATTGCAATTTTAGCAGATTTTTTCGTTTTGAAGATTTGTATCTATTGAATTTATTAAATTCAACAAAACTTGTGGGTAAGTTAGGTGAAATGCTGGAGGGTACGTTAGGTATGACTTTTGCGGTGTAGAGACATGAAACCTCAAATCTCTACACCGCAAATGTCATACCTAACCTACCCTCCAGCATTTCACCTAACCCACCCACAAGCTTTGTATACTTGGTTTAAAGCTTAAAAGTATGTTAGCGTTGATGCTTGGGGGTAGGATACATTAGTTCTTGAGCGAAGGTTAGGTGTAATTTTTGCGGTGTACAGATTTGAGACTTGAAGGTAGGTTAGGATTGAAGCTAAAGAGTAGGTTAGCTTTTAGGCTTGTGGCTAGGTTAGGTTAGCTGCTTAAGGGCAGGCTAGGTATGACATTTGCGGTGTAGAGATTGATAAATGTCATACCTAGCCTGCCCTTAAGCAGCTAACCTAACCTCAAATCTCTACATCGCAAATGTCATTCCTAACCTACACTTAAATAGCTTACCTATACTACCAACAAGCCTAAAAGCTAACCTACTTAGTCTCAAATCTGTACACCTCTTTAGGGCATGTTACGTTTAATGTTTAAAGGTGTGCAATTTTTGTGGTGTACAGATTTGAGACTTGAAGGTAGATTAGGATTGCAGCTAAGGGGTACGTTAACTTTTAGGCTTGTGGGTAGGTTAGGTTAGCTGCTTTAGGCTAGGTTAGGTATGGCATTTGCGGTGTAGAGATTTAAGGCTTTAGGGTATGTTACGTTTAAAGTTTAAGGGTATGTTAGCTATAACGCTTGTAGATAGGTTAGGTTAGATGCTTAAACGAAGGTTAGGATTGAAGCTAAGAGATAGGATAGTTTTGAGCCTTGTAGGTAGGTTACGTTAGATGCATGACAGATCTTGTTAAGTGCAACTTTTAGCGTGTACAGCTATAAGGCTTGCATTTTCTCAAGAACTTGAATAGAAAAACAACAAACGTTGGATGCTCAAGGGTAGGTTTGAGGCTTAAAGGTGTGTTGTTATCTTTAAATCTTAAGGGTATGTTAGCTTAAAGGCGTGTAGGTAGGTTAAATTAGATGCTTAAGTTTAGGTGCAACTTTTGTGGTGTGCAGATTGAGACTTGAAGGTAGACTAGGTTTGAAGCTTAAAATTAAGGGTATGTTAAGACTGTTATTTGTTAGGTGCAACTTTTGCACGTGTACAGCTATGATGCTTACATTTTCTCTCTTGAATTTGCATAAAAAAAAAAACAAAAGCTGGATTTTAATGAAAATGTACGAAATGCAGTGAATCAACAATTAAGGGTATGTTAGTTTTGATGCTTGTAAGTAGGTTTGATTAGATGCCTAAGCGAAGGTTAGGTGCAAATTTTGTGGTGTGCAGATTGAGACTTAAAAGTAGGCTAGGTTTGAAGCTTAAATTTAAGGGTGTACAGATAAATTGCTTGCATTTTCTCGCTTGAACTTGAATTAGAAAAAACAACAAACGCTGGATTCTAATGAGAATCCACGAAATGCAGTGAATCAACAATTACTGGTGCCGGGTGATGTGGGTCATTCATTCGCGGCAAATTTCTGTAATTAGATAATTTCCATCGGCGCGGCGGCTTCGCCGGTGCATCTAGGAGGCACGAGAGAACCACTCTAGGCGCATTTGTTCACCAAACGGGAATGTAAAATTGGCTTTTATGTCGAACAGGAAGCGGCATTGATTTGATTACTGCATGCGCATGCACACTTTTTGTCCCTTACGGTGGAAAATGCGAACAGCACGACACAAATTACACGCGAATAAACGAAATCACGAGAATTTTCTCACAGAGAGGAGTTTTTATTTGTGCAATTATTGTAAAAGGTGGACTGATACGCAATAGTTCTTTAAAGCTAGGGTGATGTAACGGTTGAAATAGATGATCGCCTAATCAACCAATCGTATTCAATGTGATGTCACTTTTAACGAATTTTATTGGTTTCGTCTGGGTTAGGCCAATCATATTCAATTCGATGTCACTTTTAGCGAATTTCATTGGTTTCGTCTGTGCTAGGCCACTCATATTCAATTCGACGTCACTTTTAACGAATTTCATTGGTTTCGTCTGCGCTAGGCCAATCATATTCAATTCGACGTCACAATACACGAATTTCATTGGTTTCGTCTACGCTAGACCAATCATATTCAATTCGACGTCACATTTAACGAGTTTCATTGGTTTCGTCTGCGCCGGACGATTACCAATCAACCAATCATATTAAGTTTGACGTCACATTTATCCAATTTCTTTGGTTTTATCAGCGCTGCCACGATTACGGCTCTTGAGGATAATGTTTCGTTGAGGTATACATATCCTGATTCAACGTATGATATCGGGCCTTTCGTTGCTTTTTCAAAAAGTTTAATTTGAAGCTACTACCCAGTGTTTCCACTCCCAGGCTAAGCATGAAGTAAAATTTCGAGTTTAGAAAAGCCCCGCGTAGAAAATTTGTCTCGGGTCGCGCAGCGACCCGAGACAAATTTTCACGGGGCTTTTCTAAACTCGAAATTTTACTTCATGCGCCACGCGTATAAACCACTGATTTGAAGTAAAGTTCAAAATATTCTCGCCTCTCTATCTTCCTCTATCTATCTTCCTCTAACTCTATCTCCCTCTCCCTCTCTCTCTATCTATCTCTCTATCTCTCTATCTCTCTATCTCTCTATCTCTCTATCTCTCTATCTCTCTATCTCTCTATCTCTCTATCTCTCTATCTCTCTATCTCTCTATCTCTCTATCTCTCTATCTCTCTATCTCTCTATCTCTCTATCTCTCTATCTCTCTATCTCTCTATCTCTCTATCTCTCTATCTCTCTATCTCTCTATCTCTCTATCTCTCTATCTCTCTATCTCTCTATCTCTCTATCTCTCTATCTCTCTATCTCTCTATCTCTCTATCTCTCTATCTCTCTATCTCTCTATCTCTCTATCTCTCTATCTCTCTATCTCTCTATCTCTCTATCTCTCTATCTCTCTATCTCTCTATCTCTCTATCTCTCTATCTCTCTATCTCTCTATCTCTCTATCTCTCTATCTCTCTATCTCTCTATCTCTCTATCTCTCTATCTCTCTATCTCTCTATCTCTCTATCTCTCTATCTCTCTATCTCTCTATCTCTCTATCTCTCTATCTCTCTATCTCTCTATCTCTCTATCTCTCGATCTCTCTATCTCTCTATGATTTCGGGGCATTCGTTGTTTTTTCAATAAGTTGAATTTGAAGCTACTAACGCTTTCCACTCCCAGACTAAGCATGAAGTAAAATTTCGAGTTTAGAAAAGCCTGAAAATTTGGTTTGGTCGCGTAGCGCGAAGCGCGGAGCGGCCAAACCAAATTTTCAGGCTTTTCTAAACTCGAAATTTTACTTCATGCGCCACGTGTATAAAACACTGATTTCAAGTAAAGTTTTGTCTGCGCTGGACGATTACCAATCAACCAATCATATTTAATTTGACGTCACATTTATCTAATTTCATTGGTTTTATCGGCGCTGTCCCGATCAACCAATCATATTCAATGTGATGTCACATTTAACGAATTTCATTGGTTGCGTTTGCGCTACCGCGATTACTAATCAACCAATCGTATTCAATGTGAGGTCACATTTGCCTAATTTCATTGGTTTTATCGGCGCTACCACGATTAAATCAACCAATCGTATTGAATCACGAATTTCACGATTGCGTCGGTCTGTTTCTACCTTAATCCCCGCTTTGCTGAATTAAGGCGATAAAACATCTAGTTGTCGTAATTTTTAGAGTATTAAAGTCGTGGGGAATCGCCTCCATACTAATCAGCTAAAACCTCAAACCCCTTCCCTCACCCAAACCCTAATTACAATCACTAAGTAGCCCCTCCACTTATTTTTACCATCCTTTTTAATCACTCTCATCGCACAAACAAAAAACCGAGCGCGTGTATGCCAGTAATGAAAATTAATAATCCCGGAAAAAACGAGGGGGCTGCGAAATCACCAGCAACTGTTCCCGCAACAATATTTTTTAATTGCCGTCCGCTTTTTTTTCCGGGCGTCTTCTGGCGCCGCGGCGCGCGCCCCAGAAAAGTTACGAGGGAGGGGTAGAAAAAAAGGGTGAAAACGAGTAGTAACCCTTTTTTTGTGGGCCTGTGTGTCGTCACCAACCCCCCGCGGTGAGTCATCGCGAGGCGCAGATCTGGGTCAAATAATGGCCCCCTTTTTTGTGTTTGAGAGCAGACACGTGCTTTTTAAAAGACAGCGTAGTTTGGGATTGAGTAAACGGGGAAAAAGTGGAAGTACGTTAAACTGGTTTTTATTTCAAGTTTTGTTAAACGGGGAGTGTTTACTTTACGTTAGCTTAAATGGTGGTTATAGGTTAAAGATTCTCCGAACTGCGCATTCGATGAGACAATTTGATTCAAGCAGAACTTCAAATCGAAATTAACGCAAACATTGCGTTTGTCAAGAGCTTGTCAAGATAATTTTAATTAATTTTTGTAATCGAATTTACAATATAATATTAAAACACTTAACTTTGTTTTACCACTTTAATTAACTTTTTACAGTGACTATAGTTTCGACTACAAGCTAGTCATTATCAAACTGAGTACCTAACTGAGTAACTGAGTTTTAGGTACTCAGTTTGATAATGACTAGCTTGTAGTCGAAACTATAGTCACTGTAAAAAGTTAATTAAAGTGGTAAAACAAAGTTAAGTGTTTTAATATTATTTTATAAAGATGTACCATAAAGTGAACGCCAACCAAATCAAAGATTCGAATTTATAATGTTTGTAAAAAAGGTGTTATCCGTTAATAAATAAATAACACCTTTTTTACAAACATTATAAATGCAATTGTCTGTTGATTATCTGTTAATAAATAAATTAATAATCGACAGCAGTTTGAATATTACCATATAAGCTTTAATATGGCGCCACATGTTTGTAAAAATAACTTCTAAGCCCGAAATTTTTCTTCGTGCGCCACGCGTACATAATACAGATTTCAAGTTAAGCTCAAAACATTCTCGTTTAGCAATATATTTGTAATCCTGCTTTAGCAGCATATGTTTTTAAACTAATTTAGCAGTATATTATAAATTTTACAATATTTCAGTATTTAATACGTGTTGTGGGGCAGGAAGAAAAATTTCGAGCTTAGAAAAGCCTAAGAATTTGTTTTGCTTTTTCCTGTATCTCTTGCAACTTGTAGTTAAAATCGGAAGAAGATAAACAACTCATCTCGATTCTTTAATAAATCTTAACCCTATTTTTCATCAGCATCACCTCCAGATGGAAGTTAATTGCAGAGAGGAGTTTTTGTTTACACAATTATTATAAAAGTTGGACACATACGCAATCTTTCTTTAAACCTAGGGTGAAATAACGGTTAAAACAGATAATGGCGGTCGCGATCGCCTAATCAACCAATCTTATTCAATGTGATGTCACGTTAAACGAATTTCATTGGTTTCCTCTGCGCTAGGCCAATCATATTCAATTCGACGTCACATTTACCGAATTTCATTGGTTTCGTCTGCGCTAAGCCAATCATATTCAATTTTACGTCACATTAAACGAATTTCATTGGTTTCGTCTACGCTAGGGCAATCAAATTCAATTCGACGTCATATTTAACGAATTTCATTGATTTCATCTGCGCTGGACGATTACCAGTCAACCAATCATATTAAGTCTGACGTCACATTTATCTAATTTCATTGGTTTTATCACCGCTGCCACGATTACGGCTCTTGAGAAAAATGTTACGTTGACGTATACATATCCTGATTCAACGTATGATTTCAGGGCATTCGTTGTTTTTTCAATAAGTTGAATTTGAAGCCACTAACGAGTGTTTTCACTCCCAGACTAAGCATGAAGTAAAATTTCGAGTTTAGAAAAGCCCCGCGTAGAAAATTTGTCGAGGGTCGCGCAGCGACCCGAGACAAATTTTCACGGGGCTTTTCTAAACTCGAAATTTTACTTCATGCGCCACGCGTATAAAACACTGATTTCAAGTAAAGTTCAAAATATGCTCGTCTTTCTATCTTCCTCTATCTCCCTCTCCCTCTCCCTTTCCTCTATCTATCTCTCTATGTCTCTATCTCTCTATCTCTCTATCTCTCTATCTCTCTATCTCTCTATCTCTCTATCTCTCTATCTCTCTATCTCTCTATCTCTCTATCTCTCTATCTCTCTATCTCTCTATCTCTCTATCTCTCTATCTCTCTATCTCTCTATCTCTCTATCTCTCTATCTCTCTATCTCTCTATCTCTCTATCTCTCTATCTCTCTATCTCTCTATCTCTCTATCTCTCTATCTCTCTATCTCTCTATCTCTCTATCTCTCTATCTCTCTATCTCTCTATCTCTCTATCTCTCTATCTCTCTATCTCTCTATCTCTCTATCTCTCTATCTCTCTATCTCTCTATCTCTCTATCTCTCTATCTCTCTATCTCTCTATCTCTCTATCTCTCTATCTCTCTATCTCTCTATCTCTCTATCTCTCTATCTCTCTATCTCTCTATCTCTCTATCTCTCTATCTCTCTATCTCTCTATCTCTCTATCTCTCTATCTCTCTATCTCTCTATCTCTCTATCTCTCTATCTCTCTATCTCTCTATCTCTCTATCTCTCTATCTCTCTATCTCTCTATCTCTCTATCTCTCTATCTCTCTATCTCTCTATCTCTCTATCTCTATCTCTCTATCTCTCTATCTCTCTATCTCTCTATCTCTCTATCTCTCTATCTCTCTATCTCTCTATCTCTCTATCTCTCTATCTCTCTATCTCTCTATCTCTCTATCTTTCTATCTCTCTATCTCTCTATCTCTCTATCTCTTTATCTCTCTATCTCTTAACCTTTCTATCTCTCTATCTCTTTATCTCTCTATCTCTTTATCGCTCTATCTGTCTATCGCTCTATCTGTCTATCGCTCTATCTCTCTATCTATCTCTTTCTTTATTACATGTTAATACATTTTACAAATGTTTATTCAACCTCCAACCAAACCCCTAATCAAATCTAATCTAACCTCATTTACGATGCCACTATGGAGCACTAGATGGCGTTAGCTATCGAAATCCATTAATAGTTTTCACACATTGGCTTGAAATAGTCAGAAATGTTCGGTATTCCTCAGCACTGGCTCGGGACCACACTGAAGAGAACCTTGAAGCCCGAAACGGATCTGTGGGTATCCGGTGCCTCGGAATACTGAACACAAATTCAATTTTGATATTTGTTTTCTGGTTTCGCAAACAGAGTTTAGCTCGTTCGTGGAAGAAACAGTGACCTGTGGTGCATTCGTGTCATTGACGATGCCACTATGGAGCACTAGATGGCGTTAGCTATCGAAATCCATTAATAACCTAACCCAATCAAATCTTGTAGCAACGTACTTTGGGATATGTATGTATAGTTAAAAGAAAAATTCCTTGAACATATATTAAATATTATTTTTTTTTTTTGTTTATCGCAGTAGAAAACATTCTTATTCTAATTTTCTCCATTGATTGGTATGCGGATGAAAAACGCGCGCGTCTCGTTTTAATATTATTACTTTTCTTTTTTTGCAAATAACGATTCTTCAAGAGGAATTCCCGCCGCAATTAGAATCCAATTGGAACGCACCGATGTCGTAAATATAAAGAAAAGAGAAAGATTGCGGCGAAATGTCTTCCGGAATTTTACGCCGACTCCCACTGGAGATAATAAATTGTCCGTTCGCCCGATGTCATTTCATAGATTGCATCTCACGCTCGATGCGTTTTTTCCTTCTCCACTGGCAAATCATAAATAGTTCTCGAGTAATGATTTGATTGATACAATCATATGATCTAAAACTGTGCGAACGAATTATTTGTCTATTTGGTTACCCATACATTATTGCTAACGCATTGTCAATGTATAGACAACCAAATATGTTTACAATAAATGTTTCCATTAATGCCAACGTATTGTCAGTGTGTAGGCAATTAGATATACAAGCAATGTGTCTATTAAAGTCCGCGCATTGTCAATTTATAGGCAACCAAATATATTTATAAGAAATGTTTCCATTAATGCCAATGTATCGTCAATGTGTAGGCAACCAGATATGCAAGCAACGTGTCTATTAAAGTTTGCGCATTGTCAATTTATAGGCAACCAAATATGTTTACAAGCATTAAGCTTGCGGTTTACTAAAGTAAGACAGACTCTTTCCAGCCGTTTAGAGTTGAAATCGCCAGTCACAATATGCTCTCAGGGTTAGCTTCTGATACACCCCTTCAGTGATCCTAGCCACGCTTGGAACTCAGCCATGCTGCAGTTTGGAGAGATGTAGCAGCTGTACATTCGCAGCCCTCCAAACTGAATTCAGACGACGTATTTACAGGGTGAGCCTCAGGATTCTATGGCGTGCTTAACTGTGCCTCTGGGTAGAATTGCTACGTCCCCGCCTGTGACATCAATGAGCCAGTTTTGGTCTAGACCAGGGGTCTCCAAACTACGGCCCGAGGGCCACATCCGGCCCGCGGACAGATTTTGTCCGGCCCGCGGAGAGCTAGCATACTTGAAAACTCCTTTTAGAGAACATATTTTTTATAGCAAATTAAATTTAGTTTACTGAAGTATTCTAATTTTAAAGGCTTATTGTTATGGTTTTGACCCTCGGAACTTACTGGAGTAATCAGTATGGCCCTAAGGCTGGAAACTTTGGAGACCCAGGGTCTAGACCCTGGGTCTCTAAACTATCTTCTTCGCGGGCCACAAATACAATTCTACATAATAAAAGTCGGCCAAGATCCGATTAATTTTATAAAATTATGAAAAATTTAAGGAACAATTGTTACAATATTTCAAAATATGACATTTACAAAAAAACTACAAACAATCGCGGGCCGGATTCATGCAAGTCGCGGGCCGTAGTTTGGAGACCACTGGTCTAGACGACCAGCATTGGGCTTCGTTAAAAGGATCACATCCACGCCCGTATGTGAAGCCGTGGCTAGGGCCAGGTCGTGTGCTGTTTTGCAGCGGCCGATGTTAATCTGCAGCACCTTGTACGCCCGGCACCTATTCGAGTTGATCTGTAGGGTTATTATTACTCGCCCCTTGGGAATCCTGGAACTGCCTGAAGGCCTGGCAGCCTTTGATCCCCCGAAAGTGCTGGACTTCGGGGAGCCCGGCGTCTAGGCAGGCGACGCACCTTGGTACTCCGCCGCAGCCGCCTTCTTAGTGGCTCTTTTCGCCGCACTTCCTACAGGAAGCCCTTCTGTCTTTGCCCTGGCAGGTGTCTTCCTTACCTGAACCTTGCAACTGTTCCAACCGACCTTGACGCTGCCCAGTTCTAAGAGCGCCGCGGCGTCGACGAGGAGGGCTTCCACCATCGCAATCCTGAGGTCCCCAGAGTATGTCCTAATTTCCCTGACCTGATAGGCACCGGTTTTGCCGGTGGAGCTCTTCACGACCTCGGCGACCTCCTCCACCGTGACGTCGTTGTCTAGCCCCTTTACCTCGAGGACGCACCTGCTGCCCCTGGTAACTGTGGCTCTCTTCTCCCATATCGCCTTGTTTAGGGCCTCTGTGATCTCCACGTGGTTCGCCTCTTTGGTAATCTCGATCACCATGTTCCCTGCCTGGCTCTTTCTGACGTTCTTTACCTGGTCGCCCACGGTTTTCCCGGCTCCGGCCTGGGTGCTGCCCGTCGTGTCCAGGACGATCCTTGTGGGCCTGGCATGCGTGGCTGCCGGTATTTTTCTGGCCCTCCTTATGACCGTTGCCCAGGTGGTGTCATCTGCCTGTCTGGCGTTTGGCTCCCTTGTCGGGACCGTCGCCTGTTGGTCGGCTGGTTTGGTTGCCGGTCTGTCATCTGTACCTGTTTTTCTGGTCGGCCTTGGGGGGAGCGATCGGCCTAGGGGTTTCAACCGCGGCTTTCGCGGTCAATCCTGCGACCATCCCCACTATCCTCTCCTGAAACTCCAGGAGGTCACTCCTTGTGACGTATTCCGTCGACCTCTCCTGGTATTCCAGTATCCTATCCATTTTTCCTATCAGTTTCAGTTTGGTCGGCTCTTGTGACTGCTCAATCAAAGCCCTCGATCACCTCACCTCAAGGACCCTTCTTATCTCGGCTGTGCTTAGTGCGCTTACGTCGCTAACAAGCGACGATACACTCTCCTTGATCTCTTTCTTAGTGTTCGGGTTTTCCCGGACCAGGGTGGCCGCTGCCATGACGGTCTCCTCGACTCTCGTGAGGATCTTGGCAATTTTCCTAAGTAGCTTATTGCTAACCATTGCCTGGACGGTTTTATTCGTCTCCTCCGCCCCCTCTGTCGCCTCGCCGCTTTCCCCTCTTTGACAAGGTCGATCTCGCCCATTTTTTTCCTCCTAACCTAACCTAACCTAACCTAACCTAACCTAACCTAACCTAACCTAACCTTTTATTTTATTGTTGGTTGGTTAGTATTTCCAATCCTTGATTAAGCATGATGTAAACTTTCGAGTTTAAAAACCCCGAAAATGTTCCCTTTTTACAAATTTCTACAAGTCTTTCGATACTTTTGCGTGTCGATAAATATCTGCATACACCTAATTATCCCCTACGCGAAAAGAAACCCAAACTGTAATTAGATTTACTACAATGAACACTCATTTTTCTCGTCTCTCTCCTTAAAAAAAAAAAAAAAAAAACTCTAATTAGGTGTTGTACTCGCAAACTCGCATTGAATACTAATTTTCTCTCCCACGCACGCTTTTTAAAGGCACATCTGTGTGTACGTGCGTTTTTTCCTGCCTTCAGTCCCATATCATTAGCAGACGGGAACTTTCGCCAACGGCCGAAACGAAAAGGGCCCCCCGAATTGGGAATATTCGGCGGAAGCGGCGCGTTTTCGCAAATTGCCGTAATTACGGTGCTCCGAATGAAAGAATCATGAGAGGGGAAAATGGGAGAGTGCAAAAAAAAACACGTGATAATTTGAAACGATTAATTTACATAATTGTTTTCGGTTGTTTGCAGAAAAAAGAAGGTGTGAAACGTATTTTAAGTTAAGCGTTTTAAATTGGATTAAAGTTGTAAGTTAAGTGTTTTAAGTTAAATAAACGTAATACCATGGTTCGAATCTATTGAAAGTCAATAAGAAGCAAAAGATGGCGTTATGCAATAGATGGTGTTTTAAGCAATAGATGGCGTTTTAAGCAATAGATGACGTTATGCAATAGATGGCGTTTTAAGCAATAGATGGCGTTATGCAATAGATGGCGTTTTAAGCAATAGATGGCGTTATGCAATAGATGGCGTTTTAAGCAATAGATGGCGTTATGCGAATTTCTCAAGATGTATGATTACACTTTGTTTTAAATAATCGAAAAAATCAAGTTAGTTGATAATAAACTTGGAACCCAGATCAACAGATGCGCAACTATGGGAAACTAGGCGAATTTTCTGGGCTTTTCTAAACTCGAAATTTTACTTCATGCGCCACGCACTAACACTAAAATATTGTGAAATTAACGTATATTTGAACTTCACTGGAAATCAGTGTTTTATACGCGTGGCGCATGAAGTAAAAATTTCGAGTTTAGAAAAGCCCCGTGAAAATTTGTCTCGGGTCGCTGCGCGACCCTCGACAAATTTTCTACGCGGGGCTTTTCTAAACTCGAAATTTTACTTCATGCTTAGTCTGGGAGTGGACGACACTCGTTTAAAGCTTCAAGTTAAAATTCAGTTACTGTAATTACTTGTAATTATCTAAATCATGAAGTAACCACATTTAAATTCAGCGCGCATTTGTGACGTAAGCGATCTCTACATCCAATCCAAAATCATGGATTCTGTCGATCCTTCTTACCGTATACTCGACCGTCCTTGGGTTTGGTTATACAATTCTTAATGGTAGTACAACAGTCGTACCACCATTAAGGATTGGACAATCAATCCTTAATTTGGTGCAACAGTCGCTTAACCAAAATATGGCGGTTTATTTAAAAATGTTGGGTATTAGATTTCAATGAATTGAGGTTTAGTGCGCATGCCTGTATGCTAAAATGTGATGAAAATAGGATATTACGTACAAGACATAAAGACAAACAAAAAGAGTTAAATGCTGTGTAAGCACAAACGACAAGAAATCTGATTTAAAATTCTGCTACTGAGCATTCGTTTGTACACATACAAACTTACGTGAATAAAACTGCGCATGCCTCTATGCTGAAATGTGATAAAAATAGGATATTACGCACAAGACACAAAGACAAACAAAAAGAGTTAAATTCTGTATAAGCACAAACGACAAGAAATCTGATTTATAATTCTGCTGCTGAGGTTTAGTTTGTATACATACAAACTTACGTGAATTAAACTGCGCATGCCTCTATGCTAAAATGTGATGAAAATAGGACATTACGTACAAGACACAAAGACAAACAAAAAGAGTTAAATGCTGTGTAAGCACAAAGAACTAGAAGTCTGATTTATTATTCTGCTGCTGAGGTTCAGTTTGTATACGTACAAACTTACGTGAATCAAACTGCGCATGCCTATATGCTAAAATGTGATGAAAATAGGACATTACGTACAAGACACAAAGACAAACAAAAAGAGTCAAATGTTGTGTAAGCACAAACAACAAGAAGTCTGATTTATTATTCTGCTGCTGAGGTTCAGTTTGTCAAACTGCGCATGCCTGTATGCTAAAATGTGATGAAAATAGGACATTACGTACAAGACACAAAGACAAACAAAAAGAATTAAATGCTGTGTAAGCACAAACGACAAGAAATCTGATTTATAATTCTGCTGCTGAGGGTTAGTTTGTATACACACAAACTTACGTGAATAAAACTGCGAATGCCTCTATGCTAAAATGTGATGAAAATAGAATATTTCGTACAAGAATTTATCATAATTTTACAAAACTAGTAAATTTAAACTTTAGTTAAGTGTCATGTGTTGTACATGGAAATGTTCCCTGTAATTTGATGTACTTCTGTTGGGAAATAAAAGAGGTATTATTATTATTATCATCACATTTTCTGCATTACGCGGTGTTAAAAAAATTGGATAGAAGAATTAGTATCGTTTCAAATGGCTAGAATATACTGAGCTTAAATTTTATAATATTAAGTGATTCTACTTACAAAAAAAAAGTATAAATGTAAATTACTGGAATGTAATTACAATATTTTTTCTGCATAAATTGCCTTTCCATCGTTTCGAAAAAGAAGGAACGGAACGAAACGAAAACGCGAAACGTAAAACTTCCTGAATAATTCACGATTAGATTCACCTTGTTAAGGTGCTTAATAAGAAAAATAGCTTTTTAACTGAAAATAAGACGGGCTACTTCTCGTTCCGCGTGAACGTAACCCTTCCGTCTCCCTCTTCGACTTGTGGCTTTAAATCGGAGTGGAGCGAGAGGACAGCAGCCCTCTTAGAGGGGGGTAAAAATAAAGGGACGCGAGTCAAAATGCGATAAAGAATGCATGATAATTACGGGGTGGCAATTCCGTCGGATGAATTAAAAACAACGCTAAAAGGTCGCTCTCTTGATTTTTCTTATTTCGCTTTTAATTTTTTTTTTCACGCGCGCTTCGCATTAATTTTTGCCTTCTTCATTAACTCTTTCGCAATTAACTTCCATCTGGAGCTGATGCTGGTGGAAAATAGGGTTATGATTTATTAAGGAATCGAGATGAGTGTTTTTCTTGTTTCAATTTTAGGTACAAATTGCAACAGATTCAGAAAAAAAATCTTGGGATGCCTTAATCCCAGAATTAACATTATGTTATGTTGTCGGTGGGTCGTGTGGCCTCTGGGCCTTACCTCGACCTTAAAGATCTTTTGTTGTTTTGCCTTCTTCGTTAACTCTTTCGCAATTAACTTCCATCTAGAGCTTCAATCTAGAGTCGTGTGGCTTCTGGGGATTACCTCGACTGAAAAGATCTTTTGTTGTTTTGCCTTCTTCGTTAACTCTTTCGCAATTAACTTCCATCTAGAGCTTCCATCTATAGTCGTGTGGCTTCTGGGCCTTACCTCGACCTAAAAGATCATTTGTTGTTTTGCCTTCTTCGTTAACTCTTTCGCAATTAACTTCCATCTAGAGCTTCAATCTAGAGTCGTGTGGCCTCTGGGCCTCACCTCGACCTAAAAGATCTTTTGTTGTTTTGCCCTCTTCGTTAACTCTTTCACAATTAACTTCCATCTAGAGCTGATGCTGGTGGAAAATAGGTATATGATTTATTAAGGAATCGAGATGAGTGTTATTCTTGTTTCAATTTTAGGTACAAATTGCAACAGATTCAGAAAAAAAATCTTGGGATGCCTTAATCCCAGAATTAACATTATGTTATGTTGTCGGTGGGTCGTGTGGCCTCTGGGCCTTACCTCGACCTAAAAGATCATTTGTTGTTTTGCCTTCTTCGTTAACTCTTTCGCAATTAACTTCCATCTAGAGCTTCAATCTAGAGTCGTGTGGCCTCTGGGCCTCACCTCGACCTAAAAGATCATTTGTTGTTTTGCCTTCTTCGTTAACTCTTTCGCAATTAACTTCCATCTAGAGCTTCAATCTAGAGTCGTGTGGCCTCTGGGCCTCACCTCGACCTAAAAGATCGTTTGTTGTTTTGCCCTCTTCGTTAACTCTTTCACAATTAACTTCCATCTAGAGCTGATGCTGGTGGAAAATAGGTATATGATTTATTAAGGAATCGAGATGAGTGTTTTTCTTGTTCCAATTGCATTGTACAAACTGCAACAGATACAGAAAAAAAATGTGGATACCGTAATCCCAGCGTAATCTACTGCTATATCTAGGCCATGTATGGAAGATACATTGGGTTTTCCAACACAGTTAAATATCTCTGAATCACTTTTGACCAAAGGCTAAACTGGAAGACCCATGCAGACCGCCAAGGCAGCATGGGCTTGCTGTAGACTATTTGGCAGAGGATAGTTTTTACACCCCAAGATAATATATTGCCTTTTCATAACGGTGGTTAGACCAATAATTACTTATGGTTCCGTTGCCTGGTGGACAAAGACAACACAGAGTACAACCCAAACAAAGCTCAGCAAGGTTCAAAGGCTGGCATGTTTGGGCATCACAGGGGCTATGAGCACTCGCCCTTCTGGAGCAATGGAGGCTATGCTAAACACATATGCATCTGCACGTGAAAAGGGAAGCTGCTTTAGAAGCCTTAATATAATCCAGACAGATACTCCAAAATATGGACATTTTAATAGGCAAATAAAAATCCTCAGCACTGTGTGCGAAAGAGCGGTATGCATGCCGAAAGACTACATGTCAACTGTCTACACCAGTGGTGGGGAAACTTTTTTTAAGACGGGCCATTTGTAATAACCAGACAATCGTAGCGGGCCAAAGAATAATGCTTAATCGTAGGTAGGTAGTTTTTATGCGGGTCGTCACATTACGAAGTAAGAACGCGTTCAATCATTCTCACGCCGCACTCTTAAACGGGCCGGATTAAAACTTTCCGCGAGCCGGACTTGGCCCGCGGGCCGTAGTTTTCCCATCACTGGTCTACACCTTCGATCCAACGTTTAAAGTAGCTATCCAAGGCTGCTATAATGTTGCGTCGAAAGTCAAGCAGCGAACGTCAAGCAGTTACAAGGCTCCTAACGGATCCAAAACTGAAAATCTAGTCGGAATCGGTATCACTGGCTCTCGATTCGAGTCATCGAGGGCCTTGGGACTGTTCCATCGATATTCCAGCAAGCCTTGCCAAAGATGACTCCAAAACTCCAGAACCAGAACCCTATAGTGGAATAACTAAAGTCCGCATCAAGGGAATGATCCAGGAGTGGGAAGATACCAAGCATGAGTAGAAAGGGGCTACAACAAAAAGAGGATGTGCATATGCTCAGACAGTCAAGCTGCATTAACGGCAATAAAATCACCTGCATGTAAGTCTAAATCTATCTGGGGATGCAAACTATCTCTAAAGCATCTGGCCGGGAACAATGGAGTCAAACTGCTCTGAGTTCCAGGTCATGCAGGGATCAAAGGTAATGAAATTACCGACAGCCTTACCAAAGAAGGCTCCAAAACTCCAGAACCAGAACCCTATAGTGAAATAATTAAATTCTGCATCAGGGGAATGATCCAGAAGTGGGAAGATGCTGCCAAAAGTGCTCACCTGAGAAACACACCTGGTTTGAGGCAGGCGAAAAGGCTTATCGCCTTCTCTGCAGTAAAAGCCAAACCATTTTTCAGGCTTAGCAAGTTCAACCTAAGGCTCATAACCGGCCTTCTAACCGGTCTTCCGAAATACCACCTCACTAAGATGGGTCAAACAACTGATGTCAATTGCTGATTCTACAACAAGACACAAGAAACAGCAGAGCACCTACTTTGTGAATGTTCTACCCTGTCCCTTCAAAGAGAAAACTACCTGTCATCGGTCACTTTAAAGCCTGATGACATGGTACACATTAACCCTCAAATTATTGTAGACTACACAAGAGGTCTAGACATTGAGGGACGCAAGTAGGTCAGGGATAATTACAAAAAATCTTTCAGGTTGAGGTAATTTCGGAAGGCCCAGAGGCCACACGACTCACAGACCCCATAACATAACATATCTAGGAAAAAAAACATACATACCCACTGAGCAAAAAACAAACAAATAACGTTGTCTAAGATAACTTAACTAATTACCAAATAACGTTGTATTAACATTGTAGCAACATTAAACGTTGTTTTAATATTGATGAAACATTACTTAAATGTGTTTGTTCAGTGGATACACATACGTTAACATATCTAGATTGTGTATTATATGTTTGAATGCATCAACATTTTTTCTTTGTAAATCACTAAAACGTGTCTTCATTAATTCACCCTCGCCTAATACAAATTTGTTGCGACATTGTGAAATCTAAAGATTTCCTTCTGGATTAATCTAAATCTAGTAGATGGTATAATATGGAAAAACCGGATTTTTGCGTGCACGTTTTCTCTTTCCATCAGTATTCTGATATGAAAAAGTCAGTGCACTAAGAAAACGCACTCAGCATACAAAAATTATAATTCTTATATATAAATATACATCAATGGGTATTTTTATATAATTGTTGAAGAGATATATATATATACATACATATAAAATCTTAATGTAATCAAGAAAGATAATGTTAGAGAATTCTTAATAATCGCCGTCGGCCGCTTTAAAAACCTTGATTAGTCCCGCCCTGGCCTGACTTGACTTAAGTCAGTTGAGATAGGTTAGGAAGGTTATAATAAAACAGCCAGCGAATGTGAATGAACTCGCGTCTCTCGTTATCTTTTACTCGTATTCATTCCACTTCTCCAGATCGCATGCTGCGCTCGCTCCCTCTCCCCCTCTAACCCACGCGGAACCCGCATTTTCCGTCTTCGTCGCACGCGCAGAGGCGGAATTGGATGCATAATGAGTTCGCGATGTGTGTGTATGCTAGAGCTGTTGTTTGTTGTCGGGAGTTAGATTCGTGGTCAGACGCATTTTTCATTTAGTTAGATGAGAATAAAATCTATAGAAACCAAAAATTAAATCTTGAATGCTCTAGAATTCCTCTTTTATGTTAATTTACAGTAATGTATGCTCGAGAACTCGTATATTAGCAGTGGTTAGTCTAAATTGTCCTAGTGATTAGATTATAATAATTATGGTGATAGTAGTGAATATTCTAGAATTAGGTATTATTAAATTAGAATACTATAAAATAAGCAGTGATTAAACTAGAATGTTCTAGAACAGGCGGAGATTAGTGTGCAATGCCCAATCTAAAGGCCGTAGCCAGAAAAACCTTTCGGGGGCTATTAACATTTCGGGGTGGTTTTAATAGTAAACATTTTGTTTTTATATATGTTCGGAAGCGTAAACGCCATCTAATGCCCATTAGTTTAAGTAGCATCGTCAACAGCTGGCAAACTAAACGTTTGTATATAGCAATTGTTCGTCCACTAGGACATTGCGTACAAGGGCATAGGTTCTAGCCATTCAGCCACTAACGATGATTGTATTAATTAATTTAACATATATTTGGACGTCACGGCACATTCACACCACACCCAGGGACACGACGAGAAATTATTTTTAAATAATGTCTCCCCGTGCACGGGAATCGAACCCGAGTTTGTGGCTCGCCGAGCGATACAGCCCGACGACGTTACCACTCGGCCACCACCTGCCCTGGGGCTTTCTTTTATAGAATACAAATATCAAGAATCTAAATTTGTGTGAATGAATTCGCACTGAACACAAATTCATATTCTTGAAATTTTGTTTTTGCTCTTGCAGGGCCGCTTTTAGATACAAAAATGTAACATTTATAAAATTTTAGGTGGGTCTAAACCTCTATATCCCCCCTTGGCTACGGCCTTGCTCAATCTAGAATAATTATTTATGTAATTTAGAACACTTAAGTTATATTAATTTATAGTAATGGAGTTTTTTTTTTATTAATTGAAACAATATATCGAAGTATATTCCTTAAAATATGTAGATGAAAATCCGTAAGAGGGAGTCCTCGTTACTTTACTAACCTCAATGAAAGTTCACATCAAACCAAATTGCATTACGCAAACCAATACAAAACAATAAATCGTCTTCATCTAAATAAATCTCTGTATCAACCAACCGAAAATCAAATAGACGAAGATGATGACGATGATGATGACAAATGAAAAGCGAATCGCATACAAAGACAGAACAATGAAAAAAAAAATACTAAGCAGAATTTGGTTTGATTGAATTTAAATTAACGCGCGCTTTTGTCAGCAGTGTATTGGTCGGTTGCAGCAACATGCGGCCCTCATTGGCGGACCGAACGCGACCTCCTGCCCCCTGTGCCACAAGATGTTCCTCGGCGGCGAGGCGCTCATGGAGCACATGAAGCACACCCACAAGGACCCGAACGCTTCAGGTGTTGCCAGTAAGTATCTATACCGATGTGTAATGAAAAAAAAATGGACTGCAATTGAGAAATCGACGATTTAAAGGACGGGATTAGATTATTTCTTTTTCCTTTTTCCTCAATTTTTAATAACAGTTTAAATTTCACATGCTCGGTATTCCGGCACCGGATACCCACAGACGCGCTTGAAACAGTCAAGACTTCAAGGTCCTAGTCAGTGTAGCCCCGATCCAGTACTGAGCAATACAGTAACTATATCAAGCCAATATGAGAACACGATTAGTGAAAATCAATAGTTACGCCATCTATTACATCAACTTGCCATTGGCAATGCTAATATAGAGCAATAGATGCCGTAGCTATCGATTTTTACTAACTGTATCTACATACCCAGTACTGAGGAATACAGGGACTATGTCAAGCCAATATATGTGAATACTATTAGTGAAAATCGATAGTTACAGCATCTATTGCCTCAACTTGCCATTGGCAATGCTAATATGGAGCAATAGAAGTCGTATCTATCGATTTTTACTAACAGTATCCACATATTGGCTTGAAATAGTCATTGTGTTCCTTTTTGGACTTCAAGGTCCTCGTCAGTGTCGTCCCAACCCAGTACTAAGGAATACAGTGACTACATCAAGCCAATATGTGTACACTATTTGTGAAAATTGATAGTTACACCATCTATTGCGCCAAGTTGCCATTGGCAATGCTTATATAGAGCAATAGATGGCGTAGCTATCGATTTTTACTAACAGTGTCCACATATCGGCTTGAAAGAGTCATTGTATTTCTCTATAGTGGGGTCCCGATCCAGTACTGAGAAATACAATGACTATATCAAGCCAATTTGTGAACACTATTAGTGAAAAACTATAGTTGCGCTATTTTTTGCTTTAACGTGCTATTGGCAATGTTAATATAGAGCAATAGATGCCGTAGCTATCGATTTTCATTAAGAGTATCCACATATTGGCTTGAAATAGTAATTGTATTCCTCTTCGGACATCAAGGTCCTCGTCAGTGTGGTCCTGATTAGTGAAAATCGGCAGCTACGACATCTATTGCCCTATATTAGCATTGCTAATGGCAAGTTGGAGCAATAGATGGAGTAACTATTGATTCTTACTAATAGTGTTCACATATTTGCTTGATATAGTTATTTTATTTCTCAGTATTGGGTTGGGACCACACTGACGAGGACCTTGAAGTCCAAAGAGGAATACAATGATTATATCAAGCCAATATGTAAACACCTTTAGCGAAAATCAATAGTTACGCCATCTATTACCTCAACTTGCCATTGACAATGCTAATAGAGAGCAATAGATGGCGTAGCTATCGGTTTTCACCAACAATATCCACATATTGGCTTCAATAGTCATTGTATTCTCCTCTTCGGACTCTTTGGACTTCCTCGCCAGTGTGTACAGTATCCACATATTGGCTCGAAATAATCATTGTATTCCTCTTTGGACTTCAAGGTCCTCGTCAGTGTGGTCCCAACCCAATACTGAGAAATAAAATGACTATATCAAGCAAATATGTGAACACTATTAGTAAGAATCAATAGTTACTCCATCTATTGCTCCAACTTGCCATTAGCAATGCTAATATAGGGCAATAGATGTCGTAGCTGCCGATTTTCACTAACAGTATCCACATATTAGCTTGAAATAGTCATTGTATTCCTCTTTGGACTTCAAGTTTCTTGTCAGTGTGGTCCCGACCCAGTACTGAGGAATACAGTGACTATAACAAGCCAATATAGGAACACTTTTTGTGAAAATCTATAGTTACGCCATCTATTGCGTCAACTTGTAATTTACAATGCTAATATAGAGCAATAGATGGCGTAGCAATCGATTTTTACTAACAGTATCCACATATTGGCTTGAAATACCCATTATATTCCTCTATACTAGGTCGAGACTACACTGACGAGGAGATTTCGATTAATTAGAGCACAAATGTGTTAGGTGCAGTTTTTGGCTAAAATGTGTTAAGTGTGCCATCTGAACTTAAAGTATGAGATGGCACACTTAACTTATTTCAGCCAAAAACTGCACTTTTAACACATTTGTGCGCAGAGCCATCTATTCATTGCAAACAAATCTACAATTTTGTGTTTTATAAGTTCAAATTTGACACATTGACAAATAAATTACGTTCACTACAGTTCATATAATTTCTTTAAACAAAAAAGTCTTTCAGAACTGTGACTCAAAACTGTTATTAATCAACGATTATTTATTATTTGTTATCTTATTGTTTAATTTACAGAATATCTTATTTAACGCTGAACATAGGACGCCAGTGTTTTAAGATACTGTGTGTAGAGTGTGGTTTGCATATTGGGTTGCCTAATTAAGTAATAGATAGCACAATATAGGCAACTTAATACACATGCATACACATATACATACATATAGGCAACATAATACACATACATGAACATATTTTTGATTTCATGCTAAGTACAGTGTGGTTTGCATACTGAGTTGCCTGTTTAAGTAAAAGACAGCACAATATAGGTAACTTAATACACATACATATATACAAAGAGGCAATTTGATACACAACATTAACATATTTTTGATTTAATGATAAGTACAGTGTGGTTTGCACATTGAGTTGCCTATTTAAGTAAAAGACAGCACAATATAGGGAACTTAATACACATACATATATACAAAGAGGCAACTTAATACAAATATATTAACATATTTTTGATTTAATGATAAGTAGAGTATGGTTTGCACATTGAGTTGTCTATTTGAACAATAGACAGCACAATATAGGCAACTTAATACATATACATACATACACACATACATGCATACAAATAGGCAACTTAGTACGCATGC
The DNA here is from genome assembly GCA_932526585.2 of Philonthus cognatus. Lineage (NCBI taxonomy): Eukaryota > Metazoa > Arthropoda > Insecta > Coleoptera > Staphylinidae > Philonthus > Philonthus cognatus. The sequence goes on from OW052251.1 coordinate 3,228,478, forward strand.
ATTAACATATTTCAGATTAATGCTAAGTAGAGTGTGATTCGCACACTGAGTTGCCTATTCAAGTAATAAACAGCACACAATAGGCAACTTAATACACATACATACATACAAATAGGCAACTTAATACACATGCATAAACATATTTTTGTTTTAAGCATACATGTATTAATACACTGTAATTTTTTTAAAACGGGTTGATTTTGTAAAACCCATTAATTTAAAGCTTCTAACGAGTTTTTACACTCCCAGACTAAGCATGAAGTAAAATTTCAGGCTTTTCTAAACTCGAAATTTTACTTCATGCGCCACCGGTACAAATACTGATTCAATTCAAAGTTTAGTGGTGAGTTTTAAACTTCGTAATATGTCAGTGTTTTGTACCGGTGGTGCATGAAGTAAAATTTCGAGTTTAGAAAAGCCTGAAAATTTGGTTTGGCCGCTCCGCGCTTTGCGCTACGTGACCAAACCAAATTTTCAGGCTTTTCTAAACTAGAAATTTTACTTCATGCTTAGTCTGGGAGTGGAAACACTCGTTAGAAGCATCAAATTGAACACTTTTCAAAAACAATGAATGCTTTACAATTTACAGTATGTTATACAACTGTGTATTTACTCTTAAAAAACAATTCTTTGTATAAAATCATTGTAAAACTGTTGATCTGCACGCAAATATAGGCAATTAAACATACAAACACATTCATTAACATGTGTAAACTCTATATTGTACACTGGATATTACTAAAAATTTATTTACAACTAAATCTAGACAACTAACCATCCAAAACAATAGATTGGGTTGCCTATACAATTGATCTACTGATAAATATAGGCAACTAAACATACATACGCATACGTTAACATGTGTAGATTGTTTATTGTATATTGAGTTGCCTATATAATTGATTTAATGCTGAGTATAAGCAACTTAACATGCATACAAGTTACTTACATGTTACATGATTTAATATTTTAACATGGGTAGATTGTGTATCGTATATTAACGCGTTGGCTGCCGTGTGAATCAAATACAATTTGCGTTAAATGAAAATCTGTATTTGTAAAATCATTGCGGCAGTCAACGTGTTAAATTGCCTACATAATTGATTTAATACTATAAGTAATTTGACATACTGCTGAATATAGGCAAGTAACCATATATACACTGACGTGAGCATGTGTAAATTGTGTATTGTGCATTGAATTGCCTATATAATTGATTTAATGACAAGTATAAGCAACTAAACATGCACACAAGTTACTTACATGTTACATGTACCGGGTTTTCATTAATTCCCGAACCCCACGTGAATAAAATTAATAGGCAACCAAATGTACAAGGTGGTATGGCTCACACAAAAATTCCCTAGATTTAAAAATATTTATTCGCCGGCGTATTTTTATGACGACTGAAAATATTATATTTAAAATGATTAAAAAATAGGCTCATCTTCAAAAATGTAACTAATTTTTATTAATTTTCGCAGTATTTGCTTATCCTAGCAAATTGACTCTGCAAAATAAATAGAAATAAATCTCAATGTTTCAGAATAATTAAACAATTTTTGCTTACCTGAAAATTCCGTGCGAATCTTGTAAGATCTCAAAGGTTGGCTTAACGATGCACCGCGCATAAACGTTTATGTCAAATTTGACTTTAGTAACGTTTGGTTACTTTTTTCAAAGCCTCCAACGTACAAATACAATAATTTACGCGGCAATTTTAAATTTAGTCACGTGGGGTTCGGGAATTAATGAAAGCCCGGTAGTATCTCTGTATTTAAGAGAGTAGCGCTAACTAGCATCTATTTTGACGCCTTTGAGCGCCAAATTCAAGCTAAACCAATGATATTCTATTATGATTGGCGCGCGTCCTGTTATTTGATTTACTTTGAATTTGGTGCCTAAGGGCGTCAAGGTGGATGCCAGTTTACGCTACTCTCTTAAATACAGGGACACTAGTTACATGATTTAATACGTTAACATGTGTAGATTGTGTATTGTATATTAAATTGCCTATATTATTAATTGAATGCTAAGTATAAGCAACTTAACCTACATACAAGTTTTTTTACAAATTGCATTTATTGAGCGAAATTCCAGTATTTTCAGCGTTAAATAAAATACACTGTATAAACCTCATTATTTAAGTTGTAATGTATCTAGAAATGGCGTTCTTCTTACTAACAACCTTTTATAAATATCTTTTTTGTTATTTTTAATTTCTGCAAAGTAAAGCAAAGAACCGCTGATGATTTATCAATGTCGAAAGACACTTAAAAATTGAATGCGGGAGGCTTTTTTGGCACACATTACGAAAACATCGATCGGATAAAAGTGAGCGCGTTTTTTTCTCATTTGTAATTATGCGAGGGTTGGATTGAATGAAAGACATTAAGTAAGATTTCTTTCCGTCTTTCATTCATTTGAAACAAAAAATGCGCATTCATTTTTAATCGAAGTTTTGTGGATTAGATATTTGTAAAAGGTAATTTTAGGGGATGTGTTAAGAACGCCATTACTTTGGGAGTATTTTTTTCCTTGCATGCTTACTAACTTAAAAAGGTAGACAACCTGATCGAAAATAATTAATTTCTTTTCAAAAAAATCAAGAAATCTGCAACAAAAAATCAGTTTTTTTTTGATTGCTCACTACAACTTGCACCTAAACAACATTATTTAGACCTTTTCCAAAATTTGAACATATGGATAGGCAGATAATAAAAAAGACAAATAGGTACATTTGTAATCTGTTTTTTTTATATTATGCTTCATTGTATTATATATTTACAAAAAATATTTAACATGTTATTTGACAGTTGTCTACCTTACCTCCAGGTACCTCCAGTCTTTTTTTGTTGGTAATAATTTTATTTCAGTTCACAGCGTTTTATTATTTATAATTATTTTGGTTGCTTCTGCGGTTTTACCCTAATCCCTAAAACAATTAGTTAGCGCGCAATTATGGTTTTGGTTTATTTGTGCTTTACGTATCCATTAACCCCTTTAAAACAATAAAATTTAATTAAAAAAATGCGCACGCGCAAAGTGTTGACTATAGTCTGAATGTACTGCGCAGTCTTGATTCAAATACGCTGATGTTGAAGTTAAAGCGCACTTAGATCATAATGGATTATTGCGCAAAGTATTTATTAAGAATAAATGCAATATGCAAGCACTTAAAAGCAGAGTGCTCACTTTTATTGCAATCTACTGCGCAGGGGTGCAAACCACTGCGCAAGGGTGCAATCTACTGCGCAGAGGTGCAATCTACTGCGTAGGGGTGCAATCGGCTGCTCAGGGGTGTTGTCTACTGCGCAGGGGTGCAATATACTGCGCAGGGGTGAAATCTATTAAACAAAAGGTGTTGTCTACTGCGCAGAAGTGCAATCTACTGCGCAAGGGTGCAATCTACTGCGCGACTGTGCGACTATAATTGCGCATGTGTTTAAGTCAGCATCGTGCAGTTTAAAGCAAAGTCTTAGCAACTTTTTTTTTTTAAACAACAGCGTGCGACTGATTTTGCACGTACTTAAGTCAACATCATGCGCACTGCGTTAACCCGCGCTTTATTCCAGCTGCGCACGCAGAGTGATGACTATAGTCCTTTGCGCGTGCGCGTGTCCGAGACGCGGCGCTCGCCGAAACAAAAACAAAACAACCAATCACACACGCTTCTTAATAAAGATCCTGGGGTGCTTTGCTTGATCTCGTTTTCTCTCTTTTGTTGACGTCATCGATCCTTATTTAGCGAAGAGAAGGACGGCCAATCATCCGTGTCCTGTATGCGGGAAACACTATGTAAATGAGGGATCACTCAGGAAGCATCTCGCTTGTCATCCTGAAGCGTCACAGTTGACGAGTTCCTTAAGAATGTGGCCGTGCTCCGTCTGTCAGGCAGTGTTTACGCACGAAACAGGTAAGCCACGGAGAGGGGGGAGAACTTCCATAGCTCTACGTCACATCCCCGACAAACACACACACTGACAAACAAACAGCGAGAGAGATAGAGAGAAAAAGAGAGGATCGCGCGTAAGCTATGGGATGTCTCTTTTTTTTTAGATAAACCTCGACTAACAACAAAGAATTGCTCGCGCGGGAGATTAGACTCGTACTAACTGATTCTACCGAAACGTTGGCTGATTTTGATCTAGTTTACTAAGTTTACCTGAAGTGTGCAAGAATTTTGAATGAAAATCAATTCATGGAACTCAAAATCCCTTCATTTACCAAGATTTTCAAAAAATTGTAACGTTTTCCTTTACTCGTTACTGTAACGTTTCTCTAACTCATTACTGCAGTATTTTCTTAAATTGTTACAGTAACGTTTTGTGAAGTTATTAGTTTAACGTGTTCTTAAGTGAATTGTTGCAGTAACATTTTTTTATGTTATTACAGTAACCTACTGTAATAATTTTTTAAGTCGTTACAGTAAGGTTTTGTGAAATGGTTACTGTAAAGTTTAAACAAGTTGTTACAGTAAAATTTTGTGAAGTTGTTACTGTAACCGTTTCTCAAGTTGTTACTGTAATCGTTTCTTTAGTTGTTACAGTAAAGTTTCGTGAAGTTGTTATTGTAAAGTTAGCTTAAGTTGTTACAGTAGCGCCTTGTGGAGTTGTTACTGTAACATTTTCTTAAGTTGTTATTGTAAGGTCTTGTGAAATTGTTACGGTAACGTTTAATTAAGTTGTTACAGTAACGTTTTGTAAAGTTGTAACTGTAACCGTTTCTAAAGTTGTTACTGTAACCGTTTCCTTAGTTGTTACAGTAATGTTTCGTGAAGTTGTTACTGTAAAATTAGCTTAAGTTGTTACATTAGCGCTTTGTGAAGTTGTTACTGTAACATTTTCTTAAGTTGTTATAGTAAGGTTTTATGAAATTGTTACGGTAAACTTTAATTAAGTTGTTACAGTAACGTTTTGTGAAGTTGTTACAGTAACCGTTTCTTAAGTTGTTACTGTAACCGTTTCCTTAGTTGTTACAGTAAAGTTTCGTGAAGTTATTACTGTAAAATTAGCTTAAGTTCTTACATTAGCGCTTTGTGAACTTGTTACTGCAACATTTTCTTAAGTCTGTTATAGTAAGGTTTTGTGAAATTGTTACGGTAAAATTCAATTAAGTTGTTACAGTAACGTTTTGTGAATTTGTTACTGTAACCGTTTCTTAAGTTATTACTGTAACCGTTTCCTTAGTTGTTTCAGTAAGGTTTCGTGAAGTTGTTACTGTAAAGTTAGCTTAAGTGGTTACAGAACCGTTTTGTGAAGTTGTTACTGTAACATTTTCTTAAGTTGTTGTAGTAAGGTTTTGTGAAATTGTTACTGTAAAATTTAATTAAGTTGTTACACTAACGTTTTGTGAAGTTGTTACTGGAACCGTTTCTTTAGTTGTTACAGTAAGGTTTCGTGAAGTTGTTACTGTAAAGTTAGCTTAAGTTGTTACAGTAACGTGTATTGAAGTGGTTGCTGTGGTGTTTTATCAAGATATTACTGTAACCACGTTACTGTAGCGTGTTAACGGCAATTGTAATAACATTAATGTAATGATTATTTCGGTATAAGTAGAAGCACCTCACGATTTCAAACGAAAATACTAAATCCGACTGCCAAATTTCAAAAAAACAAGTGTCTTCTTATCTTTTTTTATTTATTTTTCCCGGCTACGATGATGTATAAGTAGAAGCACCTCAAGGTTCCTAAATGTTTAGTACTCGACCCTTTCGTTTTTCGTAAGTTAATGTCTAATGAGTTGTTCGTTGGTCTTGCAGGATTGCTGACGCACATGGAGCACATGCGGATGGACCCGAAGCACCAGTTCGCGGCGCAGTACGTGCTGTCGCGCGCGGCCGCCGAGCGGCGCGAGAGGGAGAACATCCTCGCCGTGGTGTCCGGGTCGGCTTCCAGCAGCGGCCTTCTAGCACTTCCAGGAATGGCGGGAGCCGGTACGTATACGCAAATGTTCTCTGGATCCTTCGAGCTTGATGAGGGTTGATTAAAAATTTAAGTAACAAAATGTACACTTCTGTGCCATAAAATTAAGTACGTCAATAGTTATGACTTGTACTTAATTTTATTGCACAGAAGTGTACATTTTGTACAATATTCTAGTTGTACAAGTCGTGTCTGTTTTAATTGCCTAGCAGTAGTTTCAATGAATAATATACCACCATAACACTTTTCTACTGCTTCCAACGTTTTTCTAATAGAAAAACCATCTTCTATTTTAGTTGAATTCGAAGTTTTGAATTGTTGTCTAAATGACGCGGCATTTTGACATTAGGGAATTGATATATTTACGTAACTAGGAAACTCATCATGTCCGCTTTAAACTATAACATATTCTGTGTACTTAATTTTATTGCACAGAAGTGTACCTAGATATTTATAGGGGTGGCCTTTTGGCCTGTACCACCGCAACCTTTGCAGATCTATTGTGGATGTACCTCCCTACTTTTTGATCACCCCTCGTATTTAAGTTACCTTCTTGCAGCTACCAATAAGAAAATACGTGTATCTTCAGCGCAACTTCTTGTCAACCTCTTGGTGACTGCTTTTGATTGTTGATTTTGTTGCAGCGAGTTCGAGTCCGATGTGCGCGTCGCCCAGTGGTCAGAGCGACAGCTCTTCAGGCAACGGGCGACTGTCCTCTGCGGGATCGGAGGCCGGCGGCCTGAACAACAACAACAATAACTGCAACACGAAACTAGAAAATATACTTAGAAGTAAGTCCTACAATCACAGCCACTAACTAACATTTATCGAAATACATAATCACTAACATCCAGAATACTTATCGTTTTGTAAAGTCTTATTTTTCGTTTATCGTGTGCCATTCGCAACAACACTCATTAACGGTTATTTGTGTATGTAGATCATAATTTCTTAGGTAACAACGGACTGCACCAGCAATACAACGTCGTCGACGAGCAGTTGCACAACAATCGGATGGCGGTGTTTGCGAACATGGTTAACCAGGGCACGGTGCCGCAGTTGGGGACGGACGCTTCCACGGCAGCCAATATTGCCAACATCGCCAATTTGGCCATGAGGCTAGGAGTCACACAGGTAACAAGAAAACACTCAAAGCTTACTAAAAGATATAGAGCGCATGTTTCATCCAACTTTAAAACAGATAAGAGAGAAAATTGTAACCATGAAATTCTATAGAAACTGTAGAGTTGCAGACTAGGTTTCTGCATCTACAGTTGCAGAGGCCTAGTCTGCAACTCTACAGACCAGGTCTCTGCGACAGTAAAGTTGCAGACTAGGTCTCTGCAACTGTAGAGTTGCAGATTAGGACTATGCAACTCTACAGTTTCTATAGAATTTCATGTTTACAACTTCGCAACGTTTGCGAATTTCGTTATAAACTTTCAATACCGCAATTTTTGTTGTAACTCCAGATTGTTTCGTTAAAATCAAGCAGTTTCGCAAATGCGCAATCGATTTTTTCTTTGTTTGCCAATTTGGCCATGAGACTAGGAGTCACAAAAGTAATAAAAAAACACTCAATGCTTACAAAAAGTTATAGAGCTAATGTTTTATCCAACTTTAAAACAGATAAAAGATACGATTGTCACCATGAAGTTCTATAGAAACTGTAGAGTCGCAGACTAGGTCTCTGCAACTGTAGAGTTGTAGACCAGGTCTCTGCAACTCTACAGTTTCTATAGAATTTCATGTTTACAACTTCGCAACGTTTGCGAATTTCGCTATAAACTTTCAATACCGCAATTTTTGTTGTAATTCCAGATTGTTTCGTTAAAATCAAGCAGTTTCGCGAATGCGCAATCGATTTTTTCTTTGTTCGCCGATTTGACCATGAGACTAGAAGTCACACAAGTAACAAAAAAACACTCAAAGCTTACGAAAAGTTATAGAGCTAATGTTTTATCCAACTTTAAAACAGATAAAAGATACGATTGTCACCATAAAGTTCTATAGAAACTGTAGAGTCGCAGACTAGGTCTCTGCAACTGTAGAGTTGCAGCCTAGGTCTCTGCAACTGTAAAGTTGCAGACTAGGTCTCTGCAACTGTAGAGTGGCAGGCTAGGACTCTGCAGCTCTACAGTTTCTATAGAATTTGATTTTTACAATTTCGCACCGTTTGCCAATTTCATTATAAACTTTTAATACCGCAATTTTTGTTGTAACTCTGAATTGTTTCGTTAAAATCAAGCAGTTTCGCAAATGCACAATCAAGTTTTTCTTTATTTGCCAATTTTGCCATGAGACTAGGAGTCACACAAGTAACAAAAAACACTCAAAGCTTACAAAAAGTTATAGAGCTAATGTTTTATCCGACTTTAAAATAGATAAAAGAAACGATTGTCACCATGAAGTTGTATAGAAACTGTAGAGTCGCAGTCTAGGTCTCTGCAACTCTAGAGTTGCAGACTAGTTCTCTGCAACTGTAGAGTTGCAGACCAGGTTTCTGCAACTCTACAGTTTCTATAGAATTTCATGTTTACAATTTCGCCACGTTTGCAAATTTTCGTATTAAATTTCAATACCGCAGTTTTTGTTGTAACTACAGATTGTTTCGTTAAAATCAAGCTGTTTCGCAAATGCACAATTGATTTTTTGTTCTTTGTTCTACAGGCTAATCAAGTGAACAACTCGAGTAACCCGTCGACGCCGCCCATATCGAACGAGTCCCTGTCGATGTCAGCGATGAACGCGATGCGAGCGATGGACAGCATCCGGTCGTCGGTCATGGACATGTCTTCACCTCAGCCTTCCCAGCAGCAGGACGCCATCCGGATGCAGCACCACGCCGCCGAGGCGCTGCTCAGATCTCAAGCCGAAGCGGCGCTAAGACTAGCGATGAGTCAGGTAAGACTAAGCTAAGAAATTTCGCAACAATTGGTCGACCGAATATTTAAAGTAATCATTGAAGATTAGAGACGAGAGCTAAGAAACTGGAGTTAGCGAAATGTATTGCGACTAGTGTTAAAGAGCTGAATTACCACTATTCGCAATGTATTGCGCATTCAACGAAAACTCCAGATTCTTACCTCAAGTAAGACCATTATTTCGCAACAATCCAGCATCCAGTTAATCGACCAAACATTCAATGGAAATTTAGCAGATTAGAGACTAGAGCCAAGAAACTGGAGTTTACGAAATATGTTGCGACTAATGTTTATGAGCCGAATTCACACTATTCGCAACGCATATCGCATTCAGCGAAAACTCCAGATTCTTACCTCAAGTAAAACAAACCCATTTCGCAACAATTCAGCAGCAAATGCCAGCTAATCGACCAAATATTCAATGGAATCATTGGAGATTAGAGACTAGAGCTAAGAAACTGGAGTTTGCAAAATGTGTTGCGACTAGTGTTAAAGAGCTGAATTAATACTATTCGCAGCGTATTGCGCATTCAATGAAATCTCCAGATTCTTACCTCAAGTAAGACCAACCTATTTCGCAACAATCCAGCATCCAGTTGATCGACCAAACATTCAATTGAAACTTAAAAGATTAGAGACTAGAGCTAAGAAACTGGAGTTTGCGAAATATGTTGCGACTAGTGTTCATGAGCCGAATTCACACTATTCGCAACGCATTTCGCATTCAACGAAAACTCCAGATTCTTACCTCAAGTAAAACAAATCCATTTCGCAGGAATTCAGCAACAAACTCCAGCTAACCGACCAAATATTCAATGGAAACATTGAGCTAAGAAACTGGAGTTTGCGGAACGTGTTGCGACTAGTGTTTATGAGCTGAATTACAACGCATTTCGCATTAAACAAAAACTTCAGATTTTTACCTCTAATCTACACAAATTTAAATGCATGGTTTGTAACTCAATTCTCGGTGTAGTTCAGAATCCATTTCGCAACATATTTCGCAACATAGCCTGCTATAGTCTATAATTCAATTCTCAGTGTAGTTCAGAATCCATTTCGCAACATAGCTTGCTACTAATTTCATAATCCGTTTCGCAACAGTTTTCATAACATTCCCAGCACACCCCGCAACTAATTTCATAATTAATTTCGCAACCGTATACTTCTCAAAACATATAGCCTGCAACGACCAACTCCATTTTCGCTACAGTTCGCAACAGGTTTCGCAACATATTCAATTGCATAGCCCACTAATTGTTTCTCTGCATCCAAGTCGTAACTGTTTTTACAACTAATTTAACAACAGTGTTCGAACCTGATTTCGCAACCGTTTTCACAACTAGCTTCGCAACAGTTTTCACAACTAACTCATTCAGTACAATTATTACAACTCATTTCACAACAGTTTTCCCAATTAATTTCACAACTAGCTGCGCAACAGTTTTCGCTACAAGTATTACTGCAGTTTTCGCCACTAGCTTCGCTCCAGTTTCAGAACAGCTGCGCAATGTTTTACATGTTTTAATACAGTTTTCGCAACTAACATCGCTCCAGTTGCAATCCAATTATTTCGCAATGGCCGTTTTTATGTATAGTCTGTAAATTCTCGCTACACGGGGCAACTTATTTCACAATGGTTTTTCCAACTACTTTCGCAACGGTTTGCGGGACTATTTCGCTACATAAATTGTTTCACGATTTGTTGAATAATCTAATTCGCAACAGTTATCGCAACATATAGCCCGCCACTCATTTCATAATTTCGCAACAGTTCTTCTTCTTCTTCAAATACCATGTTCGCCTAGGAGCGACCAAAGCAAATTTTCTAAACTCGAAATTTTACTTCATGCGCCACGCGTATTCAACACTGATTTTAAGTCAAGTTTACTTGTTCACATTATTTCAGTGCTATCCGTGTTTTATACGCGTGGCGCATGAAGTAAAATTTCGAGTTTAGAAAAGCCCCGTGAAAATTAGTCTCGGGTCGCTGCGCGACCCTCGACTAATTTTCAACGCGGGGCTTTTCTAAACTCGAAATTTTACTTCATGCTTAGTCTGGGAGTGGAAAACACTAATTTCGCAACTGTTTGCGCAACTAGCAACATATTTCGCTACATAGTCCATACATTGTTTGTCGGTTTTTTGAATAATCCTCGCCACAATCCATTTCCGAACAATTTTTGCCGTAAGCTCCCAACCGTTTTCGCAACACAGTTTTAGCAACTAATTTGATAACCATTTTCGCAACTAGCTTCAACAGTTTCAGAACAGTTCTTCCAATTCATTTCAAAACTGTTTTCTCAACTCATTTTGAGATGTTTTTCGCAACTTATTTCACAATGGTTTTCCCAACTACTTTCGCAACGGTTTGCGCAATTAGCAATATATTTCGCTACATAAATTGTTTCATGATTTGTTGAATAATCTTCGCCACAACCAAGGCCGTAGCCAGGGAGGGGCGATTTGGTGGTTTAAATGTTTTTATGCCCTGTAAAAGCAAAAACAATATTTTTACAATTAACCGCCCAGAAATGTTTATAACCCCCTCCGAAATGTTTTTCTAGCTACGGCCGTGGCCACAACTTTTAAACTAAACTTTTAAACCTTTTATTTAGTGCTATTCAGAAGATATCCGTTACACAGGTCAATACAATTTAGCAAAGCTTAACCTAAATATGATGCATGCATCAAAATGAAATATAAAATGTATACAAGGCAGAATAAGTTAAAACAAGACAAATTTCACAACAGTCTTCGCCGTAAGTTCCCAACCGAAACAACTGGCTTCACCACGGTTTTTGCAACTAGCGTCGTACCATTTTGAAAACAATTATTTTCAGGCCAGTTTTCACAACTTATTTTAGAATGTTTTTCGCAACTTATTTTACAACGTTTTTTCCAACTAATTTCGCAACGGCTTACGCAACTAGACACACACCTGTTTTCACCGCAAATTTCATAGCAGTTTTTGCTACAAAAATCACACCAGTTTTCGCAGCATTCGTGAAGCTAGTCGCATTAGTTATAGAACAGTTTTCCGAACTCATTTCAGAACATTTTTTGCACCTTATTTCACAACAGTTTTCCTAACTAATTTGACAACCAGTTGCGCAGCAGTCTTTGCTACAAATTTAAAGCAGCTTTCGTAATTAGCTTCTTTCCAGTTTCAGGATAGTCTTCTCCGTAGTCAGTAACTAAATTGTCTAGTTTTTAATCCATTTCGCAACAGTTTTCATAACTAATAACTAATTTCGCAACAGCTATACTCCTCAAAATATATAGCCTCCAATTGCATTTTCGCTATAGTTCGCAACAAGTTTCGCAATATATTTAGCTGCATAGCCCGTTAATTGTTTCTCTGCACCCAAGTCGTAACTGTTTTTACAACTAATTTAACAAGTGTTCGAACCTAATTTCGCAACCGTTTTTACAACTAGCGTAATAACCGTTTTCACAACTAGCGTAAAAACAGTTTTCGCAACTAACTTCACAACTAGCTCATTCAGTACAGTTTTTCCAACTTATTTCACAACAGTTTTTCCAAATAATTTCACAACTAGCTGCGCAACAGTTTTCGCTACAAGTATTACTGCAGTTTTCGCAACTAGATTCACTCCAATTTTAATACAGTTTTCCCAATTAATTTCACAACTAGCTGCGCAACAATTTTCGCTACAAGTATTACTACAGCTTTTGCAACTAGCTTAGCTCCAATTTTAATACAGTTTACCCAATTAATTTCACAACTAGCTGCGCAACAATGTTCGCTCCAAGTATTACTACAGCTTTTGCAACTAGCTTAGCTCCAATTTTAATACAGTTTACCTAATTAGTTTCACAACTAGCTGCTCGACAGTTTTCGCTACAAGTATTACTGCAGTTTTCGCAACTAGCTTTACTCCAATTTTAATACAGTTTTCCCAATTAATTTTTTTTCCAACTCATTTCACAACAGTTTTTCCAAATAATTTCACAACTAGCTGCTCAACAGTTTTCGCTATAAGTATTACTGCAGTTTTCGCAACTAGCTTCACTCCAATTTTAATACAGTTTTCCCAATTAATTTCACAACTAGCTGCGCAACAATGTTCGCTCCAAGTATTACTACAGCTTTTGCAACTAGCTTCGCTACAGTTTTCCCAATTAATTTTTTTTCCAACTCATTTCACAACAGTTTTTCCAAATAATTTCACAACTAGCTGCTCAACAGTTTTCGCTACAAGTATTACTGCAGTTTTCGCAACTAGCTTTACTCCAATTTTAATACAGTTTTCCCAATTAATTTTTTTTCCAACTCATTTCACAACAGTTTTTCCAAATAATTTCACAACTAGCTGCTCAACAGTTTTCGCTACAAGTATTACTGCAGTTTTCGCAACTATCTTTACTCCAATTTTAATACAGTTTTCCCAATTAATTTTTTTTCCAACTCATTTCACAACAGTTTTTCCAAATAATTTCACAACTAGCTGCTCAACAGTTTTCGCTACAAGTATTACTGCAGTTTTCGCAACTAGCTTCACTCCAATTTTAATACAGTTTTCCCAATTAATTTCACAACTAGCTGCGCAACAATGTTCGCTCCAAGTATTACTACAGCTTTTGCAACTAGCTTAGCTCCAATTTTAATACAGTTTACCCAATTAGCTGCTCGACAGTTTTCGCTACAAGTATTACTGCAGTTTTCGCAACTAGCTTTACTCCAATTTTAATACAGTTTTCCCAATTAATTTCACAACTAGCTGCGCAACAATTTTCGCTCCAAGTATTACTACAGTTTTTGCAACTAGTTTAGCTCCAATTTTAATACAGTTTACCCAATTAGTTTCACAACTAGCTGCTCAACAGTTTTCGCTACAAGTATTACTGCAGTTTTCGCAACTAGCTTCACTTCAACTTCAACACAGTTTTCCCAATTAATTGCAGGACCGATTTCTGCAGAGTCTGTAACTCAATTCTCGGTATAGTTCATAATCCATTTCGCAACAGTTTACGCAACATACAGAGAGTTTTTCTCTTAAGTATACATATCCCAATTAACAGCAGTAAATTTTCAGATATTCGTTGTTTTTTCTCTTAAGTTGAATTTAAAGCTTTAAACGAGTATTTTCCACTCCCAGACTAAGCATGAAGTAAAATTTCGAGTTTAGAAAAGCCTGAAAATTTGGTTTGGTTGCGTAGCGCGAAGCGCGGAGCGACCAAACCAAATTTTCAGGCTTTTCTAAACTCGAAATTTTACTTCATGCGCCACGCGTGTAAAAGACTGAATTATGGTGAAGTTCAAACTATGCTAAGCTAAACCAGTTTGCTGTAGACGGATGTTTTGAACGTCAGTTAACACAAGTCTTTTATACGCGTGGCGCATGAAGTAAAATTTCGAGTTTAGAAAAGCCTGAAAATTTGGTTTGGCCGCTCCGCGCTTCGCGCTACGCGACCAAACCAAATTTTCAGGCTTTTCTAAACTCGAAATTTTACTTCATGCTTAGTCTGGGAGTGGAAAACATTCGTTTAAAGCTTCAAATTGAATTATTTTAAAAAATAATGAATATCGTAACATTTACAGCATATGCATTCACATGTATACTTAAAAAAAGCCCCCTTCTGATTTCATAATTAAATTCGCAACAGACGTTGCGCGACATATTCGATGCATAGCTTGCTACTTAATTCTAGGTATAGCTCAAAGACCATTTCGCAACACAATTCGCAACATATTTCGCTACATAGTAAATAAATTGTTTCTCGGTTTGTTGAATAATCCTCGCCACAATCAATTTCTCAACAGTCTTCGCTATAAGTTCGCAAACGTTTTCGCAAGTGGCCTTACGACAGTTTTCGCAACTAATTTGACAACCGTTTTCGCAACTAGTTTCACACCAGCTTCAGAACAGTTTTTCCAATTCATTTAAGCACAGTTTTCACAACACATTTAAGAACGCGTTTCGCAACTTATTTCACTACAGTTTTCCCAACTAACTTCGCAACGGTTTACCTAACTATTTTCGCAACGGTTTACCCGACTATTTTCGCAACGGTTTACCCAACTAGTTTCGCAACGGTTAACTCAAGCCACACACCCGTTTTCGTCAAAAATGTTCGCAAAAAACGAAAAATTCTTAGTATTTAATTCAATTCTCAGTGTATTTCAGAATCCATTTCGCAACTATTTCGCAACATAGCCTGCTATAGTCTGTAATTCTGTTTTCAGTGTAGTTCAGAATCCAATTCGTAACATATGTCGCAACAGAGCCCGCTACTAATTTCATAATTCATTTCGCAACATATTTCGCAGCACAGCAATTTTATCATTCGCCACAATCAATTTCTCAACAGTTTTCGCTATAAGTTCGCAAACGTTTTCGCAAGTAGCCTTACGATAGTTTTCGCAACTAATTTGACAACCGTTTTCGCAACTAGTGTCACACCAGCTTCAGAAAAGTTTTTCTAATTTATTTAAGAACAATTTTCACAACTCATTTATAAACGCGTTTCGCAACTTATTTCACTACAGTTTTCCCAACTAATTTCGCAACGGCTTACCCAACTATTTTCGCAACGGTTTACCCGACTATTTTCGCAACGGTTTACCCAACTAATTTCGCAACGGTTTACTCAACTATTTTCGCAACGGTTTACCCGACTATTTTCGTAACGGTTTACCCAACTAATTTCGCAACGGTTAACTCAACTAGCCACCCGTTTTCGCCATACATTTTCGCAACTTCACCTTCAGACGTTTTCCGTAACAATCATGTATATTTTTTTAAATTATTTTAGGCGCTTCCTCAGCTGAACCAACAAGAAAACAACAGTCCGCTGCGGCACAACGGCAACTACCAGAGCCACCAGGGGCAGTCCTCGCAACAGCTGAGTCCGGACCTGACGGAGGCGCTGCGGCTTCAAGAGCAGCGGCTGGAGCAGGCGCTGCGCTTGCACGGTAGCGACCCGCGCACGCTGGGCTTCTCGCTGTCCTCCCAGCAGCAGAACCAACAGCAATGAAACTTTAGTTACTACTAAACTACTACTAAAAAACAAAGAAACTACGTATCCGACCGAAGCGGACGAGCGCGCTCTCTCCGCCAGCCAGCGTTTGTTATTTGTACAATAAGTATAAATCATGCATATTTTCTTTTTAGTTGGTTAAGCAATTCGAACACTTACACACACACAACACACTCAAATACAAACTTATTGAATTAAAAGGAAAAACAAGGAGAACATTAGAAGATAAACAACGGGTGAACGCAGCGATTGCGATAACAAAACGAAAGAGTACTGTATACCTGCTTATTTTTTCTTTTACCAAAAAATAATTGCAAAAAAACTGTATACATCTATCTACTTACTTAAGAAAGTGCAAAACTAAAATTAAGTATACTTATTTTATCACGAAAATAAAGTAAGTATGCTTATTTTATTACAAAAATAAAGTAAGTACGCTCATTTTATTACAAAAATGAAGAAAGTATACTTGTTTTATTGCAAAAATGATATATTTTTTTTTTACAAAATAAAGTATACTTTCTTGGTACAAAACTCAAATAGGTATACCTTTTTATTTCAAAAATCAAGTACTTATAGCTTCTTATTACAAAAAACCAGTAGGTACTTATTTTATTACAAAAATGAAGTAAGTATACTGCTTTTATTACAAAAATAAAGTATATAATTTTTATTGCAAACTAAAGTGTACCTTTTATTACAAAAATCAAGTAGGTATCGCTTTTTATAACAAAAAACAAGTAGGTACTTATATTATTACAAAAATAAAGTCAGTATACTGATATTATTACAAAAATGAAGTAAGCATACTATTACATACAAATATAAAGTACATAATTTTTATTACAAAGTAAAGTATACTTTTTTATTACAAAAATCAAGTAGGTATATAATGTATACAGTTTTTTATTGCATAAACAAAACGGAAATAAAGTATACTATTTTTTAATGCGAAAATAAAACGAAAAATCTTTTTCATTGCGAAAATTATACAATTTTTGCATATAAAATATCTACAATAAGTTATCTATAGTACAAATTTCATCGTTATGAATGGGGATTTTATGAAAGATTATTAATTTTTTTTTATTTAATTTGAAAACTCTTGGAAACGCACTTTAATATAATCCGTGCAATTTTTTTTTGCTATGGAAGGATTATCCAGAAAATAAGACAGAAATTGTCTGAAGATTAATGGAATAATTCTTGCTGTGAAAAAAATTGTAGGATTTTTATGGAGGCTTTGAATATTTCTGTGAAACACAATTTGAAGAATCTTTTTTAAATAAAAAAAAGTTTGAAGAAATTAAATCTTTAATATCAAGAACAAAGTTTGGATTGTTCAAAGCTTTGTTTAATGGAATATTCAAAGGAAAATAAATTACAAATACAAAATTTGAATAATCCTTCTGCTTAAAATGAAACTCAAGAAAATGTTGAAATTCATTTTGGAGTATTGGTATTAAAATTAAACTCAAGAAAATCTTGAAATTTATTTTGGAATATATGGCTTCAAATATAGCTTAAGAAAGTCTTGATAATAATTTTGAAATACTAGGATTAAGCTGAAGCTCACGAAAATTTTAAAATACAAGGATTAAAACGAACCTCAAAAAAATCTTGAAATCCATTTTGGAATATTTGGCTTATTAAAAAAAATGAAGAAAATTATTTTGGAATACTTGGCTTCAAATAACGCTCAAGAAAATCTTGAAGTCCAAATTTAAGAGGAAGCCGACCGCTCTCTAAACGTATAAAACTAAGCATACTGCCGTCTTAACTACATCCTTGTATAGGGATGAAATATTTTGACAAAATAGGCATACTTTAAGGAAAGTGAAATCTTAATGCCTGTCTTAATAAAATATTTCCCACTTGAACCGTTCTTTTATAAAAAAATTCTTCGAAAAGAATTCTTCTACAATGTGACTGATTTAGTTTCCCAATATTTTTTATAAATGTTGCAGAAAAAAATTATATTGAAGGTGCGATTAATGTTTGATATTATTAAACTAGCGTAATCGCACCTTCAATATAATTTTTTTCTGCAACATTTATAAAAAATATTGGGAAACTAAATCAGTCACATTGTAGAAGAATTCTTTTCGAAGAATTTTAATTTTTTTCGATTATTTCTATCGTACAATAAATTCACTGGGATGTCGTGCGGTATTGAAGTTTCAGAAAATTTGAAAAACTGTTTTACTCGCGAAATCCTAGTGACTATATTTAACCAAATAAATAAATGAAAAAATCACATCTCTTTGCCAAGGAATTGTCTACAATGTGACTGATTTAGTTTTTCAATATTTTTTATAGATACTGCAGACAAAAATAAAATTAGGAACGCAATTTCGCTAGTTTACCAATGTTTGATATTTTTTTATGAAATAACGGTAAAAGTATAAAATATTTTATCGAGTCGGGCTTAAAGATTGTACTTTCCTTGAAGTATACCTATTTTGTCAAAATATTTCATCCCTAAACAAGGATGTAATTAAGACGGCATTATGCTTGGTTTTATACGTTTAGAGAGCGGTCGACTTCCTCTTAAATATTTAACTTAAAATAATGCTCGAGATAATCTTGAAATCCATTTTGGAATAATTGGCTCAAAATAAAATTTATTTTGAATGATTTGGCTTAAAACAAAGCTCAAAAAAATCCATTTTGGAATATTTGGCTTGAAATTAAGCTAAATAAAATCCATTTTGGAATAATTGGCTTGACATTAAGCTAAATAAAATCCATTTTGGAATAATTGGCTTAAAATAAAATTTATTTTGAATGATTTGGCTTAAAACAAAGCTCAAAAAAATCCATTTTGGAATATTTGGCTTGAAATTAAGCTTAATAAAATCCATTTTGGAATATTTGGCTTAAAATAAAATTTATTTTGAATGATTTGGCTTAAAACAAAGCTCAAAAAAATCCATTTTGGAATATTTGGCTTGAAATTAAGCTAAATACAATCCATTTTGGAATAATTGGCTTGACATTAAGCTAAATAAAATCCATTTTGGAATAATTGGCTTAAAATAAAATTTATTTTGAATGATTTGGCTTAAAACAAAGCTCAAAAAAATCCATTTTGGAATATTTGGCTTGAAATTAAGCTTAATAAAATCCATTTTGGAATATTTGGCTTAAAATAAAATTTATTTTGAATGATTTGGCTTAAAACAAAGCTCAAAAAAATCCATTTTGGAATATTTGGCTTGAAATTAAGCTAAATAAAATCCATTTTGGAATAATTGGCTTGAAATTAAGCTAAATAAAATCCATTTTGGAATAATTGGCTTAAAATAAAATGTATTTTGAATGATTTGGCTTAAAACAAAGCTCAAAAAAATCCATTTTGGAATATTTGGCTTGAAATTAAGCTTAATAAAATCCATTTTGGAATATTTGGCTTAAAATATAGCTCAAGACAATCTTGAAATCCATTTTGGAATGCATGGCTTAAAATAAAATTCATTTTAAAAGACTTGGCTTAAAATTAAGCTCAATAAAATTAATTTTGGAATAATTTGCTTAAACTAAAATACATTTTGAAAGATTTGGCTTAAAACAAGGCTTAAATCCATTTTGGAATATTTGGCTCAAAATTAAGCTCAATAAAATCCATTTTGCAATATTTGGCTTAAAATGAAGCTCAAGATAATCTTTAAATCCATTTTGGAATACTGGGCTTAAAATAAAATTAATTTTAAAAGATTTGGTTTGGAATATTTAGCTTAAAATAAAGCTCGAGAAAATCTCTTGAAATCCATTTGACTTAATTTAACTGAATTGTTCTTAAAATAAAGGCCAAGAAAATCTTGAAATTAATTTTATGATATTTTGAGAGGATTATTCAAAGTTTGTTTCAAAGAAAATTTAATAGAAACCCTTTTGAAGTAACCGGATTATTTTATTGCTTTTAAAAAGTCTGATTTCTTTGTTAAAATATTAAATCTTAGAAACCATTTTAACATTTTCAAAAAACATTCTTAAATTATATCTAAAATTAATAATAAAGATGTGCACTTCGTATTTTTTTAATAATTTTATATATTTTAACAAAACATACAACATTCTTAGTAAAATTGTGAATTTTCAGACATTTTTAATTTCATATTGAGAATTTCTTAAAATTCACAAGGTTATTAATAATTGTTTAAATTTTTTAATTTTAATTTTAGAAAAGTATCTAGAAATTATAAATTTCAGAAAAACACAATTATCTGAATTTGTTCAAAAATGCACATTCTTCTTTAATTTCTAATAGCCGTTTTAGAAGTGAAAAAACTTACGAAACTGAATTTTAAACACAATCATTTTTATTCTAATATTATTTAAAAAAAATATTCTAAAAAAAAAACGTTAGTTGAAGCAAAATTGACTAACAAAGAAATCAGATTTTCTTTTAAAAATAGAATGAATAACTAAGAAGTTTAAATTAATTTTATTTTGGATACAGTGCCAAGAAAACGAATCGAACAAACAAATTTAAATAACAATATGCTGAATTATGGAAAAAAACAGTGTGTGTGAAACGTGATATACATTGATTTCCTGTTTAAAAAGATGATTCAAAAAAATACATCACTTTTAATTTCCTGTTTAAATAGAAGTGTTTAAGAAACTCTTTTGATTTCCTGTTTAAAAAGGCGATTCCATAAAAACATCACTTTTATTTTCCTGTTTAAAAAGGATAATTAAAAAAATACATCACTGATAAATTCTAATACATTTCCACATAGGAATAAAGTGATGAAAAAACATCACTTTTAATTTCCAATTAATAAACACCTAATAACATTGATTTATAAATATTATACATGAAGTGAATTAAACACAATTTTATTCACGAAAAGATTTTTGATTTCACGAGCGCCTCGGCGCGAGTGAAATCATTTCTTTGAGTGAATAAAGGTGTTTAATTCACGTGACGTATATATGTTTTTATTCAATTTTGACGAAATTGTAAAGAAAATGTACTTTACATTTATTTTTAAATAAATTTTTTAACTCACTAGTGACCTAAAAAAATTTTAGTTCACTAGTGAATAAAACCTTGTTTATTATGGTTGTTATGGAGTTAATAATGTCGATTTAAATTAACAAAATTGAATAATAAATAATATAACAATTTTTTTAACTCACTAGTGACCAAAAAAAAATTTAGTTCACTAGTGAATAAAACCTTGTTTATTACGGTTGTTATGGAGTTAATAATGTCGATTTAAATTAACAAAATTGAATAAAAAAAATTATCAAGTTTTATTTTTTATAAATCAAGACTTAATAACGGTGATTTCCAAAAATATTATCCTTTTTGATATTCTACGAATCAACGTTTAAAAACAGTGATATCAAAAAATGTTATAACGTATTGATTTTTGATAAATCAACACTTAAAAACAGTGATCTTAAAAGCATTATCTTTTTTTTGAAATTCTACGAATCAACATTTATCAAAAAAATTATCACCTATTGATTTTCCAAAAATTAACACTTAAAAACAGTGTTTTCAAAAAACATTATCCCTTTCTGATAGTTCACGAATCAACCACTTAAAAACAGTGATCTTAAAAAACATTATGCTTTTTTGATAATCTATGAATCAACATTTATAAACAGTGATATCAAAAAATGTTCCTACCTATTGATTTTCTATAAACCAACATAAACATTATCCTTTTTTGATATTTCACGAATCGACACTTAAAAATAGTGATTTCAAAATATATTATCACGAATTGATTTTTTATAAATCAACACCTGAAAAAATAATTTATCAGTTACTTAAAAACAGTGATTTCAAAAACCATTATCCTTTTTTGATATTTCACGAATCGACACTTAAAAATAGTGATTTCAAAATATATTATTACGAATTGTTTTTTTATAAATCAACACCTGAAAAAATAATTTATCAGTTACTTACCTTTTTTATAATTCAACACTTCATATTAGTGATTCTAAAAATCAATCATTATGTTTGATACAAAAAAGTACATCACTGTAAAAACAAAAATAAAATTATTATCAATTTTCTCATTTAAAAAATATGTACAGAATAACAAACACTGAAAGCAAAAAGAAAGGAAAACGAAAACAAAGCTGAAAGCTTACGTAATGAAGAAACAAAACAAAAAACACTACATGTTATATATATATATATAAATAAATAATTAATAACTATTAAGTGGTAGGTTAAAAAGTGTACATAATATATTTGAATTTTAGAATTGTTTTTAGTACATATATATATAAATATATAAATAAATGAAGATAAATATATATATACGAGATATATATTTACAATGTGTGAGTGCGCAAAAAACTGAGACAAAATGCGTGAATGGATAAAAATAAGAAAAGTGAGAGTGTAAATGAGTTCAATTTATTTTTTTTTTGTTTAATTGAGTAAACTAGGGTAATTAATAATCGGATTTTTGCAAATTAAATCAGTTTCAGATGAGGATGATTAGGATGAGGATTCTTTTTCGGAACGGTAAATTTTTGAAGAATAAAATTTGAAACAAGTAGGATTTCTTGGCCGGTTGATTTGTACAATAACTAGCAATAATTGAGGAAGATGGAATTTATTATATTTTTTTTTAAAGCTTAATTTTTATTTAGTGGCAATTTTGAAACTGTGATGTGATGACAGATTTTATAAGTTTTCCCTCCTTGCGAGGGATTAAAGAGAAAGTGAATATTTAAAATAAAAAATACAATACAACAGGACTTCAATTTTAAGTGCAATCTATTTTTTTTTGTTAAGGAAAGAAAAGCAATGAAATTATTTTTATTTGTTAAGGAAAGAAAAGCAATGGAATTATTTTTATTTGTTAAGGAAAGAAAAGCAATTCAATTATTTTTATTTGTTAAGGAAAGAAAAGCAATTAAATTATTTTTATATAAAATTTGAAGTTCGAATTTATTAATTATTTTCAATTCAAACTTAATTTTTAAAAAATTATGTGAATTTTCAGACATTCTCTGTTTTTTGATAAGCGCTGAATTTGGAGCGAATATCTCCACTCCCAGGCTAAGCATGAAGTAAAATTTCGAGTTTAGAAAAGCCCTGTGAAAATTTGTCGAGGGTCGCGCAGCGACCCGAGACAAATTTTCACAGGGCTTTTCTAAACTCGAAATTTTACTTCATGCGCCACGCGTATAAAACACTGATTTAAACTGAAGCTTAAAATTTACTGCTAAATCAGTATCTAAAAGTAGACTGCTAAATCAGTGTTTACAAATAAACTGCTAAATCAGCATTTAAAAAGAACACTGATTTTAAGTTAAGTTTAAAATATACTGCTAAATCAGTATTTAAAAGTAGATTGCTGAATCAGTGGATACAAATAAGCTGCTAAATCAGCATTTAAAAATAACACTGATTTTAAGTGAACTGAAGTTATAAATACACTGCTAAATCAATATATAAATAAAAACTGCTAAATCAGCGTTACAAATAAACTGCTAAATCAACATTACAAAATAAACTTCTCAAACACGTAATAAAAAATAATAATAATAATAATCTTTATTTCTTACCAAATAAGTATACAAAACATAGAACAACACTACAGTAAGAAAATGCCGAAAATGTTAAACAAAAGTATTTTGAATTTCACTACAATTCAAAAATTCTTGTTTAGCAGTATTTTTTATTAACATGTTTGAGAAGTTCACTTTTAAATGCTGATTTAGTTGAGTTTGGAGCAAATATCTCCACTCCCAGGCTAAGGATGAAGTAAAATTTCGAGTTTAGAAAAGCCTGAGCGTTTTGGATTTGGACGCGAAGCGTCCAAATCCAAACTCAGGCTTTTCTAAACTCGTAATTTTACTTCATTCGCCACGCGTACAAATCACTGATATAAAGTGAAGCTCAACATATACTGCTAAATCAATATCTAAAGGTAGACTGCTAAATCAGTGTTTACAAATGAACTGCTAAATCAGCATTTCAAAATAACACTGATTTTAAGTGAAGTTTAAAATATACTGCTAAATCAGTGTTTAAAAGTAGATTGCTGAATCAGTGGTTACAAATAAACTGCTAAATCAGCATTTAAAAATAACACTGATTTTAAGTGAACTGAAGTTAAAAAACCACTGCTAAATCAATATATAAATAAAAACTGCTAAATCATCGTTACAAATAAACTGCTAAATCAACATTAAACAATAAACTTCTCAAACATGTAATAAATAATAATGTTAAACAAAAGTATTTTGTATTTTACTACAATCAAAAATTCTTGTTTAGCAGTATTTTTTATTAACATGTTTGAGAAGTTCACTTTTCAATGCTGATTTAGTTGAGTTTGGAGCAAATATCTCCACTCCCAGGCTAAGCATGAAGTAAAATTTCGAGTTTAGAAAAGCCTGAGCCTGAGCCTGAGCGCGAAGCGTCCAAATCCAAACTCAGGCTTTTCTAAACTCGAAATTTTACTTCATGCGCCATGCGTATAAAACACTGATATAAAGTGAAGCTCAACATATACTGCTAAATCAGCATCTAAAAGTAGACTGCTTAATCAGTGTTTAAAAATTAACTGCTAAATCAGCATTTCAAAATAACACTAATTTCAAGTGTGCAGTTTAAAATAGACTGCTGAATGAGCATTTAAAAATAAACTGCTAAATCAGCGTTTAATGATAAACTGCTAAATCAGCATTTGAAAATAAACTTCTAAGACATCTTGATAAGAAAGTATCTAAAAGTAGACTGCTTAATCAATGTTTAAAAATTAACTGCTAAATCAGCATATCAAAATAACACTAATTTCAAGTGTGCAGTTTAAAATAGACTGCTGAATGAGCATTTAAAAATAAACTGCTAAATCAGCGTTTAATGATAAACTGCTAAATCAGCATTTGAAAATAAACTGCTAAATCAGCGTTTAATGATAAACTGCTAAATCAGCATTTGAAAATAAACATCTAAGACATGTTGATAAGAAAGTATCTAAAAGTAGACTGCTTAATCAATGTTTAAAAATTAACTGCTAAATCAGCATATCAAAATAACACTAATTTCAAGTGTGCAGTTTAAAATAGACTGCTGAATGAGCATTTAAAAATAAACTGCTAAATCAGCGTTTAATGATAAACTGCTAAATCAGCATTTGAAAATAAACTTCTAAGACATGTTGATAAGAAATTATCTAAAAGTAGACTGCTTAATCAGTGTTTAAAAATTAACTGCGAAATCAGCATTTCAAAATAACACTAATTTCAAGTGTGCAGTTTAAAATAGACTGCTGAATGAGCATTTAAAAATAAACTGCTAAATCAGCGTTTAATGATAAACTGCTAAATCTGCATTTGAAAATAATCTGCTAAATCAGCGTTTAATGATAAACTGCTAAATCAGCATTTGAAAATAAACTTCTAAGACATGTTGACATGTTAAACAAGAATATTGTGGATTTTACTACCATTCAAAATATTCTTGATTAGCAGTATTTTATGTAATCCTGTTTTTGTTATTTATTTTTAAACACTGATTTAGCAGTTAATATTTAAACACTGATTTAACAGTTCGTTTTTAAACACTGATCTAACAGTTTATTGTAAAACACTGATTTAGCAGTTTAAAGCACTGATTTAGCAGTTTATTTTGAAATACTGATTTAGCATATAGAAAAATTTAATTTCTCAATAGTTTGCAGAATATTTACAAAATATAAAAATGAACTAAAACGAATTCGACTTTCTGCAAAAATTTAGTCTCGTTGAGACTTCTCCAATTGTTTTAATGGCTATTTGGAGGAGTCTCAACGAAACTAATTTTTTGCTGAAAGTCGATATTAATTTTAACTGATTTAGCAGTTTATTTTTAAACACTGCTTAAGCAGCTTATTTTTAAACACCGATTTAGCAGTTTATTCTTATGCACTGAATTAACAGTGTATTTTTAAATACTGATTTAGGAGTTTATTTTTAAACACTGTCTTAGCAGCTTATTTTTAAACACTGATTTAGCAGTTTATTCTTATGCACTGAATTAACAGTGTTTTTTTAAAAACTGATTTAGTAGCTTATTTTGAAACACTGATTGAGCAGTTTATTATTAATCGCTGATTTGGCAGTTTACTTTTAATCGCTGATTTAGCAGTTTACTTTTAAACACTAAATTAGCAGTTTATTCTTAAGCACTGGTTTAACAATGTATTTTTAATTACTAATTTAGCAATTTATTTTTGAACACTGTTTTAGCAGCTTATTTTTAAACACTGATTTAGCAGTTTATTGATATGCACTGAATTAACAGTGTATTTTTAAATACTGATTTAGCAGTTTATTTTTAAACACTGATTTAGCAGTTTATTCTTAAGCACTGAGTTAACAGTGTATTTTTAAATACTGATTTAGCAGTTTATTTTTAAACACTGATTTAGCAGTTTACTTTTAAACACTAATTGAGCAGTTTATTTTTAAACACTGATTCAGCTCTTCATTTTTAAATACTGATTCAGCAAAATATTTCAAACTATTGAAACAGAAATCAGCGTTTTGCGCGTGTGGCGCATGAAGTAAAATTTCGAGTTTAGAAAAGCCCCGCGAAAATTTGTCTCGGGTCGCTGCGCGACCCTCGACAAATTTTCTGCGCGGGGCTTTTCTAAACTCGAAATTTTACTTCATGCTTAGTCTGGGAGTGGACGCACTCGTTAATAGCTTTAAATTTAACCAATAAACAAAATTCGTATTTATTTAAATTATTTTTATTTTACGAAGTCCTGTTGGTGCATTTATCGAAGCATTTTTCTTTAATTTTTCGAACTGAAGAAACTTTTGAATTAAAACTTTAAGAGAAAAAATCTGTTTTATTTTTTCGATTGTTTAATTCGTCTATTATTATTATTATTTAATTTAGGTGTAAATGGGATGACTGTCATAAATGTACAAATGTTTTTTAGTTTTAATTCTACGAACGATTTTTTAATTTTGTAAATTGTTTGTATTTTTTTAAGAGGTAGTTTTTAATGTATAGGGAAAGAAGCGCATTCGGCGTTCGCTTTGATTATTTACAAAAACAAAAATAACGGAAAAAACAAGTGCTCAAGACTTAAAGTAAAAAAGCCGCTCATTATTTGTATTTTTTCCGTGATTTTTAAACTAATTGAAAAATACATTTATTGTTGAATTAAATAAAGAAAAGGTTTTGGATGTTTTCTGAAATCAAAATGAAGGAAAATATTGGACATTTCGAAGTAAATTAAAAAAAACAATTTTCTATTGTTTATAAAAGTCATATTTTTTCTTTCAATTTTTGTTATGTTTTTAAATTATTCTGAAATTAAATGAAGGAAAATATTGAATGTTTTAAATTGAATTAGAAAAAACATTTTTTTATTGTTTATAGAAGTCGATTTTTCCATCCATTTTTTTTTTTTCGTTATTAAATTATTCTGATATCAGATGAAGAAAAATATTGGATCTTTAAATTAGAAAATAAAAGTCGATTTTTCCTTTTTTGGTTTGTTTTCTTGTTAAATTACGACGAAAATCTTAGATGTATTAATCAATTATTTTTATTGGTTGTAACATCTAAGATTTTCGTCGTAATTTAATAAAAAAACATAACAAAAAAGGAAAAATCGACTTTTATAATTGTTTCTTCTAATTTAAAGATCCAATATTTTTCTTCATCTGATATCAGAATAATTTAATAACGAAAAAAAAAATGGATGGAAAAATCGATTTCTATAAACAATAAAAAAATGTTTTTTCTAATTCAATTTAAAACATTCAATAATTTTATTGTCATTTAAAATTTGCTAAAGGAATTTTAGTAATTTTCAGAAAATGAATAAAAAAATGCGTTAATCAATCAATTAATTTATAAATGCTTTAGGTTGAATAAAATTCAGAATATTCTTTATTTTCTATTAAAAGTTTGCTTAAGAAATGTTAGGAGTTTTTAAATTATTGGCTGTTCTAAATTAAATAAGAAAAAACAATTATCTATTGTTTATGAAAATCGATTTTTTGTTTCTAGTTTTTTTTAATTATTTTAATCTAATTCAATTTAAAACATTCAATAATTTTATTGTCATTTAAAATTTGCTAAAGGAATTTTAGTAATTTTCAGAAAATGAATAAAAAAATGCGTTAATCAATCAATTAATTTATAAATGCTTTAGGTTGAATAAAATTCAGAATATTCTTTTTCTATTAAAAGTTTGCTTAAGAAATGTTAGGAATTTTTAAATTATTGGCTGTTCTAAATTAAATAAGAAAAAACAAATATCTATTGTTTATGAAAATCGATTTTTTGTTTCTAGTTTTTTTTTTAATTATTTTAAAATCAAATGAAAAACATCTTAGATCTTTTAATCAATTATTTTTTTCTTCACTTTTATAATATAAAATTATTTTCTATTTAAAATTTGCCTAAGAAATCAAAGAACAAATAAAAAAGCGTCAATCAATTTAACGAAATCTGTACAATTTGTAAAAGTTAGAATATTCTCTATTTTCTTTTCACAGTTTGCTTACGACATTTTTTAAAAAACAAATTTAAAACGCGTTAATTAATCAATTAATTTAAAATCTGTAAATGTTATAAAATTCACAATATTCACAAAGTTTATTTGAAAATTTTAGGAATTTTTCAAAAAACAAATTGAAAATGCGGTATTTATTCAGTTATTGCAAATAATTCTTCAAATTTTAATACAATACACTTTATTTTCTATTCAAAATGTATTTAAAGAATTTACAGGAAATAAATGAAACGAAGAAAATCTAAAATTTAGTTTGCCTAATAAATTTTATGAATTTTTGAAAATATATTTAAACTGCTTTATTTAATCAATTATCATTTATCAAATCCTACGGATAAACCATTACTTTACTAAGTACTAACAAAAATTCTTTTAATTTATAATATTTATAATATCCATTATTTTCCATTCAAACTTTATCGAAGGAATTTTTAGAAAATAAATAAGATTGAGATAAAATACTTTATTTATTTAAATAATTAACAATATTGGAAGTAACATTTTTTATTATTCTTAAAAGCCGTCTTTTTGTTCCAAATCTTCTACTTTATTTAAGGAAGAGAAAATCTGTAATTTTTCAATCATTTAATTTTTTTCTAACAAAAGCACAAAACCTGTTTTTGTTTTAGAGAGAAAATTTTTAATGCGAACGCCTTACGCTTTTAAATAAACGCAGGATGTTTTCCTTTTTTGCTAAATGAAAGGGCATTTATTGAGTAAGTCTTTAATTATATATATATACAATTACTACAAATTAATTACAGTTGCAATTCTACTTATTATTTAATAATGCCTTACACCACACAGTGATACAAAGGTCAATGATTAAAAAAAAATTAATAATAATAACAAATTTCATAAATTTAGTTTTCATCTTTAAGAGAGAATAAAATCATTACAGAATATTTTCGATTTGGTGCAATTCAATCAATTCGTGAATTTCGTAAAATTTAAAGAATTATTTATTGAATATTTTCTATTCAAACTATTCTTATAAATTTTCAGAAAATAAATTTAAAACGCGTTATTTAATCATTTACGTTTTCTTCACCTTTATAATATAAAATTATTCTGTATTCAAAGTTTGCTTAAGGAATTTTAGGAACTTTCAGTAAAAACATTAAAAATGCATTAATTATTCTATTAATTTAAAAAACTCTTCAAATTTTGTAAAATTGAAAAATACAATACTAAAATTAACCAGAAAGCTTGATTACACAAAATATTAGATAAGAAAACATATTTAAAAACGAAATTTCTTCATTCGAAAGAATTATTTAAACATAACAATAACAATAATATAATCTTTATTTTCAAAAATACACATACCAACAAAATGTTACATATTAATAAAAACTGAGTAACGAATTTTTAAATAGTTCTTACCAATGAAGAAAAACACGTTTGTATTTTTTTCTGCTTAATTAATTAGAAAGAAAAGATTTATGTGAATATCTCAATAATTTCCCTTTCATTCGCAAACTATGTGAAAAATCATCCTGCAAGTTCATGCACAAATTAACAAAGAAACAAAACAAAATAGTACTTAAAAAACAACCTGCGAAATTTTCAACAAAACGAAAAATTAAACTAATCCCATAATTTTCTATTTCATCCAGAACGGAAGCGAGCTTACCTTTTTTTTACTAATGTGGTTTTACGAAAAACAAACATTATTAAAGCACACTCACAGCAAAATGAAAAACCAATCTGTATATAAATGAATTTCTTGTACATAACTTTTTTAGCTCTCACACACACAAACACAAAAACAAAATAACGAGGATTTTCGATCGAGTTTTTTCAGCTGTGAATTATTTTTTTGGTGTTGTTTCAATTGGGGATTTAGAGATTGCCAGAATTACACTTCTTAATAATTTCGAGAAATAAAATCTGATCTTTCTTTTTTCAGATAAAAACGCAGAATTTGTTCTAAAAAATAATAGTAAGAAGATTAAATTAATTTATAGCTTAACTAATATTCTGACTACTTTTTATAATTCTTATAAAAAATAGTCAGAATATTACATTAAGATGTAAATTAATTTAATATTCTTACTAGTTTTTTTTTTAAGATCGTCCATAAAATTATCAGAATTAATTTATATCTAATAGTATGATTTCCTTTTTTAGATAATAAAATTTTCAGAATTTTAGATTAATATAAGAAATATATTCCTTATATCGTTGATTGTTAAGGCACTTATTTTTTGAAAATCCATTATCACTTAATATAATAGCAGACTATGATTTTCAACTTTTTATTTACTCACTACAATTGTTTCGCTACACTGTAGCTTCTTCAGGTGAAGAAATATAATATATATATATATATTTCTTCACCTGAAGAAGCTACAGTGTAGCGAAACAATTGTAGTGAGTAAATAAAAAGTTGAAAATCATAAATAGTCTGCTATTATATTCCTTATATATTGAACAAGTTTCTCATCTTTCACTAGGTGAAACATATTTAACTATAATTTGAAAAAGACGTGTCACTTGGTTAAATTTCACTTATATTTTGGTTTTTTATTCCAACTAGTTTCAACTTTTGAAATTCTCAAGGAGAATAACTCAAAGTCGAAAATAGTTGGAATAAAAAAAAATATTAGTGAAATTTAACCAAGTATTTTCTTTTTCAAATCATATGTTTGTTATGTTAATCTGAAATTCTAATAATTTTATTATCGTTAAAAGGAAATCAGACTATTAGATATAATTTAATTCTGATAATTTTATTATCTCAAAAAAATAGACTTAGATTGATATAAACTAACCTAATATTCAGACTATTTCGCAAAAAATAGTAAGAGGTTTAGTTTTTAGCATTTTAAACAAAAAATAGTCAATACAACATGATATTGATTGTTTTTTGTCTAAAATGCTTAAAGTATACTAATACTAATATTCTGAAAATTTCCCCCCAAAAAAGAAACAATCCACCTTTTTGTAAATATCAAATCAACTAAAATCACAACCAAACCTGTAAATAATAAATAAAAATGAAATTATTCGCACGTTGAAAATTCCGATCGGATTTTTTCGCCACCAATTTTTTTATCCATATACTTACAATAGCCATAATATATACAATAGTTATTAAAAAAAATATGCAATAGTTAACGAATGTGTTTCTTTTGTAAAGAATGAAAAAGAAGAAACACAAGTATTTTCCCAAAATAGTGACACAAATAGGAAATGTAAACAAACAAAAATTACTGATTACGACTGCAAAGAAAAATGTATTTAAGGGGATTTTTATAAAGACTCTTAAATAAATAAAGATTGTGACTGATGTATAATTAAAAAAATACAGAGTTTTTACACTAAGACTCATAAAATATATAAAAACAAAAGGAGTTTTTTTAACAAGACTCTGAAAATATATTTTTTATATATTTTAAGAATTTTTTTACTAAAACCCTTAAAATATATAAAAACAAAAGGAGTTTTCTTATCAAGACTCTTAAATTATATTTTTTATACATTTCAAGGGCTTTTTTTACTAAGCCTCCTAAAATATATAAAAACAAAAGGATTTTTTTTTTTTATCAAGACTCTTAAAGCATATTTTCTATATATCTTAAGAGTTTTGTTTACCAAGACTCTTAAAATATATAAAAACAAAAGGAGTTTTGTTTACTAAAACTCTTAAAATATTTAAAAACACAAGGAGTTTTTTTATCAAAGACTCTTAAAGTGTATTTATTATATATTTTTTTTTTACTAAGACTTAAAATATATAAAAACAAAATGAGTTTTTATATCAAGACTCTTTTATATATTTCAAGAGTTTTTTGTTACTAAGAGACTCCTAAAATATATAAAACACGGATTAGACGGTTTTAATCGTTGGTTTGTTTTGCAGGAAGTGAACAGAAAAAAACAATGAGAACAAACTTAATAAACAACAAGAAGAATGCTGTTTTTCTTTAAATAAAATTGTGATGAATTTAAGAAAAACATTTTACGTCACATTCAAATTATGACTAACTTAAAAAAAATACTGAGCAACTATACTTCAAAAATTATAAAAATAATTTGATAGATTAAATGTTAAATTAACAAATTCTGTCTAAAAGTTTTATATTTCTTATTATTTGAGAAATTTGACAACGGTTTTCAATAAATAAAATTGTGATTGATTTTAATGTTTCTTAGTTCGAGAAAAATCCTGTCGCAAGAAAATTGAAACTTCTCCATCATAAAAATACTAAATTGTTGATGGTGTTTAAAGATTATCATAAGATTTGACTAGAATTGTGAGGAGCTGTTTAAAATATTAAAAATATTCCAGGAAATTTATAAAATTCGTGTCAACCATTATAATACGAATTTTATAAATTTTCTGATTTTCTGATGACTATAACTTTCGAAAAGCTTAGCAGTCTTGTCAAGAGAAACTGAAAAACTCAGAAGATCACCAGAAAATACTCAAGACAGAAATATTGATTAACCAAACCAGAAATAAATGTTTCTCTTGTTTTAAAGAAACAAAATATTCATAAAATCACAATACAAGACAAAAATCTGTGTTAACCAAATCATAAATAAATGTTTTTATTGTTTTAAACAAACAAAATATTTATTGCAAGACAAAAATCTTAGGCACAGTACAAGAAACTAAAAAATTGTCAAAAAATTCTGCCCACTGTAAGTTTTCTTCTTCAAAGAAATTTAACTTAATTCGGGAAAATCCTTGTTACAAGAAAATTAAAACTTTTCAATCATAAGAATACGAAATTGTTTGTGGCATTTAAAGCTTATCATAAAGTTTTACCAGCATTGTGAGAAATTGTTTGAAATATTGAAAAGTTTCAGGAAAATTTTGTGATATTGTAAAATTCGTGTAAACTCCATTTTAATTAAAGAAATTATTGTAACTTTCGAAAAGTTTAATAATTTTATCAATTTTATAAAATCAGTGTCAACTCCATCATAATAAAAGAAATGATTGTAACTTTTGAAAAGTTTAGATGTCTTGTCAAGAAAAACTAAAAAATTCAGAAAACACCAAGATAATATTCAAGACAAAAATCTTAATTAACCAAATGAGAAAGAAATGTTTCTCTTGTTTTAAAGAAACGAAATATTTGTAAACGAAATCAGGAAGTAATGTTTTTCTTGTTTTAAAGAAACAAAATATTTATAAAATCACAAGACAAGACAAAAATCTTGAATAACCAAATCATAAATAAATGTTTCTCTTGTTTTAAAGCAACAAAATATTCACAAAATCACAAGACAAGACAAAAATTCTAATATTATTTTTCAAGAAATGTTATTTAATTCGGGATAATCCTTATCACAAGAAAATTAAACTTCTGTATCGGAAAAATACGAAGTTGCTTGTGGCATTTAAAACTTATCATAAAGTTTTACCAGCATTGTGAGAAATTGTTTGAATTGTTGAAAAGCTTCAGGAAAATTTAGTGATATTGTAAAATTCGTGAAAACTTCATCGTAATAAAAGAAATTATTGCAACTTTCAAAAACTTTAGCACTCTTCTCAAGAGAAATCAAAAAATTCAGAAAATTACAAGAAAATATTCAAGGCGGAAATCTTGATTAACCAAATCAGAAAGGAATGTTTCTCTTGTTGTAAGGAAACAAAATATTCATAAAATCACAAGACAAGACAAAAATCTTGAATAACTAAATCATAAATAAATGTTTTTATTGTTTTAAAGAAACAAAATATTCATTACAAGACAAACAATCTTAAGTATAGTTCGCATTCAATGCTATTTTTAATTGGAAAAAATTTGGTTGCACTTTTGAGATTTATACAAATTTTCTCGTAATTTTATATTCCAGACAAAAGTCTTGACTAACCAGTCGAAAATAAATGTAGTAGCATACCCGTAGTTTAGCTTAATCTCGGATTAGATAACTCTTTTAACGTAAAAACTTTATGGCAGCAAAAATTAATTAAACTTTATTTTCCAAGGAGAAATCCTGGGAGTTTCTCGATTTAGCTTGTTTTAAAAAAAATATTCATAAAACCACAAGACAAGACACAAATTTTGATTACTGAAATCAGAAATAAATGTTTCTATTGTTTTTTTAAAGTAACAAAATATTCATTACAAGACAAAAATCTTGATTAAGCAAGTCGAAAACAAATGTGTTTCTTGTATTAGGGCTAAACAGTGGCATCATCAATTTTGAATAGATTTCTGTTGGTGTGAAATTTGAATTATTAAACAATTAATTGTAATCTAATTAAAGTTTAAGCTAAACTACGTATATGGCTTAAACTCGAATTAGATTACAATTCATTGTTTAATAATTTAAATTTCGCATCAACAGAAATCTATTCATAATTATTAATAATTTTCCTAGAAGGAATTTTGGAAATTTCGGGATTTCTCTTGTTTTAAAGAAACAAAATATTCATAAAATCAGAAGACAATAATTGTGATTAAACTCGGATTAGATAACTGTTTTAACGTAAAAACTCTATGGTAACAGAAATTAATTAAACTCCCAAGGAGAAATCCTGGGAGTTTCTGGATTTCGCTTGTTTTAAAAAAAAATATTCATAAAATTACAAGACAAGACACAAATTTTGATTACTGAAATCAGAAATAAATGTTTCTATTGTTTAAAAGAAACAAAATATTCATTAAACAATGAAAACCTTGATTAGGCAAGTCGAAAATAAATGTGTCTTTTGTCTTAGGACTAAACAGTGGCATACACGTAGTTTAACTTGAACGTTTAAATAAACATTAGGAGACATTTTTTGCAATTGCGATCATATTCAAAGTTGAAACATTTCAATAAACATCAGGTGCATTTTTTAACTAAGAATATTTATTAAATAATAACGTAACAAGAGGAAACTCCAAAAAATGTATGGTATATTAAGAATTAGGTGTTTCCGTATAAAAAAAACAGTAATTCTTTCACTTGAAGTTTAAGTTTGTTTTTATGTTTTTTTTTTTGTTTTTAGAAAACTCACAACAAAGCAAACCAATGATTAAAACACACAAAAAAAAACAAAACCACCGATTTATGTAAAAAAAACAAAACACCTTGCAAGACAAACTGTAATAAAACAAAAAAAACCACCGACTTAGACTCCAATATTAAAAAAAAAACAAAATGATAAAATACAGACACAAATTGATTAGCAATAGCCCGGTTGCACAAAGTGCTACAAAATAATTTTTGCCCGCCATTACTACGACCCACGTAAACAAACTGAAGAAAAGTGGGCGTGGTAACTCATCACATAAAAAAATAATAATAAACTGCAATAGCCCAAGCGGGATCCGCGAGGATCCCGCACCCACATACACACAATTTTAATTTTATAATTTTTAACAATAACAAGTTTATATATATATAAAAAAAATAACAACAATCAATGCCCTAGGTGTCCCCTGATTCTCAACAAAAACCCAAGGGGTAACACACGCAAAAAAAATGTATTTTACATAAATATGAAGTCTATATGCCCGAGTGGACAAATATTTATTGTAAAATTGCAATTAAGCTGGAAAAAATTGATGAAATTTATTTGCAATAGCCCACAAAACACAAGTTTTTTATTAAAAAAGAAAAAACATACCGTGATTACAAGCGCTGGGGAGGGAAACCCGTTTTGTCTTCGTTTTTTCGTTTTTCATCTATTTTCACTTTTCGATGTGGATCGGATTATTAATCAGCGAAACAAATAGGGTTTTTCGCATCAGCGCCGTTTTTGGTCACATGTTGTTCTAACCGAACGTTCTGTTGGAAGAATTTTCAGTTTTGGTTTTAACGAGAGGCGCGCGCGGGATTCGGACGTGTTGCGGTTTGGAGCCAAAAAAATTACAAAATATAAAAACGAAACTTATTTTTCCTGTAATCGAACCCGCCCCTTTAAGCCCTAATTGTGAAGCTTCAGTAGGCTTGAAATGACAAATCCCTATTCGCGAATACAAATAGCTACAAATAGTGTTAATCGTAATAATATTCATAATAATAATAATAATAATAAATAATATTTACAGGCTGTTCCTAATTCCTTTTTTGTTTGGAGGTTACGTTTAGGTGTACATAAATATGTGATTATTGAATATCAAAATTAATTCGTAAATACATAGAATATATGTATCATATACACCTTAGATATTAAAAAAAAATTAAGACAGTTATATCTGTGTCTTATTTTTTTTCTTATTGGCTAAGGTATATATGATACATATATTCTATGTATTTATGAGTGTTATTAAAAATATTTGTAATAATTGTAAAGATAATCTTTATCAAGGCGATTTTTCTAAATGCACGTCAGAGAAAAAAACTCTTCAGTGCGCAAACATCAAAATTGTAAAGTTTTTGAACATGCGAACCAACAGGAAAATTAAGCTGTGTATATTTTAACCTTTAAATTAAATCAGTGTTTTATACGCGTGGCGCATGAAGTAAAATTTCGAGTTTAGAAAAGCCTGATAATTTGGTTTGGTCGCTCCGCGCTTCGCGCTGCGCGACCAAACCAAATTTTCAGGCTTTTCTAAACTCGAAATTTTACTTCATGCTTAGCCTGGGAGTGGAAACACTGGGTAGAATCTTCAAATTGATTTTTTATTAAGAACAGCGGTATTTTGTTGAATCGAGATGATTTAGGATCGAAACATGGCGGAGCTGCGAGCCTAGTAGGGATTTTCTATGTTCAGTTTTAAAAAACACACTTTGATCGCATTGCATTATGACAGTTCGCAACCAAACTTACGATTTTGGGTGTGTTTTTTGAAACTAAACACAGGAAATTTTATATGCACATAATTTGTATATTCAGAGATTAAAAAAACGCATGGTATATTTTTGTGTAATAACAAATTGTTAAATGATTATTAACTACTACTATTTTTCTTTCGTCTCAAAAATATGAATATCAAAATAAGCGATTTTTTTAATATCTACTGATTTTCAAAAGATAATCTTTATCAAGGCATTTTTCCTAAAAGCACATCAGGGAAAAAACTGTTTTCTGCGCAAACATCAAAATTACGTGTACGAACAAACGGAAAATTAAGCTGTGTATATTTAACCCTTCAAATTAAATCAGTGTTTTATACGCGTGGCGCATGAAGTAAAATGAAGTACAAATTTTCAGGCTTTTCTAAACTCGAAATTTTACTTTATGCGCCACGCGTATTAAACACTGAAAGCACTGAAATATTGTGAATGAGTAAACTTTGCTTGAAATCAGTGTTTAATACGCGTGGCGCATGAAGTAAAATTTCGAGTTTAGAAAAGCCTGAAAATTTGGTTTGGCCGCTACGCGTCCAAACCAAATTTTCAGGCTTTTCTAAACTCGAAATTTTACTTCATGCTTAGCCTGGGAGTGGAAACACTGGATAGAATCTTCAAATTAATGTTTTTATTAAAAACAGCGACATTTTGTTGAATCGAGATAATTTAGGGTTGAAACATAGCGGAGCTGCGAGCCTAGTGGGGATTTCCTATGTTCAGTTTTAAAAAAACACACTTTAATCGCATTGAACGATTTTAAAACTGAACATAGGAAACTTTATGTGCGCGGAATTTGTATGTTCAGAAATAATTCTTTGATTAACTTAATATATCTCGTGTAAAACAATTAATTTAAAAAAAGAACTCTAAAATAAATATACAGCATGAGTTTTAATCTATTTAGAAAAGGCTTAATAAAAATGCACACAATGATAAAACACTCTTTGATAAAATAATATTAAAACACTTAACTTTGTTTTACCACTTTAATTAACTTTTTACAGTGACTATAGTTTCGACTACAAGCTAATCATTATCAAACATAGCGGTTTGATAATGACTAGCTTGTAGTCGAAACTATAGTCACTGTAAAAAATTAATTAAAGTGGTAAAACAAAGTTAAGTGTTTTAATATTATTTTATAAAGATGTACCACAAAGTGAACGCCAACCAAATCAAAGACTCTTTGATAAACTTAATATATCTCGTGTAAAACAATTAATTTAAAAAAAAACTCTAAAATAAATATACAGCATGAGTTTTAATCTATTTAGAAAAGGCTTAATACAAATGCACACAATGATAAAACACTGTCTAAAATAAATATAAAGCATGAGTTTCAGTCTATTTAAAAAGGGCTAAAAATGAAAACAATAATAATAACGATTATTTTTCTGCCTATGTTCTTCAATCATACTTTCTAAATTTATTCTTAAAATGTCCAAATTAAAGCGTAAATAAAACACCTTAGCTCGCATTCTGCAACCCATCCTTTTATAATTTGTTATAGTATTTTACAAGGTTATAAATTGCCACTCATTTTATGCATAGAAAACAATTCACAATTGATATTTCTTTCTGTTGTTTCGATTTTTTCTTTCATTTCCTCAAATTTTAATTTATTTTGCGGAGCAATATTAATACTCTTAAGGAGTTTTAAAACTCTCTTTTAACTCCTATCCATAAATCAAATGGATTTAAAGTATGCGTTCCCGGCGCATTCACCATTTCTCAAAAATTAAAGCATTACAGTTTTGGCGAATATTATATTTTTAAATTTAGGAAATAAATTAACCATTTATTATTATCAGCGATAAACTGTTGGTATTACAATTTTCAAGGCCTATTTGATAGACAATTCAATGCATTATAATTTTAGCAAAACTTTTATTTAAATATTTGTAAAAATTATTGAGACCTACTTAATAGACAGTTTTGACTTACACGTTTTAGGAGTTTAAAAACTTGACTAGAGCGTAATATTTACACCTTTGAAGAGTTTGAAAACTTGAGTGTAATTCCATGTCAAATGAATTTTAGAATTTTAGATTTTTTTTTAATTTTGTGCACTTATTCGCGATTTTTTTAATATCTACTGATTTTCAAAAGATAATCTTTATCAAGGCATTTTTCCTAAAAGCACATCAGGGAAAAACTGTTTACTGCGCAAACATCAAAATTACGTGTACGAACAAACAGAAAATTAAGCTGTGTATATTTAACCCTTCAAATTAAATCAGTGTTTTATACGCGTGGCGCATGAAGTAAAATTTCGAGTTTAGAAAAGCCTGAAAATTTGGTTTGGCCGCTCCGCGCTTCGCGCTACGCGTCCAAACCAAATTTTCAGGCTTTTCTAAACTCGAAATTTTACTTCATGCTTTGCCTGGGAGTGGAAACACTGGTGTTATAGAAAGCTAAATAAAGAAAGCTAAATATATAATTTTTCCTTTGAAAATTGTCTAACAAATCGAAACTATTCGGAATAGAGTTGTAATTTGTGAAACAATACCAAGTGTTTTTAATGTAAATAACTTTACATATTGTAATTGTTTCACCAAGTGCCAGATGAGAAATTATTTCAAGAAATGAATTGTTATTGTTTTAATTTTTTACACAGTTTACATAATAAATAGACAGTTTACATAATAAAAATTTAGGCAAATATTTTATTTCAATATTTGCAAAAATAAATTAACCAATTATTTTTATTAAGGCCTACTTAATAGACAG
The DNA here is from genome assembly GCA_932526585.2 of Philonthus cognatus. Taxonomy (NCBI): domain Eukaryota; kingdom Metazoa; phylum Arthropoda; class Insecta; order Coleoptera; family Staphylinidae; genus Philonthus; species Philonthus cognatus. The sequence goes on from OW052251.1 coordinate 3,268,321, forward strand.
TTTAGACAGCTTGACTTGAGCGTAATATTTACACTTTTAAAAAGGTTAACGACTCGACTAGGCGTAATATTTATTTATTTAACGGAGTAGAGTTTCAAGATTTGACTAAGCTTAATATTTACAAAGTTGCAGAGTTTTAAAACTCTCTTTTAACTTCTATTATTAAGTCAAATGGATTTAAAGAATGTGTCTCCCGGCGCATTCACCATTTCTTTCTTTCAAAATTTATAATGCGATCGCCAGGATCTGCTTTAATAAAAATTGTAATATCTCGAAGAGTTTTTTTTTTTAATAAGGGATGCCAAAATTAAAGTTAATTTTAATTAAATAAATAAAATAGCTTAAAGATTTTTTTTTTTTGATTATCGAGCTAAAACTAAAATTATTTTTATAATAAAATATATATATACAGAATATATTTCTTTCAAGTACACATATTCCGATATACAGAGATTTTTTCTTTTAAGTATAAATAATCCTGATGTATGCGCTGAAAATTTTTAGCATTAATTGTTTTTTTAAAAGTTCAATCAAAGTTACTAACGAGTGTTTCCAATCCCAAATTATGCATGAAGAGAAATTTCAAGTTTAGAAAAGCCAACCAAATCTTTAGTCTTTTTTTACTTTTATACACTAATATATAGATAAATTTAAAATATACTGCTAGATCAGTATTAAAAATATACTACTAACACAGGAATAAAAATATACTATTAACCAAGAATATTTCCAACTTTCCTTAAAATCAATGTTTTATACGCGTAGCGCATAAAATAAAATTTTGAGTTTAGAAAAGCCAGAATTTGGATTTGGACGCTACGCCTCCAAGTCTAAACGTTCAAGCTTTGCTAAACTCTAAATTTTACTTCATGCTTAATCTGGGATTGGAAACACTCGTTGGAAACTTCTGCAGATAAAGTTAAACTCTTTTCTCGTTTTGTTTTTTGAACAGCTTGACTTACACTTTTAAAAAGGTTAACGACTCGACTAGGCGTAATATTTATTTATTTAACGGAATAGAGTTTCAAGATTTGACTAAGCTTAATAACTACAAAGTTGAAGAGTTTTTAAACTCTCTTTTAACTTCTATTATTAAGTCAAATGGATTTAAAGAATGTTTCTCCCGGCGCATTCACCATTTCTTTCTTTCAATTTTTTTTTTGAAATTATTGAATCAAATTGAACGGTTTTATAAAAACAACGAATGTCTGTTAATTAATATATCGAAATATGTATACTTTTTCACAATTATTATGTACTTGATTTCTAAATTAATAAATATTACTAAAGCAGTAGATATTTAGGAAAACACGAATCGACGAGAATTTTTTTGAGAACATATTTTTGAGGCAATAAAAATGTAACAAATTGTTAACATTTTAAAAACTATTCCAAAGGCTTGAAAATCTGGATGAAAGATTCAGATGACATTAAAAATTTTTTTAATAAATTCTCTAAAAGACAAAAAATAACCAATTTTTAAATAATAAATAAAATTACAATTTAAATTATTCTTCTTAAATAATTAATTTAAAAAAAGTACAATTTTGAATTATTCCGGTTAATTAATTAATAAACGTTAAATTCTGAATTATTCTGTTGAAGATAAAAATTATTATTAAAGATTTTTTAAACTATCAGAAAACTAGCAAACGTGCTCAAGTCATTATAGATAAATTGTCATTATATCAACAAAATTGTCTAATAAACTAACATAACGTACATAAGACATTAATGGAGTATGTTTGTTCTTTATCAAAAATTATTCTTAAAGCTTCAATATTTCGAGGATTTTCAAGCAATTATGGACTTTAATTAATTACGAAAATGTTCAGTTGTTGAATCAAGTCTACAATTGTTGAAGATCATCGAGATATTGAAGCCTTAAAAATAATTGATATTGGAGCGTTAAGAAAAATTGATATAAATGCTTTAATAATAATAGATATTGAAGCCTTAAGAATAATTGATATTTAAGCCTTTTAAAAATGTGGAAACTCACGACGTGATTTGGATATTCTTTTAATTAAACATAGATAATATTTAAAGTTGAAAAATCCTTGTGTAATTTTAATAACTAGCACTTAATAATAATGATAATAATAAAAGTATATTGTTGTTGTAAAATTTGTAAAAATATGCTAGTTAATTCAGTGCATTATATTTTTGTATACGATACATAGCCTCCAGTAAAAAAAGGAACCATTAATTAACCCTTTCTCCCCTCATAACCCACACATATATACACAAGAATGCATACATACAGGTACCGACCCTTAAATAGTTGATTAGTGAAAAAAAAATACCCGCTGAATAGGGAGCTTAAGTAGAACGCGTAAAATAATAATGCAAAAATCCAAACTGACGTCCGAAGCCGTGCGCCTCTTTTTAATCCTTGGTTAAAAACGCAATAGCCTAAACGCATAAGCACACTTATGCTATACAAAAATTCAGAATTACCACACCTCAGTTAGATTTTTAAGAAGCCGGCGCGTTTTTCCGGGAGGCTGCGAGGAAATTCGGAAAAACTGGATTCGATTGGAAAGTCTAGAAAATCTTGATTGTTTTCTAATAGGTTGAAATTCAATTTTAATCAATCGAAAAACTCGATTGGATAATCGAGAAAATCTGTAATGTTTTGCCTAAACTTACAAAGTTAAAAAATGTAAGTATAAATAGGAAATTTGAAATATTAAAACTCGATTGGAAAGTCTAAAATATATTGAATGTTTTTTGAAAGTTGTTTATAAAAAATTCCATTGGATAATCTAGAAAATCCTGAATGTTTTGTAAGTTTAAATAACAACATCTGGATTATTAAAATTCGATTGGAAAGTCTAGAAAATCTTGAATGTTTTGTAAGTTTAAATAACAACATCTGGATTATTAAAATTCGATTGGAAAGTCTAGAAAATCTTGAATGGTTTGTAAGTTTAAATAACAACATCTGGATTATTAAAATTCGATTGGAAAGTCTAGAAAATCTTGAAATCTTGAAAAAAAATAAATGTAAATTTCTAAATTTGTGAGGAAAGTCTAGAAAATCTTGAATATTCTGTAAGTTTAAATATAAAATCTGAATTATTGAAGATTGATTGGAAAGTCTAGAAAATCTTGAATGTTATAAAAAATATAAATTAGTAAAATTCGATTGAAAAGACTAGAAAATCGTTTCAAAAAAAATACTGGTGAAAATAAATTTATATTTGTTTTTTTTTTGATTTATGGATTTGTAAAAAAGTCAGCAAATTCTTCTCTTTGGCTGAAATTTACTGGGTTACGTAGAAACAAATGAGCTTTTGAATTTTTCAAATAAAACTAAAATATGTCTAAAATATGGATCGAATGTTAAAAGTTCGTGAAAATAAATTTATATTTGTTATATTTAATTTAAAAGTTTGTAAAAATATCAGCAAATTTTTCTCCTAAACTGAAATTCACTGAGTTACGCAGAAATAAATGAGCTTTCGGCTTCTTCAAAAAAAACTAAAATATCTCCAATAATTTGCCTCAAATATTGATCTAATGTTGAAAAATGGTGAAAATAAATTCATTTTTGTTATATTTAATTCATGGGTTTGTAAAAAAGTCAGCAAAATTTTCTCTGAGTTACGCAGAAATAAATGAGCTTTCAGGTTCTTTAAATAAAATTAAAATATCTCGATTGGTTTTCCTGAAATATTGAGACAAAGAGGAAATTTGTTAATTTATTAGAAAATATTTTGTTTAACGCGGAAGTTTGTTTGAGAATTTGTAAAAAATCTAAAAGTTATTCAATCAAGAACAAATTGACTTAACCTCTTGACTTAGGGTTTTAAATTACATTTAAGATAGATGCAGTATATTTTTATTTGTTTCAAAATAAAAAAACTAATTGCTCAAGATTTTGGAATTAAATTTAAGATACATACAGCATATTTTTATTTGTTTAAAAAAAAAACATAAATAAATAAATATTGCTCAAGATTTTTGAAAATACTCTGCTTATACTGATTTTCTGTTAAAATGAATTAACTTTAATTAATGTTAACAGGATATTAACCACAAGCAGAATATTTTTAACTTCAATAAAAATCAGTGTTTCATTCGGGTGGCGCATGAAGTAAAATTTCGAGTTTAGAAAAGCCCCGTGAAAATTTGTCTCGGGTCGCTGCGCGACCCTCGACAAATTTTCTACGCGGGGCTTTTCTAAACTCGAAATTTTACTTCATGCTTAGTCTGGGATTGGAAAACACTGAAATTCACTGAGTTACGCAGAAATAAATGAGCTTTCGGCTTCTTCAAAAAAAACTAAAATATCTCCAATAATTTGCCTCAAATATTGATCTAATGTTGAAAAATGGTGAAAATAAATTCATTGTTGTTATATTTAATTTATGGGTTTGTAAAAAAGTCAAGCAGAATATTTTTAACTTCAATAAAAATCAGTGTTTCATACGGGTGGCGCATGAAGTAAAATTTCGAGTTTAGAAAAGCCCCGTGAAAATTTGTCTCGGGTCGCTGCGCGACCCTCGACAAATTTTCTACGCGGGGCTTTTCTAAACTCGAAATTTTACTTCATGCTTAGTCTGGGATTGGAAAACACTCGTTTGAAACTTTTTCAAATAAAATTAATCTCTTCTCGTTTTTTTTTTAATTATTGAAAGTAAAATCTATTAATTTACGAGAACATTGTGTTTGAAAAATTGATATTAAAACCAAGAACTTATTAAATCAACTTAAAATTCATTTAACGTACGTTAAAAAATAATTAACTTTTATTTTCTTAGCAGAAACAATTTTAGAACTTATTATATCAACTTAATTTTCATTGGATGTGCTTAAATAATAAATAACTTTAGATACAAAAAATTGGATATTCTAGCATCAAATTTATGAAACAATTTAAAATTATAATAAAAACAGTGTGGGAAATTTCTAGACAAAATAAATCAGTGAACTTAAAATTAAATGAATGTTCAAAGAAATTCTAGAAACTCCCAAATAAATTAACTATTTAAAATTAAAATTAAAACTGCAAATCTTACGCAAATTTCTACAGAAAATAAATCCATTGAATATAAATTAAAAGAATGTTCAAAGAAATTCTAGACACTCCCAAAAAAACGAATTATTTAGAATTGAAATAAAAATTGCAAATCTTACAATTGTGGAAAACTTTTACACAAAATATATTAAATGATTGTTCAAAGAAATTCTAGACACCCTCAAAAAAGTTACCTATTTAAAATTAAAATTAAAATTGCAAATCTTACGCATGTGAGAAAATAATCAATTGAACATAAATTAAAAGAATGTTCAAAGAAATTCAAGACACTCGCAAATAAACGAACTATTTAAAACTGAAATAAAAATTGCAAATCTTACGAATGTGGAAATCTCCTACAGAAAATAAGTTAAATTAATGTGTAAAGAAATTCTAGACACTCCAAAAAAAATTAAGTATTTAAAATTAAAATAAAAATTGCAAATCTTACGCATATGAGAAATTTCTACAGAAAACCAATTAATTGAGCATAAATTAAAAGAATGTTCAAAGAAATTCTAGACACTTCCAAAAAAAATTAACTATTTAAAATTAAAAAAAATCAAATCTTACAAATATGAGACATTTCTGCACAAAATAAATCAAGTGAATAAATGTTCAAAGAAAATCTAGACACTTCCAAATAAAATGAACTATTCAAAATTTAAAAAAAAATCAGATTTTACAAATATGAGACATTTCTGCACAAAATAAATTAAGTAGATAAATATTCAAAGAAATTCTAGACACTCTCAAGCAAAAATCCAGAAAACAAATTATCTTCTCAGCCTCTGAAAAACCCCGGCCGAATCTTTTGTTTTTTACAATAAAATATTTCATTAATAATAAATAAAAAAAAAAACAAACACTCGCACACAAATACATAACTTCAGAACCAGCAAAAATAAACAAAAAGCTTACTTAAAAGAAAATTAAGTTTCGGTGGACACACTCTCAAAAAAAAATACGAATTTCGACGTGAATACAAGAAGCAGTTTCGGAATAAACAAAAATCAATACAAGTTACACACTTTAACGAATATTAAGATATATAAGAGTCACTTTTGGGAAATGATAATTACGACTACAAAAACCTTCAGGCCCATTCACAAAACCAATTCAACTCTCAAATAAAAGTAAAAAAGGGAAATTCTAAAATTTGCAAAATTCTAAAAACAAAAATACAAAGAAATTTAAACCACATGTAAAAAAAACCAATACAAAATAGTTTAAATGTTAGTTGTGTTACAGATATGGTTAAATGTTTAAGTTATGATAACTATACACTACGTGATTTTATAAGTTATTTAAAAGTGAAACGGAACAAAGAAGAGCGTCGTTTTTTTTTACACACACACAAACCGCTTTGTTTTAGATAATAAAAACTCAAAGCGATGAGGAAATTATTAAAAATTCCCCACTTATGATGGTTTTAGATAATACTAATACAAAGCGATGAATAAATTATAAAAATTCCCCACTAATAATGGTTTTAACTAATAAAAATTCAAAGCGATGAATAAATTATTAAAAAAATCCCCACTAATGATGGGAAAATATTGAAATATTGAATTAAATTTTCGTTTTTCAGGTTACAATTTTTTGAAAGCACTAAAGAGGGCTTGAGGTGGATTTAGCATGTATATATGATGTATCCTTTTTGAAATGCACAATAGTCTGATAAATAGGTGAACGAATATTTATTGTTGATATTCTATAAATGATAATAGTTACAATAGGTAATCTACTACTATGTTATATAAGTTACTGCCCCCCCGGCCCCCTCGTTGTCCGTTTTTAGCCACCCCCTTAAGCGTGTGAACTGTGTTGAAGCCACCTCAACCCGAAATTTGGAAAATTTCAGGTTAATCGCTTTGCGTTTTAGCGATTGCCCGTTTTGATTAATTCGAGTGAAGTTTGATAAAAATTAATTAGGTTTTTGGTTTTAACGGCGGAATTAATTCAAAAAATAAAATGAAGAAGAAGACTTTGTTGTAGAAATTTGTATGTGATTTTTTTTATTCTTTTTGAAAAAAAATATTTGTGCCTATATGCTTCTTCAAGGCAAAGTTAAGGTTGAGCAATGTAAAAAAGTTATCAAGTTGTAGAAATGATGATTTAAATTTTAATTTAAATGCCAGATTGATTGAAAAAGTTAATTTATGCTCATAATTCATAGAAAGTTTTTAGTTTAATTGATAAAAATTTGATTATAATGTAAATACTAGACTGATTGAAGGAATTAATTTATGCTTATAAGTCGAGGCGAGTTTTTAGTAATATTGATAAAAAATGTGGTTATAATTCAAATAACAGATTAATAAAAATAAAGTTTTAATCGAAATACCAGATTGATTGAAAGAAATAATTTATGCTTATAATTTGAGGAAAGTTTTTAGTTAAATTGATAAAATTGTGATTATAATTTTAATGCCAGATTAGTTAAAGAAATTGATTTGTGGTCATAATTCGAGAGAGGTTTTAAGTATTATTATTATACTATGATAGTTCTTCTGTAATATTCAGCCAAAGTTGGATTTTGTAAAAAAAAATGTTAAGTTTAGGCGAATATTTTGTTCTTAATTTTACAAAAAATGAACAGATTCTTCTATCAACTTTATGTTATTCTAATTTACTTACAACGATATCAACTTTAAGCGAATTCTAAATAAGGGAAAATATCTTCACTACTTTTTCTGTTATTTTAGCGCAAATTTGACTTTTTGTGAAAAATCGATGACATTTTTAGTATATTTGGGTTACATTTTTATAAAAAAATTAAAAGAACTGGAATCAAATTGATATTCATTGAATTTACTTGAAAATTAACACGGTTTAAGCTCTTTCGACGAAAATTAAAATATCTTTACTACTTTTTCTGTAATATTCAACCAAAGTTGGATTTTGGAAAAAAGAATGTTTATTCTAGGCGAATATTTAGTTCTTAATTTTGTAAAAAATTTACGGATTCTTCAATCAACTTCATGTTGACTCAATTTACGTAAAATTAAATTAACTTTAAGCAAATTTGCAAAATAGAAAGATCTTTTCACTACTTTTTCTGTAATTCCAGCTCAAAGTTGACATTTTGTGAAAAATGGATCAAATTAGGAGAATATTTCTTTTATAATAAAAAGTAATTAATCAACTTGATATTTATTGAATTTACTTGAAAATTAAAGTGTATTCAACTCTTTTAAAGAAAATTAAAATATCTTTACTAGTTTTTTCTGTAATTGTCAGCCAATTTAATTTAATTTTCAGTTAAATTAGTGGCAGAAATTGTTAATTTTAGGCGAATATTTCGTTCTTTATTTTGTAAAAAATTAATGGATTATCTAATCAACTTTATGGTAACCCAATTCACTTAGATTGAAATTAACTTTAAGCGAGTTCTAATAACGGGAAAATATCTTTACTACCTTTTCTGTAATACCAGCGCAAAGGTGACTTTTTGTGAAAAATCGATGAAATTAAGGAAATATTTCGTCTAAAACTTTATACAAAAATGAAAACGAATTCAATTAAATTAATATTCATTGAATTTAAAAGTGAATCGAAACAAGAAGAGCGTCGTTTTTTTACAAACACACAACCCGCTTTGTTTTAGATAATACAAATTCAAAGCGATGAATAAATTATAAAAAATTCCCCACTAATAATGGTTTTAACTAATAAAAATTCAAAGCGATGAATAAATTATAAAAAAAAATCCCCACTAATGATGGGAAAATTAAGGAAATATTTCGTTTAAAACTTTATACAAAAATGAAAACGAATTCAATTAAATTAATATTCATTGAATTTACTTAAAAATTAACGCTACTTAAGTTTTTTTTTAAAAAAATAAAATATCTTCATTAGGTTTTCTATAATATTCAACCCTAGTTCGATTTTGTGAGAAAAATAGTTGATTTCAGGCGAATCTTTAGTTCTTATTTTGTTTTTAAATTAACGGAATATTCAATTAACTTTATATTAATCCAATTTATTTAGAATGAAATTAACTCTAAGCGAATTTTAAAAATGGAAAGATATCTTCACTACTTTTTCTGTAATTCCGGCGCCAAGTTGACTTTTTGTGAAAAATTGATGAAGTTACTGGAATATTTGGTTTAAAACATTATAAAAAAAAACAAAAATAAATTAATCAACCTAATATTTATTCAATTTACTAAAAAATCAGTTCTTACATAAAATATTGAATTATCTTGACCATATTTCTCTATAATTCTGAGAAAAAAGTGAAATTTCGGTCGAAAAGACGATGAATTTAGATAAGTATTTTGTTTAATAAATCGTAGAAAATTGAGTTAATTAAAAAATGAACGCGCTTTAAACTCTTTGAAATAAATATAATTCATCTTGACTAAACTTTTTTTTAATTCTGAGCTAAAGTGGAATTTGCATCAAAAAACGATGAATTTAATTAAACATTTTGTTTAATAATTTGTAGAAAATTGAAAACAAATTCAATCAACTTGATATTCACTGAGTTTACTTAAAAATAAACTCACTTTAAGCTCTAGCAAAAAAAAAATTATCTTGACTAGATTTTTCTATAACTCTTAGCTAAAGTGAAATTTTGATGAGAAAGATCTATGAATTCAAATGAACATTCCGCTTAATCATTTGTAAAAAATTAAAAAATAATTTAATAAACTTGATAATCGTTGAATTTACTTAAAAATTAACACGCTTTAAACTTTGATAATAAAAGTTAAAATATCTTGACTAAATGATTCTGTAATTGTGAACCAAAGTGAAATTTTTATCAAAAAATCGATGAATTTAGAAAAGCATTTTGTTTAAGAAAGCGTAGAAAATTTAAAAAAAATGAATAACATTGATTTTGATTGAGTTTAATTCAAAATAAACACGCTTTAAATTTTGACAGAAAAACATTAAAATATCTTGACTAAACGTTTCTATAATTTTCAGCCAAAGTGAATTTTTTTATCAAATAATCGATTAAAGGGGTTTCCCATGAGAGAATAAATAAAAAATAAAATAGAATAAATAAAATTCAGATGAGCATTTTGTTTAACAAATCGTAAAAAATTAAAAAATAATTTAATCAACTTGATATTCATTAAATTTATTTATTATACTCTGGCTTAAGAGAAATTTTAATGAAAAAAATCGATGAACACAGATCAACATTTTGTTTAATAATTTGTAGAAAATTAAAAAATTATTTAATAAACTTGATATTTATAAATTTACTTAAAAATTAACACGCTTTAAGCTTTGACAAAAAAAAGTTAAAATATTTTGACTAGATGTTTCTATAATTATGAGCCGAAGTGAAATTCTTATTAAAAAATCGATGAATTTAGATAAGCATTTTGTTTATTAAATCGTAGAAAATTAAAAAATAATTAAATTTACTTCATATTCATTGAATTTACTTAAAAATTAACGCACTGCAAACTCTGGCAAAAAAGATAATTATCTCGACTAGATTTGTCTATAATTCTAAACTAAAGTGAAATTTGCATAAAAAAATCAACAAATTTAAATATATATTTTGTTTAATAATTTGTAGGAAATAAAAAATATTTGAATCAACTTGATATTCCTTGAATTTACTTAAAATGAACGCACTTTCCACTCTGGTAAAAATGTATTAAATTGTCTTGGCTAGATTTTTCAATAATTCTGAGCTAAAATAAAGTTTTAATGAAAAAATCGATGCATTATTTGCTTAATAATTCGTAGATAATTAAATTAATTCAATCAGCTAAATATTTATTAAATTTACCTAAAAATTAATGCGCTTGATAATAAACGCGCAAAAAAAGCAATATCTTAACAGCTTAAAATTCATTTAATTTACTTAAAATGAACTCGCTTTCTACTCTGGTATAAAAATATTAAATTGTCTTGACTAGATCTTTCAATAATTCTGAGCTAAAATGAAATTTTAATGAAAAAATCGATTCATTATTTGCTTCATAATTCGTAGAAAATTAAAAAAAATTCAATCAGCTAAATATTTATTAAATTTACCTAAAAATTAATGCGCTTTATAATAAACGCGCAAAAGAAAACAATATCTTAACTACATTTTTTTATAATTCTGAGCCTAAGTGAAATTTTGATCGATGAAATCAGATAAATATTTTGTTTAATAAATCGTGGAAAATTAAAAAGAAAAATGGTATTCAGTAAATTTACTAAGAAATGAATACACTTTAAGCTTCTGCAAGAAAAATGAAAATATCTTTACTACTTTGTGTGTATTATTGAGCCAAAGTTGAAATTTCGTGAAAAAAATCGATACAAAATTGAGTTTCAATTTAGGAATTAAATCAATCTGGTTTTTAAATCCAAAACTCAACATTTGGAACCCTCAATGAATAAGCAAAATAAATCAATCACAAAAAAGAAATCACTTTTATTAAAAAAGCAAGAAAAAAATACATTTCAATAAAACACCCAGAAAATTAATTAAAACTCGATTTATTTCAAAGCGGGCAATCGCCCTTCGAAATAAACTTCTAAAAAAAAAAACGAAATTTTCGAGAGAGAAAAACGGCGCTCGAAACAACCCTTCAATCCCAACAACCCCACCCCCCACAAATATGCGCGGACCTGCGCACTTAGGCCCAACGCGAAACAAAACAAAATAATAGTTACGTTTGCGTAATTTATTTTTTTTCCAACCCCCAATCTGCTTTTCGCTATTATTACAACACATAACAATAATATTATATATGTCAAGTCTATTTTAAGGAGATCCGAGAGGGTTGAGGGTAAAATCCACCCAAACTGAAGGTGACTTAAAATTCTCCACTAACCTAAATTTATAAGGCTAACTTGAACAATTTGAGATATAAAATTCGTTTTTCTTCAACCTTTAAAACAATCAATCATTGGTTCATCAATTGAAATTAGTACAGAGTTTTAAGAGTCCGCTAAGCATGAAATACAATGCTTAATGGTGGTTTAAACCTAAACTAACCTAACCTAAGTTATTGAGCTGGTTAGCCTTGAACAATTTGAAAAAAAAATATTTCTTTTAAAACCTGTAAAAATTCTATAAGCAATTCATTCATTATTAAAAATTAGTGCAGTTTTAAGACTCTGTTAAGCATGTAATACGATGCTTAATAGTGGTTTAAACTTAACCTAACCTAACCTAAATTATTAAGTTGGTTAGCCTTAAACAATTTGAGAAGTAAAATATTTTTGTTTAAAACATTCGAAAATTCTATAAGCAATCATTGCTTCATTAATTAAAAATAGTACAGAGTTTTAAGAGTGCGTTAAAAATGTAATACAATGCTTAATGGTGGCTTAAAACTATCTACTTACCTAAATTATTAAGCTGGTTAGCCTTAAACAATTCTAGAAGTATTTTTTTTTAAACCTTCAAAAATTCTATAAGCAATCATTGCTTTATTAATTAAAAATAGTACAGAGTTTTAAGAGTGCGTTAAAAATGTAATACAATGCTTAATGGTGGCTTAAAACTATCTACTTACCTAAATTATTAAGCTGGTTAGCGTTAAACAATTCTAGAAGTATTTTTTTTAAACCTTCAAAAATTCTATAAGCAATCATTGCTTTATTAATTAAAAATAGTACAGAGTTTTAAGAGTCCGTTAAATATGTTATACAATGCTTAATGGTGACTTAAAAATATCTACTAACCTAAATTATTACGCTGGTTAGTCTTAAACAATTCGAGAAGTATTTTTTTAAACCTTCAAAAATTCTATAAGCAACCATTGCTTCATTTATTAAAAATAGTACAGAGTTTTAAGAGTCCGTTAAATATGTAATTCAATTATTGATGGTAGCTTAAAACTATCTACTAACCTAAATTATCAAGCTGATTAGTCTTGAACAATTCGAGAAGTATTTTTTCTATTAACCTTCAAAAATTCTAGAAGCAATCTTCAATGTTTCATTTACTAAAATTAGTTTTAAGAGTTTTAAAATTCCATTAAGCATGTAATACAATGCTTGATAGGGGCTTAATACTATCTACTAACCTAAATTAACAACCTAGTTAGCTGCGAACAATTTGATAATAAAATTATCTTTTAAAAACCTTCAAAACTTTGGTAAGCAATCATTAATTCATTTATTTAAATTAGTTACGAGTATTAAGAGCTCTTTAAGCATGTAATACATTTTTTTTGTCACATGAGGTGGTGTCGCTTAGCGTCTCCGTGGTCCTTTTGTGCGTAATACAATACTTAATAGTCTCTTAAAACGATCTACTAATCTAAATTAATAAGTTGGTTAGCCTTAAACAATTTGAGAAGAAAAATTACTTTTTTAAAACCTTCAAAAACTACAGAAGTAATAGTTGCTTCAAGAATTAAAATTAGTACAGAGTTTTAACAGTCCGGTAAGCATGTAATACAAAAAGAAACCGAGGAAATCATCAAAAGCACTCTGTTTATTCTACATATAAAATGTTCAGGTTTAATCAAAAACTCAATGAAGATTATCCGTGAAAAAAGAAAAGTGGTAACCCTCGAAAACACCCTGTATGTTCTACCGATACAATCTTTAGGTTTAATGAACATTATGCAAAAAAAAAGATAAAAGTGGAAACCCTCAAAACCACTCTGTTTGTTTTACCACTAAAATGTTCAGGTTTAATTAAAAACTCAATGAAGATTATGCATAAAAAAAGTGAAAACACCCTGTATGTTCTATTTACACATGTTTAACGAGCATTATGCAAATAAAAAAAAAAGTGGAAACCCTTAAAACTCTGTTTATTCTGCCCATAAAATGTTCAGGTTTAATTAAGAACTCAATGAAGATTATGCATAAGAAAATAAAAGTGGAAATCCTCAAAAACACCCTGTATGTTCTACCCATACAATCTTTAGATTTAATGAACATTATGCAAAAAAGGGGAAAAGTAGAAACCCTCAAAACCACTCTGTTTGTTTTTCCACTAAAATGTTTAGGTTTAATTAAGAACTCAATGAAGATTATGCATAAAAAACGAAAAGTGGAAACCCTCAAAAACACCCACACAATGTTAAGGTTTAATGAACATTACGCAAAAAGAAATAAAAGTGGGAACCCTCAAAACCACTCTGTTTATTGTACCGATAAAATGTTCTATTCAATGAAGATTATGCATAAAAAAAGAAAAGTGGAATCCCTCGAAAACACCCTGTATATTCCACTCATACAATCTTTAGATTTAATAAACATTATGCAAAAAAAAGGAAAAGTGGAGACCCTCAAAATCGCTCGGATCTTAACAATTTAATAAATTGCAAATTGAAAAAAAAAACAGCTCAATGTTTTCAACTTACAATTTTTTTTATTAATTCCAATTTTTAAAAAAACACACATATATATATTAATAAATACATACATGTGTAAACAATAAAATGCGTGCGAATATATATTTTTTATTGTGTGAACTGTAAGAGGCGAAACTACAGTTGTTTGAATTTTTCGCGATTATTTTTATTTCGCCATTTATTCTGCTTTAATAAATCAAGCCTCAAATTCGGTTTAAAAGTAAAACGCGTCAAATACAAAAGCGCTTGATAAGTTTTAGCTTTATTTAGACCTTTCAATTATTATTAAATCTCAAATTCGGTTTAAAAATAAAACGCATCAAATACAAAAAGCACTTCATTAGTTTTACCTTTAGGCCTGTTAATGATTATTAAATCTCAGATTCGGTTTGAAATTAAAAAGTGTCAAATACAAAAGCACTTGATGAATTTTACCTTTAGACTGATTAGTGATTATTAAATCTCAAATTCGGCTTGAAAATAAAACGCATCAAATACAAAAACCGCTTGATGAGTTTTACCTTTAGACCTGTTGAAAGGTTTAAATTATAAACAAACATTTTAAAAAGTTGGGTATAAAAATTAACCCAATTTATTTTGTTTTATTTATAAATTCGCGTAATTTTTTTATACTGCGAAAAATTGTTATCTAGGGGTTAATTTGTATACGTTATAACAAAAGTTGGGTTGATTTAATTAAATTTAGTAGCGCATGCTTATAATTTCACGAAAACAAAACGTTATTAAGTTGATCAATAATTAATTAGTGTAACCTTTAAACTTATGTAGATTAAGCTTGATTAATAATTTTATTTTTTATTTAAGAAAAAGTTTAAGCAAACGCGAAAATTGCCATTTTTTGTAAGTAAACTAAACTATTATACATATATAGCAAAAGAAAAACAAATATTTTACGTATTTGACTGCCATTTTTTATTATTTTATTTTTGTTTTAATTAATTAATTAATCACGAAATAATCGCGCGCGCGCTTTTTTATTTTTACTTATAAGTTCCTACGCCTTTAATATTTTATTTCGTTTTTTATTTTATACAACAAACAAATATATAAATACTATTTTTATTTCTATTGTTCAAACAAGCTGTAGAAGCTTTACAGTTATTTTTTATTTTATTATTATTTCTGTTTTAAACAAACTGCGTGAATGAAAATGTTTGACTGTTTTTTCTATTTACATTGTTTTATTTTTTTATTAATAATATTGATTGATTGAATTGTTAACTCGACTTGTTGTTGAGTTTTTTTTTATATTATCGATCGATTGATTAATTGTAAACGCTTGCGGCTCTTCTCGAAACAAGCGCGCATTTCAATCGCTTTAAATTTAAATTTATTTCTTCAAACAAATTTATTTTAAAGAAGAACTGATGATTCTTAGAAGGGGAAAAATGTGATCTCAATAAATCGATTTCAATTACCGCAAAATCTTGACTATAACACCACTTTCTTGATATAAGACTATAAGACACTTGTATCATATGTTCAATAAAAATAAAACCTCTAAAGTGCCATGGAAAATATTATAGGTTGGCAACTCTAAAATTATATATTATAAATATGACGTTTTGTACGTCAATTCCTAAAGCGTGTAGCCAACATAAATTTAAAACAAAAATAAAATCATGGCACTCTAGAGGTTTTCTTTTATTGAACAACACGCATGCTTGATTTTGCTCGAAATTTTCGGAAACTACGTGTATTTTTGTACACGAGACTTAAATGTGAATTATACTCAAGTTTTTTACGGTATATAAATGCAAAGTTTGAAAACTAAGAATCAAATAGCAAAAGGAAACTAAGAAAAATGCGATTTACTTGATTGAAAATGTTTGGCAAATAATAAAAACTTATTTGTTTAAAGGTACACGTCATTAAACGACACTGAATGACTTATACTTCTTAAACCTATAAAAAAATGATCTCACGTGTAATTGAATTAATTTAATTAATTCAATTGGATTCAGACAAAAACAAAGTGAATAAAATGGATTCTTATTAAAAACAAAAAATTATTTTGTTGTGATCTCACGTGTAATTAAATTAATTTAATTAATTCAATTGGATTCAGACAAAAACAAAGTGAAAAGAATCGCACTTTTAATGTTTAAAAACAAAGTGAATAAAATGGATTCTTATTAAAAACAAAAAATCATTTTGTTCGCAATTCAGGATTCAAAGTAAATTAAATGCATTCTTATTGAACCCATTAAACGCCATTGATGCATACACGCAACATTATATTTTTTTTGTTAGTTAAATGACTATAACTATAAGTTAATTTGATATATGATATAATTTGACCTGACTTGACGTATAAGGAAAACTATAATTATTTTGTTATTTAAATATTTCGATTAATCTTCACAAAAAAAAATGGCAGTGTATTTCTAACTTCGCAATATTTAAGCGTTTTATACGCGTGGCGCATGAAGTAAAATTTCGAGTTTAGAAAAGCCCCGTGAAAATTTGTCGAGGGTCGCTGGCGCGACCCTCGACAAATTTTCTACGCGGGGCTTTTCTAAACTCGAAATTTTACTTCATGCTTAGTCTGGGAGTGGAAACACTCGTTCTAAACTTTATATTGCACGTTTTCAAATAAAATCGACGAATACCTAAAAATGTACAACGTATACATTATGTATATTTAAAAGAAAAGATCACTGAATGTCATACAATAAGTCATTTATAGAAATCATAAAAATAGTGCACAATTTTTACCTAAAACCAACTATTAGAATTAGCTTTATAATTGCTCGGTCGTTAATGGGTTAAAAAAACATTAATTTTGTTTGCAATTCAGAATTCAAAGTGAATAAAATGCGTTCTTATTAAAAAAACAATCATTTTATTCGCAATTCAGAATTCAAAGTGAATAAACTGCATTCTTATTAAAAAAAACAATCATTTTATTCGCAATTCAGAATTCAAAGTGATTAAAATGCATTCTTATTAAAACCGAAAAATCATTTTGTGTTCGCAATTCAGAATTCATTGTTATTAAAAAAAACGAACAATCATTCAGTTCGCAATTCAGAAAATAAGAAAGTGATCTCATTTTTTCAAACAACGATTCGATTGAAATGCGCGCGCGCTTTGTTAAAGCTCAAGCGTGTCCATTTTTTAGACTTTTAGGGGAAAATTTATCTGTGAACTTCGAGGCATTACTAATTCGGACGATGGAGACGATAAAGCGAAACAAAAATTATTAATAAATTTGTATAAAAAAAAAGCGAGAAAATTGTAAATTTAAACTAAAAAAATCGATTTTGAAGGGTTTAATGATTTGTAAATATACTATATATTATTATATATCAAATAGGTTTTCTTGTTTCTGTTTGTTTGAAACAAGGGGAAATTATTTGTTGTTTCAAGCGATTAATTGTTTGAAGAAGAAAATATGAAGAGATGATTTTATTTTTAGTTAGACGATAACGAAATGTTCTGTTTTTATTTTGTAATTCTTATTATTATTATTTCTTTTTTTGTAAAATGAGGAAAAATCATTGAAAAAAAAACACTTGATGTATGAAACAAACTGTATGTGTGGTTATGTAACCTATTTACTGGAATAGCAAATATTAAAAAAATTAAAAAAATATCTGTGTTTCATTTTATATCGTTTTTGGAATCCTAGACTGTGTTCTACAAACGCAACAAAACGTAAGTAAGCCCACAAATTAATCATTAAAATAATACATTCTAAACCTAGTTTAAAATATTAAATGCTTAAAATCCTACAGCCCTAAAAAATGTACAGGTAGCAGAAAGATCAACTCTGAGAGAGAGACTTAGTTTGAGAATGATTACCGTGTAATTTAAACTAGTCACTGAAGTAAAATAAAAGTGGTATAAAAAAGTTAAGAGTTTTCTTTATATCAAAATTGAAGATGTACCACGAAGTGAACGCCTCCAAAATCCAAGAAGTAACTCTGAGAGAGTTGACAAAAGCTAGACGTCCCAAGAACCCCCTCTACAACCCCTCCAACAACCTTCTTTATTAGAAAACACAAGTTATTCCTATAGAAACTCGAATTAAGAGGAAGTCGACCGCTCTCTAAACGTATAAAACTAAGCATACTGCCGTCTTAATTACATCCTTCTTTAGGAATGAAATATTTTAAAAAAATAGGCATACTTAAAGGAAAGTGAAATCTTAATGCCTGTCTTAATAAAATATTTCCCACTTTGACCGTTCTTTTATAAAAAAATATCAAACATTGGTAAACTAGCGAAATCGCGTTCCTAATTTTATTTTTGTCTGCAGTATCTATAAAAAATATTGAAAAACTAAATCAGTCACATTGTAGATAATTCCTTTGCAAAGATATGTGATTTTTTTCATTTATTTATTTGGTTAAATATAAAACTAGCATAATCGCATCTTCAATATAATTTTTTTCTGCAACATTTATAAAAAATATTGGGAAACTAAATCAGTCACATTGTAGAAGTATTCTTTTCGAAGAATTTTAATTTTTTCCAATTATTTCTATCGTACAATAAATTCACTGGGATGTCGCGCGATATTGAAGTTTCAGAAAATTTGAAAAACTGTTTTACGCGCGTCATCCTAGTGACTATATTTAACCAAATAAATAAATGAAAAAAATCACATATCTTTGCAAAGGAATTATCTACAATGTGACTGATTTAGTTTTTCAATATTTTTTATAGATATTGCAGACAAAAATAAAATTAGGAACGCGATTTCGCTAGTTTACCAATGTTTGATATTATTTTATGAAATAACGGTAAAAGTATAAAATATTTTATTGAGACGGGCTTAAAGATTGTACTTTCCTTGAAGTATACCTATTTTTTTCAAAATATTTCATCCCTAAACAAGGATGTAATTAAGACAGCGTTATGCTTAGTTTTATACGTTTAGAGAGCAGTCGACTTAACCATCTAACCCATAAATTTGCATCTAGACCCACTAATCATGGTTAGTACAACTAAATATACGATATAATCCCTGTTTTCAAACCTTGAAAGTTAGATAACGTTTAGATTTTAAATAACGTTGACGTTTTGAAAACAGAGATGAGCGTTATTTAACTTACAAGACCTGCCTTATAACTGAGAATTTAAATTTATGAATTGCTCTAAATGTTTTTGATTTACCCTGTATATTTATCGAAAGTATCAACCAGGGTTACAGTTTTCTACTTTCCAAATTGCAGATTTCTATAACGCACGTTTTTACTTACATTTTTCGCACTCAATAAATTATACAAATTACCTTTACAATTAAAATAAATTCATTGTTTATTTATATTTCCAACTTATAATGTAGATTCATCGAATAACCGCCTCTTACAAATAAAATAAATATTTCTGTATTGTCAAACTACAGTTTCCTTTCAATCATTGTTACAGAAAACTTTATTCAGTGGTTACAGTTTCCTGTAACTGGTTACCAGAGTTTAAATTGACGAATAAAGCACTAATCACAAACAAATATAGTTGTCTGTGACACTAATAAACCTTTCTTTACACTTTTATATGAATTGCCATTGGTACTAAAGTGCTTTATTCGTAAATTTAAACTGTGGTAATAAGTTACAGGAAACTGCAACTACTGAATAAAGTTTTCTGTAACTTTTAGTTTGATAATGACTACTAGATAGTCCAAACTATAGTCACAAATTAGGTGCAAAATATAGTGGTTAAACAAAGAAAAAAGTATTTTATTTACAAGTGTATTTAAGATGTACCGCAAAGTAAATGCCTACAACACAAAACAGTTTTCTGTAACAATTAATGAAAGGAAACTGTAATTTGACAATCAGTAAAATTGACTTCTTTGCTGATTCCTACTACACCTTACTGCACGCATTAAAATCGTTGTAACTTTTGTTTATTTTATATTGTTTTGTTTGTCTCTTTTTATTATGCTGATATCAGAATTGAATTATTTATTTATATGTTTTTGTTTTGTATGTTTATATTTATGTATTGGCCTTATGTTAAATAAAGATTAAGTTTAATACAGACTCAATCAATCAATTCACCACAATTTTTTGTAATATTCAAATTACAGTTTCCTTCTTAGTACCAATTATAGGTTTCTGTAAACGATGATTATCGTAATCAATACAGGGTGCTTTTATTTTAAGTATAAATATGCTTTGAATAGGTAAAATATAATATATTATTTATTTAATGATACGCTATAAAATCTCTGGCATTCGTTGTTATTTAGAAAAAATAATATCAACATTTAAACAAGTGTTTTCCACTCTCAGACTAAGCATGAAGTAAAATTTCGAGTTTAGAGAAGCCTGAAAATTTGGTTTGGTCGCGTAGCGCGAAGCGCGGAGCGGCCAAACCAAATTTTCAGGCTTTTCTAAACTCGAAATTTTACTTCATGCGCCACCGATACAAAACACTGAAGTATTGTGAAATTAAAAATACACTGCTAAATCAGTATTAAAAATAAACTGTTATGACGCTTTTACATTGGTCTTATCAATTGCGGTACCCTTTTACATAAAAAGACATTTTCTGATCGTTTATCAGATGTAAATTGGCGCCATCTGTTGAGGAGTTGTACAAGTGGCAGTTTTTCAAAGGCCCTCGAGATGGCGTTAAACAGCGCGAATTTGTATTTGTAATTTCAAATTTTAAATTGTTGTAATATTTCGCTTAATATTTTACACAAACTAGTTGCCGTTTAATTTGAACTATACTTCAAATCAGTGTTTTATACGCGTGGCGCATGAAGTAAAATTCCGAGTTTAGAAAAGCCTGAAAATTTGGTTTGGTCGCTCCGCGCTTCGCGCTACGCGACCAAACCAAATTTTCAGGCTTTTCTAAACTCGGAATTTTACTTCATGCTTAACCAGGGAGTGGAAAAACTCGTTAGAAGCTTCAAAATGACTTTTATACGAAGACTTAATTAAAACAAACATTTCCTGGTTTAAGGACCTAGCCCACTGAGCAAAAAAACAAACAAATAACGTTATATCAACATTGTAGCAACATTTAATGTTGTATTAATGTTGATGAAACATTGCTTGAATGTGTTTGCTCAGAGGGTAGCTTTTGAGGCAATTAATTAACTTTGTCTATGTGTTATTCTTCTTCTTTTTTTTATTATTATTAATAAAATCAAAGACGGTAACAATTAAAACAAACTATCAAAGACGGTAACAATTAAAACAAACTTTAACAATAACTTGCTAAATTATTTCAAATTGTTATCTTTAACACAAAGCTCCCAAGGTTTCCTGTACAGCTCATTGAATACTTTTTCAATATTACAATTTTCAATCATCTCAATCCCTCTCGCTAAATATCCGCAATTCCCATTTAAATACTTCACGTAACCCTCGCATAATCTGTCCATTGATCCCACATATCTGCCACTGAAATAATCCTCAACGTCTTTCGGCAATCTAGCGTCGTAACTTTCGCCAAAACAAGCGTTTTGTACGTTGGTTGAATATTCAGAAATGCGATTTACGGGAAGTAATTTTTTGGAGCACACGCTGGGGCCGTTGCTGATGTCCTCGTTGAGGAATCCAACTGAGGTTTTGAGTTTTCCGGTGATTGCGTCGTCCAAATCGAGCCGTTTTCCCCAGTAGTTCAAGACGGTTGTTGAGAAGGTCTCGTTTGTTTTTTTGATATCTTGCAGGCAGTTTTCGTAAGATGCGCATTTGCTGTTTAGACACTGTAAGTATTTGAAAGTAAAAACAACAATTTATGACAAACCTACAGATAAAATACGCGTGTAAACCCACTGAGCAAAAAAACAAACAAACATCAACATTGTAGCAACATTGTTTTACTGTTGATGAAACATTACTTGCTCAGTGGGAAGTTGGCAGAGCTGGGACGAATCCTCGTAAGAAGGATTCGAATCTCGAATCCGAATCACCTAATATGATTCGAATCACGAATACTAGAATAAAGGATTCGTAAAAGATAAATATGATTTGAATCAAAGATCCAAATCCTGTTTTTTCGAATCACGAATACAAATCGTTTAAGAATAAATTTGATTTTATAATTTTTTTTTTAACCATTTATATATAAATATCGTTATCAGTTGTTTTAAGAAAAATATTTAAAATTTAATTAGGGCCGTGGCCGAGCGGTTGCGCCGCCGGTTTCGCCAAATCGGTTCGATTCCCAGTAATTTTTCTAACGGAAAATACTCGTCTCCGGTTGTGTGTGAATGTGTTGTGACGTCCAAATTAGTCGAAATATATGTTAATATAAATCAACGTTAGTGGCTGAATGGTAAAAACCTATGCCAAACCAAAAAAAAAAAAATTATTATTATTTATTCTTAACATTGAACATCGTTGATAACAGACTAAACATCTGATTCCCTGTTACTCTGATTAAAGTAGAATTTGTGTGTTTCTGAACTTCATTTCAAATCAGTGTTTTGTACGCGTGGCGCATGAAGTAAAATTTCGAGTTTAGAAAAGCCCGAAAATTTGTCTCGGGTCGCTGCGCGACCCTCGACAAATTTTCACGGGGCTTTTCTAAACTCGAAATTTTACTTCATGCTTAGTCTGGGAGTGGAAAACACACGTTTAAATGAAAACCTTATACAAGACTGTCTCAGTTTAAACCGAGTCGACCTTATACAGTAATGGCTTTGATTTTGACGTCATGTGAGGATTTCCGCGCGTGATAAGGTCGGCTCGGTTTAAATCGAGAGAACCTTGCACAGTAATGATCTTGGTTTTGACGTCACGTACGGATTTCCACGCGTGACGACATCAACGAAGGTGTGTAAGTAAGTTTGTTTTGATTTAAACCGAGCCGACCTTATCACGCGCGGAAATCCTCACATGACGTCAAAATCAAAGCAAACCTTGCACAGTAATGATCTTGGTTTTGACGTCACGTACGGATTTCCACGCGTGGCGACATCAACCAAGGTGTGTAAGTAAGTTAGTTTTGATTTAAACCGAGCCGACCTTGTATAGTTTAATTACCTTGATTGTTGACGTCACGTGAGGACTTCCACGTGTGACGTCAGCAATCAAGGTGGTTAGTGTATAAGGTTGTCTTAGTTTAAAACCGAGTCGACCTTGTTAGTTTAATTACATTGACTTTTCACGCCACGCGAGGAAAAAATAATTGTCTGGGCTTTTTTAAACTCGAAATTTTGCGCCACGCGTATAAGACAGTGATTTAACGAAAAATTTAAAAACGCACTACAGGCATTTTGTATGTTAATCCTCACAATTAATTCGAATTATTTTTGACGATTCAAATCCTTTTGTAAGTATTCGAATCCTTTTATAAATATTTGTTTCCTTTTATAAATATTCGAATCCTTTTATAAGGATTCGAATCCTTTTATATGGATTCGAATCACCCACATTTACATTCGAATACGAATCCTCTTAAAAAAATGTAACGAATCCGGATCACGAATCCAGTTGAACTAAAGTATTCGAATACCGCTTTTGAATCCTCTAAAAGGATTCGAATCCTGCCCAGCTCTGGAAGTTGGATACATTTTCTGGTTTTTGGAATAAGTTCCTTAATTAATAATGAAACACTTTCGGTTTTTATACAGGGCTTTCATTAATTCCCGAACCCCACGTGACTAAATTTAAAATTGCCGCGTGAATTATTGTATTTGTACGTTGGAGGCTTTGAAAAAAGTAACCAAACGTTACTAAAGTCAAATTTGACATAAACTTTTATGCGCGGTGCATCGTTAAACCAACCTTTGAGATCTTACAAGATTCGCCCGGAATTTTCAGGTAAGCAAAAATTGTTTAATTATTCTGAAACATTGAGTTTTATTTCTATTTATTTTGCAGAGTCAATTTGCTAGGATAAGCAAATACTGCGAAAATTAATAAAAATTAGTTACATTTTTGAAGATGAGCCTATTTTTTAATCATTTTAAATTTAATATTTTCAGTCGTCATAAAAATACGCCGGCGAATAAATATTTTTAAATCTAGGGAATTTTTGTGTGAGCCATACCACCTTGTACATTTGGTTGCCTATTATTTTTGGTCACGTGGGGTTCGGGAATTAATGAAAGCCCGGTATTATACATTCCTACTGGGCAAAAAAAGCGTTTTATCCAAGGCCGTAGCCAGGGAGGGGGTCGACATTTTCAAATTCTTAGATGTAAAAGCAGCCCTGTTAAAGCAAAAACAATATGTTTACCATTAAAATACTGTATTTTTAGCCCCTCCGATTTTTTTTCAGGCTACGACCTTGGTTTTATCAACGTTGTAACAACATTAACACATTCACTGCCAGGACGTATTCGTCTATGTTAGTAACTCCACGCCACCCAAAAGAAGCACTTTTGGATCTTCATTTTCATGTTAGCGGCCACAGCCAATAAAAAAAATTATAAAAACTTGATTCTTTTTTTTTTGTTTTGGCTTTTGCCTGGCCTTGGGAATTTGCCCATTAGCCAACATCATTTATATATTTATTTGTATTTGTATTAATTGTTAACATTACAATTTGTAGTATGCTATTATTTCATACGGACAAACACTAACATTCATACCACACCCAGGGTCACGACGAGGAATTATTTTTAAACAAAGTCTCGCCGTGCACGGGAATCGAACCCGAATTGAAGCTCGCCGAGCGATACAGCCCGGCGACGTTACCGCTCGGCCACCACCTGCCCAAAACTTGATTCTAAAAACCAATGTCTGCATTTGATTACTTATGCGTCAAAGCGGATCGTTATTTTGGAAAATTGCAAAAATGCCCTGTCCTCTTGGCTCAGATTTCCTTGGCAAAAATACAGGGTGATTCACGACGTTTTCCCGCCACTTAAGGGGTGCATTCTATAGGTTATTTTAAGCAAACACAGGTTCAATTCTCAAAAAATTAGCGAGTTGTGGGAAACTTAAAATGATTGTATTTTCGCAGCTCGCACGGCTATCTTTGATAATGGTAGCAGCGTTCAATCAAGGAGGCGCATGTCATTACATCACTTATGGCGTATCAACTGCTTAAGTCTGTTTGTGTGTAGGATGAAGTGCCTTGTTTGTTTTGTCTGTAACGCCTTTTACATTTACTACGGAGGAGTACGCCAATATGGTGTTTATTTTTGGTTTTGCAAATGGAAATGTAAAACAAAAGTTAAATCTAAAGTTTCCACCTACTGAGCAAAAAACGAACAAAAAACGTTATATCAACATTGTAGCAACATTAACCCATTAACGGCCGAGTAATTATAGAGTTAACTCTAAAAGTTGATTTTAGGTAAAAATCTACACTTCTTTTAATGATTTCTACGAATGACTTATGGTTTTGCATACTGTGAATTTTTCTTTTAAATATGCATAACGTATACGCTGTAAATACACTGGCGAAAGAAATTAACGCATCATTTGTGATTTTTTTGATATCTTGGAATCGAATTTTCTTTGAACACAAACATATGTTTACAATAAGAAATCTTATCAAGCATGCTGTTTTACATGTTGTGTTTTGTCTTTTGTTCTCATGGTTTTCTGTCAATAAATAAAATGAAGCACTTTTCATTATTCTGACTGTAAGAAAGGTTCATATAAAATTTCTTTTTGAGTTTGTTTTCAAGTAATTGGTAAAATTAAGTGCTAAATAGTGAAGAATGAATATGGATAGACGTCCGAATCTTAATTTAAGCAGTGAAGAAGCTGTGATTGTGGTTACACTTGCAGAAGAAGGTAGGAGTCAGCGTTACATCAGTCAGCGTCTTGGTGTTAATCAATCGACCGTATCCCGTGTCTTGAAGAGACATCGGGAAACTCAGGCATACTCAAGAAGGCCAGGACAAGGGAGAAAAAGGGCCACAACTGCTGTTCAAGACCGTTTTTTAATGATGCAGACGTTACGCGAACGGTTTATTACGGCTCCTAGGCTAAAAAATATGCTCGCAGAGATCCACAATGTTCATGTAAGTTCCGTTACCATCAGAAAAAGGTTACGTGGTTTTAATTTAACTCCGAAAACAGCGGCAAAAGGACCACAATTAACCGCAGACCATCGCAGAGCCAGGTTAACATTTGCGCAAGAACATGTAAACTGGTTACAGGCCGATTGGGCTAATGTTATGTTTAGCGACGAGTCCAGATTTTGTCTTTACGGCAGTGACAGACAAATGCATGTGTACAGACGGCCAGGTGAACGTTATGCGCAGTGTAACATTGTTCCGACTGTTATGTTTGGTGGAGGCTCTATTATGGTGTGGGGTGGTATCACTTTAGAGGCTCGTACGGAGTTGGTGGTCATACCAAGAGGAAGCATCACGGCAGCGTCTTATATTGCAAACATTTTAGAACCATCCGTAATGCCTTTTGCTCCCTTTGGAGGAAACGATTTCCTGTTTATGCATGACAATGCAAAACCACACAGTGCCCGAATTGTACAACAGTCTCTTGACCTAGTGGGTATCAACACAATGCAATGGCCAGCCAGGAGTCCCGATCTTAATCCGATCGAACACCTATGAGACGCGATGGGCAGACGCCTTAGAGCACTTCCTCGGCGTCCAAGCAATCAACAAGAGCTTGGACAAAGATTGCAGGAAATTTGGGAAGATATTAACCAGGATGAAATTGGATCATTAATTAACAGTATCAGCCGTCGCTGTCAGGCAGTTATTCGAGCAAGAGGAGGAAACACTAGATATTAAGTCTTATAATCACATTTTAACTTTTTTCCTCTTTTTATTTATGACATTATTTTAGTCATTAATGAAAGAAAATGTGTTGAAAATCATTATTATAGTTCAGTTGGTTTTGTTGTTATTTTTTTTGTTTTTAAACATCAAAACTTTATTTTTAAATTAAAAAAATTAATGTGATGCGTTAATTTCTTTCGCCAGTGTATAAGGCATTCGTCGAATTTATATAGAAACGTGCAATATAAAGTTTAGAACGAGTATTTCCACTCCCAGACTAAGCATGAAGTAAAATTTCGAGTTTAGAAAAGCCCCGCGTAGAAAATTTGTCGAGGGTCGCGCAGCGACCCGAGACAAATTTTCACGGGGCTTTTCTAAACTCGAAATTTTACTTCATGCGCCACGCGTATTAAACACTGAAATATTGTGAAGTTAGAAATATACTGACAACATTTTTTTTAAATAAGTAAAAATCGAGATATTTAAATAACAAAATATTTCTTCATATTTTTCTTCATACATTTTCAAGTAAATTCAAGTAATATAATATATCAAATTAACTTATTTAGTAATTTAATTAACATAAAATTAGTAATGCTGCGTATATGCATCAATGGTGCCTAGTGGATTAAACGTTGTTTTAATGTTGATGAAACATTACTTTAATGGATTTGCTCAGTGGGCACAACTCGCTTATTTTTGAGAATCGGACCTGTGTTCATGCGAACTTTTTTGCCTAAAATTACTTCTAGAATACACCCCTTAAGTGGCGGGAAAACGTCGTGAATCACCCTGTATATCCGAGCGTCAACGGTGTCTGCCCTAGCAGGGAATGTAATTAATAAACATCATTTTAATGTTGATGAAACATTACTTGAATGTATGTTCTTGTATGTTTGATCTAGTACTAAGAAGCGTTTTTTTATGTTCGCATCACTTGTTATTAAGAATTGTTATTTATTTTGTGGTAATAATAATACTGATAAAAAATATATATTGGAAGTGTGATTGATGGGGCGCTCGGGCTTGAAGAGCTTTGATCTGTTCAAGTGCGGGTTACACATCGGTCTCACAGTGGCAAGAAGGTGGTGATGGGGCGAAAAAAAAAAAAAAAAAAAAGAAGCGTAAGCATATTTTCTCAAATTCAAATAGTTTTGAATTTGAATTTATCTTGTATTAACTAGTACTTTTGTTTACTCACATAATTATCATTATTATTAATTTTTTGTTTGTCAAGTTAGTAAATGAGTTAATTTTATATATTATATTAATTGACCTGACTTGAAAATGTATGGAGAAAAATGTAAGTATTTTGTAATTAAATTTTTTCGATTAATACTTATTAAAAAAAATACATTAGTGTATTTCTAACTTCACAATATTTCAGTGTTTTGTACGCGTGGCGCATGAAGTAAAATTTCGAGTTTAGAAAAGCCCCGTGAAAATTTGTCTCGAGTCGCTGGCGCGACCCTCGACAAATTTTCTACGCGGGGCTTTTCTAAACTCGAAATTTTACTTCATGCTTAGTCTGGGAGTGGAAACACTTGTTCCAAACTTAATATCGCACGTTTTTATAAAAAAAAAAACGAATAATGCTTGAAAATTTACAGAGAATACATTTTGCATATTTAAAAGAAACATTCTACATACTGTGATTTTTTCTTTTAAATATGCAAAATGTATACACTGTAAATTTTCAGTCATTAATCGATTTCTGTATAAAAAAGTGCAATATGAAGTTTAGAACGAGTGTTTCCACTCCCAGACTAAGCATGAAGTAAAATTTCGAGTTTAGAAAAGCCCCGCGTAGAAAATTTGTCGAGGGTCGCGAAGCGACCCTCGACAAATTTTCACGGGGCTTTTCTAAACTCGAAATTTTACTTCATGCGCCACGCGTATAAAACACTGATTTAAAGTAAAGTTAAAAATGCACTGATGTTTTTTTTTTAATGAGTAATAATCGAAAAAGTTAATAATAAGTTATTCATAGAAATCATAAAGAGAATTGCAGAATTTTACCAAAAATCAACTTTTAAAGTCAACTCTATAATAGCTCGGCCGTTAATGGGTTAATAATAATATTAATTACTTACATATGCTAAAGAAATTATCACGAGGAAAACAGTGCAACGCAGCAACGACATTTTAAGCGTGCAAGGTCTCAAAGAAGACTGAACACATATTAAGCAGTATGACTTATTCATGTTGACTTAAGTCGGGCGATATCGCTTAATTTATGCACCTGTTTCGCGAAATTTCCGCTTGGAACGGTAAACACCTTTCGAATCATTTTCTTTATTCCGCAAAACAAAAATGAAACAAAAGAAACGGCCGCGAGGAATTCGCGTTGTGACCAGGTTTTCGAATTAAGCCGATTGTCTTACATAAATCCCCGATACGCCAGTAAAAAGAATTACGCGTGTTTTATTTAAATTTAGACGTGAGTAATTCTTATTGTTTTAAATGAAACAATAAAACATACATAATATATAAAATTACGAAAAAAACTATTCGTGAAAATGCAAACAGTGTCTTAATTAATAAGACAATTTGAGACGATAAATATCCATTGAAACAACTACTTCCCGTGCAAATACACCTCCGGATATTGAATTATACAATGAAATATTTAAAATCTTATTTAATTTGATTTGTTACAACGCTCTATTAAAGTATATGTAACGTTTAAGTCAAATTCTCTCCAAACCAACTAACAATACAATTTGAAATGAAAGGAGAGATAGCAACAAATTAGAAGTGAAAGGACTTGGATTAAAACTAACGTCTTAGGCCATCTATAGACGTGTTTCGAGATTTATCTCTCTTCAGTATAGCTTTGCTTATGACGTTTAAAAAAATTAGGAATAAAATTAAAACAAACTTACTTAGAAAAAGTGTTGTGTGTGGAATGAACAGGTACACCCACTGAGCAAATCCATTTACGTAATGTTTTATCAACATTAAAACAACGTTTAATGTTTCTACAATGTTGATATTACGTTATTTGTTTGTTTCTTGCTCAGTGGGCAGATATTCTGGTTTATTATTATTCGGACATCAGTTTTTCTAGACTTCAATAACTTCAAAATTCCGTTGTTTTGTCCTGCAAACATCAAGAATTACTTGCGGAGATATGAAATTATTAATCAATTTCTTCTTTAAATTTTAAACAGCTTGAAAATTATTATTATTTTTGTTTTGTTTTATTGGAATAGGTTTGTCTAGCCAACACCTAAGGAAATTATTTACTTATCTTGTTCTGGTTTGTAATAGGTTTAAATAATTGCTTAGTGGAGACTTGAATAATTTTACACTCTTGTTTAGTATCTGTTAAAAACTTTCACAGAAAACACATAAAAATTGTTACTTCATGCATAACCATCTAATAAAAAGCAATCAATTTTAACCTTGACTTAGGTCCACTGTTGCAAACATTAGGTATCAGTGGCGGCTCGCAGTCTAACTTCAGGGTAGGCCAGAGACCCAAGGTAATATGCAGCAGCTATTAAAAGGTGACTTAGTTGTATAATTCATTAAGCGCGATCCCAACCTCAAATTTTGTGTTCCTTGGCGCTGTGGCTGGCCTTGAAGTTAGGCTGTGAGCCGTCGCTATTAGGTATCATTAATGACTTTATTCCGACTACCACCTAATCAAGCTGCAAAATTCCGGTCATCAGCTAAAGAAATTTTAAAGAAAAATATGAAAAGGAAAACCCAAAAAAACGGGAAGGAATAAGTGCACACAACATAGTGAAAAATTGAAAGAGACTGTTTTTATTTTAAATCTGATAGAGGCGATAGTGGTGCAATCCACTGTCTAATCCAGTGATGGGGAAACTACGGCCCGCGGGCCAAGTCCGGCCCGCGGAAAGGTTTAATCCGGCCCGTTTAAGAGTGCCGTCGTGAGACTGTTTGAACGCGTTCTTACTTCGTAATGTGACGACCCGCATAAAAACTACCTACCTACGATTAAGCATTATTCTTTGGCCCGCTACGATTGTCTGGTTATTACAAATGGCCCGTCTTAAAAAAAGTTTCCTCACCACTGGTCTAATCTAACTAAGGACTTAGTGAAAACCATGAGTAGAAGAACTCGATGGATTTAATTAACAACAGCCAAAAATTGACTTAGTAGATTTCACTCGTAAGCCGATGATATATTAAGCTACATGACTTATTGTTCGGTACAAACAAGCGGTTTTTCTAATCAGTTGGCAACATGCTCGCTTTTTCCTATTTCACCCTTTTTTTTGCTATGCAGAACACTTCCCCCATCCTTGTTCGGTCCGCTGACCGAGAGAAGAGAGTCGTAAATGTACAGCGACATGCTACGGGAGATCTCGTGCCACCCCGGCAATTAGTTAAGTAGTGACGATCACCTCAGAACTACACCCTCAAGAGAAGCTTTAAGGACCCGGATACCTACACACCAAAGGTCAGTTTCCTCTCTCGCTACCGTTCCCTAGCAATTTCTCCGACTATGTTGTCGGCTGCCGCAAAAAACCGTTACATTTCATAGCGCACAAACCCCTCCCAACACTTATTCTTGTTGACAATTTAACATTCCGCTTACAGATTCAACCCGATTTTCTTTATAGAAACGGAAAATTCAATCATCTCAAAATTCACCTCTGAATACGCTGTACCTAAAAAAATATAAATCAATTTGTGTGGTTATAAGGATAATAAATACAGATTTATTTTTGCGAGTTTCATAAAATTATTTTCATTCGTCATTTTTATTATTAAAATCTACGGATCACATTTGTAAAAATATGTACATACGTATATAAATATATAAATTTCTTGTAATATTACAATCATACAAATTAGAAACTAGAAGGATGACTTATTTAACTTAAATTTAAGATAATATCTGACAAACGTCCAATCGGTTTAAACCTAAAACTCTTAAACTGAATCCGCGTAAAATATACACAAACAGATTTTTCTTAAAAAAAACAATGGCACACCAGTGTCAAGATTTTATTGAATTATCGGAATCGATTGAAACCTATTGCTTTTTGTTCGAGTGTGAGTTTTCGTCTAGGGTCGGGAGCGTCATTACGGACCTAAAAAAAAGCACACAGGAAACACAGGATTAGAAAAAAAATACAACAAGCCTTAGATAGATTAATACCTGTTTGCACCCAAGCCGATTAAGTTAATCAGTGATTAGTACTCCTTAAAAATACATGCCTTACACCACACAGTGGTAGAGTTAAGGTTAAGTTAATCGGTGATTAGTACTCCTTAAAAACACATGCCTTACACCACACAGTGGTAGAAAGGTCAATGATTAAAAAAAAAAACACAGCAATTTTATGAATAAATTATACACAAAATCGCATAATAATAAAAGAAACATATCTCTTTTATCATTATTCGATTTTGTATATAATTTATAAATAAAATTGCTAGGATGTCTTCAGCGACGGCTCGCAGCCTAACTTCAGGGTAGGCCAGAGACCGAAGGTAATATGTATCCGTTATTGAAGGGTGACTTTGTTGTGCAATTCTTTGTATTTATAAAGTGCTATCCCAACCTCAAATTTTGTGTGCCTTGGCGCTGTGGCTGATCCTGAAGTTAGGCTGCGAGCCGTCGCTGGATGTCTTACAAATTTAAAACATTCGTATATTCTAGAATTATGACTTAATCAGAGGTTTAATCAATGATTAGTGGTTGATTGAAGTTAATCAGTCGGGGTGCAAATGGGCCTTAAAAAAAAAGCGAAAGATTTTATTTTAATTTAAAAAAAAAAATTGAAGTACAGGGAGTTTTTCTTGTAACACATTGACTTCCAGACTTATTTTGCATTTAATGTGAATCGTATTTGATTAACACTGCAGCCAACGTTTTTAGTATACGCAACCCAAATTTATGCAGTCGAACTTCAGATATTCGTCGTTTTTGAAAGGAGTTAAAATTGAAGAAATCGTATTTGATTAACACTTTGATTAACACTGAAAATTGACTGCGAAATCGGGGGGTCAACACGTTGAGTATACACACCCCAATTACGCAGTCGATTTTCAGATATTCGTTGTTTTTGAAAGGACAAATTGATGCTGCAAACGAGTGCTTTCCACTCCCAGACTAAGCATGAAGTAAAATTTCGAGTTTAGAAAAGCCTGAAAATTTGGCTCGGGCGCGTAGCGAAGCGGAGCGACCGAGCCAAATTAGGCTTTTCTAAACTCGAAATTTTACTTCATGCGCCACCAGTGTAGATCACCGATTGTAAGTGAAGTTAAAAATATACTACTTTCAAGGTTGTAGCCAGGGGGGGGGAGATATGGGGGTTCAAATCTCCCCCAAAATTTTCAAAATGTTAAATTTTACTATGTAAAAGCTGCCCTATAAGATTAAAAATAAAATGTTTACCATTAAAACCCCCCCGAAATGTTTATTTTCCCCCCGAATTTTTTTTCTGTCGATGCCCCTTTCTAGCTGGAATAAGAGGTTTATACCTAGGCCGTTCGTGGAATAAGAGGTTTATTACCTAGGCCGTTGCTGGAATAAGAGGTTTATACCTAGGTCGTTCGTGGAATAAGAGGTTTATACCTAGACCGTTCGTGGGATAAGAGGTTTTCCTAGGCTGTTTGTGGAATAAGAGGTTTAAACCTAGGCCATTTGTGGAAGAAGAGGTTTATACTTAGGCCGTTTGTGGAATAAGAGGTTTATTACGTAGGCCGTTGCTGGAATAAGAGGTTTATACCTAGGCCGTTCGTGGAATAAGAAGTTTATTACCTAGGCTGTTGCTGGAATAAGAGCTTTATACTTAAGCTGTTCGTGGAATAAGAGGTTTATACCTAGGCCGTTCATGGAATAAGAAGTTTATACTTAGGCCGTTCATGGAATAAGAGGTTTATACCTAGGCCATTCGTGGAATACCTAGGCCGTTCGTGGAATAAGAAGTTTATTACCTAGGCTGTTGCTGGAATAAGAGGTTTATACTTAAGCCGTTCGGGGAATAAGAGGTTTATACCTAGGCCGTTCATGGAATAAGAGGTTTATACTTTGGCCGTTCATGGAATAAGAGGTTTATACTTCGGCCGTTCATGGAATAAGAGGTTTATACCTAGGCCATTCGTGGAATAAGAGGTTTATACCTAGGCCATTTGTGGAATAATAGGTTTATACCTAGGCCATTCGTGGAATAAGAGGTTTATACTGCTGTATATTTGGTATTATTTATATATTTATATTTCAATTTACGGGGAGCAGGTTGCAAATAATTCATGCAGAGTAACGGCTGACTCAAGACTGATTTTATTCACCAAAATAGATTCACACAAAAAAGTCTCGCAGATAAAAACAATAATGAGCGAGCATCCCCACAACCTGGTTTACAATATGAATACAATTAATATTTATAAGTACGTTTTACAAACGCACACGATATTACATATACCTAGGCCGTTCGTGGAATAAGAAGTTTATACCTAGGCCGTTTGTACCTGGTTAAACTCTGTGACCTCGAGTCGCTAGATGCTAAGAGCCTCTCAAAGTTTGTCATCAGCTCTAAATGGTTCTCGTAAGAGAGTGGTTAAACCGTGGTATCACAATGAGCCCTCTTCAGGCCTAAGTGTGCACCTCCATGTGCGGTGCAACTACTACAACCTAACCTAACCTACGGCCTCCACTACTTTAGAACACTACTTTAGCAGTATGTTTTAAACTTCACAATATTTCAGCGTTTTATACTGGTGGCGCATGAAGTAAAATTAAGAGAGAGAATGGTTATCACAATGGGCCCTCTTCAGGCCTAAGTGTGCAACTCCATGTGTGGTGCAAACACTACAATCTAACCTAACCTACAGTCCCGACTACTTTAGAAAACTCCTTTAGCAGTATGTTTTAAACTTCACGATATTTTATGTGTTTTATACCGGTGGCGCATGAAGTAAAATTTCGAGTTTAGAAAAGCCTGAAAATTTGGATTTGCCGGGCTCGCTTCGCTCCGCCCGGCAAATCCAAATTTTCAGGCTTTTCTAAACTCGAAATTTTACTTCATGCTTAGCCTGGGAGTGAAAAACACTCGTTCTAAGCTTCAATTTTAACTCTTTTAAAAGACAACAAACATCGGAAAATATTCATATGTATCGTATGTTCAATAAAAAAAAAACAACCTCTCAGTGCCATGATTTTATCTTTTTTTTTTTAATTTAAGTTGGCTATATGCCTTAGGAATTGACATATAAAACCTAAGACATAACCTCGAAACCGTAAACAACAAAAAAACTCATCCACTCTGGGCCGGTGCTCTTAAAATTGATCGCACGATCGGTCGCCCTCCAACTGTCAAATTTACATGTCGTAGGATTCGATTGTATAAAATCTGTCATTTAGATAGGGATTTAATCTAAATGACAGATTTCGTACAATCAAATCGTCTCGGGAATACCGGCCCTGATCTCTAAAACTTGCGGAATGAGATAAAGGGGAAAAGAGGTGTGACATGGAAGACGAGACTGCTGGACACATTCTCAGCGATTGCCCGGCACTCTCGTCAACTAGAGGCTCCTTACTGGGTGAAATATGGCCTACATAAGGGATCTACCCACTTCGGCTTTGCTAGACCGCCTAAACCAGGGGTAGGCTGGCTGAGCCGAGGCTGGGTAATCGACGGGAGGAAGCGCAATTAAGCCCATTGTGCTTCCTTTAGTCGATTACCCAGCCTCAGCTCAGCCAGCCTACGTGGTTTAGGTAGTCTAGCAAAGCCGAGGTGGGTAGATCCCTTATGTAGGCCATCTTTCACCCAGTAAGGAGCCTAAGTGCAGTGCAGAAAAGCACACTTCCCAAAGAACCAGAACCAGAAGGGGAAAAGCGGCTAAAGTTTAATTGTAAAATTTCAGAGTTGCCAACCTACAATATTTTTCATGGCACCCTAGAGTTTTTTTTTTTTAATTGAACATACATTATAATTAAAAGAAAAATTTCCTGTACATCATTTAACTTTTAAAATAATAAAACGTTTCATGGAATTTTTGATAATTGCGGCTATTTAATTTTTAATCGGATAATAAATCAAAAATATTATCCAACCTACAATATTTTTCATGGCACCCTAGATTTTTTTTTTTTTTTATTGAACATACATTATAATTAAAAGAAAAATTTCCTGTACATCATTTAACTTTTAAAATAATAAAACGTTTCATGGAATTTTTGATAATTCCGGCTATTTAATCTTTAATCGGATAATATATCAAAAATATCATCCAAGGAATAATTAACAATGCAAGATTATTAAATTTATTAAAAGAAGCTGAAGGACGTGCATTCTGTTTACTATTACTCACCTCGTTTTTTTTAATGTATTAACTAATCTTTGTTGCTTGTTAAACCTAGGTCTTTGATTTTAAGGCTGTGCGGAAGAAGAAAGAAAAATGATGGGTTAGTTATTTGGTTAGTCACAAATGAAACAAACAAAAAAAACGGCAAACTAAAATAAAAAACAATCAACGGCGAATTAAAAAGTTCTGTTAGGTAAATGCAATTAAAAGCTAAAAAAACAGTGCCGATAAAAACAAAAAACGAGCTAAAGCATTCTATGTATGAATAAATAAATTACCAAGATTAGGCTCAGTTGCACCAGAAACGTTGAACTCAAGTTCAAGCTGAACATAAGTTCAAGATGACAGTTGCCATTGTTGTAATAGGTTTGTTCGTTTGCACTGCACTAAGTTGAATTAGGATCGTCTTTGACTTCACAGTTCAAGTTAGTGTAACTTCACATTTACGATTGCAAGTTATGTAACGAACTGATTCAGTGTAAACAATGTGCTACACTAGTTCATGTAAGGAACAGACCTAATGTCACTTTGAACTCGAGTTCAGAGTTGAATCAGTTCAACGTGTTTGCTGCAACTGAATCTTAATAAAATATAACCTAAAAATGAACTGATTTTATGCACAAAAAGCAGCAGCAAACTACAATTAAAAAAAAAACAATCAATTCAATCAACGGCTATAAAAACGTTGCGCTGATGAAAACAAAAAAACGAGATACAGCATTCTGTATGAATAAATAAATTATCAAGATTAATAAAATATAACCTAAAAATGAAGAATGCACAAAAAGAAGCAGCAAAAAACTACAATTTAAAAAAAAACGATTAATTCAATCAACGACTAAAAAAACTGTGCTGATGAAAACAAAAAAACGAGATACAGCATTCTGTATAAATAAATTATCAAGATTAAAAAAATATAACCTAAAAATGATGAATGCACGAAAAGAAGCAGCAAACTAAAATTAAAAAAATACAATCAATTCAATCAGCGGCTAAAAAACAGTGCTGATAAAAACAAAAAACCAGATAAAGGATTCTAGGCTGGTATTCGTGAAATTGATCGCATGATTGGTCGCCCGCCAACTGTTAAATCTCTATCTCAATGACATATTTCGTACCACCGAATTATCAAAATTGAAAAAATATAATCTAAAAACGAAACATGTAATAATATTATACATAAAAAGCAGCAAAATAAAATTTACAAAAATTCAATCAGCGGCTAAAAAACAATGCTGAGAATGAAAAGATTCTCTTCAATATCAGAAATTCAGCATGCAATGATTTCATGAATTAAAAGAAGCAGCAAACTAAAGTAAAAAAAAACAATCAGTGCAGTGCTGATAAATAAATTCAAGGCGAAACAGTTTGTTAGGATAAGTGAATGGATAAAATTAAGAATAAACAACTAAGATAATCATGCATTAATGATTTTATGTAAGCACCTTGTCAAGATCGTCTTTACGAGTGCTCTAAAGACCAGCTGAAAAAAATAATCAAGTTTTAAAACACTGGAAAATGGCTCGAAATTCTACACTTAAAAAGTATACAATAGTTTAAATTATTTTTAAAGTTATGGATTAAACTACAGATAAATAATTTGAAAAAAAGAAACAGTAGACACCAGTGGCGTAGCCAGGAAGAGGCTACCCGGGGTTAGAACCCTCCCCTAGTCGCTGCTATCAATTTTATTTTGTCTTTTTGAAATCCCTGCGTGTTTAAAATCATTGAAAAATTGTGCGTTAGTGCGCATCTGCACACGCCCTGATTTTACGCGAAATTATATTATAAATACTTGTTTTTATATATAGTTTCTATAGAAGTATTTTATGCAAATTATATTATTCTGTCTAAACTGTTTTATTCTTTCTACGCTTCAGTTAGAAACCCCCCTCATGTAAAAATCCTGGCTACGCCACTGGTAGACAATATCTGGTGTACAAAAAATTACCTTGGATAGAAATAGGTTAATTGTTTGCACACTAGATGGCGTATTACTTATATTGACGATATTACTTAAGTTATTGGGCATTAGATGGCGTTTGCGCTTTCGAACATATGTAACTGATATTGTATGCCTAAAATCTATCTAGAAAATAGTCTTAACTATTAATTCGTTTCTAAATTTCCTATCAATTCGTTTCTATATTTTTAGAAAATATAGTTTTAAAGTTTTAAATTTTTTTAAATCACTTTGAATATTTGAATATTGTATTTTTTTTTAAATTCATGATTGAAGCAATAAAAGGACCATAACCTTATGTGCGAGTGTGTGTAAAGCATCTAAATCTAGCTTAACTTGCTCAAGACTTTTTCTCTTCACCCGCGAAACTAGTCCATAGTTTAAAAATCAAGCACTTTAATCAGATCATTTTGTCACAGACTAAACAAAGAATTGTATTAAATTTTTTATGAAGGGTTTCACCAACTTTAGTTAAATCGACCAATTTATATTCATCGATTAACATCTAGTAATATAGTGGAATTTTTTAAATTAGGCACTCTCATGCGCGGAACGAGCGCTATTCGTGTATTCGTTGGGCGTACATTTATTTGAAAGAAAGGAACTCGCGCGCACATGCCAGGTGGTGCATCGGACGAGGACCCTCTAGGATTTCAATGGTGTTATCTCTGCGAGAGCCAGCACCGAATGATACATTTACGGCATAACGTTTTCAGAACTGTCTTGCTACCGTTCGTGAAATGCTGTTCTACCGCGCAAGTGCCTAATTTGGGTAATACATTTATATCATATGTTCAATGAAAAAAAACCTCTAGAGTGCCACAATTTTTTTTTTTAATTTAAGTTGGCTAAACGATTTAGGAATTGGTATATAAAACGTCAGACATAATAATTATAATATAAGTTTTCAGAGTTGATAACCTACAATATTTTCCATGGCACTCTAGAGGTTTTTTTTTTATTGAATATACGATAGTTTCATACTTGTCAAAAAAATCAATCAATTCACATGACATTGATGCTTATGACATTGATTTAATTGAAGTTGGTGAAACCGGACATTAAAGTTAAATGCAAGCGAATTTCAATACCTAAAGCAAAATTTTCTGAAAAGCTCGCTTTACAATCAAGAAAAGTTCATTACTAAATGTACCATCACATCAATCAAAAGCTGTTCCTTCACAGACAAATGAACAAACACAAAAAAACTCACCTGGAGTAATTCGTGGGGCTGTTAGTCAATTCCGACTCCGTCGGCCCTACAATATATTTATTGACGAACTCGTATCTCATTAAGCTCGTATTTCCCATCGATATCGCCATGTGTATCACGAGGTAAGTGCAGAAGAGCAGGTAAACGATGCCGACGAACACGATCAGAGTCAGCGCGGGCCATTCGAGCCCTAGACCGTCCACCGTCTGTATCACGAAGTACGTATTGATGGCAATTACCACGACGCTCAATAACGTCGCTATCAATTTATTCGCCCTATACAAAAACAAAGAAAAATATTAACACGCCAGAAGTTGGCAAAGGTGCTGGGAGGCCGCACTACTTATTCATGCCTTAGGGTGCTCTTATATGGACGTTATGAACGCGAGGCGGAACGGGAGCGGGAGCAAGCGTTTGCGTTTTAACACATGCGTTTATATGAGAATTCCTAGACGGACGGGTGCTGGCGTTTTCTCCGCCTCGCACCAGTCCGTCTAGGAACTCTCATATAAACCTATGTGTTAAAACGCAAACGTTTGCGCCCGCTCACGTTCCGCCTCGAGTTCAAAACGTCCATCTAAGAGCTCCCTTAGAACCAAATCTACCGCGGCATCGGAATCGTATATAACTGAAGCGGCACAGAGTACATCGGAATTGTATATAACTCGGCATAGAGTACATATGAATTTTATTCACCTCTCACGGCAGTCAACGTGTTAATAAAATCCCGACACAAAAAAATAGCCTTTTTATTTTTATTAGTTAGTCATGTCACTTGAGCATAGCCTACTCGTTATTTCATAATTTTTATACGTACCATCCGTTGACGAATTCGCCCATAATTTGCGGGTTGCTAGTGAAAGCGATGGTGGGTATAGTGGCGAAGGGCAGCTGCAGGCTCATGATGGCGTTGAGTATGTCGTTCATGCCGGTCAGGTCCTCAATGTGGCTGAAGAAGGCGAGGCAGAACGTCGGGACGATAGCGATGGTCCGGGTGAACAGCACCCTCCTCCACCTGGCCCACTGCAAATTCAGGAAGCCCTCCATCGTGAATTGTCCAGCATAAGTACCTAAAAAATACAGTTTAATATGAATAAAGCGTTGGACAAACTGAATCGATGAAAAATATCAAGTGTTGGACAAAATC
Source organism: Philonthus cognatus (assembly GCA_932526585.2). Classification (NCBI taxonomy): domain Eukaryota; kingdom Metazoa; phylum Arthropoda; class Insecta; order Coleoptera; family Staphylinidae; genus Philonthus; species Philonthus cognatus. The sequence continues at coordinate 3,308,897 of OW052251.1, forward strand.
ATAAGTTCTACTATATGGTCCGCTGTCCGCCAAGCGCTGCTAAGGGCATTAAGCACCACACAGGTCGATTCCAAGCTAGTGTGGGACTGTGTAAGCGCTCTCAATCATCATCATCAGAGCCTTTACTCCTCACGGGAGCATAGGACATCAACAAACGGAGAGCGTTTGTTGATGTCCTATGCTCCCGTGAGGAGCTAATTCTATTTTGTGTCAGGGCCTTCACTTTTCTCAACTCTCTTCCACATGCCTTGGCTTCCTCGGCGACTGTCCTGCACCACGGAATTTTTGGATGGCCTCTTTTTCTTGAGCCTTGAGGCTTGAAATTAAGGGCTTCCTTTGCAATATTCCCTTCTGGCCTTGTGAGTGTATGCCTGATCCATCTCCACTTTCGCTCCTTTATCTGGGTTTCCTTTGTGAGTCACCATACAGTGTGCTTCCTTTAATTACCCCTTTATTTTCGAAAATCACTCACCTGTCATTGTTGAACTTTGTCCAGCGGCTAAAATACCGACTGCCCAAATGTACATTGCTGCCGCCCCGAAAGTGCACCCTAAGAAAATTCCCCCCTTGTATAAATCAGCCTCGACTTGCTTATTATTGTCCTGAAAAAATATTATCATCAATGCCACAACATTAAACTTAATAAAACACAAATGCTCACAATATTTTGAAGAGTGACAGAATGGATGAGAGAGGATGGGGCCGGGGTAAGGACGCTGGAGAAGTTGGGAGAAGAGAGGGAAAGCAGGAGAAAGAGAGCCAATAAAGGTCTTTTTTTTATAGTCAACCCTTTATGTAACTCAAAGCACTAACAACATTACATCTTTATTTTACATTTTTAACTTACTGGGAATATTGATCCGTTGATAGACGGATAGTGGCTGCACTTTTCCCTCTGAAACGGGAGTTTAAGCAATTAATCGAACTTTTTTATATTTCAAAGATTAACCCACCATTTGTGCGTTTGTCGTGTCGTACAGGCCGTGAGCGAAAACAGCCACGACGAAGACGTTGATGATAAAACTGACGAAAAGGGCGATGGCCGCCTCCACGAAAAAGTACAAATTCGCGTCTCTGACTTTTTCCGGCTTCGTCCTGTCGATGTCTCTCGATTTTACAAGCGCAGAGTGCAAATAGAGGTTATGAGGCATTATCACAGCACCTAGATAAATAAAATTCTTGTTAATAGATTCTTTATAAAACGCTTGTAATAGGTAATGTAACATGTTACATTTAAATTTGAAAATACAGTGAATAGGGAATGTAAAATGTTACATTTGTAGTGGTTATCGCGGTTTCCGATAAGCCACCACATTCAATAAACTAATTCTCTTAAGTATATTGCTGAGAAGTCAGTGTTTGGAGAATATAACTTTATTATTTAGTTGATTTTTTAGGTTTCTGTAAAATCTCTACAAATTATTTATCTTAAAAATATCCCGTTGTCATGGCTTTCTATTTTCCACTCTGCCTCCCTGATATCTGGCTCCAACATGCTACACTACCCCCCCTTTGAAAACACAGTGAATTTATCTTTCAAGTATAAATATTAGGGGGACCGGAAAGTAAGGCGTTTTTGCGCATGTTGGTCTTTGTAGTCGCCTAGCAGCTCATTGGGTGTACTGTCAAAGACATTTTAAGGTTAGAGTGACTTGTTTTCTTGTAAGTTATAAAATGTTGAAGCTTTTTTACAATGTTTGGTGAATTGAATTTCATAAGGGTAGTAATGCAACCAACGGTTGCTACCAAAAGCATTTGCGATATTTATCCGAATGCTTTAGATGTTTGTAAATTTTGGAACACGACAATGCAAGACCGCACTGCGCAAGACGAACCCTAGAAAAAATTAATGAAAAAATGAATAAAAATGGATGGGAAGTATTGCCGCACCCACCATATTCACCTGATATGGCGCGATCTGATTTCCACTTGTTTCGATCGCTACAGCCTTTTTTTGGGGGAAAAAAATTTAAAAATTCTGAAGAAGTTGAAAATCTCCAGATATTTTTATGAGAAACCTGGTGATTTTTATCGATCCGGGATTGAAAACTTGCACACTAGATGGCCAAAGGTCGTAGAAAGTGAGGGTGATTATGTTATTGATGAAATTAAAATATCGATAAAAATTTTGTTGTTTGAATTTAATGCAAAAAAACGACATTACTTTCGGTCCCCCTAATACTTACATTTCGAGTTGTAAATTTGCAGACATTCGTTATTTTTATAAAATCGTTCAATTTGAAGCTTCTAACGCTTGTTTCCACTCCCAGGCTAAGCATGAAGTAAAATTTCGAGTTTAGAAAAGCCTGAAAATTTGGATTTGCCGGGCGGAGCGAAGCGAGCCCGGCAAATCCAAATTTTCAGGCTTTTCTAAACTCGAAATTTTACTTCATGCGCCACCGGTATAAAACGCTGAAATATTGTGAAGTTTAAAACATACTGATAAAGCAGTGTTCTAAAGTAGTATATTTTTAACCTCACTTGTAATCAGTGATTTACGCCGGTGCGCCACTCGTATTTTGTTAATTTTATTAACATTCAAGCATACGTAGTTTATTGGAATCAGTGTTTTATACGCGAATAAATAACTGAATTATTGTTATTAAATTTATTAATACAAGATCAAACATCACCAGTATATTATACATTTCCGCTCGGAATCAGTGTTCGACACGAATGGCGCATGAAGTTAAATTTCAAGTTTAAATGGGCCTGAAAATTTTACTAGAAGTTTCAAATTAAACACATTTATGAAATCAACGATGGCCTGAACATATATGTATGTATACTATGTTCAATAAAAAAAAACCTCTAGAGTGCCATAATTTTATCTTTTTTAAAATTTAAGTTGGCTACACGCTTTAGGAATTGACATATAAAACATCAGACATAATAACTATAATCCATAATTTCAGAGTTGCCAAATACACATTAAATTCCATGGCACTCTAGAGGTTTTATTTTATTGAACATACAATACCATGCGATCAGTTAAAACATAATTTAGAGTAGGCTTTGAATTTTAAATTAGATTGGCACTACTGACTGCTAACACACAGTTTACCATAACCTCAAATTTATTCCATCATTCAATGAGCATTCTGGGCAACCGTACAAAAAAATGCCGCCTACTCTAAATCATAATTTAAACGATATGCCGGTAAAAATTTCCTGTATGAGTGAATATTCTTTCCTTACCAACAATACCGACAGCCTGTAATAAAGCTGAAGAATCACAGCCGGAGCACCAGGGAATGAACATGCCCTCGACGACGTCCAGTTGGGGGGGTTTCGAGACTATGTACTCGTAACCGAAACTTATGCCCATGACGGTGATCAGCGTTCCGAAGAACAGCTCCAATTTACGCAACCCGTATTTATCCAAAAACAAGAACGTGAACGTATCGATGATTGTTATTAAAACACCACCCCATAAAGGTATCCTAAAATTAAAAACAAACACTGGCAAACAATCGATTTATATTATAATTTATTTATTTCGTTTATGACTTAGGATTTCCGATTCTGTTGCGACTTTACCTGGTTCGCTGCAACCCCGACCCTCGACATTTACATATTATTATTTTGACCAGGGTTCGCTCTGAGTAGCAGCGCCCTTAATGTATATTTTAATGTGTACATAGTTTTCAAAAGACGGCTTAGTTTTATGGTGTTTATCCGTAAGTGCGCGAGCGGACAATGCATCATAAAACGTCTTAAAGAGGATTCCAACTTAGCGGGTATTCTAAACATCTGCGCGGCTGGCCGTTCACTCTGAGATGCGGTTGCAGAAGTTTGGCAACAGTGTTAGGGTGGTGGTAATCACAGTTTATCAATAACCAATCAGAAAGCTTCACATTACCACCACCCAACCTTAGACGCCACCCTCAACCCCGAGAGAAATCGCAAGAGGAGAAGAAACAAGAGACAAGCTCAAAACGGTAAACAGTAAACACGGTCGCGGCATAATTGGTTATTTCTGTACTCGTATATTTTATACATATTGGTGCCTTTTGAATATATGTCTTAATTCGATAAAAAACATTTATTATTTATTTGCATTTTCCAACAAAGTGCAAATTGGTCCTTCGATAAATAGTCCAACAAAAGTTGTACCAGATCCAGTCACGAAAAGGTCATTATTATTTAATCTAATAAATGAGCCGTTTATTTTGAAAGTGGCCTAACTCCATTTCTCAATTTTTGTTATTGACTGTACTAATTTCATAATTTGAGATTTTCTGTCGTAAACAACAATTTATGATTAAGTGTATTCAAAATTTATAATACATATTTTTAATATACTTAACCAAAAATTGTTGTTTATGACTGAAAACCTCAAGTTATGAAGGTTTTTACAGTCATCAACAAAAAAATTAGAAAAGGAGTTAGGCCACTTTCAAAATAAACTGCTCAAATAAGGAAAGGAAATATAACACTTACGCTTTGTTAGATAATAAATAAATAGCGATGGCTGTGCCGATGACTTCCTGCATGTCGGATCCGATGATGGCAATCTCGACCATTATCCACAGCACCAGCCGGGGCAGTTTTCTGTACTGCCGGTAGCACATTTCCGCCAAATGTAATCCCGTCACCACTCCTAAAATTCATATTAAACTAAGAGCCAGTTGCAGCAAACACGTTAAACTGGTTCAACTCGTAACTGGAGTTCAAAGTGACAGTAGAACAATAGGAATTGTCATCTTGAACTTAAGTTTACATTTCCGCCAAATATAATCCCGTCACCACCCCAAAAATTCACATTAAACTAAGAGCCAGTTGCAGCAAACACATTAAACTGGTTCAACTCTTAACTAGAGTTTAAAGTGACACTAGAGCAATAGGAGTTGTCAACTTGAACTGAAGTACAGATTAAACTCGAGTTCAACGTTTTTGGTGCAACTGGGCCTAAATGTATTCATATTAAAAGAAAACAAAAATCCATTTACCATTATTATTAGCAATCCAAAATGTTGTTAGTGAAAGTATATGCAACCCGAGTTATAGGTATGTTGCGTTGCATATAACATACAAAATACATTTGATGTAATTGTATACGCAACCCGAGTTACAGGTATGTTGCGTTGCATATAACATACAAAATGCATTTAATGTAATTGTATATGCAACCCGAGTTACAGGTATGTTGCGTTGCATATAACATACAAAATGCATTTGATGTAATTGTATATGCAACCCGAGTTACAGGTATGTTGCGTTGCATATAACATAGAAAAGACGTATTACGTATAGTTCAAACAAGATAAATTCAAATTCAAAACTATTTGAATTCGAGAAAATAAGCTTACGCTTCTTATAGTTTGCACACTTTAAATGACAAAAAAACTATTCGTGAAAATGCATTTTCACGAATAGTTTTTTCGTAATTTTATACAGGGCTTTAATTAATTCCCGAACCCCACGTGACTAAATTTAAAATTGCCGCGTAAATTATTGTATTTGTACGTTGGAGGCTTTGAAAAAAGTAACCAAACGTTACTAAAGTCAAATTTGACATAAACGTTTATGCGCGGTGCATCGTTAAACCAACCTTTGAGATCTTACAAGATTCGCCCGGAATTTTCAGGTAAGCAAAAATTGTTTAATTATTCTGAAACATTGAGTTTTATTTCTATTTATTTTGCAGAGTCAATTTGCTAGGATAAGCAAATACTTCGAAAATTAATAAAAATTAGTTACATTTTTGAAGATGAGCCTATTTTTTAATCATTTTAAATATAATATTTTCAGTCGTCATAAAAATACGCCGGCAAATAAATATTTTTAAATCTAGGGAATTTTTGTGTGAGCCATACCACCTTGTACATTTGGTTGCCTATTATTTTTGGTCACGTGGGGTTCGGGAATTAATGAAAGCCCGGTATATTATGTATTACGTATATTTCAAATTAGGCACTCTCATGCACAGAACGATCGCCGTTCATGTATTTCCGCTGCTCAAAAATGATAAAGTGGAGCCTGACTACGTTGGCGCACATTTATTTGAAAGAAAAGAACTCACGCGCACATCAGGCAAGAATCCTTCGGGATTTTAATGGTGTTATTACTGCGAGAGCCAGCGTTGAATGGTACGTCTATGGCCCAACATTTTCAGGACTGTCTTGCCTACGTTCGAGAAATGCTATTCTACCGTGCAAGTGCCTAATTTGGGTAATACATCTATAATTGTGCCATATGCAATGCCACAGATTTTCTTCGATAGGGGCTATCGAAGAAAACCTGTGGCATTGCATATGCTACAATTTCGAATAATTTAATTGCCCGATTACGTACCTAATCTAGCTGCCAATCTCTGCATCAATAAACCTAAAACCGTTGCGCTTAACAAAACCCATAACAACTTGTACTGGGCGACGGTGCCGCTCTGTAAATCGCTCTCTATGTTTCCCGGATCCAGGTACGCGATGGACATGAGAAAGCCGGGCCCGGTGAACGCCCATAGTTTCCTAAAGCTGAATCCTGTCTAAAAAATAAACACACCTAGAAAACGTGAAGGATTTTTTGGCCGATGTGAAGTTTACGGGATGTTCTCGAAAATTGATTTTTTATATTGATACGTGTAGAATCGCGTATGGAATGGCCGAAAATGACGAAAAAAAAGTGCGGAAACCACGTTTAGCCCCATTTGGGGGCTCCGAAAGGGTGAAAATTGGTGTATTTCAACAGTGTTTTTTGGTGTGTACAAAATAAAATGTGGTGATTATATGTATTCGTTTCACAAAACTAAATGGTTTAAATGTGTTTTTATAAGGATAGGACTTACAGTTTGCTTAAAACTTTCACTTAAATATTACGATTTTTGACAGGTTATGTTATCACCTACTTCCATTGTTATTCATAGATATAGCACAATTGATGCTAAGGGACCATGGTTTTGAATCAAATTTAAGGTTCAATTTCTGTACACCAGGAGGCAGCAGCAATATTTTAAATTAGATTGTTGCTCCAATTTCATATTTAATAATTGTTTTTAAATTTATAACGCTGTCAACTAATCTAACAAAAACGAAAAATGAAATCAATGTTCCCATCACATATTCTTTTTTTTTTAATTTATAGTGAGCGTTGGTACTTTACTCCTGGAAATGACACCAGGGTGCGCCTATCTCTTGTTCTGGGCAATTGTGAACCAGTTATCACATTCCATTATAGTATTATTGGTATCATTATGTTATATCTATGAATCAACAAAAGAAGTAATTGTCAACAACTTAACCTGCCAAAAATCGTAATCTTTAAGTAGAAGTTTTAAGCAATCCGTAAGTCCTATCTTTATAAAAACACATTTAAACAATTGAGTTTTGTGAAACGAATACATATTATCACCACATTTTATTTTTTTCCGGCTAAAAAACACATTTTAAGTAAACGGATTTCCAACCTTTCGGGGCCCCAAAATGGGGCTAAACGTTGTTTCCGCACTTTTTTTTTCGTCATTTTCGGCCATTCCATCCGCGATTCTACAAGTATCAATATAAAAAATCAATTTTCGAGAACATCCCGTAAACTTCACATTAGCCGGATTTTTAAGGGGGAATATATTTTACGATTCGAGGAAAGAGGAAAGATTTTTATGGGGGAGTATTTTTACGATTCAATGAAACAGGAAAGATTTTCAAGGGGACTAGATAAACAAATCTAACCTCACAATGTGACTTTTCTAAATGTCAAACAGATACTATCAAGATTTGTCAGATTTTTCTGTTTCGCGATTTTCTTCGATACAGTTTTATTCGATATATGTTTAAATCGCTGCATCTAGCAATATTATTTCACTGGTTAAGGAATGTTTCTTTAGGAATAAACACACCCAGAAAACGTGAAGGATTTTTAAGAAGGAATATATTTTACGATTCGAGGAAACAGGAAAGATTTTATGGGGAAATGTTTTTTACGATTCGAGAAAACAGGAAAGATTCTTATGGGGGAATGTTTTTGACGATTCGAGGAAACAGGAAAGATTTTTATGGGGGAGTATTTTTACGATTCGAGGAAACAGGAAAGATTTTCAAGGGGACTGGATAAACAAATCTAACCTCACAATGTGACTTTTCTGAATGTCAAACAGATACTACCAACCTTCAAATTTGATTTAGTTCAGCTTAAACTCGAGTTTAACGTTTTTGCTGCATCTGGGCCTTATTTAGCCCAATATTTTTAATCCTGCTTCAGCAGTTTATTTTCAACATTGATTTAATGGTATACTTTTGGTTTGTTTCACTATTATAGTGAAATAGTGGAACAAAACAGGTGTTAGTTTCAAAAATGTGTACCGAGTGATAAGCGAGATAGTTATTTAAGGAAGAATGGTATATTTTTAACTTCACTTGTAATCGGTGATTTACACCGGTGGCGCATGAAGTAAAATTTCGAGTTTAGAAAAGCCTGAAAATTTGGATTTGCCGGGCTCGCTTCGCTCCGCCCGGCAAATCCAAATTTTCAGGCTTTTCTAAACTCGAAATTTTACTTCATGCTTAGTCTGGGAGTGGAAACACTCGTTAGTAGCTTCAAATTGAACTCATTAAAAATGAGCAGCCCTTATGCACTGGTGTGTATATTCATTGTACTTTAAATTGCCAATACAAGTAATTAACCTCACAACGTGACTTTTCTGAATGTCAAACAGATACTACCAACCTTCAATTTAGATTTATCCAAGCAGTGTTGTCAGATTTTTTTGTTTCGAGATTTTCTTTGATGCAATTTTCTTCGATATTTTTTTAAATCACCACATCTAGCAATATTGTTTTACTGGTTGAGGAATTATAAAGAAATTTATAAAGAAATTCTTCATAAAACCTCAACCAGTCAAATAATCTTTCTAGACGTGGCGATTTACATAGATATATGATCAGATAGAAGGTAAAATTACCGTTAACTGAACAATTCCTCAACCAGTGACAACCAATACAAGCAATTAACCTTACAATGTGAATTACTGTTATTTAAGAAAGAATGGTGTATTTTTAACTTCACTTGTAATCGGTGATTTACACCGGTGGCGCATGAAGTAAAATTTCGAGTTTAGAAAAGCCTGAAAATTTGGATTTGCCGGGCTCGCTTCGCTCCGCCCGGCAAATCCAAATTTTCAGGCTTTTCTAAACTCGAAATTTTACTTCATGCTTAGTCTGGGAGTGGAAACACTTGTTAGTAGCTTCAAATTGGTGTAATTGGTGTGTATATTCAGTGTACTTTAAATTGCCAATACAAGTAATTAACCTCACAATGTGACTTTTCTAAATGTCAAACAGATACTACCAATCTTCAAATATGATTTATCAAAGCAGTGTTGTCAGATGTTTCTGTTTCGAGATTTTCTTCGAAGCAATTTTATTCGATATATTTTTAAATTGCTGCATCTAGCCATATTATTACACTGGTTGAGGAATGTTTCTTTAGAAAGGCAGTTATTATTTCTAAGCGTTGAGTACTTACACTATCAGAGTCCGGTATCGTGATTTTCTCATCGGCGAAATAGGTTTGTGAGGGGGTTAAAAGGGTGCGCTCGCTAGTGGCCGCCAAGTTGGTGGCCAGGCTGACCTGGGACGTCGAGTCCCCAAGACCCTCATCTCGAGTCTCCGTATTATTCTCCATCTAGTAAACAATTAGTTTATAGTTTATATATAATAATATCTTTATTTATAAAATTTTATTGTACATTATATAAAATAATAAATAACAAATTAATATTTAGTGCTTAATTTAAACAAAAATTCTACAAAATGGCTATCGACCATAGGTCTTTCAGCCGTTTGTTTTCTATTTATCAGAAAAAAATATTAAAGAAATCATCGATTGTTTAATATTTATATGATGAATTAATTTCTCACTTAACATATTTAATTAATACACTTTGATTAAAACACTTGGTTTGTTTCACTGATCAGTGAAACAAACCAAGTGTTTTAATCAAAGCGTGTTTAATATTGTTTTCTGATAAATATAAACAAATGGCTGAAAGACATATGGTCGATAGCCATTTTGTAGAATTTTTGTTTAAATTAAGCACTAACGTAATAATTTGAAAAATTTGAATTAATCGAAACTATTTCTATAGTAAAAAAAGTATTAGCAATGTGTATTTGGGACTCCTCATTATGTGACCCTAGTATTCGAGTTTTCGCTTCTTTAAGGTTAAAGATTCTTAAATATTTGCTGGTGTCTCTCAGAGCTCACTGTACTGGTTACGTGTTAAGTAAACTAACCGTACTTTTTGATCCACAATAGATCTGCAAAGTTCGTGGTGGTACAGGCCAATGAGGCCACCCCTACGAATATCTAACCGCACTTTTCGTAACTATTAACAAATCAAATATGATTTGATTAAACTTTTCACTAACAAAGAAAATTTTTTAACATAATAATAGTCAACAATATCACCAACTTACATGTACTGCTTTATAAATGATTCATAACTCACACATTAGTAATTAAAATGAGTAACTGTGAAATAAATTTCTCTTGCAACAACAAAAGGAAAAACATACAAACAATTTTTAAACTCACCAGATTAATTAAATACAACACAACTCATACAAATAAAATTTAATGCACCTCTGTGTTATTGTAATAACATCGCTGAGCAAACAAAAAAGTAACAATGAAATAAATGTCTTATACAAAACAAAACAACAAAACAAATGAACAATTTTTAAACTCACCAGAGTAATTAAATACAACACAAGTCGTACAAATAAAATTTAATACACCTCCGTGTTATTGTAATAACATCGCTGAGCACACAAAAAATTGGGAAAACCGCGCACATCTAGTGTGTGCAAATATATTTAAATGCGTTGTTATCAAACTTCCTTGTAAGCGGTTATTAATGCGGAATCGTCACCGTCAAGGCAAGTAAATCCCCTTAATGAATATTCAACGAGGGTTTTCAATAAGTGTATTTAAAATTAATCACGTTTGTAATTTACAATATATTTTTTGTTGTTTGTTGCTGCATGCTACGATTTTTTGAAAGTTGTTTCTGGAAGGGGCATGCCGGGACCTAAACACAAATTTAAAAAAAGCGGTCCCGCAAGTGCAAAAACAAACCCCAACCCGCCGAAATTTTCAAAATGTTAAATTTTTGTATGTATGTAATGTATGCAAAAACAATATTTTTACCATTAAACCCCCCCTGACATTTTTTCTTGCTACGGCCTTGAAAACAATTGTTTCAACAGATGTGTATTAAATATTTCTCGATTAAATAATTTTACCTGTCAATCATTTCAACAAATCCTCGATTCGTGCTCGTAAATATAGTTCGATTCAAATAATTTTACCTGTGAATGCTTTTTATAGTAAATTTTGTGAGCGACGCTCATTTCCAATTGTCAATATGGCAACACTTTCAATTTAAATGCACATCATCAATCATTTTCCATATGTAGATAACAAACATTTTCGATGAGGTATCTGTTTCGTGCACCCGCTTGATAAGCTTGAGCCAGCCGGGTTTTATCTCGATTAGGTGAGTAAATAAATTTAAAGTGACATTACGAAGGAATGTCATAATCAATCAATATCTGTTGTAAACAAGACGAACCGGTGGTATTATTGTACTTTTGTATTTTTAGTCTGTGTATGCGCGAGTGTTATCTTTTCGTCTGTGGATTTAAAAATTCGCCCGAGCTTATCTTTGTGAATGTTGTTTTTCATTCGATTAGAATGTTTATTTAATTAAGGAAATAGCACTTAATGAAACAAAAAGACTGTTATTCCTTACATCACTTTTTATTTGTATAGTTAGATGTACGTTTCGAGACACAAGACAGTTTGTTATTGATAATGAGCACCTTGTTTCTCGAAACGATACAAATAAAAAGTGAAATAAGGAATAACAAACACTCTTTTTATGTGTAATAATCACTTTACATAACCTCAAAAACATACAGCACTTAATGAGGTTTAACTGTGGCTGCAATTAAAGTGCACAGTGTTTAGTTTAGTTACAATGTTTAGTAACAAATCAATTTTGAATCATCGATGATTTGAAAATTGTTTGTGCTGTTTTATTATACGTGACTATGATAAAGCACGACAAAACAATTTTCGAATTGTCTGTGATTCAAAATCAATTTATTTATAAAACTAGACGTCTATTTTCTAATAATAGGTCTAATAATAACAATAAATGATTCACAAACACGCACAAACGTATTTTTAAGCGACAATCAATGCGTGTACAACTAATAATAATAAATCATTTTACAAATACGATACATACACTGTAAATTTTCTAACATACATTGTTTTTTTAAGAGTTGTTACTGGCGTTTTATCAAAAACGTAGTAGCTTGATTTTATTTTATTCACATTCGCGAAAACAGCGTATTGAATTTAGGAAAATATTCAACTTGCTTCTGGTTCTAGTTCTCGTTTCCGTTTTGGTCATGAACCGGCCTTTAGTGTTTTATTAAGTTTAATTTCGAAGTCGCAGCTTAGGACCAGTTGCATGGAACATTGAAGTGGTTCATCTCTGAACTCAAGTTCAAAGTTACATTAGAAACTGTTTTCTAGGGAACTCGAGTTCAAAGTCACATTAGAAACTGTTTTCTAGGGTACTCGGGCCTTAAACCGTTAACACAAAAATTCCACAATGGAATATTTTTAAGGTTAAATTACCTAAGTCCACAAAAAACATAATTACTGTCAATCTGTTCACATGGCACGTTCATTTGTTACATCATTCGATTGTTTATAAAAAAAAAAAACAAATCCTAACTGAACGAAATGAAAAAAAAACAAAAGACTCACCCCTGATAAACAAAATTGAATACTCCTGTCGTTTATCGACTTGTAAATCCAATTGTCCGGAGCGTGAAACTGGATTTAATTTGAGGAAAGAACGATTGTTGTCTCGACGATGATTACATGATAACACTGGTGCACGGACTGACGCCCCTCTCCCCCCCGGGGGCGCTTTTAACGCCAGCTGATCGCGCTCGCGGTGAAAAAAGCGCGCGATTTTTGAAACGTCGACATTTCACGCTCGGATAAAAAACTACACGCGTTTTTAATCCGACCGTGAAATGCCGATGTTTCAAACGTTTAATGCAAGTATCGGTTTAATTTCTAAAAAATCAATACGTTTCCTTTGTATTAATCCCCCCATATATACTAAAATAAGCTGAGTTTACTAGAGATACGTTTTTGAGTGTTAAATTCGACGCAGAAAAATGATGTTTCAAACGTTTAATGCAAGTAAAGATTTAATTTCTAAAAAATCAATACGGTCCCTTTGTGGTACATATGGAGGGAAAGTAATAAAAAGCTGTGTTTAATAGAGATAAGTTTTTGAGTGTTAAATTCGACGCGGAAAAATGATGTTTCAAACGTTTAATGCAAGTATAGATTTAATTTCTAAAAAATCAATACGGTACATATGGGGGGAAAGTAAAAAAAAAGCTGTGTTTATTAGAGATAAGTTTTTCGAGTGTTAGATTCGACGCGGCAAAATTGAAAAATCACGCTTTAAGCCGAGTGACAAATTCGCTTGAAAAAAAAATTTTTTGGCCTTGTTTTTTTGTTAATTTTTCTGCGTTGATGACAATGCGTATCGTTTTATACATACCTAATACGTGATTTCAAAAGTTATGCTCGATTAACTACATAATTTTTCATGAATTGTATAGCAAAATGCTAAATAAAGATTATTATTATTATTAATTGTACACCTACATTTTTTTAAATAAAATATCTTTTTGTGCATTTAAAATAATCAAGCGAATTTTAATTGGAATTCATATAATTTGTTGATTTTTGTTTTTGTAAAGAATGAAATTACATTGGGTGCAAGGCCGTAGCCAGGGGAAACGAATATGGGGGTTGATTCCCCCTCAGAAATTTGAAAAAGGCTGAATGTTTGTATGTACCCCGAAAAGAGTAGAAACAATATTTTTATTTTTAATATATATTTTTTTATTTTCCCAGCTACAGCCTTGATTGGGTGGGGGAGTTAAAGTTAAAATACGAATAATTAAAAGCAGAGATACGCCGAGAAAGATATGAAATTTTTGATGTACAGTTGCGAAAGAGAAACACTAGTGCAGCGAAATATTTGGCTGTGAACTGGATTTACTTTGATTTTCCAATCAACTTGACAAATCTGCAGAAATGTCAAACGAAATTTAACATACGTCGACATGCCTTAACTGCAGCGGCGGTTGGCAGCCTAACTTCAGGGTAGGCCAGAGAACCAAGGTAATATTTCTCCGTTATTGAAAGGTGACTTTGTTGTGCAATTCCTTGTCTTATCAACATTGTTACAACATTGAAAGTTGTTTTAATGTTGATAAAACATTACTTAAATCTGTTTGCTCAGTGGGTATATCCCAACCTCAAATTTTGTGTGCCTTGGCGCTGTGGCCTACCCTGAAGTTAGGCTGCGAGCCGTCGCTGCTCAACTGACTGAAACGCAAAAAGCGACCCGACGATATTAGCATTAGAGACATTGTTAATGAAGTGCATGTCTACAAGAGCATCGTCTTGTTGGCCAAGAAGAAAATTGTTGTTAACCCGTACATGACAAGTTTGTTTTACAAGGAAAAAATGCGATATATTTTAAGTTGCTTGAACTCCCTGCTGTACTAGTTTTTTTCTCTCGCAACTGTACTTACGTAATGCGTTTGATTCCATATTAATAATTTCTCGCTGGAGTTTGTTTTAATTAAGAAAGCATTTATGAATTAATTAAGTCAGAATTGTTGTTTCTAAACCGCGCAGGAAATGAAAGTGAAAAATCTAATAATATGATGGTTGATCGCTCGCCCATAAATCTCAATTAATCAAAGTTCCATGACCCCTAAATCACAATTGTTGTAAATTATGCGTTATATAAACATTTACTTGTTGCATTCAATCATAGATAATAATATTCCCACTGAGCAAACACAATCAAGTAATGTTTCATCAACATTGAAAGAAGGTATAATGTTGATATAACGTTATTTACACAATGAAACACTTTTAACTTTGTTTGTATAACACGTTTTATTTAATGTGACTGCAGTTTCGACAAATTTAGCTTGTCATTATCAAACTCCATGTTTGATAATGACAAGCTAAATTTGTCGAAACTGCAGTCACATTAAATAAAACGTGTTATAGAAACAAAGTTAAAAGTGTTTCATTGTGTAATTAACATGTATAACGAAGTAGAAGCCTCCACAATACAGAATTTAATAACGTTATTTGTTTGTTTTTTGCTCAGTGGGTTTGTTAGGTCTGTTTGTTATATGAATTATTAGTTCAGCAGTTTTTACACTTTTTTCACTGAATCTGTTGTGAACAGCCAGCCCTCTTGGATATCTGTAATTATAACTGTGAAATTATTTGTACTGCACTAAGTTGAAGTTTGTGACGTCACTAGTTCACGTCATAAACTTGAACTCAATTCAGCTTAGTGCAGTACAAATTAATAAACCTATTGTACAAATTAATTGTAGAAATACAAGGTGCGGCAGGAAAACTTGCTGCGCCAATGAGCTAGATGTAGTCAGAAAGAGGTAGGAAAGGTCTCATTCGATAGAGAGGGTCTTGAAGTTTTCTTACCGCTCAAACCAGTTGCAGTGTTGCCAACTGTAGACTTCCAGATGTCTGAAAATTGCGTCTAAAAAATCACCAGAAATCACCAGATTTTATGTTTTGTTGTAACATGAATAAACCAAATACAAATTAACAGACCAACACTATTTTACGTTAATGAATGAAAAACGTATAATAACTACCCACTGAGCAAATCCATTTGAGTAATGTTTTATCAACATTAAAACAACGTTTAATGTTGCCACAATGTTGATATAACGTCATTTGTTTGTTTTTTGCTCAGTGGGTAAAGATGCATTATACTAATATTACTATTGTTATGATAGTATAATTGTAATAGTATTACAGTAGTAGTACAGGGTATCCCATTAGTACGTTATTGAAGCTTTAAACGAGTGTTTTCCACTCCCAGACTAAGCATGAAGTAAAATTTCGAGTTTAGAAAAGCCCCGTGAAAATTTGTCGAGGGTCGCGCAGCGACCCGAGACAAATTTTCTGGGCTTTTCTAAACTCGAAATTTTACTTCATGCGCCACGCGTACAAAACAATGATTTCAAGTGAAGTTTGAAATATACTCCTTAGAAATGTAAGTTTATTATTCATTTAAAGATGGACATTTTTATGAATGAAAAGATAGATATTTCCGAATGTTAATAGTTTTGACTATATTTTGGCATGTTTGACTGTTTTATCTTTAATCGCTTTCTCGTGACAGTAAATCACTAGATTGTTACTAAAAACATCCAACAAACACGAGAATTAAGCCACGTCTGAATCACAAACAATTTGTCTGAATCTGAAAGTTCAAACCACCGGATTTGGTGACAAAATCACTGATTTGGCAACCCTGAACAGTTGTCGTCTTGCGTTGGACAAAGGAGGAGCGTGCGTTCGCCGTCGAGGTCTACTTTTCCAATGGCAGCTCGGTGGTTGCCACCCAACGTGTGTTCCGAACTCGGTTCAATATTCATCCCACGGGTCCCGTTCCTGGCCGGCAATCAATCGTTTCGTGACTAGACGCATTCAGGGAAAGTGGCAAAAAAGGGCCTGGAGGTCAACGGACTTCCAGAACACCAGGAAGAAGAGCACACTGTTACTGTGAATGCAGTTCGCTACAGAGAAATGATTTTCTCCCAAAACTTGAAGAAATGGAACTTGGGGGACGTATGGTTCCAGCAGGACGGAGCCACAGCACGCACAGCGAGAATTTCAATGGAACTTTTGAGGGAACACTTCCACGAGCGCCTAATCTCCTTGAGGGGTGACGTACTGTGGCCTGCGCGCTCCCCCGATTCGGCTCCCTGTGACTTCTTTTTATGGGGATATCTCAAATCCATCGTCTACAATGACAAACAACGGACCCTGCAACACCCGAAGGACAACATTCGCCAAGCCATCACCAACATTTCCGTCAATATGCTCGAAAGAGTGGGGCGAAACTTCAAAAAGCGGGTGGATCAGTGTATCGCTAATAAGGGCCGCCATTTGTGCGATGTCATTTTTAAAACCACTTGAAACAAAAATTCACAATGTGTACAATACGATAAAAAGGAGAATTAAATCGATATGTGAAATACCTTTTCTTTTATTGATTGACCTTTCAAATCAGCAAGTTTCCCTGCCGCACCCTGTATATGCTTTAAATATTATCTTACATACCTCGCAAAAACGTAACGAATAACGTTTTATAAACTGCATTACAAATTGAAACATTGTTATAATGTTCCCACTGAGCAAACAGATTAAAGGAATGTTTAATACAACGTTTAATGTTGTTACAATGTTAATATAACGTTATTTGTTTGTTTTTTGCTCAGTAGGTTGATACAACAGTGTGTTTGCTCAACTGGGTACGTATCCCAAAGTTTTGCTTAGACGAAATAAACATTTGTAATCATATGCGGTATATTTTGAACTCCACTTCAAATCAGTGTTTTATACGCGTGGCGCATGAAGTAAAATTTCGAGTTTAGAAAAGCCTAATTTGGCTCGGTCGCTCCGCTTCGCTACGCGCCCGAGCCAAATTTTTAGGCTTTTCTAAACTCGAAATTTTACTTCATGCTTAGTCTGGGAGTGGAAACACTCGTTCAAAGCTTCAAATGAAACGCTTTTCAAAAAACTGCGAATGCATAAAAATTACAGCGTATAATTAGAAGAAAAAAATCACTCTATACATTTGTTATAAAGATAATGCTGTCTATTATTAAGTGTGCAGATGCATTAGCTTGAGTGTTTTCTTATCAGTAAATAAACATCAAGAGGATATTTTATGTAAAATAATTGATAAAGCGTAAGAAAAAAAAGTTAACCAATTTGAATACATATTTTAAAACACTTAACCTTGTTTTACCACTTTTATTTTTACTTTTCAGTGACTATAGTTTCGACTACAAGCTAGTCATTATCAAACTAAGTGCCTAAAATTATGTGTACATTGCTTTTATATTACAGCATCAAAGAGAGGGGTATATACACACACCGGCAAAATTAAAGGAACGCAGATAAATTCGATATTTCTTTCTCCGTGCAACTTTTTTTTGGGCAATTTCAGCGGCATGTCGTACAACCAAGGTAAACTAACTAATAGCAGTTCCTTTTGCAAAGCTATGTGCCATTGTGAAACCTCTTAAAAAAATAAACCAAAAAGTAGCGTTTTTGCTCTAGAAGAATTATACACTTTGACTTTGTTTAAACATGTAATAAATAAGAGAAATTAAACATATTATTTTTTTAATATCGTGTATTCCCTCCACGAGCCCTTATGACTGCAGTCATCCGCCTTCCCATACTTCTGATGACGCCGTCGATCATTTCTTTAGGCAAATTATCCCATTCTTCAATTAAAGCAGCTTTCACTTCTTCTGTGTTTTGGACATTCGAGTGTGCTCCGGTTTATACCTTTCGGTGTTACCGATAGAGCGTCCGTTTTAGGGAACGGTGGATCACCACCATACCAGCGAAACCACTACCCGTCGGAGACCAACCCACATGTGGACCGGAGAGGCGGATAGACACCCCTGGGCTTTACAGGCCCACCCCCGACTCCTCATTTAATGGCGACAAGCACCAGGGCTAAGTGAACCCCGCCGTGTGTAAGTTAGCCCTATCCAAGATAGGGACACAGAGGTTACCTCAAGAAGGTCTACAGCTCCGACTTGGACAATCGTCCCTTTCAGACATCCATCGTCCGAAGACTCAGGTCTGCCCCCGCCGCCTCCTGTTTTTAGGTGCTATGACGGGACCCCCTCTGTGTTTTGGACAGCAGGAATTCTTGACCTAAGTCGTCTACCTAGTATGTCCGGATTCGGGTCCGGAGAACATGCTGGCCAATTTATATTTGTTATACCCATTTGGTTTAAATAGGCAATTACACAGCGAGCGACGTGCGGACGAGCATTGTCTTGCATTAAGACAAAATTTTCCCCAATATGTGGAGCGAAAGGTATCACATGGTCTTGCAGGATATCCCTAATGTACCTATCCGCATTTAAAGTGCCGTCCTGAATCACCACCAACTCTGTGCGTGCCCCTAAACATACGCTGCCCCATACCATAACTGAGCCTCCACCAAAAGAGACAGCAGGAGTAAAATTAAATGGTGCATTTTGTTCTCCTTGACGTCGATACAATCTTTCCCTACCGTCAATCGAATTTACGCAGAAACGGCTCTCATCCGTAAACAAAACATGACCCCATTGGTCATTATTCCAATGCTGGTATTCTCGAGCGAAGTCTAGTCGCGCTACTCGATGTCCTCTCTGAAGTTTTGGGGCTTTTATTGGCACATACGACTTCAAACCAACTTCTTTAAGTCTTCTTCTTACTGAACGTTCACTTATATTGGTTCCACGAACTTCTTCCAGTACGTTTCTTGTTTGAACTGCAGTTTGACGTCTGTTTCGCAGTGTTTGCAACGCTATAAATCGATCATCTATGGCAGTGGTTGACCCTTTTCTACCCTGACCTCGTCTTCTGACATACAAACCAGTCTGTCTCCAACGGGTAACACTGCGATGGATCGTTGATTTTGATTTTCCAAACATTTGTGCAACCTCTCGGAAGGTCTGACCATTTCGATCATTTCTATTGCCCTAGCGATATCAGTCGGAGCTAAATCACCCATTATTAACTGGTTGATAACTAAATTGACGATTGTAAATAAAAAAAACAAATTCGAACGATAACTTATTAAAAAATACGAACTTTTGTCCAAAGAAAACACGCGTTTCAAATGTAAGGCAACAATTAACACAATACTATACAACTTAAAGAGATGTCAACATGTAATTACAAGTCTCAAGTTTTAACTAATGTTTTAAAAAATGACATATGGTAGTAGAAAATGCGACGCCGTCTAGATCTAGCCAGTAAAAAAAGAAATTTAATGAATAAAATTAAATGTTGTATCCGTTCCTTTAATTTTGCCGGTGTGTGTATTATGTCGGTCCCCAGCAAACCAAATCATATAATATATACATAATATTTATCTAATAATAATAATAAAATAATAATAAAACGTTTATTTACGGCAGTGGCATTATTACAAAATCTAAAAAGCTTAAAAAAATATATATATAAGAAACAGAAAATAATTTAAAATATACATGCATGATTGATAACTGAAAATAAAAATTAATTTAAATAATTTAAATCGACTGAATATAAAATATAAATATTATTATATCTAATACATATAAGATATATATAATATATGAGCCGTTTATTTTGAAAGTAACCTAACTCCATTTTGTTTTCAACTGAAATAACGTTCATAATTTGATGTTTTCTGTCATAAGCAACGATTTTTGGTTTAGTATATTTAAAATACATAATATATATTTTAAATATACTTAACCAAAAATTGTTTTTTATGACTGAAAACCTAAAATTATAAAAGTTATTACAGTCAAGAACAAAACATTGAGAAATGGAGATAGGCCACTTTCAAAATAAACGACTCATATAATATATGTGTGTTTGCTGGGTCTGGTCATTAATGAGGGGAATTTCGGATTAGCTTTTAATTTGTGAATTTCCAGCGCTTCCAGTAAATCCATTCTTCGGCCTTTATCCGACAAATGGATTACTGAAAGCATGCTGTTTTCAGTGCAGGTATGGCTATTTTCCAATAAATGTGTTGCAAAGGTGGACCTGTTGTTTTTTAAACGCAATGAATTAATTTGCTCTTTAATTCTAATTTCAAAATTTCTACCAGATTGACCAATGTATGCAACAAACGCAACAAATAACGTTATATCAATATTGTAGCAACATTAAACGTCCACTGAGCAAGAAACCAACAAATAACGTTACATTAACATTGTAGCAACATTAAACGTTGTTTTAATGTTGATGATGATGATGAGATGAAACATTACGTCCACTGAGCAAAAAACAAACAAATAACGTTACATCAACATTGTAGCATCAATAAACGTTGTTTTAATGTTGATGAAACATTACTTAAATGGATTTGCTCAGTAGGAATTTACTTAAAACTCACCTCAAACATTATGAAATAATCCTGTGGTTTATAATTTTATCATGATTTTTATAATTACACAATGAACAACATGCGATTATTGTTCATTTCCTCAATTGCGTCCAGACAAGAAAATAATCGGCAATCATGTGAAAATTATCTCGAAAACACTGCGTACTTTTTTTTGTACGGGATGTCTGGGAAATTCCGCGAAAAATAAATCTAAACCGCACTTAGATAAATATATCGGATTTTAACTTGTAAAGCAACTAAAGCAACTTGTAAACATTTTTATGAGTGTTATTGCAAAGTTTTTAATGGGCATGGTTTGTGAAATTGCTTTTGTTACGTCAGGAAATTATGTAAGAATAAATGAAATTATTGTTTTTATACCCAGTTATAAGATTAAATAGTTTCAAACATTAAAAGTGCGATTCTTTTCGCAATCTACAACAAGTTAGTCTTAGAAACACAATATCAAACACTCATTAAAACAACTACTTCCCGGGCTAATACCCCGACGGACATTGAATTATACAACAAGTGTTTGCTGTTACATACAGTAACCTACTGCAAATGTAACAATTTGGGTCAAATTATTCAGGCCATCTATAGCCCGGGAAGTAGTTGTTTCAATGAGTGTTTGATATAGTCTTTGTAAGACTAATTTGTTGTTGATTGCGAAAAGAATCGCACTTTTAATGTTTGAAGTATTCTGCAACCAAGAATTTGCAATTTCATTTATACTTAAATAGTTTCGTTACGTATAATGCAACTATTTATTCTTATTGACCCACTGAGCAAACACACCCAAGTAATGTTTCATCAACATTAATACAACGTTTAATGTTGCTACAATGTTGAAATAACGTGTTTTGTTTGTTTTTTGCTCAGTGAGGAATCTTTATATCTTATTGAAAACGATAAAATCTCGTTCCCGAATTCAAATTCGAATTCCCGAAGAACTGAACATCATTTACACAATAGCTGAGAAGAATGGATTCCACAAACCCATTATTGTAACTTTGTTAAAAATAAAGAAAACCAAATAATTAGAAATCTAATCAGTCCTTCAATCATTCTAAAAAATAATAGCAATTATGCCTCTATTACTTTCAATGGACATAAAAGCCATAAAATCAGCAAAGAAATGGAAAAAATAGATATTAAAATAGCATTTAAAACTAATAATAGCCTGGGTAAATTAATTAAAAATAATGAAGACAAAGTAAATAAACTCGATCGTTGTGGAGCAAGGCCGTAGCCAGGGGGTAGGGACAAATTACATTATATCAATATTGTAGCAACATTAAACGTTATTTTAATGTTGATGAAACATTACTTAAATGTGTTTGTTCAGTGGGTAAGTGCAAAAATAATATTTTTACCATTAAATTCCTCGCGTGGCGTCAAAAGACAAGGTAATTAAACTAACAAGGTTGTCACAATTTAAACCGAGCCGACCGTGTATGTTTAATTACCTTGATTGCTGACGTCACGTGTGGAAGTCCTCACGTGACGTCAAAATCAAGGTAATTAAAAATACAAGGTCAGCTCGCTTTATACTGAGCCAACCTTATACATTAACGACCTTGGTTGATGACGTCACCTGTGGAAGATCCCACGTGACGTCAAAATCAAGGTCGTTACTGTATAGGGTCGACTAGGTTTGAATTGAGACAACCTTATATGGTAATGACCTTGACTGATAACGTCATCCGTGGAAATCCTCACATGACGTCAGAAATTCAAGGTAATTAGAAAATAAAGGTCGACTCAGTTTAAATTGAGCCAACCTTATAGACCTTGATTGCTTACATCACGTATGGAAATCCAATTATACAATCTTAAAAATGCACAAAAAAATAACGTTATATCAACATCGTAGCAGCATTAAACGTTGATTTTATGTTGATGAAACATTACTTAATTGTGCTTGCTTAGTGGGAATGTAAGAAATGAATTAAAACATATGCGCATTTGTTCGGTATTTAAATAATGTTCACGTTAGTGTAATGCTGATAAAATAATTTGTTGTCGTAATGCTGATTAAATAATTTGTTGTTGTAATGCCGATTAAATAATTGTTTATTATTATTATATTTACTATAAAATATCAATCAAGGATTTTCAACTTGGAAAAAAATGCAAGTATTCGCTCCAGTTTACGACGCGAACGAAATCGATAAATTAAAGATTGCACGCTCCATTATCAATAAAAGAAAACACCTGCGTGTAACGTGTATTCGTTTTCTTTGAGTAAAATAAAACCCAAGGATTAAATTGTTTGTATGAGATAATGCGTTAGAATAAAAAAAACTTAAGAGCAGACCTTGGCCTCCATTGCTAAACGGTTCGAGACAGCAAAGAACAACTTTGATTAAAAAACACTTAGAACCTTTCTTCAATACTTTAAAAGTATTGAAGAAAGGTTCTAAGTGTTTTTTAATCAAAGTATAATTATCTTCAAGTAACTCAATCAATCCAAAAAAAAGCAAAGAACAAATTTATAAATACAACAATTGATACAAAAACAATTTTATCCTAGGTATACATGTCAAGTACCATGGAGGAATAATATATTTCCGCCCAATGAAGGTAAAATTACACATGAAAGCGATAAATTTGAACTTTTGTTTAAATAAAAAAATTATTCGATTTAATTCGCGCGGCAGTAAATAACATATGCAACTTTACATTTGGTGTATGTAAAGTTGCATATGTTATTTGACTGCCGCGCAAATTAAATGTGTATTTTAAGCGGTTATGATATTTAACTTTATGTACGCGTACATAAAGTTGCCTATGGTATATTTTAAGTTGCATATATTATTTCACACAGATGTTGATCGGCTTGTGTAATTAAGCGCACGTTTTTTTTTGTGTGCATCTCGAGCCGGCGCTCGGCCAATTCTTGGAAATCGTAAAACCGAAAACAGGAATACGAGCATTTGGCTTTAACTTTTGAACGCGTTGACTGATTTTTATTATTTAAACCCCGGGTCTCCAAACTTTCCAGCATTAGGGCCATACTGATTACTCCAGTAAGTTCCGAGGGCCAAAACCATAACAACAAGTCTTTAAAATTAGAATACTTCAGTAAACTAAATTTAATTTGCTATAAAAAATATGAGTTTTCAAGTATACTAGCTCTCCGCGGGCCGGACAAAATCTGTCCGCGGGCCGGATGTGGCCCTAGGGCCGTAGTTTGGAGACCCCTGATTTAAACCAATCACCGTTCAAAATACGTAATAATTGCTAAAGATATGTAAATAATTAAAAGAAAAAATCCATGCGCTTGAATTTTGGACGATTTGCTTGGATGAAATAAACATTTGTACATTTGTAACGTAAAATTAAACTTAAGGAGTGCTTTTTGAACTTAACTTTAAATCAGTGTTTTATACGCATGGCGCATGAAGTAAAATTTCGAGTTTACAAAAGCCTGAAAATTACCTAGGGGATATGTAAAAAACGCAGACACGGACACACAAAAAGAAAAAACACAAAATTAATTATACATTTATTCCTTTTATTTTTCGGGTATACATAATTATTTTCTTTAAATTTCCTTATTCATTCAGCACACACAGAATGGGTTAAAACATTTTCATCCCTGTATATTCCCAAAACAAAATTAGAAACGATAGTTTTTTTTTTTTTCTTCTTTTCTCGTGTTTAAATACATTTCGCGACTTAAATCGAATAAATACGGGTTTTTCTTCAAGTTGAAAACAACAAAAACTAGGGGAAAGTTATCGTTATAAAAGTACAATCACAAACTGGATTTAAAAATTAGGATAATTGATAATTTTCTTTTACCGTCCAACACAAATTTTAGTGAGTTTTAGGGCCAGTTACACCAAACCCGTTGAACTAGTTCAACTCTGAACTTTAGTTTAAAGTGATATTAGAATAATTGGACCTGTCATCTAGTTCAACTCTTAACTTTAGTTCAAAGTGACATTAGAATAATAGGACCTGTCATCTAGTTCAACTCTAAATTTTAGTTCAAAGTGACATTAGAACAATAGGACCTGTCATCTAGTTTAACTCTTAAGTTTAGTTCAAAGTGACATTAGAACAATAGGACCTGTCATCTAGTTTAACTCTTAACTTTAGTTCAAAGTGACATTAGAACAATAGGACCTGTCATCTAGTTCAACTCTTAACTTTAGTTCAAAGTGACATTAGAACAATAGGACCTGTCATCTAGTTCAACTCTTAACTTTAGTTCAAAGTGACATTAGAACAATAGGACCTGTCAACTAGTTCAACTCTTAACTTTAGTTCAAAGTGACATTAGAACAATAGGACCTGTCATCTAGTTCAACTCTTAACTTTAGTTCAAAGTGACATTAGAACAATAGGACCTGTCATCTAGTTCAACTCTTAACTTTAGTTCAAAGTGACATTAGAACAATAGGACCTGTCATCTAGTTCAACTCTTAACTTTAGTTCAAAATGACATTAGAATAATAGGACCTGTCATCTAGTTCAACTCTAAATTTTAGTTCAAAGTGACATTAGAACAATAGGACCTGTCATCTAGTTTAACTCTTAAGTTTAGTTCAAAGTGACATTAGAACAATAGGACCTGTCATCTAGTTTAACTCTTAACTTTAGTTCAAAGTGACATTAGAACAATAGGACCTGTCATCTAGTTCAACTCTTAACTTTAGTTCAAAGTGACATTAGAACAATAGGACCTGTCATCTAGTTCAACTCTTAACTTTAGTTCAAAGTGACATTAGAACAATAGGACCTGTCAACTAGTTCAACTCTTAACTTTAGTTCAAAGTGACATTAGAACAATAGGACCTGTCATCTAGTTCAACTCTTAACTTTAGTTCAAAGTGACATTAGAACAATAGGACCTGTCATCTAGTTCAACTCTTAACTTTAGTTCAAAGTGACATTAGAACAATAGGACCAGTCATCTAGTTCAACTCTTAACTTTAGTTCAAAATGACATTAGAATAATAGGACCTGTCATCTAGTTCAACTCTAAATTTTAGTTCAAAGTGACATTAGAACAATAGGACCTGTCATCTAGTTTAACTCTTAAGTTTAGTTCAAAGTGACATTAGAACAATAGGACCTGTCATCTAGTTCAACTCTAAACTTTAGTTCAAAGTGACATTAGAACAATAGGACCTGTCAACTTGAACTCGAGTTCAGCTTAAACTTAAGTTCAACGTTTTTAGTGCAATTGGACCTTAGTTTATCGTTTACGAAATACTTTAACGTTAACGTCTGTAATCTGCTTTTTTTTAATATTAAAAATTTAGTGGTGTGATGCAGGTTGTGTGTTTTAGGTTAGGACAAGATTTATGACATGTTGTGTTGTAAATCAAGTTTTAATTTGTAGGTTATGTGAAGGGAAATCTGACATTAATATGACAATTTAATTAACTCACAAAGATTACGATTACAAATGTATTTACCTATCACGCCTCAAATCATTTGTATCTACTACCAATTTAATAACGTGTCTCTGAGGACCAGGTAGAGTAGGAGGATCATTTAGGATAGGAGGATCAGGTAGGATAGGAGAATCAGGTAGGATAGGAGGATCAGGTAGGATAGAAAGATCAGGTAGGATAGGAGGATCAGGTAATATTCCTTGCTCAGGAATATCTTCGATCTTCTTTATTATCAACTTATTTACAAGTTCAAGAGAGGATAGGGTGATTGTGGCAAGGGCGAGGTGTGGATCGGAGGAGAGAGGAAGGAAAGTATGGATGGGGGAAGAATATGGAAGGTGTGTGTTGTGTGGACAGGGGAAGGATACGTGGGGACACTTGGCGGAGGAATGTGAGGGGGTGAAAGAGGAGTGGCTGGGAGCGAAAGGGAATAGAAGGGTAGTGGAGTGGATGAGAGAGGATGGGATCGGGGTAAGGACGTTGGAAAAGCTGGAGAGGGAGAGGGAAAAGAGAAGGGAGGGTAAGAGGGATACGGAAATGGAGTAATAACGAATGAATTGTAAATAGTCTGTAAGATATGCCAATAAAGGTCTTTTTTTTTACAAGTTCCAATTTTAAGAAAGTTCTAACACAAGAAATGTTTCCTTTAGGTATACATCTTACGATTTCCCAATGTAAATTTTCAGACATTTGTGATCTTATTAAAAACTTTTAATTCAAAAACTCTAACGAGTGTTTTCCACTCCCAGACTAAGCATGAAGTAAAATTTCGAGTTTAGAAAAGCCTGAAAATTTGGCTCGGGCGCGTAGCGAAGCGGAGCGACCGAGCCAAATTAGGCTTTTCTAAACTCGAAATTTTACTTCATGCGCCACCGGTGCAAATCACCGATTGCAAGTGAAGTTAAAAATACACTTCGACTTAGTTTTGTTTAGTTCATTAATTTTACAAATGTTTATATGAAATATGTGAAAGTATACTTAAAAGAAAAAATCCCTGTATGTGTTGTAAAATTGCAAGTTGTGGTATTCTCTTTTTTGGAAATCTCTGCATCGTGACAATTTATTTGACAAACTATGATTTATTTGTCACAATCATTTACCAATATCTCAAATTTTGATGTTTAAAATACCCTAGTGTTAAAGCAGGACTGCAACTGTTCGCAGTAAATACACCCTAAGTTTGGTCGTATTAAAAAAAAACAGAGTTTACGGTAAACTTGCTTAGACGTAGACAAGCAAGTGTAGCGTAGACGTTAGCCTTACCGTCTTTTATGAAACGATAAACTAAAACTCTCTAGTATTGATCTATATTTACGCTAAACTTGTTTAGACTAAGACAAGCAAGTTTAGCGTACACGTTAGCCTTACCGTCTTTTGTAAAACGATAAACTAAAACTCCTATTATTGTTCTACGTCTACGATACACTTTCTTGTCTTAGGCCCAGTTGCACCAAACACATTGAACTGGTTCAACTCTAAACTTGAGTTCAAAGTGACATTAGAACAATAGGAACTGTCATCTTGAACTCAAGTTCAGCTTAGAGTTCTACACTTTTGGTGCACCTGGGCCTAAGTCAAAGCAAGTTTAGCGTAGACGTAGAACAATAATAGAGAGTTTTAGTTTATGGTTTTACAAAAGACGGTCTACGCTAAACTTGCTTAGACTTGGACAAGCAAGTTTAGCGTAGACGTTAGCCTTACCGTCTTTTGTAAAACGATAAACTAAAACTCCCTATTATTGTTCTACGTCTACGCTAAACTTTCTTGTCTTAGGCCTAGTTGCACCAAACAGACTGAACTGGTTCAACTCTAAACTTGAGTTCAAAATGACGTTAGAACAATAGAAAATGTTATCTTTAACTCAAGTTCAGCTTAGAGTTCAACGCTTTTGGTGCAACTGGGCCTAACTCTAAGCAAGTTTAGCGTAGACGTAGAACAATAATAGAGGGTTTTAGTTTATCGTTTCACAAAAGACGGTAAGGCTAACGTCTACGCTAAACTTGCTTGTCTAAGTCTAAGCAAGTTTAGCTTAGAAAGACAGTCTACGCTAAACTTGCTTAGACTTAGACAAGCAAGTTTAGTCTAAACGTTAGCGTTACCGTCTTTTGTAATACGATAAACTAAAACTCTCTATTATTGTTTTTATCAAGGAAAATAGTGTTTATTCAGTTAAATTTTTTTTTTTTTTGTTAAGTTGGAAGTACAATACATTGATTGAAATACCCTGTATTAAGCTAGAGAATTACGTATTTTCGTTTGTTTTTTTCTTCTTATTAATTTCAGTTTCCTTCGTTTAATAATAATCCTATGTAAATAATATTCATATTTCCGTCCGAAAGAATAAATAAATAATTTGTTTATGTACAGAACAAAATAATCGTTGAATTCATTGTTTGTTAAAAAAAATATAAAAATATTTACAAACTTGAAAAATTCAAAATCGGAAAATGCCGAAAACAATCTTGATATCACCACGTTTGCACTTTAAACGTACGATATTTTCCGTGCACCTAATCAGTGGCGGCCCTAGAGCGGTGCGACCGCACTAAAGCTAAAAATCATTAAGTGCAGTGGCGGCCCTAGCAACATTTTTAGCAGCGACGGCTCGCAGCCTAACTTCAGGGTAGGCCACAGTGTCAAAGCTGATACAGTTTGAGGTTGGGATCGCGCTTTACAAATACAAGGAATTGCACAACAGTGCCACCTTTTAATAACGGATACATATTAACTTGGTCTCTGGCCTACCCTGAAGTTAGGCTGCGAGCCGCCGCTGAATTTTAGATGGTGTGAGATCTCATGATGACGGCATTAGATCTCGCACCACCTAAAAATGTTGCTAGGGCCACTGCACTTAATGATTTTTAGCTCTAGTAAGCCAAATAATTTTAAAAACACAGTTTCAAAAATGGAAAAAATATCTATATGGCAATTATATTGTTCGCTTTAAAAATAATATGGCAGTGCTAAAAATATATACCGTGCAATCATTTAAAACATGATTTAGAGTAGGCTCTGAATTTTAAATTAGATTGGCACTGCTGACTGTTAACACACACTTTACCATAACCTCAAATTTATTCTATCATTCTGGGGAACCGCACAAAAAAAATGCCGCCTACTCTAAATCCTCATTTAAACGATCGCACGGTGTAATCGTTCAATATTTATGTACAGTCATAAAATAAAATATTTCGATTATAGGATACACAATAATTGCAAAAGAAACGGCTCGAGTAAATAATTATATACGCGAGGGAAACAATTTTACAGACACAGAAAATATACTACAGTGCAAGGCCGTAACCAGGGGGGAGATATGGGGGGTTCAAATCCCCTCCGAAATTTTTAAAATGTTACATTTTTGTATGCACAAGCGGTCCTGTAAGCGCAAAGCAGCGATGGCTCGCAGCCTAACTTCAGGGTCGGCCACAGCGCCAAGGCACACAAAATTTGGGGTTGGGATCGCGCTTTATAAGCACAAGGAATTGCACAACAAAGTCACCTTTCAATTACCTTAGGTCTCTGGCCTACCCTGAAGTTAGGCTGCGAGCTGGAGCAAAAACAAGATTTTTACCATTAAAACCCCCGGGAGAAAGCACAATGGGCCTAATGAGGCCTAAGTGCAGTGCAGAAACCAGAACCCCTCCCCGAAATGTTTATAACCCCCTTGGAAATGTTTTTCTGGCTACAACCTTGCTACACTGCGATCATTAAAAACATGATTTAGAGTAATGGTTTGAATTTTAAATTAGATTGGCACTACTGACTGTTAGCACGTACTTTACCATAACCTCAAATTTATTCCGTCATTCAGTTAGCATTCTGGGCGACCGCACAAAAAAAATGCCAGCTACTCTAAATCATAATTTAAACGATCGCACGGCACAATAATAATAATATAATAAAATAACCGATAAAAACATCAATACATTTCTCTCTCTTGAATATATTTGATTTTTTTCCGTATATAAAAGTAATAAAATATAAAACAAAATCCACATCGAATAACAAATAATTAAATATAAAAAATATTTTAATTCAGTTTTTTTTTATTTATTCATTCAAGTTTTCTTTAACGGATTTTCAAAAGTGAACCGCTAATGAAATTAAATAGATTTTTAATTTTTTTATGGATTACCACGTAGTAACAGTCTAAACCATCGTGATGTTTAAATTTGTTGTTGAGTTTGTTTCGTGTTTAGAACAATAAAAGTCGCTTCATTTTCAAATCGCCGTTTTTTACATCCCGTTCCTGTATTAATTATTTTCCGTTTATCTCTGTCGTTTGTTTTATTATTCTCTGTTTCTAAACTGTACATATACAATAATTATCCTTACGTTAAATGTCATCTCTATTCATCGTTATCCCCTTCGTTTCAAGCAAATACAAAATTATTAAAAACTATATACCTAATAGTCCGTGATGTATAATAGGTAGTATACATACTGCAGTTTGAATTTTCAGTTTTTTTTGCGCGCGCATTCGGAGTTTTCTATGTCTGGGCGAATTGGTAGCCCACGATCCCGACTGGTTCTGCAAAAAACAATTATTGAAACAATTTTTTAACACGCTTCCCACTGAGCAAACACAATTAAGTAATGTTTCATCAATATCAAAACAACGTTTAATGTTGCTACAATGTTGATACAACGTTATTTGTTTGTTTTTTGCTCAGTGGGTTATTTCATAAATGAGAAATAGATGGAAAGTTGCAAAGTGGCTAAAGCATACAATCAACTGTTATTAAACCTAGCCTATTGTCATCTAGCATAATCTATCCAACTGTCATTTAATCTTAAACCTAACCTATTCAGGGCTATTCCGTACACGAAATCTTAAATTTAGCGTACATGTTATTCTTTAACATCACAATCTAAGCGCGTTTAGTACTTCATATGTATACCTAACGAGTGTCTACAAATTGTCGGGATCTCAGTAGGTTCTGACTTCAGAAACATACGTCTTAATTAGACATAGAGGGTCCGGCATAAAAACCTCCCGTATTTCAAAAGGCAGTTACAAACAAGCAAAGATACAGACAAAATTATTTTATTCGCGAACAAGAAATACTATGCCATTTTATATTAGTTAGTTAAAAAAATTATGGCGGGTAACTGGCTTCGTCCATTGCTGATAAATTGCCGAAGCCTTATGTTTATTGGGAAGGAGTATATTCATAATGGTGATTCTGTAATTACTAACCAGCGAGCATTTCCGTTACATCCAATTGCTACTGTCACATGATTCAGACCTTCCTCCGACCTAAGTTAAATCAGTTTGTTGGGGATTATGAAGAGGGAGTAATCTGGTTTCAACAAGACAGGATCACAGCTCACACTTCGCTGTGCTCTCTAGCAATTTTGAGAGAGTTGATTCCTGGGCGTCTTTTCTCTTTGCGAGGAGAAATCGCCTGCTCCCCAGGGTTACCCGATTTGTCACCTTGTGATTTTTTTCTTTGGGGTTACTTAAAGACGCAAGTTTACATACATCGCCCCACAACCCTGCACTTAAAGAGGCAATCACCCAGGCAATGGTTAAAATTCAACCGGAAATGACACAAACATTTCCGGTGGAACAGTGGTTGCTGTTCCACCGGAAATGTTTGTGTTTTGCATGCCTGGGTGACTTACACGAACATTTCCGGTGGAATGGCAGCCACTGCCTGGGTGATTGCCTCCTTAAGTGCAGGGTTGTGGGGCGATGATGATGACCCCAAAGAAAAAAATAACAAGGTGACAAATCAGGTAACTTTGGGGGGCAGGCGCTGTCTCCTCGCAAAGAGAGAAGATGTCCAGGAATAAACTCTCAAAATTGCTAAAGAACGCAGCGAAGTGTGAGCTGTGGCCTCGTCTTGTTGAAACCAAACCTGTTCCTCTTCATGATCCCCAATAAACTAGTATAACTTAGGTCAGAGGACGGAGACACAAACTCAAACCTGGTGGACGAACACACCAGGGCAGAGGCAGGTGAAGCAGTTCCTCAAAAAACAATCGCCGGCTTTCACGACCGATCTTCTCAACCAAGAGAGAAAAACGGTTAAAGCTATAGTACGTCTACTAACAGGACACTGAAGGCTCATCTACACCCAACTCTCACTGTCAGGGTTAATAGGGCTAATCAAAGAGGCGAAGCTCGAGCACGTCGTCTAGGATAATAGGGATCCACAATAGATCTGAAAAGGTCGCGTTGGTACAGGCCAATGAGGCCACCCCTACGAATATCTAATCTAGGTCGGAGGAAGGTCTTAATCATGGGACATGGCGGTTGGAGGAGGTTCAGCATAGCACCTAAACAGGAGGAGTCGGGAGCAGGCCCGAGTCTTCGGACGATGGATGTTTGAAAGGGACGATAGTCCAAGTCGGAGCTGTAGGCCTTCTTGAGGTAGCCTCTGTGTCCCTATCTTGGATAGGGCTAACTTACACACGGCGGGGTTCACTCAGCCCTAGTGCTTGTCGCCTTGAAAAGCCCAGGGGTGCCTACTCGCCCCTCCGGTCCACACGTGGGTTGGTCTCCGGCGGGCAGTGGTTCGCAGATATGGCGGTGATCCACCGTTCCCTAAGACGGACGCTCTATCGGTATGCACTGCAAGGTAAAAACCGGAGCACACTCTAGTAGCGGTTGGAAGTAACCGTTAGCCTTTCTTCGAAAAAATACGAACCCAACACACCAAATTCAGCAATGGCGCACCAAACAGTCACACGAGAGCTGTGAAGTGGTTGTTGGTGTAGTTCCCGAGGGTTTTCTGGTGCCCAGTAGCGGAAATTTTGTTTATTTACAGCACCGGATAAATGGAAGTGGGTCTCATCAGACGAAAGCAAAACAGCGCCAGGGGTAATGTTCTGAAGAATGTCCTCACATGCAGCTCTGCGAGTTTAAAAATATTTCTCACTTAATTCTTGGGTAACCACCATTTTGTATGGCTGTAGTGAAGATCTCTGTGCATACTGCTTCTTACACTCTTATCAGACAATCCCAGGGCTGCCCTGGAAGGACTCTCTCACATTTCGCAGGGTTGTTACGGTCCGAGGTTGTCCAGGCGTTTTTTTTGCATGCTGCATGTTTAAGTGCTGAACGCGTTAGAGATTGCTGGAAGAACTCTTACATTTCCCAGGGTTGTTACGTTCCGAGCTCGGGAAGGCGTTTTTTGTTGTTGTTTTTTAGTGCAGAACCTGTTGCTCTAAAGTTTGATACCCAAACTTGAATAGATTTTCTAACCGGAACAGAATCATTTCGGCCAAGTCCGAACCGAATGCGAAATTCTCGCTGGTTAGTAATTACGGAATCACCATTACGAATATACTCTTCCAGAATAAACGATGCTCACAACACCCCCCTATTGCCACTAGTAAAAATGGCACATATACCGCTATCAATCAATTCCCCGTTCGCCTCTGTATCCCTACTACAAATCATACAGCGCCCTCTTCAAATACAGGAGGTTTATGTGCCGCCCCCTGTATAATTAAATTTATTTGACGTTTCCGAGATTCACCGAATCGCATCACTTCACCTATTGAACCGTCTTCTAACATAACTTAATAAACTGTCATCTAACTTAACGTATTAAACCATCGTCTAACCTAACTTAATGAAATGTCATCTAACTTAACCTATTGAACCGTCTTCTAACCTAACTTAATGAACTGTCATCTAACCTAACTTAATGAACTATCATCTAACCTAACTTAATGAACTGTCATCTAACCTAACTTCGCCCTTAATGCACTCACGTGTGTAATCCCGATGTTTACTTATTTTTATCTAATCTGCCAGTTTTTTTTTCTCCTGTCTTTCACTACACACTTCCTGCCACTATCACTGTACCTCTTCGCCCTCTAGATGTTTATAACTGTCCTTTACCCCTCTAATTATCACTGCACAATTTCCACACTCTACTCACTTCGCTCTCATCATCAACCTAACTTAATGAACTGTCATCTAACCTAACTTAATCAACTGTTATCTAAGGATTAAGGACTGATTGGCGGGAGAGCAGTGTCAGCCGCACCCACTTAGGCGACAGTCGGGTCCATTGCAGTTCCTCCCCCCACCCCCCCCCCCCCCCCTGATGGTTAGACCCAATCCGCACTGTAGGCAATTGCCAGAATTTGTGCGGGTGACCATTGCCATCCGGGTCCTTCACGATTTAGGGGCTTCTTCTCTTAATCCCGTCCTTATCTTAGACAGCGCCGGACACTCGTGAAGTATGTGTCTTGATGTTTCTTCTTCTTCGTTGCATCCTCGACAAAGATCATCGCTGGTAGTCAGGTGCCGTCAAGTATGTTTTCATTTTTACGTTTTTAAAACTCTACAATAGGCCTAAATCTTTTACAATGGGCCTAAAACTTGGCCTAAGTGGGCGTGGCTGCGGCTGCCCTTCCTGCAACCAATGTCTCCGTTTGACTGTATGTTGTAAGGTTCTCCCACCTTTCCGTGTTTCGCAGTGTTAAACTCTAGCATATGATTGGCTAAGGACCGAGGGGATTGCCCTATCTTCGCGTGATTTGTTGTAATTTTGGATTCTTCGTGTGCTAGTTCATCTGCGTTATTGTTACTCTGTCCTTTTGTCCACGTTAATGTTATACGGTTGAGTGCTGCTTCCCCGTTCAGCGTTGCACCGCGTTAACAATCTAACTTAACCTACTGTACCATCATCTGACCTAACTTAATGAACTGTCATCTAACTTAACCTATTGAACCGTCTTCTAACCTAACTTAATGAACTGTCATCTAACATAACCCATTGAACCGTCTTCTAACCTAACTCACTAAGAAAACAAGAACTAGAATAGGAACTAGAACAGGAAGCAAGTTAAATCATAGCGTAATAACCATAGCACGGATTTTCGCAGGGATCGCTCGTGAACCGCTGTCGCCCAGTCGAGTTAAGCATATAGCGCACCCGACTGGGCGTCAAATACACAAACGGACGGCTGTATCACCAGACACAGCCGCAATCGTCCACTTGTGCATTCGACGCACAGTCGCGCGCGTTATATGCCCAACTCAACAGAGCGGCCCCGGTTCATGAACGATCCCTGCCAAAATCCGCGCTATGGTTATAACCTACTGAACCATCATCTAACCTAACTTAATGAACTGTCATCTAACCTAGCCTATTGAACCGTCTTCTAACCTAACTTACTAAGAAAACAAGAACTAGAATGGGAACCAGAACGGAAAGCAAGTTAAATCATAGCGTTTCCATGTTAACATGCACAAACGAGCGCCTTCTCTTTTCACCCGTGTTGTGCATGTCAACACGTAAACCCTATGATTGAACTTGCTTCTCGTTCTAGTTCTCGTTTCCGTTTTGATTGTGAACCGGCCTTTAATGATGTGTCATCTAACTTAACAGTAGGGTGTTTTAACGGATTCGGGACCCTTCGTACTCCGTAATGGTCCAGCCTCCCAGCATCCCCCGCAGATTTATCTCCCAAGATGAATCTGCGGGGGATGCTGGGGGAGGGGGGGGGTGCTGGATGGCTGGACCAGTACGGAGTACGGAGGGTTCCGAATCCGTTAAAACACCTTGCTCTTAACCTACTGAATGTCAAGGGAAAACCCCCCCAAACGTGAAGGACCCGGATGGAACTGGTCCGCCGCACAAATATTGGCAAACGCCAACAGTGCTAAGTGGGCCTGACCATCAGGAGGGAGGCACTACAATGGGCCTAAAACTTGGCCTATGTGGGCGCGGCTACGGCTGCCTTCCCGACAACCAATCCTTAACCTACTGAACCATCTTCTAACCCAACTTAATGAACTGCCATCTAACCTAACCATCGCACAGTTAAAATAGTTCTAACCACTTTGCAACTTACTTAAAATACAGCAACTTTCCATTCTGTTACACGAATGAAAATAAAAAAAGCATGCACGTGAAAGTGTGTTGTGTGTGTGAAAATGCAGCGACTTACCTCCGATCTCGGCAAAAATAACTCGCAAAATAATGTACTTGATGAAATGATATTGCACTATAGGTAACTTAAAACTGAAATAAACCAAAATACACAAAAAATTAGTCAGAACCGGCACACAAGCCATAAACAAA
The DNA here is from genome assembly GCA_932526585.2 of Philonthus cognatus. Lineage (NCBI taxonomy): Eukaryota > Metazoa > Arthropoda > Insecta > Coleoptera > Staphylinidae > Philonthus > Philonthus cognatus. The sequence goes on from OW052251.1 coordinate 3,345,430, forward strand.
AGAACAAGCGTACGCTCAAAAGCCTGTTTTCTTCCTCCTCCTATTTTCGCTTCTTCGTTATTGACGATACAATACAAACACATACGGCAAAAGCACAACTACAACGGATACATGCGTAAATAAATAATAAAAAGTGATTAACTAGTTTATGTATTTATTAAAAAATAATAGTAATAATAAAACATGCTCGGTCATGCATTCTAATAAAGGATTATGTACAATGTTTAGAGAATAATTAAAAATACATCCGATTGCATTAATAATTACTAATACAAATAAATAATTTTTGCACAATACATAAATTATTATTATTAAAGATACAGGGTAGGGTTGAAAATTTGTAGTAGTACGCTGTTTTATTACATTTTCTTTACTTTCCTCCAGTTATATTTCAAAAAGTTTACAGTGTGTGTGAATATAACTCGCTGAATAACGTTTTTTTTTTTCATTGTTGTTTTTAGAAAAAATCCAACTACGAAATATTATACATCAACAGAGGATAGGTTGGGTTATTCCATCATCTAACCTAACTTCCACTAATAAAGACTGTTATTCCTTACTTCACTTAAAATAAAAAAAATAAAAAGTGAAGTAAGGAATAACACAGTCTTTATTAGTGTAATTATCACTTCACGTAAACTCAAAAACATACCGTTAACCTAACTTCACTGTGAAATATATCAACCGAGGATAGTTTTATCCAAGGCCGTAGCCAGGGGGGATATGAGTGTTTTTATTTATTATTGTAAAAATGTTTTTCTTCTGCAAATCCAAATTTTCAAACTTATCTAATCTCAAAATTTTACTTCATGCGCCACCCGTATAAACCACCGATTGCAAATGAAGTTCAAAATCTACTGCTTTAGAACACTGCGCTTCAGTAGTATATCTTGAACTTCATGATATTTCAGTGTTTTATACCGGTGGCGCATGAAGTAAAATTTCGAGTTTAGAAAAGCCTGAAAATTTGGATTTGCCGGGCTCGCTTCGCTCCGCCCGGCAAATCCAAATTTTCAGGCTCTTCTAAACTCGAAATTTTACTTCATGCTTAGCCTGGGAGTGGAAAACACTCGGTTAAAGCTTCAAATTTAATTCTTTTAAAAAACAACGAACACCGGATCATTTACAGCGTGCGCATGTGTATACTTAAAAGAGGAATTCTCTGTACAAGTTTGACATTGTAGGTTAAAAGCTGTGTGACTTTGACAAATAGAACTTGTAGGTTAGAATCTGTATGACCTCGACAAACCACCGATTGTAAATGAAGTTCGAAATATACTGCTTTAGAACACTGCGCTTCAGTAGTATATCTTGAACTTCACGATATTTCAGTGTTTTATACCGGTGGCGCATGAAGTAAAATTTCGAGTTTAGAAAAGCCTGAAAATTTGGATTTGCCGGGCTCGCTTCGCTCCGCCCGGCAAATCCAAATTTTCAGGCTTTTCTAAACTCGAAATTTTACTTCATGCTTAGCCTGGGAGTGGAAAACACTCGGTTAAAGCTTCAAATTTAACTCTTTTAAAAAACAACGAACGCCGGATAATTTACAGCGTGAGGATGTGTATACTTAAAAGAGAAATTCTCTGTACAAGTTTGACATTGTAGGTTAGAAGCTGTATGACCTTGGCAAATAGAACTTGTAGGTTAGAATCTGTATGACCTTGACAAATGAAACTTGTAGGTTGGAAGCTTTATGACCTTGACAAATAAAACTTGTAGGTTGTAATCTGGCTGACCTTAGCTAATAAAACTTATATATGTATATATACAGGGTGTCCCATTAGTGCGCTCTCGGAGGATATCTCCGCTCACGTTAAAGATAGAACAATTGTTTCTTCACCAAAGTTACTTGGTTTTAAGAGCTGCATACCCTAACCATATTTGTATACATATAGGGCCTGCTATAAAGACAGTAGCGGATGCAACTTGCTTATTTTAAATGGATTACCCTGTATATTATTTAGTTTTTGAATTCCTCATAAAAATTGCGTATCATTTTATTGAAAACATTTGGTCTAAGTTGCATCGTTTCAGAGTTATTTGACATTTATGGGTAAAAATAATGTTTGCAGCGGTTTTATAAAGCTAAAATATCTCCTAAACTAAATGAGATAGGGAGTTGCAATTTCACCATTCTCTTAAGAATAAAAGACGCTATTGGTTGCACTATAAAGTTGTTGCGCTTAAGTTATTATTTGGCTATAAATTTAAAATAGTTAAATTTCTAAATTTTCAATCAAGGGTAACTTGATTTTGCTTAAATCTTTCGAGTTTGTCAATAATTTTGTATCTGCAGATGTAATATAATTTTTTTAAGACTTTCAAGTTACGAATAAAAATTATAAACCTAATAGAAAGAGAATTGAATTTTGAGTCGATTGATGTTAAAATAATTATATCGTTACATTTAAAAAAATCAAGTAACCCTTAATGTAGTTGTATGAGTTACGTGAAGGTGTTAAGTCACTTAATTAAACACAGTTATATTCCTTTCTTCACTTTTAACTGTGAAGAAAGGAATATAACTGTGTTGAATCAAGTAACCCTTAATTGAAAATTTATAAATTAGACTATTTTTATTTCGTAGTCAAATAACTTAATTGCAACAATTATATAGTGAATTCGATAGCGCCCTTTATTCTCAAGAGAGTGGTGAAAACCGCAACTCTCTACCTTATTAGAGATATTTTAGGTTTACGAAACTACTGCAAAAGTGATTTTTATCTATAAATGTCAATTGACTCCGAAACGGTACGATTTAGACCAAATGTTTTCAATAAAATGATACGCAATCTTTATGAGCAATTTAAAAACTAAATAATATACAGGGTGATCCATTTAAAATAAGTAAGTTGCATCCGCAACTGTCTTTATGGCTTACCTTGTATACATACAAATATTTTAAGGTTATGCAGCTCTTAAAATCAAGCAACTTTGGTGAATAAACTGTTTTTCTATCTTTAACGTGAGCCAAGATATCTTCCAAAAACGCACTAATGGGACACCCTGTATATATATTTATATATATATATATATATATATATATATATATATATATTTATATATATATACATATATATTTATACATATATATTTATATATATATATATATATATTTATATATATATACATGTATATTTATATATATATATATATATTTATATATATATATATATATATATATATATATATATATATATATATATATATACAGGGTGAGTTACTAAGAAATTGGTCTATAGTGGGCGTATCGTTGAAAATAGCAAAAAAAGTTTCAAATAAAAGTTGTTCAGAATCAAGTTTTTCATAACCTAAATATGGCGGCCTTGCGGTTATACCGGAAGTAAACACTAACTTACTTATTTTAAACAGAACACCCTATATATTTTTACATTTTTGGATTGCTCATTAAAAATAAACATGAGTTTATTCACACAACATTGGGTCTCAGTTGAACCGTTTTCGAGTTATTTCATTTTTTGTTTTGATAAATTTGACGATTTTAGAGCTCGACGCCATTAACAATATCTTCAAAACGAAATAAGTCAGAGTTGTGCGGCTTACGGTTTTGGATTCGGGAAGAAATGTATTTGTTTAGGTATTTGCCATTAGTCAGATTTTCTAAATTGAGCCGAGTCCGTCGACGGTATTCTTCAGTACTTCAAACATGCATAACTTCATTTTTTTAAATGGAACCATATATCTTGTGACACTTTATCTGATGCGAAATTAAATTTCCTTTTTATTGATACCGGGTTGTTGCCATATCCTTCCAACAGTTTTTGAGAAATTTTGGATTTTGTAAACATTTTAATACGGGCCTTTAATATAGACCGATTTCCGCTTAGTGACTCACCCTGTATACAGTAGAACCTCGCTATACCGGGCCTCGAGATACCGTGATTCGGATATATCGGGGACATTTTTCAGGTTTCTTTTTTTTTTTTAAGATGTTAATTTTAACAATTGACTGCGACCGCCCTGATTAGGTAAAACGTTCCGGCGTTATTATTGTATTATATAGTATGTCTTGTTATGTAGGTGGCTACTGCACATATGTATATATATATGTATATATATATATATATATATATATATTTATATATATATATATGCGCGTGTGTGTATGTAACTATTATACAAATTACATATATTCGGATATACCGTGTTTTCCCTTATATTGTGCTAGGTATAGCCAAAAGCCATCCCGGTATAACGAGGTTCTACTGTATATAAATATAATAAATATATATATAAATACAAGGAATTGCACAACAAAGTCACCTTTCAATAACAGATACATATTACCTTGGGTCTCTGGCCCACCCTGAAGTTAGGCTGCGAGCCGCCGTTGGTATAAATGGAGTATTTTTCGAAATTATTCATGCAATAAAAACTCACACGTTATTCAGAATTAAACAGAAAATACAATTCCAACACACTGTCGACTCACAAACGTATCGGAAGAAAAACTACGCAAAACTAAATATTAGCTCCGGCATTTTCTTCCCCTTCTCTTATTCCGAAACTAAAATTTCCCTCTCTCTCTCTCTCTCTCTCCGTCAACAAAACAAGCTGCGATTTTTTACGGCCCCCCGAAACGAGTTTCTCGGCGGAATTAACGCGCGCTCCTCGTATGGCACTATACAAGAGTACAAAAAAAATAGAAAAAAATAAAAAGTAAATTTACACAATTTAAAAATCGAAAAAGAGGGTGAAGAGAATTTTAAACAGAGACGCATTACTACCACAAAAAACGAAATAAACGATTACTTAATGGGAAGAGGGAATTACTTTTCGTTTTTGTAAATTACCACGTTATGTCTACATTTTCTTTTTATATATATATATATATATATATATATATATATATATATATATATATATATTTATATATATATATATATTTATATATATATATATATATATATATAAATATATATATATATATAAATATATATATATATATAAATATATATATATATAAATATATATATATATAAATATATATATATATAAATATATATATACATATATGTTAAAACGTAGATGTTCGCGGGCGTAACATGTTTCACTATTTTTTCGGGTTTGGTCCCGTGTATTTTCTTGGGTTTGGTCCCGCGTATTTTCTTGGGTTTGGTCCCGCGTATTTTCTTGGCTCTGGTCCATCGTATTTTTGATTCGACATTTCGATGACGTCGCAGTCATCATCGTCAGGAATAACTATTAATATTCCATTGCTCTAGCAACCACTTATATATATATATATATATATATATATATATATATATATATATATATATATATATATATTTATATATTTATATATTTATATATTTATATATTTATATATTTATATATTTATATATTTATATATTTATATATATATATATAAGCATTCGGATGATCTAATGAAGAGGGCGAAAAATTTCAGACACTCGGTGTTTTTGAATAAATGTTTCGGTAAATGTCTTCGTTTTTGAATGGTGTTTAGTATGAAGTTTCTAACGAGTGTCTCCACTCCCAGACGAAGCATGAAGTAAAATTTCGAGTTTAGAAAAGCCTGAAAATTTGGATTGGCCGCGTAGCGAAGCGGAGCGGCCAATCCAAATTAGGCTTTTCTAAACTCGAAATTTTACTTCATGCGCCACGCGTATAAAACACTGAAATATCGGAAAGTTTAAAATATACGGCTTTAGCTTTAGATCTAAATAAAACGTGCGTCGAATTCTGAGCTGAACAAATTGTTTAAAACAGTGATTATAGGCAACCCAATACCTCTAACGTATATTAGGTTGCCTATAATCGTTGTTGTATGTGTGTGTTTTTTGAACTTCACTGTAAATCAGTGTTTTTAAGCGTGGCGCATGAAGTAAAATTTCGGGTTTAGAAAGGCCTCGGGCGCGTAGCGAAGCGGAGCGACCGAGCCAAATTAGGCTTTTGTAAACTGGAAATTTTACTTCAAGGTCAGCTCAATACTGGATTCAGATTCAGTGCCACCTGTGAGAAAACCAATATTACAAAATTATGGCCCTCTTTTGAACAATTATTGTTCATTTCTGCTTAAAATGCTTTGTTTTCGAAATATTTGCGAAAAACATGTTAAATGCCCCACCGTATTCATTGACTGGACGAATTGTAATCATGCTGGTTTGGTTCTGGTTCTTTGGGGAGTGTGCATTTCTGCACCGCACTTAGGCCTCATTAGACCCATTGTGCTTCCTCCCGTCGATTACCCAGCCTCGGCTCAGCCAGCCTACCCGGTTTAGGTAGTCTGGCAAAGCCGAGGTGGGTAGATCCCTTATGTAATCATGCTATTGTTATTGAAATAAAAATGTAGACACAACGTTTCGCTACCGATTACAGATTGTGGGTTCGGGAGGGGTAAGTTAATACAATCTACGGGAAGAATGTGTGCGTCTACATGACATCGACAAACATCTCACAGGGGTTGCCCATAGCTATCTTAAAGGACTGTCTACTACCGGCTATATCCTTCGACTGCGCCGCCACCTGCGTGCCGCTGCTCTGGTCCGACCCGTTGGACGACCCGTTCCCGTTCCCCGTCGCCATCGGCAGCGCGGACCGGGGCCCCAGCGAGGTCAGATCGCTGTCCGACGCGCTGCTGTGCGCCGCCGCGGCGTCCTTCAGTTGCTCACTTCCGTTCGAAGAACCCCCTTTAATCAACAAAAAAGAACAAACTTAAAACAGCGAAGGGCTTTGGAAGAAGGATTTTCCAACGAGTGAAAGCACTTCCTTCTTTCAAGTGTGTTATTTGTAAAGTCATTTACATGTAAAATTAATTCAAGGGCCAATTGCACCAAACAAATTGAACTGCTTCAACTCTGAACTTCAGTTCAAAGTGACATTAGAACAATAGGAACTGTCATCTTGAACTCAAATTCAGCTCAACCTCAGGTTCAGCTTGAACTCGGGCTCAGCTAGAACTCAGGTTCAGCTTGAACTCAGGTTCAGCTTGAACTCGGGTTCAGCTTGAACTCGGGTTCAGCTTGAACTCGGGTTCAGCTTAAACAACTCGGGTTCAGCTTAAAAAACTCGGGTTCAGCTTGAACTCGGGTTCAGCTTAAACAACTCGGTTTCAGCTTGAACTCGGGTTCAGCTTGAACTGGGGTTCAGCTTGAACTGGGGTTCAGCTTGAACTCGGGTTCAGCTTAAACAACTCGGGTTCAGCTTGAACTCGGGTTCAGCTTGAACTGGGGTTCAGCTTAAACTCGGGTTCAGCTTAAACAACTCGGGTTCAGCTTTAACTCGGGTTCAGCTTGAACTCGGGTTCAGCTTAAACAACTCGGGTTCAGCTTGAACTCAGGTTCAGCTTGAACTCAGATTCAGCTTGAACTCGGGTTCAGCTTGAACTCGGGCTGAGCTTAAACTCGGGTTCAGCTTGAACTCGGATTCAGCTTGAACTCGGGTTTAGCTTGAACTCGGGTTCGACGTTTTTGGTGCAACCAGGCCTAACAGAAATCCAGAAAAAGTGCTAAAAACAAAAAAGTTAGGTTTGAAGCATAATTTAATGTACCTTCATGTTATAGAAAGTATGTAAATTCAAACAACAGTACCGCTGAAATGCAGCCTTAAGGGAGAAAATCTGTTAAAACAATAGCATTCAGACAGGGAAATAGAATTAACATAGATGCTGAAACAGTGAAGAAGCTTCTTTTATTTCATTCACAAAATCTAGTGTCTGCTGGATATACGAGGGGTAATCAAAAAGTAAGGTTAAACGGCAGATATTGGGCCCGTTCAGCAGAGACAACAGTTGAGAGTTTACTGCCGACTGTTGGGGAATTCTCTGGATTTTTGCAATCGTGCAAAATAGACCGACCCGAGTACCGTTCATTAGGTACCAACATACATTACAAACAAATGTTGAATATTTCTTGAATAACTTTCTCATTTATCACTTGGTGAAACATTTTGAAATAATATTGAAGGATAAATTAAAATGTTGAATATTTTGATGAACGGGCCCATTGCTTGAGTTTCGTCTGTTATACACAAGGCCATAGCCAGAAAAGGATTTAATTAATGGTTAAAAGTAATGACGAGATTAATTTTAAAAAGAACTAACCGCTTCCACTCAAAACACTCTCCTCCCTGTTATACCCATAAACGGTATTCTCACTGGCCGTGTAGAACGGCATCGGCATGTACTCCAGAGGATTGTACGTCCCGCTGTACGGCATGTAGTTCGGGACGTTGGGCAACGGCCCCACTGAATCGGTGTCCCCCTGAATCTTCATGTTACTCATCGCAGAGCACAAATCCCCGAAAATGTAATAACACTGCTCGGAAAAGGTGATCTTATTCACGGTGTGTCTTATGAAACCGGATTTTAGTAAGTGCGAGGCGTACTTTCGGGCGTCCCGCCTGTCCTGAAACCCGTCCACGTGCATCATCAGCCAGTCGATCATGTCCGTGCCAATGAAAGCGTTCGGTATCGTGATTTTCAGCCACATCCGGTCGCGGATTTCCAGGCCGCTGTCCGCTCGCTGCATCGCTTGCACGATTGTGTGCATCGGCGTCGTTACGTTCAAGGGCTCCTCTAGATCTACAACAGCGAAAACACAAACCTCATTTGTTTCTAGAAGTGTGAAATATGTGTAGGATGGCAAATGTAAGTCGGCGCAGAGAAGGAGCGGAAAAAAAAACATGAGCGAGAGCAAGACCGAACTCAACACAAATTTATCGTGTTCGCCCATTCCTTCTCCTGCCACAATTTTACCACTGCACATCGGAAAATAATGTTTGCCGTACTACAGTGCGATCATTCAAAACATAATTCAGAGTACACTTAGAATTTTAAATTAGATTGGCACTACTGACTGTTAACACATAGTTTACGTAACCTTAAATTTATTCAATTAGCATTCTGGGCAACTGCACAAAAAAAAATGCCGCCTACTCTAAATCATAACTTGAATGATCACATGGTATATACATGAAATAATGAATAAATGAGTGCGTGCTTAGTACAAATGATTGCAGCAACATAAAATTAAACCGAATTAAATAAGCTCGTGCATGATTGCTTTGTACAGGTTGTAAATGAGGTCTATGGCAAATATTAACCTATAGAGAGCTATAAAAGCAATGTTGCCGATACAAGTGATTAAAGATAGGCACTACTAACAAGTATGTGTTAAAACATGACTATGATACGGCGTACTTAGTAACACCTTAATCGTGATTAGTTAATCACACGTTAGTAACAGGACTATGCATACACATTTAATTCTGTCGGTGTTTTATACCGGTGGCGCATGAAGTAAAATTTCGAGTTTAGAAAAGCCTGAAAATTTGGATTTGCCAGGCTCGCTTCGCTCCGCCCGGCAAATCCAAATTTTCAGGCTTTTCTAAACTCGAAATTTTACTTCATGCTTAGCCTGGGAGTGGAAACACTCGTTAGATGCTTCAAATTGATCGATTTTCAAAAGCAACGAATGTCTTAAAATTTACGGAGCACACATCCAAGAGTATGTAACTTTAAAACAAAAAAAATCCCTGCACAACACAATATTTACGTAAATCTCTGCACATTTTGTGTAAATCAACGAAAGCATGATCGTAATAAAAAAAAACATACATGTAGCTTCCTTTTTTAGGTTAACAATTCCTTTTCAAACAGATTATTTATGTTTATAGTTGCATGTAGTGATGTGAGTAGGCACACGCTTGCGGCACGCCTACTCGCATTACTAGTTGCATGTAATAGCATTTTTATTTTTTAGGTTAAAACAAAACAAACGAAACAAAAAAAGCAGGTGCAACGTACCAGGACCGAGCAGACACTCACGTTCGTTTGCCGGGATCGTGCTCGCGATGGAGGCGCTGGAGACGGTGCTGCTGCTCGGCGGACGGGCCACCGGGTCCCCTCTCACGGCCGCCGTGTGCGCCACCCAAGCCCCTAAATAAATAAAAGACAATAACAGCTCACTGGAATACCAAAAGAGGGTTTTCTTTAATTCATCATCCAATCACTCAAATATTGGCAGAAAGACCACTCGTCGATAGCCGATTAGCAACAAAATATCAACTTTTTATAAATTTATATATAAATATACAAGCTATGTAATTGCTTGTTGTTAATAAAGATTGTTGTTCACTCAAATAACACAGATTGAGCCCATTCATCAGGGACAACAGTTGAGAGTTTACTGCCAACCGTTGGGGCATTCTCTGATGACCGGAATGTTAATCGTAAACGTGTTTAGGATTTTTGCAATTGTACAAAATAGACCGACCAGTTCTGTTCATAAAACTAGAGATGGGCGAAATGGCTCTTTTCAGTGAGCCGGTTCACAAGATCTGACTCACTTTAAAGAGTCAGGGTTAATCCATTGATAATGGTCACTTTGTGTCCGAAATGTACATTTGGTAATTCAAATAAAAGTGTGAAGAAAGGTTATTAGTGCTTTATTCGTCAAATTAAAGAGCTAGGTTATGTAATATACATTAATTTAGTTTTATAGATTATATAATGAATATAACCTTTAAAACTAAATTTATGGCAATTTTCCACATTTAAAACAGTTCCATTATTTTATAAGGGCAAGAAAATCTAAATAAATACATTGATTATTTAATTTTTCTGTTCATACCTGGATCTATAGGCCTTACGGGTTCTGTCCTGGGTATTGTAAAGTATCCTTTCGGATTGGGGTCCCAGCATTTGGCCACCACTAATTTTATAGGTCTGAAAAGTTCCGAAAACATATTAAACTTTTGATTCTGCTATTTTTTCTGTGCAATGCGTATTTTTCGAGATGCACGCTATTCCAAGTTAAATGAATCACCCGGTATATCTTGTACTGAGTACTTATTAACTACTGGGAGGATTTTGGCAGGGATCGGTCGTAAATGGGGGCCCCCCTCAGTCGAGTAAGGCATATAACGAGTGTGAGTCGAATGCAAAAGTAGACAAATGCGGCTGTGCCTGGCGATGCAGTCATCTGTTTATGTATTTGGTGTCAAGTTGGGTGCGTTGTAGGCTTAACTCGACTGGGCGTTCACGAGCGATCGCTGCGAACTTCCTCACCTCGCTTATTATATAAAATGTGAAGTAATCATACATAAGTATTCCATGAAAATAATATAGGTATTCAATAAAGTTGCAGTGTAGGGACGTTAAGCGACACCACCTCAAATGACAATAAAAAAAATTCAATACTCACCCTGGTTTTTGCACAACTTCCCTCAGCACCCTGACTGCCTCGTCGTTTGACATGTTTTCGAAGTTGACGTCGTTGACTTGCAAGATCATATCACCCGGTTCTATCCGACCGTCTAATGCGACAGCACCACTGATCGAAAACAAAATTAGAACAAAAATCCTAACGAGAGTCGTGCGTTACTCACCCTTTCATAATAGATCCTACGTAAATGCCACCGTCCCCTCCCTTATTGCTTTGCCCCACAATGGAAATACCGAGGAAGTTCACCGTATCCATGTTCAACGTCACTGTGATTATGTTGAGAGACATTGTCGAGTCTGTGATGCTGGAATAGGAGCTCGTCCTCGACATTGCCTAGAAAATTATTTATTCATATTTCAAAATATCTTTGTAAATAAAACACTTTTTACTTTGTTTAACCACTGAATCTTACATTTAATTGTGTGACTAGTTTCGACTATCTAGTAGTCATTCTCAAACTAAAGTAAATACAAATTACAGGTTAAAAACTATTTATACGGCTTCGAAAAGAGGGGTGTACATTAGGTCAATTAAATTAAATGTAAGATTCAGTGGTTAAACAAAGTAAAAAGTGTTTTATTTACAAGTGTATTTAAGATGTACCACAAAGTGAACGCCTACAACACCAAACAGTTCAAAATATCTTGTTTATTATATAAGATCATATAATGTTTATTATTTAAGCAAACCTACTGTATATTCTTGTTGTCTAACCGAGAATCTTTTTTCTAACCTAACTAATATGACTGTAACATAACATAAACTCTGTTCATATTTTATTCTCACCGCAGTAGGCTGATAATTTTGTTGGTAGAAAAAAAGTTGCTAACAATTTGGTTGTCATTGCATTTTTTTGGTTATGCGAGTTGCAATGTTGCCAAGTTTATCTTATGAATAGTGGTACCCTTAGTTTAAGCCACAAGATTGAGGTTATGCCACAAGATTTAGTTTTGCCACAAGATTTAGTTTATACCACAAGATTTAGTTTATGCCACAAGATTGAAGTTATGCCACTAGATTCAGGTTATGTATAAGATGGATATATAACCTCAATAGTCTTAACAAAGTAGGGTTATTTAGAATTCAATGAATAATGCTTTAAATCATAAATGTAAATACCTGATCGGTATATTTAAAACTTCATTTAAAGTCAGTGTTTAATACCGGTGGCGCATGAAGTAAAATTTCGAGTTTAGAAAAGCCTGAAAATTTGGATTTGCCGGGCTCGCTTCGCTCCGCCCGGCAAATCCAAATTTTCAGGCTTTTCTAAACTCGAAATTTTACTTCATGCTTAGCCTGGGAGTGGAAAACACTTGTTAGTATAATACTGGGGAGCTTAAACTATAGTGGATCAAGATTAAAATAAACACCACTTGAGTCTGATTAAACATAACCTACATTATGATTACAAATATGCAACCCGAATCCACAAAGTGACATCTAACCCAACTCTATAAAATAACATTAAATCGAGGAGTGGAAAACACTCATTAGTAGTTTTAAATTGAACAATATCTATATATTGTATTTTATATTTATATTTTCTGTTTGTATTTTATATTTTATATTTGTATTTTTTATATTTTATATTTATATTTTTTCTACCACTCTTATTGACGTTTGTAAACCTCTGGTCTTAAGCAAGAATAAATTTACTTACTTACTTACTTACTTACTATCATTTTGATTTCATGTCAATGGTCAATATCAATTCATACAAACATTGTCATTTTATACTAATCAGCCCAATTTCGTACGTCAAAGGTTAACCTAACACACCTGGAGAATTTTCTATTGAACTTAATCTAAATTGTGTGTCTGTTATCTAAATAGGCCAGCCTATACTAATTTAGTGACATTTGACCATTCTGAGCTGGTTGTTTTACCCACCTGCAATCTTTGTTTCCTCCGTCGCTGGGGTCTTTTCCTCCCGGCGACGTGCAGCCTGCTGACACTCGAACATTCTGACAGGGCCGTGTGCCGGCCCGTCGTCTCCGACTGAAAACTGGTGCTCTCCAAATCCGAACTGACAATCGAGGCCGTCTCGTACAACCTACACAAAAAAACCATCATCACACGAACGGATTAAACAAACCGCTGATTGCATACCTGGGCATGTGTCCGTTGATCCGTGAGGAGTACTTGTTGTGTCTGCGGCCCTGTCTAGAGCTGATTATGCTCTCGGTGTCGGTGCAGACGGATTCCGGGGGCTGGGGGTGGGGCGGCAGCCTCGATTCCGACTGATGGGTGACACTATCCGTGCACTGCGAGCCGCCATCCGATTGATTCGAACCCTCAGCCGAAACAAGCTAAATACAAAGTAATGATAATAACAACTAGCAAAATAAAAACAATAAAAATCTTACCCAACTGACAACTCTTCCATTAAAACATGGCAAATGAGCAGAATCTTCTACTATTTCTTCTTTAACAACACTAAAAAAAAGAAAATAACAAAGATTATTCTTGTTCTTCTTCTGCGTAATTAATAGCCTTGCACCTAGGCACTGTTGGCCAGTCACGGTAATTTTGTTTAATTTAATAAATAGAGTTTCGTTATCCCCGAGGAAATGAAAGGAATTTACAGAAAATACACACTTGCTTGCAAGGATGGGTAATAAATAAATGGATATTCAGGATATAAGTGATTGTAATACCCGCAGTACACACTCGCCGAGCCAAGGCGAGCGCGAGTGTGTACTTAGTCGCCTCGCCTTGCATTTAATGCTAAATAACCCTACATTGTTATGCCAATTGAGGTTATGTATCCATCTTATACACAACCTCAATCTTGTGGCATAAACTAAATTTTGTGGTATAACCTTAATCTTGTGACATAAACTAAATCTTGTGGCATAACCTCAATCTTGTGGCTTAAACTAGGGGTACCACTATTCATAAGATAAACGTTGCAACATTGCTTAAAAATCAAAATAATATTATTCAATTTAAAACTACTAACAAGTGTTAGTGTTAGTGTCTAGAAGGCGGTCACACAATTTAGATTAAGTTCAATAGAAAATTCTGTTAAGTTAGATGTCACTTTTTAGATTCTGGTTGCATATTTCTAATCATAATGTAGGTTATGTTTAATGTGATTCAAGTGGTGTTTATTTTAATCTTAATCCACTATAGTTTACGCCCCCCAGTATTATACTAACAAGTGTTTTCCACTCCCAGGCTAAGCATGAAGTAAAATTTCGAGTTTAGAAAAGCCTGAAAATTTGGATTTGCCGGGCGGAGCGAAGCGAGCCCGGCAAATCCAAATTTTCAGGCTTTTCTAAACTCGAAATTTTACTTCATGCGCCACCGGCATTAAACACTGACTTTAAATGAAGTTTTAAATATACCGATTAGGTATTTACATTTATGATTTAAAGTAATATTCATTGAATTCTAAATAACCCTACTTTGTTAAGCCAATTGAGGTTATATATCCATCTTATACATAACCTGAATCTTGTGGCATAACCTCAATCTTGTGGCTTAAACTAGGGGTACCACTATTCATAAGATAAACGTTGCAACATTGCTTAAAAATCAAAATAATATTATTCAATTTAAAACTACTAACAAGTGTTAGTGTTAGTGCCTAGAAGGCGGTTTTTGTGGCACGGGTCAAAGGCACACGAGGTGAGACGAGTGTCAAGCACCCAGTACACGCTCGAAATAATTTCATTTAGTAAACAGTGCATTTATATAAAACACGTGTGATTATTTTTAATAAATGAAGTGGACTAATGAACAATCATTAGATTTTTTGGAGGGTTATGCTGAAGAAACATTAATATGGAACCCATCACACCTGCAACACAAAAACAAACAAATTGTGAATGATGAGTGGGTTCGTTTAGCCAAGACTACACGAGCATGTACTAGGTCATCTCAGCCTCTCGCCTCGCATCAAATGTCTCGCACGAGGGGCTCAGCAAGGTGCCTCGGCAAGTGTGTACAGCAGGCATTAAGGATAAAAAAGGATTTGTGAGCCAAACACGAGCAGGGATGGAAGGCACAACTCAAGCACGGCGTTCGCTCTATTCGGGGTCCAGAACAGAACTCAACAAAGATTATTGTTTGAACATTTATCTGAACTTATTTGTGTTACCCCAAATAGTTGAACTTACCAAATATTACAATTTTACCTAGCACAACTGCTAAATAAGTTCTTATTCGCTCTGAAAGAATCACTCATCCAATAATAACAATAATGGTTACTGCAGTTTTCCCACATCCCTAGTATCGAATTAAAGAAATGTACCTACACCATCTATAAGCCGCCCGCAGGCGCAAGATGGGCTACAATAATAATAATGAGCTCCCTGTCCCCCGCACAAGCGCCTGTTGAAATACAGGTTGAGATTGGAAGGATTATTATTATTACTCTCAACTCACGCACAATTTCATTTCACGGGTTAATAATTTAGCATAAATAGTATTAATTATTAGCATTATTTCATTCACACTACACTGATTCGAGCATTAATTACACAGGCAGTGTTGATAAACATTATAAAAATGCATATAAACACATAATAAATATTCAATTAAAACCCACTCATTGTCATTAATGAATTCACCTAATAACTGAAGCAATTATTAAATCAAACATGCACACTAACCACCACATAAGCACGACATAATCCGAAAATCAATTATTCCAAGATTTGTAAATAAATGCAGGTCAATAACAACAATTGCTAATAAACAAACTAAATTTAATTTAACGATTTCTTTGGGGAAAACCAGAGGATAATCAACCCACAGATGTGAATGTCAGGAGAGATTAATGTTTTGGTTTTCATTACAATGGCTGTGTCTGGCAGGGGCTTTAAATTTGTATACATGTTAGCACGGAATCCGGCCAGATGCGCGTTTTAAATCAAACAAAACCCAGCGCTAATCAACAAAAATAACAAACCTCCGATTATCACGGGGAAATCAGTGTGGATATTTACCCGAAATCGTCGTCCATCGACTTGAAAAAGAATTTGTAGTTGGGTCGGTTGAGGACATTCTTGAAGTCGGCTAGGGTAACCTTGTCCGGGGAAATCGGGATTTTCACTAAATACGGCGTCTCCTCGTCGTCTATGTGGTAGATTACCTTCGTCTCGTCCATCGCGGGGGCCACAATTTTCACTAAAAACTACACCGATTTGACAGCAGCCATAACACTCGGGGCTCAACACAACATGGCTGACAATCGTAAATCATTTATCCCCACCCATTATTGTTTGACAGAAGAAAATCTTCGCAAGAAGTTCCGCTTGTTGATACTAGATGACGTACAACAAATTAATAAAAAACGTTAAATTACATTTAAAATTGTATAAGAATTAAAAAACTAACCCTAACCATTCACAAACATAATTATCAATCAAGTAAAAACACTTATATTACTTAATTAATTAATTTATTACTCATTTCATAAAGTTGATTATATCAAAACCTAAGAGATGGCACCACGTATTCTACATTTTAAATATTATTCTAATAATTTATAATTAATTTTAAATAAATAGTAAAACATAAAACTGTGTGTTTAAAAATAAAATTAATACATAACAAAATATTCCTATACAAAACAACCAAGCACAGTTTTAGAAAATACCCAGATTAAAAATTAATTAATTTTATTAATTACTCAATTCATAAAGTTGTTTATACCAAAACCTAACAGATGGCACCACGTATTCTATATTTTATATTTTAGTCTAATATTTTAAAATTACTTTTAAATAAATAGATAACCATGATAATGTGTTTTAAAAATAAAATTATTACATAATAAAATATTCCTATACAAAACAACCAAGCATAGTTTTACAAAATACCCAGATTAGGAATTAACTATTAATTAATAACTCAATTCATAAAGTTGCTTATACAAAAACCTAACAGATGGCACCACGTATTCTACATTTTAAATTTTATTCTAATAATTTATAATTACTTTTAAATAAATAGATAAACATAATATTGTGTTTTAAAAATAAGATTAATACACAACAAAATATTCCTATACAAAACAACCAAGCGCAGTTTTAGAAAATACAAAGATTAGGAAATAATTAATATTAATGAATTACACAATTCAAAAGTTGCTTATACCAAAACCTAACAGATAGCACCACGTATTCTACATTTTAAATTTTATTCTAATAATTTATAATTACTTTTAAATAAATTGATAAACATAATACTGTGTTTTAAAAATAAAATTAATACAATAAAAATATTTCTATACAAAGCAACCAAGCACAGTTGTAGAAAATACCCAGTATAAGAATTAATTAATATTAATTAATTACTCAATTCATAAGTTGCTTATACCAAAACCTAACAGATGGCACCACGTATTCTACATTTTATATTTTATTCTAATAAATAGTAATAAAAAGTATTTAAATAAATAGATAAACATAATACTGTGTTTTAAAAATAAAATTATAACATAACAAAATTTATCTATACAAAACAACCAAGCACAGTTTTAGAAAATACCTAGATTAAGAATTAATTCGCGAATTCGTTACTATTACGCCATTTCTTACAACTTGTGCATCGATTCAAAAAGAAATGGATTGCAATTCATTGATAAATTGCTCATTTGGTTCATTATTTATAAAATATAATTAAAATTATTATTACCAACAAAACTCTGAATTTGCTTAACCTATTAATAGCCGAGCAATTACAAGTTAACTCTAAAAGTTGATTTTAGCTAAATTCTCCACTTCTTTTTATGATTTCTATAAATGACTTATTATATTACATACAGTAAATTTTTCATTTAAATATACATACATTTTCAGACATTCGTCGATTTTACATAAAAACGACAATATAGACTTTAGAACGAATGTTTCCACTCCCAGGCTAAGCATGAAGTAAAATTTCGAGTTTAGAAAAGCCTGAAAGTTTGGTTTGGTCGCTCCGCGAAGCGGGGCGACCAAACCAAACTTTCAGGCTTTTCTAAACTCGAAATTTTACTTCATGCGCCACGCGTATACAACACTGAAATATTGAGAAGTTAGTAATACACTAACATTTATCTTTTTATAATAAGTAAAAACCGAAAAATGTATACAACAAAATATTCACATTTTTCTTCATACATTTTCAAGTCAAGTCAATAATATATTTTATCAAATTAACTTATTTAGTAATTTAATTAATAAAAAATTGATAATGTTGCGTATTTGGCTTATAAATTTACATTTTTTGTTATTAAATAGTTATTCAGAAATGATTTAAAAAATATTTCAATTGCAGAAAACTGTAAATAAGATTACAGAAACCTTTTCGCGAAATTATAGAAACCTGCATCAATGCGTTAAAAATTGAATTTACATTTTTTGCTATTTATAGTGTATTAAACATGGTTAGATGGAATTAATAGTTTATTACAAGGTTTTTAATTAATAGTAGAACTTTGATTAAAACACTTGGTTTGTTTCACTGATTCAGGGAAACAAACCAAGTGTCTTAATTTAAGTTCTACTATTAATTAAATATAATTCACCACGGGTAAAATGAGAAATTAATTCAACATAAAATTATTTAATAGTTTTTCCAGTTGTTCTAATATGATTTACAAAATATTTCAACTGCAGAAAACTGTAAATAAAATGACGGAATAATTCCAATTAAAAAATATTTGAATTCGAGAAAATATGCTTACGCTTTTTTAAGTTTATAGTTTCACTACGGGTTAATTGAGAAATTAATTCAATATAAAGTAATTTAATAGTTATTCCGGTTATTTCAATATGATTAAAAAAATATTTCAATTGCAGAAAACTGTAAATAAAATGACAGAATAATTCCAATTCAAAAATATTTGAATTTGAGAAAATAAGCTTACGCTTTTTATGGTTTACAGTTTTAGCACGGATTAAATGAAAAATTAATTCAACATAAAGTTATTTAATAATTATTCCGGTTAATTCAGTATGATTTGAAAAATATTTCAATTGCAGAAAACTGTAAATAAAATAGCAAAATAATTCCAATTCAAAAATTTTTGAATTTGAGAAAATATGCTTACGCTTTTTATAGTTTATAGTTTTATCATAGGTTAAAAGAGAAGTTAATTCAATATAATGTTATTTAATAGTTATTCCGGTTATTGTGATATGATTTAAAAAATATTTCAATTGCAGAAAACTGTAAATAAAATGACAGAATAATTCCAATTCAAAAATATTTGAATTTGAGAAAATGAGCTCACATTTTTTATAGTTTGCACATTTCAAACATAATATATAAAATTACGAAAATGACAGGCTGTTTGCATTTTACACGAAAAACATTTTGGTAATTTTATATATAAAAGATAACAGAAACCTGTAAGCGAAATTATAGAAACCTGCATCGATCTCAGAAATCTGTGAAACAAACCAAGTGTTTAAATCAAAGCTCTACTATTAATTGAATATGTTTCACTACGGGTTAAGTGAGATATTAATTCCACATAAAGTTATTTAATAGTTATTCCGGGTAATTCAATATGATTTAAAAAATATTTCAATTGCAGAAAACTGTAAATAAAATGACAGTATAATTCCAATTCAAAAATATTTGAATTCGAGAAATTATGCTTACGCTTTTTATGGTTTATAGTTTCACCACGGATTAAATGAAAAATTAATTCAACATAAAGTTATTTAATAATTATTCCGGTTAATTCAATATCATTTGAAAAATATTTGAATTGCAGAAAACTGTAAATAAAATAACAGAATAATTCCAATTCAAAAATATTTGAATTCGAGAAAATATGCTAACGCTTTTTATAGTTTATAATTTCACCACGGGCTTATTGAGAAATTAATTCAGCATAAAGTAATTTAATAATTATTCCAATTATTCCAATATGATTTAAAAAATGCATTTCAATTGCAGAAAACTGTAAATAAAATAAAAGAATAATTCCAATTCAAAAATATTTGAATTCGAGAAAATAAGCTTACGCTTTTTATAGTTTGCACACTTTAAACATAATATATAAAATTACAAAAATGACACACTGTTTGCATTTTACACGAAAAACATTTTTGTATTATTATATATTAAAGATAACAGAAACCTGTAAGCAAAATTATAGAAACCTGCATCGATATCAGGAATCTGTGAAACAAACCAAGTGCTTTAATGAATGTCCTACTATTAATTAAATATGTATCACCACGGGTTAAGTGAAAAATTAATTCAACATAAAGTTATTTAATAGTTATTCCGGTTAATCCAATTAGATTTAAAAAATATTTCAATTGCAGAAAACTGTAAATAAAATGACAGAATTATTCAAATTCAAAAATATTTGAATTCGAGAAAATAAGATTACGCTTTTTATACTTTGCACACTTTAAAAATAATATATAAAATTTCGAAAATAACAATCTGTTTGCATTTTACACGAAAAACATTTTCGTAATTTTATATATTAAAAATAACAGAAACCTGTAAGCGAAATTATAGAAACCTGCATCGATCTCAGGAATCTGTGAAACAAACCAAGTGTTTTAATCAAAGTTTTACTATTAATTAAATATGTTTCACCACAGGTTAAATGAGAAATTAATTCCACATAAAGTTATTTAATAGTTATTCCGAGCAATCCAATATGATTTAAAAAATATTTCAATTGCAGAAAACTATAAATAAAATGACACAATTCAAAAATATTTGAATTCGAGAAAAGAAGCTTACGCTTTTTATAGATTATAGTTTCACTACGGGTTTAGAGAGGAATTAATTCAACATAAAGTTATTTAATAGTTATTCCGGTTATTCCAATAAGATTTAAAATATATTTCAATTACAGAAAACTGTAAATAAATAACAGAATAATCCCAATTCAAAAATATTTGAATTCAAGAAAACAAGCTTAAGCTTTTCATAGGTCGCACACTTTAAACATAATATATAAAATTACGAAAATGACACACTGTTTGCATTTTACATGAAAAACATTTTCGTATGTTTATATATTATAGATAACAGAAACCTGTAAGCGAAATTATAGAAACCTGCATCAATCTCAGGAGTCTGTAAAATAAGTTTGTGCTCTAAAAATTGAAAATTAATATAACAATAATTCAAACTCATTATGACTACTTGTTTTTATTCAAGTGAGCTTATGCATTTTGCATTGTTTTTTTAATTAAAAATATTTTCTTTAGCGTAGTCATGAACCGAAAAAGAAAAATATCTAGTACTGGATTTTCCCGTCTGCTGTCAAAAAGCGTAAAAGTAGGTCAATAAATTACATTTCAATACGTGTGTGCTCATATGTTTGCCAAAAACTCGACGGATTTCCGAAAATACTCAACGTGACCACGCTGGTAAGTCCGTCCCTCTGCACCGAGCACGTTTTCCCCCAAAACCCACCCCCGGGGATTTTCGAAATTCCTGCAAAGTCCACATTTCCGTTCACCCGACTAACCTAACCTGAAACCGTTTCCTGCAATAACACCCTCATTTCACGTTTATCGTTAAAAAAAAACTAGGATTTATTGTTGTTAATGTAATTTGTGAGGGTGTTTTTTAAAAAGATTTTGTGATTAGTTATTTATTTAATTTAAAAAAACCGTTTCCTAGAATAATACCCTCATTTTACGTTTATCGTTAAAAAAACTAGGATTTATTGTTATTAATGTAATTTGTGAGGGTTTTTTAAAAAGATTTTGTGATTGGTTATTTATTTAATTTAAAAATCAAGCCCTTCTCTAAAGGGATGATTTTTTAATTAATAACGATTGTTGCTCTTTCTGTGTTTATACCGTTATTTGAATCAATTTTCAAAAACTAGGGTTAATTAATAATTATCTGAAAAGTCTTTTGTTTAAATAATTACTTAGCCTATAAAGTCGAAGCTCCCCTTTCATAGTTTTTTTATTTTTTTTATTTTGGGTTTTACGTCATCTATTTCCGCTGCTAAGGCCAATCATGACGCCGGAGATTAGGTCTACAGCTATCCGGGAATTTTGCCGAACCCGGTGGGAGTTCCAACCCACCGGTAGGGATCTTTAACGTGCACGCAACATCCAGGCAGTACACGGGTCCTACATGCATTTAACGTCATATCCGAGAAGACGGAGTGTTTGGCATTTTTATCCTAACCTATATAAATGCAGACAACTTGTTAGGCCGGTATTTGAACCCCGGTCCGTGGCGTGGCAGTACAACACTCTAACCACTACACCACCAAGCTGCCCCCTTTCATAGTTAAAACCGTTATTTGAATCAATATTCAAAAATAAGGGTAATTAATAGTTATCTGAAATGTCTTTTGTTTAAATAATTACTTAACCCTATAAAGTCGAAGCTCCCCTTTCATAGTACATTCGGGCTGTGGCGGCCGGTGGGCAACTTTATGTGAAACAAAGATGCGAAGGTAATGTATTTCAGATTTAAAAGGTGTGCCTTTTGCACTGCTAAATGCATATATTATTAACGTAATTCAGTGACTCAAAGAGTATTCATAAACAAAATGCATACGTAGTGCTTTGAACCTCTTTTTTTGTCACTAATTGTTTTATTGAGTTATTTAATCACAATAAAAAACACTTATTCCTCACTTCACTTTTATTTTTATTCGTTAGATGTACATGTCGAGTGCAAAGCACTCATTATCAATAACTAATAATAAAATTAGTTATTGATAATGAGTGCTTTGCACTCGAAATGTACATCTAACGAATAAAAATAAAAGTGGGCAGCTTGGTGGTGTAGTGGTTAGAGTGTTGTACTGCCACGCCACGGACCGGGGTTCAAATACCGGCCTAACAAGTTGTCTGCATTTATATAGGTTAGGATAAAAATGCCAAACACTCCGTCTTCTCGGATATGACGTTAAATGCATGTAGGACCCGTGTACTGCCTGGATGTTGCGTGCACGTTAAAGATCCCTACCGGTGGGTTGGAACTCCCACCGGGTTCGGCAAAATTCCCGGATAGCTGTAGACCTAATCTCCGGCGTCATGATTGGCCTTAGCAGCGAAAATAGATGACGTAAAACTCAAAATTAAAAAAAAAAAAGTAAAGTAAGGAGTTTTTTTTTGTGTCTTGGCTTTGAGCCTAAAATGAAGTTAGGCCGTGAGCCGCCAGTGCATTTGGAAGTAAAACAAGGCTTGCCACTCTCCACACTACTGTTCACCAGTCCTAGACTGGGTTATGAAGAAGGCAAATAAAAGAGCAAGGGGAATACGCTGGACACACACGAGGCACCTAGATTTTGCTGATGACATCTGTCTACTGTCCCATACAAAAGCAGATATGGAAAAGAAACTGGAAGCTCTTAAAAAGTATGCAGCGCAGGTGGGTTTAAAAATAAATGCCGAGAAAACTAAACTGATCAAGATCAACGCGGCACCCCCTGGAAACCTGGAAATAAATGGTAGACAAGTACAGGAAACACATAGCTTCTGCTACCTTGGGAGCATTAAAGCACAGGATGGTGGGACAGATACTGACGTAAAACAGCGGATACAGAAAGCACGCCAGGCATTGGGTGTGCTGAACAACCTTTGGAAGTTCAAGATGACAGTTCCTATTGTTCTAATGTCACTTTGAACTCGAGTTCAGAGTTGAACCAGTTTCAACGTGTTTGGTGCAACTGGCCCTAAGAGAGAAATTAATTAAACATTAATTAAAACGTATGTGGTACCGAAAATATAAAGTATTTGGACTAAAAATTTAGGTGTTACAGGGTTAAACTCAAGTTCAACGTGTTTGGTGCAACTGGCCTTAAGTGAGAAATTAATTAAACATTAATTAAAACGTATGTGGTACCGAAAATATAAAGTTTTTGGACTAAAAATTCAGGTGTTACAGGGTTAAATGAATTAGGATTAAAAATTTCAAACTCGTGGCGCAAAGAAGATGCAAAAAAAATGTTTGCAACTAGCTTTTTTTTTTTTGGGTTTTACGTCATCTATTTCCGCTGCTAAGGCCAATCATGACGCCGGAGATTAGGTCTACAACTATCCGGGAATTTTGCCGAACCCGGTGGGAGTTCCAACCCACCGGTAGGGATATTTAACGTGCACGCAACATCCAGGCAGTACACGGGTCCTACATGCATTTAACGTCATATCCGAGAAGACGGAGTGTTTTGCATTTTTATCCTAACCTATATAAATGCAGACAACTTGTTAGGCCGGTATTTGAACCTCGGTCCGTGGCGTGGCAGTACAACACTCTAACTACTACACCACCAAGCTGCCCTGCAACTATCTTATTAATGGTTGTGTAAATAATAATTTCAGATGTGTCAAGGGAGAGAAAAGTGAAATGGCATTTGCGTGAGATGGCTGACAAGTTTCGCCTTGGGAGCGAAGCGCGGGAGTTGAAGATAGGACAGAGTTTCACCAATTCGAAGGCCGGAGCGTTTCACACGATACGATGTAAGTAGAATTTATTCGCGACGTTTTGATTATAGAGTGATTTTTCTTTCCCTGAACAGATGATTTTAAACCAGCCTCGGTTGATATTAACAAAATAGCGACGGTGGATGTAGGGAATAATAATCAAGTGACTGTTACCGTTCCGCATTTAGGTAAGTCTTAGTAATTATGATGTTATGTTAGCTGTGGATTGTTTTTGCTCACTCAATAAAAGCATAAAGACTTACGGCCAGTTGCACTAAACATGTTGAACTGGTTTATATCTGAACTTAAGTTCAAAGTGATAACAATAGAAACTGTCATTTTGAAATCGTGTTCACCAAAAACGTTGAACTAGGTTCATACGCAGTATGGATCTATAAGTTTTGTCTGTCAATTTCATACAGATTCTAACCTACAACTTTTATTTGTCAATGTCATACAGATTCTAACCTACAAGTTTTGTTTGTCAAGGTTATACAGCTTTTAACCTACAATGTTACACTTATACAGAGAATTTCACTTCTTCGGAATTGTACATATGCAAATTAACTTTACTCGTACACAAACCGATTTTTTAAAAAGAAATTTATTTCTTAACACCCGTGTTCACAGTTTGGTCTCTAATTCATAATTAACGATACAATAATAAAATATAATATAATAAGATATAATAGCGAAATAAGCATAAGATAACAATTATGCAAAATAAGCAGAGTAATATATAAATGGATAAATAGATAATAAGTGCTATTGTTTATAATAAAAGGAGTCTGTTGTGTTGGCGTCAGGTAACTTGCATACGTTATTGTTTTTGACATTCGTTTTTTAGAAGAGTTAGTTTTGAAGCTTTAAACGAGTGTTTTCCACTCCCAGACTAAGCATGAAGTAAAATTTCGAGTTTAGGAAAGCCTGAAAATTTGGATTTGCCGGGCGGAGCGAAGCGAGCCCGGCAAATCCAAATTTTCAGGCTTTTCTAAACTCGAAATTTTACTTCATGCGCCACCGGTATAAAACACTGAAATAGTGTAAAGTTTAAAATATACTGCTAAAGCAGTGCTCTAAAGTAATACATTTCAAACATCATTTGGAATCAGTGCTTATACGGGTGGTGCGTGAAGTAAAATTAAACTGGTTTATTTCTGAACTCAAGTTCAAAGTGCGGTTATAACAATAGTAACTGTCATTTTGAACTCGAGTTCACTGAAAACGTTTTTGGTGCAATTGTGCCTTGACGCAAGGCCGTAGCCAGAGGGGGATGATATATGATATGGGAATATCTGGTTGAACCCCTCTGGCTACAGCCTTGCCTGGAGGTAATAATTACTAAAATATTCCCCCTGATTCCGTACACGAAATGTTAAATTTAACGTATACGTCAGCGGCGGCTTGCAGCCTAACTTCAGGATAGGCCAGAGACCCAAGGTAATATGTAACCGTTATTGAAAAAAGGTGACTTTGTTGGGCTTTCCTTGTATTTATAAAGCGAGATCCCAACCTAAAATTTTGTGTGCCTGACCCTGAAGTTAGGCTGTGAGCCGCCGCTGACGTATATGTTAAATTTAACATTTCGTGTACGGAATCAGAGAGAATATTTTAGTAATTATTACCTCCAGGCAAGGCCGTAGCCAGAGGGGTTAAACCCCATATTCCCATATCATCCCCCTTTGGCTACGACCTTGCCTCAAGGCACAATTGCACCAAAAATGTTAAATGTTGAGCGGCTAATCGCCGCTGGTATATGTTATTATTACCCTCACAATTTAAGTATACATATCAAATACTAAACGTACTTAGACTGTGATGTTAAATTTCACATTTCCGTTACCGAATCGGGCTGATTATGTTATTATAATTAGCGAGAGCAGATATCTATTAATACTAATAATAATAAGACCATTTATTATCCAACGGAAAAAATCCAAAACGGACAATTATCAAATACATAATATAATTCTTACAATAACTAAATATAACATAACAAATATATAAAAATAATAATAGGAGATAACACTAAATTATGAACTAAATACTTATTATTAAAACAAAATTTAAATCTATTGAAAGATACTGCGCAAGAATCTTATTGTTAATGTCCGTTTCTATTGTTAGATGGAGCTGGTGTACCCCAGACAGTATTCAAAGGCTCACACAAGCCTTCCCAGAAAGAATGCGTCCTGATTATAGATAAGGTGACCGGTGAGATTACACTGGAGAAGCTATCTAGCAATATACAGGTGAAGAAGACTCGGAGCGAGTCGACTAAACCACAGTTACCACAAGGTAAGCATTTCTACCGTGCGATCATTCAAAACATTATTTAGAGTAGGCTTTGAATTTTAGTTTAGATTGGCACTACTGACTGTAAGCACATAGTTTACCATAACCTTAAATTAATTCCATCATTCAATTAGCATTTTGGGCAAACGCACAAAAATATGCCGCCGACTCTAAATCATAATTTAAACGAGGAGTAATCAAAAAGTAAGGTTACAAAGTATACACGTTTCATTACATAAAATGCCAACATCTAGTATACACAACCAATTTTTTCTTCTTTGTAATACATTCTTGAAAATAGCATTAGGCCGAAACTGGATGAAAGTTTATTAGTAAAAGAACGTGGGGACACTTGGCGGAGGAATGTAAGGGGGTGAAAGAGGAGTGGCTGGGAGCGAAAGGGAATAGAAGGGTAGTGGAGTGGATGAGAGAGGATGGGATCGGGGAAAGGACGTTGGAAAAGCTGGGGAGGGAGAGGGAAAAGAGAAGGGAGGGTAAGAGGGATACGGGAATGGAGTAATAATGAATAAATTGAAAATAGTTTGTAAGATATGCCAATAAAGGTCTTCTTTTTTTTTTTTTTTTAGTAAAAGAAACTAAGGGAAATTTTAATTAAAATGTAATTTTTGTAGATAGGGGTAGTCAGAGTTCTACGGAGCGCACCTCGTTGACTTCAGGCCGACCGCAGACGCCGCCGATTGGCCAGAGGCAGTCGAACAAGACGAGAGTGTCGACGGGCAGCCGGAGACCCGACAGGCCCATAACCAGCCTAGTGCCGCCAAAACACTCGCCGCTGCACGCCAGCCCCAACCCCAACTATCCATCCCCGGGACATCATAAATCCCCCAAAAGGGACAGAGACTTACATGAGTAAGTAAAGCATTAAAACGTTTTATTTGTTACTTGTTTTCAAGGCCGTAGCCAGAAAATAAAAAAAAGGGGGGAAAAATATTATTGCTCATACAGTCCCACTTTTACGTCCAAAAATTTAACATTTTAAAAATGTTGGGGAGGAGTATGAACCCCCATATCCCCCCCCCTGGTTACGGCCTTGCTTCTCATATTAGTAAGTAAAGTCTAAAAACAAGGTTGTTTGTATTGTATGTTCAATTAAAAATAACCTCTAGAGTGCCATGAAAAATATTCTAGGTTAGCAACTCTGAAATTATGTATTATAATTACTATGTGTGCCGTTTTATGTGTCAATTCCTAAAGTGTGTAGCCAACTTAAATTTAGAAAAGATAAAAATCATGGCACTCTAGAGGCTTTTTTATTGAAGATATAATATCGTATGTTCAATAAAAAAAAATCTCTAGAGTGCCATGATTTTATCTTTTGTCAAATTTAAGATGGCTACACGCTTTAAGAATTGTCATATAAAACGTCAGACATAATAATTATAATGTATAATTTCAGAGTTGCCAACCTACAATTTATTCCATAGCACTCTAGAGGTTTTATTTTATTGAACATACTATATATATGTCGGCAAATTTAAGTTGGACAGACGCGCAGAGAAAGATCGAAAAACAAACATAAGCAAGACCTCACTTAGCGCGAACCCACCCCTTTTCCCGCCACAATTTTAACACCGCCCATCTGTATGTATTGTTTGCCGTACTGTGCTCGATGTTATTTTGTATTAAACTTCATTTGAAGTCAGTGTTTAATACCGGTGGCGCATGAAGTAAAATTTCGAGTTTAGAAAAGCCTGAAAATTTGGATTTGCCGGGCTCGCTTCGCTCCGCCCGGCAAATCCAAATTTTCAGGCTTTTCTAAACTCGAAATTTTACTTCATGCTTAACCTGGGAGTGGAAAACACTCGTTTAAAACTTTAACTCTTTTAAAAATTAGAGGCGAATATCTGTAGACACGCGGAGAAAGAGCGAAAAACAAACATGAGCTAGACCACACTTACCGCGAATCCACCCCTTTTCCCGCCACAATTTTAACACCGCCCATCGGTATGTATTGTTAGCCGTACTGTGCTCGATGTTATTTTGTATTAAACTTCATTTGAAGTCAGTGTTTAATACCGGTGGCGCATGAAGTAAAATTTCGAGTTTAGAAAAGCCTGAAAATTTGGATTTGCCAGGCTCGCTTCGCTCCGCCCGGCAAATCCAAATTTTCAGGCTTTCCTAAACTCGAAATTTTACTTCATGCTTAACCTGGGAGTGAGTGGAAAACACTCGTTTAAAACTTTAATTCTTTTAAAAATAAAAGATGAATATCTGTAGACACGCAGAGAAAGAGCGAAAAGCACATGAGCTAGACCGCACTTACCTTTTCCCGCCACAATTTTAACACTGCCCATCGGCATGTAATGTTTGCCGTACTATACTCGATGTTATTTCGTATTAAACTTCATTTGAAGTCAGTGTTTAATACCGGTGGCGCATGAAGTAAAATTTCGAGTTTAGAAAAGCCTGAAAATTTGGATTTGCCGGGCTCGCTTCGCTCCGCCCGGCAAATCCAAATTTTCAGGCTTTTCTAAACTCGAAATTTTACTTCATGCTTAACCTGGGAGTGGAAAACACTCGTTTAAAACTTTAACTCTTTTGAAAATAAAAGGCGAATATCTGTACACGCAGAGAAAGAGTGAACAACAAACATGACCTAGACCGCAGTTACCACAAACCCACCCCCTTTTCCTGCCACAATTTTAACACTGCCCATCGGCATGTAAAAAAAAAATCTTTATTGGCATAATACTACTGTTGGGTGACTAAATTTAGCCGCCCACTCTTCAGAAAAAAAGGTAAAAGGGACTCAACAAACTCCTCTCTTCTAAAGCCACTAAAATCCCGGAGGGCGATCAATATTGCCGGAGGCCTTACTTGAGATTTTGGAAACCACGCGCTATTCCCGTAAAAAACGTCTGGCTCGCATTGTTTATATTACATTTGTGTGTTGGGTAGGGGTAAGGCAAAAGGATATGTGC
The DNA here is from genome assembly GCA_932526585.2 of Philonthus cognatus. Lineage (NCBI taxonomy): Eukaryota > Metazoa > Arthropoda > Insecta > Coleoptera > Staphylinidae > Philonthus > Philonthus cognatus. The sequence continues at coordinate 3,375,253 of OW052251.1, forward strand.
GGTATAGGGAGCAACCCTGTTTGCACCAAACAACTACATTACATCCATATATACACTAATCGCTGCCCCCTCTCTCTTCATCGGCATGTAATGTTCGCTGTACTACGCTCGATGTTATTTTGTAGGCCTCACAATCAAAGTGCGCTGGCGAGCCTGCCTTTGATAGGAGCCGAGGACTTCAGCGAGCCGCCGGCGCCGAGCATCCCTCCACCTATTCACAACAATCTGCCGATTAACCTTAACAACCTCTCCGATATCGAGCACAGCGCCATCGGGGAAATTTCCGACTCCTCCTCGGGCAGCGACTCTTCGAGCGGCTCGGACAGCGACAATGACTCGGGCGCGGAGAGCAAACCGGCGCCCCCTCCACCGCCCAGCCGGAGCAACGGGCACAACGGTTCGCAGCAGCACTCCAAAATGTCCATGCCGACGCAGCTCCTCAACGAGGATCTGTGTCTCTCTGAATCCGGATCGGATTCCGATTAATTTTGTAAGTATTCGTTTGCTCACGCTCGAATAAAATCAAGTTTTAAAATAATTCGATATTTCAGATTTATTTAACTAAGAATGGAAACTGCCTGTAAAATATACGAGTGATGTCTGATATAATAAATAATGTGAGAAGTGTATAATTTTATAATTAAATAACTATTCTTTGTTATAAGAACCTATATGTATAAAAATGATTTTAAAATAAACACAAATACAGTGATCATACTTTTGATTTTAATTTTTACTACTCGCTCAACTTCCATTCAAACCACAGACAAGAATTATCAGTGTTTCAAATGAAATAGGCTGCGATTATTATTGACAAAAAATAATCATACTCCTGCAGTAAGTTATCCCCGATATACTTGATAATCTAAAATGGTCTATTTTTATGTCTCGAATCCTTAAACCCCACCAATCCAGTGTAATTCCACTTATTCCTGATTCTCGGCTGTGCCGTTATAAAAAACTTGATATTATCAACCAAATGCTAGACCGTCTTAATTGAATTTGTGTTCAGTATTCCGGCACCAGATACCCACAGACGCGTTTCGGACTTCAAGGTCCTCTTCAGTGTGGTCCCGACCCAGTGCTGAGGAATACTGAACGCTGACGATGCCACTATGAAAGCATTAGATGGCGTTAGCTATCGAAATCATTAATAGTTCTAGACCGTCTTGTTGTTGCAAGGGGATCTTCTACTCCGAAGTCAAAACACCGATGAAAATCTTCTCTTTAATCCCTAAATCCGTCGAGTAGTATCTCAGGCGGATTGACTGCGCTGGCTTTTTCAAGGGAGTCAAAAGAAAGCGCAATAAATTGTCTTTATTTTCATGTACCTAAATTGATTATTTTGGAATCAATTGAAATACATAAAATTAAAGATAATTTATTGCACTTTGATTTGAGTTCCATAAATAACTCCATTTTAAATTTAATTGATAATTATTAGACCGTTTTATGGTATACGATTGCAGCTAATTTTTTGGGCAGAATCCCGAAAAATCTAAACCTATTCTGAACACCAATGAGTTTTCTCTTAAGGGACTCTCTCGTTAAAATGTCATTGTTTTACTTCACACAATTTATAATTTCTCCTTAGAGGAGGAACTTATCATCGGCAATCAGAATAGGCGAGGGAGAGAGATAAAAAGGTAATTAAGGGAATTAGTTGTGAATAAATTGACATTTAATTGATCTAATAAAAAAATGTTTATAAAAAATGAAATAACCATTTGCTTTATTTCCAAGTTTGTTTGTATTGAAAACAAAGGAATAAAATTATAATAGATAATTTCTATTGTCTCTTGTCTATGTCTAGATCTGCAATTAATTCTCTTGCCTATGCTAGATCCCCATAATCCGCTTGCCTACGTCTCGATTGTTGCAATCCATTTGTCTAAGTCTAGATCGTTGCGATCCTTTTGTCTACATCTAGATCGCTGCTATCCTCTTCTCTACGTCTATAGATCGCTGCAATATTTTTGTCCACGTCTGGATCGCTGCAATCCTCTTATCCATTTGTCTATGTCTTGATCGTTGCGATCCTTTTTTCTACGTCTAAATCGCTGCTATCCTCTTCTTTGAGTCTAGATCGCTGCTATCCTCTTCTCTACGTCTAGATCGCTGCAATCTTTTTGTCTACGTCAGGATCGCTGCAATCCTCTTATCCATTTGTCTACGTCTAGATCGTTGCAATCCTTTTGTCTACGTCTAGATCGCTGCTATCCTCTTCTCTACGTTTAGATCGCTGCTATCCTCTTCTCTACGTCTAGATCGCTGCAATCTTTTTATCCACATCTGGATCGCTGCAATCCTCTTATCCATTTGTCTATGTCTTGATCGTTGCGATCCTTTTTTCTACGTCTAGATCGCTGCTATCCTCTTCTTTAAGTCTAGATCGCTGCTATCCTTTTCTCTACGTCTAGATCGCTGCAATCTTTTTGTCCACGTCTGGATCGCTGCAATCCTCTTATCCATTTGTCTACGTCTAGATCGTTGCGATCCTTTTGTCTACGTCTAGATCGCTGCTATCCTCTTCTCTACGTTTAGATCGCTGCTATCCTCTTCTCTACGTCTAGATCGCTGCAATCTTTTTATCCACGTCTGGATCGCTGCAATCCTCTTATCCATTTGTCTACGTCTAGATCGTTGCGATCCTTTTTTCTACGTCTAGATCGCTGTTATCCTCTTCTCTACGTCTAGATCGCTGCTATCCTCTTCTCTATGTCTAGATCGCTGCTATCCTCTTCTCTACGTTTGGATCGCTGCAATCCTCTTATCTACGTCTAGATCGCTGCAATTCTCTTGTTTACGTCTAGATCCCTGCAATCCTCTTGTCGACATCTATTTAGCGGCAGACGTCCTCTTAAGCTCTCGAAGATTGTTCTAGCATCGTGTGTTGGCAGCGTAACCTAATCCATCCATCGAATAGATAGAATGTTTTGACAGCTACTTGAAGTTTTAGGCGCTCAAGTAAATATCCAATTATCTAAACAAAAAGGAAAATACACTCGGCAGTAAAACAGTTTAGAATTTGTGGTACTTTAAGGATTTAAAGTTACTAACGAAAGTCAATCATAGTAATTATTCCTCTCATTTGAAATGAAAGATGGATTATAATCATGGTAGCAAAGAAAATAAACCTGAAGAAAGCCAGTACCCTTTTGCATGTGGATTGAACCAGTACTCTCCACCTCAACTATTTTACATTTCTACAACAATGACTGACTTACTTAAATACTTTTTGATTATTTCGAGCCACATTTAGCCATTGTTGTGCTTTCATTACTTCTCCTACCATTTTATTATTTCAAAACATTTCTGTGCCCTTATGCATCAATTATTTCTTCCAATTGATTTAATTGTTTTCATTTTTTAAAATTCCGTTGTTGGCTGTTGGCTTCATCCTGTTTAAATACTAGCTGTCAGTGTTTCATGTATCTTCCGAAAAAGCAGGCATCCTGCGCGAAGCCATGTTGGCAGTCTATGTTTTTTGGAAGACCGTTTTTCACTCCTCGAAGGGGAGCCCTAACTTAGGTCTATAACAAACATGTCAAGCATGTGCATCGCGACTATTGGTTCTACCCGGACACAAAACACTGATCGATTTAACTTAAAATTACGCTAACAGAAAAAAAAAACAACTCTCTAATATAGGTTTTGAAAATTTCAACCACCTCAACGATTTAACATTTCTACAACAGTGATTTACTTAAAATACTTCTCAACCATTTTGAGCCTCATTTGGGCATTGCCCTTTTATCAAAAGTACTTCTCCTTCCATTTGATCCTTTTTTCAAAAAGCCTGGGCGCAACCCTTTATACCTTAATAACACAAACACTTACTTTACATCGAATACCTTAACTTTTTCTCGATTAAATTCAATCAGTCACTTTTTTTTAAAGCGACTGGGCACTGCCCTTCAATACCTCAATTTCCAACACTTTTGTTTGATTGATTTTAGAAACTTCACAATTTTGAAGTAAGGTGTTTTAAAACTGTTTGTCTGTTTTCTAGACATTTCTTCATAAGTTTATTATTAAAGTTTTATTTTTATTTATTTTCAGTCAACTTTATCTTGTGTTCATCGAATCAGTCCCTTTATTTAAAGCGACCGGGCACTGCCCTTTAACATCTTAATTTGCATGAATAGTTTTAGAGACTTATAAATCTGATGGGACGATTTTTCGAATCCACGGCAATTTTCCTGCCCTCACTCGTTCGTGAACCTTTAATTTAAAACCACACTTAATACACCTTTATTCTTCTGTTTTTAACAAGAATCACAATCTTTTCACAAAGCTTCTTACACGTCGACTACAAACAGAGTCTTCCAAACTACAAACCCAGAGTTATTTCTTTGCACAATTCCTGAGAGAAAGAACCGAACATGAGAACCTCCCCCAAAAAAACTACTAGAGATACAAATAACACTTAAAGAATTCATAAATAAATTCTCAGAGTGTTCTTTGAATCACCATTATAGTTGGTGTGGGCTATTTTTTTCATCAACGGCTCTTCTTATAGAATTATATAAGGAAATAAAACGAGGAAAATATAATGTGGAAAGCTCATCGTCGGACAACAAGAAAAATTGCAATAATAACAGAAGAACAGTGATATTAGGTTAGGTTACAAGGTAAAGATTTGCAAACGGTTGTTGGAAAGAAAATCGATGCAAATGGAAAAATTATCTCGTTGGATTCACTAGAAGTCGAAGTAAATAATCTCAAGATAAAATAAAAGAAATATGAAGATAATTAAAAATAATGTTTTAACCAACTTTACCTATATTTATTTCAATCAGTCCCTTTTTAAAAGCGACCGGGCACTGCCCTTTTTACATTTATTCTCAACACTTCCACTTGATCAATATTAATCAGACCCTTGTTTCAGAGAGACCAGTATACCTAAGACGGCCGATAATTATTCGTACGTTACTTTTTGTATAACTGTTTATCTGTTTTATTGTATTACAGATATTTCTTTTTAGGTTATTTATTAATGCTTCCGCTTAATTTATTTCAAAGACTGTACTATTTGTATGTTATGGTTTGTGAGACCGTTTGTCTGTTTTATAGATGTTTCTTTTTAAATTTATTATTAAGTGTGCATTTCTAGTCACTATCACTCAACTTTACCTTGATTTCATTGTATCAGTCCCTTTTTTATGAATCCAATGAGACGGTTTTTTAAATCCACAGCAATTTTCTTACCCACACTCGTTAGTGAACCTTTAATTTAAAACCACACCTAATACACCTTTATTCTCCTGTTTTTAACAAGAATCACAATCTTTTCACAACTCTTCTTACACGTCGACTACAAACAGAGTCTTCCAAACTACAAACCCAGAGTTATTTCTTTGCACATTTCTTGAGAGAAAGAACCGAACATGAGAACCTCCCCCAAAAAAACTACTAGTTTGCATGTTACGTTTTCTGAGACCGTTTGTCTGATTTCTAGATATTTCTTTATGAGTTTATTATTAAAGTTTTATTTTTATTTATTTTTAGTCAACTTTACCTTGTATTCATCGAATCAGTCCCTTTATTTAAAGCGACCGGGCACTGCCTTTTAACATCTTAATTTACAACACTTGCGCTTGAATAATTTTAGAGATTTATGTATTAGATGAGACAATTTTTCAAATCCACAGTAATTTTCTTACCCTCACTCGTTCGTGAATCTTCAATTTAAAACCACACCTAATACACCTTTATTCTCCTGTTTTTAACAAGAATCACAATCTTTTCACAACCCTTCTTACACGTCGACTACAAACAAAGTCTTCTAAACTACAAACCCAGAGGTATTTCTTTGAACAATTTCTGAGAGAAAGAACCGAACATGAGAACCTCCCCCAAAAAAACTACTAGTGACACAAATAACACTTAAGGAATTCATAAATAAATTCTCAGAGTGTTCTTTGAATCACCATTATAGTTGGTGTGGGCTATTTTTCTCATCCACGGCTCTTCTTATAGAATTATATAAGGAAATAAAACGAGGAAAATATAATGTGGAAAGCTCATCGTCGGACAACAAGAAAAATTGCAATAATAACAGAAGAACGGTGATATTAGGTTAGGTTACAAGGTAAAGATTTGCAAACGGTTGTTGGAAAGAAAATTGATGCAAATGGAAAAATTATCACGTTGGATTCACTAGAAGTCGAAGTAAATAATCTCGAGATAAAATAAAAGAAACATGAAGATAATTAAAAATAATCTTTTAACCAACTTTACCTATATTTATTTCAATCAGTCCCTTTTTAAAAGCGACCGGGCACTGCCCTTTTTACAATTATTTTCAACAATTCCGCTTGATTAATTTTAATTAGACCCTTGTTTCAGATAAACCAGTATACCTATACCTAAGAGGGCCGATAATTATTTCTATGTTATTTCTGGTAAAACTATGTATCTGTTTTATTGTATTACAGATATTTCTTTTTAAAATTAATATTAAAAGTTCATTTCTAGTCACTATCACTCAACTTTACCTTGATTTCATTGTATCAGTCCCTTTATTTAAAGCGACCGGGCACTGCCCTTTAACATCATAATTTGAAACACTTGCGCTTGAATAATTTTAGAGATTTATGAATCCAATGAGACGATTTTTCAAATCCACAGCAATTTTCGTACCCTCACTCGTTCCTAAATCTTCAATTTAAAACCACACCTAATACACCTTTATTCTCCTGTTTTTAACAAGAATCACAATCTTTTCACAACCCTTCTTACACGTCGACTACAAACAGAGTCTTCCAAACTACAAACCCAGAGTTATTTCTTTGCACAATTCCTGAGAGAAAGAACCGAACATGAGAACCTCCCCCAAAAAAACTACTAGAGATACAAATAACACTTAAAGAATTCATAAATAAATTCTCAGAGTGTTCTTTGAATCACCATTATAGTTGGTGTGGGCTATTTTTTTCATCAACGGCTCTTCTTATAGAATTATATATGGAAATAAAACCAGGAAAATGATAATGTGGAAAACTCATCGTCGGACGACAAGAAAAACTGCAATAATAACAGAAGAACGGTGATATTAGATTAGGTTACAAGGTAAAGATTTGCAAACGGTTGTTGGAAAGAAAATCGATGCAAATGGAAAAATTATCTCGTTGGATTCACTAGAAGTCGAAGTAAATAATCTCAAGATAAAATAAAAGAAATATGAAGATAATTAAAAATAATGTTTTAACGAACTTGACCTATATTTATTTCAATCAGACCCTTTTTAAAAGCGACCGGGCACTGCCCCTTTTACATTTATTCTCAACACTTCCACTTGATCAATATTAATCAGACCTGTTTCAGAGAGACCAGTATACCTAAGACGGCCGATAATTATTCGTACGTTACTTTTTGTATAACTGTTTATTTGTTTTATTGTATTACAGATATTTCTTTTTAGGTTATTTATTAATGCTTCCGCTTAATTTATTTCAAAGACTGTACTATTTGTATGTTATGGTTTGTGAGACCGTTTGTCTGTTTTATAGATGTTTCTTTTTAAATTTATTATTAAGTGTGCGTTTCTAGTCACTATCACTCAACTTTACCTTGATTTCATTGTATCAGTCCCTTTTTTATAAATCCAATGAGACGGTTTTTTTAAATCCACAGCAATTTTCTTACCCACACTCGTTCGTGAACCTTTAATTTAAAACCATACCTAATACACCTTTATTCTCCTGTTTTTAACAAGAATCACAATCTTTTCACAACTCTTCTTACACGTCGACTACAAACAGAGTCTTCCAAACTACAAACCCAGAGTTATTTCTTTGCACATTTCTTGAGAGAAAGAACCGAACATGAGAACCTCCCCCAAAAAAACTACTAGTGATACAAATAACACTTAAAGAATTCATAAATAAATTCTCAGAGTGTTCTTTGAATCACCATTATAGTTGGTGTGGGCTATTTTTTTCATCAACGGCTCTTCTTATAGAATTGTATAAGGAAATGAAACGAGGAAAATTATAATGTGGAAAGCTCATCGTCGGACGACAAGAAAAATTGCAATAATAACAGAAGAACGGTGATATTAGGTTAGGTTACAAGGTAAAGATTTGCAAACGGTTGTTGGAAAGAAAATCGATGCAGATGGAAAAATTGTATCGTTAGATTCACTAGAAGTCGAAGTAAATAACCTCAATATAAAATAAAAGAAACATGAAAATAATAAAAAAAAATTCTTTTAATTAACTTTACCTTTATTTATTTCAATCAGTCTCTTTTTTTAAAAACGACCGGGCACCGCCCTTCTTACATTTATTCTTAACACTTCCACTTGATCAATTTTATTCTGACCCTTCTTTCAGAGAGACTATTATACCTAAGAGGGCCGATACTTTATTATTTGTATGTTACTTCTTGTAAAACTGTTTACCTTGTGTTCATCGAATCAGTCCCTTTATTTAAAGCGACCGGGCACTGCCCTTTAACATCTTAATTTACAACACTTGCGCTAGAATAATTTTAGAGATTTATGAATCCAATAAGACGATTTTTCAAATCCACAGTAATTTTCTTACCCACACTCGCTCGTGAACCTTTAATTTAAAACCACACCTAATACACCTTTATTCTCCTGTTTTTAACAAGAATCACAATCTTTTCACAACCTTTCTTACACGTCGACTACAAACAGAGTCTTCCAAACTACAAACCCAGAGTTATTTCTTTGCACAATTCCTTAGGGAAAGAACCGAACATGAGAACCTCCCCCAAAAAAACTACTAGAGATACAAATAACACTTAAAGAATTCATAAATAAATTCTCAGAGTGTTCTTTGAATCACCATTATAGTTGGTGTGGGCTATTTTTTTCATCAACGGCTCTTCTTATAGAATTATATAAGGAAATAAAACGAGGAAAATTATAATGTGGAAAGCTCATCGTCGGACGACAAGAAAAATTGCAATAATAACAAAAGAACGGTGATATTAGGTTAGGTTACAAGGTAAAGATTTACAAACGGTTGTTGGTAAGAAAATCGATGCAAATGGAAAAATTGTATCGTTAGATTCACTAGAAGTCGAAGTAAATAACCTCAAGATAAAATAAAAAGAAACATGAAGATAATTAAAAATAATCTTTCAACCAACTTTACCTATATTTATTTCAATCAGTCCCTTCTTTAAAAGCGACCGGGCACCGCCCTTTTTACATTTATTCTCAACACTTCCACTTGATGAATTTTAATCAGACCCTTGTTTCAGAGAGACCAGTATACCTAAGAGGGCCGATAATTATTTGTATGTAACTTCTGGGAAAATTGTTTATCTGTTTTATTGTATCACAGATATTTCTTTTTAAAATTATTATTAAAAGTTCGTTTCTGGTCACTATCACTCAAGTTTACCTTGCTTTTATTGTAGCAGTCCCTTTATTTAAAGCGACCGGGCACTGCCCTTTAACATCATAATTTGAAACACTTGCGCTTGAATAATTTGAGAGATTTATGAATCCAATGAGACGATTTTTCAAATCCACAACAATTTTCTTACCCACACTCGTTCGTAAACCTTTAATTTAAAACCATACCTAATACACCTTTATTCTCCTGTTTTTAACAAGAATCACAATCTTTTCACAACACTTCTTACACGTCGACTACAAACAGAGTCTTCCAAACTACAAACCGAGAGTTATTTCTTTGCACAATTCCTTAGGGAAAGAACCGAACATGAGAACCTCCCCCAAAAAAACTACTAGAGATACAAATAACACTTAAAGAATTCATAAATAAATTCTCAGAGTGTTCTTTGAATCACCATTATAGTTGGTGTGGGCTATTTTTTTCATCAACGGCTCTTCTTATAGAATTATATAAGGAAATAAAACCAGGAAAATGATAATGTGGAAAACTCATCGTCGGACGACAAGAAAAATCGCAATAATAACAGAAGAACGGTGATGTTAGGTTAGGTTACAAGGTAAAGATTTACAAACGGTCGTTGGAAAGAAAATCGATGCAAATGGAAAAATTATCTCGATGGATTCACTAGAAGTCGAAGTAAATAACCTCAAAATAAAATAAAAGAAACATGAAGATAATCATATAAATAATATTGATTGAAACAATCAGTTGATATATTGAATTCCTTAACTTTTTCTAGATTAAATTTAATCAGTCCGTTTTTTTTTAAAAGCGACCGGGCCCTGCCCTTTGTACCTGTAATTTTCAACACTTTGGCTTGATTAATTTCAAACTATTATTCGTATGTTACGTTTTGTAAGGCTGTGTGTCTGTTGCTTTGTAAGTTTATTATTGAAGATATATTTCTGGTTACTTTTAATCAACTTTACCTTTATTTATTTCAATCAGTCCCTGTTTTTAAAGCGACCGGACACTGCCCCTTAACATCTTAATTTCAAATTAATTTCAGAGACGTTTTGAAAAACTGTTTGTGTTTTTTATAGATAATACTTTTTAAATTTGTTATTTAAGTCTTATTTCTGGTTATTTTCGGTCAACTTTACCTTTGATTTAATTTAATCAGTCCCTTTTCTTTAAAGCGACCGGGCTCAGCCCTTCATACTTTAATTCTCAAAACTTCCGCTTGATTAATTAATTAATTAATCAGGTCCTTCTCTCAGAGAATTGTTGGCCTACAAGTGAAATCCACTAAGTCAATTTTTGGCTGTTGTTGGTTAAGTTCACCAAGCTTATGGTTTTCTACATGCTGGTGCAATCCATTAAGTCTAATCTAACTAAGGACTTAGTGAATTGCACCAGCATATAGAAAACTATGAGTACAAGAGCTTGGTAGGCTTAACTAACAACGTCTAAAAATGACTTACTGGATTTCACTTGTAAGCCGACGATGAAATGATTTATTAATATTTTAATAAGTTTTTTCAATCATCAAACGAGTTTTTTTTTCCTGGAAGAAGGCAGAAAAGCCACTCACCCTAATCTAGTTGAGCTCTAGATTGCTGCAATCCTCTCGTCTACTTTTAGAACGTTGCAATTCTCTCGTCTACGTCTAGATAGTGGCCGACCTCCTCTTAGGCTCTCGAGGATTGTTCTAGCAATTTTGCTCGAGTGAATATCTGATTATCTAAATAAAAAGGAAAATACACTCGGCAGTAAAACAGTCTGAAATTTGGGGTGCTTTAAGGATTTTAAGTTACAAAACAAAGTCAATCATAGTAATAATTTCTCTCATTTCCAATGAAAGATGGGTTAAAATCATGGCAACAAAAAAAATTAGATTAAAGTGGAGTGTAAACCCCTATATTTTGAATGCTAAAGTACTTGAGCAAAAATTCAATCAACTTTAAGAAAAAAGGTAAAGAAATAGAAGGAAAATGTTTATACTTAACATTAATATGTTGATCCTCTTTAACAGCAGTACCAATTGTAAGTTTGTACCGGCTTCAACATCCCGCATCCAATATACGGAGACATCCTACGTGCATAGACATCCAGCGTGCGTCGGCGTCCAGTTTGTGTCAACATCCAGCATCCGTCGATATCCTGCGTGCTCGACATCCAGAGTCCGTCGACATCCTGCATGCGCCCCCATCCTGCGTGCTTGCTTCAAAAGCTTTCAGGAAAGCACCCCAGATATATAGCATGATACTGCATTTAAATTTACAACTTGTTACCATTTTCCATTATTGGGAAGACATCACAGGGCACGGTTGTACTCTGCCAGGTCCCTCATTTTCTTGGTTTATCCAGGATTACCATTGATCCAAAAGCAAGTGAATTTGTAAGTAGTGACACAAAATTATTTAATGGAGCCTTTTACATTAATAATTTCAACTTTTATTACAATAATCCCTTCTAATATATAACAAACACCGTTGTTTCTTTAATTGTTATCGTAACTTTTTTATTAAACTGAGCTCATCGTCCTTTTATGTTAACAACTTTAATATCTCTGTGACTTTGAGCTCTACTTTTTTATTCCATGTGATTATTCAAAGACATTTCTATGCCGTTTTACTTTAATTATTTCTTCTAATTGATTTAATTGTTTTCATTTATTAACATTCCGTTGTTGGCTGTCTGCTTTTATCCTGTTTAAATACTAGCCGTCAGTGTTTTGTGTATCTTCCGAAAAAGCAGGCATCCTGCGCGAAGCCATGTTGGCAGTCTATGTTTTTTGGAAGACCGTTTTTCACTCCTCGAAGGGGAGCCCTAACTTAGGTCTATAACAAACATGTCAAGCATGTGCATCGCGACTATTGGTTCTACCCGGACACAAAAACACTGATCGATTTAACTTAAAATTACGCTAACTGAAACAAAAACAACTCTCTAATATACGTTTCAAAAATGTCAACCCATATATTTTGAATGCTAATAATTACCATAATTTAAAAATATGCCTAATAAGTATTTAACAATTTCTCGTTCTACTTGATTACTTTGTGTATTGCCCTTTTTTTACTAAATGACTTCTTGCACTTGATTACTTACAAACAGCACCCTCTTGCATATAGATTGAACCATACTTCTCAACTATTTTGAGCCTCATTTGGGCATTGCCCTTTTATCAAAAGTACTTCTCCTTCAATTTGATTATTAAAAAACATTTCTACGCTCTTCATTATCCCTCCATTAAAAAGCCTGGGCGCAACTCTTTATACCTCATTAACACCAACACTTACTTTACATAGAACACCTCCACTTTTCCTTGAGTAAATTCAATCAGTCCCTATTTTAAAAGTGACCGGGCGCTGCCCTTCAATACCTCAATTTCCAACACTTTCGTTTGATTAATTTTAGAAACTTTACAATTTGTAAGTTAGGTGTTTTAAAACGGTTTGTCTGTTTAATAAATATTTCTTCATAAGTTTATTATTAAAGTTTTATTTTTATTTATTTTCAGTCAACTTTATCTTGCGTTGATCGAATCAGTCCCTTTATTTAAAGCGACCAGGCACTGCCCTTTAACATCTTAATTTGCATGAACAGTTTTAGAGATTTATGAATCCGATGAGACGATTTTTCGAATCCACAGCAATTTTCCTACCCTCACTCGTTCGTGAACCTTTAATTTAAAACCACACTTAATACACCTTTATTCTTCTGTTTTTAACAAGAATCACAATCTTTTCACAACCCTTCTTACACGTCGACTACAAACAGAGTCTTCCAAACTACAAACCTAGAGTTATTTCTTTGCACAATTCCTGAGAGAAAGAACCGAACATGAGAACCTCCCCCAAAAAAACTACTAGTGATACAAATAATACTTAAAGAATTCATAAATAAATTCTGAGAGTGTTCTTTGAATCACCATTATAATTGGTGTGGGCTATTTTTTTCATCAACGGCTCTTCTTATAGAATTATATAAAGAAATAAAACGAGGAAAATTATAATGTGGAAAGCTCATCGTCGGACGACAAGAAAAATTGCAATAATAACAGAAGAAAGGTGATGTTAGGTTAGGTTACAAGGTAAAGATTTGCAAACGGTTGTTGGAAAGAAAATCGATGCAAATGAAAAAAGTATCTCGTTGGATTCACTAGAAGTCGAAGTAAATAATCTCAAGATAAAATAAAAGAAATATGAAAATAATTAAAAATAATGTTTTAACCAACTTTACCGATATTTATTTCAATCAGTCCCTTTTTAAAAGCGACCGGGCACTGCCCTTTTTACATTTATTCTCAACACTTCCACTTGATCAATATTAACCAGACCCTTGTTTGAGAGAGACCAGTATACCTAAGACGGCCAATAATTATTTGTGCGTTACTTTTTGTATAACTGTTTATCTGTTTTATTGTATTACAGATATTTCCTTTTAAGTTATTTATTAATAATGCTTCCGCTTAATTTATTTCAAAGACTGTACTATTTGTATGTTATGGTTTGTGAGACCGTTTGTCTGTTTTATAGATGTTTCTTTTTAAATTTATTATTAAGTGTGCATTTCTAGTCACTATCACTCAACTTTATCTTGATTTCATTGTATCAGTCCCTTTTTTTATGAATCCAATGAGACGGTTTTTCAAATCCACAACAATTTTCTTACCCCCACTCGTTCGTAAACCTTTACTTTAAAACCACACCTAATACACCTTTATTCTCCTGTTTTTAACAAGAATCACAATCTTTTCACAACTCTTCTTACACGTCGACTACAAACAGAGTCTTCCAAACTACAAACCCAGAGTTATTTCTTTACACAATTCTTGAGAGAAAGAAGCGAACATGAGAACCTCCCCCAAAAAAACTACTAGAGATACAAATAACACTTAAAGAATTCATAAATAAATTCTCAGAGTGTTCTTTGAATCACCATTATAGTTGGTGTGGGCTATTTTTTTCATCAACGGCTCTTCTTATAGAATTATATAAAGAAATAAAACGAGGAAAATTATAATGTGGAAAGCTCATCGTCGGACGACAAGAAAAATTGCAATAATAACAGAAGAACGGTGATGTTAGGTTAGGTTACAAGGTAAAGATTTACAAACGGTTGTTGGAAAGGAAATCGACGTAAATGAAAAAATTATCTCGTTGAATTCATTTGAAGTCGAAGTAAATAAATTTAAGATAAAATAAAATAAACATGAAGAAAATTAGAATAAATCTTAAGATAAAAATATAAATAATATTGATTGAATCCTTTGTGTATTGCTCTTTTTTACTAAATTACTTCTTGCACTTGATTACTTACAAACAGTACCCTTTTGCATATGGATTGAACCATTGCTCTACACTTTAACTATTTTACATTTCTACAACAGTGACTTACTTAAAATACTCTTTTTTGAATATTTCGAGCCACATTTAGGCATTGTTGCCCTTCTATTACTTCTCCTACCATTTGATTATTTAAAAACACTTCTATGCCCTTTAATATAAATTATTTAGTGCAATTAATTTATTTGTTCTTTTTTTTACATTTCGCTGTTGGCTTTATCCCTTTAAATACTAGCTGTCAGTGTTTCGTGTATCTTCCGAAAAAGCAGGCATCCTGCGCGAAGCCATGTTGGCAGTCTATGTTTTTTGGAAGACCGTTTTTCACTCCTCGAAGGGGAGCCCTAACTTAGGTCTATAACAAACGTGTCAAGCATGTGCATCGCGACTATTGGTTCTACCCGGACACAAAACACTGATAGACTTAACTTAAATTTACGCTAACTCAAAGTACTTCACAACTATTTTGAGCCTCATTTGGGCATTGCCCTTTTATCAAAAGTACTTCTCCTATCAATTGATTATTTAAAAACATTTCTACGCTCTTCATTATCGCTCCTTAAAAAAGCCTGGGCGCAACTCTTTATACCTCATTAACACCAACACTTAGTTTACATCGAACACCTCCACTTTTCCTTGAGTAAATTCAATCAGTCCCTATTTTAAAAGCGACCGGGCGCTGCCCCTCAATACCTCAATTTCCAACACTTTCGTTTGATTAATTTTAAAAACTTTACAATTTGTAAGTTAGGTGTTTTAAGACTGTTTGTCTGTTTTCTAGATATTTCTTCATAAGTTTATTATTAAAGTTTTATTTTTATTTATTTTCAGTCAACTATATCTTGTGTTGATCGAATCAGTCCCTTTATTTAAAGCGACCGGGCACTGCCCTTTAACATCTTAATTTGCATGAACAGTTTTAGAGATTTATGAATCCGATGAGACGATTTTTCAAATCTACAGCAATTTGCTTACCCACACTCGTTCGTGAACCTTTAATTTAAAACCACACCTAATACACCTCTATTCTCCTGTTTTTAACAAGAATCACAATCTTTTCACAACCATTCTTACAATCGACTACAAACAGAGTCTTCCAAACTACAAACCCAGAGTTATTTCTTTGTACAATTCTTGAGAGAAAGAACCGAACATGAGAACCTCCCCCAAAAAAACTACTAGAGATACAAATAACACTTAAAGAATTCATAAATAAATTCTCACAGTGTTCTTTGAATCACCATTATAGTTGGTGTGGGCTATTTTTTTCATCAACGGCTCTTCTTATAGAATTATATAAAGAAATAAAACGAGGAAAATTATAATGTGGAAAGCTCATCGTCGGACGACAAGAAAAATTGCAATAATAACAGAAGAACGGTGATATTAGGTTAGGTTACAAGGTAAAGATTTACAAACGGTTGTTGGTAAGAAAATCGATGCAAATGGAAAAATAGTATCGTTAGATTCACTAGAAGTCGGAGTAAATAAACTTAAGATAAAATAAAAGAAACATGAAGATAATTAAAAATAATGTTTTAACCAACTTTACCTATATTTATTTCAATCAGTCCCTTTTTTAAAAGCGACCAGACACTGTCCTTTTTACATTTATTTTCAACAATTCCGCTTGATCAATTTGAATTAGACCCTTGTTTCAGATAAACCAGTATACCTATACCTAAGAGGGCCGATAATTATTTGTATGTTATTTTTGGTAAAACTATTTATCTGTTTTATTGTATTACAGATATTTCTTTTTAAAATTAATATCAAAAGTTCATTTCTAGTCACTATCACTCAACTTTACCTTGATTTCATTGTATCAGTCCCTTTATTTAAAGCGACCGGGCACTGCCCTTTAACATCATAATTTGAAACACTTGCGCTTGAATAATTTTAGAGATTTATGAATCCAATGAGACGATTTTTCAAATCCACAGCAATTTTCGTACCCTCACTCGTTCCTAAATCTTCAATTTAAAACCACACCTAATACACATTTATTCTCCTGTTTTTAACAAGAATCACAATCTTTTCACAACCCTTCTTACACGTCGACTACAAACAGAGTCTTCCAAACTACAAACCCAGAGTTATTTCTTTGCACAATTCCTGAGAGAAAGAACCGAACATGAGAACCTCCCCCAAAAAAACTACTAGAGATACAAATAACACTTAAAGAATTCATAAATAAATTTTTAGAGTGTTCTTTGAATTACCATTATAGTTGGTGTGGGCTATTTTTTTCATCAACGGCTCTTCTTATAGAATTATACAAGGAAATAAAACCAGGAAAATGATAATGTGGAAAACTCATCGTCGGACGACAAGAAAAATTGCAATAATAACAGAAGAACGGTGATGTTAGGTTAGGTTACAAGGTAAAGATTTGCAAACGGTTGTTGGAAAGAAAATCGATGCAAATGAAAAAATTATCTCGTTGGATTCACTAGAAGTCGAAGAAAATAATCTCAAGATAAAATAAAAGAAATATGAAGATAATTAAAAATATTGTTGTAACCAACTTTACCTATATTTATTTCAATCAGTCCCTTTTTAAAAGCGACCGGGCACTGCCCTTTTTACATTTATTCTCAACACTTCCGCTTGATCAATATTAATCAGACCCTTGTTTCAGAGAGACCAGTATACCTGAGACGGCCGATAATTATTCGTACGTTACTTTTTGTATAATTGTTAATCTGTTTTATTGTATTACAGATATTTCTATTTAAGTTATTTATTAATGCTTCCGCTTAATTTATTTCAAAGACTGTACTATTTGTATGTTATGGTTTGTGAGACCGTTTGTCTGTTTTAAAGATGTTTCTTTTTAAATTTATTATTAAGTGTGCGTTTCTAGTCACTATCACTCAACTTTACCTTGATTTCATTGTATCAGTCCCTTTTTTTATGAATCCAATGAGACGGTTTTTCAAATCCACAACAATTTTCTTACCCACACTCGTTCGTGAACCTTTAATTTAAAACCACACCTAATACACCTTTATTCTCCTGTTTTTAACAAGAATCACAATCTTTTCACAACTTTTCTTACATGTCGACTACAAACAGAGTCTTCCAAACTACAAACCCAGAGTTATTTTTTTGCACAATTCCTGAGAGAAAGAACCGAACATGAGAACCTCCCCCAAAAAAACTACTAGAGATACAAATAACACTTAAAGAATTCATAAATAAATTCTCAGAGTGTTCTTTGAATCACCATTATAGTTGGTGTGGGCTATTTTTTTCATCAACGGCTCTTCTTATAGAATTATATAAAGAAATAAAACGAGGAAAATTATAATATGGAAAGCTCATCGTCGGACGACAAGAAAAATTGCAATAATAACAGAAGAACGGTAATATTAGGTTAGGTTACAAGGTAAAGATTTACAAACGGTTGTTGGAAAGAAAATCGATGCAAATGGAATAATTGTATCGTTAGATTCACTAGAAGTCGAAGTAAATAACCTCAAGATAAAATAAAAGAAACATGAAAATAATAAAAATAATGATTTTAATTAACTTTACCTTTATTTATTTCAGTCTATTTTTTAAAAGCGACCGGGCACCGCGGTTTTTACATTTATTCTCAACACTTCCACTTGATCAATTTTATTCTGACCCTTCTTTTAGAGAGACTTATATACCTAAGAGGGCCAATACTTTATTATTTGTATGTTACTTCTTGGAAAACTGTTTATCTGTTTTATTGTTTTACAGATATTTCTTTTTAGATTATTTATTAATGCTTCCACTTGATTTATTTTAAAGACTCTACTATTTGTATGTTATGTTTTGTGAGACAGTTTGTCAGTTTTATAGATGTTTCTTTTTAAAATTATTATTAAACGTTCGTTTCTAGTCACTATCACTCAACTTTACCTTGATTTCATTGTATCAGTCCCTTTATCTAAAGCGACCGGGCACTGCCCTTTAACATCCTAATTTACAACACTTGCGCTGGAATAATTTTAGAGATTTATGTATTAGATGAGACGATTTTTCAAATCCACAGCAATTTTCTTACCCACACTTGTTCGTGAACCTTTAATTTAAAACCACACCTAATACACCTTTATTCCCCTGTTTTTAACAAGAATCACAATCTTTTCACAACTTTTCTTACATGTCGACTACAAACAGAGTCTTCCAAACTACAAACCCAGAGTTATTTCTTTGCACAATTCCTGAGAGAAAGAACCGAACATGAGAACCTCCCCCAAAAAAACTACTAGAGATACAAATAACACTTAAAGAATTCATAAAAAAATTCTCAGAGTGTTCTTTGAATCACCATTATAGTTGGTGTGGGCTATTTTTTTCATCAACGGCTCTTCTTATAGAATTATATAAGGAAATAAAACGAGGAAAATATAATGTGAAAAGCTCATCGTCGGATAACAAGAAAAATTGCAATAATAACAGAAGAACGGTGATATTAGGTTAAGTTACAAGGTAAAGATTTGCAAACGGTTGTTGGAAAGAAAATCGATGCAAATGGAAAAATTATCTCGGATTCACTAGAAGTCGAAGTAAATAATCTCAAGATAAAATAAAAAAAATATGAAGATAATTAAAAATAATCTTTTAACCAAATTTACATTATATTTATTTCAATCAGTCCCTTTTTAAAAGCGACCGGGCACTGCCCTTTTTACATTTATTCTCAACACTTCCGCTTGATCAGTATTAATCAGACCCTTGTTTCAGAGAGACCAGTATACCTAAGACGGCCGATAATTATTCGTACGTTACTTTTTGTATAACTGATTATCTGTTATATTGTATTACAGATCTTTCTATTTAAGATATTTATTAATGCTTCCACTTAATTTATTTCAAAGACTGTACTATTTGTATGTTATGGTTTGTGAAACCGTTTGTCTGTTTTAAAGATGTTTCTTTTTAAATTTATTATTAAGTGTGCGTTTCTAGTCACTATCACTCAACTTTACCTTGATTTCATTGTATCAGTCCCTTTTCTTATGAAACCAATGAGAAGGTTTTTCAAATCCACAGCAATTTTCTTACCCACACTCGTTCGTGAACCTTTAATTTAAAACCACACCTAATACACCTTTATTCTCCTGTTTTTAACAAGAATCACAATCTTTTCACAACCCTTCTTACACGTCGACTACAAACAGAGTCTTCCAAACTACAAACCCAGAGTTATTTCTTTGCACAATTCCTGAGGGAAAGAACCGAACATGAGAACCTCCCCCAAAAAAACTACTAGAGATACAAATAACACTTAAAGAATTCATAAATAAATTCTCAGACTGTTCTTTGAATCACCATTATAGTTGGTGTGGGCTATTTTTTTCATCAACGGCTCTTCTTATAGAATTATATAAGGAAATAAAACGAGGAAAATATAATGTGGAAAGCTCATCATCGGACAACAAGAAAAATTGCAATAATAACAGAAGAACGGTGATGTTAGGTTAGGTTACAAGGTAAAGATTTGCAAACGGTTGTTGGAAAGAAAATTGATGAAAATAGAAAAATTATCTCGTTGGATTCACTAGAAGTCGAAGTAAATAATCTCTAGATAAAATAAAAGAAACATGAAGATAATTAAAAATAATCTTTTAACCAACTTTACCTATATTTATTTCAATCAGTCCCTTTTAAAGCGACCGGGCACTGCCCTTTTTACATTTATTCTCAATACTTCCGCTTGATCAATTTTAATCAAACCCTTGTTTCAGAGAGACCAGTATACCTAAGAGGGCCGATAATTATTTGTATGTTTCTTCTGGATAAACTGTTTATCTGTTTTATTGTATTACAGATATTTCTTTTTAAGTTATTTATTAATGCTTCTGCTTAATTTATTTCAAAGACTGTACTATTTGTATGTTACGTTTTGTGAGACTGTTTGTCAGTTTTATAGATGTTCCTTTTTAAAATTATTATTAACCATTCATTTCTAGTCACTATCACTCAAGTTTACCTTGATTTCTTTATATCAGTCCCTTTATTTAAAGCGACCGGGCACTGCCCTTTAACATCATAATTTGAAACACTTGCGCTTGAATAATTTTAGAGATTTATGAATCCAATGAGACGATTTTTCAAATCCACAGCAATTTTCTTACCCACACTTGTTCGTGAACCTTTAATTTAAAACCACACCTAATACACCTTTATTCCCCTGTTTTTAACAAGAATCACAATCTTTTCACAACTTTTCTTACATGTCGACTACAGAGTCTTCCAAACTACAAACCCAGAGTTATTTCTTTGCACAATTCCTGAGAGAAAGAACCGAACATGAGAACCTCCCCCAAAAAAACTACTAGTGATACAAATAACACTTAAAGAATTCATAAATAAATTCTCAGAGTGTTCTTTGAATCACCATTATAGTTGGTGTGGGCTATTTTTTTCATCAACGGCTCTTCTTATAGAATTATATAAGGAAATAAAACGAGGAAAATATAATGTGGAAAGCTCATCGTCGGACAACATGAAAAATTGCAATAATAACAGAAGAACGGTAATATTAGGTTAGGTTACAAGGTAAAGATTTACAAACGGTTGTTGGAAAGAAAATCGATGCAAATGGAATAATTGCATCGTTGGATTCACTAGAAGTCGAAGTAAATAATCTCAAGATAAAATAAAAAAAATATGAAGATAATTAAAAATAATCTTTTAACCAACTTTATATTATATATATTTCAATCAGTCCCTTTTTAAAAGCGACCGGGCACTGCCCTTTTTACATTTATTCTCAACACTTCCGCTTGATCAATATTAATCAGACCCTTGTTTCAGAGAGACCAGTATACCTAAGACGGCCGATAATTATTCGTACGTTACTTTTTGTATAACTGTTAATCTGTTTTATTGTATTACAGATATTTCTATTTAAGTTATTTATTAATGCTTCCGCTTAATTTATTTCAAAGACTGTACTATTTGTATGTTATGGTTTGTGAGACCGTTTGTCTGTTTTAAAGATGTTTCTTTTTAAATTTATTATTAAGTGTGCATTTCTAGTCACTAGCACTCAACTTTACCTTGATTTCATTGTATCAGTCCCTTTTTTTATTAATACAATGAGACGGTTTTTCAAATCCACAACAATTTTCTTACCCACACTCGTTCGTGAACCTTTAATTTAAAATCACACCTAATACACCTTTATTCTCCTGTTTTTAACAAGAATCACAATCTTTTCACAACTTTTCTTACATGTCGACTACAAACAGAGTCTTCCAAACTACAAACCCAGAGTTATTTCTTTGCACAATTCCTGAGAGAAAGAACCGAACATGAGAACCTCCCCCAAAAAAACTACTAGTGATACAAATAACACTTAAGGAATTCATAAATAAATTCTCAGAGTGTTCTTTGAATCACCATTATAGTTGGTGTGGGCTATTTTTTTCATCAACGGCTCTTCTTATAGAATTATATAAGAAAATAAAACGAGGAAAATATAATGTGGAAAACTCATCGTCGGACAACAAGAAAAATTGCAATAATAACAGAAGAACGGTGATGTTAGGTTAGGTTACAAGGTAAAGATTTGCAAACGGTTGTTGGAAAGAAAATCGATGCAAATGGAAAAATTATCTCGTTGGATTCACTAGAAGTCGAAGTAAATAATCTCAAGATAAAATAAAGGAAATATGAATATAATTAAAATATAATTAATTAATTATGAACTTTACCTATATTTATTTTAATCAGTCCCTTTTTAAAAGCGACCGGGCACTGCCCTTTTTACATATATTCTCAACACTTCCACTTAATCAATTTTAATCAGACCCTTGTTTCAGAGAGACCAGTATACCTAAGAGGGCCGATAATTATTTGTATGTTACTTCTTGTAAAACTGTTTACCTGTTTTATTGTATTACAGATATTTCTTTTTAAGTTATTTATTAATGCTTCCGCTTAATTTATTTTAAAGACTGTACTATTTGTATGTTATGTTTTGTGAGACAGTTTGTCAGTTTTATAGATGTTTCTTTTTAAAATTATTATTAAACGTTCGTTTTTAGTCATTATCACTCAACTTTACCTTGATTTCATTGTATCAGTCCCTTTATCTAAAGCGACCGGGCACTGCCCTTTAACATCCTAATTTACAACACTTGCGCTTGAATAATTTTAGAGATTTATGTATTAGATGAGACGATTTTTCAAATCCACAGCAATTTTTGTACCCTCACTCGTTCATGAATCTTCAATTTAAAACCACACCTAATACACCTTTATTCTCCTGTTTTTAACAAGAATCACAATCTTTTTACAACCCTTCTTACACGTCGACTACAAACAGAGTCCTCCAAACTACAAACCCAGAGTTATTTCTTTGCACAATTCCTGAGGGAAAGAACCGAACATGAGAACCTCCCCCAAAAAAACTACTAGAGATACAAATAACACTTAAAGAATTCATAAATAAATTCTCAGAGTGTTCTTTGAATCACCATTATAGTTGGTGTGGGCTATTTTTTTCATCAACGGCTCTTCTTATAGAATTATATAAAGATATAAAACGAGGAAAATTATAATGTGGAAAGCCCATCGTCGGATGATAAGAAAAATTGCAATAATAACAGAAGAACGGTGATATTAGGTTAGGTTACAAGGTAAAGATTTACAAACGGTTATAGGTAAGAAAATCGATACAAATGGAAAAATTGTATCGTTAGATTCACTAGAAGTCGGAGTAAATAATCTTAAGATAAAATAAAAGAAACATGAAGATAATTAAAAATAATCTTTTAACCACCTTTACCTATATTTATTTCAATCAGTCCCTGTTTTAAAAGCGACCAGGCACTGCCCTTTTTACATTTATTCTCAACACTTCCGCTTGATCAATTTTAATCAGACACTTGTTTCAGAGAGACCAATATACCTAAGAGGGCCGATAATTATTTGTATGTAACTTCTGGTAAAACTGTTTATCTGTTTTATTGTATTACAGATATTTCTTTTTAAAATTATTATTAAACGTTCGTTTCTAGTCACTATCACTCAACTTTACCTTGATTTTATTGTATCAGTCCCTTTATTTAAAGCGACCGGGCACTGCCCTTTAACATCCTAATTTACAACACTTGCGCTTGAATAATTTTAGAGATTTATGTATTAGATGAGACGATTTTTCAAATCCACAGCAATTTTTTTACCCTCACTCGTTCATGAATCTTCAATTTAAAACCACACCTAATACACCTTTATTCTCCTGTTTTTAACAAGAATCACAATCTTTTCACAACCCTTCTTACACGTCAACTACAAACACAGTCTTCCAAACTACAAACCCAGAGTTATTTCTTTGCACAATTCCTGAGGGAAAGAACCGAACATGAGAACCTCCCCCAAAAAAACTACTAGAGATACAAATAACACTTAAAGAATTCATAAATAAATTCTCAGAGTGTTCTTTGAATCACCATTATAGTTGGTGTGGGCTATTTTTTTCATCAACGGCTCTTCTTATAGAATTATATAAAGAAATAAAACAAGGAAAATTATAATGTGGAAAGCTCATCGTCGGACGACAAGAATAATTGCAATAATAACAGAAGAACGGTGATATTAGGTTAGGTTACAAGGTAAAGATTTACAAACGGTTGTTGGAAAGAAAATCGATGCAAATGGAAAAATGATCTCCATGAATTCTCTAGAAGTCGAAGTAAATAAATTCAAGATAAAATAAAAGAAACATGAAGATAATTAGAAATAATCTTTAGATAAAAATATAAATAATATTGATTTATATATGGAATTCCTCAACTTTTTCTAGATTTAATTCAATCAGTCCCTTTTTTTAAAAGCGACCGGGCCCAGCCCTTTGTACCTTAATTTTCAACACTTTGGCTTGATTAATTTCAGACTATTATTCGTATGTTACGTTTTGTAAGGCTGTTTGTCTGTTGCTTTTTAAGTTTTTTAGTAAAGATATATTTCTGGTTACTTTTAACTAAATACGCTCTTGATGACTAACACAGATAAAGGCCCATTAAATAATTTTATTTTAATATTTTTGAAAATAGTTTAAAAAATGTTCCTTATTAATTCGAATAGTGGGAGAATTTTAATATGTAATTATCTGAAAAGAAGAAAACACTAAAATTAGGAAAGAACAGCTGAAACCTGACTAGATTTCGGACTCGGGGGCGCTTTAGCAGGATTTGATCTAAGTATACATTTTATCTAAGTTATCAGCGTTTGATTTGATCTAACGAGTGTTTAAAATCCCAGATTAAGCATGAAGTAAAATTTCGAGTTTAGAAAAGCCTGAAAATTTGGTTTGGTCGCGTAGCGCGGAGCGGCCAAACCAAATTTTCAGGCTTTTCTAAACTCGAAATTTTACTTCATGCGCCACCGGTACAAAACGCTGACATATTACGAAGTTTAAAACACACCGCTAAACTTTACATTGAATCAGTGTTTTATGCGGGTGGCGCATGAAATAAAATTTCGAGTTTATAAAAGCCTGAAAATTTGGTTTGGTCGCGTAGCGCGAAGCGGCCAAACCAAATTTTCAGGCTTTTCTAAACTCGAAATTTTACTTCATGCGCCACCGGTACAAAACACTGATATATTACGAAGTTTAAAATACACAGCTAAACTTTACATTGAATCAGTGTTTTGTGCCGGTGGCGCATGAAGTAAAATTTCGAGTTTAGAAAAGCCTGAAAATTTGGTTTGGTCGCTCCGCGCTTCGCGCTACGCGACCAAACCAAATTTTCAGGCTTTTCTAAACTCGAAATTTTACTTCATGCTTAATCTGGGATTTTAAACACTCGTTAGATCAAATCACCGCGCTGTGATTATCAAGATAGTCGATTATTAAAACTGTCAAATTACATCCGTCATTTTCATCCAGTAATAATTAATTAATCATTTAAATTAATAATAAAACACTTTGTTTATTTTATTCCATGTACGTCTTCAATTATCAAGATAGGCGAACAAGACGCTCAGCTTTTCGCCGTTGGTCGCGCGGAGATAAAAACAAAAGCAATGCAAAACTTCTAGAAACAAGCCGACCAAAAATGTCGAGCAAAATCGCTTTCTGGATGATTTTTAGCAGGGAAATCAAAGATCTGCGCAATAAACGACGGGAAAACCTATGTTTTAATATGAAAGAAACAATGTTTTCGTGTTTTCAATCATCAAACACAGTTTTTTCTAGAGGGAAGCGAAAAAGCTACTCACCGTATCCAGTTATCAGGATTTTCATCTCACAGAAATGTTTAATGCCTGTTTAAATGACTGACGAAGTTTAGTTTAGTTTAATTTAGGATGTATTTACTAAAAATAACTTGCAAAGTTTAGTTATGAAGAACGAAAATCGAATGCGTGTGCCAAGCTTGGAAGCCAACAACTAAGTGTCGATTGTTTACGCGGCGTTGCCGGTGGTGGTTGCCTACTTACGCGAAAAACAAAGCCAACCGGCTAAAAATTTCCAGAATAATCGCTTTCTGGGCGATTTTGGCCGGGAAAGCCGTGAAATCGCAATAAAAGACGGGAGTTCTAGGAAAAACGGTGTTATAAAGTGAAAGAAACAATGTTTTCGTTTTTTGAATCATCAAACCGTGTGTTCTGGAAGAAAGCGGAAAAGCTACTCACTGTATCCAGTTATCAGGATTTTTACGCCACAGAAATGTTTAATTACTTTAAGTAAAACACTTTATTTATAACTTTAAAAAATTGTTTCCGGCTGAAAACCAATTTTTGAAAGTTATAAACAAAGTGTTTTACTTAAAGTAATGAATATGAACTTTCAACAACTATCAGCCACCTCGATTAATAGTGAAATGTTTAATAGCGGACCGACGAAGTTTAGTTTAATTAATTAAGGATGTATTCACTTAAAATAACTTGCAAAGTTTAGTTATGAAGAACGAAATAAAATGTGCGTCGTCTCCGAACAAAATCAAAACAACAACTGAGCGTCGGACAGCGAACAGCGCCACAGCGTAAACTTGCGGGACGCTCAAGAAAAACAAAAGCTGGAAACTTTTACAAAGAACAACGTCAACGGCAAATCATTTCACAAATCGCTTTCTGGATGGTTTTCGCAAAAATTGACGGGAACAAGAATGCGCGCAAGAAGTAGAAGAAAGCGGAAAAGCTACTCACTGTATCCAGTTATCAGGATTTTAATGTTTAATAGCGGACCGGCGAAGTTTAGTTTAGTTTAATTTAGGATGTATTCACTTAAAATAACTTGCAAAGTTTAGTTATGAAGAACGAAATAAAATGTGCGTCGTCTCCGCACAAAATCAAAACAACAACTGAGCGTCGGACAGCGGACAGCGCCCCACCGTAAACTTGCGGGACGCTCAAGAAAAACAAAAGCTGGAAACTTTTACAAAGAACAACGCCAACGGCAAATCATTTCACAAATCGCTTTCTGGATGGTTTTCGCAAAAATTGACGGGAACAAGAATGCGCGCAAGAAGAAGAAAGCGGAAAAGCTACTCACTGTATCCAGTTATCAGGATTTTCACGTCACAGAAATGTTTAATACCGGACCGACGGAGTTTAGTTTAGTTTAATTTAGGGTGTATTCACTTAAAATAACTTGCAAAGTTTAGTTATGAAGAACGAAATAAAATGTGCGTCGTCTCCGCACAAAATTAAAACAACAACTGAGCGTCGGACAGCGGACAGCGCCCCACCGTAAACTTGCGGGACGCTCAAGAAAAACAAAAGCTCGCAAACTTTTAGAAAGAACAACGCCAAAGGCGAAACATTTCACAAATCGCTTTCTGGATGGTTTTCGCAAAAATTGACGGGAACAAGAATGCGCGCAAGAAGAGAAGAAGAAGAAAGCGGAAAAGCACTGTATCCAGTTATCAGGATTTTCACGCCACAGAAATGTTTAATACCGGTTTAAAAGTTTAGTTTAATTTAATTTAGGATATATTCACTTAAAATAACTTGCAAAGTTTAGTTGTAAAGAACGAAATGAGAAATGCGTCGTCTCCGATAGACATGAAACAATCGAGCGTTGATTGTTTGCCCCGCGCTGAATGCATACTCGCGTATTGGACACTATACTAGAAGTCAATTATTTTAATCACTGAGAATTTTAATAAAGAAACTAATTTGTTATTGTCAATTAAATTAAATAATTAATGAATACCGGATTGAAATAACAACAGAAGTAATTTGACAGTTTTAAAAGTTCAGCTTTTTGCCGTTTGTCGCACAGCGCCACCGTAAACTTGTGACGCGTTAAAAAACAAAAGCTTGCAAGCGTCTAAACAAACCACGCCAACGGTGAAAACCAAACGCTTTTTCCGGCTGAAAATCGTCCAGAAAGCTATTTAGCTTTCTGGATGGTTTTCAGCCGGAAAAAGCGCAAAATTGACGGGAACAAGGAAGCGCGCGATAACTCACAGAATTTCCACTTACCTTATCCGGTAATCAGGAGTTTCACCCCACAAAAAATTAAAAACCGGCTTTAAATGACTGACCGACAAAGTTTAGTTTAATTTAATTTAGGATGCACTACTTTAAAATAACTTGCAAAGTTTAGTTATGAAGAGCGAGACTTTTGAGAAGTGCGTGTTGCTTATACGAGGAGAACTGAGCGAATGGCGCCGAGCGGCGCGGCGGTTACCTTTATAACCTCGGTTTGACAGGTGGTGGGGGTTCGACGCGCTGACCAATGAGCGTCGATTTGGACAAATGACAATTAAAATGTTTGAAAAAGTTTTTTTTAGGCCTAACGGGAGTGGTTGAGATAAATTGGCAGAAAGGAGGGCGATTTTCTCGCGATTCCGAGGATGCCCGCCCTTTTAGGATCCGTGCAGGAATAAGCGCGCTACGCCTCTCTGAAGTTTAGGGGGTGGTTAAGTGGGTTAACCCGCAAGGGTTGAGGCGGTGGAGTTGAAATTGGGGGTGGTTATAGCTGGGAGGGATGCTGGGGGGTGAATGACACAAGTTTGCAAACGCGGGGGGCTTTAATTCAATCGCTGTAAAGGGGGTTAGGTAGGGTGCTTGACGGGGTTGTTTATGCAAAAATTAAGGGTGATCAAGACTAAAAACATGATTTAAAAGGTGTCTCGGTATCCGGGGGTTCATATTAAACAATCTTTTGAAGTTAGTTTTGCAATTTAAGCGATTTTAAATAAAATCGATTTCATTGATTTACTCCCTATTAATCAAAATGGTGGGCATTGTCACACGGGGTAAATAATAATTACATAATTAATTTACGGCGTTTTAACGTGATTTCACGTGTGTTTCTTTTGCGGAATTGTATTTATTTTTAGTGGTGGTGCTTTATTTTTACATGCCCTGGTTCATTAGGCGGTTTTTATGGCATTCATCTTTTTTCATGCGAAATCTCGCTCGGCGATCAAAAAAAACAAGAACCAAGTGAGATAAAAAGAAATAGATTTGAGTGACTCGTATTTCCTTAAATTAAACAGAAATACATCGACATTTGTTGAATAATTTAGGTCGAAAATATATCCAGGTGTATTAATTTAATAACCCTCGTAATCAGGGGCGCAGCCTCAGGTGGGGGGCCGTGTTGAACACATAAGAACGCTGTGCTTTATTTTGACAGTCGCGAAAAATTAAAGAAATGAAAACAAATTGTAAGGAAATTTTAATTTCTTTGTGTTTGATGTAAAAAAACAACAACAAAATTGAGCCGATCAAACTAATAAAATTCATCTGCCCGATGAAGCTACTGTGTGGCCAATTATTGCAGTGTCAATCAATAAACAGTGAAATCTTAGCCGATTGTGTTATTTACTAAAAGTGTTGTTATGGAATTTCACCAAGTCATCTGCCTGATGAAGCTACTGTGCGGCGAAACAATTATTGCAGTGTCAATCAAAAAACAGTGAAATCTTAACCAATTGTGTTATTTATAAAATATTAATTAAACTAAACTAAAAGTGTTGATATGGAATTTTACCAAGTAACAGCCTCAGCTATTGAATTATTAAGAAGAAGAATTAAGTAATTTTGACAGCCAATTATTAAGTGAAGAGGTGGCTAATGAAATGGTAAGCATTTGCTATATTTAAAGGGTAATTATAAAGAAATGGGATTAAAACGTGTAATGTGAACGTAGCTTTGTTTTATTTCATTCGGTCTTTGTATTAGAATCATTTACGTCTAATGTTGCTGACGTGAACTTCATAGTCAGTTTGTTATTGATAATCATAATAATAATAATAATTTGTTTATTTCCCAATAGATACAAAGGATCTAATAACAGGGAAAATATATCAAACATTGAAGCTTAAATATAATAACATAAAACAAAGTTCTATTCTATTCTATTGAAAGTGAGTGGGTAGTTATGCTACCCTCCACTGCGACCGCAAGGATCTATTGTGGCTCACAATTAAGGTTGAACATCCGACCTTACAGCTCACCTTCCAAGTCCATCTTCTTGATGAAGTCAAGGATCTTGTCAGGTGAAGTTTTTTCCAGGTCCTTCAGGTTTAGCTTCGGTGTGCCAAACACCGTGGTCCTGATCTGGTTGCCAGCTGGACAGGCACATATGACGTGCTCTGCTGTTTCATCATCCTCTAGGCATAGGCGGCACTCAGTGGTGTCGCTTAGTCCTAGTTTGTTAAGGTGATGCCTTAGACGGCTGAGTCCAGTGAAGAGAGCAGTTAATGTGTGTAAAACAAAGTTAAGTATACATACAATCAATGACACACATGTATAAAGTAAGATGTATTTGTGGTGGTTGGCGCGTATTACAACAAATTCATTACTGTGTTTGTGAAGTGACGGCTCGTGCAATTAAATATATCTATAGAGTCTTGAATAATAGTATGAGTTCGAAGGATTTTATTTATTGGCGAGTTAAAATAAAGGTTCGTGAAACTGCACTTATATAATGAGCACTTTGTGTCTTGAAATGTACATCT
This sequence comes from Philonthus cognatus, assembly GCA_932526585.2. Lineage (NCBI taxonomy): Eukaryota > Metazoa > Arthropoda > Insecta > Coleoptera > Staphylinidae > Philonthus > Philonthus cognatus. The sequence goes on from OW052251.1 coordinate 3,405,853, forward strand.
AACGATAAAAATAAGCGAAGTAAGGAATAACAGTCTTTATTAGTGTAATAATAATTCACGTAAACTCAAAAACATACAGTTATTCATAGTAGTATTTAATTTATTTTTAAAAACAAGTTTTTATCGTGAGATTTTTTGTTTCGTTTAGTTCTGTGTACTATTTCCACGTGTGTAGTGATTTTCTATGAAGTTTGCATACTGTAACACTGTTTCCATGTTCACAATTTGTGCCGTAGGCTGCTCAGGTTGATAATAATAATAATAATCTTTATTTAGCATCTTTGCTATATAATAACATAGAAAAATATATGTATATCTATATATATATATATATATATATATATATATATATATATAAAATAAACATTTGATCATCCTTAATCTATAAATTGTGTATGTATAATAAATTTATCACATAATAATACTTAATATATAATCTTTTTACTACTTTAATAAAATCAGTCTAAAACCATACTTAAATATCTATGTAAAAATAATAAATCCATAATACAACAATACTTATACATTTATGCAAAAAACAATAACTAAAAAGGTAACAATACTTATTTAAAATTTGTACTTATACATATAGGAACAATTAATAATATATACACATAATGCACAGCCCATACACTACGACTATTTCTGAAGACTCTTCAAGTAATCTAGCAACTTTGATTTAAACTTATTAATATTTTCTTCTTCTTTTATTTGTATTGATAGCTTGTTGTGTTCTTGAGCAGCTTTAAAAAAGAGTGAATTCTGTCCTGCCTTTGTGTTTTTGAATGGGAGAAAAATATTTCCTCTGCCTCTTGTGTTGTACGTATGGATGTCTGCATTAGTGATGATACTTTCATCAAAGTATTTGGGCATCTTCCCAGTGTAAACTTTGTGAATAAAAATGAATGCCTTAAATTTTACAAAATTCTCTATGTTTATCCAATCCAGTTGTTCTAACATCGTTCTTATACTTGTATATTTATTACAATTTAAAATTATTCTCATTCCTTTATTTTGCAATATTTGGAGTCTATTCAAAGATCCACTATTTGCAAGATAAAGAATAGATCCTGCAAAGTGAAAATATGGTAGTATAATAGTGTTATATATTGTTTTTTTGGTAGCTTGCGACATATAATAACTACTTCGTCTTAATACTCCTAACTTTTTTCCTATTTTACATGTATAATCTATATGTTCATTGAACTGTAATCGTTTATCTAATTGAACTCCTAGGTATTTTATTGTATTGACATATGTTATGGGGCTATTATTGAATTTAATTGTATTATTTTCTATGGACTGATCTTTTCTGCTAATTATCATTGCTTTTGTTTTGGTTGTATTAATTTTCAAACTATTATCCTGTAACCAATTGTTTAAATTAATTAAGTCGCTATTTATTTCATTTGTTGCTTTTATTATGTCTACTGATGTTCTGTATATAATAGTATCATCTGCAAATAGATGGAATTTGCAGTGACTTAAGCAGTTTCCAATATCGTTTATATACAACACAAAAAGCAGAGGTCCCAAAATACTACCCTGTGGTACCCCTGTTTCAATAGATAGAGTATCCGATAATTTATCTCCAATCTTTACTTTCTGGGTTCTTTTATTCAGGTAACTAGTAAACCAATTTAGTACTGTACCCTCCACACCATAATTTCTGAGTTTTATAAGTAGTCGCTTCCTATCTATTGTTTCAAATGCTCTCTTGAAATCTAAGAAAACGATACTAGTACTTTGTCCCGCATCTAAATTATTTTTCCATTCATTCACAAGATACTGCAATGCCGTTTCACAATTATACCCTTGTCTAAATCCTGACTGATGTTCTATTAATATATCTTGTTCAACAATATGCGCTAGTATTTGTTCATATACAATTCTCTCTAATATTTTTGATATGGTTGGTACTGTATTAATTGGTCTAAAATCTTCAATTTTTATACTATTTCTCACTTTTTTAATTGGTATTATTGTACTGCTTTTTAGTTTTTCTGGAACTTGTCCTGTCTCTAATGAAATATTTATTATATTAATAAAATGCGGTAAACTATTGGGAGACTAGTGATCAAAACTTTACCAGTTATTTCATCCGGACTTGATTTGTTTGGTTGGTCAAGTATTATTTTCATAAGTTCTTCTTCACTAATTAATTTAAAATCTTTTATTTTTACATTAATTATAATCACATTATTTACAGTACTTGTTCTATTAGTAATTGTATCTAAAATTTCGTTTATGCTACTGATAAAATATTCATTAAATTTATTGCCAATAATTTGCGCGTCTGTGTAAACTACTCCATTACATTCTACTTGATTGTATGTATCTGTTTTATTGTTAGAAATGACTTGTTTTAATGTTTTCCACATTGTTTTTGGGTCGTTTTTATTGGAATCTATATATTCTTCAAAATATTTCCTTTTTTCTTTTCTTATTGCATCTACAACTTCATTGCGTGCTTCCTTGTATTTCTCCCAATCCCCTTGTGTTTTTGTATTACAAAACGTTTTATATCTATACTATTTCCACGTGTGTAGTGATTTTCTATGAAGTTTGCATACTGTAACACTTTTTCCATGTTCACAATTTGTGCCGTAGGCTGCTCAGGTTGATATGATGGGCGTGGGTTGTTCTGAAATAAATACAGGCGCCAGCGATGAGGGTATCGCAGAAGCACAATCACAAAGAAACACAAAATAGGGCTACTCGATGGTATTTCGTTTTAGACTCATTGGGGCGAGGGAAAATAATAGAAATATCTCTGAGCGTAACAATTTTTAATAAAAGCAAAAGTTGTAAACAATTACTGCATTTTTAATAAATATTTGAAGAGAAGTGTGTGTGTTAACACAGTAAATAGGTGCTCCGCAGATAAAGTGAATCCTCGAGTGTTGTATAGGAAAGTAAAACGCGTGTTTTGGACCAGATTAACATCTATCATCAGCCGACAAACTGTAAAATAAAAGCAAATTACGAGGCAATGGTTTGAACAAATTTATTAAAGTAGTAAAAAGATTATATGTTAAGTATTATTATGTGATAAATTTATTATACATACACAATTTATAGATTAAGGATGATCAAATGTTTATTTTATATATATATATATATAGATATACATATATTTTTCTATGTTATTATATAGCAAAGATGCTAAATAAAGATTATTATTATTATTATAACAGTTGCAAACTTATCGCCCAAAGGTGATGGGTGATCCCGGCTCGTCCTAGCAGGCCTCTGGCTTACAGCGTGCACGGTGATGGTCAGAAGGGTTGTTCTGCCTGGGGAACGGTTTTGACTTCCGCTTCCTACGCCTTCAAGCTCGTTTTAGTGGTGGTGCGAGCTGCGGGCTTCTGCGGGGAACGTCCCACTCGACTGATGACCGTTTTCTTAATACTTTCCAACGGTGGCCTCTTCTCGGATGCTAGCTGCGGGCGGTTGCGGGGAAAGTGCTTCCACTCCCAGACTAAGCATGAAGTAAAATTTCGAGTTTAGAAAAGCCCCGCGTAGAAAATTTGTCGAGGGTCGCGCCAGCGACCCGAGACAAATTTTCACGGGGCTTTTCTAAACTCGAAATTTTACTTCATGCGCCACGCGTATAAAACACTGAAATATTGTAAAGTTAAAAACACACCGATGTATTTTTTTGAATGAGTAATAATCGAAAAAGTTAATAATAAGTTATTCATAGAAAACATAAAAAGAACTGCCGAATTTTACCAAAAATTAACTTTTAAAGTCAACTCTATAATTACTCGTCCGTTAATGGATTAATCCTTAAAGCGCCAGGAGCGTAACGGATTTTATTCCGTTACAATACACACACAGAAAATTGCAATAAAAAATCACACAGCAGTTTTGTGTGTGTAAAATAAAAGCAAATTACGTGGCAATGGTTTGAACAGTTGCAAACTTATCGCCCGTAGGCGATGGGTGATCCCGGCTCGTCCTAGCAGGCTTCTGGCTTACAGCTTGCACGGTGATGGTTAGAAGGGTTGTTCTGCCTGGGGAACGGTTTTGACTTTGACTTCCGCTTCCTACGCCTTCAAGCTCGTTTTAGCGGTGGTGCGAGCTGCGGGCTGCTCCGGGGAAAGTCCCACTCGGCTGATGACCTTCTTAATTCTTTACAACGGTGGCCTCTTCTCGGATGCTAGCTGCGGGCGGTTGCGGGGAACGTCCCACTCGGCTGATGACTTTTTCTTAATTCTTTTCAATGGTGGCCTCTTCTCGGATGCTAGCTGCGGGCGGTTGCGGGGAACGTCCCACTCGGCTGATGACCTTTTTCTTAATTCTTTTCAACGGTGGCCTCTTCTCGGATGCCAGCTGCGGGCGGTTGCGAGAAACATTCCACTCGGCTGATGACCTTCTTCTTAATTCTTTCCAACGGTGGCCAGATTCTTCTGCCTCTTCTCCGCCGGTGCGATCACATGCAAAAAAGTCAGGCTGCTAAGTCACTATTGAAGCGGTGCCCCGAATACAGAATACAATCATGCAAATAGACAAAGAAAAAGCTGCTAAACTCCAAAGGAAGAACTTCCTGACAAATCGTGTGGTCTATTCATGGAATGCACTTACAGAAGAAACAGTTACCGCAGCGAACGTTAATATATTTAAAAACCGGTTGGACAAAGAACTAAAACAAAGTGCAGAATGATCCATTATAGTGCATGATAAATATAAATTGGTTGCGCAGCGGAATTTTCCGTTATTCTCGATGGTAAGGGCGGTCTCCACTCGTTCGGACTGCCGGAGTACGGGCAGCTGGGCCACAACACCGACGGGAAGTACTCTAAGACGAGCACCCGTCTGCGCTTTCACTTCGAGACCAGCCCCAAGCGCGTCGTGCTCTACATCGAGAAGAGCAAGGACGGCCACGTCTCGCCTGTCGACGTCACGGAAATCGTCGACTTCAGCTGCGGCCAGAATCACACCGTTGCCATCGACAGCAAGAAGCGTGCTTTCTCCTGGGGATTTGGCGGTTTTGGAAGACTCGGCCACTCAGAGCCAAAAGATGAGTTTGTTCCGCGATTGATTAAATATTTCGATTCGCAAGCTCGTGGCATCCGTCAAGTGTTCTGCGGGTCGAGCTACAGCTTGGCCCTCACAGACATCGGTGCTCTCTATTTATTCGGCCTTACGATCATCGCAGCAGTTTTATTAATCGACAACGCACCTTCACACCCGATTAAAGACTGTTTGAAATCAGATAATGGTCTTATTTATGCCAAATACTTACCACCAAATGTCACTTTGCTCATCCAGCCAATGGACCAAGGTGTTATCGCGGCCCTAAAAAAATATACCGTGGAAACTTGCTAAAAAAGTACGTAGAAGAGGGTCTAACATTAGCGAGATATTGGAAGGAACATAGCATTTTGGATGTGATCTATGATATTTCTGACAGCTGGGAAAAATTGAAGATTATAACCCTACAAAAATGCTGGTACAAATTAATGAAGAGAGATGTAGCTGAAGAACAAACTCAAGAAGCCACTGATGATTTTATACAACTTGCACAATCAATAGAAGGAAACGAAAATTTACAACAAGAGGATATCCTAGAATGGTTCAATTGCGATGCACATGTTCCAGTTTTTCCTTGTCTTACTCCAGCAGAAATCGCACAAGAAATTCAAGAAGAAGAATCCGAAAATGAAATCGACGAAAAAGAAAGTGCGAAATCAAAGATTTCTCTTAATTTGGCTTCACATTCCATGTCCCACTTGATAGAATTTTTCCATGATAATGATATTCCAACCAGCGACAAAGTAGTTCTTTTCAAACTGCGCGCACAAATTAGAGAATGGGAGTTCAAGGCAAAAAAAAAACAAACTACAATAGATACATATTTCACTAAAAACTGATTAAAAAAATAAAGAGAAAACAATCAAAACATTTTTAAGAGCAATTAATTACATCTACCTATGACAAACACATGCATACACACCGATTTATTTTCACCTCATATATATATATATATATATGTATATATATATATATATATATATATATATATGTATATATATATATATATATATATATATATATATGTATATATATATATATATATGTATATATATATATATATATATATATATGTACATATATATATATATATGTATGTATATATATATATATATGTATATATATATATATATATATATATATATATATATATATATATATATATATATATATATGTATATATATTGATAATGAAGGTTTAAATTAAATTACACTTAGTTTGTTTCACAATTTTTTACTTTACTATTTACTCGACTAGTTTCGCGTTTTACAGCATTAAAAATGTTTCACCAAGTGATAAGTGAGAAAATTATTCAAGAAATATGTATATATATATATATATATATATATATATATATATATATATATATGCGCGTGTGTGTATGTGACTATTATACAAATTACATATATTCGGATATACCGTGTTTTCCTTATATCGTGCTAAGTATAGCCAAAAGCCATCCCGGTATAACGAGGTTCTACTGTTTATTGGGTTGCATATATGAAAACTATTTATTATAAATTTACGCTTCTACGACTTCTTGTTTGCAGTTTATACAAAAATTATCGCAAATTTATGCATAAAATCAAATAGAATAAGATTTTAAATATTTCATGGTACATTTTTAGTTATATACATTTTAAATTAACGAGTATGTTGGATTGCATATACAGGGTCGCTACAAAGTATGGAAACACGGCTCTCACGTGAAAACGGCTAAAAACAGAACCACCAAAATTGGGATTTCAAAATGGGATATTTTCTTGAACAATTTGGCGTGAAAAAATCAAAAATGATTCTCAGGATTTTCACATGCGGACGCCATCTTGAATTTTTTTAAATGGAATTCGATTTTTTTTATTTTACAACTTTTATAGACCTTCTAATTCTGATTACAACCATATACCTTTTTTTTTTTAAATACTTGTCTTTTCATCGATAAACCGGACTTTGAAAAGTATGGAAACAGCGAAATATTTTGAGAACGGTTTATCGGAATGTCCTGAAATTTTGCAAAGGTGTTGATATTGTAAAATAAAAAATCATTTATTGTTTAATATTTTATTTTTTCATTTGACTGTTTAATATTTTTTTAAGTTTTGATCAAAAATAGAACATGCATTTGTGGTATTGCAGCATTTAGAAAAAGTACTCGTTTGGCTGTTTCCATACTTTTCAAAGTCCGGTTTATCGATGAAAAGACAAGTATTTTTAAAAAAAGGTATATGGTTGTAAGCAGAATTATAAGGTCTATAAAAGTTGTAAAATAAAAAAAATCGAATTCCATTTAAAAAAATTCAAGATGGCGTCCGTATGTGAAAATCCTGAGAATCATTTTTGATTTTTTCACGCCAAATTGTTCAAGAAAATATCCCATTTAGAAATCCCAATTTAGCTGGTTCTGTTTTTAGCCGTTTTCACGTGAGAGCCGTGTTTCCATACTTTGTAGCGACCCTGTATATATACGACTGCAGTTTACTACTTTTTATGGGGGGAAATTTAAAAAATACGCCAGCGACATCTGCTGAGTATTACGCCTCGAAGTTTGCCATAGTCGTGAACAGACCCAGTCGACTCCATATGATTCTGTAAGTTCATTTATATAGTTGACCGACCCACTCGATGGGAGGGCGCAAATGTTGGAATTTCAAATTTCCCGCAATTTCTAACGTGGGCTTGTTTTCAAACAACAGCTGTCAGATCTGAAGGCACAAAAATGCCGATAAGACGAAATCGTTTCGAGATGAGTGTTAATAAATATAAATAATTGCAACCGTAAGTATATATAATATATTCACTATTTCAAAAATATCTTTCACCTTGTCAAATATAAGGCAAAAGAGTTTCACTATACCAAATACTTTTCCGTTTAATATTTTTGCTGAATATTTTTGCAGTAACAACAACCTTCTTCTGGAAACATTTTCTGTGAATCTTTAGACATTCCATGTTTGTTTTTAAAGTTCAATTTGAAGCTTTAAATTAGTGTTTTCCACTCCCAGACTGAGCATGAAGTAAAATTTCGAGTTTAGAAAAGCCCCGTGAAAATTTGTCGAGGGTCGCGCAGCGACCCGAGACAAATTTTCTGGCCTTTTCTAAACTCGAAATTTTACTTCATGCGCCACGCGTATAAAACACAGATTTCAAGTATAATTCGAATATATATTAATTTCTCGATATTTTCGTGTTTTATGCGCGTGGCGCATGAAGTAAAATTTCGAGTTTAGAAAAGCCCAGAAAATTTGTCTCGGGTCGCTGCGCGACCCTCGACAAATTTTCACGGGGCTTTTCTAAACTCGAAATTTTACTTCATGCTTAGTCTGGGAGCGGAAAACACTCTTTTAAAGCTTTAAATTGAACTCTTTTGAAAAACAACGAATGACGGAAACTTTACAGCTTATGCATGTGTTTACCTTAAAGAAAATTTTACTGTATGTAACACTACTTACGCCAGCATCCATTCTCCGGATAAGGAGTCCTCTTATTTAATTTCTAAGATGCATCTTTTGTCGAACTGCAGCCATTTTGTTGAGAAGTGAAATTCAATTGACAAACTGTGATAAGGTTTTGACATATAGCGAAATATATTTGTAATACCTTTTAAAATATACATCTAACATGCTCATTATGTCTTTGTTATTTTTCGCATCGCACGGTAATTTATGTTAATATTATGACGCCCTGCACCGCGCGCCCCGCTTAGAAAAAGCCCGCCTACTCCCCGCGCCCAATGACGTCATTAGCGATTGCAGCGCCGCCCCATCGAGTGGGTCGGTTAACTAAAATCATGATACGTAGAGCCCCCTAGGAGTTATCAATCTAATTTAAACTATGGTCGTGAACCAGCCCTGTAATAAGTGACGTGTCGGTGTTGGAAATTCACACGAATTTAGTTAAAATGACGCGAAACTGGCTGCAATACACCCTTTTATTTGTCCTATTAATCGAATTTGGAAATTGCTTGTACTTCCACATCGGGGAAACAGAAAGAAAATGCTTCATCGAGGAAATCCCTGATGAAACCACCGTCATTGGTAATAACCTCCAAATTTACATTTTCTCTAAAGAACCGTAATGAACTTTTAGCAAAATATAAATCCTAATCAATCTTCAAAATGCACTTTGAGCTCCCCTGTGAACAAATGTAAATTCCAGCTGGATTCTGTATAAACACTTTTTATTATTCTATAGTTAAATATAAAGTGGAGCTGTACGATCCGAGAAGCGGGGGCTTCATGCCCTCCTCACCTGGCATAGGCATGCACGTGGAGGTGCGCGATCCCGACGACAAAATGATTATGTCCAGGGTGTACAGTTCCGAGGGACACATTACATTCACGTCGCACACACCCGGCGAGCACGTCATCTGCATGTATTCCAACAGCACAGCTTGGTTCAGCGGCTCGCAGCTCCGAGTCCACCTCGACATACAGGTGGGAGAGCACGCTGTCAACTACGGGGACGTCGTCCACAGGGAGAAACTCTCCGAACTGCAGTTGAGAATCAGGCAGCTTTTGGATCAGGTTGAGCAAATTACAAAGGAGCAAAATTATCAAAGAGTATGTGTAGTTTTTTTAAATTTATTATCGAGAGAAATATTGATTAGTTTTTTTCTCATAGTATCCACTGAAATATAGTAATACTGGAACGCGCACTGCCTATGATCGCTGGGTTAAGAAAGCGAGCCGAGAGAGACAGCGACCAAAGGGTCTTGTGTCATTGTCTCACGCTCCTCGCGCATGCGCATTAGAACTAAAGTCAGGCTGTACGACGGAGACACAAGACCCGTTACTCGCTATCTCTGTCGGCTCACGCTGGTGTCGCCAGAGCGCGTTCCAGTATTACTATATTTCAGTGATAGTATCGTGAAAGAGTATGTGTAGTCTTTTTAAATTTATTATCGAGAGAAATATTGATTACTTTTCTTCTCTTAGTATCGTGAAAGAGTATGTGTAGTTTTCTTTATTTTTAATTGAGAGTAATATCGATTCGCTTTTTTTTTCTCTTAGTATCGTGAAGAGAGATTCCGTCAAACTAGCGAAAGCACAAATTCGAGAGTACTCTGGTGGTCGATTACACAAACGGCTGTGCTTCTGTTAATGGGTGCTTGGCAGATGAAGCACTTGAAGAGTTTCTTCGAGGCGAAGAAATTAGTGTAATTAAAGAACTCCGTTCAGTTCATTGCCCTCAATCTTGGCAAAATTCACATGTAATTCTGTGGAAATCGTGTGCAATCTCTTACTTGTTGATTTATTTATGTACTTTTTTGAGTTTTTTTTTTTAATAAAAGAATACAGAGTGAACGAATTTTCAAGGATGTTTATTAAATAAATTAAATACATAAATGCGTCTTTTATAAATAATATAAATATATAAGGTGTATAAACAATAAAAAAATAACATTTTTAATACATAAAATGGAATTACTAATTTTAGCTATTTTACATTTTTGTATCCACAATAAACAAGATCATTTCATTTTTGTTAGTCTTCCTTGAATAAAACTACATTTATAAGACATTTAGCAATAAGTTTTCCTCTATATAAATTACCTGTTCCAGCGACGGCTCGCAGGCTAGCGTCGGGGTCGGCCACACCACCAAGGCATACAAAATTTGAGGTTGGGATCGCGCTTTATAAATACAAGGAATTGCACAACAAAGTCACCTTTCAATAACTGACACATATTACCCTGGGTCTCTGGTCGACCCTGAAGTTAGGCTGCGAGCCGTCGCTGACCTGTTCATTGTTTAATAAGATTGTTTTGTTCACAATAACTAAATGGTTCATTTGAAAAACTACATACAATATTTATTTAAGTTTTGGGAAAAGAAATTTGTTTTAAATCCGATTGTGTTGAAAGTTGTTTCTAGTTTCTTGACTATTTAGGCCCAGTTGCACCTGAAACGTTGAACTCAGTTCAAGCTGAACTCAAGTTCAAGATGACGGTTCCTATTGTTCTAACGTCAACTCAAGTTCAGAGTTGAACCAGTTGGGTGCAACTGGTCTTAACGCGCATTAACTGCCGGCTTGACTGGTCACTGCGGGCTAAACGCACCCCTATACAGGATCGGGATAGTTGGCTCTCCATCCTGCAGAGGGTATAACATGGAAGACAAGACTGCCGGACACATTTTCAGCTATTGAGCGGTACTCTCGTCTCCTTACTGGGTGAAAGATGGCCTACATAAGGGATCTACCCACCTCGGCTTTGCTAGACTAACTAAACCAGGTAGGCCGGCTGAGCTGAGGCGTAATCGACGGGAGGTAGCACAATAGGCCTAATGAGGCCTCAGTGCAGTGCAGAAATGTGCACTCCCCAAAGATCCAGAACCTGGTCCTAACTCGACTTTTTGTATTAAAGATTGCGACAAAAAAACTTACAATCAACAGGTGATCTATCCTACAGAGAGCATTTCATAGCTAGTATTATATAAATTATGCAAATCCCATACATTTATTCAAATAATTATTAAAAGTGTGCGTGTTGGGTTTCGGATACCTTTTCAAAGCCTGAAAATCCTTGCTCAGAGAATCCTTCAAAGTGTCACACGTGCAGTAATACAAGTACTCGTCTTTCTGCAGCTGCTCGGCCAGCTCCTCCTGGTGGTTATCCATGAGATCATCGTTGATCACGACAATGAGGGGCTTGTGCGAGTGCAACACCTCCAAACAAGTTCCCGCACCGGCGTGGCTTATAACCAAATCGGATTTTATTATTTCCGCCTGAAAATCCTCAAAGAACTTGGTGTACGTCAACTTTAGGGAATTGTGCTTCTTTTCCTCGGGCTCGACGCCGTTTCCAATTTGGAATGTTAATTCTTTGTACCCTAGGGAGGAGAGTGTGTTCAGGACATCTTCTCTGGACATGGTTTCGATTAGTTTTTCGAACTTTGTTGTGCCCACAGTTACGAATACACGTTTCGCTCTCATTTTATCAATTTATTTATTCACTGGTTTTGATAAAGCTGTTTTATGTTTCACGAGAATAAATTAATTTAAAATGTAAACATCCACATCATTAAAAAAATCACAAACTTATTAATTGAAGATGTACAATCTTTTATGATCCTAGTTAAGGGCTTATATTATTTCTCTATGGTTAACGGTCATTTTTGATGTTTTATTGCAGCCTTCCCAAAAAAGCTAGAGTTACGAAAAAATTCACACATAATCTTAGGCCGATTTTAGGACCTGTGTGCATCGCTTATGGTTCTAGCTATTATGGTTTTTTTGGAAAAAAAAAATTAAAATTGCAATTATTTTCAATCACGAAATAATCTTTAAAAATTCTCACGGATTTGCAAAACTGGTGCACACCAAACTTATTTTTGCCCCCTGAACATTTTTGTAAAGTTAGATTTACTCAAAATTGCCTGGGTAAGCATTGGGCCCGTTTATCAGAGACAACAGTTGAGAGTTTACTGCCAACTGTTCGAGAATTCTCTGATGACATGATTGTTAATCGTGAACGTATTCAGGATTTTTGCAATCGTACGAAATAGACCGACCGAAGTAGCGTTCATTATATACCAACATTCATCACAAACAAATCCAAATATGTTGAATGTTGAACATTTTGATGAACCCATTGACACAATTTTTATGGTGGTAATGGCTACATAGATTGGTTATTTGTGACAACTACTAAAAATATAAATTTGTCTAAACAGTACGTATTTACAATCTATCCTTATTACGTTTTTAATCGCGTATTCAAAAATATAATAAATAATGTATTCCAATTCTGTGTGAATTTTTTAAAACTTCAATTGACACAATTTTTATGGTGGTAATGGTTACATAGATTGTTTATTTTTGAGAACTACTAAAAATATAAAATTGTCTAAACAATACGTATTTACAATCTATCCTTATTACGTTTTTTTATCGCGTATTAAAAAATATAATAAAGAATCTATACCAATTCTATGTGAATTCTTTAAAACTTCAATTGACGCAATTTTTATGATGGTAATGGTTACATAGATTGGTTATTGTATGAAAACTTACTAAAAATATAAACTTGTCTAAACAATACGTATTTACAATCTATCCTTATTACGTTTTTTATTGCGTATTCAAAAATAAAATAAAGAATGTATTCCAATTCTACGTGAATTTTTTAAAACTTCAATTGACGCAATTTTTATGGTGGTAATGGTTACATAGATTGGTTATTTATGAGAACTACTAAAAATATAAATTTGTCTAAACAATACGTATTTACAATCTATCCTTATTACGGTTTTTATTGCGTATTCAAAAATATAATACAGAATGTATTCCAATTCTATGTGAATTCTTTAAAACTTCAATTGACACAATTTTTATGGTGGTTATGGTTACATAGATTGGTTTTGTATGAGAACTTACTAAAAATATAAACTTGTCTAAACAATACGTATTTACAATCTATCCTTATTACGTTTTTATCGCGTATTAAAAAATATAATAATGTATTCCAATTCTATGTGAATTCTTTAAAACTTCAATTGCGCAATTTTTATGGTGGTAATGGTTACATAGATTGGTTATTTATGAGAACTACTAAAAATATAAATTTGTCTAAACAATACGTATTTACAATCTATCCTTATTACGTTTTCTATCGCGTATTCAAAAATATAATAAAGAATGTATTCCAATTCTATGTGAATTCTTTAAAACTTCAATTGACACAATTTTTATGGTGGTAATGGTTACATAGATTGCTTATTTATGAGAACTTACTAAAAATATAAACTTGTTTAAACAATACGTATTTACAATCTGTCCTTATTAGGTTTTTTATTGCGTATTCAAAAATATAATAAAGAATGTATTCCAATTCTATGTGAATTCTTTAAAACTTCAATTGACACAATTTTTATGGTGGTAATGGTTACATAGAGTGGTTATTTATGAGAACTTACTAAAAATATAAACTTGTCTAAACAATACGTATTCACAACCTATCCTTATTACGTTTTTTATTGCGTATTCAAAAATATAATAAAGAATGTATACCAATTCTATGTGAATTCTTTAAAATTTCAATTGACACAATTTTTATGGTGGTAATGGTTACATAGAGTGGTTATTAATGAGAACTTACTAAAAATAAAACTTGTCTAAACAATACGTATTCACAACAACCTATCCTTATTACGTTTTTTATTGCGTATTCAAAAATATAATAAAGAATGTATTCCAATTCTATGTGAATTCTTTAAAATTTCAATTGACACAATTTTTATGGTGGTAATGGTTACATAGAGTGGTTATTTATGAGAACTTACTAAAAATATAAACTTGTCTAAACAATACGTATTCACAACCTATCCTTATTACGATTTTTATTGCGTATTCAAAAATATTATAAAGAATGTATTCCAATTCTATGTGAATTCTTTAAAATTTCAATTGACACAATTTTTATGGTGGTAATGGTTACATAGATTGGTTATTTATGAGAACTTACTAAAAATATAAACTTGTCTAAACAATACGTATTCACAACCTATCCTTATTACGATTTTTATTGCGTATTCAAAAATATAATAAAGAATGTATTCCAATTCTATGTGAATTCTTTAAAATTTCAATTGACACAATTTTTATGGTGGTAATGGTTACATAGAGTGGTTATTTATGAGAACTTACTAAAAATATGAACTTGTCTAAACAATACGTATTCACAACCTATCCTTATTACGTTTTTTATTGCGTATTCAAAAATATAATAAAGAATGTATTCCAATTCTATGTGAATTCTTTAAAATTTCAATTGACGCAATTTTTATGGTGGTAATGGTTACATAGAGTGGTTATTTATGAGAACTTACTAAAAATATAAACTTGTCTAAACAATACGTATTTACAACCTATCCTTATTACGTTTTTTATTGCGTATTCAAAAATATAATAAAGAATGTATTCCAATTCTATGTGAATTCTTTAAAATTTCAATTGACACAATTTTTATGGTGGTAATGGTTACATAGAGTGGTTATTTATGAGAACTTACTAAAAATATAAACTTGAATAAACAATACGTATTTACAATCTATCCTTATTAGGTTTTTTATTGCGTATTCAAAAATATAATAAAGAATGTATACCAATTCTATGTGAATTCTTTAAAACTTCAAATAATAATTCATTCGTGTGTTGGTAGTAAAGTGTCAAACGCCAACTAACTTCACGATAATTCAATTTTTAAATAGCGCTAAATTTGAAGTGAGAAAACAGAGAAAAATTGATTAATTTTTTTTAAATATGCGTTTTTCAATGGATAATTTAATCAACCTATTATTTTCCTAATACAATTTGTAGGCTCTAATGCAGTAATTGACAATTATTGTTAGTGGAGGACCTAGAGTAAAGAACTCTAGAAGACTTTTTAATGATTAGTGATGTCAGTTCAAGGTTTCACAGCTGTTTTTAGAAAAATTAAAAAACCACCCCTTTCGAATGGCTTGAAATTTTTTAGGAACTTTTCGAGGCGCACCGTTAACTCGGAGGGGCCTTACAAAGTCGTCAAAGGCAGGAAACCGGAGAAAGGTGAGTTTACTGGAGGTTGTTTGTTTATAACCTCAAAATGATGCAACTAAATAGATTACCATACAAAAAAAAAATCATTGATAGCGTTTATAAATAGTTAAATTAATTGTGAGATCATTTTAGAGGATACAAATTTAGTATGGAGAGATCCAAACGTGGAAATGCTCACGTCGAAAAATTTCCCATTTTTCATGCCCGGCAACGTGAGCCCTGCTTGGTATGACAAAAACACGACTTTGCGCAACGAGGGACACTTCATAATGGAAGCTTTAGAGGAGGTAGTTGTTATTTCCCCCATCATTATTCTGTTATCAATCACAAATTATTCCTTGTATTTAAAACTTTTTTTAAAATTTGAACATATGAATAAGCAGATAATGAACCCCCCCTGGTAATCTTTGTTAAATGAATCGCCTATTTTATGAGTATTCTGAATGGCTGTGATTTTAGAAAACCAATAGTAACATCGAGTGCAAGATACAGACCTGCCCAAAGGTTTTGAGAAAGACGGTCTCTGAGTTGTTTCCTTTTCGTAACCTGGAGAACTCTGAGATTTCCGTCATCACGATCAGCTTTAGACAGGATATGAAGACTTTCAAGAAAAATCAGGAAATAGAAACGGAGAAACTCACACAAAATGTACGTTATAAACAAAATAGTAATTCAGCGGCGGCTCGCAGCCTAACTTCAGGGTAGGCCAGAGACCCAAGGTAGTATGTATCCGTTATTGAAAGTTGACTTTGTTGTGCAATTCCTTGTATTTATAAAGCACGATCCCAACCTCAAATTTTGTGTGCCTTGGCGTTGTGGCCGACAATGAAGTTAGGCTGCGAGGCATCGCTGCAGTAATTAATGGTGTTTTATAAAATGTGAGATTTTCGTTGTGGAGTTGCAGTCCTGCTTTAACAGTAGGGTATTTTAAACATCAAATTTTTATATATTGGTAAATGATCACGAATAGTTTTTTCGTTTTTTTATATATTTTTTATATTATTTTATATATTATGGTAAATGATTATCAATGTGACAAAAAAATCATAATTTGTCACGATGCAGAGTTTCAAAAAAGAGAATGCTACAACTTGCAACTTTACAACACATACAGGGTTTTTTTTCTTTTAAGCATACTTTCACATATTCCATATAACCATTTGTAAAGTTAATGAACCTGTGATCAAAATTAAGTTGAAGTATATTTTGAATTTCACCCTAAATCAGTGTTTCACGGGCGTGGCGCATGAAGTAAAATTTCGAGTTTAGAAAAGCCTAATTTGGCTCGGTCGCTCCGCTTCGCTACGCGCCCGAGCCAAATTTTCAGGCTTTTCTAAACTCGAAATTTTACTTCATGCTTAGTCTGGGAGTGGAAAACACTCGTTAGAGTCTTCAAATTGAAGGTTTTTAATAACATCATGAATTTCAGAAAATTTGCATTGAAAAATTGTAATATGTATACTTAATAGAAAAATTCGTTTTTTAAAATTTGAACATATGAATAGGCAGATAATGAAGAAGATATTCCTGAGCAACGAGCATTTAGATATAAATAACTTGAGCCTGTGATAAGTACATTTGAAATCTTAATCTTTGTTTAGTGAATTATTTATTTTATGAGTTAATTGAATTGTTATATTACTGTGACATTTCCCTCCACATAACCTACAAATTAAACGTTAATTTACAACATAACCCCTCAATTCCGTACGCGAAATGTTAAATTTAACGTATACGTTATTAATACCCCCACAATCTCAGTATACAAATCAAGTACTAAACGCACTTAAGACTGTGATGTTGAGGAATAACGTATATTAAATTTAACATTTCGTATACAGAATAGCCCTGAATAGGTGATTAATCTTGTCTTAACCTAAAACACATAATCTGCATCACACCAATAAATTCTTAAAACGTTAAATTTGATTGGTCATATTAAAAACAAAATAGATTATACATACAGTTGCGAGAGAAAAAAACTAGTACAGCAGGGAGCTTTAGCCACCTTTAAAATATCATATTTTTATTCTTGTAAAACAAACTTGTCATGTACAGGTTAACTACAATGTTTTTCTTGGCCAACTAGATGGTACTTTTGTTGACATGCAATGTCTCTAACGCTAATACCGTCTCTAAACAGGTCATTATTATCGCTTTTTGCGTTTCAGTCAGTTGAGGCATGTCGACATTAATTAAATTTTGTTTGACATCTCCGCAGATTTGTGAATTTGATTGACAATTTGAAAAATCAAAGTCTAGTTCACATAGCTTGTTTGGTAATCGAAAGGATCAATTTACCGCGCTCAATTCAATTCAATTTCGCGCACGGAATTATCGCAGCGAAGTGTGGATCATCCTTCTTCGCACAGTAGTTAATTAGTCGTGAGACAAGTCACATCGCACATAGCAGAAATTACAACCACCCTTTAAGCACCGTGAGCAGAGATACACGTGCAACCTATGCTACCGGATCTACTAACAACAGGGTAAGTCCCATTTCGCTGTGCGCCTCGATAAATTCATTTATAGATACAGTCGACTATACAGCCTTTTTCCTGTAAGGGAAGAACGCTCAAACATAGCTTAATATTTTGCTGTATTAGTTTTTTTTCTCTCGCAACTGTACATTGTTAAGTGTTAATTACTCAATCATTTTTGTTACTTTACAGTTTGTGTTAGTAGCGAAAAATGTGTGTAACAAACTAAGAAAGGGAGGTTACTGGGCAGACTTCGTCAACCCATTTTCTGGAAGGCCTTACTTCGCTGTGACGACAGGCGACGACCTCTACAGCACCGATGAAAAATTCAGATGTCTCGATTTTCAAATATTCGAGGTGGAAAAGTGCTTAATCGTATCAAACGAGCAGGACAAAACTAAGCGGAAATTCATAGGTACTATTAAAAATTTACAAATGAAACACGATTTTAACTTTGTTTGTATAGCTAAGACTTTATTAAGTGACTATAGTTTTGACAACTTTAACTTGTCATTTTCATACTCAAAGTTAAAATCGTGTTTCATTTGTGAACTATGATGTATAACGAAGTAGAAGCCTCCACCGTTAACAGTTTATTAAAAATTTGTCAAAAACTGAATAAAAGCTATTTCAGCGTGTTCATTTTATTGCCGTTTCAGGAAGTCTCTTCACTAACGCTCCTGCCACGAAGAATGATTTGAATGATGTTTTCACAAAGTAAGATTTTAAAATCAATAATTGTTTTCTCATTACACCGAATGGTAAAAATGTCAGGTGGATTAAACAAAAGTAAAATGTGTTGCAAATAATTGTTTTTGTTTCAGATCGTAACTAATGTAGAATAAATTATTTATGAGCTTTCTAGGGTGTAGAATTTTATTGTCGGTCAAAACGAGTCTTGCTGGGATTTTTCTTGTTTGTACATACTAAATAAAGATGTCTACTTTACTTTTATTGTGTTTACGGAACTGTAAATAAACTAAAGAAATTAATGAGTTTTTCCTTTCTTAACCCCTTAACGTGCAGCTCCGTGCTGAGCACGGGCAAAGGCTACTGGCAAATGTTCACATATTTTAATTTTATTATTTTTTCGTGTGCGAGGGAGCCATAGAAATAATTTTAAATGGATACTTAATAGTTTTAGAATATACTAAGTATATAGTTGGTCATGGTATTCTAAATAATTACGCAAAAAAAAGAAAATGATTTTTGTTTCGCCAAAAAAATCCAAATTAAACGATCCTTAGGGGGTTAATTATTATTTTTATAAATCCTGCTTAAGGCTGCTCTAAAGCGGCCCATAGACGGTCGATATTATTGCGCAATATTTAGGTTTGTGCAATATAATTGATCAAAACGAATTCAAAAATGTTTGAAATATTTTGCACAACCTGGAAAATATTGTGCCGTCTGTTGTTAATATTGCGCAATATCCCGTCAGTCGGTATCAACAAGTGGTAGCGCACGCATCGTGATAGATACAAAAAAATGGATAAGAAGTTTATTTTAGGGTTCATTGAAGTTTACCATGGACATCCGGCTCTATGGTATGTTAAGAGCAATTGAGTAATTTTTCGTGGGTGTACTTGTCCCTATCAATAAACCACTGTTTGGCCCATTTCCTTCGCTTTTGTCTTCTTTTTCGTACTTTCGCCCACAGCAATTAACACAACAGATTTCAATGTCACTCAACATGACTTCCGGCATGAAATACCGACAGGGACTGCAATATATTGCCAAGCATATTATACGTCTGTGCTCGTCATTGCGCCAAATTTTGCACAACCGTCAATATCATCGCCTCTATACGATTCAATTTATTGCATAAACCCATTCATTGTGCAATGATATTGAACGTCTATAGGCGACCGTCAATATATTGTGCAACACATATTATTATTATTATCACTGAAAGCAGAGGTAAGCGGCGAAGCCGATGAAGCCACTGCATTGTGCTTGTTTTGAGTTTTCACTCTTATCACAGCCAATTTCACTAGACTAGTTAGTTATTTAATGTTATTGCACAATAATATTGACCGTTTATGGGCCGCTTTATATGGATGTATTGAACGTGAGGCAGAACCGGAGCGGGAGCAAGCGTTTGCGTTTCAATACATAGGTTTATATGAGAGTCCCTAGACAGACAGGTGTGAGGCGGAGAAAGCGCCCTAAAATTGTAGAACAGAATTTTGTATTATAACAGGGCATTAAAAAACAAACACACTTATAATACAAAATGAATAAATTCTTCTATTATATAATACTTTCTAAACTTAAGTATAATCATTGTTCAAATATAAAAACATACAATCCTTAAATCCAATTGATTAAATTAAATTAATTAAAGACTTTGTGTGAGTGCGATAGGCAATTTACAAAGTTTTTTGTAAGCCTAACGTGTCTCTGAGCAGCTGATTCCTCAACGCCCACAGGGCGTTTAAAACGTTGTCCTGCTGGCCGACCTTTGAGCCCAGCCAAGTGGCTACATTGTGGAGCTTCTCCGGGTCGGGAGCCGGGACGCTCTCCTGCGTTACGTTCAGAGTCTTCTCCCACGGGGAGATGTACTTGTTGTCAGCGTGTAATCCTTCGATGTACCTAAATTATAAATAAATAAATAAATAAATTATAAAGTTGTTTTATTTTTAAATATACGGGTTTATTTCGTAAATTGGTAGTGTTTTATGTATATTCGATTTTTTTTTTGTTGACCAACCAGATCTGAAGACTTTTTATAACGTTGGATAAATATCCAAAATTAGAAAAAGCCACTGGATCTGGTTGGTCAATAAAAAAAAAAAACCGCATGTACATTTGGACAGTCTGGTTGTAATTCTGACTTTTGCCTTCAAAATAAATGTTGTGCTTAATTACCCTATCGTAAAGATAGGTGGAACATTGCTTTCGGCATTTTATTACCACGTTTCTGTCAAATAATTCTGTAATTAACCAATAGCAAGTGGTATACCGATGAAGCTATTGTTTCTTAACAATTAATCAATTGCAACATGGCATTCATATATCAATGTCATTATATGACAAACAGTAGGGACACCCAAATAATCAAAGAACCTACGAAAAATAAATCCCAAATCTGGTTAGCCAATAAAAAAAAATCGAATATATCGTCGGTGTAATTCTAATATCGTATGTTCAATAAAAATAAATCTCTAGAGTGCCATGGAAAATATTGTAGGTTGGCAACTCTGAAATTTGACAATCAAACTTCAATCGCATTTTTGCCTTTATGTCATTCCGCAATGATTACAGATTAGAGTGATAACGTAAACAAAAAGTTGAGGTTATGTCTGACGTTTTATATGTCAATTCCTAAAGTGTGTAGCCAACTTAAATTTAAAAAAAAGATTAAATCATGGCACTCTGGAGGTTTTTTTTTATTGAACATAGGATACCTTGTAACCCATTTTTTTTTTAGTAATGAGCTATTCCCATTGTAAAAAGTGCGCTGAATCGAGTGGAAAATACTTTGTAAGCCATAGAACTACAGCACAACTAATTGCTCTATGGCTTACGAAGTATTTTCCACTAGATTCAGCTGGGAATAACTCATAACACTAAAATCCAAAAAAATTGGGTTACGAGGTAATAGAATTACACAGACAATATATTCGTTTTTTTTTTTTTTATTGACTAACCAGATTTTGGGTTTATTTTACTTAGGTTCTTTGATTATTTGGGTGTCCCTACTGTTTGTCATAAAATGACATTGATATGTGAATGCCATATTGCAATTGATAAATTATTTGATAGAAACGTGGTAATAAAATGCCGAAAGCAGTGTTCCGCCACTTAATTAATCCTTAAGGTGGGATTCCTAAGCGACGACTGGAACGACTCGAGCCGCGCCCGACTGCTTTGCATGTAAATAAATGGAAGCACCTCTTAAGACGAGACTGTAACGACTCTAGTCATACGACTGTACTGGTACAGAGAGCAGTATAGTCGTGAGAGCCGCGCGGCTTTTAACATTAATTGAGTTTATTTCACCATTTTATAGTTATTACATTGATAACAAATATATTTCTTACAAGCTATATCGTTTCTATCAAATTGATGGTTTAATGTAGGCAAACCGAATAAAATTATGAAATGAAAACTTATTTTTTTTAAAATTAAATAAACTTAGGTTAGATTATTTGATTAATTGCATAATTAAAAATATTTTTTCTCTAAAGAAAGTCCATTATTCACGTAGAAATTAAAGTATTAGTCGTTGCATAGGAATCCGACCATGCGACTAGGGCTGCGCGACTGGCCACAGGCTTCAGTCGTTTCAATCGTCGCTTAGGAATCCTACCTTTACGATAGGGTAATTAAGCACATGGCAACCAGGTGGAAAACATAACCTAACATTTATTTTATAAGCAAAAGTCAGAATTATAACCAGAGTGTCCAATGACACTCTATGAATGTATTCCACTTTAAAACAAATCATGTAATTGTAAAAAATATTATTGGTTTTTGGTTAACCAGATAAACACTTACTTAATATAAGCTTCCGAGTGAAGAGCCCTCTGCGGTCTAGGCGGGACTGAAATGAACATCGGCTCATGCACCTTCTGGGCCACAACCGGAGCAGCTTGAGTGACAACCGCTAAACCCACAACAAAGACATATTACAATCCACATTTCATAAACAATAATCAATCAAAATCACTACGTAAAATTAACCCTTGTACCTTTACTCGAAGTTGTCAACGTAGAAAAGGTCGCAGATGTGTTAAACGAATTACTAGCGGCTATTTGTTTATCCAAGCAGCACAAATTAGAAAGAAATATTTTTTTATAATACACTGTTGATGATTATGCAAAAAAACATGCTCATACACCAACACCGTCAATTACATTCATATATAGAGATCATCGACGTTTTAAAGGTAAAATTTAAACTGAGGCTTTTTAGCCATTCATTTATTTAAACCAAGTTTTAATAATGTGGAATAAAGAAGCAGGTAAATGTTCGGTATTCTATATTAGATTCGTTGCCAATTTTTTTTTTTAAATCTAGTTTTCTTAGGCCCATTTGCACCCCGACTGATTAACTTTAATTAACCATTAATCATTGATTAAACCGGGGGAGGTGGTAATTGGTAGAAGTAAAGTGTGGATGTTGACATATGCGGATGATATGGTGCTGGTGGCAAGAGAGTGGGAAGGGATGAAGGATATGCTGAAAAGGGCGGAGAGGTTTATGGATAAGAGGGGGTTGAGCGTGAATATGAGAAAAACGAAATGGATGAGATTCAGAAATAAAGGGAGGGAGGGGAGGGTGAAGGAATTAGAGTGGAAGGGGGAGGGGATTGAGAGGGTTAAAAAATTCAAGTATTTAGGGTTTTTGTTCAAAGGGACGGGAGGGTATGAGGAGCATGTGAGGTGGGTGCAGGGGAAGGCTAGAAAGGCGTGGGGGATAGCGTGGGAAAAGTGGAGGAAGTGGATGGGGAACAATGTAAGAGTGGCGTGTAAAGTATGGGATGCGTGTGTGAGGTCAGTGTTAATGTATGGGGGACAAGAGGGTATGAGAGGGAGCAGTTGTGGTTCTTGAAGCGTATGTTGGGATTGGAAAGGTCGACACCGGGATACATAGTACTACAGGAAACGAATAGAGAGAAGCTAGAGTGTGAGGAAATGGTGAGAATGGCTAGGTATGAGATGAAGTTATGGGACCTGGAGGAAGAGAGACTGGTGAAGACGGTTTGGGTGGCGTGCGTGAATGGGAGAGAGGGTAAATGGAGGAGCGAGGGAAGGAGAATGTATGAGAGGGTGGGTTTGTCGGAGGCGAAGGTGATGGAGTGGCTGGGGAATGGGGTAAAGATGGATGCGTGGGTGAAAGAGAAGGAGGTGGAAGCACAGGAAAGACAGGGGTGTATAGAGAGGAGTGAATACAACGATAGGTACGGGAGGTGGCAGGTACATGGGAGAATGCCGAGGGGGGATGGAGATGGAGATGAAGTTAGGGGACGAGAGGGAAAGCAGAAGGAAGAGAGGGGACAGTGATTAGTGTAGATATGGATGTAATAGAGTATTATGCCACTTATTATATCTGTCACCCCAACACCTCTAAATCAATTGTCCCCCCGCTTTCTTGATTATCCCCATCCCGCTGACGTCGGATGATTCGGGAGCTATATTTTCTTCGCACGTGACAATAAAATTGCTGTGTTTTTAAGGAGTAATAATTAATCACTGATTAATTTAATCGACTTGGGTGCAAACGGGCATTAATTTATTAACAACTTCCAAAGGCTTTTAAAATACCCCGTAGTTATTTCAAGAGTTCAAAAACTTTAAAATGCCTTTACACTTTTCTAAACTCTTCGAGTTTTTTGAAGCCATTTAAAGTCTTTAGAAGTTATAATCTGTTTTCTTTTTTAATATAACCAATCAAATTCGACATTTCAAGAATTTATTGGTGTGATGCAGGTTCTGTGTTTTAGGTTAGGTTAAGATTTATCACGTTATGTTGTAAATCAACTTTTAATTTGTAGGATATATAAAGGAATATCTGACAGTAATATGACAATTCAATTAACCCATAAAATAGATAATTCATTTAACAAAGATTAAGATTACAAATGTACCATCGGTGGACAGAAAATGTTGGGACCAATCGAAAACTGGATAATGTCAAATATAACCCTAGTATAGGGCAGCTTGGTGGTGTAGTGGTTAGAGTGTTGTACTGCCACGCCACGGACCGGGGTTCAAATACCGGCCTAACAAGTTGTCTGCATTTATATATAGGTTAGGATAAAAATGCCAAACACTCCGTCTTCTCGGATATGACGTTAAATGCATGTAGGACCCGTGTACTGCCTGGATGTTGCGTGCACGTTAAAGATCCCTACCGGTGGGTTGGAACTCCCACAGGGTTCGGCAAAATTCCCGGATAGCTGTAGACCTAATCTCCGGCGTCATGATTGGCCTTAGCAGCGGAAATAGATGACGTAAAACCCAAAATAAAAAAAATAAAAAAACCTAGTATAAATTTGGTTATATTTGACATTATCCGGTTTTCGATTGGTCCCAACATTTTCTTGACTTTTAAAGTCAGATTTTTTAAAGAAAGGCTATAATATGGAGTGATAATTAAAATATGTAAATGTGAGGTCCAAAGTTTGACACACACTAAACAACCTTAAATTATTTGTATCTACTACCAATTTAATAAAGTATCTCCGAGGATCAGATAAATACCTGTCTTCTTCATTGTCTGCCCATTCGTATGTTCACATTTTAAAAAAGTTCTAAATACAAGGAATATTTCTTTTAGGTATACAAATTACGATTGTTCACTGTACATTTTCGTCTGAAAATATACCTTGAACAGTTCATGATCTTATTAAAAACTTTCAATTTGAAAACTGTAACGAGTGTTTTCCACTCCCAGACTAAGCATGAAGTAAAATTTCGAGTTTAGAAAAGCCTGAAAATTTGGCTCGGCCGCGCAGCGAAGCGGAGCGACCGAGCCAAATTAGGCTTTTCTAAACTCGAAATTTTACTTCATGCGCCACGCGTATAAAACACTGATTTGAAGTGAAGTTCAAAATATACTTCGACTTATTAAAAACTTTCAATTTGAAAACTCTAACGAGTGTTTTCCACTCCCAGACCAAGCATGAAGTAAAATTTCGAGTTTAGAAAAGCCTGAAAATTTGGCTCGGCCGCGCAGCGAAGCGGAGCGACCGAGCCAAATTAGGCTTTTCTAAACTCGAAATTTTACTTCATGCGCCACGCGTATAAAACACTGATTTAAAGAGAAGTTCAAAATATACTTCGACTTAGTTTTGTTTATTGCATTAATTTTGCAAATTTTTATATAGAATATGTGAAAGTATACTTAAAAGAAAAAATCCCTGTATATGTTGTAGAGTTGCAAGTTGTAGCGTTCTCTTTTTTTAAATCCTCTGCATCGCGACAAATTACGATTTATTTGTCACATTTATAATCTTGTACCAATATAGTGGAATTTTTCAAATTAGGCACTCTCATGCGCAGAACGAACGCCGTTCGTGTATTTCCGGTGCTCAAAAAAATGAGAAAGTGGAAAGTGCGCCCAACGTAGTCGGTGCACATTTATTGAAAGAAAGGAACTCGCGCGCACATGCCGTGCAAGGACCCTTCGGGATTTCAATTATTACCCAAATTAGGCACTACGTTCGGGAAATGCTGTTCTACCGCAGAACAGCATTTCCCGAACGTAGGCAAGACAGTCCTGAAAACGTTGGGCAGTAAATGTACCATTCAGCGCTGGCTCTCGCAGAGATAACACTCTGCGAGAGCCAGCCAGCAGTAAATGTACCATTCGGTACTGGCTCTCGCAGAGATAACATTGCGAGAGCCAGCCAGCAGTAAATGTACCATTCAACGCAGGCTCTCGCAGAGATAACACTCTGCGAGAGCCAGCCAGCAGTAAATGTACCATTCGGCGCTGGCTCTCGCAGAGATAACACTGCGAGAGCCAGCCAGCAGTAAATGTACCATTCAGCGCTGGCTCTTGCAGAGATAACACTCTGCGAGAGCCAACCAACAGTAAATGTACCATTCAGCGCAGGCTCTCGAAACGTTGGGCAGTAAATGTACCATTCGGCACTGGCTCTCGCAGAGATAACACTTTGCGAGAGCCAGCCAGCAGTAAATGTACCATTCGGCGCTGGCTCTCGCAGAGATAACACTCTGCGAGAGCCAGCCAGCAGTAAATGTACCATTCGGCGCTGGCTCTCGCAGAGATAACACTGCGAGAGCCAGCCAGCAGTAAATGTACCATTCAGCGCTGGCTCTTGCAGAGATAACACTCTGCGAGAGCCAACCAGCAGTAAATGTACCATTCAGCGCAGGCTCTCGAAACGTTGGGCAGTAAATGTACCATTCGGCACTGGCTCTCGCAGAGATAACACTTTGCGAGAGCCAGCCAGCAGTAAATGTACCATTCAACGCAGGCTCTCGCAGAGATAACACTTTGCGAGAGCCAGCCAGCAGTAAATGTACCATTCAACGCAGGCTCTCGCAGAGATAACACTCTGTGAGAGCCAGCCAGCAGTAAATGTACCATTCAGCGCAGGCTCTCGAAACGTTGGGCAGTAAATGTACCATTCGGCACTGGCTCTCGCAGAGATAACACTTTGCGAGAGCCAGCCAGCAGTAAATGTACCATTCAACGCAGGCTCTCGCAGAGATAACACTCTGCGAGAGCCAGCCAGCAGTAAATGTACCATTCGGCACTGGCTTTCACAGAGATAACACTCTGCGAGAGCCAGCCAGCAGTAAATGTACCATTCGACGCAGGCTCCCGCAGAGATAACACTCTGCTAGAACCGAATGGTGTATTTACTGCCCAACGTTTTCAGGACTGTCTTGCCTAGGTTCGGGAAATGCTGTTCTACCGCACAAGTGCCTAATTTGGGTAATACATTTATAGCTCAAAATTTGATGTTTAAAATACTCCACTGTTAAAGCAGGACTGCAACTGTTCGCAGTAAATGCACCCTAAGTTTGGTCATATTAAAAAAAAACAGAGTTAACCTATAATTTATTTTTGAATCTCCTCTTGTGGGGATTACCTGGATGCTTGTAATGACTTAACCTATAATTTTTTTGAATCTCCTCTTGTGGAGATTACCTGGATGCTTGTAATGACTTAACCTATAATTTTTTTTGAATCTCCTCTTGTGGAGATTACCTGGATGCTTGTAATGACTTAACCTATAATTTATTTTTGAATCTCCTCTTGTGGGGGATTACCTGGATGCTTGTAATGACTTAACCTATAATTTTTTTGAATCTCCTCTTGTGGAGATTACCTGGATGCTTGTAATGACTTAACCTATAATTTTTTTTGAATCTCCTCTTGTGGAGATTACCTGGATGCTTGTAATGACTTAACCTATAATTTATTTTTGAATCTCCTCTTGTGGGGGATTACCTGGATGCTTGTAATGACTTAACCTATAATTTTTTTGAATCTCCTCTTGTGGAGATTACCTGGATGCTTGTAATGACTTAACCTATAATTTTTTTTGAATCTCCTCTTGTGGAGATTACCTGGATGCTTGTAATGACTTAACCTATAATTTATTTTTGAATCTCCTCTTGTGGGGGATTACCTGGATGCTTGTAATGACAACCTATAATTTTTTTTGAATCTCCTCTTGTGGGGATTACTCGGATGCTTGTAATGTCTCCATCGATCCTTTATTTCACAATTGTAAAACCAGGCTTTACATAACTTTTACCTTTAAACCGACGACGACTTTAAAAAGTACGATAAAATAAAGAAAGCGACTCACAACTAGGGGTGGGAGTGGCGGTGGGAGTTGGCCGACTAACTTGGGGTTTACTGGATGCCTTGAAGTTCCTATTACGTCAAACAATAAAAAATAAAATAAAACTATGACTACTGCAAACCTACGCATGAACAATAGAGAAGAGAGAGATATAAACAACGGAGCGGAGCAACAATGCCATGAGAATTACACGAGGGCATGCGGATCGTCTTAACAAAACGCTTCAACAAACCGGCTTTTATCTCCACTGGAGCCGGCACGCACGGCTGCAGGACTGGCATCGTGCGATTCCCGACGTAATTCCTGGTTATTAAAATTTTGATTGTTTAAAAATAAAAAATATTAATTTGTCTTACCCCCAATATTTTTTTAGAAAATTCGCAAAGGGTAAATGTATAGTTGTAGCAGCTGTCTTTTTTATAGTTTAAACAAAATCAAGAGGGTGACAGAAATTACGAAAATATGTTCGGATGTTAATTTGTTGAAAATATATGTACTCATGTTATGTAATAATAATAATAATAAATAAAAATAAATAAAAATAAAAAAAAATGTTTTTTTATGTGTGATTAATAAATTAAAGTCCAATATTCAGGGCTATTCCGTACTCGAAATGTTAAATTTAAAGTTCATGTCATTCCTTAACATTACAGCCTAAGCCCGTTTAGTACTTGATAGAGATGGGTAACTCCTGAGCGAATCGACTCAAAGATTCAGTTCAGTGAAGTGAGTTAGTGAGCTAAGTTCAAAATGTTGAGCTCTTTTTGAGACTTTGACTTATTTTGATTCGCCCACTCTTCTAGAGTTACACGACTCACCTTGAATGTTGATTCGCACTGTATTAACGGTTTTTGATTTTCACGCGGCTCGTCGATCTGCAGGCTGTCTGGGCCCGGCCTTGCTGAGCATGCACTTTTTACTTTCGGCATTTTAGTGAATCATCTTTATTTTTTTCATCTATGTGTGCTATTATGTTTCGTTATGTAAGTAATTCAAACATTTCTTTAATTAAAATAAAAAATATGAGAAATATTAGAGAAAATAAAAATAATGTTTATAGTTGATTAAATAACTTGAGCGATTCGACTCTAAAAGAGTCATGACGGTTCTTAAATTTGATTGAGCGGCTGAACCGATCGAGCTAGCGGCGATTCGACTCTAAAAAAGTCATGGCGATTCTTGAATCCGATTGAGCGGCTGAACCGATTGAGCTAGCTCGCTCATTGCGAGCCAGTTTCACGCTGAATCACGATGATTTATAAATCATCGCGATCCAGTTCGGAGATTTAGAGTTGGATCGCCGTTTTCGTGCTAAATGTATGTGGGTTTTTATAGGCGCGCACATATTCAATATATTTAAACACACTTGAAGTGTAATCGCACGAAATTAATACGCGATTGTTATAATTTTGATTACATATTTATACTCTTACGTATTTATTTAAATTATGATTGAATTATTACAATCATTGGATATTCATTACGTTAAGCAGAACACTGCTCAATATAAAAGAAATATATTATAGAACGGATGTTAATTTGTTGAAAATATATGTACTCATATTATGTAATAATAATAATAATAAATAAAAAAAAAAAATAAAAAAAAATTGTATAACCGACATTATTAATCACCATATTGATCAATTTAATGAGTTGGAGAATAAGATGAATCTATAAGAGTCAGAACTCTTGGCGGCTCGCTCGCTCGTAACTGAGTCATGTAACTCTTTTGAGCTGGCTCAGTGAATCGACTCTCTGAAGTGAGTTAGATCTTTTGAACCAGCTCACTGAAAAGAGACATTTTGCCCATCGCTAGTACTTGATATGTATACTTAGATTGTGAGGGTAATTAATAACGTATACGTTAAATTTAACATGTCGCGTACGGAATCGGGGGGATTGTTGAATTAAAAAGCAATACAAGTAGTGAATTTATTACTCCAGGAGAAAAAAAACCAATGATTCTTAACAAATGTAGTTACTAAGCGTAGGTGTTTAGCAGAGCTGGGCGGTACTCGAGTACAAGTACTCAAAATTTGTACTCTGACTACTTTTCATGTAGTAAATGGTTAGCACCAACTTTTTTTAACAAGGATGTTAAGTTTTCGAGGACCGGCAGCAGGCCACAGGTTGAAGATCAACTTTGTGATTTAAAATTCAACTTGACATAGCTTTACAACTTGACAGCTAACCTGATTTAACTTTACTCAATTGACCAGAATCAAACAATTTGTTCTCTAACCTAACGTAACAATCTGTCATCTAACCTAATTACACAATGTGTACTCTAACCTAACGTAACAATCTGTCATCTAACCTAATTACATAATGTGTACTCTAACCTAACTTTAAGATTAGCCATGTAACCTCATTTAACATCACAACTTGATAACTAACATAACCCATTATCACAACTTGACAACTAACCTAACCCAACATCACAACTTGACAACTAACCTAACCCTAACCTAGCTACATGATTCGTCATCTAACCTAATCCAGCTTTACAACTTGACAGCAAACCTAACTCAAATTTACCAAATTACTTTACTTTAAGATTAGCCATGTAACCTAATTTAACATCACAACTTGACAACTAACCTAACCCAATATCACAACTTGACAACTAACCTAACCTAACATCACAACTTGACAACTAACCTAGCTACATGATTTGTCATCTAACCTAATCCAGCTTTACAACTTGACAGCAAACCTTCAAAAAATTAGATAGAATCTAACAATTTGTCCTCTAACCTAACTTTACGAATTGCCATCTAATCTTATCTTACATCTCAACTTGACAACTAACGTAACCCAACATTTCCAAATTGTGAAATTAGGTTAGGTTAATCTAAGTAACCACAAAATTGTAAGGTATAGTACGGCAAACATTACTTGCCGAGGCGCTGTGGTAAAATTGTAGCGGGAAAAGGAACGGGCGCACTCGACAGATTCGTGGCGAGTTCGGTCTCGCTCTAGCGCATGTTTCTTTTTCGCTCCTTCTCTGTGCGTCTGCCCAAATTAAATTTGCCTTGCTATGCTTTGTACTCAAATAAGTACTTATTGTTAGGTACTTGTACTTAGTACTCGAGTACATATTTCGTAGAGTACTTGTATTCAGTACTGAGTACATTTTACTTGTACTCGGAACACCATTGGTGTTTAGTACTTAGTTTTAAAAATGTCATGTACTTCTGGAAATGAAGCTAATAAAGTTTTTGGTGATTCTTTGTTTCAATTACAGGGTGCGGCAAAACAGACAGTGCAGTTTGGAACGCCCAGTACATCCCGTGTGGTAGGGGTACCTACCTGGGAGGGATATTGTGTCAGGGGGGTTGTGCCGTTTTTAGTCGTTAGCATGGTTTGGTCTGGAGAACATCGGGAATCTAACAATCAGCACGTTTCTTGAAAATGGCCACTCAGCGGGCCTTCCGGCTGCATTTCAATCGTGATCCCGTCCCTCACCGTAATTTAATCGCGAGTTGGGTGCGTACATTAGGAGAAACTGGTTCCACACAAAGAGTAGGGGTTTAGGAAGACCCAGAACAGGTCTTCCTAAACCCTTCGCCTTCATCAATGTATCGCTGCTGGGGGGTCATCTTTCTGATGTCATCTTCAGGACTTAATGCATAAAACGGCATGATGTACCGATTAAGATAAAATAAACCCCATTTTTTAATAGCCCTTCAAAACTGCACTGTCTGTTTTGCCCCACCTTGTATATTATAGGCTTTAAACGAGGATAAAGTTTTCTCTTGGAGTAATAATTATACTATACACAAGTGACAATGACACAAATTAAATAAAAGGCTATATGTGCCTACATACTTAGTACGATTTTCGATGGAAATAATCCGCCCATTCCCTTTGTTGATGTGCAGGTCCTTAACGTGGCGGACGAGCCGTGCTATGTTCGGGAACGGCTGCTGGTTCTTCTTGTTCTTTAGGCGAGAGCAGCCTCTCCACATGCACTGCAGCTCGACATCCTGCTGACCCTGATAAGTCGATTGGACGTGCCCGCCGTTCCCGTCTTTGTCCTTGAGACAGTGCTCGTAACAGTCGGATAGCTCCTCGAACTGGTAATCGCAGTTGTCCCAGCAGCACTCAAATATCTAAAAGAAAAATCAAAAAGTTTATTAAAATTGAATTTATTGATTCCAAATCTAGGAGACAATTAAACGTGTTGTGTTTACAAAAAAAAAACATCAGCTTTAATAATGAATCAAGGAGTGTGCCCTGTGTAGAAAAGGAAAATTTTATAAAGCACACACTAATTTATTGAAGTATATTCACTGCTAACATTCAACACCCAAACAACTCTTCTTTTCCAAAAATGATTTATCTTAAGACTATTATATTAACAAAAAAAATAAATAAATAACAGAAACTAAATTATGAAATTAAAAATAATCGAAATAAAATTAAAAGCAATAATAAACAGCAAACACAGAACTCACGTGGTCGGGGTGGTGCTGGGGGTTGTTGGGCGTGGGCGGTGCGGGGCTCGAGCAGGCGGCACCCTCTTCCTCGAGCAGCTTCGCCGCTTTATTCTCCTCATTCATTTTGACCGCCCTCTCCTCCCAGACGGCCTTCTCGGAGCCGGGCAGCGACCGCCACTCGTTCCCCACGATGCGGCTTATCTCGCCGAAGCCCAAATCAGGGTTGTTCGCCACCACGGACTTCCTCACCTCCCGCGAGTACAAGATATAACCCGTGACGATTTTATTCTTGTTTCTCTGCCGGGGGAGAAATTATTTTAACAGAAAATAAAGGGAAATAAAAAAAAAAAACAACGCAAATAGAAAAAGAATGCTAAATCCGCTTATAATACAAAAAATAAAACAATTAAGATAAAACAAACACGAAAAATCACGTACACAAGAGTCACACCATGCGGAGAGCTTTGTTTTTAATCGAAACTTTACCTTTCTGGAGGAGGCCGGCGTGGCCGTGCTGCTGCCCGCCACCGGGACAGTAGCCGGCACTTCTCCGGAACCTACAGACGGGGGACCGTCGATGGAATCCTCCATTAGAATATCCATATCGTTCAACTTGGTCACCATGGGGGACGATTCCTGCGAAAAACAGGCCGTTACTTAAAACACACATAACCTCAACACGAATAAAAACCACAATCACCAGATTAGTGTACTGTTTATCACGACTATCCTCCATTTTTGTTAGTGTTTTAATACAAGAAAATGTTAATTACAAGACTTTCACTTCACTACTGCCGGAGGAAACTGTTTGATTAGTTCTCGCCCGTGTCAGCAAAAAGGTGTGGGAATGAATGTGCGCGAGTGTGATGTGATAATGATACTATAAATATTTCAAATGGTTGCATCAGCATAGATAAAGAGTTTTATCAGGCTTGTATCAATAGAGGCATTGTACACTACCAGAAAACATGCTTTCCTGGTATAGGTTACGTGCTCGAAATAAAAATGATTATCTTTTTGATTTTTTTTTAAAAACAGACACACCCAACTATGCAATACATAAACACAGGGATTTTTTTTGTAATTATACATACCTCGATGTATACAGGCTAAGCATGAAGTAAAATTTCGAGTTTAGAAAAGCCTGAAAATTTGGATTAGCTGGGCTCGCTTTGCTCTGCCCGGCTAATCCAAATTTTCAGGCTTTTCTAGACTCGAAATTTTACTTCATGCTTAGCCTGGGAGTGGAAACAGTTGTTAGAAGCTTCAAATTGAACAACTAATTCTTGAAAATTTACAATGCACAGGGTGTTTTTATAAAGAACTGCCTAGTTTTATTGTGTCATAGAAACTGTTCAAAGTGATACACACTATTCTAGTTTGTGGTGTTTGATTCATCATCCAACTGTCTAAGTTTTGCTCTTCTGCAGCTGGCACTCCTGCTTGACCTTGAGACGGCGCTCAGTTCGCTTAATTCAAGTTCAGGTGTGCAGTGCAGTGCAGTGGCTACTCCGTAACAAAAAGTGCAGTATGTTATTTGGCTTGTGCGACTATTCTAGTTTGTGGTGTTTGATTCATCAACTGTCCAAGTTTTGCTCCCTTGCAGCTGGCACGCCTGCTCGATCTTGAGATGGCGCCAGGTCTCAGTTCGCTTAGTTCAGTTCAGGCGTGCAGTGCAGTGCAATGGCTACTTCGCAACAAAAAGCGCAGTGTGTTATTTGGCTTGTGCGAACTGAATCTGTTATAACAGTGCAGCGTAATTTTAGATGTCGGTATGGTGTTGAACCTCCCTACAGCAAAAACTATCCGTCATTGGCTACATTCTTTCAACGAAACCGGTAGTGTTTTAAAAGGGAAATCGCCAGGTAGACCGAGAACTTCTGAAGATGTTGTTCAACAGATCCGTGTTTCGTGTGTTCGGAGCCCAAAGAAGTCATTGGCCAGGTAGTTTTTGCTGTAGGAGGTTCAACACCATACTGACGTCTAAAATTACGGGAATGGGACGTTTCTTCGCCTGGCCAGTTTATCGCCAAGCCAGTTTATCGCCAAGCCAGTTTATCACCAAGCCAGTTTATCGCCAGGCCAGTTCATCACCAGGCCAATTGCGATAGGATATGTCAGGATAGGTTTGGATGGGTCAGGATAGATTACGATAGGTTAGGATAGGTTATGATGGGTCAGGATAGTTTAGGATAGGTGAGGATAGGTTAGGATTGGTGAGGATAGGTTAGAATAGGCTAGGATAGGTTAGGTAGGTTTTCAAAATTTATTTTATAAAAATATTGGCGATGAACAGGCCTGGTGATGAAACGGCCGGCAATGAACTGGCCCGGCGATGAATCAGCGGCGATGAAACGTCCTAGACCGTAAAATTACGTTGCACTGTTTTGACAGATTCAGTTTGCACAAGCCAAATAACACACTGCGCTTTTTGTTGCGGAGTAGCCATTGCGCTGCACTGCACGCCTGAACTGAATTAAGCGAACTGAGACCTGGCGCCATCTCAAGGTCAAGCAGGCGTGCCAGCTGCAGGGGAGCGAAACTTGGACAGTGGATGAATCAAACACCACAAACTAGAATAGTGTGTATCACTTTGAACAGTTTCTATGACACAATAAAACTAGGGAGTTCTTTTTAAAACACCCTGTGCATTGTAAATTTTCAAGCATTAGTTATTCAATTTGAAGCTTCTAACAATTGTTTCCACTCCCAGGCTAAGCATGAAGTAAAATTTCGAGTTTAGAGAAGCCTGAAAATTTGGATTTGCCGGGCGGAGCGAAGCGAGCCCGGCAAATCCAAATTTTCAGGCTTTTCTAAACTCGAAATTTTACTTCATGCGCCACGCGTGTGAAACACTGAAAAATTGCGAAGTTCAAAATATACGAGGGATTAAGTTCGATGTAGGTGTTAGCGGCTTGAGCTGAATAAAGGTAAACCATTTTATTTTATTTAAAAAAAAAAATTATTTTATTCGGTACTTTAATGCCTCCTAACATAAAGGAGGACATAGGTTCGTGGCGAGTTCAGTCTCGTTCTCGCTTAGGGTTTAACTATTTTATCTGATTACGATATTTCGCCGGCATTGACGGCTTCTGCAAGGAACTGAAATTGTTTTATTGAACATGAGCAACATAACCTCAATTTTTCAATTTTCTAATTCTATTGTTCAGAAAATGTTTAGTTTTTTTTTACAGTAAAAAGGCGCAGTTTTACACATATGAGTCATGGGGCACAGATAAATGGAAAACTGCGACTTTTTACTGTAAATGTTTAGTTAAACATTTTCTGAATAGAATTAGAAAATTGAGGTTATGTTGCTCATGTTCAATAAAACAATTTCAGTTCCCTGAAGAAGCCGTCAATGGCAGCGAAATATCGTAATCAGATAAAACAGTTAAACCTAAGCGAGAACGAGACCGAACTCGCCACGAACCTATCGAGTGCGTCCATTCCTTTATGTGAGGAGGCATTAAAGTACCGAATAAAATATTTTTTTTTATAAAACTGGTTTAAATTACCACTGCTAGGAGCGAATGACAAAGTCACGTACGACCGACTTCACAATGTTTTAAAAATGTCATCGCTAACTCGATCGGGTTTTTAACATGGGCAATATAACATCAATTTTATAATTCTATTGTGTGAGGTGTTCACTCACACAATAGAATTATAAAATTGAGGTTATATTGCCCATGTTCAATAAAACAATTTCAGTTCCCCGAAGAAGTCATCAATACGGGCAAAATATGGGCTTCTTAGATGGACGTTTTGAACACGAGGCGGAGCGGAAGCAGGCACAAGCGTCTGCGTTTCAACGCATGGGTTTATATGAGAGTTCCTAGACAGACAGGTGCGGGCGTTTTCTCCGCCTTACACCTATCCGTCTAGGAACTCTCATATAAACCCATGTGTTAAAACGCAAACGCTTGCGCCCGCTCCGCCTCGCGTTTAAACCGTCCATACAAGTGCGCCCTTATAGTTGTTTCTTCTTCTTTCATGTGAGTGCGCATTAAAATACCGAATAAAATAAAAAAAACTTTTATAAAACTGGCTTGCGCCCGCTCCCGTTCCACCTCGCGTTTAAACCGTCCATATAAGAGCACCCTTATAGTTGTTTCTTCTTCTTTCATGTGAGTGCGCATTAAAATACCGAATAAAATAAAAAAACTTTTATAAAACTGGTTTAGATTACCACTGACAGGAGTGACTGACAAACTCACGTACGAACTACTTTACAATGTTTTAAAAATGTCATCGCTAACTCGATAGGGTTTCTAACTAAACCCCTGCTACATTAGAATTATAAAATTGAGGTTATGTTGCTCATGTTCAATAAAACTATTTTAGTTCCCTGAAGAAGCCATCGATGCGGGCGAAATATGGGCTTCTCGGGGGGTTCTTATAGTTGTTTCTTCTTCTTTCATGTGAGTGCACATTAAAATACCGAATAAAATAAAAAAACTTTTATAAAACTGGTTAAGATTACCACTGACAGGAGAAACTGACAAATTCAGGTACGACCTACTTCACAATGTTTTAAAAATGTCATCGCAAACTCGATCGGGTTTCTAACTAAACCCCTGCTACAATAGAATTATAAAATTGAGGTTATGTTGCTCATGTTCAATAAAACAATTTCAGTTCACTGAAGAAGCCATCGATGCGGGCGAAATATGGGCTTCTCGGGGGGTTCTTATAGTTGTTTCTTCTTCTTTCATCTGAGTGCACATTAAAATACCGAATAAAATAAAAAAACTTTTATAAAACTGGTTTAGATTGCCACTGACAGGAGCGACTGAGAAACTCACGTACGACCTACTTCACAATGTTTTGAAAATGTCATCGCTAACTCGATCAGGTTTTTAACTAAACACCTGCTACAATAGAATTATAAAATTGAGGTTATGTTGCTCATGTTTAATAAAACAATTTCAGTTCCCTGAAGAAGCCTTCAATGCGGGTGAAATATCGGAATCAAATAAAATAGTTTAATTTTATTCAGCTCAAGCCATTAACAACCACACAGAACATAATCTCCCTTGTATAATTCAAACTTCAGTATTTAGCTAAAGGGTTGTGATGCGCGTATACAGACAGGCGCTTACACTAATTATTTATTTTACTGATCTGCGGACCCCGCTGGAAAGTGGTGTTTTGAGGGTGACTTACCCCGGTTTTGTGTTATGTGTGCTTCGGTGGTTGGATGGCCTAAAGACACGATAGTCTTTTTAAGTTGTATTTTAACGAACACGCTCGCGTCTCACTCGACTTCTTCTCTGCAAGTAGCGCTATGAGAGTCACCCCTTATGCGCGCACTGCACTTTCCAAGCGCGTGAATATTCAAAATTAAATCAAAAATCAAACGTTCTACATTTGGTCCTTTTCACAGAAATTAAACAAAACCGAACATTCCTAGTGGTCCAAAATGCACTGCTTAAGTAGGATTCTTAAGCAGAATATTTTTAACTTCACTTGAAACCAGTGTTTTATACGCGTGGCGCATGAAGTAAAATTTCGAGTTTAGAAAAGCCTGAAAATTTGGATTTGCCGGGCTCGCTTCGCTCCGCCCGGCAAATCCAAATTTTCAGGCTTTTCTAAACTCGAAATTTTACTTCATGCTTAGCCTGGGAGTGGAAACACTCGTTAGAAGCTTCAAATTAAACGCTATTCTCGCTTCGCTTCGCTCCGCCCGGCAAATCCAAATTTTCAGGCTTTTGTAAACTTAGCCTGGGAGTGGAAACACTCGTTAGAAGCTTTAAATTTAACGCTATTCTAATCCACATCCGAGTTTAATTGAAAACTTTAAAGTTATTATTAAAACACCAACGGTTATTAGTGCTTTATTCGTCAGATTAAAACACCATTACACAAACCCAACACACTACTTTTTCCAAATTTTATTTCACGTAAAAGTACTCACTCCAAATTTTCAGGCTTTTCTAAACTTAGCCTGGGAGTGGAAACACTCGTTAGAAGCTTTAAATTTAACGCTATTCTAATCCACATCCGAGTTTAATTGAAAACTTTAAAGTTATTATTAAAACACCAACGGTTATTAGTGCTTTATTCGTCAGATTAAAACACCGTTACACAAACCCAACACACTACTTTTTCCAAATTTTATTTCACGTAAAAGTACTCACCACTTCCATAACGGAATGATTGCGGTTCGGGAGATTGTTGGCCACCTGGAAAACACACGCACATGGCGAAATCATGCACGTAAAGTCTGCATGCGGCACCACAAGCGAACGTACGTTATTCGATGCCGGCAATTCTTACCTTTAACGGATTTATCAGTTTGGGGAAGTAGTAGATCTCGTCCTCGGTGACGAGACTGCTGTGGTTGTACTTCTTCAGGCCCTCGCTGATCAGCTGCTGCACTATCCGGTTGATCTCGTCGTAGAGTGACTGGCAGATGAACACGTCGGCCTCGGTTATTTCAGTTAACCGGCCTTTGCGTGAATAAATAAAATAGATACACTTTAGTTTCATTTCAGTAAAACAATTAAATGGTCAAAAATTAAATTGAGGTGCACAAGAGTAAAATTTCATCCAAATTGTATACAAAAAGATTTTATTAACCTGTAACCGGCACAGAGTAAACTGTCAGAAAATTCAGACCCCACTGTATTTTTGTCACATAAATGTCCCTGAGAATATAACTCAAGCGTCACATGACTACATTCCCTCCAATCAGAATCGCGTATTTCCATAGATACATGTTATTACAGCGGTGATATAATAATAATAATAATATGTCTTTATTCCAATGAAAACAGAATATACAGTAACATACATTTGTTGCACGGAATAGGGTCAATTACAAGAAATAATCATTATTGAAAATACTCATCCATGTTATAAGGTTCTAAAACTAGTAAAAATTCCTTTAGTGATTGTTTCCAGTTCGAAAACGTTGTAGAGCCCCGTACATGTTTGGGGAGGTTGTTATATATTTTTATACTATTGTATAATGGACTCTTTTCATAGAATATCAACTTATGTTGTATTCGATGCCATGTCTAGTGTTGTATTGACTAAGGAGTCTATACTCGTCATATAGATGACTATGTTTCTACATAAACTTCATTGACTCATATATATACACTCCAGTGCAAGTTAGTAGTCCATTTGCCCTGAACACGTTTCTACAGCTTTCAGTATACTTCATCTTGCACATAACTCGAATTGCTTGTTTTTGGCAATTGAAATTGTTTGAAGGTTACTCCTACTACCCCAGAACATTATGCTGTATTTCATATGGGAGAAAAAATTTGCAAAATAGAAAGTTCGAGTGATGCTCGGATTGGTATACTTTGACAGTACTCGTAGACCGTAGCAGGCTTTGTTTAGTTTTGCTGAGATATTACTGACATGACTCTTGTAGCTAAGATTCTCATCAATAGTAATACCAAGAAATTTTGAAGTTTGAGTGACTTCGTAGTTTGTACTATTATTTAAAGAAAAAAGATAGAATCCTATAACCTTGTTTTGGTCGTTGCTACGAAAATTATTTGTCAAATCTGGCAGTCGATAATTAAAAATGTCAACCGGGCAATGCGGTGAGGTTTACAAGACGGAAATGTAGTGAAGTTCGTTATACACCGACGATATATAAATAAGTATATCCAATAATCATTGTGCCCATTGAAGGCGGAAATGTGGAGAGAGATAGGAGAAGGGGGAAAGAAGAAATTCCGAGAGCTAGTAAATGGAATATGGAGGGGATGGGAGAGCATGCCAGAGGCATGGAGAATAGGCAGGATATGCCCGATATATAAAGGGAAAGATGAGAGGAAAGCAGAGAACTATAGAGGGGTGACGATTATGAGCACGGGATACAAAATACTGATGGTTATGGTGAAGAACAGACTAGAAGCAGAGGTAGAAGAGAAGAGGATGCTACCAGAGTCGCAAGGGGGATTTAGGAGGGGGAGGGGAACGAGGGACCAGGTATTTACCCTAGCGAGGATGACAGAGAAAGTGATGGAAGAGAAAGGGTGTGTGTATGCGGTGTTTGTAGATCTGAAAGCGGCGTATGATTCAGTACCGAGGGAAGATATGGTAGAATGTCTGAGGCGAAAGGGAGTGAGTGACGGAGTAGTTGAGTGTGTAAGGGAGGTGTATAGGGAAACATGGGTGGAAGCGAAGGTGGGGGAAGAAGTATCGGAAAGGTTTAGGACATGGAAGGGCTTGAGACAGGGGTGCCCCATGAGTCCGGTCCTGTTTAATATATACAAATTAACTTTACTCGTACACAAACCGATTTTTTAAAAAGGAATTTATTTCTTAACACCCGTGTTCACGGTTTGGTCTCTAATTCATAACTAACTATACAATAATAAAATATAATATAATAAGATAAAATAGCGAAATAAGCATGAGATAACAATTATGCAAAATAAGCAGAATATATATAAATGGATAAATAGATAATAAGTCCTATTGTTTATAATGAAAGGAGTCTGCTGTGTTGGCGTCAGGTAACTCCTCCCCCCTTAGATTCTGGCATCGCCAGGAAGTTGAAAGTGGATCCTGGTGTCATCTTGATGATGTCCTTGATTTTTCTTTTTTCTTATCCATCTGGTGATGAAATATCCGGCGATGATGAAGACGGCAATGTACAGGGTTGTAGTCCAAATACTTGGCATCAGGATATTGGGTCGCTGATCCAGAGAAGGCAATTGTTGAAGAATTGGTACTTCTTGTAGATTTAATTTTTTCAGGTTGTCATCCCGTTGTATTGTGATTTTTCAAATTTAATTTGTGGGTTGTCGATAAGAATAGGGATTCCAACAGTAGATTCCAGAAATCTAATTTGGTGATTTCGGAACTTGATTTTACATCCATTTTCCTTAATTAAATGGATGCCAATTAAAGATGTGGTGTGTGTTTCCTTCTGGCATTCGACTTTGATGTCTTCTTGGTTTGGAAATACTGCCAAGTACTGATTTATGTCTGGTATAATTTCCAGGTGATTTGAATTGATAATTAACTTGGTGAACTGGCAATTTCGGTTGTCTTCATGTAGCAGAATTGTTTTCTCGCATTCGGCATGGTGATTCATGAGCACAGAATCCGGACATTGATAATACTTATTACCTTTGTTACACAAGCGGCTTAGAGGCCAAATTTTGTTCTCAACTTTCGATTTGAGTAAATATTTAATTTCGGGTATAATAGTCACAAAGTCTGATTCCAACTTAGTAGGAATAGGGTTTAAGTGGAAAAGTTCAAAATCATTTTCGTAATTGATTGGGATAGAGAGGAAATAGTTAATTTTTGTATTTTCTAGTTTACAATTTACTTTCATGACCATTTCAAAATCGAATATATTTTCAGCCTTAAGTTCAAAAGGGAGTTGCTCGTTATAATATATTGATATTTTTTCAATTTCTTTATATAATTCAGTTGGCCTTATAATGCTTGGGTGTAACAATCCTAATTTGCAAAACAAAAGTGAATTTTCAATATCCTCTAAGATATTTAAAATTACATTATATAAAATAATAAGTTGATTAAATAAATCTTTGGCAAATAAAATATTACCATGTTCTACTTCGTTTTTAAGAAGAGCATTTAATTTTAGAATTTTTGATTTTAACATTAATTCATTATGTTCAATATCTCGTAGAGTTTCATTAAATTTTCCGATAAGTATTTGATTTATACTATATCGCATTTGTAATTGACTATAAATAGTTTTTTGATTTAATTCCAAGTGATTTAATATTTGGTCAATTCTTTTTCCATCATTTGCATCTAAATTTCCGGTAACGGTTTTAACTATCGTTCCGAGTCCATCGATCAGACCTCTTTTACTTCTATTTTTCTTACTTGATTGAAGTTTTATATCAAAGATTTTATTAGAAATTTTATTTTGAGTAAATCTAATTGTTTTATTATAATTATCAAATATTTTTGTAAACGTTGATATATTTTGGATTGTTAAAAACAAAAATGAATATTGAGTATTTAAATTTTCAAATTCTGTATATATAGGCATTAAGTCATAATAGTGAACAAATGTGTGTTCCGTTTTCTGTAGTTTGGCGGGTCCTAAATTCGTAGGAATTATTCCTAAATTTTTCGTAACATTTCTTATCTCTGCACTTTGCGTCAGCAAGACGATCACGGACCTGCAAGAGGATCGTCGTCTATAGTTTTATTTAAATTATGAACTCTAGGTCTTTTAATATTTGAAATATGAATTTTTTCTACGACATTGTGATGTTTAGCTTTTATTTTAGCTGTTTTTAATTGAGGGTTTAATTCTGTAAGATTTTCCTGTTTATATTTATTTTTTGTTTTTGCTTGTTTTTGTCTGTTTTTGACAAATACTCTAGTTGAAAGAGATTTAGGCAACTCTTCACGAGTTTCGTTATATTTTGTAATAATTTTTGATTTATCCGTCGTAAGACGTTCATTAATTTTTTGATAGAATAATTTCATTTTCTCTCTATGATTAACAATATAATTATTTACTAATCTATTTTCAATGTCAATATTAAATGGGTCGCTGGTGTCTAAATGACCAGAGATTATTTCTGATGGCTTAAATTTCGTCGCAGAATGAATTGAATTATTATATGCAAGAAGTGCATAATTTATTTTGTATTCGATAGGGTCTCCTTTTGATGAATTTTGATTATTTAATAAGCGTATGTGCTCAATAATGGTAGAGTGGACTCTCTCAACAATTCCATTGGACTCAGGGTGTTGAGAGCTAATAAAATGTAATTTAACTCCATGTAATTCAAATAATTCTTTAATTACTGTATTTTTGAATTCCAAGTGGTTATCCGAAATAATTTGTTCGGGTACACCATGATGTGTGAAAAATCTAATTAATTTATTAGCAATCTCTGTTGCTTGTTGTGAATTTAATTTATAA
This sequence comes from Philonthus cognatus, assembly GCA_932526585.2. Taxonomy (NCBI): domain Eukaryota; kingdom Metazoa; phylum Arthropoda; class Insecta; order Coleoptera; family Staphylinidae; genus Philonthus; species Philonthus cognatus. Next base: position 3,449,550 of record OW052251.1, read on the forward strand.
AGCTGTGTGTATTTTGAGAATGAATCTATTACAGTAAGAAATTTAACTTTTTCTAAAGCGATAGTGTCAATGTGCACTATTTCAAAGGGTTTCATTGCGGTTGGAGTAATATTAAATTTTAAGTTTAAGGGCTTCCTATCATATTTACTAACAAGACAGATTTCACATTGATTAATAAAATTTTGAATTGTTCGCCTTTGATCAGGCCAATAAAATCGTCTTTTAATTTGTGCCTCAGTTTCATCGATACCACGATGGTTACACTTTCCTTCGTGATACGCTCGTATTGTATTATCTATTTCTTCATGACTTTCTACGTCACAAAGTAATTCCGTACATTTAATAAAATTACTTGCAGAATTTTTAAAGTATTTTTGCATTGTTACAGAAAATTTCTCATAAATTGGGCTTTCAAAGTATAAGTGATATTTAATATTGGGAACTGTATATTCCTTTATGAATTCAATGACATTATTGTCAAAATCTGATTTTGAGAATTGAACGTTTATACGTTGTTTTTTTTATTGTTAAATAATAACCTAATTACTGGTGGCGAAGGGGCATAATTTACTTCAGAGATTATAATTTGATTATTTCCATAATTTACAGCTTTTTCTAAAATAGGGATATCAAGAATAGGGTTTTCAATATTTGTGTGCGCTGTATCATTATTATTATCATTAAGAATTTCATTTAATTCATCTTCATTTAAATCTATCTGTGAATCTCCCATTTGTGCTATTATTGATTCAATTTCGTCTCCTACATTCGTCAATTCTACTTTAGCATTATCATCATTTACATTAATTTCTATTCTGGAGAGAAAATCAGCATTTTTGTTTAATGCTCCCTTTTTATATACTATTGTGTAATCATATTCTGAAAGTTTTAATTTCCAACGTACTAATTTTGAATTAGGCTCTTTTATATTCATGAGCCACTGGAGTGGTTTATGATCACAAACTATTTGAAATGTTCGACCGTATAAATATGGTCGAAAATATTTAACTGCCCATACTATTGCAAGAAGCTCTTTTTCAATTGTTGAATAATTTGTTTCGGAGTTGTTCAAGGTTCTACTCGCATAAGCTATTGGTAAATCGTTTCCTATTTTGCCTTGGGATAACACAGCGCCTATTGCAAAATTACTAGCGTCTGTGGTTAAAATAAATGGTTTACTAAAATCTGGATACTGAAGCAAGGGTTCATTTGTTAAAACATTTTTACATAGATTAAAGCAGTTTTGATAATCAGAATCATTTATATTAATAATTGCATCTTTCTTTAATCGTTTTGTTAAAGGTTTAGTCAATCCAGCAAAGTCTTTTATAAATTTTCGATAATAACCTAGTAATCCTAGAAATCCTTTAATTTGCTTAACATTTTTGGGAATAGTAAAATTTTGAATAGCTTTTATTTTTTCTGGGTTTGGTTTGACACCTTGAGGGGTAACTATATGTCCTAAATAAGCTACTTCTTTACGTAAAAATTCAGATTTGTCCAGTTGTATTTTTAAATTTGAGTCCCTAAGACGGTTAAAAACTTCTCTTAATCGATTTACATGCTCTTGTAAGCTGGTGCTAAATATAATAATATCATCCATATACACAAGACATTTTTCATTTTGTATTCCTCTTAAAATATTATCCATAACCCTCTGAAATGTAGCAGGGGCGTTTTTTAGGCCAAATGGCATTCGCAAAAATTCGTAATGTCCATTTTCAGTATTAAATGCTGTTTTGTGTATATCATTTTCTTCAATTTCTACTTGGTGAAAGCCAGAGGCTAAATCTAATGTAGTAAAATATTGTGATCGTCCTAATTTGTCTAATAAATCATTAATATTTGGTAATGGGTATCTATCACCTATTGTTTTTTCATTTAATTTCCTGTAATCAATAACTACACGCCATTTGCGTTTTCCGGAAGCATCCAATTTTTTGGGGACCACCCAAATTGGAGAAGACCATGGACTATAAGATGGTCTAATTATTTTTTGATCGAGCATATTTTTAATTTGGTTATCCACCTCTATTTTGTGAATGTGTGGATAACGATACGATTTAGTATATACAGGAAGTTCATCGGACGTTTTAATTGCATGTTTTATTTTATTTGTAAATGTAAGTTTATTATTTTCCATATGGAATATATCTGCGTATTCTTTAATTAAATTAGTAATAACATTTTTCTCTTCTGAGTTCATATGATCTGTACGTATTTTTAATATATCAAATTTAATTTTTTCGTAGTTTAATGTATTAACATTATATTTTTCATTATTTCCATTTTGTATTTCCCAATCATATTCGCTGATAGGGTCTACAATAAATGGTTTTTTCACATAAATATTTTCATCTTTTTCACCCTTATTTATTATTGTACAGATTGCTTTATTATTCCTAACATGACTTATGCATTCTGGAATTTCTAAATTATTAAACTTTATATGCGGAATTATTACATCGCCATTACTTATATTATTTATATCTACCTCAATTATTTGTTCGGACCTTGCGGGTACTACTATGCACTTCGTATCCGGGGTTTCACGAACATTACCAAAATTAAGTGGTATTTTACATTTAGGGGTAGATAATATTTCTTTATCAATATTTATTGTTGCTTGTATATTTTTTAAATTATCCATTCCCAACAGGGCATCGAAGTTAGAGTGAAAATCAAACAGATAAAACTTAAGATTAGCATATTTGGATTTTAATAATTGCGTCAAAGGAATTAATGTACTATTTTTTCCAAAAGTGGTACCATGTGCGCTGGCCACTTGGAAAGGTTCATATTTAATATTTTCTTTAAATAATTTCCTAGCAATTTTTGGATTTACAAACGATCTTGAACTTCCAGAGTCAATTAGAATTTTAATTTTATTTTGGGGGTCATATATAAAAGGAAGTTCACTATAATTATTAGTAATCCCCATTAATTCAAAAGAGTTTCCTCCGAGGCGGTTTTGCCTAAAAAATCTTGTTGTTCCTCATCAATATTATAAATTTGGTTCCTATTTGGAATAATGGCATTTCGTCCTGTAGTAACGGACATGGGTGTAGAATTTTGTAAATTAGGTGCAGAATTTTGTGGAGTATTTGAAGTACTCGGTCCGTAAGGATTATGATTATTATTATTATGATAATTAAATGTTCTTGGATTTTTACTATTAAAAGAACTATAATTTTTATTTTGGAATGCATTATTCCGATTCGGATAAATATTATTAAATTGTTTGCTATTATTGTGACGAGAAGGATAGCGTGGACCATTGTTATAATTATTGCGTGGCTGATAAAAGTTATCAGAATAAGATGGAATGGGACGTCGTGCAAATATTTTATTTTTATCTTTATTTATCGGATTGTTAATTGTGACCTCCGTTTGAAAGTCATTAGTAAGCATATTTAATGCTGTGTTTAAATCTGCAGGGTTCTTGACCCGCATTTGTGAACCAATGGGATCTTTTAATCCTCTCAATAACACTTTTAAAGCATTAGCCCTAAAAAATATTCGCAAGTGCTGTCTTTCTTGCAAGTCAGCAATATGATTTGTGATGTACGCAACTTGTAAATTTAATAGAGATTGAATTTTGTTATAAAAATCGAACACAGTTTCGTTCGTATTTTGCCTTAATGTGCAAATTTCATAATTTAATGTATAGTGGTCTCGTTTGTCACCGTATGAATTTAGTAATGCATTTTTTAAAGAATTCCAATTATTAACTGCACTTGATGATATATAAATAGCAGCTTCACCCTTAACCCTTGAAACTATGGTAGTCATTAAGTAATCATTTACAAAATCATTATTATCCTCAGCATTATAAAATCTATTTAAAAGTCTTTCACATACTTCAATAAATCTAGGCAAAAGTTCTGGTTCTCCCCTGAACTCAGGAATCATTTGCATATATTCGGGTTTTAAAGCTACGGCCATTTTGGTATATTATTATTATTATTTTTTTTTTTTTTTTTTATTAGGAACAAGATTTAGATATGTTAGTAAATGAGCTATGAATCAGAATTTGTGTCTTTTAGAAATAAATCACTATTTTAACTATCCGCGTTAAAAAATCAATCAACTTGTGTAACTTACAGTAAAAGTATTATGTCCATGGGATACTTTCGATATTCGCTCGAAGATCTCGTGAACGTAGTGGACGATGTCTCTCAGGACGGAAATTGTCTGGGCTGCTCAATGTTCGGAGGGCCGCTCTGAAGGTCGATGTCCACCGTAAAAACTCCCGAATTAATCCAAAGAAAAGGAAAAATTGAATGAAATCTTCAATTTTCGGGATCCTACCGACTGCGCCAATTAACTTTACTCGTACACAAACCGATTTTTTAAAAAGGAATTTATTTCTTAACACCCGTGTTCACGGTTTGGTCTCTAATTCATAACTAACTATACAATAATAAAATATAATATAATAAGATAAAATAGCGAAATAAGCATGAGATAACAATTATGCAAAATAAGCAGAATATATATAAATGGATAAATAGATAATAAGTCCTATTGTTTATAATGAAAGGAGTCTGCTGTGTTGGCGTCAGGTAACTTACATAAGCGAACTAGAAGAGGTGTTGAGAAAGGGGCAGGAAGGGGGAGTGGTGATTGGAAAAGAGAAAGTATGGTTACTGGCGTATGCAGACGATATAGTGTTGATGGCGAGAGATTGGGAGGGAGTGAAAGGCATGTTGAAAAGGGTGGAAAGATATATGGATAAGAGAGGAATGTGTGTGAATGTGGGGAAGACGAAATGGATGAGGTTTAGGAATAAAGGGAGAGAGGGGAGAGTGGGAGTGCTAGAATGGAAGGGAGAGGTGATTGAGAGAGTGAAAAGTTTCAGATACTTGGGATTTATTTTTAAAGGGACGGGTGGGTATGAAGAGCATATAAGGTGGGTACAAGGAAAAGCGAGGAGAGCATGGGGAATGGCATGGAGAAAATGGGGGAGATGGATGGAGAACAGTATTAAGGTGACATGCAAAGCGTGGGACGCATGTGTAAGACCGATACTAATGTACGGGGTAGAAGCATGGGGAACGAGAGCATATGAGGTGATTGAAAGAGAATAGCTATGGTTCCTGAGACGGATGCTGGGACTAGAGAAGTCGACACCGGGATATATACTGTTGCAGGAAACGAATAGAGAGAGATTGGAATGTGAGGCAGTGGAGAGAGTGGTGAAGTATGAAATGAAATTATGCGGAGTAGAAGAGGAGAGATTGGTGAGAATAGTATGGGAGGCGTGCATGAAAGTAGAAGGGGGGAGGTGGAGGGAAGAGAGAAGGAGAATGTATGAAAGGGGAGGACTGGCAGAGAGGAAGGTACAGGAATGGTTGGGTAGAGGGGTGAAGGTGGCGGCGTGGATGAGAGAGAAGATGAAGGAGGTGGAAGCGCAGGAGAGACAGGGACGGATAGACAAAAGTGAATATAATGATATGTTTGGGAGATGGCAAGTATATGGGAGGGTGCCGAGATACATGAGTGAGGATGGGTGGAACAGGGATAAAAGGGTGATAATGGCGAGGGCAAGGTGTGGGTCTGGGGAGAGGGGAAGGAAGAGATGGATGGGGAAGAATATATGAGATGTAGGTTGTGTGAATGGGGAAAGGATACGTGGAGGCACTTGGCGGAGGAGTGTGAGGGTGTGAGTGAGGAATGGGTGGGAGTGAAAGGGAATAGAAGGGTGACAGAATGGATGAGGGAGGACGAAGCTAGGGTAAAGACGCTGGAGAAAGTGGGACGGGAGAAAGAGGGCAAGATGTGATATAGTGTCGACATTGTAAATAACTGTAGGATATGCCAATAAAGGTCTTTTTTTTTTTTTTTCATTGTGCCCGATCATCAAAATGTTCAACATTCAACATGTTTGGATTTGTTGGTATCTAATGAACGGTACTCCGGCCGGTCTATTTCGTACGATTGCAAAAATCCAAAACACGTTCACGATTACCAGTCCGGTCAACAGAGAATTCCCCAACAGTTGGCAGCAAACTCGTAACTGTTGTGTTTGATGAACGGGCCGAATAAAACCTAATTACACCAAAAACGTTAAACAAAAGTTCAAGGTGAACTTGAGTTCATGATGACACTATAGCACTTTGAACTCAAGTTCAGAAATTTAGAAAATTGTAACTGTTGTTTTTGATAAACGGGCCCCAACAGTTGGCAGCAAACTCGTAACTGTTGTTTTTGATGAACGGACCGAATAAAACCCAATTACAACAAAAACGCTGAACGAGAGTTCAAGGTGAACTTGAGTTCATGATGACACTATAGCACTTTGAACCTGACTTCAGAAATTTAGAAAATTGTAACTGTTGTTTTTAATAAAGGGGGCTCATTCATTCGCTTGTAAGCTCCCATAGTGAAATTAGTTGCTAGTTGTCTTAGGGCCAGTTCCGCCAGACACATTAAACTGATTCAGCTCTGAACTAAGTTCAGAGTGATATTAGAACAATAGGATCTGACATCTTGTACTTCAGTTCAGCTTGAACTCAAGTTCGACGTTTCTGGTGCAACTGAGCCTTACTAAATTAAACTATTACACAAGAATTAACTTACACTAATAAAGACTGTTATTCCTTACTTCACTTTTTATTTTTATCGTTAGATGTACATTTCGAGACACAAAGTGCTCATTCAATTCAATTTATTCAATTCCAATACTTACACTTAAATATCACAATTTTATTATTTTTTTGTTATTACTTATTTCCTAAATTGTTGCGTCCAATGGTCTACATTTTAAGTACAAGTACTTGTTTTATGCATTCCCTTTACTTTTAAATCTATTAGAATTCACTTATACAAACAATCAGTTTGTTATTGATAATGAGCACTTTGTCTCGATAAAAATAAAAAGTGAAGTAAGGAATAACAGTCTTTATTAGTGTAATAATCACTTCACGTAAACTCAAAAACATACAGTTATTAAGAATTAACTTGCTCATTATTCATGACCAAAAACAATTAAGCCCCAGTATATTTTTATCTATTAGTCTTATTTCATTAAGTTATGCATTTTTTTTTTTAATAGTCGCCCCCATTTCCCAAGGCTTCAGGCTAATGCCCTTGGGCCGCCTCTATTTTGTACAAGCCCAATGCCTACTTCTAATTATAGAATAAATCAGTACTGAGAGAAAGATATAATTAAATTATCAACTATTTATTCGTAACACACGATTTGTTTACAGTTACCATTTGTTTAAAACGGTAAAAATAGAAATCGACCGATAAAAGCTTTCGCTTATAAATCTCAACTTAAAAAAATCCATGGAAGTAACATGACACCACAATCTTATTGGAACTCGAAACCCAACATTTATACGTGTTAAAATAAGGTTTAAATAACAACAAATACGTATTTCGTAGCGGTTTCAAAGGGGATTATTTTAAAATCAGATTGTGCTGGTATGCGAGAAAAGAACAAAATGGTGAACGTACTGCTCGCTCGGAACGCAGAAATTCGTGGGACGCCGCGCAATCACCGGTGCAGCATCCGCCGCCTCTCTCGCGTGTGTCTCACGGGTTTTTCGAGCGACGCGCAACAAACGCAATTACATAACTTTTTCGGACCGCACACGCACACACACAACAAACAATGCACTCGGGGGAGGAACGGTCACTCTTCGTGTCTAACCTCAACGGCTGACATCTTGTCTTCGCGAGAGCTGCCAACACAACAAACTGCGCGTCCTCGGAGCTTTCCAAAATGGACGGCGCCCGGGCGGTTTGTTTAAAAATCCGAAAGAGAAAACGGGAAATTGCTTTATTTATTTTTGATATAAAGAAAACACTTAACTTTTTTATACCACTTTTATTATTATTGATAAAAGTGGTTTAAAGTGGTATAAAAAAGTTAAGTGTTTTCTTTATATCAACATTTTATATAGATATATAGATATACATATATTTTTCTATGTTATTATATAGCAAAGATGCTAAATAAAGATTATTATTATTATTAAAATTGAAAATGTACCACGAAGTGAACGCCTCCAAAATTCAAAAATTGCTTTATTTATGTTAATCGTGGCTGTGTAAAGAGGCCAGTGAAATGATCGAAAGAATAAAAATTAGATAATTTTTACAATGTATCATAATAATATCAATGATTATGAAAAAATTCTGAAAATATTGTTAAATCCACTTCACTAAAAAAAAAGGCAGTTTTTCCGTATCGTGTCATAGGATTTTGAATATTTTCGAATATTTTGAAACCGGAATCGGGGTAAACGTGCACGAAATGAATGAATCCGAAGTTGGTGTTTGAGAAAAACTTACCGTTTAGTCACAAAATAAAACCGAATGGGCCCGTTCATCAGAGAGACAAGTTAGGAGTTAACTGCCAACTGTTGGAGAATTCTCTGATGACCGGACTGTTAATCGTGAAGGTGCTTGGGATTTTCGCAATCGTACAAAATAGACCGATTGGTGTTGGCGGGTAAAGTTTTCAAAATGGCCGGAGTACCGTTCATTAGATATGAACATCCATCACAACAGCGACGGCTCGCAGGCTAACTTCAGGGTCGGCCACAGCCCAAGGCACACAAAATTTATAAATACAAGGAATTGCACAACAAAGTCACCTTTCAATATTTGATACATATTACGCTGGGTCTCTGGCCGATCCTGAAGTTAGGCTGCGAGCCGTCGCTGCATCACAAACAAGTCTAAGCATATCTTTAATTAATTTCTCACTTAACCCGTGGTGAAACATTTTTGAATCTAATACTGGATGATTTAAATTTAAATTAAAACACTTGGTTTGTTTCACTTATTTAAATTTTCTCCGACTAGTTTCGACCATTGGTCATCTTCCTGCTTGAAGATGACCAATGGTCAAAACTAGTCGGAGAAAATATAAATAAGTGAAACAAACCAAGTGTTTTAATTTAAATTTAATTTAAATCATCCAGTATTAAGTCTAAGCATGTTAAATGCTGAACATTTTAATCACGGGCCCAATTACACCAAAAACGTTGAACAAGAGTTCAAGGTTAACTTAAGTTCAAGATGACACTATAGCACTTTGAAATCGAGTTCAGAAATTTGGAAAATTAGCCTACTTAAATAAAATGCACAAGTTTAAAGTTTCATCTGAATCCTTCTAAACTCTTTTTACTTTCCCCCGTATGTAATACAAAGGGAAAGTATTGTTTTCGTGAAAATTTTCGAATCAAAAATTTTAGCGGAAATATCCGTTTTGAGGTCCCCTGAGTCGAATAAGACCATTTTTGAAAAATGTCTGTCTGTCTGTCTGTGTGTCTGTGTGCGCTGTACCGCAAAAACCGCTATAGATATCGAGATGAAACTTGAAACTTAAGCTTTTTGTTACAATCGGAAGAACTGAAAAGCTTTTGGTGAAAATCGGAAAACCGGAAGTGGTACTTTACTCTTAGCGTTTTTCAGTTTTTTCAGATTTTTTCAATAAATGTTCATCAAACAAAAAATTCTTTCAAATAAAAGTTGTAGATAATAACAAAATGAAGATGTATTGTTCACTTACTTTTTATCATAGCACTCTTAGTTTTTGAGATATTTCAAAAGTTGTGTGTTTTATCTAGTTATTGGTGTGTGACAGTGTGTGTCGATACAATTGAAAAATGTTTCAAATAAAAATTGTAGGAAATGAAAAACTAAAGATTTTTTGTAGATTCACTTTTTGTCATAGCACTCTTAGTTTTTGAGATATTTAATAAATAGTGTTTTTTATCTAGTCATTGATTTGTGTCAGTGTATGTGTTGATACAATTGAAAAATGTTTCAAATAAAAGTTGTAGGTAATAAAATATTAAAGATTTTTTGTATCTTCACTTTTTGTCATAGCACTCTTAGTTTTTGAGATAATTAATAAATAATGTTCTTTTATCTAGTCATTGGTTTGTCTCAGTGTATGTGTTGATACAATTGAAAAATGTTTCAAATAAAAGTTGTAGTTATCAAAAAGTTGAAGACATTTTGAAAATAATAATGCTACAAATATTTTAAAAGTGATTTAATACGCAATTTACGGGGGAAAGTACTATGATGGATACATCATTTTTTTTTTTAATATGACCAAACTTAGGGTGCATTTACTGCGAACAGTAGCAGTCCTGCTTTAACAGAAGGGTATTTTAAACATCAAATTTTTAAATGTTGGTAAATGATTATCAATGTGACAAATGAATCATAACTTGTCAAATAAATTGTTATGATGCAGAGATTTTCAAAAATGAGAACGCTACAACTTCCAATAACTGCGTGAGTAAGACAATATGGGGTGCAGTGCATCCGGATCCACAAGGAAGACGGCCCTCACAGGAAGAAAAAAAGTAACTTGCAACTTTACAACACATATAGGGATTTGTTTCTTTTAAGTATACTTTCACATGTTCCATATAAAGATTTGTAAAATTAATGAAGTAAACAAAAGTTAGTCGAAGTATATTTTGAACTTCACTTTAAATCAGCGTTTTATACGCGTGGCGCATGAAGTAAAATTTCGAGTTTAGAAAAGCCTGATTTGGCTTGGTCGCTCTGCTGCGCTACGCGACCAAGCCAAATTTTCAGGCTTTTCTAAACTCGAAATTTTACTTCATGCTTAGTCTGGGAGTGGAAAACACTCGTCAGAGTTCTTAAATTGCAAGTTTTTAACAAGATCACGAATATCTGAAAATTTACATTGAAAAATCGTAACTTTTATACCTAAAAGAAAAATTCCTTGTATTTAGAACTTTTTTAAAATTTGAAGATATAAATGGGCAGATAATAAAGAAGACAGATATTCCTGAGTAAGGAATATTACCTGATCCTCCTATCCTACCTGATCCTCGGAGACATTTTATCAAATTGGTAGTAGATACAGATAATTTGAGGCGTTAACAGGTAAATACATTTGTAATCGTAGGCTTTGTGAGTTAATTGAATTGTCATATTAATTTCCTTTAACATAACCTACAAATTAAAAGTGAATTTACAACGTGATTAATCTTGTCCTAACCTAAAACACACAACCTGCATCACACCACTAAATTCTTGAAATGTTAAATTTGATACGTTATATAAAAAATAAACAGATTATTGCCCGTTTGCACCACACTCGATTAGTATCAGCAATTAGATTAATCAAGTTACTTTATTTGCACCGTCATCTGGTAAGTAAATCGACGATCATAGAAACCACTATTTAGATTATATATAAAAATGTTAGGGTTTTTAATTATTTAATGTTGGCGAATTGTAAAAATCACGATTTTTAGTTATGTTGTGTTGGTAATAATTATTTAAACAGATGTTATTTAAAAATTGAGACGAAATGTCAGTTGCTGATCTAAAGGTACGTTTTTACTTTAAACGAGTTAATACAAATATAATTTGGACATTAATCATTTTTAGATGTCACAGAAAAGAGCGATAGTGTTTAATTTTTCAGCTGACGAAAAATATTGTGTTTGGACATAATAAAAAAATATATACAAGGTGGCCAGAAAAGGTGTGATAATCTTCAGGTAGTGTGATTCGTTGATTAATTTTGGATAAAAAATCTAAATAAAAAAATATTGTATTCTTCCTCGTAACATCTCACAAGGTCGTTAAAATATTAAACGCATCTCTGGAAATTAGTGTTATTTTCTATTATTTTGGAAAAAATCAATAGAACTTACAATCAATTACACATTTGTAAAATTTAAATGACATAGGTGATAAATAAATTGGAAACTTTAACAAATCAATAACTTCTTCAGAAGCATTTTTTTAATAAAAATAGACCTGGCAACTATGTATTTTCATATGTAACCTTATTAAATTTCACTTGACTTTGACATATACTTGTCATAATTTATTTGTGTAAGTTTGTATAAGTTCATCATACTTTTTGAAGATGTACACATTCAACGAGTATGCAGATATGTACATGATATTTAGATTCTGCAATGGTAATGCAACTACTGCCAAAGATGAGTACCAAAGAAGATATCCAAATCGCCAACAGCCCTGCGTAAATACGTTTAGAAAATTAGACCAAAGGCTACGTACTTTTGGGTCGTTCGTTTATAACAACATAGATGGAGGGAGACCTAGGGAACGTCGCACTGTTCACCTAGAAGAACAGATATTGAATGCAGTTCAAGAAGATCCCAATATTAGTACGAGACAAATAGCTCAACAGTTAAATGTCCCCAGTAAAACAACAGTCCATGCAGTAGTGAAAGAAAATCGAATGCGTCCATTTCATGCAAGAAAAGTTCAACCACTGTATGAAAATGATAACGAGCGTAGACGTATGTTTTGTGACAGGATTTTAGATCAAATTCGGGAAGAACCAAATTTTGTATTTAAAATTCTTTGGAGTGATGAATGTACATTCACTAGAGATGGGGTATTTAATTGTCATAATTATCACTTTTGGGCAGAAGAAAATCCTCGGGCGGTTAGAGAAATGGGACATCAAAGGAAATTTTCAGTTAACGTCTGGCTTGGCATTCTAAATTTACGTGTAATTGGGCCTTTTTTTATTCATCAAAGATTAAATGCCTTAAATTATGTAAATATTTTAGAAGAAGTTTTGGAGAATGTTCCACTAAATTTAGTAAACAACATGCTGTACATGCATGATAGTGCACCACCTCATACAGCAAGAATTTCAAGAGAATGGTTGGACGAACATTTTCCAAATAGATGGATTGGGCGCAATGGACCCATACTATGGCCAGCAAGGTCGCCGGATATGAATCCACTTGATTTTTTCGTTTGGGGATTTTTAAAAGAAAAGGTGTATGCAACACCTCCAGTGGACAATGTAGACGTCATGAATAGAATTCGTGTTGCAGTGGAATTAATTACTGAAGAGATGTTGCTCCGAGTAATTTATTCTATCCCACGACGGTTCCAGATCTGCTTAGAAACGGATGGTTATCAATTTGAACATTTACTTTAATCTTTCATTTTTGATGTATACTTCAAATATTAATTTTTGTAGATTTGTTAAATTTATGATTATTATTAAATTAAACACTTGTTTGATCCATTGTTGCCAAATTTACATTTCTTTAAATTGGCTCATGAGGAGTTATAAGCCACAATACAATATTTTTTTACTTAAATTTTCTGCTTGAAATTAATCAACCTGAAGATTATCACACCTTTTCTGGCCACCTTGTATATTACTTATTACAAAATTACCTATTACTTGCAAATTCTATTTGTTATTTGTTCTTCAATTACTGTTAATAAGTATAAGGTGATTTGTTTATTTAATCGAAATCTTTTATCATCTAGGATATCAAAGTAATTGATTCTTAATTTGACGAATAAAACACTAATAACCTTTCTTCACACAAAGTGTGAAGAAAGGTTATTAGTGCTTTATTCGTCAAATTAATTTGATCTTCACGTAACTCGCAATCAATTTATTTAATTGATTCTTAGGTTCACCTGACGTGGAACACCAAAGTTAATTAAATCAATTACATCTAGTTCATCGTCCTCTTCTAATAAATTGAATTCAATTTCCATTTTGAAGTAACTTTCGACAAATCAGACAAAATAGACCAATTAAAAATTTGAGGTTAATCGAAACTTTAATCATTGTTTAAATGGCGGTGCAATAGAATTATCCGAAAATCGATGATTAAGTATTTAATCGACCCGGGTGCAAACGGGCATATAGCTATTAATTAATTACAATGAAAGCCACCTACTTCACTGTAATTAAAAAAAATTACTAGAGATTTTCAAATGATAAACTTATGCATTTTATTATAATTTAATTGTGTAACTAAATTATAATAAAACAATGGTCCTAAGTAAAGTAAAGTGAGTTTTAGAATTGAAAGTTTTCATGAAAAATAAGTTGATTGGTCGAGTTACATAAAGATCAAATTCATTTGACGAATAAAGCACTAATACTAAGGTTTTTAACTAGTCTAGTGAAATTGGCTGTGATAAGAGTGAAAACTGAAACAAGCACAATGCAGTGGCTTCATCGGCTTTGCCGCTTGCCTCTACTAGCAGTGATAATAATAATAATAATAACATTTACATATGGGAAAAACAATGCAAATTTCATGTATTTTTTCCTTTTTCTGGAAACGTTATCAAATTCATCGGTATTTAAATTTCTAGAAAATTTGAACTACATTTGAGGCTTGAGTACTTAAAATTGTGTCCATTTTGAGGTTAGTAAAGTAAACATTGAATAATGTTGGCAACATACCCTTCATTTTTTTTTATTGTCCAATTGTTTATGATCGTTTTGTGTTATAGGCATTAACTTTGTGTTTTATTCACAAATGTTTATAATTTAAGCAACCGTTTATCAATTTTTAACAATTATTGTTCTTTCTTCATCGTAAAAATAAATACTTTAAATAACTTTTCGTTATTTTCACTTTGATGAACTTTTTTAGATCTGAAAAGGTAGCGGTGGTACAGACCAATGAGGCCACCCCTGGATCTGGATCATAAAGGGGTGTGTACGTACCTAGACACAGCAATTAGGCCCCAATGGGCCCTTTTCGCACCCCTACGAATATCTTGATGAACTTTTGGAAAAAGTATTCATCAAAAACTGCCACATTTGTAGTAGGGAATGGTCGTTTAATGTTTTCTTTGTGAATCATTTTCTATAATCATGCAGAAATGACAGCGGGTACTTACTCGATATGTAGTCATGGTAGTCGAGCACCGAACACTTCCCGACAACGCTCACAATGGGATTGGTGTCCTCCAGCGTCGACAGAAACAGCTCCTGCCGGTAGAACGTCCTGTCCGGAATTGGCGGTACTTCAGATGAAGTGATGAACCAGGGCCCGCGGAAGTAACACTTCCCACTGAAACAATAATTATTGATAACTTACAATAAAATAATAATTAGCGATTATTATGAGGTGGGTATTTATAACAAGGGAGGGGATTTAGTTTTAGAATAGAATGTAAAGTTTTGTTGGTAATGAAGAATGCCAATAAAGGTCTTTTTTCTTTTTCTTTTGATTTATTAGTGATGGGCAAGATCGAGTATCTGAAGGATCGATAAAGCAATGATCGTTCAGTTGAAGTATCGAGCAGATCGATCAAAAGATCAATGCGATCAAAATGATCGAGCCACTCGGAAAGATCGAGCTGATCGAAAAGATCGAGCCGCTCGCAAAGGTAAAGCGGATCGAAAAGATCGAGCCGCTCGCAAAGGTAAAGCGGATCGAAAAGATCGAGTCGATCAAAATAAGATGAGCAACATAAGTATTATTATTAATACTGCAAGCAGAGGCAAGCGGCGAAACCAATGAAGCCACTGCATTTTGCTTGTTTCAGTTTTCACTCTTATCACAGCCAATTTCACTAGACTACTTAAAATCCTTAGTATATATCACAGTTCGCTTTTTTATTAATAGACTAACTCATCACATAATATATCACAGTCGAAGAAATAAAAATAAATCAGTGTTAGAAATAGTGCACCAGGTTATTATTTATAGACTTACTCTTTTGTCTCCCATATGGAATCGACTTGGGCGATGGTCTGTCTTCCACCGTCAGCCAGCACATACACGAAATCCCCCGTTTTTATCACTCCGGCGCATATCGTGTTGTACTGTTCGTAATACGTGTTCCCATCATCAGGGTTCAGTTGTGTGAAAGCGACCACATTCTGAAAGGAAGGAAACAATTAATTTGTGGATTTTAGAGTTAATCATGATCGTATTTGTTTGATCAAAGTTGAATTTAGGATGTAAAGGCTCGATCATGTGCAGCATTAGGTTAGTGAAACAAACCAAGTGACTTATTTAATTATCAATATTGTAAACATGTTTCATCAAGTGATTAATGAGAATTAAATTGAAGATATTAGTAGCAGGGTTTTTGTAGTACGTTGAAATATTGGAGATGTGGCACGCTACATGTGAGGCGACATCTAGCGTGTCACATCTCCAATATTTCAACGTACTACAAAAACCCTACTACTATTTGTGGGATCAAAATTGAATTTAGGATGTAAAGACTCCATCATGTGCAGCATTAGGTTGGTAGCAGGGTTTTTGTAGTACGTTGAAATATTGGAGATGTGGCACGCTACATGTGAGGCGACATCTAGTGTGTTTGCGACACAATCTATAATTATTGCATCGATAAACGCAACAGAATATCCCACAAATTGCATGATTGTAAGTGGCTTAACATGGCAAATAGACGGAAATTACATAGTGCATGTTTTTATCACAAAATTTTACTTACAAAATGCCCACCATATTTATATAATAAAATTCGGTTTCGAAGCGACATCCACAATATTAATATCAGAAACAAAGGACAACTATCAATGCCAAAGCATAGACTACAGCTATTCAAAAGATGCTTCTCATACACGATAGTCCAATGCATGAACTCGATACCATTCGCACACACTAATTTACCAGGTTTTAAATCAAAATATAAATCATGTTATTACATTCTCAACATCTTTAGGCTTATTCATTTGCAAAAAATTATATATATATATTTTAAGAAATGTATTTATGTATGAATGTTTTTTGTAATTAGGTATTCTTAGAATCCGATGTTAAATTTAAGTTTTCTTTTTCTATGGTATTTTTAGTTATTGGGCTTAGAGGAAGACCAATCACAGCAGTAGGTTTACACCGAATGCTATGAATGATCTAAGTCCGTTTGACAAATGCATCAGATATATATATATTGTTAAGTCACTTTTCTTTTGTACTTGTGTTTATATCATTGGAAATATGCAGTTTGTCAATAAATGATTTATTATTATTATTATTATTTCAACGTACTACAAAAACCCTACTACTAACCTAATGCTGCACATGATGGAGTCTTTACATCCTTATTATGCAAAACCGAATACAGCTCACCATTCCTGTTCTCCGTTATTAAAAATGTTGACATCATATGAGGTTCAATACGGTGTAGATATCTTTAATAATAATAAGCCAGAATTTTTGCGTAATCTTAATTTATGTTTGTTATAGGTTTAAGTTGATTTATTGCATACTATTTTTTTTGTTTTTGCATTACTATATTTTCCTTTGTAGTTAGGCTTAATTTATATTTGTTATAGGTTATAGGTTTAAGCTATAGGTTTAAATTGATTTATTGTGTACTATTTTTTTGTTTTTGCATTACTATATTTTCCTTTGTAATTAGGCTTAGGTCTGTTGAGGAAATAAATAAATAAATAAATTAAAACAAAAAAAATTCAATTTTGATCCCACAAATACGATCATGAAATCGAGCCTTAACAATTAAAACTATTTCTAGGAGTAGACGAGACATACTGGTTTTTCTTTCTCGATGAGCCGTTCGATCTCCTGCAGCTCGGCCAGCTCGTCCTTGTGCTTTTCCACTCGCTCCTTGAAAATAGAGACGACCCGCTTCGGTTCGATGGGCGTTTCCCTAGCCACCAGTGCCACCGTATTGCCATTCGGGTTCTCCCTGATGATTTTTATCCTTTTGAATGTGCGATTTCTTGTACTGTACCTCGATTCACACACATAAATATCCTTTTCGTCAAAACCTATGAAGAAACAATTAAATAAATTCATTATTTACACTTTTTATTTAAAGGATATTTATTCATAAAAGATGTTTTCGTCCAACCAAGCCCGCAATTTTTTTTTTCTCTTTTTTACTACAGGAAACAAAGGTCTTAGGCCCCTATTTATCTCGGACCTACTGCAGCCGCTAGCCCTATGCTTTGTGTGTCCAATGCTATCAAACCCACCAAATCCAAATTTTCAAGCTCTTCTAACCTTGAAATTTTACTTCATGCTTAGTCAACGAGTGGAAACAATTGTTTGAAATGAAATGCTGGACACCAGCGGCGGCTCGCAGCCCAACTTCAGGGTAGGCCACAGCGGCAAGGCACACAAAATTTGAGGTTGAGATCGCGCTTTATAAATACAAGGAATTGCATAACAAAGTCACCTTTTAATAACGGATACAAATTACCTTGGGTCTCTGGCCTACCCTGAAGTTAGGCTACGAGCCGCCGCTGGTGTCCAGCATTTCATTTCAAACAATTGTTTCAACTCGTTGACTAAGCATGAAGTAAAATTTTAAGTCTAGAACAGCTTAAAAATATGGATTTGGCAGGTTCGATAGCATTGGACACACAAGCGCATAAATTATTATTATTATCACTGCTAGGCAAGCAGCGAAGCTGATGAAGCCACTGCATTGAGTTTGTTTCAGTTTTCACTCTTATCACAGCCAATTTCACTCTACTAGTTAAAATCCTTAGTATATATCACAGTTCACTTTTTTATTAATAGACTAACTCATCACATAATATATCAGTCTGAGTCAAATCATAGCCGAAGAAATAAAAATAAATCACAGTGTTAGAAATTAAGATATAGGTTTGACTTCGACTCTTCCCCCAAGTCGAATTTTAATTTCCAATATATTTTTGAAAACTACTCAACGAGACAAAAAACATGGTACATGTCTCAACCTCCGCTGACGGAAAATAAAAAAAGTTATGTAACTTTCAAATTTACATGTATTTCCCATGGAGAAAAGTTTTCAGCTTTATAAATGCAATGAATATAGTTTGAACGGTAAGATAGGCTTAAATTAATGTAATTCAGGTGGGTTAGGTTGAATTGAGTTGAATTAGGTTAGGTTGAGTTAGGTTAGGTTAAGTTAGGCCTACGAAAGGGTGAAGGCGGGCGCGGAACCAGAAAACTGCAAAATGGAAGCTCGCGCGCAAACAATGCGAAAGTGGCAGGAAAGATGGGAGGCAGACGGCGACGGAAAAGGCAGGTGGACCAAAAAGCTTATCCGAGACATTGAAGGCTGGGTGGGCAGAGGCCACGGATCCACGACACACTGGACGACGCAGATGTTAACTGGACATGGGTGCTTCCAGGAGTATCTGGCCCGTATCGGGAAAGCCGAGAGCGAGCGTTGCGCGTACTGCGACGAGGCGGTGGACGGCGCCGAGCACACGCTGTTAGAGTGCCCCCAGTGGGAGGCAGAAAGAGGCACGATGTTCTCGATAATGGGAGGGGAAGTAACCGCTGACACGGTAATTCCACGCATATTGGAGTCCCAGGAGAAATGGGAGTCGCTGGCGGTATTCGCAGAAGTGGTGCTGCGGAAGAAAGATAACGACGCAAGGAGAGCGGCCGCAGAAATGGTAAATTAGCAAACCGAGGAGAAAGTGCAAGCGCCAGAGCGTAGGAAACAGGTTAGCCGGGAGATGAATGCTGCAAAGCGATCCCACCGGCAACCCAGAGGAAAGAGAGGTGGTTTAGTGGGTAGGGCCCCTTAGAAAGGGGAGGAGTCCCACATACCCCCTGCTGAAGGGAAAGTGCGTAACGCATTCCACCTCTCTATAATAAAAAAAAAAAGGTTAAGTTAGGTTAGGTTGAGTTAGGTTAGGTTGAGCGAAGCCTCCATGCCCCGTACTGGTCCAACGCGACGGCGAGGAGCCTACTGGTGGTCGGAGGAAATCGCGGCCCTAAGAAGGGAACCAAACTCCGCGCGGCGGCAAGTCTCCCGTACCAGACATAGAAGGTTACATAGCCAGGTGAGCCCAGCCCAGGAAGAATACAAGTCCGCAAGGAAGAAACTGCGCGCCGCGATTCTACGCAGCAAGGAATCGTGCTGGACACAACTCTGCGAGCTGGTCGAATCGGATCCCTGAGGCCTCCCGTAGAAAATAGTCACGAAGAGGCTTGGTATACGACCCCCCTGCCCCTTTGCACAAATCCCAGGGGGCCTTGCTGAAGTGGTTGGAACATTATTTCCACCTATCCGCGCTTATCACCAGTTGCGCTCAACTCAACACTAATCCCGCTATGGTCGGAGGATGAAGTCACCAGGGCAGCAGTATCCCTTCCTAACAGGAAAGCCCCAGGCCCCTCTGGCATTCCGAACGAGGCCGTCAAAGCAGCTGTATGTGCTGAACCTGCTTTGTTCTGTGCGTAACTACGGGAACATTCCCCCACAAATGGAAGTGCGCGAACCTTGCCCTCATCCCCAAAAAGGGTAAACCGGCTAACGACCCGTCGGCCTTCCGGCCCATCTGCCTCCTAGACGGGACTTACTTCTAAAGTCCTAGAACTTCTAATAACACATCGGTTGTTAGAAACTCTCGAAAAATCTGGTGGGCTCTCTCCCTTTCAGTTTGGCTTCACGAAAGGGAGGTCCACAACTGACGCCGTCCTCCAGGTCCAAGCCCTCGCAGACGAGGCAAACACCGGCCCTCTCCGGAAACGCCGCCACTGCCTCATGGTAGCACTAGACATTAGAAACGCTTTCAACTCGCTACCATGGGACAGTATCATTGAGGCGCTGCATAGGATCCGATCTCCGCCATACCCGATCAGACTTATAGCAAGCTACTGCTCCGGCCGTTCAGTGACATTCCAGGAACCGGGACGCAACCAGACCTTCGAGATGACGGGCGGTGTTCCCCAGGGGTCTGTCCTAGAGCCGCTCCTCTGGAACATCACCTACGACCCCGTGCTCAGACTCAATGTCCCAAAGGAAGCGACCCTTATCGCCTTCGCCGACGACTTGGCTATCATCGCCCGACACCGCGAGTTTAACGCCGCGAAGGCAATCGCGTCGAGCGCCGCAGACCAAATCGTTTCGTGGCTGCAGGGCATTGGACTAAGCCTGACCCCCCAGAAAACAGAGGTAGTGAAGCTATCGACGAGGCGTTCGGGTGTCGATCGAGAACCCTCGATAAACATCCTAGGCCGACACATCCCCATAAAGGATAGTATCAAATACCTCGGGGTTATAATGGAGACAAACAAAAACCACAGCCGCCACATCCAAGCCACCTGCGGCAGTGTCGCTAAACTGGATGCAAGCTTGGTGAGGCCGATGCCAAACCTAAGCGGACCCGGAGAAATGAAGAGGCATCTCCTCCTTTCCGCATCGCGCTCGAAACTGTTATATGCGGCGCCAGCATGGGCGGACGGACTCGGGGCAGCGAGACACTCGTCGAGAGTGCGCAAGGGCCACGAGACCGGGACTTCTACGATTAACGATGGGTTACCGGACCATATCTACCGACGCAGTCGAGGTCCTAGCGGCTTCGATCCCGGCCGATCTGCTGGCTCTCGAACGGTCTGCCACATACCACCTCCGAAAACTAGGCATTGAGAAAACGTTAGCCCTCGCACAGGCCAGAGCCGACACCATCATTAAGTGGCAAAAAAGATGGGACTCGTCACCAAAGGGTAGTTGGACACGCCACCTTATCCCACAAATCGGTCCGTGGTTAGATAGGAAACAGGGACAGTGCTCTTACTGGTTGACCCAACTACTCTCGGGACACGGTGTCTTTCAAGACTACCTCGTTAAGATTGGCAAAACTGACAGCGCCACTTGCCGCTATTGTAACTCAACCGACTCAGCCAAGCATACGCTTTGTGACTGCCCAATGCGGACAACCGAAAGGTCGGCCCTCGAAGCGACCCTAGGGACTC
Source organism: Philonthus cognatus (assembly GCA_932526585.2). Lineage (NCBI taxonomy): Eukaryota > Metazoa > Arthropoda > Insecta > Coleoptera > Staphylinidae > Philonthus > Philonthus cognatus. The sequence continues at coordinate 3,471,020 of OW052251.1, forward strand.
CTGCCGACGTCACTAAGCTGACCAACTCCATGATACACTCTCAGGATACATGGGAAGCTGTGAGTACATTCGCGAAACAAGTCCTCTCAAAAAAATACAAGGACGACCTAGAAAACGAAAAAAGCACCCGACCAGCACAGTAACTTGATCATTCCGCTCCCACTCGAAGAATGCCTCGAAGGCGATTCCGAGTGGAGATCGACGAGCGAAGAGAGGAGGGGCTTTTAGTGGGTACACGCACCGTCGTTGCGGAGTCCCACACTGGCAGGCACACAATATCACGCCGCCGTAAGTGCGTAATGCATTTTCCAACCTCTATAATAATAATAATAATAAAAAAAGTTAGATTGAGTTAGGTTAGGTTGAGTAAGGTTAGGTTAGGTTTGAACTGTCAGCTAGAGGCGGTATTATCTAGATTCAGCTGCGTTAAATTAGGTTAGGTTAGGTTGAGTTAGGTTAGGTTGAGTTAGGTTAGGTTGATTTAGGTTAGGTTGAGTAAGGTTAGGTTAGGTTTGAACTGTCAGCTAGAGGCGGTATTATCTAGATTCAGCTGCGTTAAATTAGGTTAGGTTAGGTTAGGTTGAGTTAGGTTAGGTTGAGTTAGGTTAGGTTGATTTAGGTTAGGTTGAGTAAGGTTAGGTTAGGTTTGAACTGTCAGCTAGAGGCGGTATTATCTAGATTCAGCTGCGTGGGTGGTAATAAAAGTGAGAGGCTAGCTCCATCAAAAGTCCTTGGAGTTTGAGGCTACTTTTTTATTTTTGACTTTCGGAAGTTGGGAGGGGTGTCATTTTTCTCAGCTCGACTAGAGGTTAACAAATATGTAAACATTTTCAAGATCCGACTTGGGGGAAGAACCAAAGTTTTACCAAGATATAATCAAACCTAATTTCTTGGAAACTGAAAAATAAATCTTACCTTCTGGTTTCATCACAAAATACTGCCTGAAGCTCATGACGTAGCAACGTTCCCCGACTTCCTCCAGTGGGATGGCAGTGTGCGAGTCCGACTTAAACACCTCCTTCTCCAGAAACTTGCGTGTCGTTAAGTGGTAAGTCTCCGCCGGCCGCAAATAATAATTCCCGTAGAGCATCTGCTGCCCGCCATTCTTCCAAAGCCTTTCAATCAGCAAAATATGCGGATCCACGCCTTTCTCCTTCGCGTCGACATACACAAAATCACCCACTTTATAAGTCTGCTGATTACACGTCATCGAACTATCGACGATGGAATTCGAATCTTTGATAATCGAATCTTCCGAACTGCGCGTTTCGTTCTCGTCCTCGAGGGACTCCTGCGTCACTTTGCTCTGCCGCAGGCTGTCGATCGAGGTTCGCAGGTCGTTCAGAGTGTAGTTGAGGGCGGGCGAGTGGAGCAGCTCGCCGTTTCGGCAGATCTCGTCTCGCAACCGGATGAAAAAGGTCTGCAGCTCGATCGAATCCTCGAACGTCTGCGAGTCCGAGCGGGACAACCTACGGGCGCGCTCCAGGCACGCGAAGAAATCCTCTTGAAATGTATCTAAACGTTTATAAAGGCCTTTATCTAAGCGTCTCTTTATTAAGTCTAATGATAAAGCTCGTACTCTGAAAAATAAATGCGATGAATAACCAAATTTTCAGGTTTTTCTAAACTAGAAATTTTACTTTATGCGTCACCGGTACAAAACACTGATTCAATATAAAATTTAGCGGTGTGTTTTAAATTTCGTAATATGTTAGTGTTTTGTACCGGTGGCGCATGAAGTAAAATTTCGAGTTTAGAAAAGCCTGAAAATTTGGATTTGCCGGGCTCGCTTCGCTCCGCCCGGCAAATCCAAATTTTCAGGCTTTTCTAAACTCGAAATTTTACTTCATGCTTAGCCTGGGAGTGGAAACAATCGTTCAAATTGAACGCTTTTCTAAAACAACTAATGCTTGAAAATTCACAATGCACAGGGTGTTTTAAAAAGAACTCCCTAGTTTTATTGTGTCATAGAAACTGTTCAAAGTGATACACACTATTCTAGTTTGTAGTGTTTGATTCAGCAACTGTCCAACAGTCAAATTCCGAGCTGAACAAATTGTTTAAAACCGTCATTATAGGCAACCCAATAACTAACGTATATTAGGTTGCCTGTAATCGATTTTGTATGTGTGTGTTTTTTGAACTTCGCTGTGAATCAGTGTTTTTAAGCGTGGCGCATGAAGTAAAATTTCGAGTTTAGAAAAGCCTAATTTGGATTGGCCGCTCCGCTTCGCTACGCGGCCAATCCAAATTCTTAGGCTTTTCTAAACTCGAAATTTTACTCATAGTTAAATATGTTTCACCACGTGAAAGATGAGAAACTTGTTCAAGATAACACTTGTAAATAATTATTTAACCACATATTTATATATTTAGTGGTTAAAGTAAAAAGTGTTTTATTTACAAGTGTATTTAAGATGTATTACAAAATGAACGCCTACAACACAAAACACATAAAAACAACAAGTTGTCATTGCGTAGCATATAGTAACTCGTGTAAATAGTTTGTAAGATATGCCAATAAAGGTCTTTTTTTTTTTTTTAGTAACTCGTGTAAAGTTACTTACTTTTTACCGTCCACTTCATCATGTTCCGGCAAGTCGGCCATGGAATCCGAGTAGCACCTCTCATCAGCATCTTGATGATTGTAAATGGACGTAAACAGGTTCAAGAGCAAGTCTTGTATGGCGGCCGGGACGTCGGGCACCGTGTAATCGTCGTCGTCCTCCTTCAACTGCAATTTGGTCCGTAAGCAGACGCGCTGCAGCACCAGCGCGTCCTTGTAGATCTGACTGTCGGGCTCGTTGTACTTGCACGCATTGTCAAACATGAGGTTCAGGTCGGCGACCAAGTCGTCCAGATTCTCGTACTCTTTCGTCCTCACTTTTTGGGAGATTCTCTCCATGTCAATGGGGCTCTTGATTATGTCGTAGTAGTCAGGGTAGTCGGATTTCGAGGGTAGGCGCATGAATATCGATGCGAGTTGTCGGTTGGCCTTTGGCTCGCGATAATCTCTGATTGTGTCGTACAGAGTTTTGCAGTTTCTTTCCAGAGGTGTTAATATCCTTCTTGGTCTTGATCTAAACAAAACGTGCAATTATTATTTATCCTTACACCACATAGTGGTAGAAAGTCAATGATTAAACAAAATATTTATTATTTAAGGGGGGAAATACAAGTAAACATTTTTTTAACGATTTTTTTGTTGTTGGTTTGTTGCATAAATCAATCGTATATATATTCAAGATTTATGCTGCAAAATATGTAAGCGATCGGACAAGTAGTTACCAAGATATTGGCATTTATCTACCTGAGGTCAGAAAGCCGATTTCGCCTACTTGCGGAGCGCGCGTCTCAGTGACCGTAATACACAATGCGGCCGGTACAATAGCCCAAATGTGTTTGGATTTTTTTCTAATAGATGACGGGACCTTCATCAAAGACTTTCTTAATTAGATTCCAGTGTTTACCAGTTCAGGTTATGACAAGCACGCGGCGGTAGTTGCATCGCACCAGTTGTCGATTCGCGCCGTTTTTTCTGTCGCAGTGACTTTTTCTCGTCGATATATACCCCCAAAGGACGGAAAAGGGACAGTCGACGTACCAACAAACCCAACAAGAGGCGATTTTCCGGGAACCAGTATACGGATGAGGTGAAAAAACCGCGAGAAAACAGCGCGACGGGAAGGAAATTCAGCGCTGCAGACAAGGAAGGGGTTAATGTTGATCCGGTGCACGGCTACCGAATTATCCAGTTTTTGAGTGTTTTTGGCGCCCTGACTGAATTGTTGGTGTGTCGCGTGTGTAAGAAAGACGTTAAATTCACCGAAACTGGACAACGAGGACTCTGCTTCAAATTAGTTGTTTCGTGCTCCTGTGGCAGAAGACAAATAGATTCCGACCCATTTGTCAACAATTCATTTGAAATTAATCGGCGAATCATTTTTGTGATGAGACTGTTAGGTGTATCAAGACAAGGGCTGAATATTTTTCTCGGCATGATGGACATTTGTCAAGGGCTGGCGCAATCGACGTATGATACTTGTGTGAAGAGGATTTATGCAGTGTCCCAGGAAGTCTTCCACTATTATACTAAAAAGGCGGTTCGCGAGGAGCAAGCGGAGAATGTTTCGGCGGGGCAGTGTGCTGATGAACTAACAGTCTCTCCAGTTCCTGGAAGAAACGTGGCTACAGTTCTTTGTACGGGGTGGCAACGCTTATTGGAATTCGGACCGGAAAAGTGGTGGATCTGGACGTCAAAGGGGCTGTACATTCTGGAAGGAGAAAGTGAACACGCCAGAATTCAAGCAATGGTACGAAACCCACGCAGATGAGTGCTCAAATACTCATGCTGGCTCGGCAGGAAAAATGGAGGTCGCTTCGATGGTAGCTATGTTCCAGCGGTCAGTCGAGGAGTTCAACATCAAATACTCGTGTTACGTGGGCGACGGGGACACGAAGACTTTTGCAGCCATTGCAGACGCGAAACCGTACGGCGACGAGTGCAAAATTTCGAAAAGTGAATGCGTCGGGCACGTTGAAAAGCGAATGGGTTCGCGGCTCCGAAATCTGCGAAAGACGGAGAAACTTGGCGGTAGGGGAAAACTCACCGAAGCTCTCCTAAAAAAACTCACTAAGTACTACGGGTTGGCGATTCGAAGGAACAGCGATTCCGTCGACAACATGGAGAAAGCTGTAATGGCAACGTACCATCACATGTGTTCGACTGACAAAAAACCCATGCACAATAACTGTCCTGCTGGGGCTGACAGTTGGTGTAAGTGGCGTGTCGCGGAGGCTACCAACGGGCTCAACAGCTTTCAACATCCACCGCCGCTGCATCCAGATGTCCAGAAGAAGATCCTCCCCACCTACACCGATTTGTCGCGGCGTGCTCTTTTGGAGAGATGTTTGGGCGGGCACACCCAAAATGCAAATGAGAACTTCAACTCAACGGTGTGGCGGCTGGCGCCGAAGCATCTCAACTGCGGGCTCAAAGTGGTCCAGATAGCAGCCTTCATTGCAGCAGTTACATTCAACGAGGGCTACGCGGGTATTCTGAAGATAATGAACGGTCTGCAGTGCATCATCGGCCAGAATGCGCACATCTACGACGAGAGCCGCTACACTCGCCAGGAACGCCGATCGCTAAGCTGCACCAAAGAGGCCAGAACTTCCAGAAAATTGGCCCAAGCTGAGCGCCAGGACTTCTACGAGAACAAGGAAGGAGTGATGTATGGCCCCGGCATCGCCGATTAACCGTAAGTTTCCAAAAACATGCTCTTATGTAACCCAAAACTTTAAACGCGTTTTTCTCGAAACGGTATTTTTCAAACTGGCGGGAAAGATAACTCGAAAAGTTTTCATACAAATGACTTATAATTATGCGCGTTTTAAAGGAAATTACATTTTATTCTATATGAACCACTGATCTTATGAAAAAATTAACAATAAATAATTTTTAGGGCTGCCTAAAATGGAAAAAAGTGAAAAATCGATGTTTTCTTTCAGGTCGAGTTTTTTTTATGATAAAACGGTTTTTCTTTAAGTTTTAATGGTTCATACAGAACAAAATATATCACACAAGATTGGTCAGTAGCTAAAAGTAAATTATTTTCATTTTTCAGGTCCCCAGAACGCCCGCCAATCAGCTATGCCCGCCGCACATGACCTCCTTTACGCGTGGCTCCAAGGTCACACAGAGGTCGCAGACTTACCAAAAAAATTACAAATGTAGAGGAAGGTGTGAGTAACACAATAATCCTTTGCCCAAAAAAAAATCCCGAAAATGGTCGAGTTATCGACGTGTTACTTGTATTTCCCCTCTTAAGGGGGTTAGGCCAAGTAAAATTTGTATTTTGGGACTACGGTTCCAGCGTTGTTATAAGATAATATTTTAGAAATTTTCTTTTACAAAGATATACATTTAACCTTTCGTAACAAAATGGCGGAAACAGATTTAAAAAAAAAATGTATTTAACCCCTTAAGGATCAATTAATTTGAGATTTTTTGGCGGAACAAAAATAATTTTTCTTTTTTTTACGTAGTTATTTTGAATAGCATGACTAACTATGAACCTAGTATGCTGTAAAACTAATAAATAAAAATTCCCGATTAAAATATGCGAAACAGCCTTTGCCCGTGCTAGACACAGGGCTGCGCGTTAAGGGGTTAACGCCGAAATATTTTTTGTTTAGAGGTCTATTTCGAAATGAAGTAATTTATAATTTATATGAAAATAAAGGTTCATATAAAGATTCTAGTTCTGGTTGGTTTTAGTACTTTAGGGAGTGTGCATTTCTGCACTGCACTTAGGCCTTATTAGGCCCATTGTCTTCCTCTCGCGAACCACCCAGCCTCAGCTCAGCCAGCCTACCTGGTCTAGGTAGTCTAGCAAAGCCGAGGTGAGTAGATCCCTTATGTAGGTCATCGTAGGCCATGATTTAAAGATTCTATTTCCACCATTTTATCATATAATGGTCACTCTTGACGTGTGAAAGACAGAAAGCAATACACCGAAGCGATAATTTCTCTGGAGTATAGTTTTGCTTGGATATAACCAATTTGAATGTTCCGCCATCTTATATGACGTAGAAAAGTGACAGAAGAAATTCAAGTGATAATTGAAAAATGGCGCTACGCTATGTTCAAGCCTAGTTTCTCTGTATTTAAGAGAGTAGCGCAAACTGGCATCCATCTTGACGCCGTTAGGCGCCAAATTCAAGCTAAATCAAAGTACAGTCCGCGCCCCATACCTTGGCGAGAAGCCGCGCAGCCCGAATAGTCCCGAGTGCACCGTTTATAGCCGACCGACAAATGTAAAATGTACCGCGCGGCGGTTAGTGGCGTAACGCAGATTCTTTAGCCCTTTTGTTGTATGAAAATCACTTATAATAAAAGTAAGAAAAATTACATATATCTTAATAATGTACGTTTTAATAAACAAAATTGAACAAAATAACATAGGCATTTAATTTAAATTAAATTATTAAAATTTAAATTAAATTTAATAGTTTTAAAATAAAAAAATTGAATTTGTGTTCAGTATTCTGGCACCAGATACCCACAGACGCGTTTCGGACTTCAAGGTCCTCTTCAGTGTGGTCCCGACCCAGTGCTGAGGAATACTGAACATTTCTGACTATTTCAAGCCAATAGTTTTAAAATAATTATACACATTAAAAATTACTCCGCGTGCCTGACTGTGAATCACCTTATTACTTAATGTACTTGTCATATTTATATAAAAATTGTAACGTTCACTATGGTGGTTTACTCTCAATTGACACATTTCGGAAAAGCGGCCGTAATGTAGGTGTGTTGAATGTAATTAGTAGGGGATTATCTCCCTTTTGGCATTTATTTACCTACCTGACGGGCAGGTAATTTGTCCTAAATATCCTTACTAGATTACAATTACGTAAATTGTATTAAAAATACATGCCCAATACCACTGCTTTTCGTCGCTACTTCTATCGCATGTTATTCGCCGCCGCGGCGCCGCTGGAATTTTTAAAATGTCGCGGGGAGTAATATACCACTGCGCATCCGAGCCACTCGCCAAGGTATAGGGCGCGGACTGTAACAGGACGCGTGTCAATCATTATAGAATATGGTTGGTTTAGTTTGAATTTGGCGCCTAAAGGCGCTAAATTCAAACTTAACCAATCATATTCTATAATGATTGACGCGCGTCCTGTTACTTAGATTTAATTTGAATTTGGCGCCTAAATGCGTCAAGATGGATGCCAGTTTGCGCTACTCTCTTAAATACAGAGAAACTAGGCTTCAACATAGCGTAGCGCCATCTTTCAATTATCACTTGAATTTCTTATGTCACTTTTCTACGTCATATAAGATGGCGGAATATTCAAATTGGTTATATGGAAGCAAAACTATACTCCAGAGAAATTATCGCTTCGGTGTATTGCTTTCTGTCTTTCACACGTCAAACAGTTTGCGCTACTCTCTTAAATACAGGGACACTATTCAAGCCAGAATTAGCAACTGAGCATGTTACCCCCTCTTCATTTAAACGTTCTGTCATCTTATATGATGTTGAAAAGTGACTGTGAAGTTCAATCGATAATTGAAAGATGGCACTACGCTATGTTTAAGTCAGAATTGACAACCAAGCACCTAACCCGCCCCCCTCTTAAAAAACCTAAATATTTTGACATGAGTTACTCACACTCTCGAGTACTGTCTTCTTTCCGGAGTTGGAGTGGTCTGTCCGTACTTGTCGAGCAGCACTTTCTGCAGAAGGGTGGCATCCTCGTATATAGGGCTGTTCTCTTCATTGTATTGCCGGCAGTTGGAGAACATGCGTTTGAAGTCGGTGATGAGACCGGCCTCGCTCGTATACCGCTCGGCCTTTATTTTTGCCTCGATCTCCAGGAAGTCTATTGGCTCAGTAATCACCTCGTAGTAGTCAGGATAAAGTTTCTTCGAGGGTTTTTCCATAAAGGCCAACAGCGGTTTCCTTCCGTCTTCTTTCTAATAATATTATGTAATACTTTATTTATGAGAAACAGACTATTGTGTTTAATTTGTTTAGCTAAATGTAATACAGTATGTTCAATAAAATAAAACCTCTAGAGTGCCATGGAATATATTGTAAGTTGGCAACTCTGAAATTATACATTATAATTATTATGTTTGATGTTTTATATGACAACTTCTAAAGCGCGTAGCCAACTAAAATTAAAAAAAAGATTAAATCAAGGCATTCTAGTTTTTTTTTGATTGAACATACGATACTTTATTGATAATAATACGAGGGGTGATCAAAAAGTAAGGTTACAAGGCCGATATGGCTGGAGTTTCGTCTGTTGTACAGAAAGTAGTAGTGTGCGGCACTTCTAATACATGCGGTCGCTAACTTTGAAGTTTCAGCTACCCACGACCTACAGTGCTTAAGGGATTAGGGATTGTTTGGCGGGAGGGCAGCGTCACTTAGGCTACAGTCAGGCCCATTGTAGCTCCTTTCCTGAGTTAGACCCACTCCGTACTGTTGGCAATTGCCAGAATTTCTGAGGGTGACCATTGCCATTCAGGTCCTTCACGATTTGGGGTTTCTTCTGTTAGTACCTTCCTTATCATTGACAGCGCTGGACACTCGTGAAGTATGTGTCTTGCTGTTTCTTCTTCTTCATTGCATCCTCGACAGTGACTAGTTGAAGGTTAACAGAAATAGTGATACGTTTGCTAAGCTATTGTCTCGATGAAATCAGTTCAAGAATTTGATTTCTGTGGACGAAACATGTAAGCGCAGCTGAAATTCACCCTGAGAGGTTTATAGACTGTAATGTCTCGTCAGCATGTCGAAAGTTAAGAAAAGTCACAGATGAGGATCATTGGATCACCCTTTCTACAGCTCGAACCTCACTCCAAACGACTTTCATCTCTTTGCTCACTTGAATGAGGACCTAGGGGGCCGACGATTCGCTCGAGATGAGGTGAAACACTTCACCACAACGTGGCTGAACACGCAAGGACAGAATTTTTGCCAGGAGGGAATATTGAAACTCATCCCCCGAAGCGACGAGTACCTAAACGATAATGGATGGATACTATGTCCGAAAATTACCTAATGTACCTGCTATCAGTTGGCTGTATTGGTTTTATAAAAAAAATGTACGCATTTCATTGTAACCTTACCTTTTCATCACCCCTCGTATATTGATAGTTATGTTTACAGAAATATAGCAAAAGATGCTAAATAAATATTGTATGTTCAATAAAATAAAACCTCTAGAGTACCATGATTTAATCTTTATTTTAATTTAAGTTAGCTACACGGTTAAGAATTGACATATAAAATGTCAGATATAACCTCAACTGGTTGTTTACGTTAGAATAATAATCTCTTAAACTTGCGGAATGACATAAAGGCACCGCATTTGGTAAATTGTTTAATTTTAGAGTTGCCAACCTACAATCTTTTCCAAGTTAAATGCGGTTAAAGGTAAATTATCTAATTTTAGAGCCAACCTACAATCTTTTCATGGCACTCTAGAGGTTTTTTTTTATTGAACATACATACATATTATTATTATTATTATTATTAAGTCATCTCGACACCCTAAAGGGTAAAAGGGATTTTAAATGATTATATATATATATTATTATTAAGTCAATAGAATAAGTTTTAAAATGCACAAAAGAGAATAATAAAAGTTTGCTGTTGTTACTGGGGATTATTTTTGGTCAAGTTAAAAAAATGCACTTACTGTATAATCTAAAAGAAATTTTGCGATCGTGTGCAACCGTTTCTTCAAAGGCACCGAATCTTTCGGAGGTCTCCCCCTAGGATTCGGTGTGCCCGGCTTCGATTTGACTCCGCTCCTTCGCCGATTAACATCCGAATCTTCGCTATCAGTATCCTGAAAATTAAAGAAAAACTAACAAACAAGACAGGACCTGATTCCTTACACAAGCAAACTTGATAATTGTTAGTTCTGAGGTGAATATTAAGTATATTTAAGTTTCGTTCCATCATAATGTTTGTACAGCGTTATGGTTTGTACCAGGCTGAGAATTTTTTAAATTGAAGTATCCGAACATTCATACGAAAACCTATGAGGGGTGATCAAGAAGTAAGGTTACAACACCTGCAATGAAACGTGTACATTTTCTAACTTTAATTTTTTATCACTCCTCGTACTTCCAAAAATATTCTAATTATTCAGACATTTGAATATTTCAATTTTAAAAATTCCCAGTATTAATCAAAACATGTGTTCTTAATGCTCTAATTATTTTATTTTACCGTTGTTAAATCAATCACTTGATGGAATAAACCTTTAATACTCTACAGATAGAGGAGGAAAATGTATGAGAGGGTAGGGCTGTCAGAGGCGAAGGTAATGGAATGGCTAGGAAATGAGGTGAAGGTGGATGAGTGGGTGAGGGGGAAAGGGAAGGAGGTGGAAGGGCAAGAAAGGCAAGGGCGTATTGAGAGAAGTGAGTATAATGATATGTATGGGAGGTGGCAGGTGTATGGAAGAGTGCCGAAGTATTTGATAGAGAAGGGATGGGGTAGAGAGGATAGGGTGATTGTGGCAAGGGCGAGGTGTGGATCAGAGGAGAGAGGAAGGAAAGTATGGATGGGGGAAGAATATGGAAGGTGTGTGTTGTGTAGACAGGGGAAGGATACGTGGGGACACTTGGCGGAGGAATGTGAGGGGGTGAAAGAGGAGTGGCTGGGAGCGAAAGGGAATAGAAGGGTAGTGGAGTGGATGAGAGAGGATGGGATCGGGGTAAGGACGTTGGAAAAGCTGGGGAGGGAGAGGGAAAAGAGAAGGGAGGGTAAGAGGGATACGGGAATGGAGTAATAACGAATAAATTGTAAATAGTTTGTAAGATATGCCAATAAAGGTCTTTTTTTTTTTACTCTACAGATAAAAGCTACGTAAAATAAAAGCGAGAGCAAGCACTAAGCAATAAATTTAAAAAGTGTGAGTGAAAGCGTGTGCGCCATACCTTTCGTGTTTTGTTAGTGACTTTCGTGTTCGTTACCTGATCTACGTCAAGTAGTTCTTGGACTTTGGCCTGCATGATTTTTTGTAATCGGACAGCGTCCTGAAATGCAATAAATAGTTATCAACCTACTCCTATTATTATATTGGTGTATAGCAAGAATACTAAACAAATATTATATCGCATGTTCATTTAAAAAAAAATCTCTAGAGTGCCATGGAAAATATTGTAGGTTGGCAACTCTGAAAATAGACATTATAATTATTATGTCTGAAGTTTTATATGTCAATTCATAAAGTGTGAATTTAAAAAATGATTAAATCATGGCACTCTAAAGGTTTTTTTTTAATTGAACATATGATATTATTATTTAGATTCGGTTTTTTATTGATCAACCAGATCTGGTGGTCTATTTATATACAATACTGGTTTGGTTGGATACTCTGGTTGTAATTCTGACTTTTGCCTTCAAAATGAATTTGAGGTTATGTTTACACATGGTTGTCATGTGGTAAATTACACTATCCTAAGTTTAATTAACATTACTTTCGGCATATTACACTGAAATATACTTATACTGGAACGTGCATTTGGTTCGCTAGCCCGATCAGAGAGAGAGAGGGCCACAAGGGGTATCTTTATCCTACTCTCGCAAATAAATGACATTTAGGTTTGGAGATCTGACATGTTTTAGCGATGTTTGCTCTCTCGTGCGTGAAGCTTTACGAAAAGGACAGGAATGACCCTTGCGCGCTATCTCTCTCAGCTCGCTTTCATTATTATGTTAGAGACTGTCAATGCACGTTCCAGTATAAGTATATTTTAGTGGCATTTTAGTACCACTTTTCTGTCAAATAACTAATTAATTGTAACATGGCATTCATATAACATTTTTTTTTTTAAATCTTTTGCCTTTTATACCTTTCGGTGTAAGGCATGAATTTATGTCTTTTATTGTTTTTTTTTTTTATTGTGTTGCCGAGTACAATTCTCTCCATTATTTCCTGTCTTGTGTTTTGTCCTTTATTCCTTTCCACGGTATACCTTTCTTTTCTGCTCCTTCTTTAACTCCATCAATCCATGTTTTTCTTGGTCTTCCTTTATAGTTTTTTCCTGTTGTTCGAGCTTCAAATATTTTTTTTGTCGTTCTCGTGTCCTCCATTCGACATATATGTCCGAACCATCTTAGTTGTCCCTCGATTATTTTTTCGTTTATATCGCCGATCTCTAAATTTTGTCTGTACGTTTCGTTCCTTATTCTGTCTTTTCTTGTTTTGTTTTCGATTTTTCTGAGGAACCTCATTTCGCTAGCTATAATTTTTGTCTGCTGATTCTTTGTTATCGTCCACGCTTCGCTGCTGTACATTATTGTTGGTCTTATGACTTTTTTAACGATTTCAGTTTTGATTTTGCTGGGTATTTCTTTATTTCCGAAGAAGGTGGTTTTTGTCATATTAAATAATTTACCTGCTTTCCCTATTTTGTCCTCATATACGTTATAATTATTATGTGTGATGTGTTATATGTCAATTCCTGAAGTGTGTAGCTAACTTAAATTTAAGAAGAGATGAAATCATGGCACTCTAACGGTTCTTTTTATTGAACATATGATACCAATGTCTTTACATGACAAACTACAGGGACACCCAAATAATCAAAGAACCTAAGAAAAATAAATCCCAAATCTGGTTGGGCTATAAAATAAAACAGAATATATATTCAGATTTGGGATTTATTTTTCTTAGGTTCTCTGATTAGTTAGGTGTCTACTATTAATGCTTTCGATAGCTAACGCCATCTAATGCTTCATAGTGGCATCGTCAGTGACACGAATGCACAAAGTGCATATACAGGTCACTGCACTTTGTGCATTCGTGTCACTGACGATGCCACTATGAAGCATTAGATGGCGTTAGCTATCGAAATCATTAATAGTTTTCACATATTGGCTTGAAATAGTCAGAAATGTTCAGTATTCCTCAGCACTGGGTCGGGACCACACTGAAGAGGACCTTGAAGTCCGAAACGCGTCTGTGGGTACCTGGTTCCAGAATACTGAACACAAATTCAATTTAGATGTCTACTGTTTGTCATGTAATGACATTGATATATGAATGCCATGTTGCAATTGATTAATTATTTAACAGAAAAGTGGTAATATCATGCCGAAAGTAATGAGAACTTAATTAATCTTTATGATAGGGTTATTAAACACATGGCAACCACGTGGAAAACATAACCTCAAATGTATTTTGAAACCAAAAGTCAGAATTACAACCAGAGTATCCAACCAAATATCCAACAATATAAAAAAATCACCAGATCTGGTTGGCCAATAAAAAAAAACCCGAATATATCGTATGTTCCATTAAAAAAACCTCTAGAGTGCCAAGATTTAATCTATTTTCAAATTTAAGTCGGCTACACGCTTTAGGAATTGACATAAAAAAAAGAAATAATAATTATAATGTATGTTTTTAAAATTGCCAACCTATAATATTTTCCATGGCACTCTAGAGGTATTTTTATTAAACATGCGATAGTATAGTATGTTCAATAAAATAAAATCTCTAGAGTGCCATGGAAAATATTGTAGGTTGGCAACTATGAAATTATACATTGTCTGACGTTTTATGAGTCAATTCCTAAAGCGTGTCGCCAAGTTAAATTTTAAAAAAGATAAAATCATGGCACTCTAAATGTTTTTTTTTTTTATTGAACATACGATATTTGTTGTTCAGGTATGATTAATTTAGGTTACCTTGTAGAGTTTGGAGGTGGGAACATTGTACTTCTTTGCATTTTCGAACATTATAGTCAAGTCCCCTGCGACCTCGCTGACCGTGCCGTACAACTGGTTGGCAAGCTTCCTGCGGATTTGGAAGAGGGACACGGGATTCTTGATCTCCTTGTAGTAATCAGGGTAGGTCTTGCGGGACGGCAGCTTCCAAAACGGCTCACTCAACAGCGTGCCATTTGGATTCGCCACCGATTTCACTGTCTCAAAAAGTTGCCATTTGGGATTGTCGGCATCAATCTCACCCTATTAAATAAATAATTATAACTTGTATATCCCATTTTGTTTCATTAAATTTTTCTTACGCCCATTAACAGCCGAGCGGTTATAGAGTTAACTCTAAAAGTTGATTTTAGGTAAAATTCTAGACTTCTTTTAATGATTTCTATGAATAACTTATTGTATTACATACTGTGAATTTTTCTTTTAAATATACATAATGTACGAGCCCTAACAACTATATATTGGGACAAAATCAAATTCATATAAAATTCAGGTATTGGACAGTTTATTTAAGTTTTCTAGTATTATTTTTTAATTTAATACTATGTAATTAGTTAATTAGCAACAGTTATGGCCAATCAACAACACAAAAAACAAATTAATTATTCAATCACCTCTAATTTACAAGAAAAATGTTAATTTTGTTTGTCAACTAAATATTGGGACATTGCATGAATTTTATTTCTAAAAAGGAGTAACATCGCCCTTATATTTTATAACAGCTCGAATTCGGCTAGGCATTGACTCAACTAAGGATCTGCACATTTCAGGAGAAATTTCATTCCAAATATGCTCTGTCTTGTCTCTAAGTTCAGGTAATGTCCGTTGCGGGTTGTTCCTCAATGTTTGTTTCATTTTATGCCATACTGTTTCAATGACATTAAGGTCAGGACTGCTGGAAGGCCAAGAAAGAAGATTTACGTTGTGGTCGCCAAACCACTTTTTTGTGGTTTTGGCCGTATGACAGGCCGCCCCATCCTGTTGAAAAATGTAATTTTCGTCAACATTTAACTTGGCGATACTTAGTAGCAAACTGTTTTGCAGTATTTGTTGATATTTCGCAGCATTCACGGTACCATCAATAAATTCAAAACATCCTAATCCTGAAGCTGTCATGCAGCCCCAAATCATCACTCCTTTAGGAAATTTTACGGTACGTTTTAGGTTCCTTGTGAAATGCCTCATGTTTTGAGCGAATCACGCGTTTGCGGTAATCACCAACACATACGTCGAATTACCGATGAGAAGTTGGCCATAGATTTCCAGCCACGAATCCGACGCCTCCACTATTTATAAAACTATAATTTTACCAACGTATTACAACGAATACAATAAAATTTCATAGAATCAATTGATAATTTAACTAAACGTAATGCTGAGATAGCTCTTACAACTTTTAAAAGTTATGATTTAGCATCTGGCATTAAAATTTGTATCTGTGATAAAAGAGGACATTTCAAACATTTTAAAAATGCTGTTTGGGGAGGTTTAGAAACGATTGTAATAGCCACAAATGTCCTCAGTAGTGTTATTATCAATATAAAACAATAATTGGAGGACCATCTTTCTTCAACTTTTTTTAACATGTTTTTCTAAAACGCCCACCTGAAGAAAAATAAAAAGTTGGTGTTTGGGGCCTTTTAGAAATGATTTTGTTGGCCCCAAATGTTCTCCATAGTATTATAAACCATATTAAACAACAATTGGAGGACCATCTTTCTTCAATTTTTTTTAAACAATTTCTTTCCAAACCGCTCACCTGAAGACATGGCTAATTTTTCGAAAAATAAAAAGTTGGTGTTTGGGGCCTTTTAGAAATGATTTTGTTGGCTACAAATGTTCTCTATAGTATTAGTAACAATATTAAATAACAATTGGAGGACCATCTTTCTTAATTTTTTTCCATACCGCTCACCTGATGACATGGCTTATTTTTCGAAAAATAAAAAGTTGGTGTTTGGGGCCTTTTAGAAATGATTTTGTTGGCCACAAATGTTCTCCATAGTATTAGTAACCATATTAAATAACAATTGGAGGACCATCTTTCTTCATTTTTTTTTCCAAACCGCTCACCCATGTATTCAGTTGAGCGGTTTGGAAAAAAATTGTTTAAAATAATTAAAGAAAGATGGTCCTCTAATTGTTGTTTAATTTGGTTACTAATACTATTGAGAACATTTGTGGCCAACAAAATCATTTCTAAAAGGCCCCAAACACCAACTTTTTATTTTTCGAAAAATAAGCCATGTCTTCAGATGAGCGGTTTGGAAAAAATAGTTTAAAAAAAATTGAAGGAAGATGGTCCTCCAATTGTTGTTTAATATGGTAACTAATACTATGGAGAACATTTGTGGCCAACAAAATCATTTCTAAAAGACCCCAAACACCAACTTTCTATTTTTCAAAAAATAAGCCATGTCTTCAGATGAGCGGTTTGGAAAATAATTGTTTAACAAAAATTAAAGAAAGATAGTCCTCCAATTGTTGTTTAATATGGTTACTAATACTATAGAGAACATTTGTGGCCAACAAAATCATTTCTAAAAGGCCCCAAATATCAACTTTTTATTTTTCGAAAAATTAGCCATGTCTTCAGGTGAGCGGTTTGGAAAAAAAATGTTTAAAAAAAATTAAAGAAATATGGTTCTCCAATTGTTGTTTAATATGGTTACTAATACTATGGAGAACATTTGTGGCCAACAAAATCATTTCTAAAAGGCCCCAAACACCAACTTTTTATTTTCGAAAAATAAGCCATGTCTTCAGATGAGCGGTTTGGAAAAAAATAGTTTAAAAAAAATTGAAGAAAGATGGTCCTCCAATTGTTGTTTAATATGGTTACTAATACTATGGAGAATATTTGTGGCCAACAAAATCATTTCTAAAAGGCCCCAAACACCAACTTTTTATTTTTCTAAAAATAAGCCATGTCTGCACGTGAGCGCTTTGTAAAAAAATTGTTTAAAAAAAATTGAAGAAAGATGGTCCTTCAATTGTTGTTTGATATGGCTACTAATACTATGGAGAATATTTGTGGCCAACAAAATCATTTCTAAAAGGCCCCAAACACCAACTTTTTATTTTTCGAAAAATTAGCCATGTCTTCAGGTGAGCGGTATGGAAAAAAATTGTTTTAAAAAAAATTAAGAAAGATAGTCCTCCAATTGTTGTTTAATATGGTTACTAATACTATAGAGAACATTTGTGGCCAACAAAATCATTTCTAAAAGGCCCCAAACACCAACTTTTTATTTTTAGAAAAATTAGCCATATCTTCAGGTGAGCGGTTTGTGGCCAACAAAATCATTTCTAAAGGGCCCCAAACACCTACTTTTTCTTTTTCTAAAAATAAGCCATGTCTTCACGTGAGCGCTTTGTAAAAAAATTGTTTAAAAAAAATTGAAGAAAGATGGTCCTCCAGTTGTTGTTTGATATGGCTACTAATACTATGGAGAACATTTGTGGCCAACAAAATCATTTCTAAAAGGCCCCAAACACCAACTTTTTATTTTTCGAAAAATTAGCCATGTCTTCAGGTGAGCGGTATGGAAATAAATTGTTTAAAAAAAAATTGAAGAAAGATGGTCCTCCAATTGTTGTTAAATATGGTTACTAATACTATGGAGAACATTTGTGGCCAACAAAATCATTTCTAAAAGGCCCCAAACACCAACTTTTTATTTTCGAAAAATAAGCCATGTCTTCAGATGAGCGGTTTGGAAAAAAATAGTTTAAAAAAAATTGAAGAAAGATGGTCCTCCAATTGTTGTTTAATATGGTTACTAATACTATGGAGAATATTTGTGGCCAACAAAATCATTTCTAAAAGGCCCCAAACACCAACTTTTTATTTTTCTAAAAATAAGCCATGTCTGCACGTGAGCGCTTTGTAAAAAAATTGTTTAAAAAAAATTGAAGAAAGATGGTCTTTCAATTGTTGTTTGATATGGCTACTAATACTATGGAGAATATTTGTGGCCAACAAAATCATTTCTGAAAGGCCCCAAACACCAACTTTTTATTTTTCGAAAAATTAGCCATGTCTTCAGGTGAGCGGTATGGAAAAAAATTGTTTTAAAAAAAATTAAGAAAGATGGTCCTCCAATTGTTGTTTAATATGGTTACTAATACTATAGAGAACATTTGTGGCCAACAAAATCATTTCTAAAAGGCCCCAAACACCAACTTTTTATTTTTAGAAAAATTAGCCATGTCTTCAGGTGAGCGGTTTGTGGCCAACAAAATCATTTCTAAAGGGCCCCAAACACCTACTTTTTCTTTTTCTAAAAATAAGCCATGTCTTCACGTGAGCGCTTTGTAAAAAAATTGTTTAAAAAAAATTGAAGAAAGATGGTCCTCCAGTTGTTGTTTGATATGGCTACTAATACTATGGAGAACATTTGTGGCCAACAAAATCATTTCTAAAAGGCCCCAAACACCAACTTTTTATTTTTCGAAAAATTAGCCATGTCTTCAGGTGAGCGGTATGGAAATAAATTGTTTAAAAAAAAATTGAAGAAAGATGGTCCTCCAATTGTTGTTAAATATGGTTACTAATACTATGGAGAACATTTGTGGCCAACAAAATCATTTCTAAAAGGCCCCAAACACCAACTTTTTATTTTTCGAAAAATAAGCCTTGTCTTCAGGTGGGCGATTTAGAAAAACATGTTAAAAAAAATTGAAGAAAGATGGTCCTCCAATTATTGTTTTATATTGGTAATAACACTACTGAGGACATTTGTGGCTATTGAAATCGTTTCTAAACCTCCCCAAACAGCATTTTTAAAATGTTTGAAATGTCCTCTTTTATCACAGATACAAATTTTAATACCTGATGCTAAATCATAACTTTTAAAAGTTGTAAGAGTTATCTCAGCATTACGTTTAATTAAATTATCAATTGTTTCTATGAAATTTTATTGTATTCGTTGTAATACGTTGGTAAAATTATAGTTTTATAAATGGTGGAGGCGCCGGATTCGTGGCTGGAAATCTATAGCCAACTTCTCATCGGTCGTCGAATTTTGATTCGTCACTAAAAATTACTCTGGACCAGTCTGTAGCTGACCAAGATAATTTAGATTTTGCCCATGTGAGTCTGGCTTTCTTTTGTTTTTTCCGTCAACAGTGGTTTTTCCTTTGCCTACAAGAAAATATTTCTTTTTAAATGCACATTTAAATTGCTACTTGAAATTCAACCTTATAAAACTTGAGTCCACATTTATGAATCCACTGGCGGCAGCATTCCCTTGACAGATTCAATCCAGTTTCGTGGTTCCATTCAGTTGTAATAAGCCTTAAAGTATTTCTTCTCCCTTTTTGGCACAGTTTTACTAATAATCTCTTGTTTCTATCAGAAACTAATGTTGGACGATCCGAACTTTTGCCTTTTTTGTCTAGGATATTTCCGGTTTCTCCATAATGCTTAATTATATTCCACACTGTTGTTTTAGGAATATTAAGTTCATCCGCCATTTCACGTATCGTTATATTTCGGCAATAATTTTTAATCACTAACTCACGAATTTTGGAACTTGTAGAGATACCACGCACCATTTTGTTCAATAAAAGCAGCGATTCACCCGATACGATAAGAAAGCAACTACCAAGTAATCTGACGTTTCGTTCTGCATTGTTTTCACAGCTTACTTGTCTTATTTTGTTTCATTTTTAACAGTTATTTTATACTGTCCCAATATTTAGTTGCCACACAAAATGAACATTTTCCTTGTTAATTAGAGATGATAGAATAGAATAGTATAATAATTTTGTTTTTTGTGTTGCTGATTGGCCCTCATTGATGTTAATTAACTAATTACACAGAATTAAATTTAAAAAAAAAAAACTGTCTATCTAATACCTGAATTATACATGAATTTGATTTTGTCCCAATATACAGGGTGGAAACCTTAACTAGAATAAATTCGGTATTTATGAAATAAGAAGTTCCAGAAAAAAATCCTTGGACAGGTCGATTTTTGTTCTTTATTGCGCACTTTTTAGCGTCTTCAAAACAAGTATGACGTCACTAGCCTTTCACGTATGATGTCATAGGCAAGTTTTTAAAATAGAAACATTTTTTTTTATTTCACTAAATTTGTAGCCCCTTTCATTCTCTTTACGACCGTGTAAAAGTATTTTATTTTTTAAATTTTTTTACTTAAAAAATTAAACAAAAATTCTTAAAGAAAAACTTATATATTTTACCGGAACTGTTTCAAAATGTAAGGGATGGAATTTATCACCGATTGGCTATTTGCCAAGAGCGAAACGGTACTCATTTTGAACATTTGTTACATTAATAAATTTATAAAAAAACATTTTTTGTTTTGTTGAAAAAAAAAAATTAAAAAAAAAGATAATTGTTTTTACATGGTCGTAAAGAGAATGAAAAGCGCTACAAATTTAGTGAAATAAAAAAAAATCTTTGATTTGGTTGGCGTTCACTTTGTGGTACATCTTTATAAAATAATATTAAAACACTTAACTGTCTTTTACCACTTTAATTAACTTTTTACAGTGACTATAGTTTCGACTACAAGCTAGTCATTATCAAACTGAAACTATAGTCACTGTAAAAAGTTAATTAAAGTGGTAAAACAAAGTTAAGTGTTTTAATATTATTTTATAAAAAAAAATGTTTCTATTTGAAAAACTTGCCTATGACGTCATACATGAAAGGCTAGCGACGTCACACTTGTTTTGAAGACGCTAAAAAGTGCGCAATAACGAACAAAAATCGACCTGTCTGAGGATTTTCTTCTGGAACTTCTTATTTCATAAATACCGAATTTATTCCAGCTAAGGTTTCCACCCTGTTTAGTTGTTAGGGCTCGTATACGCTGTAAATGTAAGGCATTCGTCGATTTTGTATAAAAACGTGCATAATGAAGTTCAGAACGAGTATTTCCACTCCCAGACTAAGCATGAAGTAAAATTTCGAGTTTAGAAAAGCCTGAAAATTTGGCTCGGGCGCGTAGCGAAGCGGAGCGACCGAGCCAAATTAGGCTTTTCTAAACTCGAAATTTTACTTCATGCGCCACGGGGATAAAACACTATTGTGAAGTTAGAAATACACTGAAAACTTTTTTAAATGAGTAATAATCGAGATATTTAAATAACAAAATATTAACGTTTTTCTTCATACATTTTCAAGTCAAGTCAAATAATATAATATTTCTTGAATAATTTTCTCACTTATCACTTGGTGAAACATTTTTAAATATTGATAATGAAGGTTTAAATTAAATTACACATGGTTTGTTTCACAATTTTTTTTTACTTTACTATTTACTCGACTAGTTTCGCGTTTTACAGCATTATCAATTATCATTTTACAGCATTATCCAAAACGGAAACGAGAACTAGAACCAGAAGCAACTCCTCCTAATAATGCTGTAAAACGCGAAACTAGTCGAGTAAATAGTAAAGTAAAAAAAAATTGTGAAACAAACCAAGTGTAATTTAATTTAAACCTTCATTATCAATAATATAATATACCAAACTAACTTATTTAGTAATTTAATTAATATAAAAGTAATGATGTTGCGTATATGCATCAATGGCGCATAATGGGTTAAAATAAAAAATTATCTTATTTAAGAAAAAAATCTCAAGTGATTTTACAAAGTATGTTTACATATTTGCGAGTCAAATCGGCATGAATACAACAACTCTTTGTTACACCAACCCAACCTTCTCTATTTGAATTTGCGTGTGCATTATAATTGAAATTACTTTTAAATGTTTAGTGGAAAAAGCGTACCTCTTCCTCCATCGGTTCCTCAATCTCCTCATCGGAATCATCACAGCTCAACGCGGCAGTAACGGCCGACAAGCTCGTACTAGCCCTGGCCCTCTTGTTTCTGATCCGCTCGCTGCTCTTCAGCAACTTTCCATGCTCCACTTCGATCTTCTTACTAGTGATCACCCTCCTCAGGGATTTGGCATTCTTGTAAATTTGTGAACCAGGCTCGTTGAAAGAGCACGCGTTCTTCGTTATCGTCAGCAAGTCCTTTTCCATGTCGTTCAGGCACGTGTACTCTCCTCCCTGCACTTTAGCAGCAATCGTCTTTAAATCGATCGGAGTGTCAATCACCTTGTAGTACTCGGGGTATTTTTTCTTCGAGGGCAACAACTGGAAGTCGGAGTGCAGCGGCTTGTTGTCGGAATCCGTCGCCGTCATAATTGCGGTGAAGAAATCCTCATAGAGGCTGTAATCCTCATCCTGGTTGATCGAGCTCTCCGAGGTGTCCTCGGATACATCAACCGGGGGTTTTCCTTTCGATCGCCTACTACCCCTCAACTCCTTCCCCTTGTCATCATCACCACCATCGATTAACTTACTTTTCGTCGTGTAAAACAACTCTAAAAACTCGATGGCGTCTTTGTATTCCTGGGAGGTTCTCTTGTAGAAAGCTTTGGCGTTCTTCACGATCAGCTCTATGTCCGCTTGTAAGTCGTCGATATCCTCATACTCGTCAGTCTTCAATTTCTGTTGAACTTTTAACAGGTCAATCGGGTTAGTGACGACTTCATAGTATTTCGGCTCTTGCCGACGTTTCGGCACCCTAATGAACGCATCGCAGAGGAGGGCTCCGTCTTCTTTTTTAAAGTTGCGTATAGCATCGTAAAGCTGTTGCACTAATTCCATCTAGAATAGTCATAAAACACGTTTATTCTACTAGAAAAATACAAGTTGTAGCCAGAAAAAAAATTCGGAGGGGATTAGGAAAATTTCGGGGGGGTTTTAATGGTAAAAATCAGATGTTCACACATTAACTGCTCTCTTCACTGGACACAGCCGTCTAAGGCATCACCTTAATAAACTAGGACTAAGCGACACCACTGAGTGCCGCCTATGCCTAGAGGATGATGAAACAGCAGAGCACGTCATATGTGCTTGTCCAGCTGGCGACCAAATCAGGACCACGGTGTTTGGCACACCGAAGCTAAACCTGAAGGACCTGGAAAAAACTTCACCTGACAACATCCTTGACTTCATCAAGAAGATGGACTTGGAAGGTGAGCTGTAAGGTCGGATGTTCGACCTTAATTGTGAGTCACAATAGATCCTTGCGGTCGCAGTGGAGGGTAGCATAACTACCCACTCACTTTCAATAGAATAGAATAGAATGGTAAAAATATTGTTTTGGCTCTTACAGAGTCGCTTTTACATACAAAAATTTAACATTTTGAAAATTTCGGGGGGGTTAAACCCATTACGGCCGTGGTTTTAAACACCAGTTGCAGAAAAATTAATTGAGACAGAAAAAAATTTCGGGGGGGTTTTAATGGTAAATATATTGTTTTGCTCTTACAGAGCAAAAATTTAACATTTCGAAAATTTCGGTGGGGGGGTTGAACCCCCTACGGCCTTGGTTTTAAACATCAGTTGCAGAAAAATTAATTGAGACAGAAAAAAATTACGGAGGGGGTTAGGAAAATTTCGGGTGGGTTTTAATGGTAAAAATATTGTTTTGGCTCTTACAGAGTTGCTTTTACATACAAAAATTTAACATTTTGAATATATCGGGGGTGTTGAACCCCCTACGGCCTTGGTTTAAAACACCAGTTGCAGAAAAATTAATTGAGACAGAAAAAAATTACGGAGGAGGTTAGGAAAATTTTGGGGGGGTTTTAATAGTAAAAATATTGTTTTGGCTCTTACAGAGTCGCTTTTACATACAAAAATTAATTTAACGTTTTGAAAATTTCGGGTGGGTTGAACCCCGTACGGCCTTGGTTTTAAACACCAGTTGCAAAAAAATTTATTGAGACAGAAATTTCGGAGAGGGTTAGGAAAATTTCGGGGGGGTTTTAATGATAAAAATATAGTTTTTGCTCTTACAGAGTCGCTTTTACATAAAAAAAATTAAAATTTTGAAAATTTCGGGGGGATTTGAGCCCCCTACGGCCTTGGTTTTAAACACCAGTAGCAGAAATATTAATTGAGACAGAAAAAAATTACGGAGGGGGTTAGGAAAATTTCGGGGGAATTTTAATGGTAAAAACATTGTTTTGGCTCTTACAGAGTCGCTTTTACATACAAAAATTTAACATTTTGAAAATTTCGGGGGGGTTTGAACCCCCCCATGGCCTTGGTTTTAAACACCAGTTGCAGAAAAATTAATTGAGAATCGAAGAGCATAGATATATTGTAACTCACCGGATCTTGCTGCTTTTTACTGCGTTTCCGGCTTGCACTCGACGACGCCTCAATGCTATCCAAGGAGTCTTCTTCTTGGCCCCGGCTAGCGATCGAACTTGTCCGTCGCCTTTTACTCATTTTGCCTCAAATCAAAAAATAACAAATTCAGCTATTATCGGTACTTAGAAATAATGTAGGTTTCTGTTTTATCACAAAAATCATTGCTACTTTAATAGTGTAACGGTCCGCCACTGGTTTATGTTGTTTTGGGAGAAATTGGAAAAATCAGAGTAGGGAATTTTAGGAAAAGAAAAAAAAGCAACCCCCCTTTTTTTTTTCTTTTCCTAAAATTCCCTACTCTGATTTTTCCAATTTAGGGAGACAAAAAAGTTATTTTTGGAAAAAAAAGAGACTGTGGAGATTTTTTGGAAGAATCCGCATAGAACCCAGATTGTTCTGGAGGGTGATTTCTTAAAAGAAAGGAGAAGAGATTGGAGATTTGGAGGTTGAACGTATAAAGATTTGGAGGTTGATTGGGAAGAGATTTGGAGATGGACTGGACAGTGAAGAAAATCCGTTAGTTGGTGGAAGAAGGTCGGCCGCAGCACCAGACCGGAGCAACTGCGAGGTGGACTCCAGAACCGTCCTGATTGAGATCGGTTGCAGGGGACAGCTCGAGATCCGGTTGCAGCACCCTGCTCGACATTAGATGGTTCGAGAGAAGAAGGGTCAAGAGGGGGCAGCGATACGGACTTCGTCGGTAGAAATTGGGAAATTTGGGATGATCAGCGAAGACTATTGAAATTATTCAGTTGGTGTGACAAATCATTGAAGTCTGTCAAGTTTTTTTTGTAATTTAATCGGCCCACAACTAAACCAAATTTGTATAAATTTCTGATGTCGAGACAAATTTAATCCTTTTAAAACGATAATGTCTACCGTTGGGAATTAGGGGTCTGTTACAGGTGTTTTGGAACGTGGAATCGGGGTAGCTACCGGCGGTTCCATCGTAACCAGAAGTGAAAGTAAGGGGTAAGTGATTTACATTACAGTATAGGCACCGACCTTTTAAAAGGCTGGTAAGGTTAAGTTTGTATGATCCCTCGTCGTTAATATCTTGGCAGGTTTTGGGCTTGAATTAGTTTCTTTAGTGTTAAATTGTATTGTAAATACGAAGAATTAAAGATTGTTAAACTTTATTGTTCTTCCCTGGTTTCTTGATTTTTCAGGGTGAACGGTCTTTTAAATC
The DNA here is from genome assembly GCA_932526585.2 of Philonthus cognatus. Taxonomy (NCBI): domain Eukaryota; kingdom Metazoa; phylum Arthropoda; class Insecta; order Coleoptera; family Staphylinidae; genus Philonthus; species Philonthus cognatus. The sequence continues at coordinate 3,496,704 of OW052251.1, forward strand.
AAGTGGCGCCCAACCGTTTGCTTTTCAGTTTGGAACAAACCACGACCCGCCTACCTCTTTAAGGTGCCAGTGAGGGAAGGTTACAATCTTTGTTTTCTTTTTTTTTTAAATCAAATTTCGTCTCCCTAACAACATAAACCAGTGGCGGACCGTTACAATGTATAACGAAGTAGAAGCCTCCACTTCTACTTCATTATACATCATAATTCTCAAACGAAACACGATTTTAACTTCGTATAACTGAGACTTTATTAAGTGACTATAGTTTCGACAACTTTAACTTTGTCATTTTCAAACTCAAAGTAACAATAACGTATAATAAACATCGTAATGCCTTAAACTACATGAGATCAAACCATGACACACGAAGTAAGACTAGACTCTATATCCCTAATTGCAAATCAGCCTTTAGCCTCAGATCATTCACCTACACAATCCCCAAAACCTATACTCTCCTTCCCCAACATATCAAACAAAATAACAAAAAAAAATTCTCACAACTTTCAAAATCTTATATCTTCGAAAATTATCCTCAATTCTCAAAAATATTAGAATAATAAACACATATCATATATTTATTTTTCGGTACTCATTATGTAAACTAAAACAACATTTATGTATCATATATTGCACAAAATTTCTAAGAACTTCATGTCAGCACGCTACAAGTGTTCACTCACTTAGGTGCTTTGAACTATTATTGTTACATCTGAATATTCATTACGTTGAGCAGAACACTGCTCAATATAAAAGAAATATATTATAGAACGGATGTTAATTTGTTGAAAATATATGTACTCATGTTATGTAATAATAATAATAATAAATAATAATAAATAATAATAATAATAATAAATAATAATAATAAGTTAAATTTAACATTTCACGTACGGAATCGGGAGGATTATCATCAAAATACAGTTTAAATCAAGAGATTTCACATGTAAGTTTTATCAACTTCTATTCTTCCTGGTTACTTAAACTGAATTATCATAGAACACCTCTTACAATTTTAAGTATTAATTCTTCAAAATTGAATTTGTGTTTAGTATTCCGGCACCAGATACCGCGTTTTGGACTTCGAGGTCCTCGTCAGTGTGGTCCCGACCCGGTGCTGAGGAATACTGAACATTTCTGACTATTTTAAGCCAATTCAATTCAATTTATTCAATTCCAATAGATTTTTCACAGATCATCACACTTATATATCAATATGTGAAAACTATTAATGGATTTCGATAGCTAACGCCATGGTTAATTCTTGTTATGTTTTACAAACTAAAAAATTAACAATTTACTAAATACTTACGAGAAATTTAAATTGGACAACCCACGCCGTTACAAAAACATGCCAGATTAAAACTACTCAGCGTTGGAACTCGCGAAGAGTCGAAAAGTTCATCTGCTCTCCACAGCATCAACCGACAACACGAAACAGTCGAGCAACATGCTCCGATTTAAATCCCTCTGCGGTGAACACCGAAACCACCCCCACTAGCACACACAGCCATCACTAAAGCACAGGGCTCGTTCCCGGCGGGCCCCAAACACTCAAACCACCGCACTCTTGTTAGCAAACTTTCAGGTTAACAAACAATTGAAGACTCCTGTTGTATTGTAATGCAATTATTTTTTAACCTCTACAAACAAGCACTATGGATTCCGCGCGGATGCCGCCAGTCGTGAACGTGTGCATTTTGCACTTACCTCAAGCGTGATTAAACGTTTAAATAAACGGGCATTTTTGGAGAAAAGTATTGCAATTCGAGGGAAAATTAGGAAAATAGTAAGCCACCAAAGCGAACTTATGCAATGGCGGATAAAGATGTTTAGAGCGAGACGGGAGATGGACGACGGCGCGAACTGGAATAGGACGGAGTGGGGAGCGGTGCGACTGCGTCTAACAATGGCGGGTATTTTAAATAAATAATTTTTATTTCCACCAACATTTGAACGAACTCTTATTATTATTATTTTTTCTTTTAAAAATAATAAATTAACTGCAAATTATCAATATTAATTTGTTTGTCTTTTTGATACAATGAATGACCTAATAATAATAATAAAGAGCATTCTATTTTGCACTTTTGCTGTACATAAAAAAAATACTATTAGAAATTTAACTAGAGGCTTCGAGCCGCCGCTTTTATACATATATATACACCAGTTTAGTTCACAATTCTTAAATGTAAGCAACTAACACCACACATACAGTCAGATCATGTATCAAATCCAAACTCATTGTTTTGTCATAGTGTAACCCTGAGGAAGGGACAAAGTCAGTCCCGAAAGCTTGGTAAACAATAAAGTAGATTACAATAGCAACTTCTGCCTCCTTTTTTGGTCGAATGCCCTGTTAGGATCCGTCTTCCGAACGTCTCTGTTCTTAACGTAGTACGACCGTTACTTCTTGTCCTGGTATATATATATATATATATATATATATATATATATATATATATATATATATATATATATATATACAGGGCTTTCATTAATTCCCGAACCCCACGTGACTAAATTTAAAATTGCCGCGTAAATTATTGTATTTGTACGTTGGAGGCTTTGAAAAAAGTAACCAAACGTTACTAAAGTCAAATTTGACATAAACGTTTAAGCGCAGTGCATCGTTAAACCAACCTTTGAGATCTTACAAGATTCGCCCGGAATTTTCAGGTAAGCAAAAATTGTTTAATTATTCTGAAACATTGAGTTTAATTTCTATTTATTTTGCAGAGTCAATTTGCTAGGATAAGCAAATACTGCGAAAATTAATAAAAATTAGTTACATTTTTGAAGATGAGCCTATGTTTTAATCATTTTAAATATAATATTTTCAGTCGTCATAAAAATACGCCGGCGAATAAATATTTTTAAATCTAGGGAATTTTTGTGTGAGCCATACCACCTTGTACATTTGGTTGCCTATTATTTTTGGTCACGTGGGGTTCGGGAATTAATGAAAGCCCGGTATATATATATATATATATAAGCAGCGGCTCGAAGCCTAGCTTCAGGGTAGTCCAGAGACCCAAGGTAATATGTATCCGTTAATGAAAGGTGACTTTGTTGTGCAATTCCTTGTATTTATAAAGCGCGATCCCAACCTCAAATTTTGAGTGCCTTCGCGCTGTGGCCTACCTTGAAGTTAGGCTGCGAGTTGCCGCTGATATATAATCTGTTTTTTTTAGATTTGTCTTTCCTGTGTGGTCGTGTCGGTGTCTATAATCTGTTTTTTTTTTTAATATGACCAATCAAATTTGACATTTCATGAATTTAGTGGTGTGATCCAGGTTGTGTGTGTTTAGATTAGGACAAGATTAATCACATGTTATGTTGTAAACCACCTTTTAATTTGTAGGTTATGTGAAGGGAAATCTGACAGTAAAATGACAATTCAATTAACTTATAAAAAAGGTAATGAATGTATTAAAGATTACGATTACAAATGTACCTATCACCGCATCAAATTATTTCTATCTACTACCAAGTGTCTCTGAGGATCAGGTAAATGTCTAGAATCTGTTTTTTTTTTTTAATATGACCAACCAAATTTGACATTTCGAGAATTTAGTGGTGTGATGCAGGTTGTGTGTTTTAGGTTAGGACAAGATTAATCATATGTTATGTTGTAAATCACCTTTTAATTTGTAGGTTATGTGAAGGGAAATCTGACAGTAAAATGACAATTCAATTAACTCATAAAAAAGATAATTAATTTAACAAAGATTACGATTAGAAATGTACCTATCACAGCCTCAAATTATTTCTATCTACTACCAAGTGTCTCTGAGGATCAGGTAAATGTCTAGAATCTGTTTTTTTTTTTAATATGACCAACCAAATTTGACATTTCAAGAATTTAGTGGTGTGATGCAGGTTGTGTGTGTTTAGATTAGGATAAGATTAATCACATGTTATCTTGTAAATCACCTTTTAATTTGTAGGTTATGTAAAGGGAAATCTGACAGTAAAATGACAATTCAATTAACTCATAAAAAAGATAATTAATTTAACAAAGATTACGATTACAAATGTACATATCACCGCATCAAATTATTTGTATCTACTACTAAGTGTCTCTGAGGATCAGGTAAATGCTCCTTGTTCAGAAATATCTGTCTTCTTTATTATCTGCTAATTTACATGCTCAAATTTTTAAATAGCTCTAAATACAAGGAACTTTTCTTTTACTTGTACATGTTACGATTTCTCAATGTAAATTTTCAGACATTCGTGATCTCATTAAAAACTTTCAATCCTAAAACTCTAACGAGTGTTTTCCACTCCCAGACTAAGCATGAAGTAAAATTTCGAGTTTAGAAAAGCCTGAAAATTTGGCTCGGGCGCGTAGCGAAGCGGAGCGACCGAGCCAAATTAGGCTTTTCTAAACTCGAAATTTTACTTCATGCGCCACGCGTACAAAACACTGATTTAAAGTGAAGTTCAAAATATACTTCGACTTAGATTTGTTTATTTCATTAATTTCACAAATGTTTATATGGAATATGTGAAAGTATACTTACAAGGAAAAATCCCGGTATGCGTTGTAAAGTTGCAAGTTGTAACGTTCTCTTTTTTTGAAACTCTCTGCATCGTGACAATTTGTGATTTATTTGATAACATTGATAATCATTTACCAACACAAAATTTAATTCTTAAAATACCCTACTGTTAAAGCAGGACTGCGCCTGTTCGCAGTAAATACACCCTAACTTTGGCAGCGACGGCTCGCGCCTAACTTCAGGGTAGGCCACTGCGCCAAGGCACACAAAATTTGAGGTTGGGATCGCGCTTTATAAATGCACAACAAAGTCACTTTTCAATAATGGATACATATTACCTGGGAAGGGAAAAGAGAAGGGAGGGTAAGAGGGATACGGAAATGGAGAAATAACGAATGAATTGTAAATAGTCTGTAAGATATTAAGATATGCCAATAAAGGTATTTTTTTTTTTTTTATTACCTTGGGTCTCTGGCCTACCCTGAAGTTAGGCTGCGAGCCGCCCTGAACTTTGGTTATATTAAAAAAACAGAGTTTATATATATTATAGAACGGATGTTAATTTGTTGAAAATATATGTACTCATGTTATATAGTAATAATAATAATAAATAATAAAAAATAAATAATATTATACCGTGCGATCGTTAAAAACATGATTTAGAGTAGGCTTTGAATTTTAAAGTAGATTGGCACTACTGACTGTTTACACATAGTTTACCATAACCTCAAATTTATTCTATCATTCAATTAGCATTCCGGAGTACGGTCCAAGAACTGAACCCGAGCAGTCCGTCCCGCTGCACAATTAAAACGTGCGGCCTCCACGTGGTCCACCATATCCTCAATTATCCTTCTAATCACATCCTTTTCGACAATTCCTTTCCATTGAACCTTTTCCTTTAAAAATCCACGTGTATTTCCTACTTCCTATCCCTTGGGGAGGGCAGAGGGCTGTTTAACTTTGTCCAGATTTTAACCTACACGTAAGACCTAGATTTAAGATTTCATTACCCATCCCTTCATCCACTCATTTATTTATTCATACAATCGATACTCCAATAAACTTCTTCTTCTTCTTCTGCTATCCCTTGTTGCCCCTTAGGGCGTCGGGTCAATAAACTTAAAAAAAATATTATTATTATTTCATAATTACTGTGACTGGTCAACAGAGCTTTATTAGCTAAGGCCATTAATTACGCAAAGAAGATGAAGAATTAGCATTCCAGGCAACCGCACAAAAAAAAATGCCGCCTACTCTACATCATAATTTAAACGATCCCACTATTGATATTGATTCCAATATTAGAAGCTGGATGTGTTTGACAAAGTCTTAGGAAAAGAAAAGCATTATAGATCATTGTTTTAATCCAACTTATAACAAACACTTAAATTAGGTAACAATTTTTCTTAGAATAAAAAATTATCTTATTTAAAAAAAAAAATCTTAAGCCATTCTACAAAGTATGTTTACATATTTGCGAGTCAAATCCGCACGAATACAACTCTTCGTTACACCAACTCAACCCCCTCACATACTTCTCGTGCGTATTGTCCTTGTAAATTAAATCGAACTCATTCTTCCTACAATCGTAAACTTGAATCTCGGTGGTGTTACCGCAAACAGCCAGATTCCCTAAATCGCTGAAAGCGATTTTGTGCACCGGTGCTTTAAAACAGCGCTGCACACTCAGAAACTCTTTCGGCTGGGTTATATCGAACATATAGATGTCCCCTGCTTCCGTCCCCACCGTGACTACGTTCGGATGCGACACACTCCAGCAGACCGTTTTCAAACCGCAGAATTCGTTTAAGTACAGTTCCATTGCGGATACATCCGAGCGGACATCCCACATGCATAATCGCCTATCTAACCCCACCGAAGCGAATATGTTTAAATCGTTGCGTTTAGCCGATGCTGAAGTTATATCATCCGTGTGATAATCGGTGAAATCCGCTACCTTCTTAATCCCACTATTCGCATTCACGTCCCAAATCGTCAAATACTTATTCGAAACCGTTAAGGCTTTCGTGTTTGTATCCCACAGAGATATTTCCTTAACATCACCTAAATTCTCCACCGAGTCGTTCCACATGGATTTATCATCCCTGCTTTCCTGCGATATATTCAACAACCTTAAATACCCCGGAGACTCTCCGATTAAAACACAATCGGTTTGCGGTAGGATTCTCCCGCAATTAATTATACACCCGTTGTAATAATTGGTGCAGGTTTTCGCTTTGAAGGCGTTGTAGTTTTTGAAAGTTTGTATTGAACCCTCCCAGAATGTGCTGCCGGTGTTTGTCGTCCCCAACAGGATCCTCTCAGTTCGGTCTAAGTCGATGAAGATGTGGTGCTTGTGGAGGATAGCGCCTTGGATCGGCTTGTAGGTGGTGTCCATGGGGCGATTCGGGGGGTCCACGAAGTGTATTTGTTCCATTTTTATTGTTGCTTTGCAGGTTTAATTTAAATTCTGTGTTTGAAGTTTGTTAGGTTATGGTAAAAGCAGGGTTACCCACAAAAGAATTCGAAAACGGTGTATTGTCCATAGAGGTTGATATTTTGGTTTTTATTATTATTTAATGTTGGCTATACACAGAAATGTAAAGCCATAATGTTGGCTATACGTGGAAATGGATAGCCAACATTAAATAATAATAAAAACCAAAAATATAAACCTCAAAAGTGTTGCCAAGCTATTTTCTAGTTACTTAATATTAATATATAAAATTACGAAAAAACTATTCGTGAAAATGCAAACAATGTCTTAATTAATAAGACGATAAATATCCATTGAAACAACTAATCCCCGTGCAAAGTAGTTGTTTCAATGGATATTTATCGTCTTGAGTTGTCTTATTAATTAAGACATTGTTTGCATTTTCACGAATAGTTTTTTCGTAATTTTATATAGCATTTTTAAAGTGTGGAAACTATAAGAAGCGTAAGCTTATTTTCTCCAATTCAAATATTTTTGAATTTGAATTTATCTTACTTAATATTGTTGGCTACTCTTTTCACTACATCAAAAGTGTTGCCAACATTATTTCTCTACACTAATAAAGACTGTTATTCCATACTTAACTTTTTATTTATATCGTTAGATGTACATTTCAAGACACAAAGTGCTCATTATCAAAAACAAACTGAATTCTTACAACTATTTACCGCGCAAATAGTTGTAGGAATTCAGTTTGTTATTAATAATGAGCACTTTGTGTCTCGAAATGTACATTTAACGATAAAAATAAAAAGTGAAGTAGGGAATAACAGTCTTTATTAGTGTAATAATCACTTCACGTAAAACATCCACTTAATATTTCTCTAGTATCTATGACACTTATGATAATTATTAATAAAAATGGTTTAACTTTGTTTGTATAACACAATTTAATTGTGTTATATAAACAAAGTTAAACCGTTTTTTATTAATAAATTAACATGTATAACGAAGTAGAAGCCTCCACAATACAAAACTTATGATAATGTTGGCTACACTTGTCGGTACCTCAAAAGTGTTGCCACAATGATTACGATTAGCATTTGATTAGCTATTACAAGAAATAAATTTGTTTAGCACAGTACACCAAAAGGTAGTAGTTTGTGTTTGTTTAGTTACAACCGCTTAAACGACCAATAAATTAGGGATGTTCCGATCCCAAAAAAATATCAATTATATCGTGTAGTCGGGAATGGCCTCTTCGTGGGGTTGGAAATTAGACGGACTGCATTTGTTTAAAATTAATTAGGGATGTTCCGATCCCAAAAAAATATCAATTATATCGTGTAGTCGGGAATGGCTTCTTCGTGGGGTTGGAAATTAGACGGACTGCATTTGTTTAAAATTAATTAGGGATGTTCCGATCCCAAAAAAATATCAATTATATCGTGTGGTCGGGAATGGCCTCTTCGTGGGGTTGGAAATTAGACGGACTGCATTTGTTTAAAACTGCTAACAACAATTTCACATAACGTAACGTAATCTTCTAATAATTCTCTATGATTCAACAACCTGAACATAGCGCTCCTAAAATCTCATAAGTCTAGCCAACATGAAATGCATTTCCTTTCCGCGGCGTTAGATGGCACGCGCAAGCGGGTAATTCAAAAATATCGCTTACAATCGTATATCAAAGTATCGATACGGTAAAATTTCGTAATAAAAGGTATCGATATTTAAAATATTGATACTGTTCGATGCCAGATATTTTAGATTTAATATTTATTATTAATTAATACTGCAAATTAATTGTTAAAACACCTTCACCTAAGATAAATAACATTGTCAGGAAAATCTAAATGACGGTTATGAAATTATCAAAATTCACCTTTTACAAACAAACAAAAAATAATAAGTCAATGTTTTATACGCGTGGCGCATGAAGTAAAATTTCGAGTTTAGAAAAGCGTAAAAATTTGGATTTGCCGGGGCGCGACTCGCTTCGCTCGCGCGCCCTGGCAAATCCAAATTTTCACGCTTTTCTAAACTCGAAATTTTACTTCATGCTTACTCTGGGATTGTAAAACACTCGTTAGAATTTTGTAAGAAGTATGCTTTAAAACATTTTAGCGTTTAAATCATAAAAATCAGTCAACGCGTTACAAGTTAAAGCCAAATAAAAATATTGTAAGCCATCCCCTTTAAATTTCACATAACGTAACGTAACCTTCTCGTCTTTTAATAATTCTCTACGATTCAACAACCTGAACATAGCTCTCCTAAAATCTCATAAGTCTAGCCAACATGAAATACATTTCCTTTCCGCGGCGTTAGATGGCACGCGCAAGCGGGTAATTCAAAATATCGCCTACAATCGTATATCAAAGTATCGATACGGTAAAATTTCGTAATAAAAGGTATCGATATTCAAAATATTGATACTGTTCGATGCCAGATATTTTAGATTTAATATTTATTATTAATTAATACTGCAAATTAATTGTTAAAACACCTTCACCTAAGATAAATAACATTGTCAGGAATAGCTAAATGACGGTTATGAAATTATCAGAATTTACCTTTTACAAACAAACAAAACAATAAGTCATCGTTTTATACGCGTGGCGCATGAAGTAAAATTTCGAGTTTAGAAAAGCGTGAAAATTTGGATTTGCCGAGGCGCGACTCGCTTCGCTCGCGCGCCCCGGCAAATCCAAATTTTCACGCTTTTCTAAACTCGAAATTTTACTTCATGCTTACTCTGGGATTGTAAAACACTCGTTAGAATTTTGTAAGAAGTATGCTTTAAAACATTTTAGCGTTTAAATCATAAAAATCAGTCAACGCGTTTAAAAGTTAAAGCCAAATAAAAATATTGTAAGCCATCCTCTTTAAATTTCGACGGAAATCTAATTTAATTCTTGGAACGAATTTTTTCGCACGTTTTTGCTCGCTTTCCTATTTTAGGTTTGACGACTTACGAGAAATGGCCGAGCGCCGGCTCGAGACGCACACAAAAAAAAACGTGCGCTTAAATTCGAATAGCCGACCAACACCTGTGAGAAATAATACCGAGCTTTCATTAATTACCGAACCCCACGTGACTAAATTTAAAATTGCCGCGTAAATTATTGTATTTGTACGTTGGAGGCTTTGAAAAAAGTAACCAAACGTTACTAAAGTCAAATTTGACATAAACGTTTATGCGCGGTGCATCGTTAAACCAACCTTTGAGATCTTACAAGATTCGCCCGGAATTTTCAGGTAAGCAAAAATTGTTTATTTATTCTGAAACATTGAGTTTTATTTCTATTTATTTTGCAGAGTCAATTTGCTAGGATAAGCAAATACTGCGAAAATGGTATTTACAACGGAGCAAGACGTGTTTATTTTGATGGCACATTTTCGTAGTGCTTAATATTAATATTAATATTTTCAGTCGTCATAAAAATACGCCGGCGAATAAATATTTTTAAATCTAGGGAATTTTTGTGTGAGCCATACCACCTTGTACATTTGGTTGCCTATTATTTTTGGTCACGTGGGGTTTGGGAATTAATGAAAGCCCGGTATATGCAACGTAAAATACACATACACAAGTAGTTGTGTATTTTAAGTTGCATATATTATTGTATTTAAAGTTACGTATGATATTTAACCGCTTGAAATACACATTTGATGTATGTAAAGTTGCATATGTTATTTGACTGCCGCGCGAATTAAATCGAATAATTTGTTTGTTTAAAAGTAAAGGTAATCGTAAAATTCAAGGCCATAACCAGAAAAAAAAAATCGGAGGGGGGTTTATTGGTAAAACTAATGTTCTTGCTCTTACATGGCCGCTTTTACATAGAAAATTAAACATTTTAAAAATTTCGGCGGGGTGTATGTACAGTTGCATATGTTATTTGACTGCTGTGCGAATTAAATTGAATTTGTTTATTTAAAAGTAAAGGTAATCGTTAAGTGCAAGGCCGTAATCAAAAAAAAATTCAGGGAGTGGTTTAATGGTAAAAATAATGTTTTTACTCATACAAGGGGGTGAAAGAGGAGTGGCTGGGAGCGAAAGGGAATAGAAGGGTAGTGGAGTGGATGAGAGAGGATGGGATCGGGGTATGGACGTTGGAAAAGCTGGGGAGGGAGAGGGAAAAAAGAAGGGAGGGTAAGAGGGATACGGGAATGGAGTAATAACGAATAAATTGTAAATAGTTTGTAAGATATGCCAATAAAGGTCTTTTTTTTTACTCATACAAGGCCGCTTTTACATAGAAAAAATTAACATTTAAAAAATTCCGGGGGGGTGTATGTAAAGTTGCATGTGTTATTTGACTGCCGCGCGAATTAAATGGAATAATTTGTTTGTATAAAGGTGCAAGTCCGTAACCAGAAAAAACAAATCTGGGGGGGTTTAATGGTAAAAATAATGTTTTTGCTCTTACAAGGTCGCTTTTACATAGAAAAATTAAACATTTAAAAAATTTCGGGGGTGTATGTAAAGTTGCATATGTTATTTGACTGCCGCGGAAATTAAATGGAATAATTTGTTTGTATAAAGGTAATCGGTAAGTGCAAGTCCGTAACCAGAAAAAAAAATTCTGAGGGGGTTTAATGGTAAAAATAACGTTTTTGCTCTTACAAGGCCGCTTTTACATAGAAAAATTTAACATTTAAAAAATTTCGGGGGGGGGTGTATGTAAAATTGCATATGTTATTTGACTGCGCGAATTAAATCGAATAATTTGTTTGTTTAAAGGTAATCGTTAAGTGCAAGGCCGTAACCTGAAAAAAAATTCTAGGGGGGTTTAATGGTGAAAACATTGTTTTTGCTCTTACAAGGCCGCTTTTACATAGAACCCCCCTATCACCACCTCTGGCTACGGCCTTGCTCCCAGGTTAAGCATGAAATAAAATATCGAGTTTAGAGAAGGCTGAGAATTAGGATTTGATCAAATTTTTAGGCTTTACTAAACTTGAAATTTTACTTCATGCGCCAGGCGTATAAAACAATGATTTAAAGTGAAGTTCAAAACTGCTTACCAAGCCTTGCACAATTCGATGGTGTCCAGCAATTTTCTTTGGAATATGACATTTATTTCATTTTAATCTTTTCTTTTGGGAAATAGAAGTAGAATTAAATAGAAAAGCACTTCATTAAACACAGGTTTTTTTTTTAAACATAAGCCTGTGTCGACGTAGATTTTTACATTGTGTAAAATGCGTTTAAATGTTTTCTTAATTTAATACAATAGATGGCGTCTGATTAATAACTAGTATCGAATGTAATAAATAAATCTTGTGACTTGACCTTTTAAATTATTAATCAATTTATTGTAGGGATGTTCGATATCTTGAAATATCGATATTTTTATGCAAAATAATTGATATTTATTTTTGTGATATATCGCAAATATCGATACAATATGGTCGATATTAGCGATATATCACAAAAATAAATATCAATTATTTTGCATAAAAATATCGATATTTCAAGATATCGAACATCCCTACAATAAATTGATTAATAATTTAAAAGGTCAAGTCACAAGATTTATTTAATTTATGAGTAATTATTTAAGTGGACAAAATTTAGTTTGAAAAAAGTATTTAATTGAATACAAATTATTCACAAATTATATTATATTTTATTGCTTATTTTTAAGTCCGCAAACGGAAAAAGTAATTTATTTTACATCGTGTGAAAATTGGAACTTTACAACTATACTATTTTGGTTTGTTTGATTGGAACCAATTTCAGCAGTTATTTTTATTTACGAAGAAAAAGGAATATGAAATACATTACTACAATTATTAGAATAATAAATACACCTAAAATCAGTATAAATATTAACTTAAGAGGATGAGGGAGGGGGAGGTGGTGGTGCTGATAGCAGGCTGGTCATATCGATTCCCGGAGGAGGCGGTGGAGGACAAGTGCCAGGGGGCCATGGGAATCCGGGTGTTTGCCAGGCCATTGGATTTGGCATGCCATTGTTGCCGTTAGTGGCGGCTCCTGGTGGCGGGGGTTGTGTGTTTGTGGGCATCCATGGAGGCATCATTTGAGGGGGGCTGGACGCCCCCGGAGGTGGAGGGGGTGGCATTATACCAGGTGGGCCCGGCTGCCAAGTCATGTTTGCGGGTTGTCCCCATGGAGGTGGTGGCATACCTGTAATAAATAAGATTTATAATAATGAGAATATAACTCAAGCGTCACATGACTACATTCCCTCCAATCTGAATCGCGTATTTCCATAGATACATGTTATCACAGCGGTGATAGAATCCTATAACCCTGTTTTGGTCGTTGCTACGAAAATTATTTGTCAAATCTGGCAGTCGATAATTAAAAATGTCAACCAGGCGATCGAGTGAGGTTTCCAAGACGGAAATGTAGTGAAGTTCGTTATATTCTCTCATCGAATATAACACCAGGTATGATTAATAATCGATAATATTTATTCGTGAAACCGGAGCAGCACATTCAACTCGCCCTTTGGGCTCGTTGAATCTGCAGCTCGGTTTCACTCATAAATATTATCGATGATAATCATACCACTTGTTATATTACGGCTGAAAATACAACTCACAGCCTACTAGAACGAATTTTCAACCAATGAGATGCAAGGAAAGCCGTAGGTACATGTCTATCAACGCGATGATAAAAAACAAAAGAAGCGGTGATAAGTTGTTCTGTCATTCGAAACGTCAAAATTTACGAAAATCGCTGGGGTAAAGTTTCGTGCAGTGACAATAATAGAGAAGTGAAAAGTGTGATGCCAAAAAACTCCGTCATAAACAAAGAATCGCAGTGGCGGCGGTTGACGATCTTTAGTGCGGTTAAAAAATTCACAATCAATAGGGAAACAACAATATCACAGTTGTCGATAATGTTGAGGGACTCGCATTATTTTATTCGTTATATTCTCAGCTGTAATATAACAAGTGGTATGATTATCATCGATAATATTCATAAATTAAACCGAGCTGCAGATGTGCTGCTCCGGTTTCATGAATGAATATTATTGATTATTAATCATACCAGGAGTTGTATTCGATGAAAGAATATAACGAATTTCACTATATTTTTGGCTTGGAAACCTCACCCCATCGCACGGTTGACATTTTTAATTATCAACTGTGAGATTTGACAAATAATTTTCGTAGCAACGACCAAAACACGATGATAGAATTCTATCACCGGTGTGATAACATGTATCTATGAAAATAAGCGATTCTGATTGGAGGGTATCACGAGTTATATTCTCTCACTAAATATAACTCGTGATATGATTAATTATCGATGATATTTTATCGTTGAAACTGAAGCAGCACATTCAACTCATGCTGAGAATAACGAAAAAAAAAGAACTGCAGGTTTTTCAAACAACCTATGGTTTTATCTATCAAATTATTACCTGGCATTGCTGGTATCATTGGCGGAGTAGCCATTGGCGGCGCCATCAGTGAACGCGGAGTTGTCTGCGGGTCGAACATGTTTATGGTGTTCTTCCTGGGGATACTTGGTCCATTGCTGTTTCCATTTCGCATGAAATCAGGAGGGGGCCCCTCGCCCAGTTCTGCCATCAAGGACAAGTACTCTTCATCGATTTTCGCCTTGTCACCGGCGGCTTGCGGCCCACCCAGACCCGGCCTCTTCTGTCTGCAATCCCTTGCAATGTGTCCAGCGGCCCCGCAACTCGAGCACACTATATTATTCGTCACGTTCGGTTTATCCGGACACTGTTACAATAAAAAAAAAACATGTTTCATCATTACGTTACAGTCTCACTCTTTCTACTAGAGATGGGCGAAACGGCTTTTTTCAGTGAGCTGCTTCACAAGATCTGACTCACTTCAAAGAGCTACTTCAGTGAACCAGCTCAAAAGAGTTACATGACTGAGTTACGAACTAGCAATCTTAGAGATCTATTTGATTCGCCAACTCATTAAATTGAGTGATGTGATGATTCATTACTTCGGCAATACAATGATTGCAATAATTTATTCATAATTAATATAAAAACGTAAGAGTGAATATTTAATCCAAATTATAGTAAACGTGTATTAATTTCGTGCGATTACACTTCAAGTGTGTTTAAATATATTGAATACATGTGCGGGCCCATGAAAACACCCATACATTCAGCAAGGAAACATTGTGATCCAACTCCGAACCTCGGAGTTAGATCCCGATGAGTGAACTAGCTCAGTCGGATTCAAACGCTCTGTAAAACAAGCTGGTTCGGTTGGATTTGAGAGCCGTCATGAATCATCGCGATCCAACTTTGAACCGCGCAGTTGGATCCCGATGAGTGAGCTAGCTCAGTCGGATTTGAGAGCTGCCGTGACTCATTTAGAATCGATTCGCCAACTTGATAGGTTTATATAACTTCATTCGCACACATCGTAATTCGAATCAGTGATTCTGCAATAATACGATAGAAATATAACGATGGCTATTTTCTTACTACAATAACAAACACTTATTAAATGTACAATTTTAGTTACAAAAAGGTCACGGAAGAAAAATTACACTTGTAATGTTTACTAGATAGTAAACAACGGTGCTTATGATATTTTAAATAGTAGTATGTGTGAACTAAGAATCTCTTACTAAATAAACGAATAACGCAGGTTTAAAAACTGAAGTGAAAAATATTTAGTTTTTAGAAATCAATTGAGTAGTGTACAAGTACAGGTGAAAAAAGTAAAAAGTGCATGTTCAGCAAGGCTGAGAGAAGCCGGCCTGTCAATCCACGAGCCGCATGAAAATCAAGATCTGTTAATAGGTTATACATTGCGAATCTACATATACTCTAGAAGAGCGGGCGAATCAAAGCCATGAGTCATGGCCATAGCGCGGATTTTTGCAGGGATAGCTCCAATCGTTCACTTGTACATTCGACGCACAATCGCGCGCATTATATGACCAACTCGACTGAGCGGCCCCGGTTCACGAACAATCACTGCCAAAATCCGCCCAGTAGTCATGGCTCAAAAAGAGCTGCATATTTCGAACTGAGTCATTTGGCTCACTTCACTGAGCTCACTCGTTGAGTTGACTCGCTCAGAAGTTACCTATCTCTACTTTGTACAGCTTTTTTGACTAGCAATAAAACTTACCAGCCAAGATTTGTGATCAGTGGCGCCGCAGTTGTTGCACCGCATACCGTCATTTTCTCTCAGCGTCCCGTTTAACTGCGCCAACTCCCTCAGCTGCATTCTGCGCAAATCGTTCTGGTTTTCCGGCACCTCGACGCCTTGTCTAATCACTTCCTTAATCTAAAAAAACAAGAAAGCCGTTAAAAGAAATTTTACATAACAGTTTATTCCACTTACTCTTTCAACAGCTTTTTTGACGTGCTCTGGATTTGTGGCGGTTATATACGCATGCAGAGGTTCATCCTCTCCGGGAAGGGGCTGCCCATCCTTCCGCCCTACTTTCCCCTCTTTGACGCTCCCCTTTCCTCTAATGATAATCTTAGCGCCCGTCTCTTTTTCCATCGCTAAAACGCAAATAATGATTATTTTGCACGTTAGTAAATTCGAGTAGTTATAACAACTAACTTTTTAGAGTGTTTCCTCTTGGCCCAATCAATAGCCCAACGAAATTAATCTCCGGATGTTCTTCCTGGGGAATCATAACCTTATCGCTCACACGAATAACTGGTGGCCTAGAAAAAATCACTTAAATTGTCGTAAAATATATGGATGTGTTAATTTTTCCCTTGTTAATTTAAAATGTTCCCATGTAATATGAAGTAGTTATTATTAGGGCAAGGTGTGGATCAGGGGAGACAGAAAGGAAGGTGTGGATGGGGGAAGAGTATGGAAAGTGTGTAATGTGTGAGCGGGTGAAGGATACGTGGAGTTATTTGGCGGAGGAGGAGAGCGGAAGAGAGGGTTGAGTGTGAATGTGGAAAAAACGAAATGGGTGAAGTTCAGAAATAGAGGGAGGGAGGGGAAGGTGAAAGAATTGGATTGGAAGGGGGTGGTTATTGAGAGGGTAAAAAGTTTTAAGTATTTAGGGTTTATGTTCAAAGGGACGGGAGGGTATGAGGAGCATGTGAAATGGGTGCAGAGTAAGGCTAGGAAAGCGTGGGGGATGGCTTGGGGAAAGTGGATGGGGAATAATGTGAGAGTAGCATGTAAAATATGGGATGCGTGTGTGAGATCGGTGCTTATGTATGGAGTGGAACTGTGGGGGACGAAAGGGTATGAGTGCATAGAGAGGGAACAGATGTGGTTCCTGAAGCGCATGTTGGGGGTGATAAGGTCCACGCCCAGCTACATAGTGCTTCAAGAGACTAATAGGGAGAGTTTAGAGTGCGAGGTAATGGTGAGATTGGTGAGGTATGAGATGAGATTGTGGGAACTGGAGGAAGAGAGATTGGTGAAGGATGTATGGGTGACGAGCGTGTGTGGGGGTGAGGGTAGATGGAGGGGGGGAGAGGAGGAAAATGTATGAGAGGGTAGGGTTGTCGGAGGCGAAAGTAATGGAAGGGCTACGGAATGGGGTGACGGTGGATGAGTGAGTGAAGGGGAAAGGGATGGAGGTGGAAGGGCAGGAAAGGCAAGGGCGTATCGAGAGAAGTGAGTACAATGATATGTATGGGAGGTGGCAGGTGTATGGAAGAGTGCCGAGATATCTGATAGAGAGGGGATGGAGTAGAGAGGAGAGGGTGATTGTGGCAAGGACGAGGTGTGAATCGGAGGAGAGAGGAAGGAAAGTGTGGATGGGGGAAGAATATGGAAGGTGTGTATTGTATGAGCATGGAAAGTATATGTGGGGCCACTTGGCGGAGGAATGCGAGGGGGTGAAGGAGTAATGGATAGGAGTGAAACGGAGTAGAAGGGTGATGGAGTGGATGAGAGAGGATGCGGTACGGGTAAGGACGTTGGAGAAGCTAGGGAGGGAGAGGGAAAATAGAAGGGAGGGGATTTAGTTTTACAATAGAATGTAAAGTTTGGTTTGTAATGAAGAATGCCAATAAAGGTCTTTTTTTATTATTATTAGGGCAAGGTGGGGATTAGGGGAGATAGGAAGGAAGATGTGGATTGGGGAAGTGTGTAATGTGTGAGCGGGAGAAGGATACGTAGAATTATTTGACGGAGAAATGTGAGGGGGTGAAGGAGGAATGGGTGGGAATAAGATGAGAGAGGATAGGGCCGGGGTAAGGACGCTGGAGAAGTTAGGGAATTAGAAAGAAAACAAGAGGAAGAGAAGGGGTAGTAATTAGTTGCAGGTAGTAAATATGTAAAAACTTCTATAAACTTTTGAGGAAAAGCGGCAGAATTCAAAAAATTAGAGCTCTATTTTGTAGCCAGAACTTTATTTTAATTAGCCAAATGAAAATAAAGTTCTGGCTAAAAAATAGAACTATAATTTTTTTGAATTCTGCCGTTTTTCCCCAAAAGTTTATAGGAGTTTTTAATAACTTGACGGCAAAAAAAAACTACTAAATGTCGTAAATATGTAATACATTATCCCGATAAAGGTTTTTTTAATTTTTATTATTATTATTATCATTATTATTTACTCACTTGTAATCCACGGGTGGTTTGAAATCGGGATTGATATTTTGCATCCGCAGGACGAGGGCGTGCCTATCCTCCTCCAAACGTCGTCTCGTTCTGAACTCCCTGGTGTTGAGCCGTTTGCCGTCGCTGCTGTATATCGGCTCGGGCGATGGAGATCTAAACAAATGAAACAAAAAAACCCCAATCAGCGTGCAAACTCCCGACCCTGCATAGCGCCACCATTTTTTTTTTTTCAACAAATACAACCCAAAAGGACTGATAATATAATGGTGCGTATGCAAAAGATTTCTGGTTCATAACGAAGCAATATTTTTTCTGTAAATAAATTATTTCGGATTAATTAAATTTATTTCCGCTATGATCATCGTTACTGATAAAGTATCTTTTTCGATTGGAAAACAACACGCGAGATTCTCGACAGACCTGTGTGTATAAAAGTTAATTAGATTATTTTATCCCTAAGAAAAAAGATGTGTATTGATTAATAGCTGCAAATAAAATTAATTAATTTTTAAACTAATTAGCTAAAAAAAAAATAAAGAGAGAAAGTCATTAATTTAAGATTAAGCGAGAATTTATACAATAATTACAAAAAACGTGATTATAACCACCTATTTAGGAAAAATGATTAATTTATTCATTATGAAAAATTAAATAAACACAGGGTTTTCCACGTGTGAGTCAAACATAACAATTGAAGTAGCAAGCAAGTGAACGAACCTAATTATCAAAACTAGTTAAGACGCAGTTTTCAATTTTCAAATATGTACAGGGATGTGAAATTTTTAAACGT
The DNA here is from genome assembly GCA_932526585.2 of Philonthus cognatus. NCBI lineage: Eukaryota > Metazoa > Arthropoda > Insecta > Coleoptera > Staphylinidae > Philonthus > Philonthus cognatus. Next base: position 3,515,980 of record OW052251.1, read on the forward strand.
TATCATCATGAAACTGTTATATCTACTTGCACTTACAACCAGGGTTGTTAAAAAAACTTTTTTTTTTTCATTTTAATTAAAACAAACAGTTTTTTTTTTTAAGAAAACGTGTTTTTTCATTAAAACAGCGTTTAAAACAATTTAAAATATGTTTGAAACAGGACATACAGGGCATTTTTCTTTTGAGTATGCATATCCCGATAATTAAAGCCTTTTTTAAATTAGCGGGAATTCGTTGTTTTAAAGCATTTAATTTGAGGATTTTAACGAGTGTTTTCCACTCCCAGACTAAGCATGAAGTAAAATTTCGAGTTTAGAAAAGCCTGAAAATTTGGATTTGGGCGCGAAGCGAAGCGAGCGCCCAAATCCAAATTTTCAGGCTTTTCTAAACTCGAAATTTTACTTCATGCGCCACCATGTGGAGCACCGACTTAAAGTTAGGCTTTAAATATACTGAAACTTATTATTAGTAAATATATCGTATGTTCAATAAAAAAAAAAACCTGTGGAGTGCCATGATTTTATCTTTTTTTAAATTTAAGTTGGCTACACGCTTTAGGAATTGACATATAAAACGCTAGACAGAATAATTATAATGTATAGTTTCAGAATTGCCAAGCTACAATATTTTTCATGGCACTCTAGAGGTTTTAATTTATTGAACATACGATATATTTACTGATAATAAGTTTCAGTATATTTAGAGCCTAACTTTAAGTCAATACTAATAATAAGTTTTATCTTGTGTTGGTTAATTATCATTTCCTAACCGTATTTATTAATCGTTTTTAATACCGGGCCATATATATAATGATTGTTTTTTCTTGTTATATCAATCGTATTTTTTTTTAAATCTGAGCTGGTAAAATAATATTTATAATCAAATTGTGTTGATTTGACAAAGAGTTATCCACAAATACCCTAAATTCAATGCATATTCAACTAAGTTGGTAACCCTGTGTATGTACGTGTTATAATATAATCCAATCTATAACTTAAACAACAAAAAAATAAGAAAGAAAAATGATTATATTAGACTTGTTTTAAATCGTTGCCAAACCACTGTTGCAGATATCAACGAGGCGGTCGGGCAGCGAGCAGTAACGAGGGTCGGACTTGCACACCTTTCTTCCGGATTGGCCGGTATTCCCAAATCACCAGAGCGCAGTTTCCGGCTAACTTCCTCAATCTGCAGTTGAACTGTAATAAAGCGGGTTAGAGAAGGGCAAATGCCCAACAGTTAGATAATTCTTATTCAACAAAAAGAAAAATACAAATAAATCAACTGATTAGTGCACGGAAAACGAACTATTTGCTATTATCACTTATTTATATTGGATGAGAGTGAGAGACAGTACTGTAATGCCTTCAGGGTTGCTCTAGAAAAAAATCGCAAACATTTTCTTCATTATTAATAAATTTGTTGAGCAAATAAATCGACACGCAAATCCTTCAATTATCTCTGCAGGGCAGTTAAATTGCACGCAATTCCTTCTATCATCTGTTGAACAAATTAATTAATCTTTTCTTTATTCACAGTCAGTCCATACTTACAATTTCCGCTGTCTGTTGTTATTAAATCTCCACGACTAGCCCTCAATTTTGTTTTTTACTTACCATCATTCGCTTTTATTATGTATATAAATAATGCAATAATGGTGTCAAGGGTTAAAAGATGAGATACTTACGTAGATACGCCTGCTCCTGGTCCTTGTTAAGGTTGCTTGGGAGGATAGTTGGCATGCCTGGTATGAAGATTTTCTCGTGCTCACTACCACCCCATCGTGAACGCTTCCTCTTAAGTCTTGCATCTTCTTGAACTGATCGAACAAGACAAAATAAAAACAGCTCGATTAATCACTGACAGGGTGGAGAAAATTTATGTTTTTATTAACGTTTCTCTTAAATAAATATCAAACACTTGGTGATAAATGTTTTCTTAAGAACTGTTACGCCTAAATTAAACATTGTTATTTTTTTTAATTTTTTTTTTATATTTGGGTTTTACATCATCTATTTCCGCTGCTAAGGCCAATCATGACGCCGGAGATTAGGTCTACAGCTATCCGGGAATTTTTCCGAACCCGGTGGGAGTTCCAACCCACCGGTAGGGATCTTTAACGTGCACGCAACATCCAGGCAGTACACGGGTCCTACATGCATTTAACGTCATATCCGAGAAGACGGAGTGTTTGGCATTTTTATTCTAACCTATATAAATGCAGACAACTTGTTAGGTCGGTATTTGAACCCCGGTCCGAAACATTGTTATTAAAATATTAGAATATGCATCCGTTATTGAAAGGTGACTTTGTTGTGCAATTCCTTGCACGATCCCAACCTCAAATTTTGTATGCCTTGGCGCTGTGGCCTACCCTGAAGTTAGACAGCAGAATTTAAGGTGGTATGATTGAATAATTGGCTATTATGATTTATTCGATATCTGGTTTTAATCTGTCAAACGAAAGTCATGTTTTGGTTATGTTATAAACTGGATGGTATTTGTATTCATTATTTCCATGTTTCACAAGGTTCTACGAGATATAAATGTAAAACAATAGCAAGAAAAAACAATTTTCTTTAAAAAGACTTATTAATCCTTGCAATCATAGCTGCTTTCGTTTAAATAAATCATGGGTCAAAGATTAGGTAATCAACAATATACTAAGGATTTTAAGTAGTCTAGTGAAATTGGCTGTGATAAGAGTAAAAACTGAAACAAGCACAATGCAGTGGCTTCATCGGCATCGCCGCTTGCCTCTGCTAGCAGTGATAATAATAATAACAAAATGAACAGGTAATGTTTATTGGTTAAATGTTTGTATTCAAATCAACGTGATCATATTGAACTTGTGATTATCTAAATCGCAGTGAAAATTGCCTTATCAGAGATGTGGGAGAAACAATCTTAAGGAAAACTTCATTTGTGAAGTAACAAACAAAAATAAATTTATAAATATCCATACAGACTAGAGTAAATGTTCAAAATGACCACCTTCACACTCCAAACAAAGGTCCAGGCAGAGACGGATACAATTGGCGGGACACCGGGACAATTCCCAGCCGGTGTCCTCTCACCGGTACGGCTACTAATGGCCGGTACGAAAATATTTTTCCCGGGCCGATCTCATACCTTGTATTAGGCCTGGCTTCCGGTGCCATCTTCGTTCTGGGTTCCACTTTGAAAGTGCACCATAACAAATATATTGTGCGGTATTGATAACAGCATTATCTTAATAAATTCGGAGAAAACAATAAAGACGAGTGACAGCTCAACGTCTGACAGTTCAGCGGAAATAAAAAATTACTGAATCATGTTTGTAAACTTTCAAACATTAAAATGTACCAATGTAGGGATTTTTTGTTGCCAACCTTGGACACTTGAGATTGATCACGTTGTATATTGTTGTATCTAATTAGAAGATTTAGCAAATTGTTTAAATGGCCTTGTAAGCAGGGTTGCCAAATCAGTGATCTTGTCATTAAATCTGGTGTTTTCCACTTCCGGATTAAAACAAATTATTTATGATTGGCTAATTAGTGTTCGTTGAAAGTTTTTACTGACAATCAAGTGATTTACAGTTATCCATTAACACTTGTTTATTGATTGACATTGCAACAATTGTTTCACCACACAATGGCTTCATCATTCATCAGGCAGATGAAGTTATCCATTAGGCGAATTAAAGTTAAAACAGTCAAATCTGAAAATGTTGGAAAAACTTAACCCAAGCATTTCTAATCGAAAGTAATCTAAATACCTGCAACCTAACCTAACCTAAGTACTTCTCATTTAATCTAACTGGGCAACTTCTACCTATTCTACTTGTTGTAGAAACGTAAACCATTTTTCTCTTATTTAGCGTACGCACCTGGAATAACAGTTAAAAAAGTTGGTTCAACTGTTACGAAAATTATGCTATGTATGTCATTCAAACCAGAACTGTTCCGAGTACAAGTAAAATGTATTCGAGTACTTGTACTCAGAATGTACTCGAGTACCAAGCGCAAGTAGCAAACAAAAAGTACTTATATGAGTACAGTATTGAGTTACTTAAAAAAAAAAAAGACCTTTATTGGCATACCTCCGCACTTTACATTACATTTATATTTTCATTTTATTATCTCATTACCCTCCCGTATCCCTCTTACCCTCTCCCTCCCCAGCTTTTCCAACGTCCTTACCCCGCTCCCATCCTCCCTCATCCACTCCACTACCCTTCTATTCCCTTTCGCTCCCAGCCACTCCTCTTTCACCTCCTCACATTCCTCCGCCAAGTGTCCCCACGTATCCTTTCCCTGTCCACACAAGACACACCTTCCATATTCTTCCCCCATCCATACTTTCCTTCCTCTCTCCTCCGATCCACACCTCGCCCTTGCCACAATCACCCCATCCTCTCTACCCCATCCCTTCTCTATCAGATACTTCGGCACCCTCCCATACACCTGCCACCTCCCACACATATCATTATACTGACTTCTGTCAATATACCCTTGCCTTTCCTGCCCTTCCACCTCCTTCCCCTTCCCCCTCACCCACTCATCCATCTTCACCCCTTTTCCTAGCCACTCCATTACCTTCGCCTCCGACAGCCCTACCCTCTCATACATTTTCCTCCTCTCCCCGCTCCATCTACATTCACCCCCACCCACACTCGTCACCCATACATCCTTCACCAATCTCTCCTCATCCAGTTCCCACAATCTCATCTCATACCTCACCATTGCCTCCCACTCTAGCCTCTCTCTGTTGGTCTCCTGAAGCACTATGTAGCCAGGCGTGGACCTTTCCACCCTCAACATGTGCTTCAGGAACCACATATGCTCCCTCTCTATCACCTCGTACCCTCTCGTCCCCCACACTTCTACTCCATACATTAGCACCGTTCTTACACACGCATCCCATATCTTACACGCAACCGTCACATTGTTCCCCATCCACTTTCCCCACGTCATTCCCCACGCCTTCCCCTGCACCCACCTCACATGCTCCTCATACCTTCCCGTTCCTTTAAACCAAAACCCCAAATACTTAAAACTCTTCACCCTCTCAATAACTACCCCCTTCCACTCCAATTCTTTCACCTTCCCCTCCCTCCCTTTATTTCTAAACTTCACCCACTTCGTTTTCACTACATTCACATTCATTCCCCTTTTATCCATAAACCTCTCCACTTTCTTCAACATCTCTTTCATCCCTTCATACTCTCTTGCAACCAACACCACATCATCCGCATACGCCAGCATCCATACCTTCCTTTTACCCATCACCACTCCCCCCGCCTGCCCTTTCCTCATCACCTCTTCCAATTCACTCATATATACATTAAAGAGCATCGGGCTCAGCGGGCACCCCTGCCTCAAACCCACGTTCTAAAACTGAGTTACTAAGGACTGATGATTATAAATTTAAAAATGAAAACATAACCTTACAATTTGGTGGTTTGAATAAAATACTTAGAACCTTTCTTCAATACTAAAGTATTGAAGAAAGGTTCTAAGTGATTTATTCAAAGTTATAATTATCATGAAGTAACTCAATCAATCGAAAAAAAAAAATTGGTGGTTGCTTAGATTAACCTAACTTAATTTCACAAATTAGAAATGTTAAGTTAGGTTAGTTGTCGGGTTGTGATCTTATGTTAGGTTAGATCTTAAATCGCAAGGTTAGGTTAGAGGACACAAAGTTCTTGAATATTTTAGAGGTTTTTGTTGCTAACCTTATTAAAATTCATTTATTTATTATATTTTTAAAGTACAATTTTTCCATGTGTTTTATGTTCGGATTAGAGACGAAATTGCACTTAGTGCACTGAGTTACTAAGGACTGATGATTGTAAATTAGATTATAAATTTAAAAATGAAAACATAACCTTAAAACTTGGTGGTTGCTTGGATTAACCTAACTTAATTTAAAAATGTTAAGTTAGGTTAGTTGGGTTCCTCTAAATCTTGTGTTATGATCTATGAGCTGCCAGGAATTCCACTGCTGATAATGGTTCATAAAGTCCTGTGCCAAGATGCTTGGGCTTCTAAGAGATAGTCAATATCCGGGAAGTCAAAATCAACCAGAATTAAAGTGTCAGGTTGTGATCTTAGGTTAGGTTAGATCTCAAATCGCAAAGTTAGGTTAGAGGACACAAAGTTCTTGAATATTTTCGAGGTTTTTGTTGCTAACCTTATTAAAATTCATTTCTTTATTATATTTTTTTTATAGTCTTCATACCAAATGGGCTGTCAACTGCCATTGAGGCGGATGACACCCTAAGTATGAGGACTGACTACGCAGTCATGGACTACTGCGAGGATCAGCCGTACAAGGTCCTGTTCCCAAGCAGGGACGACTGGGAGCGACACAAAATCACCCCAGAAAAGGCCGATTCCTACTGGTACACTGACGGCTCAAAACTGTCCACTGGAACAGGAGCCTCAGTCGTCGGACCAAGGACTGAACTTTACTACAGCCTTGGCAGGTATGCTACCATACTTCAGGCTGAAATATACGCCATTGAAATGTGCGCCCACGAAATCCTTTCAAAGGGTTGGGCGGGCAGGACAATAAAAATATGTTCGGACAGCCAGGCGGCCCTTAGGGCCCTGGCATCTTCTAGATGCTCCTCACTGGCTTGTCGGAACTGCAAGGAAGCCCTCTGCCAAATGGCACAGGTAAACGGGGTCAGTCTGATGTGGGTGCCAAGCCACTCTGGCGTGAAGGGAAACGAATTAGCCGATTCCCTAGCCAGAGAGGGGGCGCGTACAGCCTACATCGGACCAGAACCCGCTCTGGGGATACCCAGATCAACAGCTAGAGACCGTAACAACGGATGGATGAGACACGAGGCACAGGATTTCTGGCAAAACCGCCCTGGGATGAGACATTTCAGAGCGGTAACAAGTGGACCATCTGCGGCCAGGACGGCCTCATGGTTGAAGCTGAGCAGATCAGATGTTCACACATTAACTGCTCTCTTCACTGGACACAGCCGTCTAAGGCATCACCTTAATAAACTAGGACTAAGCGACACCACTGAGTGCCGCCTATGCCTAGAGGATGATGAAACAGCAGAGCACGTCATATGTGCCTGTCCAGCTGGCGACCAGATCAGGACCACGGTGTTTGGCACACCGAAGCTAAACCTGAAGGACCTGGAAAAAACTTCACCTGACAAGATCCTTGACTTCATCAAGAAGATGGACTTGGAAGGTGAGCTGTAAGGTCGGATGTTCGACCTTAATTGTGAGCCACAATAGATCCTTGCGGTCGCAGTGGAGGGTAGCATAACTACCCACTCACTTTCAATAGAATAGAATAGAATTATATTTTTAGTGCACAATTTTTCCGTGTTTTATGTTCGGATTAGAGACGAAATTGCACTTAGTGTGCACTTTTCGACAGGAGCTTATCGAGCTCTTGCTGTGTTTAGTGCAATATGGCGGCGGACTAAAGTAACTTTTCAACTATCAACAAAATTAAGATATAACCTCAAATAATAAAACTGAAGCAAGTGAAATACGAACACAAAAATTAGAATTTTTAACAGCAATGTAAAAAGTGTGTTGTTGTACGCATCAGAGTGATGGATAACCACGAAGATATCAAAGAGACTGCAGACCTTTATAAATAAATGCTTACGTAGAATCCTAAAGATTTACTACCCCGAAGTGATAACAAACGAAGAACAATGGAGAAGATGCAATATGGAAAAAGTAGAAACCACAGTAACAAAAAGGAAATGGAATTGGATAGGACATACATTACGGAAAGAATACACAAACATCGTAAGAGAAGCACTGGACTACGACATAAGAGGAAAACGGAAGCGAGGCAGACCAACGGTTACATGGCGAAAATAAACACGGAAAGAACACACAAGGATCAATGAAACATGGAATGAAATAAAGCAAGACGCAAAAGATAAAAACAAATGGAAAAAATTGCAGAGTTCATAAGGCTGGCTACCTTAAAAAAAAAAAAGCTCAGAAACACATGTTAATGTGGCCTATGAGTTTAATGGAATAATAATAATACAGCGTGTAAACGAACTACTGTACAGGCTCTCTACCACATAAGGGGCAGCGTTTAAATAAACAATACCTGCATTTGAAATTACCATACCTTTAGTAGATAGCTCACAAATAATTATTAAAAATAATTAATAATAATAGGCTACATGTTTGTGGTATCTGGTATACGCGCACATTGCGTATTTTAAGAGAGATTCCACATAGACTGGTAGTTTCTAAACGATTTGGATATCGAATTACACCATCCAGAGAAAAGTGGGTCAGATTGTGAAGAATTATGTCTATGTTGGTATTGTGATTTTTTTTTTATACGTGACCCAGTTTCATCTAGTAATTCTAGACAGTGTGTGTGTGTGTGTAGTGCGTGCTAAGTTATTTATACGTCTCGATAGTGCGTGCGAAGTGATTTATGCGCCTCGCAGTAGTAAAAGTAAATAAAAAATACAACAACTTACGCATCCACGAAAAATATCATGAACACAGGTAACCAGAAGTTCTCAAAAAGTAAAAAATGCATGAAAAATTATGAAAAATTCAATTTTTCTTTTCCGATTTTATTTTTGCTGCAATTGGTGTCAAAATATTTTGTGTATACGCCCTTAAGTGGATGTACATTAGTTAGATTACACGCCGTATAAGTGAAATACGGAAATCGAGGAGAAACGTGTTCGGATTAGGCCGGTCGTCCACTGGCAGCGTCCACACGCGGCTACGCGCTCACGCGATACAAGCGGCGACAGGCGGCTGCAAGATCGTACACTGCATGTGACTTCGCGCTGCTCAGTTTTTCGGCACCGCCAAAAGAGTTGTGCATTTTTAATGGATTCAGAGGATGTTTACCCTTTGGAAAGTCCCTATGTAATTAGGGGTATGATTGGAATTTGAAAAAATATAATTTTTATAAAAAATATTCAAATTATAAAATTCAATATTTATTTTGTAGCAGTTTATACTGTTAAATACACCTACCTAGTAAGAAATGAAAAAGGATAAAAATATTTAGCACTATTGTTATCAGAAGACAGTAAGGTTGCACTTGAAAAAGACAAAGTAGGAAGAAAAAACAGGACTAGACACGGCTACGAGCGACGGATCCCATTCTCTTGGGATCTGACGCAGCTTCACGCTCGGAGTGAGAATCCGCAAGTCCGCGCACGCTTACACTGGACGAGATTCATTAGACTTACACACATCGGGATCTGTCGCGCGTATACGCCCGTTGTTGTTCATATCGCATGAGCGCGTATTGTCGTCTCCAGTGGACGACCAGCCTTACAGTGCGAAACTGGTGTAGTTCAGCAGCACTACAAAAGTTTCTTGCATACACTAAGGCCCAGTTGATTCAAAAACGTTAAACCCGAGTTTATGCTGAACCTGAGTTCAAGATGATAGTTCTTATTATTCTAATGTCACTTTGAACTCAAGTTCAGAGTTGAACCAGTTGTAATGGTTTTATTTAATTTATTTATTGTTCTTCACAAGTTGAACAGCTCGGAGATTTCTTATAACTAATAGGTGATATTCTACATTCTGTATGATTCGTATTATCTGTATGATAACAATTATATTTCGAATGTGCATACGTTTAGCTGACGCACCACGTAGTAAACAATAGTAAATACCTTGGGAGCCTCACATATTGACATTGACGAATACTTGCAATGCATTTTTGGCGGTCGGCGATTAAGTGTCGATGACCGCCACTACTTAACGTGTTAGGTGCAACTGGCCTTAGGTGCGCACCAAGGTCAATTTTGTATGGTAATCCGAAAACGCTATAAGATGAGACGTTTAAACATTTGAAGGTTAAGAGAGTTGGCAACATTGCTTATAAATTCTTAAATTACTATTATAATAAAAGCCCGTATTGTAAATTTAAATGAATGTTGCTGTCCTTGAAGCTTCAAATAAATTTAAATACATTAGGATATATCCACTCACTTGAACTATTACAAGAATCGTCGCTGTGCATATGTTTAGCTGACGCACCACGTAGTAAACAATAGAAAATACCTTACCTTACCTATATGCTGTGCATATGTTTAGCTGACGCACCACGTGGTAAACAATAGTAAATACCTTACGAGCCTCACGTATTGACATTGACGAATGCTCGCAATGCATTTTTGGCGGTCGGCGATTAAGTGTCGATGACCGCCACTACTTAACGTGTTTGGTGCAACTGGCCTTAAGTGCGCACCAAGGTCAATTTTGTATGGTAATCCGAAAACGCTATAAGATGAGACGTTTAAACATTTGAAGGTTAAGAGAGTTGGCAACATTGCTTATAAATTCTTAAATTACTATTATAATTAAAGCCCGTATTGTAAATTTAAATGAATGTTGCTGTCCTTGAAGGTTCAAATAAATTTAAATACATTAGGATATATCCACTCACTTGAACTGTTAGAAGAATCGTCGCTCTTTTGTGTGACCAACGAGGCGAAATTCCTCGTCGCCGCAAGAGTGGCCAGAGTCTCGGCCAGCAGCTTCTCTCCGTCGGGTTCCGGAGGAGTCTTCTCCTTGCTCCTGTTCCTTCCCCGGCTTTTACTCCTCGAAGCGCGCCTCTCCCTTTCGCGCCGCTCACTCTCCCTCTCCCGTTCCCTGTGTCTATCCCTATCCCGTCCACCCCTTTCCCTTTCCCTATCGCGATCACGATCCCTGTCCCTCTCCTTGTCCCTGCTCCTGCGTTTTTCCCTGCGGTCACGATCCCTGTCCTTCTCCCTGTATTTATCGCGGTCTCTGTCGCGGCTGCGATCTCGGTGCCTCGAGGAGCCCATATTTTCACACTGGGAAAACACAGGATATTCTAATTCTCACACGTTTTACTTTAGTTAATTAACAAATATTAAAAGCGTCCGCTGACAATCAGCGCTGAAACGAATGCGGCCATCTTGAAATGGTCTTTGCATGTACTACGTTTTATGGAAAAAGTATGTTATTCTACAAGAAAAAAAAAACGCTTACCTGAGTTTTAGTAGAAGTTAATAACGTGCGCAATATCAAATGGGATGGTTGAAAGAATGAATTATTATTGTTTTTTTAAGAAATCAATTCCCCACTGACAGTTTATTCTGCTTTGGACTGAAGTTGGCTTGTAAGTATTATGTAGTGCCAACCTAATAATTTAATAATACCTTATATAAAAGGTCAAGGTATGTCGATAGGCGTAAACGCAAGGACGGTCGAGTATATGGTAAGATAAGCATTGATAATGGTCACATCGTGACCGAAATGTACATTTGCGATTTTTAAATAAATCTTGTGAAGAAAGGAGACTCAATTCTTTATTTAAAAACTTAGTTCACCTTCACGTAACTCAACAATAATTTAAGTATGGTAAGAAGGATCGACAGAGTCGAAGATTTTGGAGTGGGGGTAGAGATCGGTTACGTCACTAATGCGCGCTGAATTTAAATGTGGTTACTTTATGGTAAACTTTAGGTAAACATGCGTAAGCTGTAAATTTTCTGACATTCGTTGTTTACTAAAAAAATTTAATTTGAAGCTTTAAAAGAGTGTTGTCCACTTACAGACTAAGCATGAAGTAAAATTTCGAGTTTAGAAAAGCCCCGTGAAAATTTGTCGAGGGTCGCGCAGCGACCCGAGACAAATTTTCGGGGCTTTTCTAAACTCGAAATTTTACTTCATGCGCCACGCGTATAAAACATTAAAATATTGTAAATTTTATGTATTTCGGACTTCGCTTGAAATCAGTGATTTATACGCGTGGCGCATGAAGTAAAATTTCGAGTTTAGAAAAGCCCAGAAAATTTGTCTCGGGTCGCTGCGCGACCCTCGACAAATTTTCACGGGGCTTTTCTAAACTCGAAATTTTACTTCATGCTTTGTCTGGGAATGGACAACACTCGTTTAAGCTTCAAATTGAACTCTTTTAAAAAACAAGGAATGTCAGAAAATTTACAGCTTATGCATTTTAACCTAAAGTTTACAATGAGGTAACCACATTTAAATTCAGCGCGCATTTGTGACGTAGGCGGTCTCACCCCACTCTAAAATCTTCGATTCTGTCGATCCTTCTTCCCGTATACTCTAAAGTCCTTGGGTGTAATAAGTCAAGTCGGTAAGGTAGATATCTATGTAAAGAAGTTAAAAATTGATCAGATGCCGAGTTGATTGTAGGTATATCAAATTATATTATTTATAGTTTTATTTTGTAGCATATATCTTATAAAGTGAATTATTTGTATAGCAAAATGCTAAATAAAGATTATTAGTATTATTTAAAAATATACACAGTTTGTCCTGACGTTTATTATCGAAACCTGTATTATCAACTTCATTTAAAAACTATATTTAATCAGTGTTGAATTTAATTATACAAAGCAGGTATAATTAAATTTGTTTTATATTGAACTATAATGTTCCTAGTTAAATTTTAATATTTATAATTACCCAGAACGTACATTATTTATAAATAAGTTACAAGCGTCTCATATAGATGTCGCACGCGTTGGCGTCATCTGTCAAGCAGAAAGTCAATTCCAATTCATCTTGTTTGTGTTTATTCCAACTAGAATATTCTAGAAATTCCAACAAAAACAAAACCACTGTACGTATTCATTCAAAGTTACAGAGCTCCAAAGCTAAACTCTAAAGTTTCTGAGAAATGGACGACGAAGAATTAACAGTGTGGTGTGGGAATTTACCCAGCGAAGTGGACGAAGAGCTCCTGTACGAGCTGTTCCTTCAAGCGGCCCCTTTGAAACGCGTCCGCATCCCCAACGACAACAAATCCGGCCGTCCCGCGAACTACGCCTTCATCACTTTCAAGCACGACGTCTCCGTGGCCTACGCAGTCAGCCTTTTGCACGGCACGAAGCTTTACGGGAAGAACATCATAGTGCGACACAGGAACAACAACAACGGTGGTGGTAACAGCTATTCGCCCGTCGGCAACAGACCGGAGATCCCGATGAGCTTACCGGCCAGGCCGCAGTTTAACCCGAAAAGCCAGAGTAGGAACCATTACGAAGACGGGTACAGTAATAAAGGGTCGAATTGGGCACCTTACAATAAGGAGAATAGGAGAGGGGCCGAGGCGAAGCATTATAGGCACGAGGGGCATTATAATAGCAGGAGTAATAATAATAGGGGGAACCGAGGCGGGCAAAATAATAGGTATAACGAAGGGAATGATCATTATGGGGGTAACAGGCGGAGGTATTAACTCCAAGCAATCATTTTATATTTAGAGACGGGAAAACAGACTTGTACATATTTCTGTATTAATAATTTTGACACGATTTAAATAAAAAAAATCTATTGTACTCTTAAAATCAAACCACTATTTTATTTCTACACTTTGAGGCAGGGTTGTTACATTTTTTTTTTTATTTTAATTAAAACAAACAGTTTTTTTCACTGAAAACATTAGCAACTAAAAACGTGAACTGTGGAGGCTTCTACTTCGTTATACATGTTATTTCAATAAAATAAAACACTTTAACTTTGTTTGTATAACACAATATTTTTTATTTTTGTGACTCCGTTTGATAGTGGCAAGTTGAGTTGCCGAAACTGCAGTCACAAAAATAAAAAATATTCTGTTGTACAAAGTTAAAGTGTTTTATTTCATTGAATTAAAAACGTGTTTAAAACATAACCAGCTTTATTAATAGACGTTAGCATACTGCGTTAACACATTTTTAAGGATGATATTGACATTTTCCGATTAATAAAACGTTTCAGTAAATTACTATTGTCAGTTTAGAACTAATAATTTAATAGCCCTAGTTTAGGTCTTATACATAACCTCAATTGTCATAACAAAATAGGGTTATTTAGAATTTATGTAGTAATGCAATAAATCATACATTTATAAACTTTATTAGCATATTTTAAACTTCACTTGGAAACAGTGTTTTAGACGCGTGGCGCATGAAGTAAAATTTCGAGTTTAGAAAAGCCTAATTTGGCTCGGTCGCTCCGCTTCGCTACGCGCCCGAGCCAAATTTTCAGGCTTTTCTAAACTCGAAATTTTACTTCATGCTTAGTCTGGGAGTGGAGACACTCGTTAGAAGTAAAATTCAATCTAATAATTTATTAGAAGAAATACGTTCTTAGGAGGAATTAAGAATTGCATATTAGACATTGTTGGATTTGGTTTATTTGTTGTGCTTAACACATTGATCGCCACCTTTATAACAATACATATATTTCCTCAGGCCGCTACTTAAGTTTTTGTTTTTATTGCACAGAATAATAAAGGCAAAACTTGAAGGGACTTAAACGTTCAGGCCACCTAGTTTATATATATATATATATATATATAACAGGTTTATATATATATATATATATAAATGTGTTATATATATGTATATATATATATATAAACGTGTTATATATATATATAAACGTGTTATATATATATGTATATATATATATATATATATGTATATATATATATATATATAAACGTGTTATATATATATGTATATATATATATATATATATGTATATATATATATATATATAAACGTGTTATATATATATATGTATATATATATATATATATATATAAACGTGTTATATATATATATATATATATATATATATATATATATATATATATAAACGTGTTATATATATATACATATATATATATATATATATATATATATATATATATATATAAACGTGTTATATATATATATATATATATATATAAACGTGTTATATATATATACATATATATATATATATACATATATATATATATAAACGTGTTATATATATATACATATATATATATATAATATAACACGTTTATATATATATATATACATATATATATATATATATATATAAACGTGTTATATATATATACATATATATATATATATATATATATATATATATAAACGTGTTATATATATATACATATATATATATATATATATATATACATATATATATATATATATATACATATATATATATATATATATATATATATATATACATATATATATATATATATACATATATATATATATATATATATATATATATATATATATATATATATATATATATATAAACGTGTTATATATATATATATATATATATAAACTAGGTGGCCTGAACGTTTAAGTCCCTTCAAGTTTTGCCTTTATTATTCTTATTTAAATAATATATATATATATATATATATATAAACGTGTTATATATATATATATATATATATAAACTAGGTGGCCTGAACGTTTAAGTCCCTTCAAGTTTTGCCTTTATTATTCTTATTTAAATAATATATATATATATATATATATATATATATATATATATATATATATATATATATATATATATATATATATATTAAAAAGGCAAAACTTGAAGGGACTTAAACGTTCAGGCCACCTAGTTTATATATATATATATATATATATATATATATATATATATATATATATATATATATATATATATATATATATATATATATATATATATATATATATATATATATATATATATATATATATATATATATATATATATAACACGTTTATATATATATATATAGTTATACTAGTTTCGTGGCAAGGGCAGCACTATGCCTTAAAATATATATATATATATATATATATATATAACACGTTTATATATATATATATAGTTATACTAGTTTCGTGGCAAGGGCAGCACTATGCCTTAAAAGTTGTTTCTGGATGTGACACAAGGTACATGCTGCAGGGCCTAAACGCAAATTTAACTGCGGCACAAGTGAATGCCGTGCTGCAATCAACGTGTTAAACATTTCCACATTAACACCATCTCTCGTAGACCTAAGCATATTTGTGTATATTGATGAGTCCCACATCTTGGTCTGCTTAAGCGAACAGTGAGCCACAATGTTTGAACGTTCTTCCCTTACAGGAAAAAGGCTGTATAGTGGACTGTATCTATAAATGAATTTATCGAGGCGCACAGCGAAATAGGACTTACCCTGTTGTTAGTAGATCCGGTAGCACTGGTTGCACGTGTATCTCTGCTCACGCTGTTTAAAGGGGTGGTTGTAATTTCTGCTATGTACGATGTGACTTGTCTCACGACTAATTAACTACCGCGCAAAGAGGGATGATCCACACTTCGCTGCGATAATCGTTTGCGCGAAATTGAATTGAATTGAGCACGGTAAATTGATCCTTTCGAATACCAATATATGAACTTTTTAAGCAATAAAACATTCTATCAATCAAATTAAATAAGATTTTAAATATTTCATTGTATAATTCAATATCCGGAGGTGTATTTGCACGGGAAGTAGTTGTTTCAATGGATATTTATCGTCTTATTAATTAAGACACTGTTTGCATTTTCACGAATAGTTTTTTCGTAATTTTATATATTATGAATAAAACATTCGTTTAAAACTTATAAAATGAATGATAAAAAAAAAGACCTTTATTGGCATATCTTACAAACTATTTACAATTCATTCGTTATTACTCCATTCCCGTATCCCTCTTACCCTCCCTTCTCTTTTGCCTCTCCCTCCCCAGCTTTTCCAACGTCCTTACCCCGATCCCATCCTCTCTCATCCACTCCACTACCCTTCTATTCCCTTTCGCTCCCAGCCACTCCTCTTTCACCCCCTCGCATTCCTCCGCCAAGTGTCCCCACGTATCCTTCCCCTGTCCACACAACACACACCTTCCATATTCTTCACCCATCCATACTTTCCTTCCTCTCTCCTCCGATCCACACCTCGCCCTTGCCACAATCACCCTATCCTCTCTCCCCCATCCCTTCTCTATCAAATACCTCGGCATAAAATGAAATATAAACAATATATAAAAAATTTAATTTATTAAAAAGGTTATTAAATACAAAACGAAACTAAATTAAATAAGGAAAACAGTGCCATCAGACACCATAATTTGATTATCGTCCGTCATGCGCACGATGGCCGCCTTGATCTCCCCCTGACTGAACGGCTTGCTGTTGTTCTCATTAATAATCTCCGTGACCTTCGACAGACTCAACGACTGCGATCGGTGCTGCCGGAAGCCCTTCTGCAGACTACTCTTAAACGCTGCTAACCTCACATCTTCAATGAACACGGGTTCGTCGTCCACATCCATTTCTGTATCCTTCTCCGGTTGAACGACTTCCTCCGATTCCAATTCGGGCTGGGGCGTTTGAGATTGTGCGGTTACATCCGCTTCTACATGATCTTCCCCAGTGTCTTGTCTCCGTGTGCGCTTAAGTCTCGCTGTTTCCTCCTCGTTTTCTTCTTCGGACGAGTCGGAGTCTCGGCGGCGTTTCTTCTTTTCTTTCTCGAGGACGCGCTTGAAGTAGGCGTACTGCACGAGCTCGATGGCGGCGTGGGCGTCTTGTGCGGACACGTTGCGCGACATCCTCGCCTTCGCGTGAGCCGTGGCTAAACGGATCATCGTTTCCAAAGATCTGGCTGTTACTGGTTGTGTCTGAATAAGAGAAGACATCAATAACGATGATTTTTCTGTGAATAGGACCCTTTACATGTACACTCTTTCGTTCACGATTGAACGACACTCTTGCCTGCATTTCTGCGTCGAGGAAAGTGTGGCGCACCGGCTAAAAGATGTACAACTGTTGCGTAGAGTGGAACGAAATTAAGTGCCCCGGTCTCGCGTCGATGCAATCATCGACCCTTGCATGGTGTGGGGCGTTTCCATCATTTATTTATTTATTTACTCCCAACAGAAATAATCCAATTACAGGGAAAATTTTAAAATATAACTATTATAACATATGAAAAATTAAACTAAATTATATATAAAGACTAATCTAAAAATATATTTATATATATATATACTCGTACATAACGATAATTATAAAAAAATTAAAAACAAAAAAAAAATAATTACGAACGGCTAATGGCCAGTTTACAATTGTGTGAAAATTCAAAAAGACTTGACACAAATACATCGACATAATCTTCAACACTATGGTAACAATTTAACATACAGTAGAACCTCGTTATACCGGGATGGCTGTTGGCTATACCTAGCACGATATGTAATTTGTATAATAGTCACATACACACACGCGCATATATATATATATATATATATATATATATGTATGTATATATATATATATATATATATATATGTATGTATGTATGTATGTATGTATGTATGTATGTATGTATGTATATATATATATATATATATATATATATGTATGTATATATATATATATATGTATGTATGTATGTATATATATATATATATGTATGATTGTATGTATGTATGTATATATATACATATATATATATATATATATATATATATATATATATATATATATATATATATATATGTATGTCTATATATATATATGTATGTATGTATGTATATATATATATATATATATATATATATATGTATATTTTCGCGGGCGTACCATGTATCACGTCATCGAAACGTCGAATTCAAAATAAAATGGACCAGAGCCAAGAAAATACGCGGGACCAAACCCGAAGAAACAGTGATACATATACATATATATATACATATATATATACAGGGTGTCCGTATTTCAACAGAATGTATGGGAATTTCGGTTGTTTGAAGAGATAGAGAGTTGGTTAAATTGGTGCAAAGTTGCGTAATTTAGGGCCCAATAATAATATAAAAATAAATTTAAAATAACTTCCTTCGTTTTTCAGATATTGTCAAAAAATGGATTTTTTTGAAATTTCGTTTTTATTTTATTATTCAAAAACTATTGAATCCAGACACTTACAACTTTGACATTATAGAGGCACTTTTTAACGATAAATCTAGTAACATATAATGTTTTAAGATAACAATAACATTTACCCAGGAACCATAGTCAACTTTTGTTTTTCTTATGGGCGCCATTTCGGATTTTTATATTTTTTGGAAGAATATTTTTTTCTGAATTCAATGATGTACCACACTTATAGTTTATTGTGCATTTTATATGTAACATTTTAATCTTTTGTTTTTTTTTGTAAAGAGTGCTTTGGAAACAGTTGACTAACTCACTTATTTAACAACTAGGACCCATAATTTACTTACATATCACCCCTGAAGACGGGCATCCGACGATACATATTTAACAGTTGTGATGTATTTTAAATTAACCAGTGTCTTCCACTCCCAGACTAAGCATGAAGTAAAATTTCGAGTTTAGAAAAGCCCCGCGTAGAAAATTTGTCGAGGGTCGCGCAGCGACCCGAGACAAATTTTCACGGGGCTTTTCTAAACTCGAAATTTTACTTCATGCGCCACGCGTATAAAACGCTGATTCAGTGGGAAGTTTTCAACTTTTACTCTCGCAATTTATGGCGCCCAACGTTAAATTTGGACGCTCGCGATTTATGGCGCCCAACTAGGGGCCACAGCGTTAGCCTAGCTCCACTTTGGGCGCCAAAAACCCTTAATTCGAAGCGTTTCTAGTATTTTTAAACGAGTGTTTTCCAATCCCAGACTAAGCATGAAGTAAAATTTCGAGTTTAGAAAAGCCCCGCGTAGAAAATTTGTCGAGGGTCGCGCAGCGACCCGAGACAAATTTTCACGGGGCTTTTCTAAACTCGAAATTTTACTTCATGCGCCATGCGTGTAAACCACTGATTTACAGTAAAGTTAAAAATATATAACGCTTATATGTGATGGTGATAAATATTTACCGAGATGTGGCGACAAAATGCAAGAATTACTTTTTTGTGAATACTTTTGGAATAATAATAATAATAAAAGTAGAATAAACTTAGTTTGTGCAACTTCTATGTGGTTATCGATACTTATTATTATTATTACAAAAGATTGACAGTTATTAATTAATTTTGAGGGCTAACAATGATTGACTGCTGTCAAGTTAATGTTATTGATTAACAGATATGACGTCATTGTTTCCAAGGCACTCTTTGCAGAAAAGAAACTATCATAATTTTTAATATCAAATCTAAAATAAATGATGAGTGTGGTACATCACTGTGTTCAGAAAAAAATATTCTTTCAAACAATATGAAAATCCAAAATGGCGCCCGTAAGAAAAACAAAAGTTGGCTATGGTCCCTGGGTAAATGTTATTGTTACCTTAAAACATTATATGTTACTAGATTTATCGTTAAAAAGTGCCTGTATAATGTCAAATATGTAAATGTCTGGATTCAATAGTTTTTGAATAAAAAAATAAAAATAAACATTCTAAAAAATCCGTTTTTTTGACAATATCTGAAAAACGAAGGGAGTTATTTTAAATTTGTTTTTATATTATTATTGGGCCCTAAATTATGCAACTTTGCCGCAATTTAACCAACTCTCTATCTCTTCAAATAACCGAGATTCCCATACATTCTGTTGAAATACGGACACCCTGTATATATTATATATACATATGTGCAGTAGCCACCTACATAACAAGACATACTATATAATACAATAATGACGCCGGAACGTTTTACCGAATCAGGGCGGTACGCAGTCAATTGTTAAAATTAACATCTTTAAAAAAAAAAGAAACCTGAAAAATGACCCCGATATATCCGAATCACGGTATCTCGAGGCCCGGTATAGCGAGGTTCTACTGTATTATGCATAGGTGAGAAAAGTGAAGAGTATTAGGTTTTTTGCTGTAGAACGTTAACGAATTGCGTGTGATAAATCTAGGAGCATGAACGCAAAGTATGTTAAGGAAAAACGGATTGTCCAAATGGTAGTGCACATGTTTGTATAAAGTTAGTAGCAATATATATTTGTGACGCTGTATCATTGACGGCATCGAAAATTCAGTAAGTAGCATGTCATAAGTGACAGTATCAAAAGGATACGCACCATGTTTAAAATAGATAATCATGTAAGAAAGTCTTTAAAAGCAGACTAGACAAAAATCTGATGTCAATTAATAATAGCCTGGTGCACTATTTCTAACACTGTGATTTATTTTTAATTTTCGACTGTAATATATTATGTGATGAGTTAGTCTATTAATGAAAAAGTGAACTGTGATATATATATACTAAGGATTTTAACTAGTCTAGTGAAATTGGCTGTGATAAGAATGAAAACAAAACAAGCACAATGCAGTGGCTTCATCGGCTTCGCCGCTTGCCTCTGCTAGCTGTGATAATAATAATAATTTGTCCACGCAAAACTGTGATGCAGAATTAAACGCACTCCACTATTTCCTTGACATAGTGGCATTTACACATGCAGGTTTTATTCCACTCTTTCCTCTATGCAAAATTTGCATTTATACATACAATTTTGCGTCGACTCCCGGCGTGTACCATTCAATCGTCGACGAAAGAGTCTACGTGTAAAGGGCCCTAATAAATAATTAACTTACTCTTGCGACATCATTGTCGAGAACGTCCTCGGATCGCAGTTTCGTATACTCGTCGGCGATGATGGTGGCGGCTTCTTCGGTGAGCGTGGGTTTCATTATTTTGACAAAATGGATGTATTTGCGCATGAAGTCCACGCTCAAAATTTTATCACTTTTTTTCCGGCTGCCGCCGTGCAATAGCGGGTCGTACTTCTCGTACATGGGTGTCTCTTTCTCCCCATTAACATGATCGGGGTTTTGAGTGCTGAGGGTGTCCACGCTGGAGCCCATCGGTAGGACGTCCCCATCTTGTTCCAAAGGACTCCTAACAAAAAATGAAAACTCAGAATTTTTAAAACAATCATTAACACGTTGATCGCTGCGGGACTTAAATGAAAATTTAACGCTGTACAAAGTGAATGATCAACGTGTTAAAATTATAACAAATATGAAACCAAAAAAAATGAAAACTCAGAATTTTAATACAATCATAAACACGTCGATCGCTGCGGGACATAAATGAAAATTTAACGCTGTACAAAGTGAATGCCGCGTGGCGATCAACGTGTTAAAATTATAACAAATATGGTAAAAATAAAGGAACAACATATATTAGGTGTCACATTTTATTAATTTTATGCAATAATGTGACAATGTGCCCATTCACAAGATAAAACTGTTGGGAGTTTGATGTAAACAGTTGGGAAATTTTCTGGTGAATGCACTATCAACTGCAAACACGTTCGTAATTTTTGCATGCGTACAAAATAGTCCGATTGGTGTTGAATCAAGCGCTTAATTTGTCCAGGCCATAGACTTGATTTTTCGGATTTTTCGGTTAGATGGAAAGTAAAATGGCCGGAGTAGTTCACCAGATACTAACGTAAAAAAAATCCAAATGCGCTGAGAGAAAATGTTTCTGGTGAATGCGCCTAATGACTTTACGTGTTTCACAGTTTAATCTAAACATTGAAATTTTTAAACACCTTTCCAATGCAAAAAACATAACAAAAATAATCCATTCCTTTCGTCTTGCATATGGAGATCGTAACAAAAATCAAGTTGTTTAAGTGTAACCGACTTTATCCTTTTCTAAATTTGTAATGACCCTGCATAGGGAGTTTTTCTTTTAAGTGTACATGCGTATAAGCGTATATGCTGTAAATCTTCAGATATTTGCTGTTTTTTAAAACAGTTCAATTTGCAGCGTTAAACGAGTGTTTTCCACTCCTAGACTAAGCATGAAGTAAAATTTCGAGTTTAGAATTGCCTGAAAATTTGGTTTGGTCGCGTAGCGCGAAGCTCGGAGCGACCGAGCCAAATTAGGCTTTTCTAAACTCGAAATTTTACTTCATGCGCCACGTGTCTAAAACACTGATTTCAAGTGAAGTTTAAAATATAATAATAAAGTTTATAAATGTATGATTTATTGCATTACTAAATAAATTCTAAATAACCCTATTTTGTCATGATAATTGAGGTTATGTATAAGACTTAAACTAGGGCTACAGTAGAACCTCGCTATACCGGGCCTCGAGATACCGTGATTCGGATATATCGGGGTCATTTTTCAGGTTTCTTTTTTTTTTAAAGATGTTAATTTTAACAATTGACTGCGTACTGCCCTGATTAGGTAAAACGTTCCGGCGTCATTATTGTATTATATAGTATGTTTTGTTATGTAGGTGGCTACTGCACATACCTGCATTAAGCCTATTATGTTAAGGAGATTAGTAAATACTGGGTCCCTTATATATATATATATCTGCCCTGCCCTGATTAGGTAAAATGTTCCGGCGCCATTATTGTATTATATAGTATGTCTTGTTATGTATTATATTATGTTAAGGGGATTAGTAAATACTGGGTCCCTTATATATATATATATATTATATATATATATATATGTATATATATATATATATATGTATATATATATATATATGTATATATATATATATATATATATATGTATATATATATATATATATATATATATATATCTGCCCTGCCCTGATTAGGTAAAACGTTCCGGCGTCATTATTGTATTATATAGTATGTCTTGTTATGTATTATATTATGTTAAGGGAATTAGTAAATACTGGGTCCCTTATATATATATATACTTGAATATATATATATATATATATATATACTTGAATATATATATATATATATATATATATAAGGGACCCAGTATTTACTAATCCCCTATATATATATATATATATATATATATATATATATATATATATATATATATACCAGGACAAGAAGTAACGGTCGTACTACATTAAGAACAGAGACGTTCAGAGACGGATCCTAACAGGGCATTCGACCAAAAAAAAGGAGGCAGAAGTTGCTATTGTAATCTACTTTATTGTTTACCAAGCTTTCGTGACTGACTTTGTCCCTTCCTCAGGGTTACAATTTGAGAATTTTGAACTAAACTGGTGTCATCGCGCCGACGGTATTTACTATGCATTATAATTACAACGGTTGTTTATGCACCACTTCACGATGTAGCGGTTTAAATAATTTTAAACAATACTCAGTGAAACAACCAATGCTCCATTTTTAATCAGTTTTAATTAGTGACGTGTTTTTAATGTGTTAGTGCAACAGTAATATGTTTTTTCAACTTCAACGCCAACTTAACCTCACATCAGCCCTCAGCACACGTGCCACGAAAATAAACAGCCGTTGTAATTATAATGCATAGTAAATACCGTCGGTGCGATGACACCAGTTTAATTCAAAATTCTCAAATTGTAACCCTGAGGAAGGAACAAAGTCAGTCCCGAAAGCTTGGTAAACAATAAAGTAGATTACAATAGCAACTTCTGCCTCCTTTTTTTTTGGTCGAATGCCCTGTTAGGATCCGTCTCCGAACGTCTCTCTCTATATATATATATATATATATATATATATATATATATATATATGCGCGTGTGTGTATGTGACTATTATACAAATTACATATATTCGGATATACCGTGTTTTCCTTATATCGTGCTAGGTATAGCCAAAATCCATCCCGGTATAACGAGGTTCTACTGTATTAAGTTATTAGTTGTAAACTAACAATAGTAATTTACTAAAACGTATTATTAATCCGAAAATGTCAATATCATCCATTTAATACAATCATTAACACGTTGATCGCTGCGGGACATAAATGAAAATTTAACGCTGTACAAAGTGAATGCCGCGTGGCGATCAACGTAATCCGCAATGTCAATATCATCCTCAAAACTGTGTTAACGCAGTATGCTACCTTCTATTAATAAGGCTGGTTATGTTTTAAACAAGTTTTATTAATCGGAAAATGTCAATATCATCCTTAAAACTGTGTTAACGCAGTATGCAAACGCCTATTAATAAGGCGTAGCGAAGCGGAGCGACCAAACCAAATTTTCAGGCTTTCCTAAACTCGAAATTTTACTTCATGCTTAATCTGGGACTGAAAACACTCGTTTAAAGCTTCAAACTTAGGAATTTAAAAAAAACGACGAATGTCGGAAAATTTATAGCATAACACATGTATTATGCTGTAAATCCTTTAAAGAAACATTCCCAGTATATACATTTTATATTAACTCACCTGTAACGGTGCATTCTGACGACGTGGTCTGAAATCTTCAAGTCCTGATCCTCGTCCACTGAATCCAACATGACGAAAAGACAATCGAAACGAGAAAGCAATGAATCTTGCAGGCCGATATTTTCCATCGGGGTTTTGTATTGGTCATACTGAAAACACCCTTGATTACCGACAAAATCTCACTGACATTTCAATGACGGTATTTGCATATATGGAAAGGTTAGTTTGTTTTACGTGAGTTGTTGACTTACTCAAGCAAAACAAACTAACCTTTCCATATATGCAAATACCGTGCGATCATTTAAATTATAGTTTAAAGTAGGCGGCATTTTTTTGTGTGGTTGCCCAGAATGCTAATTCAACGATGAAATAAATTGGAGGTTTATGCTAAACTATGTGTTAATATAATATAATAATGATAATAATGGGCGGGTGGTGGCCGAGCGGTAACGTCGCCGGGCTGTATCATTCGGCGAGCCACAAACTCGGGTTCGATTACCGTGCTCGGGGAGACTTTATTTGAAAAATAATGTAATAAGTAGGTGGTGGCCGAGCGGTAACGTCGCCGGGCTGTATCGTTCGGCGAGCCACAAACTCGGGTTCGATTCCCGCGCACGGGGAGACTTTATTTGAAAAATAATGTTTCGTCGTGACCCTGGGTGTGGTATAAATGTGTGTGTTTGTCTGAATGAGAGAATAATTAGCATAAAAATACATAAGAGATATGGCTGTGGCGAGAGTTTATGCCAGGATCATCGATCCAAATAAAAAAAAAAAATTATAATAATAGCTGTTATGGAAGCAAAGTCTCGTTGGTTCGAAGAAAAACAACTTTTTTATATTTTAGATGTTTACTCTTCAAAAGTTAGAGGAACACTCTCCTTTACAAAATTTACAAATATTTACAGAGTTTCAATTTACCCCCACGTCTCGGAGGTGTAGGTAGTGGTGGTAAAAATCCACCAATAAGAAAATGCCATTTACACAAAGATGAGATACACAAACATTTGACAACAATGCACAAACTATGAAATTTCCAGAGATTACCCTGGTCGTGCAGATGTTGTACCAAACACAAAGAATGCAATAAAACAATTTAAGCAAAAGTATTTTAAAACGTTCATTTATGACGCCTCATGTCCATTACGCCCGACCGAAGGTTAGCACCCATGCTGCGCAGGTCGCTCACGCTCTATTGTCCGTATTTTTCGGAGAAATCGCGGTTTACATCGCGACAATAGCCTTTATTGTCAAACAGGATTTCCTACTTACAGGACAATATAATAGAAGGTACAATGCAAAAAAATTAAGTATTAGTGCCAGTATTGCCAATCTAATTTAAAACTCAAAGAGTAGACTTGTTTTGTTTTAAACCAGTGGTCTCCAAACTACGGCCCGCGGGCCAAATCCGGCCCGCGACTTGCATGAATCCGGCCCGCGATTGTTTGTAATTTTTTTTGTAAATGTCATATTTTGAAATATTGTAACAATTGTTCCTTAAATTTTTCATAATTTTATAAAATTAAGTGGATCTTGGCCTACTTTATTATGTAGAATTGTATTTGTGGCCCGCGAAGAAGATAGTTTGGAGACCCAGGTTTTAAACGATCGCATGGTATTACTTACAAAACCTATTTATACATAACCTAAAGAACGTTTCAATGAACTTACCTTTCCATATACGGGATTCGCAGCGGCTAAAACTGAACACCTGGCATTCAAACTGGCGTGAATGCCGGCTTTGGCGATGGTAACCTTCCCCTGTTCCATAACTTCATGAATCGCCGTTCTGTCGATGTCCGACATTTTGTCGAACTCATCGATGCACACGACACCCCT
This sequence comes from Philonthus cognatus, assembly GCA_932526585.2. Classification (NCBI taxonomy): domain Eukaryota; kingdom Metazoa; phylum Arthropoda; class Insecta; order Coleoptera; family Staphylinidae; genus Philonthus; species Philonthus cognatus. Next base: position 3,542,765 of record OW052251.1, read on the forward strand.
ATCGGCTAAAACCATAGCTCCTGCCTCCAAGCGCCTCTCCCCCGTCTCCTGATCTGTGGTAACTGCTGCGGTCAAACCCACCCCGGAGGACCCCCTGCCGGTCGTCGGAATGGCCCGCGGGGCGGTGCATAAGACGTACCGCAACAACTGGGATTTGGCAACACTGGGATCACCGATGAGGAGGATGTTTATATCCCCTCTTAGGCGGGTGCCGTTGGGCAGGATTTTCTCGACTCCTCCGAGGAGCAAGCAGAGGATGGCTTTTTTTATGTAGTCGTGGCCGTGAATTGACGGTGCGAGGGATTTGGCCAGGAGATTAAAAACGTTTTTGTCTTTTTTCGCTAAATTTTTGCATCTGTTAATGTCGTCAATCGAGATCGAAGGGTTCGCTTCTTTGCTTAATAACGAAAGGTTGTTTGCAATTACAATTGTTCTGTAAGTAAATTATAAAAAAAAAATCTAAATAAAAATATTATCGTCAAATAAGGAGGATGCAGAAGGTGTTTTCAAGAGGAGGGAGTTTGAGGAGGTCGCCGCAGCGGCAGGAAGGGATAGGAGAGTTTGTGGAGAAAAGAAAGGTGGCGGATACGTCGTTGGAGGAGGATGGTGCGCGGGGAGGGGGAAAGAAAAAGGCTGGGGAAGGAGTGAAGGAAGGATGCGGTGGAGAGTGCATCCGGATAATGCAGCAGTTTAGAGAAGAGATGAGGAAGGAGAGGGAGATCTGGAAGGAGGAGATTGTTACCGGCGCTTTTCCGTAAGCGTCGTCAACTTGTTAATTCAGCAATATTTCAGCTGCAACATAACCACGGGCGTTATTTTGTTACATATTTTAATATTCGGAACAACGGTCCCAATTCACCTCATTATATTTTTCAGTACACAATATTGCTTCATTCTCTTTTATTTTCCAAATGAGTAAAGTTCGCGCCATACATTGATATTATTTAAGTTAGATAGGTTGCCTAGTGGAATCTCGTCAAATAGCGCCCTCGAACATCAGACAGCTCAACTCAGCTCAAAACTCCTCTCGGCCGTCCAAGGGTAGAACTCTACGGCATCCGCTATTTCCAGTTCCAGGGTTGTCCAAAATATATACAGATTTCCCGGTTATCCCCGAGTTCGCCACATCTGCGATGGGACGCCGCTACCTGCGACCGGCCCGATCGCGCGAGCGAAACGTACGTGCGAAGCACAAAAGAATCGGGCATGACGTCAGGGGTTATAAAACCGCCGAATGCAAGGGATAGGAACATCCCCTACGTGGTTCGCGTATGTAGAATACATACGCGAACGTCACAACCCTCATCGGATAACTGAGAAGAAGACGATTCGAACGACACCAAACACGATATGGTTAGTTCGAACCAGAAGGATATAAACCGCGAGCTGTCATGATATTTAATTGTTACTAATTTGCTTTTAGACGAGGTTTCACATAGCAACAAATATGTATAAACAATTACTATGCTCCCCGTTATGCTTGGACGAAGTTTCATAAACTTCTATTCAGTATTTTCCTTATTATTATACATTTTCTAAGTCCAGGCATAACACCCCTATTGTTTATATGTTTTTTGGAGTTGGTAGGCGTAATTGTTTATGCATATTGTTGCTAGGTATACCAAACGATGCGCTTTATCATTCCACATCGTTGGTATTACTTTTAGGCAAATTCGGTCAACCCCTTCGGCTTAAATAAATTAAACGTCTATTAAACCCCGTTCTTAGCTCGAATCAAAATATGTCATATATGCCCGGACGCAGAATCATATCGCGCATATAATGACATATTTTGTATTTCAAAGTATTAATGTTTAATATTTATTTTGGCCATATTTCTTTCGGCTAACGAAAGTTGGTGGTCGCCAGAGGAGTAAGACGGAAGAGGGTTGACCAAAAACCAAATAAATACCGCCGGCCTCAAGGGCTAAACTCACTTCAAAAAAGTCTGTTGACCCGTCAACATCACTTCGAAAAAGTCTTCGAACCGTGCATCGTCACTACGCTAAATTTCTTTACGACCCAGTGGTAGTACGTAAGTTATTTTTTTAATTGTATTTCTTGTTTTTTTCTTATGCTTGTTTATTTTTCTATCTTCGTTTGTAAATTTATATTCGTTGTTTAATTTGTTTCGTGTTAATACATTTTGTTACTCTTTGACTAAAGTTTTCATTTACTTTTAAAGTTCAATTTCAAACCTTTCATTTACCTTTTAACTTAGAATCAGTGAAGTGATTACCCTGGTAAGCATAATTTTATTATTCAGTGACTAAATAGCTAGCCGGAAGTTGCGATGTGGGTCTTCGTTTAACACCTCAATTGTTTAACGAAGATTTTATATAAATTCCAACTGTGAAGCACCCCACCCCGTAACAAGATGAGGGAGGCCAGGGAGATGTGGAGAGAGGAAATGAGGGAAATGAAAGAGATATGGAAACAGGAAAGAGATATTTTGAAGCGAAGGATAGTGGAGTTGGAGGGTCAGGCGGAGAGGAAGGAGAGACAGGAGAGGAGGAATAATATAATAATTAGAGGGAAGGAATTGGAGGAGAAAAGGGAGGTGGAGGACTTCCTAAAAGATAGCCTTGGTGTGGATGTGAAGGTGAATGACAGCTTTTTTGTGGATAGGGTGGCGCCAATGATATTGGTAAAGTTGGGCCACCTAGACGATAAAATACATGTGATGCGGAATAAGAATAAGCTACGAAACGGGATGGAGAAAAAGGTGTATATAGATGATGATCTTACTAGGCAAGAGAGGAGGGTCCAGAAGGAGATTAGGGAGTGGCGATCAGGGAAAGGGGGGAAATGGTGAGGGTGGGATACCAGAAAGTAGTGGTGGATGGGAGGGTGTGGAGATGGAACATGGAGAAGGAGGAGTTAGAGAGGCAGGAAGAGGAAAAAAAGTAGGAAGATGGAAGGGTGGGGGAGGGGTGGAGGAAAGGGGACAGGAACGTGAGGAAGGCGAGGAGATGGATCGAAGGAAGGGAGAGGAAGGAGAGCAGAAGGATTGGGCAGGTGATGACAAAAGGGGTAAAGGGGTAGGACCAAAGCGGTGGCAGAAGGACGGAGATAAGTGCATAGGAAAGGAAGGGGGGAAACATAGAGGAGGACAAAAGGACAGAGAGGAATGGTGGTGTGGAGATGACGGAGAAGGGGAGGAGATGAAAGAAAGGAAGATAGCAATTGGTGTATGGAACGTGGCAGGAATAAAATCGAAGATAAAGGAGGGCACATGGAGGAGTGGATGGTGGGGAAAGACATAGTAGGGATGGTAGAGACGTGGATAGTTAAAGAAGAATGGGAGGAAGTGAAAAGATGGTTGCCAGTGAACTTTAGATGGGAGATGAAGGAAGCAAAGAAAAGTGCAGCAAGAGGAAGGGCGAAAGGGGGGATGATTGTGGGATGGAGGGAGAGCAGGATAGGAGGCAAGGTAGAAACAAGAGAAGGAGGCGAGGGGCTGATGTGGATGAGATGGCGGGAGGCAGGAGAACAAATGTATGTGGGGATAGTCTATGTCAGTGATGGGGAAACTACGGCCCGCGGGCCAAGTCCGGCCCGCGGAAAGGTTTAATCCGGCCCGTTTAAGAGTGCCGTCGTGAGAATGTTTGAACGCGTTCTTACTTCGTAATGTGACGACCCGCATAAAAACTACCTACCTACGATTAAGCATTATTCTTTGGCCCGCTACGATTGTCTGGGTATTACAAATGGCCCGTCTTAAAAAAGTTTCCCCACCACTGGTCTATGTGAATAAAAACTGGAATGAGGTGAGAAAAGAGATTGACGATAGAACAGGGGAAGCAGGACAGTGGGTGATCATGGGGGATTTTAATGCGAGAATGGGAGAATTGGGAGGAGGGATTGGGGAGGACGGCATGGAAATAGAAAGGAGATCGCAAGATAAATGTATAAACGGAGATGGGAGGAGGATGAAGGAGTGGACGACGGAAGAGGGTTGGCAAATTCTGAATGGGTGCACAGAAGGAGACTGGGGAGGGAAGAAAACATACGTGGGAGCACAAGGATCGTCAAAAAAGAAGTTTTTTAATGTTTAAGACCCAGTTGCACCAAAACCGCTGAACTCGAGTTCAAGCTGAACTTAAGTTCAAGATGAGAGTTCCCATTGTTCTAATGTTACTTTGAACTCGAGTTCAGAGTCGAACCAGTTCAACGTGTCTGGTGCGACTGGCCCTAAATGAGCGCAGAAACATTTATGTTTAAGGATATTAAAAGAAAGTAGCAAACTCCTAAATGCTAAACGTTGATTCTTAAAATCCTTAAACAGCGTATGAACGTGCTCGTAAGAATGCGTATGTTCTACTCCGCTTAAACGCTAAACCTTAAACACACTTAGAAGTTAAACGTCTTATAAACCCCCCATAAGAACGACATTTATCTTATATTAGTCTAAAAGTGTTTTCCACTGTTTGATTAACCCATTAACGGCCGAACAATTATAGAGTTAACTCTAAAAGTTGATTTTAAGTAAAATTTTGCACTTCCTTTTATGATTTATATGGATGACTTATTGTATTACATACAGTAAATTTTTCTTTTAAATATACATAATGTATACGCTGTAAATTTTCAGGCATTCGTCGATTGTATATAAAAACGTGCTATATGAAGTTTAGAGCGAGTGTTTCCACTCCCAGACTAAGCATGAAGTAAAATTTCGAGTTTAGAAAAGCCTGAAAATTTGGATTTGCTGGGGCGCGCGAGCGAAGCGAGTCGCGCCCCAGCAAATCCAAATTTTCAGGCTTTTCTAAACTCGAAATTTTACTTCATGCGCCACGCGTATAAATCACTAACTTCAAGTGAAATCTTTAACTAATTGGTTTGAGTGAAATAAATTTAGTACGCCAGTTATCAATTCTTCAAATTAATTTTGTTTAATATTGTTTATTGTGTTAAATTCGTGCTCCAAACAGAACTAACAATTTGTCAATTGTTTAATCATATTATCTGCATATTTATTATTATTATTAATTTAAAAATTTTCAGGATTTTCTAAACTCGAAATTTTACTTCATGTTTAGTCTAGGAGTGGAACACACCCATTTTAAGTTTCAAATTGAACTCCTTTTAGAAAAACAACGATTATCTAAAGATTTACGGCATATACGAATTATGGCGCCCAACTAGGGGCCACAGCGTGGCTCCACGTTGGGCGCCAAAAACCCTTAAATCCAAGCTTTCTAGTATTTTTAAACGAGTGTTTTCCAATCCCAGACTAAGCATGAATTAAAATTTCGAGTTTAGAAAAGCCCCGCGTAGAAAATTTGTCGAGGGTCGCGCAGCGACCCGAGACAAATTTTCACGGGGCTTTTCTAAACTCGAAATTTTACTTCATGCGCCACGCGTATAAAACACTGAAATATTCTGAAGTTAAAAATATATTGACATAATTTTCTAAAGATTTACGGCATATACGAATTATGGCGCCCAACTAGGGGCCACAGCGTGGCTCCATGTTGGGCGCCAAAAACCCTTAAATCCAAGCGTTTCTAGTATTTTTAAACGAGTGTTTTCCAATCCCAGACTAAGCATGAAGTAAAATTTCGAGTTTAGAAAAGCCCGCGTAGAAAATTTGTCGAGGGTCGCGCAGCGACCCGAGACAAATTTTCACGGGGCTTTTCTAAACTCGAAATTTTACTTCATGCGCCACGCGTATAAAACACTGAAATATTCTGAAGTTAAAAATACACTGACATATTTTTTTTTAAATAAGTAATAATCGAAATAATTTAATAACAAAATATTTACATTGCTCTTCATACATTTTCAAGTCAGGTTAAATAATATAATATATCAAATTAACTTATTTATTAATTTATTCAATGAAAATTAATAATGTTGCGTGTATACATCAATGGGGCAAAGTGGGTTAAGCATGAAGTAAAATTTCAAGTTTAAACCAGCCTGAAAATTTGAGATTTGGTCACATAACACTCACCTTTTTTACTTTCCCCCGTATGTAATACAAAGGGAAAGTATTGTTTTCGTGAAAATTTTCGAATCAAAAATTTTAGCGGAAATATCCGTTTTGAGGTCCCCTGAGTCGAATAAGACCATTTTTGAAAAATGTCTGTCTGTCTGTGTGCGCTGTACCGCAAAAACCGCTAAAGATATCGAGATGAAACTTGAAACTTAAGCTTTTTGTTACAATCGGAAGAACTGAAAAGCTTTTGGTGAAAATCGGAAAACCGTAAGTGGTACTTTACTCTTAGCGTTTTTCAGTTTTTTCAGATTTTTTCAATAAATGTTCATCAAACAAAAAATACTTTCAAATAAAAGTTGTAGATAATAACAAAATGAAGATGTATTGTTCACTTACTTTTTGTCATAGCACTCTTAGTTTTTGATATATTTCAAAAGTTGTGTCTTTTATCTAGTTATTGGTGTGTGACAGTGTATGTGTCGATACAATTGAAAAATGTTTCAAATAAAAGTTGTAGGAAATGACAAACTAAAGATTTTTTGTGGACTCACTTTTTGTCATAGCACTCTTAGTTTTTGAGATATTGAATAAATAGTGTTTTTTATCTAGTCATTGTGTTGATACAATTGGAAAATGTTTCAAATAAAAGTTGTAGGTAATAAAATATTAAAGATTTTTTGTAGATTCACTTTTTGTCATAGCACTCTTAGTTTTTGAGATATTCAATAAATAGTGTTTTTTATCTAGTCATTGGTTTGTGTCAGTATGTGTTGATCCAATTGAAAAATGTTTCAAATAAAAGTTGTAGTGTCAGTGTGTGTGTTGATACAATTGGAAAATGTTTCAAATAAAAGTTGTAGGTAATAAGATATTAAAGATTTTTTGTATCTTCACTTTTTGTCATAGCACTCTTAGTTTTTGAGATATTCAATAAATAGTGTTTTTTATCTAGTCATTGGTTTGTGTCAGTATGTGTTGATCCAATTGAAAAATGTTTCAAATAAAAGTTGTAGTTATCAAAAAGTTGAAGACATTTTGAAAATAATAATGCTACAAATATTTTAAAAGTGATTTAATACGCAATTTACGGGGGAAAGTACTATGATGGACACATCACCATTTTTTACAATTGAATTTATCTGATAAATGAAGCCAGTAATCTTTCACTTACTTGAATGTTCCAGTTGTGAAACTTCCTTGCTTATTCGGCATGCATCGATAATTCCCCACAACCTGCACACGGTCGCCGGGCTTGCACGTATCCACCAGATCGTTATCGCAGATAATATCTACGGAACGCGGGAGTTGACCCGCCGGGGCCTTTTCCGGCATTTCCTGTATCGTGATCGTCTGGTGGTCTTTGTAAGTCGATAACCCAAATTCCGTTTCTAAAGAGTTCCCGTTCTCATCCTAAAAAAATATGGTTGAAAAAATAACTGCCTTATTAAGGCTCCATAGTACGCGTTGTTCCATAGCGAAAATCCATATAAAACATGCTGCCGTATTCCGGCTGTAATTTCGTTATTTACACACCGATTTATTTCATCTTTTCAAAATAAGGAAATAAAGGATATATAGACACATCTACTGTCTTGATTTTTTTTTTAATAACTTTCATTTGATTACAATAAAATGACAAAAAATGGCATTACTTGTGATGCTTTTTGAGTGTACAATTTTTTTTTTTCGAAATAATAAAACAGCATAAAGGTAGTTTCTTCTTTCTACTGATTATTGGTTTTTATTAGAACACAAAACATGCTCTGTGCGAAATTTAAGAGATGTTCTTCTGACCCCTGTAAATCGCAAAAATACAGCCCGTAAAGTGCCGCCGTCTGTTGCATTTTACTCGATGCTCTTGGCGTTTTCTGTAAAATTACAGTGATATTATTAATATCCATTCGACACATTTTCGGCTCAGATTTTGTTTGATTGTGTTAGTTGTGGTGTTATTGGAAGATTGCGCGCGTAAGTATTTTTGAATTTTTTTTATTTATGCGTGTAAAGTGTATTATTTTGTATTATTCAATAACGTCTGATATCGTCTCCACACGGTTAGGTTAATTTTGGTGTTATTAAGTGTTGTTAGATTTTTGTGTTTTGTGTATAATTGTTTAACAATGCCACGAAAACCTAGAACGAAGGCAGGGCTGAGATTGAATGACCAACGGAAGAAACAAAGTAACATTCAGATATGGAATGCGTAAGTATTATTTTATAAGCAATAGCTATGATGAGGTTTTTCTATTCCAAATTCCAATTAAACATATTGCGAACAAGCGTCGGCAAATAGCGGCCTCCGAAGTCTTTTTCCCGTAGCGGGGGGCGCGGCGTCAGGCGCCGATTCGCGTAGCGGGCGCATCGACGTGCCGGCCGGCGAATTCGGGGTCGCGTCACGTCGCGTCGACTAGTAGGCTGGATATTTTTTTGCGGTGTTTGGTGAATTCAGGATTTTTTCTGGCCGGTAGGCGCGGGCGGCGCTTATTTATTACTCATCATCTATATAGGGTGTCACGCACCATAGGGATTTCCTAATTATTTTAGAGAAAACATGTAAAGATGTTTCTCCACGACCATTACTGAATGTAATAAAATTCCGAAATCAATTTTAATAATAGAATGTAAACATTCTCATTCTCAAGTTAGAATATTTATTCTGAAACACTTGCTTTGTATAACAAAGATGTAGTAACTGCGTATGAAATCTATGCATAGGAACGCTCGAGCGCCTTCGCGGTAGGCGGTCGCGCTGAACAAAAAAATAAAAGAGCCCCTTACAGGGATCGATACAAATTTGATTTTGATATGGTGTGATAGAGGAAAGTTTGAGCTATTTTTTGGTAGTGAGCCCTACCCTCTACGGTTCGATAAAATTTATTTAAGTCACTTCAAAGTTTAAATGCATTAAAATAATGTTGTTACGTTTAAATAATCATAACTATAATTTTTCATAATCGATTATATCATACTTAGCGGAATATTATAGAGGAATATGTGTTTAATAAATCCTGTAAAAATGGTATTGATATATTAGGTGAGTGCGATGTAATAAATCATTAAATCTTATCCACTTTTCACGCGTAGTTCGCGTTCTCAAATTGATCAATTTTGAACATTAATTGCACAAAAGTGATGCGTCCAAAAAATTCAAACATTTGACACTTTATGAGTTTTGGAGTATCTAGAATGTAATAGTATTTTTTTTGTTCGTCAATTTTCACTTTTATTTTTCCTTCCCCCACTACCGCTGGTGCGTTCGCTTGGATCGGCCACACTGTGCGGCGGAGGCGACTGACGAGTTGGTCCCCTCAGTTCACCGCCCCCGCCACCGTTCGGCTCGTCTTATGCTGCAGTGCGGCGGGCGCTCCACATATTTAGTTTCAATAGTATAATACAAGAGCGCTATGATTTGCGTGGCGATGCATCGAACTACTACCCACCACCGTTGCCCCGCAGGAGACACTGTTTGGCAAGGCACTACAGGCCCTTAATTAAATTTAAAGAAGTTTTTATAACCCTCATTAGGACCCAGACTTTATTAAGGGACTATAGTTTCGACAACTTTAACTTGTCATTTTCAATCTCAAAGTTTGAAAATGACAAGTTAAAGTTGTCGAAACTATAGTCACTTAATAAAGTCTCAGTTATACAAACAAAGTTAAAATCGTGTCTCATTTGTGAATTATGATGTATAACGAAGTAGAACAGCCTCGGCTGTTGCCATATAAACCTAACCTAACCTAACGAAGTAGAAGCCTCTACCGTTAACAGCCTCATTAAGACCCTTTACACGTACACTCTTTCGTCGACGATTGAACGGCGCTCTTGCCTGCGTCGAGGAAAGCGTTGCATCGAGGATTGAATGCCGTTCTGGAACGAAATTAAGCGCCCCGGTTTTGCATCAACTCTTGCTGGGCGTGTGGCGTTTCCATCATATTGCCGTTCATTCGTCCACGCAAAACCGTGATGCGGGAATTAACCGCACTCCATTCTTTCCTCGACGTAGTGACATTTACAGATGCAGTTCTTACTCCACTCTTTCCTCGACGCAAAATCGACTTCTCACCGGATTTGCATTGAATTGCGTCATTTTAGAAAGAATTTACCCAACCGTTTGGAGTAAAATGTGCAACTTCTAACCGATGACAAAATGAAAAATTGCATTGGTACTGTGAATACTTGTTCAATTACGGCTTAGCTTAAAATGCATTACAATAAATACAATTTAAATTGAGTTTAAGCTAAGTTTGGTGTTACGTCACTATTAAACAAGGCCGTAGCCAGGGGGCATAAATGGGGGTTCATATAAATCATCGTTAGTGGCTGAATAGTATAAAACCTATGCCAAACAAACGAAATTTTTAAAATGTTCATTTTTTGTATGTAAAAGCGGCTCTGAAAGAGCAAAAACAATATTTTTACTAGTAAAATTCCCCTCGAAATTTCTTTCTAACTAAAAAAAAAGACCTTTTTTTTTTCCTGTGGGGGCCGTTTTCCTTTCGGATCCGGATGCTAGGCTGCAGTGCAGTGGCTTATTGTACTGCCCCAATATTGTTACAGACCTTTATTGGCATAATATTCTATTACATCCATATCTACACTAATCTTCCTTCTGCTTTCCCTCTCGGCCCCTAACTTCTCCAGTGTCCTTACCCCGGCCCCATCCTCTCTCATCCATTCCGTCACTCTTCTATTCCCTCTCATTCCCACCCATTCCTCCTTCACCCCCTCACACTCCTCTGCCATATTTGTTAATTTGTTGAAAATATATGTACTCATGTTATGTAATAATAATAATAATAATAATAATAAATAATAATAATAATATGGCTCCACGTATCCCTCCCCCGTTCACACATTACACACCTCCCATACTCTCCCATAACTACGACCTTGCTATTGAATATTAAAATGGATTAATAACATACTTTAGTGAGATAAACTGAGCTTGACGGAAAAGCCTCCAGCGACGTTAAATCTGTGTATTTCCTCTCCATAAACTTCTTAGTGGCAGGGCAGTAATGAACACTACGAACGACCTTTGGATGCACCAAAGAACCTTAAAACAATTTATACGTTAAAAAAAAGCAGAACATTTATATGCAAGCCTATTTATTACATTTTGTGACGATTCCTTCGACGCAAACTAAATTCCCCAAGTACCGGCAGTTCAGTTGTCGCGGTGTGACGTGCTTGTTGCCGAAGCTGCCCTCAAACGCGATGAAAAAGTCGACGTGGAGTTTGGCGTATTCGTACGAAATCGATAGCACGTACTCTTTCAAAGCTTTCTGGAAGGCCGATTGCTCTTCGAAAGCGTTATTGAGCAAACCGTGCGCCCTGGCCGGGTTTTTCTTCCTCAGATCGTTTATGTTGACGACCAAACGGTGGCCTTGATCGGCAACCAAGTTTTTCACTAGTTGGGAGTATTTTCCTTGATCTTCCTGTTAGAACACGTTTAATTGTTAAGATCTTTAGTTTAGAGGTAAACATACATAGCAATGAATAATAGTGTCCAATACTCTGGTTGTTCAGAGGAAGTCGACCGCTCTCTAAAACTAAGCCGTCTTAATTACATCCTTGTTTAGGGATGAAATATTTTGAAAAAATAGGCAATCTTTTAGGAAAGTGGAATCTTAATACCTGTCTTAATGAAATATTTCCCACTCTGACCGTTCTTTTATAAAAAAATATCAAACATTGTTAAACTAGCGTAATCGCATCTTCAATATAATTTTTGGGCAGGTGGTGGCCGAGCGGTAACGTCGCCGGGCTGTATCGCTCGGCGAGCTACAATTCGGGTTCGATACCCGTGCACGGCGAGACTTTGTTTAAAAATAATTTCTCGTCGTGACCCTGGGTGTGGTATGAATGTTAGTGTTTGTCCGTATGAAATAATAGCATACTACAAATTGTAATGTTAACAATTAATACAAATACAAATAAATATATAAATGATGTTGGCTAATGGGCAAGTTTCCAAGGCCAGGCAAAAACCAAAAACAAAAAAAAAATAATTTTTTTCTGCAACATTTATAAAAAATATTGGGAAGCTAAATCAGTCACATTGTAGAAGAATTCTTTTCGCAGAATTTTAATTTTTTCCAATTATTTCTATCGTACAATAAATACACTGGGATGTCGCGCGGTATTGAAGTTTCACAAAATTTGAAAGATTGGAGAAGATAACTAACTACAACTACTTAGGAACAATCATTAGCAACGACAGAAAAATAGACACAGAAATAGCCAACAAACATAAGAAAGCAAACAACATCTACTATGCGATAAACAAGACAATTCTAGGCAAAAAAGAAATAAATTCAAAAACGAAACAACATATATACAACAAAATTGTAATCCCCTCAGTGCTATACTCCACAGAAACAATGACCACACCACCGGTACATAAAAATAAATTAACCACAATAGAAATGAAATTCCTGCGAAAAGTATCAAACGTCACCAAATTTGATAAGAAAAGGAACGAGGAGATATATGCCAACTTAAAACAGGACACAATAACAAACAAAATAGAAAAGAAACAACTAAATTGGTATGCCCATGTCAGGAGAATGGACAACTATAGACTAACAAAACAGGTGCAGCAAACAACCATGGAAGGAAAGAGGAAACCAGGCAGACCCAGGAAGATAATGACCAACATAATTGAAGAAATAGGAGAGAGACATGGGAAAAGCGCAGAAGAGCTTGGAAAAATCGCGGAGAATAAACAGTTATGGAGGAGATGGCTCGATAACGAGTACCCGACGCCCTAAGGGGCAACAAGGGATAGCAAAAGAAGAAGAAGAAAATTTGAAAAACTGTTTTACGCGCGACATCCTAGTGACTATATTTAACCAAATAAATAAATGAAAAAAGTCACACATCTTTGCAAAGGAATTATCTACAATGTGACTGATTTAGTTTTTCAATATTTTTTATAGATTCTGCAGACAAAAATAAAATTAGGAACGTGATTTCGCTAGTTTACCAATGTTTGATATTATTTTATGAAATAACGGTAAAAGTATAAAATATTTTATTGAGACGGGCTTAAAGATTGTACTTTCCTTGAAGTATACCTATTTTTTCAAAATATTTCATCCCTAAACAAGGATGTAATTAAGACGGCATTATGCTTAGTTTTATACGTTAAGAGAGCGGTCGACTTCCTCTTCAGTGGGGTAAATAAAATGCAGTTTATGTTTAGCTTCTTCAAAATAAAAAAGATAAACAACATCCCGAAATAAACTCATGCACTCATCTAATTAATGGGCCCGTTCATCAGAGACAACAGTTGGGAGTTTACTGCCAACTGTTGGGGAATCCTCTCATGACCGGATTGTTAATCGTGCATGTGTATGGGATTTTTGCAATCGTACAAAATAGATCAACCAGAGTACCGTTTATTAATACCAATTAAACACAGTTATATTCCTTTCTTCACTTTTATATTTCTTGCTAGATGTACATTTCGGGTACTAAGTACCCATTATCAATAGCTAACTGTAGTACCCGAAATGTACATCTAGCAAGAAAAATAAAAGTGAAGAAAGGAATATAACTGTGTTTAATTAAGTGACTTAACACCTTCACGTAACTCATACAACTACATTAATATTAATACCAACATGCTTCACAAACACATCCAAACAGAATTTTATTTATACAAAGTGAATATGGATTTTCAACACTTAAACGCCTTATCAATCAACCTACATCCAAACATGTTGAACATTTTGATGAACGGGCCCAATGAAGCCATCGAACTTCTATTTACTTAAATAACAATTGTTAGGATTTAAAAGACGTTTCTTTTTTCGTTTTTTTCGGAGTGTTAAAGCTTTGATGAAACTTTACCTCATCATCCAAGAAATCTCGATACTCCTTGAGCATCTCCTTGTGCGTATGATCAACATCTTGAGCCTCCATCATTTTGAAAATGTTCTTATTCGAAAACCACACAACACTCACTGAACTTCTTCTTCTTCTTTGCGTAATTAATGGCCTTAGCTATTAAAGCTCTGTTGACCAGTCACAGTAATTATGAAATAATAATTAAAATTGTCTTAAATTTATTGGAGTGTCGATTGAACGTTCCACGAACTTTTGCCGCCTAATTAATAATAGGTTATGTTTGTAATTCCGTTTACAGTGCAACCAACTTTAAAACTAGACGCAAATAGCAAACCTATTTTTAACATACAGGGAAATATCCCGATTTATAAATATTCCGATAATTGTTTTATTGAGTTCTGTAGAGTATTTAATCACAATAAAAAAACACTTTTATTCCTTACCTCACTTTTATTTTTATTCGTTAGATATACATTTCGAGTGTAAAGCACTCATTATCAATAACTATTTTTTTTATTGAAATATTCCGATGTTTCTGCAAAGCGTTTAATTTGAGGCTTCTAACGAGTGTTTCCAATGCGGTTAAATTATCCAAGCCGACCAACACCTGTGTGAAATAACATATGCAACTTAAAATACACATTCGCATATAAAGTTGCATATGATTTTGATTAAAAAACACTTAGAACCTTTCTTCAATACTTTATTTTGTAACCAAACGTACATTTCGGACACGAAGTGTCCATTATCAATGGTTTGATACTAATACAGGGCTTTCATTAATTCCCGAACCCCACGTGACTAAATTTAAAATTGCCGCGTAAATTATTGTATTTGTACGTTGGAGGCTTTGAAAAAAGTAACCAAACGTTACTAAAGTCAAATTTGACATAAACGTTTATGCGCGGTGCATCGTTAAACCAACCTTTGAGATCTTACAAGATTCGCCCGGAATTTTCAGGTAAGCAAAAATTGTTTAATTATTCTGAAACATTGAGTTTTATTTCTATTTATTTTGCAGAGTCAATTTGCTAGGATAAGCAAATACTGCGAAAATGGTATTAATTAGTTACATTTTTGAAGATGAGCCTATTTTTTAATCATTTTAAATATAATATTTTCAGTCGTCCTAAAAATACGCCGGCGAATAAATATTTTTAAATCTAGGGAATTTTTGTGTGAGCCATACCACCTTGTACATTTGGTTGCCAATTATTTTTGGTCACGTGGGGTTCGGGAATTAATGAAAGCCCGGTATATAGTATTAGTATCAAACTATTGATAATGGACACTTCGTGTCCGAAATGTACATTTGGTTACAAAATAAAGTATTGAAGAAAGGTTCTAAGTGTTTTTAATCAAAGTATAATTATCTTCAAGTAACTCAATCACTCCAAACAAAAGTTGCATATGATATTTTATCGCTTCAAATACACATTTGTTGTATGTAAAATTGCCTATGTTGTTTGACTGCCACGCAAATTAAATTGATAATTTGCTTGTTTATAGCTAAAGGTAATCGTTAAGGTCGACGGTGATTAATAACACTTAATGCACTTTACTTATAAACAAGTTCATTTCACTTGTTCAGGATAATTTAAAATTATAGAGCGAATTTTTCTTTAAAATATCCAGAAATTCTTTATTTTCATAAAAGCGAACAATTTAAATGTTTATCGAGTGTTTCTAATCCCAGATTAAGCATGAAGTAAAATTTCGAGTTTAGAAAAGCCTGAAAATTTGGTTTGGGCGCGCAGCGCGAAGCGCGGAGCAACCAAACCAAATTTTCAGGCTTTTCTAAACTCGAAATTTTACTTCATGCGCCACGCGTATAAAACACTCACTTCAAATTAAGTTCAAACTTCTTTAAACTTCACCTGAAATCAGTGTATTAGACGCGTGGCGCATGAAGTAAAATTTCGAGTTTAGAAAAGCCTGAAAATTTGGTTTGGTCGCGCCGCGCTTCGCGCTGCGCGCCCAAACCAAATTTTCAGGCTTTTCTAAACTCGAAATTTTACTACATGCTTATTCTGGGATTGGAAAACACTGGATAGAAATTTAAACTGTTCGCATTTATGAAAATAATTAATTCCTGGATATTTTAAAGAAAAAATCGCTCTATAATTTCAAATGATCTTGAACAAGTGAAATTAACTTGTTTATAAGTAAAATTCACATTCATTAACGATTACCTTCACCTATAAACAAACAAATTATTCGATTTAATTCGCGTGGCAGTCAAACAACATATGCAATTTTACATACGACAAATGTGTATTTGTAAGCGGTAAAATATCATATGCAACTTTATATACGAATGCGTATTTTAAGTTGCATATGTTATTTCACACAGGTGGATAATTTAAGCGCATTGGAACCAAACCAAATTTTCAGGCTTTTCTATACTCGAAATTTTACTTCATGCTTAATCTGGGATTAGAAACACTCGATAAAAATTGAAATTGTTCGCTTTTATTAAAATAACGAATTCCTGGATACTTTAAAGAAAAATTCGCTCTGTAATTTTAAATTATCCTGAACAAGTGAAATGAACTTGTTTATAAGTAAAATGCATTAAGTGCTATTAATCTCCGTCGCACTTAACGATTACCTTTACCTTCAAACAAACAAATTATTCGATTTAATTCGCGTGGCAGTCAAACAACATATGCAATTTTACATACGACAAATGTGTATTTGTAAGCGGTAAAATATCATATGCAACTTTATATACGAATGTGTATTTTAAGTTGGATATGTTATTTCACACAGGTGTTGGTCAGCTTGGATAATTTAAGCGCATTGGAAACACCCGTTAGAAGCTACAAATTGAACGCTTTGCAGAAACATCGGAATATTTATAAATCGGGATATTTCCCTGTATGTTAAAAATAGGTTTGTTATTTCTACTTAACGCGAATTAAATTAAATAATTTGTTTGTTCAAAGGTAAAGGTCTTTAAACAAACAAATTATTCAATTTATTTCGCGTGGCAGTCAAACAATATATGCAATTTTACATACAACAAATGTGTATTTCAAGCGGTAAAATATCATATGCAACTTTGTATACGAATGTGTATTTTAAGTTGCATATGTTATTTCACACAGGTGGATAATTTAAGCGCATTGGAACCAAACCAAATTTTTAGGCTTTTCTAAACTCGAAATTTTACTTCATGCTTAATTTGGGATTAGAAAACACTTGATAAAAATTTAAATTGTTCGCTTTTATGAAAATAACGAATTCTTGGATACTTTAAAGAAAAATCTTTTACTTCAACGACAGGGCCCATTGTTTATAGAGTTTGAATAAATAAATTCAAGAACAGCCGGTATATTTCGACAAAATCATTATTAAAATAACGATAAAAAATAAAATAAGCAGAGATAAAATTTAACAAAATTTATTCAAATCCGCCTCTACTCACAACAATCAGAAATACCAACATTACCAACAAAACAATTTACCAATTTAAAATTAAATAGAATATCCCACATGGGGCCAATTGCATAACAAAATCGAACAGAGTTCATCCGCGAATTGCAGTTCAAATTGACATTAAAACAATCCGAAAATATCATTTTGTACATTAACAGAGTTCGCAGATGAGCTGCAGCTCGAAGTGTTTACGCAACTTGCCCGTACTCGTTTAGAAAATAAAAAACAAAATTCGCAAGGGTCGAAAAGTAAGGTGGCGAAAGAGAAATCAACGGTGAAATGCGGCAGCAAGTTGCATATGACTGGATCATGTGTGTGCGTGAAAAGAAGAAAGACAGAGAGATAATACCATCGTGTTATCATTCAAGATTTTTTGGCAACTGACCAGGTTGCAGAGATTAACAAGTCAATATAACCCACTAAATAAAAAAAATAAAGTCCCATGTAAAATAAATTATTTAAAATAAAAAAAAAACTCTTAATTTTTTACGGGCTTGAATGATTTTTGTTGAAAATCGCACAATCGCCCTTGATTCCAAAAATAATAGTATGTGTAAGGGATAGTTGCATGAAAATTGTTAAATCGAGTTTACCTACGAATTGCACTTCAAAATTACATTTTGGCATAAGTTGAACAGGAAATCAATGTCAAAACTATTATTTGATACTAATTTGCAGTTCAGAGGTTAATTACCTCCTGAGCAACCATTATTTAGGGCAAGTTGCAAAAACACGTTGAACTGAGTTCATCTCTGAACGAGCTCAAAGTGACATTACTGTAATTTTGAACTCAAGCTCAGGGTAGAACCCAGTAAAATGTTTTTCGTGCAACTGGTATCTAAAAATGTTTGCTTAGTAGGTGCAGTTTGAATATTTATACAATCTGCTTAGTCTTTATTGTTGCTATGTATGTAATTTTGAACTATAATTGAGAGACGGACTCAGTTCAATACAGATATGCAACTGACCCTTTGTGTGCGTGGAAGAGGAGGAAGTGTGAGTGTTTTACTTATTTGTATGGATGTGGGAAGGGTATGTTAAGTGAATAGTATTCTACTTCCTGGGATTTTTTTTCTTGAAGTTTCAAAAAGGGTTTTCTAGTTTTTCTCGTGTTTCTTATTTATTTGCTAGCACCTTCTCCAGGGCAGGACAATTGGTAGAGGAGTTGGAGTAGAGTGCGCGTCGGCCTTCCAGTCATCCTATTCTTGGTGTAGTAAGGGTAGTATTTATCAGTAGCCAACATCCCAACGCCAGTTGTGTCAAAGTGGATCCAATCAACGCAGCTTACAAACTCGTTCAGGAAAGCAGCCCCGTTACAAGTACTCCCTCTGCCCTTTCCCTTGTTGTTAATGTCGTGGTCTGAATTTTTATTCACCAGGTTCGTGTAGTAATCCCATAAGGGCATCCTCCATACCCTGTCCCCTGTGATGACACCGGCTTTGCGGACTTGCGACCATAAGGACTGCGAATTGCAGAAGACACCACTCGCGCCGAAACCTAAACTTGAGCGGATTCCGGGGGTTAAACTGGCCACGTCTATCATAATGTTGGGGCTATAAGTGCGCTGAGCGTAGACTAGGGTGTCAGCCATCGTTAATCTTCCTTCGTTGTCCGTATCGGTGATTTTTATGGACTTTCCGTTCATCGACATGACGATATCACCACACTTCATCGCCATTCCGCTCGGCATGTTCTCACAGAGCGCAATCACTGCGTTTATGTTGATTGGCAAGCTCAAAGCAGAGGCTGATCGGATTGCTCCGACTATACAAGCAGCACCAGTCATATCGCCCCTGTATTTTCCCATATTTTTGCGCGATTTAAGGCACAAACCACCGCTATCAAAAGTGATTCCCTTTCCGACCATCACCACAGATTTAGTATCCCCACCGCCCCCGCTGTAACTTATGTCCAAAACAATCGGAGGCTCGCAGGAACCCCTGGCAACCGCCATGAAAGCGTTCATCTTTTGCGCCTCAATCCAATCCTTGTCGTGCACCTCAACCTTAATCCCGCACGGGCACAGCTCGTTCACGCACTCTTGGGCAAAATGCAAAGGCGTCATCAGGTTCGCGGGGGTATCAGACAACCTCCTCGCCAGATTCTGAGATTCCGCTTTGAACAGCCCCCTCTGGAAACTGTCGGTGTCCGGATCGTCGAAAAGCTCAATGGTCGGGATCACCTTCCAGTGTTCCCGCTTCTTGTTCTCTTGGTACCTCCAGAGAGCCAAAGCAGTGCCTTCGGCGGCCTGTTCCGGGTATCCCAAACCCTCGACGAGGACTCTAGTGACGCCCTCGGTGCCCAAAAGCCGGGCGCCTTTGCCCGCTGCGTGTCGCGCGGCTTCCATCCCTTGGTCGATGGCCTCCAATTCGTTGTAGCCCAGTTTTTCTTTTCCGAGACCGACCAGAGCGACCGCCCAGAATTCATTGTCGACGTTGTGGAACAGTTTTCCTTTGCCTCTTTTATAATGAACGCCTGATCTGTAATAATCATTACAAGTTAATTCAGAGATAAACCATCGGAACTGTAACACCTTGGGGTAGGAATGATAATTTTTTATCTAATGGGAAATACTCACTGTTTCAAAAGATCCAACAATTTTCCATTAATTTTATCGTTGAATTTCTGCGCGGAAGCCGAAAACACCGGCTCGTTTTCTTCATTTTCGTAAACGCCCAAAATCAATCCTTTCTAAATTAAAAAGAAAGACAAAAGGTGATTAGACAGTACTAATGCAGTACATCTGATCAAATGAGGCAGTTGATCCCAACGTTTTAAGAGAGGAAACCAATATTCATCAAAATTTTCAACATTCAACTTTTTTGGGATGTATGTTGCTATCTAATGAACGGTATTCCAGCTATTTTAAAAACTATAACCTGTTTGCGGGTTATAGTTTTTAAAATAGCTGGAATACCGTTCATTAGATAGCAACATACATCCCAAAAAAGTTGAACGTTGAAAATTTTGATGAATATTGGTTTCCTCTCTTAAAACGTTAGGATCAACTGCCGCCAACACCAATCGGTCTATTTTGTACGATTGTAAACATCTCAAACACGTTCACGATTAACAGTCCGGTTATTGGGCCCGTTCATCAGAGAGTTGGGAGTTTACTGCCAACTATTGGGGAATTCTCTGTTGACCGGATTGTTAATCGTGAACGTGTTTGGGATTTTTATAATCCGGTCATTGGGATCGTTCATCAGAGATAACAGTTGGGAGTTTACTGCCAACTGTTGGGGAATTCTCTGATGTCCGGATTGTTAGTGAACGTGTTTGGGATTTTTGTAATCCGGTCATTGGGACCGTTCATCAGAGATAACAGTTGGGAGTTTACTGCCAACTGTTGGGGAATTATCTGATGACCGGATTGTTAATAGTGAACGTGTTTGGGATTTTTGTAATCCGGTCATTGGGACCGGTCATCAGAGATAACAGTTGGGAGTTTACTGCCAACTGTTGGGGAATTCTCTGATGACCGGATTGTTAGTGAACGTGTTTGGGATTTTTGTAATCCGGTCATTGGGACCGTTCATCAGAGATAACAGCTGGGAGTTTACTGCCAACTGTTGGGGAATTCTCTGATGACCGGATTGTTAATAGTGAACGTGTTTGGGATTTTTGTAATCCGGTCATTGGGACCGTTCATCAGAGATACAGTTGGGAGTTTACTGCCAACTGTTGGGGAATTCTCTGATGACCGGATTGTTAATAGTGAACGTGTTTGGGATTTTTGTAATCCGGTCATTGGGACCGTTCATCAGAGATAACAGTTGGGAGTTTACTGCCAACTGTTGGGGAATTCTCTGATGACCGGATTGTTAATAGTGAACGTGTTTGGGATTTTTGTAATCCGGTCATTGGGACCGTTCATCAGAGATACAGTTGGGAGTTTACTGCCAACTGTTGGGGAATTCTCTGATGACCGGATTGTTAATAGTGAACGTGTTTGGGATTTTTGTAATCCGGTCATTGGGACCGTTCATCAGAGATAACAGTTGGGAGTTTACTGCCAACTGTTGGGGAATTCTCTGATGACCGGATTGTTAATAGTGAACGTGTTTGGGATTTTTGTAATCCGGTCATTGGGACCGTTCATCAGAGATACAGTTGGGAGTTTACTGCCAACTGTTGGGGAATTCTCTGATGACCGGATTGTTAATAGTGAACGTGTTTGTGATTTTTGTAATCCGGTCATTGGGACCGTTCATCAGAGATACAGTTGGGAGTTTACTGCCAACTGTTGGGGAATCCTCTGATGACCGGATTGTTAATAGTGAACGTGTTTGGGATTTTTGTAATCCGGTCATTGGGACCGTTCATCAGAGATACAGTTGGGAGTTTACTGCCAACTGTTGGGGAATTCTCTGATGACCGGATTGTTAATAGTGAACGTGTTTGTGATTTTTGTAATCCGGTCATTGGGACCGTTCATCAGAGATACAGTTGGGAGTTTACTGCCAACTGTTGGGGAATTCTCTGATGACCGGATTGTTAATAGTGAACGTGTTTGGGATTTTTGTAATCCGGTCATTGGGACCGTTCATCAGAGATACAGTTGGGAGTTTACTGCCAACTGTTGGGGAATTATCTGATGACCAGATTGTTAATCGTGAACATGTTTGTTTCCATTATATACCAACATACATCACAAACTGTAAAGATAGGGCATACGGAGATGCAAGCAGAGGTGGAACAGTGGGAAATATGGAGTTGGTCGAATAAGGCAAAGAAGAACTACAGGGAGAAAATTAGGGATGTGTGCTTTGAAGAGATACTATCTTTAGAGCAACTTAGGAGAGGAGTCAAACAAGCGATGACCAGACAGAATATAAAGGTGGGACCAGAAAGCAGAGTGGATTGGTTCGACCTGGAGTGCAAAGAGGCTAAGAAAGCGCTAAGAAGAGCAATACGTGACTGTAGGGAAGGGAGTGGGAAAGAAGAGGATGTGAGAGTTTGACGAGGTTTGCAAAAGAAAAAAAGAGAAGTGGATGAAGGATGAATTGGAGGTAGTTGGAAAGATACGAGAAGAAAAACAGCTATGGACATACTTAAAGAAGAGAATAAAAAAAAGACCAGAACGAAAGGAGATAGCATTCCAATTGAGGTGTGGAGAAAATATTTCCAGGAGCTGGTAGGGTCTCGAGGCAGGGAAAGAAGAGGGATAGATAACAGAGGGCGGTTCAACAGAGCAGAGGAGTTCAGTGAGGAGGAGTTAGACATACTTAAAGAAGAGAATAAAAAAAAACAACGAAAGGAGATAGCATTTCAATTGAGGTGTAGAGAAAATATTTTCAGGAGCTGGTAGGGTCTCGAGGCAGGGAAAGAAGGGAGATACATAACAGAGTGCGGTTCAACAGAGCGGAGGAGTTCAGTGAGGAGGAGTTAGACATACTTCAAGAAGAGAATAAAAAAAAACCAGAACGAAAGGAGATAGCATTTCAATTGAGGTGTGGAGAAAATATTTCCAGGAGCTGGTAGGGTCTCGAGGCAGGGAAAGAAGGGAGATAGATAACAGAGGGCGGTTAAACAGAGCGGAGGACTTCAGTGAGGAGGAGTTAGAGTGGGCGTTAAGGGGCATTAAAGGTTAAAAAGCAGCAGGGTCGAACAATATAAAGGTGGAGGCTTGGAAGATGTGGTGCTGAAGGGAATGTTAAAATGTTGGCAATACTGAATAGTGTATGGAGAGGGGATTTGCAGTTTCCAGTGGAGTGGAGGGAAGGGATTGTAGTGCTTGTGCATAAGGGAGGAGATGCAATGGTGGTTAACAACTACAGAGGAATCACACTGATGGATAGCTTATACAAACTAATGATGATGGTGAAAGAAAGACTGGAGGGGGAAGTGGAGGAGAAAAAAATGCTACCGGAAGTCCAGGCTGGTTTCAGGAGAAGACGATCAATTGTAGAGCAGATAGCTACATTGAACCGGCTGATTGAGAGAGAGTTGTGCAAAGGAGGGAAAGTATACCTGATGTTTGTAGATCTGAAAGCTGCGTATAACTCGGTAGATTGAGAACGAATGATAGAGTGTTTGAAAGGATTGGGTGTGTCGGAGCAAGTGGTGAATTGGATAGGGAAACGTGGTGCAAGGTCAGAATGGGAGAAAAGGTGTCGCAGTGTTGTGAAGTAGAGAGAGGAGTTAGGCAGGGGTGTCCACTTAGCCCACTACTTTTCAATCTGGACGTTGCCGATTTGGAGAGAGTCTTAGAGCTGGGACAGGCAGGTGGAATAGTGGTGGAAAGCAAGAAAGTGTGGAGCCTAGCGTATGCGGACGATGTGGTGGTAATTGCAAAGACTATGAGTGAACTAAAGGAAATGAAAGAGAGGCTTGAAAGGTATTTTGCGAAAAGAAGATTGACTGTGAATGTAAAAAAGACGAAGTGGATGGTTTGTAAGAATGGGGGTGGAAGAAGGAAGATGGATGGATGGGTGAGGAAGTAGAGCGTGTGAGAGAATTTAAATATCTCGGGTATATGTTTGCTGAAAATGGTTGCAGAGCCCGACATATTGATTTTGTATGTAAGAAGGTGAGATGTTGCGATGGCACGGATGCGGAGAATATGCTTGGGGAGAATGTTGGGATGAAAATGGCATGGTGGGATGCATGTATAAGAGTGATATTGTTGTATGCAGTTGAAGTGTGGGGAGTGAGTAGGAATGATAAGGTACACCTGCAATACTTGCAGAGAATAATTGGCCTGGAGAGGACGACTCCAAATTATATGGTATTGCGGGAGTGCCAGAGAATGTCAGTAGAATGGGTGGCTGCGAAGAGAGTGGTAAAGTTTGAGAGAAAGGTGAGTGAGTTGGGGGAAGAAAGGCTGGTAAGAGAAGCGTGGTTTGAGTGTTACAGGGAATTTCAAGTGAAAGGTGTGGGTGTTAGATGGATGATACAGAGAGAAAGATCGGACCAGAAAGTGGGGTGGTCGGGGTTGATGGTGAGGGAGAAAATAGCGCGGAGGGAAATGCTTGAGGTTGAGGGATGTCGAGCTACAGGAGTGAAAGGAAAAAATAAGAAAAACAACTACAACCCTCGCGGCTCGCAGCCTAACTTCAGGGTAGGCCAGAGACCCAAGGTAATATGTATCCGTTATTGAAAGGTGCACATCTAAAGTCACATCTTGGAACACATGTAAACTCAGATTCAAGGACGGTCGAGTATACGGTAAGAAGGATCGACAGAATCGAAGATTTTAGAGTGGGGGTAGAGGTCGCTTACGTCACAAATGCGCGCTGAATTTAAATGTGGTTACTTCATGGTAAACTTTAGGTAAACATGCATAAGCTGTAAATTTTCTGACATTCGTTGATTTTTAAAAGAGTTCAATTTGAAGCTTTAAACGAGTGTTGTCCACTCCCAGACTAAGCATGAAGTAAAATTTCGAGTTTAGAAAAGCCCCGCGTAGAAAATTTGTCGAGGGTCGCGCAGCGACCCGAGACAAATTTTCACGGGGCTTTTCTAAACTCGAAATTTTACTTCATGCGCCACGCGTATAAAACACAGATTTTAAGCAAAGTTCGAATATACATAAAGTTAAAAATATTTTAGTGATTTATACGCGTGGCGCATGAAGTAAAATTTCGAGTTTAGAAAAGCCCAGAAAATTTGTCTCGGGTCGCTGCGCGACCCTCGACAAATTTTCACGGGGCTTTTCTAAACTCGAAATTTTACTTCATGCTTAGTCTGGGAGTGGAAATCACTTGTTCAAAGCTCTAAAATAACCTTAAAAAAAACAGGGAATATCTCAAAATTTACAGAAAATAAGCGGAATTTGGGATACGTGTATTTCAAAGAAAAACACTCTGTATAATTTAAATACATATGTAAGGCTCTTTTCTACTTTTTGACCTTGACGAAATTGAGTCAGCTCTCCCTAGCGGATTATTATGTGCATTAATTCGACTGAATTTTTCATTTTAATTTGTACATCACGATATATTTCACTGAAACCGGTTGGTTTTTACTGAAACCGGTTGGTCGACACTTAACCCACTAAGCAAATCCATTTAAGTAATGTTTCAGCAGCATTAAAACAACGTTTAATGTTGCTACAATGTTGATATAACGTTATTTGTTTGTTTTTTGCTTAGCGGGAACACTAACACAAAGTCTTATTTTAATAACACTTATTTTTAACACAGAATATTCAAAATCTATCTATGAGAGTACAGCGAAACCGGAAAGAGAGGTTATAATAGACTCAAAAACGTAACCAATCAACGCACGAACTAGGGCGGGGAAAGGGGTAGGGGATAACATGGAAAGATACAATTCTGTCATACCTTGTAACACATATGTGTTACGCCCATCGACGTACACTTCTGTGCAATAAAATGAAGTACACAAAATATGTTATAGTTTAAAGCGGACATAATGAGTTTCCTAGTTACGTAAATATGTCAATTCCTGAATGTCAAAATGCCGGGTCATTTAGACAACAATTCAGAACTGCGAATTCAAACTAAAATAGAAGATGGTTTTCCTATTAGACAAATTGTTCGATTGGTGAACATTAGTAAAGACACTGTTTTTAGAGTTAAGAAACGTTGGGAGCAGTTTAGGTAATTAAAATAGACCCGAATTATATAATTAGAATATTGTAAAAAATAGTTATAAGACTTGTGCATAATTTTATTGCACAGAAATGTACCTTGAGTCAGATTTAGCACTAAATGTGAGGTAAGAATACGGCAGTGGTGGCCGGTAGCCAACTTCACGTGAAACAAAAATGCCAAGGTAATGCATCTGAGGATTAAAAGGTGCACTCGTTGTGATGCTAAACGCATGTATTAATGACGCAATTCCGTGACGTAAGGAGTATTGATAAACAAAATGGATACGTAGCGCTTTCAACCTTACTTTTTGTATCTTGCATTTGAGCCTCACATAAAGTTAGACCGCGAGCCGCCAGTGGAATACGGGCCATTGTCTTTAAATATCGAGTAAATGGAGGCATTCGAATTTATAAGGCGTAGCATGGCCAAAAAGAAACGTTGGGAAAGACTGACCTGAAGGGTCTAATAAATGCAAAACCGACGAACTCCACTTAAATACTCATAATCTAAACATGAATAATAACACTAGCCAACAGCCATTTTGTCCTTGGGACTAGACCGGAATTTTTCGATTGCTTGGGTGTAATAAAGTACCGAAATCGCGATGAAACCGCCGAGACTTTGGTTTTGAGGTTAGGATTCGCAAAAAACCTTTTTTTTTACTTTGTTCACTATAACTTTGGAACAAAGCAAGATAAATTGAATCTGATAATACTGCTTGAAAGCTTATACCCAGGGCTACATTTGGTATATAAATGACCTTGGTCGGATAATCAAAACCCTAATTTAAAAAAAAAAAATTGTCAAAAAACCGCAAAAACCGCGTGTTTTGAAACATTTTTGCGATTTAAATCGATTATAAAAAAAAAACTACGCTAGATACCTCAGATCAGTTTCGCTGACCTGAAAGCCTATTAAATGGGCTACAATTTCTGTATGGAACATCTCTGCGACTTAATGAGAAGTCTTCGAAATAATGGGTTTTGTTTGAAAAAATCGCGAAATTTGCAATTTGTTTGGACTTTTTCCCTTTCAAATAGAAAATTCCACAACACATTTAAAATATGTCGTAACCATTCAAATGCCTATTAAAAGGGCTACAATTCCTACATGGCACACCTCTGTTACGCGTTCAGAAGTCTTGTAAACATTAATTTGTGTTTTGAATTTTATAATTGAAGGAGAAAAAGACCGAAAAATATTGATGAATAATGAAAAATAAATTCGAAAAAAATGCAGTTTTCGTCATTTTTCCACTCCCAGACAAAGCATGAAGTAAAATTTCGAGTTTAGAAAAGCCTAAAAATTTGGCTCGGTCGCGTAGCGAAGCGGAGCGACCGAGCCAAATTAGGCTTTTCTAAACTCTAAATTTTACTTCATGCGCCACGCGCGTAAAACAATAGAATATTGTGAAATTAGAAATACATTTAAAAGTACTTCATTTTTTTAACCTAGTAATAACACTAGCCAACAGCCATTTTGTCCTTGGGACTAGATTTGTGTTTTGAATTTTATAATTGAAGGAGAAAAAGACCGACAAATATTGATGAATAATGAAAAATAAATTCGAAAAAAATGCAGTTTTCGTGATTTTTTCAAACACAAATTAATGTTTACAAGACTTCTGAACACGTAACAGAGGTGTGCCATGTAGAAATTGTAGCCCTTTTAATAGGCATTTGAATGGTTACGACAGATTTTAAATGTGTTGTGGAATTTTCTATTTGAAAGGGAAAAAGACCAAAAAAATTGCAAATTTCGCGATTTTTTCAAACAAAACCCATTATTTCGAAGACTTCTCATTAAGTCTCAGAGATGTTCCATACAGAAATTGTAGCCCATTTAATAGGCTTTCAGGTCAGCGAAACTGATCTGAGCTATCTAGCGTAGTTTTTTTTTTATAATCGATTGAAATCGCAAAAATGTTTCAAAACACGCGATTTTTGCGGTTTTTTTACGGATTTTTTTTTTTAAATTAGGGTTTCGATTACCCGACCAAGGTCATTTATATACCAAATGTAGCCCTGGGTATAAGCTTTCAAGCAGTATTATCAGACTCAATTTATCTTGCTTTGTTCCAAAGTTATAGTGAAACAAGTAAAAAAAAAGGTTTTTTGCGAATCCTAACCTCAAAACCAAAGTCTCGGCGGTTTCATCGCGATTTCGGTACTTTTTTACACCCAAGCAATCGAAAAATTTAGGTCTAGTCCCAAGGACAGAGAAAAAGTCAAATTCTGTTGGCTAGTGTAATCAATCTAGAATTATATATCCATTACACAAATAAGACAATTAACTTTGTTTGTATAACTGAGGATTTTATTGTGTCTATAGTTTCGACAAATTTAACTTGTCATTATCAAACATAAAGTATTTACTTACTTACTTTATGTTTGATAATGACAAGTTAAAGTTGTCGAAACTATAGTCACAATAATATCCTCAGTTATACAAACAAAGTTAATTGTCTTATTTGTGTAAATAATGATGTATAACGAAGTAGAAGCCTCCACAGTGAACAGTTTCATATATCCATTAGTTTAAATAAACGTCAGTAGACGTCAGATTTAGTGTGAAATTAATATTGTGATTTTGGCTGTATAAATGAAGATAATACTACAACTTGGATTAATTACGTCATAATTTTGGAGATAATTTCATTATGTGTACAATTTATATCTGTAATATGCTTATTCACCCGAAAATACCAACGTATATAACCTCAAAATCGGAACTTAAAATACGATTTGCGGCTAAATGGTAAGTCTCCGAAAGAACTTTATAGTAACATTTGTGTGTCCCACACATGTCTACACCCGGCTAAATTTAAAAAAATTCAAAAATCGGAGTATTTCGATCTCGAGAGTAACCAAACCTAATTTTACAGGAGAATCTATTTTGTGAAACAAATTTATATCGTCAATTTTACAGGAGAATCCATTTTATGAAATAAACTTATTTTATCAATTTTACAGGAACATCCATTTTATGAAATAAATTTATTTTGTCAATTTTACAGAAGAATCCATTTTGTGAAACAAATTTATATTGTCAAATTTATATTGTCAATCTTTTCTCATAAATTAGAAGACGATAGGTAGCCAGTTTTAACAAAATCACGCGTAATTTATTCAACAAGTGTTGAATTCAAGTGATTTTCATTAAAATCGGTTTTGCAATTCGGACCCGAATATCTTAAAAAGTTGGACTATTCAGAAAAAACACGAGGAAATTGACTTGGTAAACATTTGACACAACACAAAGTTCCGCGACTCACCTTTTCTTCGGCGCACTCGTCCGCACTGAAAAACCTCTTGCCTAGGAACCGCGAGACCCTTCGCAAAACGATGACACGCTGATAGCTGATGAACATCATAATTCGTTCTTCAGACCATCACACATCTCACGCGGTTAATTTTGACTGTGCTCGAAACCCTTTTCCGAAAAATACAAACAGATTTTGCCCCGACGACTTTTCAGAATGGAATACCACATAACATCTCGTATCCAGGCAACGGGCCCGGATACGAGATTTTTTCGAAAATCCCAAGGAATGTTTGATCAGTTTTATTATTCCCACCCACTGAGCGAATCCATTTAAACAACGTTTCATCAACATTAAAACAACGTTAAATGTTGCTATAATGTTGGTATAACGTAATTTTTTGTTTTGTTGCTCAGTGGGCATATAAATGAGTCGCCTATTTCCAAAAACCCCTAAATCTATTTGAAAACAAGGGATTTAGGGGTTTTTTGGAAATAGGCGACTTAAATATTTCTTTCTGGTACTGGTACTTACGTAATAAGTACTAAGAGTATAAGTACATTTTGTTGGTTTCGGTTTTATTGCAGTATCTGGTGCGCCTTTATCTATCATAAAGGTGTTCTAACAGTAAATTAATTCAATTGCTTTGAAATTAATATTGGGCACTATTTGAACAAATGTAAGCAATAAACTGACCTTCAGGGGTTTAAGCCAGGGGTCTACAAACTACGGCCCGAGGGCCACATCCGGCCCGCGGACAGATTTTGTCCGGCCCGCGGAGAGCTAGCATACTTTTTTAAACGTTGCGTACTTTTTCGGACATTCTTTTTCATCAGTGGACTATTTCTTTTTACCACCGGCAACAATGATAATGTGGTTTTGGCCCTCGGAACTTACTGGAGTAATCAGTATGGCCCTAAGGCTGGAAAGTTTGGAGACCCAGGGTTTAAACAAATATTCTATTTAAAGTGATGGGTCAGTTTAGCGGTCCTCCACTGCGAGCTCACAATTAAGGCCAATCGTGTGTCCTTACAGCTCACCTTCCAAGTCCATCTTCTTGACGGAGCCAATGATCTTGTCAAGTGTGATATTTTGCAGATCCTTCAGCAGCTGAGACGATGACAATCACACAAAAAGAACAACGAAGGATAAGAGTGCTAGAAAGACGGATAATGAGAAGTATACTTGGACCTTTTAAAGAAGAGAACAATTAGCCAAGAAAAAGAACAAATAGAGAAATTTATGAGGTCTTAGGAGATGACTTAGTAAATAACATAAGAGCGACAAGAATTAGATTGTTAGGACATATATGGAGGTCAAATCATGATGAATGGCTACGGATAATAACAGAATGGGAACCTAGCCGTAGCAGAAGAAGAAGGAGACCAAGGAATATATGGTAAGAAGAAGTCATATAGGTGTTCTAACAGTAAATTAATTCAATTGCTTTGTAATTAATATTGGGCACCATTTGAACAAATGTAAGCAATAAACTGACCTTCAGGGGTTTAAATAAATATTCTATTTAAAGTGATGGGTCAGTTTAGCGGTCCTCCACTGCGAGCTCAGAATTAAGGCCAATCGTGTATCCTTACAGCTCACCTTCCAAGTCCATCTTCTTCACGGAGCCAAGGATCTTGTCAAGTGTGATATTTTGCAGATCCTTCAGCAGCTGAGACGATGACAATCACACAAAAAGAACAACGAAGGATAAGAGTGCTAGAAAGACGGATAATGAGAAGTATACTTGGACCTTTTAAAGAAGAGAACAATGAGCCAAGAAAAAGAACAAATAGAGAAATTTATGAGGTCTTAGGAGATGACGTAGGAAATAACATAAAAGCGACAAGAATTAGATGGTTCGGACATATATGGAGGTCAAATCATGACGGATGGCTAAGGATAATAACAGAATGGGAACCTAGCGGTAGCAGAAGAAGAGGGAGATTAAGGCATAGATGGAAAGGAGAAGTTGAAAAAGAACTGAGCTCACTGGGCGTTGGAAACTGGAAAAGCATAACAAAAAACAGGGAGAAATTGAGAAAAATTGTACAACAAATGAAGAAACATTGGGACTGATCTACCCAGATAAATGGATTAGAAGTGCTCCAAGAGGAGCGGCCAAACTCCACAAGGAGTGTAAAGCCACAGAAGAAGAAGGTGAAGGCTCGCTCAGTCCTAGTTTGTTAATGTGATGCCTTAGGCGGCTATGTCCAGTGGAGAGAGCAGTTAGTGTATGCATATCCGATTTGCTCAGCTTCAGCGATGCCGCCGTTCTGGAGGAGGATGGTCCACTTATCACTGCTCTAAAATGTCTCATCCCAGGGCAACGACATCAGAAGTCCTGAAGTTAAGCAAATAACTGTGTGGTCGTTTCTTTGGAAAATGTGTTAATTTGACTTATAATACTCTTAGTACTTATCCCGTAAGATATATCGATAACTGCCAAAATGTACAAATAAAGCATTGAATATTCCTCATTCAACGGAATAAAGTCTTCTTCTTCTGTGAGTTTAATGGC
Organism: Philonthus cognatus; assembly: GCA_932526585.2. Classification (NCBI taxonomy): domain Eukaryota; kingdom Metazoa; phylum Arthropoda; class Insecta; order Coleoptera; family Staphylinidae; genus Philonthus; species Philonthus cognatus. The sequence goes on from OW052251.1 coordinate 3,574,351, forward strand.
CTTGGCTTCAAAACCTCCTCGATGAGACATATAAAGTTGCTGTCCAACATTAGTGGAATCCACTGATGTTAATAGACGCATTTCTCTCTCGTAGTGATAAACTAATAACTACAAAAACGTACGAATAAAGTCTTCTTCTTAATGACTGCCAAAATGTACAATTAAGCAGTGTTGGGCGTTAATTAATTTCAAAGTATTGTAATTACGTAGGTACAATACAATAATAATAATTACGTACTTACATTACAAGATGATTAATTACTTTGTAATGTACGTAATTATATTACAATGTAATTAATTGCTTTGTAGTGTAATGATGTAATTACATTACAATGTAATTAATTACTTTGTAATGTACGTAATTACATTACAATGTAATTAATTGCTTTGTAGTGTAATTACGTGGTAGGGGGACATTTCTTCCACTCCATTTTTTCCACTCCATTTCTTCCGCTCTATTTCTTCCACCGCACTTTTCTTCCGCCAAGACTATTCTTCCACCAAGACTTTTCTTCCATCAAATTTTTACTGCGCCGCCGAGTGCCGTTGTGTGTAAAAGTTAATATAATGTTCTGTGTAGGTAAGAGCATATGACTTTTATCCAATACCCACTTGGACCACAGATACTTAACCGTGGTTAAGCCATTTCTACTAGTTTGTGGCTTAAGTGGAAGGTTTCAAATTGAATACATTGCTTAAGTATCTTTGCACACGCTAGCGATTTTACATACTTCTAGGTTTGGTTAGGTTAGGTTAGTAGAAAGGTTTGCAATAGAATAAATTGCGCAAGTCATTTTGCTCCCGATGCCTGTTCCACATACTTTTAGGTTAGGTTAGGTTAGGAGAAAGGTTTGCTATAGAATACATTGCGCAAGTCTCTTTGCGAACGATGCCTGTGCCACATACTTCTAGATTAGGTTAGGTTAGGAGAAAGGTTTGCAATAGAATAAACTGCTTCTGTCTCTTTGGGCACTGTCCCGAGATCATTCGCGACGCTCAAAAGTGTCGATTATCAAAGTTACAAAGACTTGTTTGGTTGTTTACTTTGAAGTTGGCTATAGACCTCAAATTTTAAATGTTTGAATAAAAAAAGTGGAACCAGAAATAGCGGAACTAAATTAGTGGAAAAAAGAATTCGGAGGAAAATATGTACAGTGGAAAAAAGAATTGGTGGAAGAAAAGTACTGGTGGAAGTAATGGAGTGGAAAAAATGGGGTACAATCTAATTACGTAATTACATTACAATGTAATTAATTGCTTTGGAATGTAATTACGTAATTACATTACAATGTAATTAATTGCTTTGTAGTGTAATTATGTAATTACATTACAATGTAATTAATTACTTTGGAATGTAATTACGTAATTACATTACAATGTAATTAATTGCTTTGGAATGTAATTACGTAATTACATTACAATGTCATTAATTGCTTTGCAATTAAATTACAATGTAATTAATTAATTTGTAATGAAATTGAAATTATAGTCTATAGACGCATGTGTGTAGCCGATTTGTCGTAAAGCAGACAATACAAATCTTGGTTTGTCAAGATTATAACATTAATGATCCAGACTGTTGTATAAACTAGACATAAAAAAAACAGAACTGCATTTATTTTAAAAATATTTATTGTAGAATGCAAACGAGATTGTAAATGGACATGATGTAACAATTAACAAAGTTAAATCATTTTCTTTTGAAAGGAAAAAATTAGATAGAAATTTATTGTTTCAAAAAGAAATGTTTATCATCAAATTTGCAAAGTTTATACATTCAAAAAATGATTGTGTTTTTTTTTAAAGGTAATCAAGTGGTGTATTAAATTATTAAATATCACAGGAAGTTTCTCTCAAGATTTTGTTTACGCGAGGGACACGCGGTCTAAACATGATCAGTCGGTTTTATGCAAATTCGAAAAATTCATTACGGAGTCGCGAATGTTGCTCAAGTCACGTCGTCTTTCTGGTTTTTCTTTCATATATATAAACTGGCGAGGCCGATTTCGTCTGCCATTTCAATCTTTCGCGCTGTCTGTAGTTGTTCGTGGTGATATTTAATAAAATTATAGTGAACTTATGTGTCAATGAATTGTAGAGTCACAGGATTTCAACCCAGTTCCAAATTCCTTCCAGTCATAAGGTTAGTATTTCCATTAAGTGATAATATTGTTTTTTGTTTGTTTGGGATTTTTAGTGAGTAAGAAGAGAATTGTGAATTTTAGAACAACAAAAATATGTACATCTTCAGATATTCGTTGCTTTTTTTTAAGAGTTCAGTTGAAAGCTTTAAACGAGTGTTTTCCACTCCCAGATTAAGCATGAAGTAAAATTTCGAGTTTAGAAAAGCCTGAAAATTTGGTTTGGTCGCGTAGCGCTACGCGCTACGCGACCAAACCAAATTTTCAGGCTTTTCTAAACTCGAAATTTTACTTCATGCGCCACGCGTATAAGACACTGATTTCAACTGAAGTTCACTTGTTCACCCTATTTCAGTATTTTCAGTGTTTAATACGCGGGGCGCATGAAGTAAAATTTCGAGTTTATAATTTTGTTTGGTCGCTACCAAACTGAATTTTCAGGCTTTTCTAAACTTGAATTTTTACTTCATGCTTAGCCTTAGGAGTGGAAAATAATCGCTTGAAGCTTCAGAAAGAACAGAACTCATTATTTTTGTGCCATTCCAGATTTCGAGCCATACCTTCTGAAGTTTGGATCATTTTATTTTCGAGTTCTTGAAACTCGGAGCTTTCTGAGCGGATGTCTTGGACTCTTAGTTGGTTTAAATAGTGCCCATTTTTTTAGGCATCATCAAAGCTTTTCATTTTCTAATATTGAAATTTAAAAGTAGTTTAGCTCTTGATTTCTAAAGTTATTATTTCCGCCTGGATTGTATTTGAGCTCAGTACCACCGGATACCCACAGACGCGTTTAGGACTTCAAGGTCCTCTTCAGTGTGGTCCCGACCCAGTGCTGAGGAATACTGAACATTTCCTACTATATCAAACCGATATGTGAACACTATTAAGTCCTTCTGGGTACTTGCTTTTCCTTTTAATTAAACTGCTTTGGCAATAGCGCCCTTTCTACCAGCCTAATTCTTCTGGATACCAATATTTTGACAATAGTAATTTCGTGTCTAATTGGAATTTAAAAGCAGTTTAGCTCTTTGTTTCTAAAGTTATTATTTTCTTCTGGATACCTGCTTTTTCTTTTAAATAAACTGCTTGGCAATAACGCCCTTTCTACCAGCTTCATTCTTTTGGACACCAATATTTTGACAATGGTAATTTCGTGTCTAATTATCTTTGGATGTGTGCATGATTTTATTTCACCTTTTTTTCATCACAGCGAACATACGAGGGGGAATTGATAAGTAGTTGGTCTTGATCATTTGAAGTGCATCAACAAAATCGCGTTAGCATAGCAACACTCATTACAAGTATCATTGCAAATATTTGAAGTGATTGAGTTACTTGAAGATAATTATAACTTTGAATAAAATACTTAGAACCATTCTTCAATACTTGAAAGTATGTAAGTATGTATGAAAGTATTGAAGAAAGGTTCTAAGTATTTTATTCAAAGTTATCATTGCAAAGTTTCACGCCATTATTAAGTACTTGTATTTGAAGGGATTACGGGGTAAAGACATTTACAAGGAGATAGTCAATACTCTTCATGATGACTGGCTTTCTTTTGCCACTGTCAAAAATTATGTTGCTTGCTTCAAAAAGGAACATTTTCCATTCAAAATGATGCGAGACCTGGAAGATCCATTTCAGTATCAACTTCCGAAATATCGATGCAGTCCTTGACTTAATATTATCAGACGTATGTTATGGGGTCGGTGGGTCGTGTGGTCTCTGAGCCTTCCGAAGTTACCTCGACCTGAAAGATCTTTTGTAATTATCCCTGACCTACCTGAGTCCCTCAATGTCTAGACCTCTTGCGTAGTCTACAATAATTTGAGGGTTAATGTGTACCATGTCGTCAGGCAACGGCAGGTAGTTTCCTCTTTGAAGGGACAGGGCAGAGCATTCACAAAGTAGGTGCTCTGCTGTTTCTTGTGCCTCATTGCAGAATCTGCAATTGGCATCAGTTGTCTGACCCATCTTAGCGAGGTGGTATTTCAGAGGACAGTGTCCGGTTAGAAGGCCGGTTATGCGCCTTAGGTTGCTCTTGCTTAGCCTGAGAAGCTGTTTGGGTCTTACGGTAGAGAAGCCGATAAACCTTTTCCCTGCTTTAAGCCAGGTGTGTTTCTCAGGTAGCAGCATCTTCCTACTCCTGGATTATTTCCTTGATGCGGACTTTCGTTATTTCACTATAGGGTTCTAGTCCAACAAATGAAGTTTTGGAGCCTTCTTTGCCAAGGCTATCGGCAATTTTACTACCTTTGATCCCTGCATGACCTGGAACCCAGAGCAGTTTAACTCTGTTGTTTCTGGCTAGCTGCTTTAGGAATAGTTTGCACCCCCAGACAGATTTAGACTTACATGCAGGTGATTTTATTGCCTTTATTGCAGCCTATCTGTCTGAGCAGTTGCATATCCCCTTTTTGTTGTAGCCCCTTTCTAAGCATACTTGGGCGCATGTGTTCAAGGCCTCGATTTCTGCCTGGAAATCCCAAGGCCCATCCCAAGGCCCTCGATGGTTCGAATCGAGGCCAGTGATACCGATTCCGACCCCATTTTCAGTTTTAGATCCGTCGGTAAACCAAACTATCGAGGAGCCTTGTAACTGCTTCACTTTCGCTGCAACAGTATGGAGGCCTTGGATAGCCACTTCAATCGTTGTATCGAAGTCGTAGACAGTTGACATGTAGTGGTTGGGCATGTATACCGCTTTTCGCACATAGTGCTGAGGATTTTTAGGTGCCCAATAAAATGCGCATATTTCGAATTATCTGTCTGGATTATTCTTAAGGCGTCTAAAGCAGCATCCCTTTTCACGTGCAGATGCAGTAGTCTAAAGTTTAGGATAGCCTCCATTGCTCCAGTAAAGCACGTGCTCATAGCTCCTGTGATGCCTAAACATGCCAGCCTTTGAACCTTGCTCAGCTTTGTTTGGTTTGTACTCTCCGTTGTCTTTATCCACTAGACAACGGAACCATAAGTGATTAATGGTCTTATCACCGTTATGAAAAGCCAATAAATCATCTTGGGGTGTAAACCCCATCTTCTGCCAAATTGTCTACGGCAAGCCCATGTTGCTCTTACTGCTTTGGCGGCGATGATGTCTACATGGGTTTTCCAGTTTAGCCTCTGGTCAAAAGTGAGGCCGAGATATTTAACTGTGTTGGAAAACCCAATAAGTGTTCAATTTATGGTTGGCGCCCTTTCTTCGCCCTGTAAATGGAACAATTATTTTTGGGGTTGATCTGCATTGATTCTGCATGCACCATGTACTTACTTTTCGAAGGGCGGCATGCGGCTATACACCATGTCGGCATGCTTTCCCCTTACTATAATGACGGTGTCGTCAGCAGAGTCTTGTATGTCAAATCCGTAGTTGGATAACACTGACAGTTTATCGACAATCATAGAATCACACTGCCTATTGGCGATAAGTCGGCAACTGTGTTCGCGGTAAAAGGGTGCCCACAAGGCGGGGCTCTATCGCCCCTGCTGTGGTCACTAGACAGCAGGGACGAACACAGTTGCCCCTTTACCGCGAACACAGTTGCCGACTTATCACCAATAGACAATGTGATTCTACGACCTCTGAGCATAGCTTGGATCCATGTAGATGTGGAGGCATCAAGTCCTCTTGCTAGTGTGGCCGTACCTATGGACATCAAACGTACAGCTGGGACCCTAAAGATTTCATACGAACGCGTTCATTACATTATTCAATCGATTTGGGAATAAAACAAAATCTGCAAATTGGATTCCCAAATGCCTGAATGCGAATTAGAAACAAGCGCGAGTAGAAACATCGCGATCAATCCTTGCCAAGCTTGAAACAGATCCGAAGTTTCTGAACCGAGTTATCACTATGGGTGAAACATGGGTATATTGATCCATAGACAAAACAGCAATCCATGGAATGGAAGCACTCTGGGTCTTCAAGGACGCGTTTAAAAATCTGCTGGAAAAGTTCTTGCTTTCGTGTTTTGGGATAGTCACGGTAGCACCTTCATTGATTATCTGTACAAGGGGAAACCATAACTGTAGAAGGTATTCAGCACTATTAGCGAAATTGCGCAAAAAATGTGGAAAAAAGGCACAGAATGGCCTGCAAAGGACTTTTCTTTTTACAAGACAATGCGTCAATACACAAATTGCACGCTGCCATGAATAAACGTCCCGATTTGGGTTCTACTTAGGGGGGTGATTCAGCTGAGTTGGCGCTGATTATTTTTTGTTTATAAACTGAAGAAAAAGTTGAAAGGTCTCACATTTCCTTCCAAAAAGATGTGATGGTATCTGGTATCTGGTATAGGGGGAAGTGCGCATTGCTGCACTGCACTTAGACCTCATAGAACACCCTTAACTTATTACAGCGGTCCTGTAGAGCATTTAAGTCTATCGAAAAAAAATGTTTCTTTTCGGTCTGCCAACCAGCTGTCATCACGTCTTGAGGTGAGGATAAATGACCCGTAGTGGGAGGCAGCACAATGGGTCTATTTGTGATGCCTCCCACTACGGGTTATTTATCCTCAGCTCAAGACGTGGTGGCAGCTGGTTGGCAGACCGAAAAGAAACATTTTTTCGATAGACTTAAATGCTCTACAGGACCGCTGTAATCAGTTAAGAGTGCTATATGTAAAGGGTCTTTTATTAAGCGCTTCCTATCTTTAAATTTAAATAAAAAGTGTGTGTGGGATATCAGTGTGTGATATCATCGAAATTTATTATTTGTTTGAAAGGCGTCTCGATGCTATCATGTATTGAATATAACATCCTGCGAATGTCCGCCGCGGCTTCGCTGGGTGGCTACCCCATCTGAGGTAAACCAATGAGGTGAGGCACTGTTGGAATACCTCATGGGCACATCTCTAAACATTTTAAACAATTGTAATGAACCGACGTTCATAAACGCAGTGGAATAGGAAGTGATTGACATCACACTGATATCACAAGACATAACTCACACCACGGTGGACTGGAGGGTGTACAAAGAGGCAACTATATCAGACCACTGATGTATGTGGCCATTGTTTTACACTTTTCGATTTGTATCGTGTAGGATATTCTACACGATACAAATAAAAAAGTATGAAACAATGGCCACATACAGAAACCCTCGAAGAACGAACAGGTCTAAGTATCGAGACCTTCTCGAAGTAGCATTTGGCCGCCTTCACGCTGAAGACATAAAAAAAACACACAAGAAATCGAGGATGCAGCAGGCAAACTAACAGCGGGTCTCATCAATTCCTACAATGAATCATGTCCGGTGAGTACACCTACAGATAGGGGGAAAACACCATGGATCCGAAATGCCCAATTTTCCATGACTCTGGCGCATAAATAAAGCTGAATTTGACCGATGGCATGAGTTATGTTGGCTTTGAGGGCCGCTGTGGTTTGTGGCCTATTCGCATAGACATGCAATATAAAAAAACCGCTCGTGCAGAATGTTCAATGTGGCATGAGGTGCGTGGCACGTACCGCCGTCCTGTTGAAACCAAATGTCGTTGGTGTCCACATTATCTAATTCAGGCCAAAAGAGTTGGTAATCATCGACCTATAGCACTCGCCGTTGACGGTGATGGCCTGGCCAACGTCGTTCTCAAAGATATATGGACCGATGACGCCGCCAGCTCAAAATCCACACCGAACAGTGGATTTTTTTCGGAATGCATTGGACGCCCTTGGATATTATGTGAATCGGTATCATCCTAAATTAGACAATTTTGTTTATTGACGTACTCATTCATCCAGAAATGGGCCTCGTCGCTGAAGACGATTTTTTGATGAAAATTAGGATCACCCATTCAGCGAACACACGTCGTTGTCTATGGTCGTTTACCTTTAGCTACTGGGTCAGTTGAATTTTGTACAGGTGCAGGCCCAAGTTACGATGCAACATTTGCACGTGTTTTTAAACGCTTAATCCGTTCATGGCGATTTAGGAAAACAGACTAAATAAATGACAGCCAATTCGACAGACGTAGCTTCAAAAATATGGCCGTTATCAACTGTTAAAGTTCGGAAGTCCCTATCGGAAGACCCCTTACAATAATAAAAAAATTTCAGTTCAAAACTTGTATTGGCTCTGTAGTAGGTTAAGAATATATTAACCCATTAACGGCCAAGCAATTATAGAGTAAACTCTAAAAGTTGATTTTAGGTAAAATTCTGAACTTATTTTTATGATTTCTATGAATGACTCATCGTATTACATACTGTGCATTTTTCTTTTAAATATACATAATGTATACGCTACAGATTTTCAGGCATTAGCCGATTGGATATAAAAACGTGCAATATGAAGTTTAGAACGAGTGTTTCCACTCCCAGACTAAGCATGAAGTAAAATTTCGAGTTTAGAAAAGCCTTAAAATTTGGTTTGGTCGCTCCGCGAAGCGGAGCGGCCAAACCAAATTTTAGGGCTTTTCTAAACTCGAAATTTTACTTCATGCGCCACGCGTATAAAACACTGAAATATTGTGAAGTTAGAAATACACTGATATATTTATATTTTTTTTAACTGAGTAATAATCGAAATATTTAAACAACAAAATATTTACGTTTCTCTTCATACATCTTCAAGTCAGGTCAAATAATATAATATATTAAATTAACTTATTTAGTAATTTAATTAACAAAAAATTAATAAAAAAAAGACCTTTATTGGCATAATACTCTATTACATCCATATCTACACTAATCACTGCCCCCTCTCTTCCATCTGCTTTCCCTCTCGTCCCCTAACTTCTCCAGCGTCCTTACCGCGGCCCCATCCTCTCTCATCCATTCCGTCACTCTTCTATTCCCTCTTATTCCCAGCCATTCCTCCTTCACCCCCTAGCACTCCTCTGCCAGATGGCTCCACGTATCCCTCCCCCGTTCACACATTACACACCTCCCATACTCTTCCCCCATCCACACCTTCCTTCCTCTCTCCTCCGACCCACACCTCGCCCTTGCCAGCACCACCCTTTCCTCCCTACTCCATCCCCCCTCCATCAAATACCTCGGCATTCTCCCATGTACCTGCCACCTCCCGTACCTATCGTTGTATTCACTCCTCTCTATATACCCTTGCCTTTCCTGTGCTTCCACCTCCTTCTCCTTCTCTTTCACCCACGCATCCATCTTTACCCCATTCCCCAGCCACTCCATCACCTTCGCCTCCGACAAACCCACCCTCTCATACATTCTCCTTCTCTCGTTCCTCCATTTACCCTAAAAATTAATAATATTGCGTGTATGGATCAACGGCGCTTAATGGGTTAATATCCCCTCGCATGAACTATAATCATAATAATTATTTTTGATTTTAAAGAATTTACACAAAGGTAATTAAAGGACAACTAGGCCGTTTTGATCAGCCTGATCCTTCTAGATACCAATATATTTACACTGACAATGTCTCGTCTGATAGTTTTTGGAGACCTGCATGCTTTTCTACCATATTTTTGTTCTTTTATAAACTATAATTATAACAATTATTTATAGATTGGATAAGAACTTACGCACTCGCAAAGGAAGCCGCCGCGGTAACTCTGGAAACCGCCTAGAACTCCAAGTCCTGACCCAAATCCACCACGTGCCGTAGCTCCCCCGAAGCAGAGAAACCCGTAGTCGAGTCTAATCTTAGCCTAAGCATCATGGTTCAAGGTTCATCCTCATTCGAACGTCTGTCTTCGCGCATCTCCGAGCCGACATGGGACAAGACCTCCAAGAAAAGCGGCTACGAAGCCATCCAGAAGCAACAAGAACTGCTCAAGAAAAGGGAGGAGGAGAGGAAGTACGGGGCATGGGGATCCACGTTCAAAAACAAGGAGCATTTCGCTAACATGCATCATTTTTAGAATTTTTCAATCATTTGCTTTCTTAATCGCTTTCGTAATTAAATCAACCCACTGAGCAAACACATTTAAATAATGTTTCATCAACATTAAAACAATGTTGATGTAACGTTATTTGTTTGTTTTTTGCTCAGTGGAAATAATGCTTTTTCTTTAAAATATGTAGAATTTATTTGTACTAACGAACACATTGAAGACAGCTTTTAGTTTAGATTCACGGTTTTTATCTTCTTCTTATTATTTTGTACTACTAAAATATATTTACACTTAATTAAACGTTAAAGGTGTTATGTTGTATAAGGCTGTATTATTTTCCTATCCTTTTTTAATTTATGCCGGTGCCAGAGTTTCTCCAAGAATATCAAAAACGCTGCTATCGTAAATCCTAGAAAAAAAGAAATGCTATTAAGATTTCCCTGTGGGAAAAAATAACGTTATATTAACATTGTAGCAACATTAAACGTTGTTTTAATTAGCGGCGGCTCGCAGCCTAACTTCAGGGTAGGCCAGAGACCCAAGGTAATATGTATCCGTTATTGAAAGGTGGCTTTGTTGTGCAATTCCTTGTATTTATAAAGCGCGATCCCAACCTCAAATTTTGTGCGCCTCGGCGTTGTGGCCGACCCTGAAGTTAGGCTGCGAGCCGTCGCTGTACTCTTCTGTTTAAATGGATATTTATTCAAAGAGAAGAATGACTGCCAGGAAAAAAAATGTATTGCATCGCAGAAAATACAGACGAATGACATTGCCAGGAAAATAATTATTGCAAAAAATCGTTAGTTTTTATTCTAACAAAACTGAGCACAAGAGTAGAAAATACTTTTACGTTTTCTACCTTTTTTTTTGTTTTCTTCCTTTCTTTCAATTTCACTTTAATCTCCTGCAAAACGCGCTCGCTCATTCCCGTTTAATTAAATGTTAAATTATACGCGCGAAGACAATTACCAGGAAAACGTTTAACTTTATCAAATCTCTTCTTATTTCCCACACACAATCGCACTTCCGGCGCTTATAAAATATTCACAATTAGCCAATTGGGAAACAACGAAACATTATTAATTACCTTAAGAAGGAAAAAAAAAACGCATGCACACAAAAATCAATCTTGAAAATCCTTGAAATTTTGAGAACGATGAACCTGATTTAAAATGTCGTGCTGTTCTTCTTTCATTCAATTCAATTCGGAATTAATGATGAACAAAGTTGTCATTGAACGTGTGTGCATTATTTTTTAACCTGACATTTCCACGCGGCGTGGTCTAACAGTTGTAACAAATTGTTGTCTTCGACGGCGCTTTATTTATTCATTCAACTTATGTTAATTATTGTCAATTGTACGCGATATTAAGTTATTAATTGCGCAATTAGTCGCTTAATGGCATTTTTAGGCGAGACAGATTAAAATCTCATTCTTATCTATTCATTAGTTATTAAGTATTAACTAATGGATAGATAAGAATGAGATTTTAATCAGTCAGTGTTCGGTTTTGTTTAATTTCGATGAAAAGGACCAAATGTAGAATATTTGGTTTTTATATTTTGAATATTCGCGCGCTTGGAAAGTGCATGTTTAAATAATTCATTTCCTGACACGGATGACCAGTTGTTCCTAATAATTTCAATTAATTTGAGATTTTATTTGTGTATTAATTATAGCAACGATATTAGAAACGATACGTAAAAAAATAAATTCAAGATTATAGTCGAGAAATATGTTAAAATAATTATTTTTGATTTAATAATATTTTTTGGGTGGGGGTGTCGCTCATAGAGCCACTTGCAGATAAGAGGTGGAGTGAGACGCGTGCGACGCGAGTTTGTTCGTTAAAATACACGCCAACTTAAAAAAGACTATCGTGTATTTAGGCTATCCAATCACTGAAGCACACATAGCACAAAACCGGGGTAAGTCACCCTCAAAACACCACTTTCCAGCGGGGTCCGCAGATCAGTAAAATAAATAATTAGTGTAAGCGCCTCTATACATGCATCACAGCCTTTCAGCTAAAAACTAAAGTTATGAATTATACAATCAGTATTGAATCTGCGCGAAATAGTTATTTATTACAACGCAGAGGAAAACGAGATGTTTCTCGCCTCGTCGGGTTGGTGAAAAACATGTCGTCCAAGGCCTCGGATGTCTGTAATCTCGGTGTTGAGAGTTCAATTTGAAGCTTTAAACGAGTGTTTTCCACTCCCAGACTAAGCATGAAGTAAAATTTCGAGTTTAGAAAAGCCCCGTGAAAATTTGTCGAGGGTCGCGCAGCGACCCGAGACAAATTTTCTGGGCTTTTCTAAACTCGAAATTTTACTTCATGCGCCACGCGTAATAATCGCTAAAATATTGTGATATTTATGTATATTTGAACCTCACTGAAATCAGTGTCTTGTACGCGTGGCGCATGAAGTAAAATTTCGAGTTTAGAAAAGCCCCGTGAAAATTTGTCTCGGGTCGCTGCGCGACCCTCGACAAAATTTATACGCGGGGCTTTTCTAAACTCGAAATTTTACTTCATGCTTAGTCTGGGAGTGGACAACACTCGTTCTTAGAAGTGAAGGATTACTAAGTTTATTACCGTTTTACAAAGGCTACAGCTCGAAGGACCAATCGTGGTCTTCGGAGACCGAAGGACTACAGGGAATCGAAGTTTTTTCACAAGAAAACAACGAATATCTGAAGATTTACAGCGTGGATGTGCGCGAAATAGTTATTTATTACAACGCAGAGGAAAACGAGATGTTGCTCGCCTCGTCGGTTTGGCGAAAAACATGTCGTCCAAGGCCTCGGATGTCTGTAATCTCGGTGTTGAGAGTTCAATTTGAAGCTTTAAGCGAGTGTTTTCCACTCCCAGACTAAGCATGAAGTAAAATTTCGAGTTTAGAAAAGCCCCGTGAAAATTTGTCGAGGGTCGCGCAGCGACCCGAGACAGATTTTCTCGGGGCTTTTCTAAACTCGAAATTTTACTTCATGCGCCACGCGTAATAATCGCTAAAATATTGTGATATTTATGTATATTTGAACCTCACTTAAATCAGTGTTTTATACGCGTGGCGCATGAAGTAAAATTTCGAGTTTAGAAAAGCCCCGTGAAAATTTGTCTCGGGTCGCTGCGCGACCCTCGACAAATTTTCTACGCGGGGCTTTTCTAAACTCGAAATTTTACTTCATGCTTAGTCTGGGAGTGGACAACACTCGTTCTTAGAAGTGAAGGATTACTAAGTTTATTACCATTTTACAAAGGCTACAGCTCGAAGGACCAATCGTGGTCTTCGGAGACCGAAGGACTACAGGGAATCGAAGTTTTTTCACAAGAAAACAACGAATATCTGAAGATTTACAGCGTGGATGTGCGCGAAATAGTTATTTATCATAACGCAGAAGAAAACGAGATGTTTCTCGCCTCGTCGGGCTGGTGAAAACCATGTCGTCCAAGGCCTCGGATGTCTGTAATCTCGGTGCAATGCCGCAATGCCGCAATGCCAAATAGGTCGAAGAATACGAAGAGGGAGACTTTCCTGCGGTTTCCGTTCATTGTTGTGATCTTGTAAATTGCGTGGGCGTGCGCGAAGAGAGGAGAATCCTCTCCTTTGGTCGCGGTTTAATTGAGCAACACGTATGCATCTGGGTGGATTCGTGTGAGGATGTTCGGAACTGGGTTATAATTTCACTTGTTTCATTCGATTGTTATAATTTTCCACGATGTATTATGGATAAACTGTGGACAACACAAGACGTAAGTGGTTAACTCGAATCCATCGAAAATCAATCAAATATTTTGAGAGAATTGCCTAAGCCCTAGTTTAGAACTTGTGTTTTTCCACGATATACAAGAAATTTTTCTTTCAAATGTTGACGTTCGACTGCCAAGCGCAGAAGAGCGCAGCCAAATCGGACCGCGCTTAGTATTTTTCTCGAATTTTCAAAGTTTGACGTTCGACTGTTGAGTTTAACCTCGAAAAATCACAAACTTTATACGCTAGCCTTGCTTCACACACGACCTTGGTTCTTATGGGGGCTTATACATTTAAACATATGCATAAATTATGGTAATAGGGATGCGGTGGATGGAGGAAGCAGTCCGTATATAAGAAGGACTCTGTAGCTCGCTAGCGCGAGCATTTTTCTTGCTTCGCTCGCCGTCGCTCGCTTCGCTCGCCGTCGATCGCTGGCGCGAGCACCTTGCTCGCTTCGCTCGCTGGCGCGAGCACTTTGCTCGCTTCGCTCGCTGGCGCGAGCACTTTGCTCGCTTCGCTCGCCTTCGATCGCTGGCGCGAGCACTGTGCTCGCTTCGCTCGCCACCGCTCGCACCTTGCTCGCTTCGCTCGCCGTGGCTCGCTAGCGCGAGCATCTTACTCGATTCGCTCGCTACAGCTTCGCAGCAGTTGAAAGTTGTGTTAGACGGAATAAAGAGTAGACGCAGCACACGCTGGATCTGAGGTTGAAATGTTTTGTCGCGGTAGTGAGAACGCGATGGACGGAGGAAGCAGGGAGTTTTTCTTTAAAGTATACGTATTCTAAATTTAGCTTATGTTCTTTAAATATTTAGATACTCGTTGTTTTTTTAAAAAGAGTTCAATTTGAAACTTTAAACGAGTGTAAAAGCTTAAAATTAAATTCTTTTAATAAACCGAGCGTCCGCAAATATACAACGTGTGCTTATGTCTATTTAAAAGAAAAATGCCCGTTATAAAAATGTTCGGTGTTACATAAAACTCTGTGTAGAATATGATTGGTTTAGTTTGAATTTGGCGCCCAAAGGCGTCAAGATGGATGCCAGTTTGCGCTACTCTCTTAAATACAGGGACACTAGAGTGGTGCGGGAAGAAACGCCATCTTTTTTTAAGACACTTACCGAAGAATAAAACAAAAAAAACTGATATTGATTGGTTTAGTTTGAATTTGGCGCCTAAAGGCGTCAAGATGGATGCCAGTTTGCGCTACTCTCTTAAATACAGGGACACTAGAGTGGTGGGGGAAGAAACGCCATCTTTTTTTAAGACACTTACCGAAGAATAAAACAAAGACACTGATATTGATTGGTTTAGTTTAAATTTGGCGCCTAAAGGCTTCAAGATTGATGCCAGTTTGCGCTACTCTCTTAAATACAGGGACACTAGAGTGGTGGGGGAAGAAACGCCCTCATTTTTTCAAGACACTCACCGAAGAATAAAACAAAGAAACTGATATTGATTGGTTTAGTTTGAATTTGGTGCCTAAAGGCGTCAAGATTGATGCCAGTTTGCGCTACTATCTTAAATACAGGGACACTAGAGTATTGGGGGAAGAAACGCCATCTTTTTTTTAAGACACTTACCGAAGAATAAGACAAAGAAACTCCCCTGCATGTCGTCCATGTTGACGGTGTGATTGTTGACTTCGGAGACGTGCCGGACTTTGAAGCACTTGTCTTTTTTTGGCATGTAATCCCTCAGCCATTTTTGTATCAAACCGTTCTGATGGAGATTTTTAATTCTGAACGAGAAAAAAGAATCAATGAAAAGGACACTTTTCTTTGGGGTTTAATTACCGATATTCTTTCTCAATGACGTTTAATCAATTACTTTTATTTATTCAACAGAAATAATTTCATTTATCAACTTCTACAATCGTTGGGTATTGAGCAAGTACATCCTATAGTATGTTCAATAAAAAAACCTCTAGAGTGCTATGATTTTATCTTTTTTACTTTCCCCCGTATGTAATACAATGGGAAAGTATTGTTTTCGTGAAAATTTTCGAATCAAAAATTTTAGCGGAAATATCCGTTTTGAGGTCCCCTGAGTCGAATAAGACCATTTTTGAAAAATGTCTGTCTGTCTGTCTGTCTGTCTGTCTGTCTGTCTGTGTGCGCTGTACCGCAAAAACCGCTAAAGATATCGAGATGAAACTTGAAACTTAAGCTTTTTGTTACAATCGGAAGAACTGAAAAGCTTTTGGTGAAAATCGGAAAACCGGAAGTGGTACTTTACTCTTAGCGTTTTTCGGTTTTTTTCTGATTTTTTCAATAAATGTTCATCAAACAAAAAATTCTTTCAAATAAAAGTTGTAGATAATAACAAAATGAAGATGTATTGTTCATTTACTTTTTGTCATAGCACTCTTAGTTTTTGAGATATTTCAAAAGTTGTGTGTTTTATCTAGTTATTGGTGTGTGACAGTGTATGTGTCGATACAATTAAAAAATGTTTCGAATAAAAGTTGTAGGAAATGAAAAACTAAAGATTTTTTGTAGACTCACTTTTTGTCATAGCACTCTTAGTTTTTGAGATATTTAATAAATAGTGTTTTTTATCTAGTCATTGATTTGTGTCAGCGTGTGTGTTGATACAATTGGAAAATGTTTTAAATAAAAGTTGTAGGTAATAAAATATTAAAGATTTTTTGTATCTTCACTTTTTGTCATAGCACTCTTAGTTTTTGAGATAATCAATAAATAGTGTTTTTTATCTAGTCATTGGTTTGTGTCAGTATGTGTTGATCCAATTGAAAAATGTTTCAAATAAAAGTTGTAAGAAATGAAAAACTAAAGATTTTTTGTAGATTCACTTTTTGTCATAGCACTCTTAGTTTTTGAGATATTCAATAAATAGTGTTTTTTATCTAGTCATTGGTTTGTGTCAGTATGTGTTGATCCAATTGAAAAATGTTTCAAATAAAAGTTGTAGTTATCAAAAAGTTGAAGACATTTTGAAAATAATAATGCTACAAATATTTTAAAAGTGATTTAATACGCAATTTACGGGGGAAAGTACTATGATGGACACATCACCATTTTTTAAATTTATGTTGGCTACACGCTTTAGGAATTGTCATCTAAAACGTCAGACATAATAATTATAATGTATATTTCAGTTGCCAACCTAGAACATATTCCATAGCACTCTAGAGCGTTTATTTTATTGAACATACGATATCTCTAGTTGAAAGGTATTAATTTTATTTTAAAATTCTTCGCATTACTGATGATTTACCCACTGAGCAAAAAACAAACAAATAACGGTTTATCAACATTGCAGCAATATTAAAAGTTATTTTAATGTTGTTAAAACGTTACTTTAATGTGTTTGTTCAGTGGGTAGCTATTCAGTAACAAACAAATAACAAAAAACGTTATATCAACATTGCAGCAACATTAAACGTTATTTTAATGTTGTTAAAACGTTACTTTAATGTGTTTGTTTAGTGGGTAGTGATTCCTAAACCGCGATTACCTCATGGGCAGTTTTATCCTCGCTTCACCAAACGATTGTAAGGCCGGTAGTCCACTAGAAGCGACAATACGCGGCTACGCGATACGAGCGGCAACGGGCGGCTGCAAGAGTAGCGGCTACACGCGACAGGGGTCGTACACTGCATGTGACTTCGCGCTGCTCAGTTTGTTAGAACTGTCAAAGTTGTGAATTTAAATATTATACATCAAGTAAATTAAACACGATTTTATTCACGAACGGATTTTTGATTTCACGAGCGCCTCGGCGCGAGTGAAATCATTTCTTTGAGTGAATAAAGGTGTTTAATTCACGTGGCGTATATATGTTTTTATTCAATTTTGACGAAATTGTAAAGAAAATGTACTTTACATTTATTTTTAAATAAATGTTGAAAAACTATGTAGACTGTGAAATCCATTTTCATGACGACGTATTATTTATATGTATTTGAAATAAAACAACGCAGTTGGGAGGGTTTCACTTTTATTGTTGAACACTGCAACATGTTTCACCACACAGTGGCTTCATCAGGCAGATGAAATAATGATCATTATTTCATCTGCCTGATGAAGCCACTGTGTGGTGAAACATGTTGCAGTGTTCAACAATAAAAGTGAAACCCTCCCAACTGCGTTGTTTTATTTCAAATAGTATTATGGAGTTTCATCATGTATCCGCCTCATCAATTAAATATTTATTTATATGTTGTTGTAACTCCATAACAACCGTAATAAACAAGGTTTTAACTCACTAGTGACCTAAAAAATTTTTAATTCACTAGTGAATAAAACCTTGTTTATTACGGTTGTTATGGAGTTAATAATGTCGATTTAAATTAACAAAATTGAATCAAATATATTTTTAATAGATGCAGAGGATTTTTATCTTCTGGAAAATCCCTGTGATTAGGGGTATGATTGGAATTAATATTCTTAAACCTTGTGTCACTACTAAGAAAAAAAAAACTATAATAGTCCCTGATCAAATTAACGTCGGAAACCACTGCTCTAAGGCATTGCTAATGATTAAACAAAATTTAAAAATATCTCTCCGTAAATAACGAAATTACTAAAACACTACCAATACCTTGTAGTTTTATTACATTTACCTATTTATGGTCTCTTGAGTTTCTTCCTCGCTTCGAAATTTGCACTGCATCCCCGATTTTCTTATTTATCAATTTTCGAGGATCAATTAATTCTGGCAATATGCATGTGTTCATAGAAAAATAGTAATTTATTAACATTTCATCCAAAAGTCATCATCTTTATAAATAAATTTGTGTTTTTATAGCTTTTGGAACCCACACAGCAAATAAGCAATACATTCTGTATTGTGGAGGCTTCTACTTCGTTATACATGTTAATTACACAATGAAACACTTTTAACTTTGTTTGTATAAAACGTTTTATTTAATGTGACTGCAGTTTCGACAAATTTAGCTTGTCATTATCAAACATGGAGTTTGATAATGACAAATTTAGCAGTTTCGACAAATTTAGCTTGTCATTATCAAACATGGAGTTTGATAATGACAAGCTAAATTTGTCGAAACTGCAGTCACATTAAATAAAACGTGTTATACAAACAAAGTTAAAAGTGTTTCATTGTGTAAGCAATACATTCTTTGCGTTATGTAAAGGGTCCGCCAATAAGCGCGCTCGATCTTTGACAGCTGATGGCGGCCATGTTGTTTGTGGTAGAGTTGTCAAACCTAGTTGTTATTATTCAGTATATCTTCACAAATTACCATGAACCAATTCAGCCGCGAGCAACATGTGCAAATCATTAAAATGTATTACGAAAATCATTCATCGGTTCGGGCAACGTTCCGCGCGCTCCGCCAATTTTACGGTGCAATTGGTCGTCCTGCTGAGTCGACTATCCGTCGTTTGATAAACAAATTCGAGGCAACCGGTTCGGTGAACAATGAGCCAACACCGACGCGTCGTCGAAACGTCCGATCTGCCGCGAATGTCGCCGCTGTGCGCGATAGTGTGCGTGAAAATCCGCGACAGTCAATTTCACGTCGCGCACAGGAACTCAGCCTTTCGGAAACATCACTTCGCCGAATCTTGCATCTGGATTTGGGCATGCATCCGTACAAGATCCAGCTGACACAAGAGCTCAAAATAAACGACCATAGACAGCGCCGTATCTTCGCTGATTGGGCTTTAGAGCAGTTGGAAGTCGACCCCGAGTTTGGTCGCAAAATCATCTTCAGCGATGAGGCACATTTTTGGATAAATGGGAATGTCAACAAGCAGAATTGCCGTTATTGGGCCGAGAACAATCCACAGGAGGTCCACCAGGTCGCAATGCACCCAGCAAAGGTAACTGTTTGGTGTGGATTTTGGGCCGGAGGCATCATCGGGCCGTATTTCTTCTTGGTGTGGCCATCACGGTAAACGGCGAACGATACAGATCCATGATAACGAACTTTTTCTGGCATGAAATCGGCAATATGGATGTCGAGGATATGTGGTTTCAGCAGGACGGCGCTACGAGCCACACAGCGCGCGCCACAATGGATCTTCTGCACGAGCGCTTCGGAGGAATGGTTATCTCGCGCGGAGGCGACATCAACTGGCCACCGAGATCGTGCGATTTAACCCCACTAGACTATTTCTTGTGAGGTTTTCTTAAATCGCAGGTCTACGCAAACCAACCACAAAACACTGATGACCTCAAAGTCAACATACGCCACGCCATCGATGAAATACAGCCCGATTTGTGCGCCAGAGTCATTGAAAATTGGACTTCTCGTATGCGCGCCACCAAGCAAAGCCGAGGTGGCCATTTGAACGTATATTATTTTCCATACATAATGCCTTCGAATACTCTTTCAAACAAAAAATAAATTTCATTTATACCTCTCACACAACTTGCTTTATTTTATTTTAAAGATCGAGCGCGCTTATTGGCGGACCCTTTATAATTGCCCTGGATTTCTGCTGGAATACCTTCTGAATGCCTAATTGAAATTGATTTCATTCATAGTTTAAGTTGTCTTTAGATGTTTTGTGTTAAATTTTGAAATGCATGTTAATAATTTTTAGGTTTTGCAAATTGAATGAGTTTAATAACTTTAAAATTATAAATATAATAATGCGTGTGAGAAAATTATTGAAGAAAAAATATTTAACTCGATAATTCTAAAAAAATTGTTAGTTGTATTAAGAAAAATGCAAGAGACGGCAACACTTTACAGAGGGCATTTTTATGATTTACAGAGGTCATAAGCACTGCTGTAAAATTTCGCACAGAGCATGTTTTTATTTCTAACAAAACCTTTCTCTTGATTTAAATGTTTATAAATAATATAAATAGTACACTAAAAAGAATCACAAGTTATGCCATTTTCTTTCATTTTATTTTAATGAAATTCATGCTATTATAGAAAAATCAACTCAATGGATGAGTCGACTAATCCCTTATTTGCTTATATTGAAAATATGAAATAAATAGCTGTGTAAATAAAGAAATTACAGCCGTAAAATGGAAGCGTAAAGGCGCAGGACTAGACGCGGCTACGAGCGACAGATCCCATTTCCTTGGGACTTGACGCAGCTACACGCTCGGCGCGAGAATCCGCATGTCCGCGCACGCTTGCAGTGGACGAGATTCATTGGATTTACACACGTCGGGATCTGTCGCGCGTATACGCATGTTGCCGCTAGGATCGCGTGAGCGCGCAGCCGCGTGTTGTCGCTTCCAGTGGACGACCGGCCTAAAAGCAAACAAATTTAAACTTACTCTCTATTAAACTTTTGTAAATACGGAGTATCTTGAGCAACAATCATCGCGATTTGCTCGTCATTAAACTCCTCGCTTCCTGTAATAATAAATAATTTGAGAATAAAGCAAATTACAGGACTTTTCGTTTGATTTTCACCATGTAAGAAATGAAATCCCCTCCCACTGAGTAATAAACAAACAAATAACGTTATATTAACATTGTAGCAACATTAAACGTTGTTTTAATGTTGATGAAACATTACTTAAATGGATTTGCTCGGTGGGCTTTTTATCAAATAAAAATCCCACATGTCAGTTTTGTATCAACATATTTTACGATTTGTCAAATAACATTTCCTCCCACTGAGCAAAACAACAAACAAATAACATTTTATCAACATTGTAACAACATTAAATGTTGTTTTAATGTTGATAAAACGTTACTTAAATGCTCAGTGGGCTCTTTATTAAATAACCCAATGAGCAAATACATTCAAGTAAGTAAGCAACATTAAATCAACGTTTAATGTTATTACAATGTTGATAAAACGTTATTTGTTTGTTGGGAACATTTTCGTTTTATTAAAAATAAGTAAATAATGTGTATGAACGTTAAGGAGTTCAACTAGAAGCTTTAAACGAGTGTTTTCCACTCCCAGACTAAGCATGAAGTAAAATTTCGAGTTTAGAAAAGCCCCGTGAAAATTTGTCGAGGGTCGCGCAGCGACCCGAGACAAATTTTCGGGCTTTTCTAAACTCGAAATTTTACTTCATGCGCCACGCGTACAAGACGCAGATTTCAATTGAAGTTCATGCACTTGTTAACAACATTTTAATGTTTTCAGAGCTTAAGCGTACTGGGTACTTAGGTTCCCGGGTAATGTCCTCCCTAGACTGTACATTACTTTTTATAAAATAACATTTTCGTTTTATTAAATATAAGTAAATAATGTGTACGGACGTTAAGGAGTTCAACTAGAAGCTTTAAACGAGTGTTTTCCACTCCCAGACTAAGCATGAAGTAAAATTTCGAGTTTAGAAAAGCCCCGTGAAAATTTGTCGAGGGTCGCGCAGCGACCCGAGACAAATTTTCGGGCTTTTCTAAACTCGAAATTTTACTTCATGCGCCACGCATACAAGACGCAGATTTCAATTGAAGTTCATGCACTTGTTAACAACATTTTAATGTTTTCAGAGCTTAAGGGTACTGGGTACTTAGGTTCCAAGGTAATGTCCTCCCTAGACTGTACAATACTTTTTATTAAATAACATTTTCGTTTTATTAAAAATAAGTAAATAATGTGTACGGACGTTAAAAAGTTCACTAAAATCTTTAAACGAGTGTTTTCCACTCCCAGACTAAGCATGAAGTAAAATTTCGAGTTTAGAAAAGCCCCGTGAAAATTTGTCGAGGGTCGCGCAGCGACCCGAGACAAATTTTCGGGCTTTTCTAAACTCGAAATTTTACTTCATGCGCCACGCGTACAAGACGCAGATTTCAATTGAAGTTCATGCACTTGTTAACAATATTTCAATGTTTTTAGAGCTTGAGGGTACTGGGTACTTAGGTTCCAGGGTAATGTCCTCCCTAGACTGTACAATACTTTTTATTAAATAACATTTTCGTTTTATTAAAAATAAGTAAATAATGTGTATGAACGTTAAGGAGTTCAACTAGAAGCTTTAAACGAGTGTTTTCCACTCCCAGACTAAGCATGAAGTAACATTTCGAGTTTAGAAAAGCCCCGTGAAAATTTGTCGAGGGTCGCGCAGCGACCCGAGACAAATTTTCGGGCTTTTCTAAACTCGAAATTTTACTTCATGCGCCACGCATACAAGACGCAGTTTTCAATTGAAGTTCATGCACTTGTTAACAATATTTCAATGTTTTCAGAGCTTAAGGGTACTGGGTACTTAGGTTCCAGGGTAATGTTCTCCCTAGACTGTACATTACTTTTTATTAAATAACATTTTCGTTTTATTAAAATAAGTAAATAATGTGTATGGACGTTAAGGAGTTCAACTAAAAACTTTAAACGAGTGTTTTCCACTCCCAGACTAAGCATGAAGTAAAATTTCGAGTTTAGAAAAGCCCCGTGAAAATTTGTCGAGGGTCGCGCAGCGACCCGAGACAAATTTTCGTGCTTTTCTAAACTCGAAATTTCACTTCATGCGCCACGCGTACAAGACGCAGATTTGTTAACTATATTTTAATGTTTTCAGAGCTTAAGGGTACTGGGTACTTAGGTTCCTGAGTAGTGTCCTCCCTAGACTATACATTACTTTTTGTAAGACAGTTTTTTTCTTGTTTTCTTATTACCAATACGTATTTTTTGACACATTCAAACCCAGAAATGAATTTTGCATTAATATTACGAGAGAAACATTCCTATAACGTTCACTTAGTTGCTGCACATCGGGTTGCTCTTATTTGTATGCAACCCAGCATACGAATGTATGTATGTTAAGTGTGAATGCAGTTCGCTACAGAGAAATTATTGAGGCATTTTTTCTCCAAAAACTTGAAGAAATGGGACGTATAGTTCCACCAGGACGGAGTCACGGCACACACAGCGAGAACTTCAATGGAACTTTTGAGGGAACACATCCACGAGCGCCTAATCCTTGAGGCTCCCTGTGCAACTTAACATAC
Source organism: Philonthus cognatus (assembly GCA_932526585.2). Classification (NCBI taxonomy): domain Eukaryota; kingdom Metazoa; phylum Arthropoda; class Insecta; order Coleoptera; family Staphylinidae; genus Philonthus; species Philonthus cognatus. Next base: position 3,597,936 of record OW052251.1, read on the forward strand.
ATACATTCACTGAATCAAACACTTACTATGTTTTTACCACAAAATATTTATGTGAATTTATGTGTATATTTGTGTAATATAATATATATACATACAATAAATATTTTGTGGTAAAAACATAGTAAGTGTTTGATTCAGTGATCATGAATTACCACGTAGTTACGGTCGCAACCATCATTATGAATACATACATTCGTATGCTGAGTTGCATACAAATAAGAGTAACCGCTCGTGTTGAATAACGTTGCTTTGTCAACGGAGCAGCAACGTTAGCATGCAACGTTCCTGCGAGCGGACTTTCAGCATTTATTCAACGTTTTTTCAACATTCATGCAACGTTTCGTGTTGCGCGGTAACATTGATGCAATGATGCAATGTCAACGGAGCAGCAACGTTAGCATGCAACGTTCCTGTAAGCGGACTTTCAGCATTTATTCAACGTTTTTTCAACATTCATGCAACGTTTCGTGTTGCGCGGTAACATTGATGCAACGTATCATGCAACGCTACGTTATTTTCCTTGCTTAGTGGGGACATGTGGGCGTTGTCAACGGAGCAGCAACGTTAACATGCAACGTTTCTGTAAGCCGACTTTCAGCATTTATTCAACGTTTTTTCAACATTCATGCAACGTTTCGTGTTGCGCGGTAACATTGATGCAACGTATCATGCAACGCTACGTTATTTTCCTTGCTTAGTGGGGACATGTGGGCGTTGTCAACGGAGCAGCAACGTTAGCATGCAACGTTCCTGTAAGCGGACTTTCAGCATTTATTCAACGTTTTTTCAACATTCATGCAACGTTTCGTGTTGCGCGGTAACATTGATGCAACGTATCATGCAACGCTACGTTATTTTCCTTGCTTAGTGGGGACATGTGGGCGTTGTCAACGGAGCAGCAACGTTAGCATGCAACGTTCCTGTAAGCGGACTTTCAGCATTTATTCAACGTTTTTTCAACATTCATGCAACGTTTCGTGTTGCGCGGTAACATTAATGCAACGTTTCATGCAACGCTACGTTATTTTCCTTGCTTAGAGGGGACATGTGGGCGTTGTCAACGGAGCAGCAACGTTAGCATGCAACGTTCCTGTAAGCGGACTTTCAGCATTTATTCAACGTTTTTTCAACATTCATGCAACGTTTCGTGTTGCGCGGTAACATTGATGCAACGTATCATGCAACGCTACGTTATTTTCCTTGCTTAGTGGGGACATGTGGGCGTTGTCAACGGAGCAGCAACGTTAGCATGCAACGTTCCTGTAAGCGGACTTTCAGCATTTATTCAACGTTTTTTCAACATTCATGCAACGTTTCGTGTTGCGCGGTAACATTGATGCAGCGTATCATGCAACGCTACGTTATTTTCCTTGCTTAGTGGGGACATGTGGGCGTTGTCAACGGAGCAGCAACGTTAGCATGCAACGTTCCTGTAAGCGGACTTTCAGCATTTATTCAACGTTTTTTCAACATTCATGCAACGTTTCGTGTTGCGCGGTAACATTGATGCAACGTATCATGCAACGCTACGTTATTTTCCTTGCTTTGTGGGAACATGTGGGATTTTCATTCAATAAAATGGGAATTTCATTTGAAACGTGCCCACCGAGCAAAAAACAAACAAGTAACGTTATATCAACATTGTAGCAACATTAAACGTTGTTTTAATGTTGAAGAAACATTACTTTAATGGATTTGCTCAGTGGGTGGTGACAATCAAACAAAAAACCCTGTGTAACAGTAATAAAAGATGCATTTTCTCTCTGCTAAATATGAAAAACCGTTAGCAACAATAATTTAGAAGTCGGTACATCATTGCTCATTTTCTATGCGGCCCAGCAATAATTCTCTTCACTGGTTTAACAGATAACATGACTTACCTAAAGACATATCACATTTGTCTGTAATGAGATACTGTTTCCTCATCACGTACTGAAGTCGCAGCCTCCAATCAATGAAGACGTGTTTACCAGCTTCGATTAAAGGGATCATTTCTTTCGAGTTTATATCTAAACTAATGGCGCCGTTATACAATTCCTTTTGTTTTGGTTCTTTTGAAATCTGCAAAGAATTGATTGTTTTACAAATTTGTAATTGAACACGATCCCTTCGGGATCGTTGAATCTGCAGCTCATGAATACAAGGTGCGGCAGGGAAACTTGCTGATTTGATTTGGGCGTCAATGAGCGAGACGTGGTCAGAAAGGGGTAGGGAGGGTCTCATTCGATAGAGGGGGTCTTGAAGTTTTGTTACCGCTCAAGCCAGTTGTCGTCATGCGTTGGACAAAGGAGGAGCGTGCGTTCGCCGTCGAGGCCTACTTTTCCAATGGCCGTTCGGTGGTTGCCACCCTACGTGCCTTCCGAACTCGGTTCAATATTCATCCCACGGGTCCCGTTTCTGGCCGGCAATCAATCGTTTCGTGAGTGGACAGATTCAGGGAAAGTGGCAAAAAAGGGCCTGGAGGTCAACGGACTTCCAGAATATTAGATAACGTCGAGAGGGTAAGGCTGTCGTTTTTGCGCTCTCTCCGGCATTTTACTCCCAAAACTTAAAGAAATGGAACTTTAGAACGTTCCTGGCCGGAATCAATCGTTTCGCAGGTGGGCGCATTCAGAGAAAGTGGAAAAGAAATGGCCTGGAGGTCAACGGACTTTCAGAACACCAGAAAACGTCGAGAGGGTAAGGCTGTCGTTTTTGCGCTCTCTCCGGCATTTTTCTCCCAAAACTATAAGAAATGGAACTTGGGGACGTTCCCGGTCGGAATCAATCGTTTTGCAGGTGGACGCATTCAGAGAAAGTGGCAAAGAAAGGGCCTGGAGGTCAACGGACTTACTTTTTCGAGGAAGAAGAACACACTGTGTTACCGACGATTCATTTTTATTCGTCGGCAACAAATTCAAATTTTCAGTTTGAATTTTTCTTCTAATAAAATGAGTTTTTGGCTAGTACTTCACTACCTGCAATCTGTTGCGGATTATCGTTGGGACCAGCACCTCTACCTGCTCAACGGTTGGAGGATGAACGCCCGGGCCTTCGGCAATTATGGCCCAAGCCGATTAATACGCCCCAGGGAGATGACAAAGGCCTCAGTTGCAATTTGAAATGGATTGGATTAGTCCACTTCTTTCAGATGGCAGCTTAAACGGTTGTTTGGGTTGAAGAGTTCGCTGGAAATAATCATCTTGTTCACAATAATTATTTTTCGGCGAACTCTTCGCCAACGGCACGTAGTCCTCGAAAACATCCCCACTCCACACGAATTTTCGTGGCATAAATACCGAGGGACGGCATCCAGAAAAGCAGTCCACTCTCCACGCTGTGCATGGGGACAGCTAGTGACTCAAATAGTAATTGTTTAAAAGAACAGTCGTTCTCTTAAACAATTACACTTATTTACCTGACGCCAGGAAATTCCTTCCGACGCTGACGCATGTCGTTCCTGCCGTCCATCCATCCACCGACATCAACATCGACACCGCCTCCAGAGCAACCCGAATCGCCGCCGCTCCAAACTGCTGGTGGAGTCCTTCGTTGCCGTCGTCAAGCACCGCCTCCCAGTGCAACCATAATCGCCGCTGCCTCAAACTGCCAGTGCAGACTAGATGTGCTCAGGTTTATACCGGTAGGTGTGTACCTTACGAGCGTCCATCTAACGACAGGTGAATCACCGCCATATCTGCGAACCACTGCCCGCCGGAGACCAACCCACGTGGGGCGAGTAGGCACCCCTGGGCTTTTCAAGGCCCACCCCCGACTCCTCATTTAATGGCGACAAGCACCAGGGCTGAGTCAACCCCGCCGTGTGTAGGTTAGCCCTATCCAAGATAGGGACACGGAATTTACCTCAAGAAGGTCTACAACTCCGACTTAGACAATCGTATCTTTCAGACATCCGCCGTCCGAAGACTTTGGTCTGCCCCCGCCGCCTCCTAAGGTTTTAGGTGCTATGACGGGACCCCCAGCTAGTGACTCAAAGAGTAATTGTTTAAAAGAACAGTCGTTCTCTTAAACAATTACACTTTTCACCTGACGCCAGGAAATTCTGTCCGACGCTAACGCCCGCCTTTCTAGTCGTCGTTCCTGTCGTCCATCCAGCCACCGACATCACCATCGACACCGCCTCCAGAGCAACCTGAATCGCCGCCGCTCCAAACTGCTGGTGGAGTCCCTCGTTGCCGTCGTCAAGCACCGCCTCCCAGTGCAACCATAATCGCCGCCGCCTCAAACTGCCAGTGCAGTCACTCGTCGCCGCCGCCGATCACCGCTACTGCACGAGCAACCACATTGACGCCGCCTCAAACCCCACTTCAGTCACTCGTTGACGCCGCCGATCACCGCCACTGCAGGAGCAACCACATTGACGCCACCTCAAGTTCCACCTCAGTCACTCGTTGCCGCCGCCGATCCCGCCGCTATAAAGGAGCCCTGATGATCACACTTCGACGCTGCCATCCCCATCCCCAACATTAACACACCGACGCCTCCACAAGCCGTGGTCGCTCATCACCGCTACCAACTTTCGCTATCAGCCGGAGCCACTTTCCGATGCCCGCCAAGACGCTGCCTAGCCACACCACTCCCGGATCTGTTGTCGTGCCTCTTTCATATTATTTTTTTCAATTACACTCTTCCTCATGTTTCAAAAGTTAGTTGCTCCGCTCTCTAAATTCAACCCAACCTGAGCTAGTTGGAAATCAGGGTGAGGTGCCTTCCCTCACTATGACAACTGTTACTGTGAATGCAGTTCGCTACAGAGAATTGATTGTGGCATTTTTTCTTCCAAAACTTGAAGAAATGGAACTTGGGGACGTATGGTTCCAGCAGGACGAAGCCACGGCACACACAGCGAGAACTTCAATGGAACTTTTGAGGTAACACTTCCACGAGCGCCTAATCCTTGAGGGGTGACGTCTGTGGCCGGCGCGCTCCCCCGATTTGGCTCCCTGTGACTTCTTTTTATGGGAATATCTCAAATCCATTGCTTACAATGACAAACCACGGACCCTGCAATACCTGAAGGACAACATTCGCCTAGCCATCGCCAACATTGCCGTCGATATGCTCGAAAGAGTGCTTCAAAAAGCGGGTAGATTAGTGTATCGCTAATGAGGGCCGTCATTTGTCCGATGTAATTTTAAAAACCACTTGAAACAAAATTCAGGATGTGTACAATACGCCAAAAAAAGAATTAAATCAATATGTGAAATACTTTTTATTTTATTGACCTTTCAAATCAGCAAGTTTCCCTGCCGCACCTTGTAATATTAAAAATAATCATACCACTCCCACTGAGCAAAAAACAAACAAATAACGTTATATCAACATTGTAGCAACATTAACCGTTATTTTAATGTTGATAAAACATTACTTACATGTGTTTGTTCAGTGGGCTTGTTATATTATAGCTGATTATTATATCGATCATTTACACTATAAATATATCCCTTAGCACCCCACTGAGCAAAAAACAAACAAATAACGTTACATCAACATTGTAGCAACATTAAACGTTGTTTTAATGTTAATGAAACATTACTTAAATGGATTTGCTCAGTGGGACGTTGACTTTTTTTTATTATTCTGAACATTCAATGATTTCCTTGCACTCTGCATCAATTATTTAGTTACCTTTAATTGCTGCTCCAGAAAACTTCCTTTCGAGATACTCCAAGTGACTGTGTCGGAATGGCTCAAAAGGTCTTCCAAAGTGGCGATCGGAATGTCGATTTTTGGGAATGTCAAAAAAGCTACTAGGTTTCCGCAATAAGTCGTCGAAATTACCAAAACTACCAACCACCAAGCTCCGACAATTATTCGCGCGCTGTCGGCTTGAGGCAGGTACATACCACCTTGAAACATAATAAGTTTGAAATGTAAAAGGCTTAAGTTAGGAAGGGGCTTAGTTTTACAATAGTTTTTTTTATTAATACGAATGTCTGGAGCAATTTGTTTTGGAGTATGTAAAAGAACAAAAACTTTGTATTTATCCTAATTTCTTCTGACGAATTACCCAAATATATAATATACGAGGTCCGTTGAGATAACAACCGAAAAATAAAAAATATTCGGTTGTTATCTCAACGGACCTCGTATATTATATATTTGGGTAATTCGTCAGAAGAAATTAGGATAAATACAAAGTTTTTGTTCTTTTACATACTCCAAAACAAATTGCTAACCGTGCCAACGGAGATATTTAATGGTATGCTGTTGGCAGCACTACCTTGTGCATAACCTCCTTTGTAAGCGCATTTTCTTGGATTGTTAATATCTCGTTTAGTTTTAGTGATATTCTTATTTAAGTGCAACGTGTTTAAGTGTTAGTGTCGATTTTGGAAATGTGCAAGTTCCTAGAGTAACGCCGCAGCGAAAAGTTGGGGAAAACGTTCATAGAAACGTTTAATCTTTTGAAACAAGCTTACAGAGATGATGCTCTGGGTCGTGCGCGATCTTACGAATGGTTTTCACGATTTAAAAGTTGTTGTCAGTCAATTGAAGATGATCGTCGACTAGGACGGCTTTCCACTTCAACTGATGACTGATCTGGTGCGTACAAATGGTCGATTGACAGCCAGAGAACTTGCAGAAGAGGTTAGCTTCTCAACTGGGTCATGTCATGCAACTTTGAGTGAAAAATTGAACATGGGTAGAGTTGCAGAAAGAAAATCGAGTGGACATTTGTCGGCAACTCTTTGAACAAGCAAATGATGATGGAACATTTATCCAAAGAATCATAACGGGAGATGAAAGCTGGGTTTATGACTACGGCCACAGTTTATATATATATCCAGTTAGCCAGTCACTGTAAAATGTTTGGGAACATCATTTGGAGGCTGCATCCAGAAGAGAGACCGGTGATTGGCGTATATAGTCGTCTGTCTTACTGGTCCCCCCAATCTTGACCACAGTCTCTCGTTTTCTACTCGATTTCCAGTTCTCCCATAAGCATAGGCTCCCCTTGCTACGACATTGAGACAAAAGTTCAATCATCACAATGGATTGGCAAAGGATCCCCACTGCCCAAACAAATTCGTCACTGACCACACAGGCCATCTCAAATGAAGCTATCCAGGATTGCTGAAATGGAAACAGCGCTGGGAAACCGATGAGAAGTTGGCCATAAATTCTCCAGCCACGGATTTAACCCGGCGGCTCCACAATCGGACATTTCATTATTACATGTTTAAACATATATAAATCCTTTTTGACGAATTATCCAATTAATTTTATAAATATTACATTATTCCAAATGATATTAAATAACAAACATTTAAAAAAATGTCTAGCCACACATATTAACTAGACACAATTCTTGATTTGAACATTTTCAAAAATTCATAACTTCTATATGTCCCCATATAGAAACATTTTTTTTGTGTCAATTGTTTCTATGGGGTATTGTTAACAATCCTAACCAATCAAAACATCGTCAAAATGACTTTTTTTATTTTTTTATTTCCAGCCACGATTATTCATCCAGAAATTTTCAAAAATTCATAACTTCTATTTGTCCCCATATAGAAACAATTTTTTCGTGTCAATTGTTTCTATGGGGTATTAATAACAATCTTAACTGAAGAAAACATCGTGAAAATTGTTTTTATATGGGGGCAAATAGAGATTATGAATTTTTGAAAATATCTCTACGAATAATCGTGGCTAGAAATTAAAAAAATCACAATATCATTTTCACGGTCATTTGATTGGCTAAGATTGTTAAAAATATCTCATAGAAACAATTGACATGAAAAAAATGTTTCTATATGGGGACAAATAGAAGTTATGAATTTTTGAAAATTTCTGGATGAATATTCGTGGCTCGAAATAAAAAAATCAAAAAGTCATTTTCACGGTGTTTTGATTGGTTAAGATTGTTAACAATACCCCATAGAAACAATTGAGACGAAAAAATTGTTTCTATAAGGGGACAAATAGAAGTTATGAATTTTTGAAAATTTCTGGATGAATAATCGTGGCTGGAAATAAAAAAAATCAAAAAGTTATTTTCACGGTATTTTGATTAGTTGAGATTGTTAACAATACCCCATAGAAACAATTGACATGAATAAATTGTTTCTATATGGGGACAAATAGAAGTTATGAATTTTTGAAAATTTCTGGATGAATATTCGTGGCTCGAAATAAAAAAATCAAAAAGTCATTTTCACGGTGTTTTGATTGGTTAAGATTGGTAAAAATACCCCATAGAAACAATTGACATGAAGAAATTGTTTCTATATGGGGACAAATAGAAGTTATGAATTTTTGAAAATTTCTGGATGAATATTCGTGGCTGGAAATAAAAGAAATCAAAAAGTCATTTTCACGGTGTTTTGATTGGTTAAGATTGGTAAAAATACCCCATAGAAACAATTGACATGAAGAAATTGTTTCTATATGGGGACAAATAGAAGTTATGAATTTTTGAAAATTTCTGGATGAATATTCGTGGCTCGAAATAAAAAAATTAAAAAGTCATATTCACGGTGTTTTGATTAGTTAAGATTGGTAAAAATACCCCATAGAAACAATTGACATGAAGAAATTGTTTCTATATGGGGACAAATAGAAGTTATGAATTTTTGAAAACTTCTGGATGAATAATCGTAGCTGGAAATAAAAAAAATCAAAAAGTCATTTTCACGGTGTTTTCATTGGTTAAGATTGTTAACAATACCCCATAGAAACAATTGACACGAAAAAGTTGTTTCTATATGGGGACAAATAGAAGTTATGAATTTTTGAAAATTTCTGGATGAATAATCGTAGCTGGAAATGAAAAAAATCAAAAAGTTATTTTCACGGTGATTTGATTGGTTAATATTGGTAAAAATACTCCATAGACACAATTGACATGTAAAAATTGTTTCTATATGGGGACAAATAGAAGTTATGAATTTTTGAAAATTTCTGGATGAATAATCGTGGCTGGAAATAAACAAAATCAAAAAGTCATTTTCACGGTGTTTTGATTGGTTAAGATTGGTAACAATACCTCATAGAAACAATTGACATGAAAACATTGTTTCTATATAGGGACAAATAGAAGTTATGAATTTTTGAAAATTTCTGGATGAATATTCGTGGCTGGAAATAAAAAAATCAAAGTCATTTTCACGGTGTTTTGATTGGTTAAGATTGGTAACAATACCCCATAGAAACAATTGACATGAAAAAAATGTTTTTATATGGGGACAAATAGAAGTTATGAATTTTTGAAAATTTCTGGATGAATATTCGTGGCTGGAAATAAAAGAAATCAAAAAGTCATTTTCACGGTGTTTTGATTGGTTAAGATTGGTAACAATACCCCATAGAAACAATTGACATGAAAAAATTGTTTCTACATGGGGACAAATAGAAGTTATGAATTTTTGAAAATTTCTGGATGAATAATCGTGGCTGGAAATAAAAAAAATAAAAAAGTCATTTTCACGGTGTTTTGATTGGTTAGGATTGGTAACAATACCCCATAGAAACAATTGACACGAAAAAATTGTTTCTATATGGAGACAAATAGAAGTTACGAATTTTTGAAAATTTTTAAATCAAGAATTGTGTCTAGTTAATATGTGTGGCTAGACATTTTTTTTAATGTTTGTTATATAGTATCATTTGGAATACTGTAATATTTGTAAAACTAATTGGATAGATCGTCAAAAAGGATTTATATATGTTTAAACATGTAATAATGAAATGTATGATTGTGGAGGCGCCGGGTTAAATCCGTGGCTGGAGAATTTATGGCCAACTTCTCATCGGTCGCTGGGAAAAGTGTGTGAATTAGGGAAGGGAGTACTTTGGACGGGACAAGGACCAACAATCTGTTGAATGAATAATAAAGTTTAAAAAAATAAAGTTCGGTTATTATCCGAACAGACCTCGTATGGTCATTCCGCACAATTTCAAGAACGAATTTGTGTGTCTATATCTTAAATAAAATCAGTGAAATTTAACCAAGAGTTCTCTAACATTAACAGTGTGATTCTTTTCGCAATCTACAACAAGTTAGTCTTACAAAGACTATATATCAAGCACTCATTGAAACTACTACTTCCCGAGCTAATACCCCGACGGACATTGAATTATATAACAAGTGTTTGCTGTTACGTACAGTACCCACTGAACACAGAAATATTTTTAAGATTGCACGAATATTGAAATAAAACATTGTATCAAACTTTTACAACGAAGTTTTAGCAACTTTACAAACATTGTATAAATGTTTTCCGTGCAATATTGATTTATATACATTACCGAAATGTTAAACATGATACCAAAATTAAACATAGTTTTATATTTATTTATTTATTTATTCCTTTGCCTATCTACCTTTCGGTGTAAGGCTTACATTACTAATTTTTATAGTATTCTCTCCACTTCTTCCTGTCCTTTGTTATTTCATTTATTTCTTCCCACGTGTTCCCTTTTCTTGTTGCCTCTTCTTTTATTACGCTGTTCCATTCTCTTCTTGGTCTTCCTCTTTGTTTTTTTCCTGTTGCTCGTGTCTCATATATTTTTTTGGTATTTCTTTCTTCGCTCATTCTTCTTATGTGTCTATACCACCTCATTTGTCCTTCCGTGATTTTTTCCTGTATTGGCTTTATTTGTAGGTTTTTCCTATGTGTTTCGTTCCTTATTCTGTCTCTTATTGTTTTGTGTTCGATTTTCTTAGGAATCTCATCTCCATTGTATTAATTCTTTTTATTTGCTTTCCTGTCATCGTCCATGTTTCACTACTGTATGTTAGCGTTGGTCTAATTACTTTTGTCACTATCTCTGTTTTTGTGTCTCTTGATATTTCCTTTTTACTAAAAAATGTGTTTTTCAACATGTTATACAGTTTTGCCGTTTTTCCTATTTTATCATCAATTTCTTTATCTAGTTTGCCATTACTCTGAATAATGGTTCCTAAATATCTATATTGTTCTACCTGTTCGATTTTTTTACCGTGTATTTTTATTTCGTGTTTCTTTGTTCCTTTGGCAATTATCATTGTTTTTGTCTTTTCATAGTTAATTTTCATGTTTATTTTCGTAAGTTCTTTCTCTATTATTTCCATGTTGTTTTGTAGGTCTTCTTCTGTTTCTGCAATTATTGCCATATCGTCTGCGAAGAGTAGTTCCGTTATTTTTGTGATTTCCAGTTTGTAATATCCAACTTTCAGCATTTTCATTTTTTGTTTTGCTTTTTTCATCGCCGTGTCCAATACTATTGTAAATAGTAGAGCGCTTAGCACACATCCCTGTTTCACTCCTTTCTTCGTTTCGAATTCCTTTGATTCCTCGTTATTTGTTCTTACTATATTTCTGTTATTTTTGTACATGGTTTTAATTACATTTATTATTTCGTTCTCTATTCCTCTTTCTGCTAGTTCTCTCCATATGTCTTCTCTTTTTATCCTGTCAAATGCCTTCTCGAGGTCTACAAAGCATATGTGCATTTCCCTATTTTTCTTTATTAATTTTTCACTTAGTTGTCTAAGTATGAATATTTGGTCTTGTGTACTTCTCCCTCTTCTGAATCCGCATTGGCTGTCCTCTATTGTTGTCTCTAGTTTGTCTCTCATTCTTTTTTCTAGTACTCTGGTCATTATTTTGCTTGGTATGCTTGTTAGCGTGATCCCTCTGTAGTTTTCGCATTTTCTTTTATCGCCTTTCTTATGTATTGGTAAAATTATTCCTTTACTCCATTCTCTTGGTGTTTTCCCGCTCATTATTATTTCGTTTATTAGTTTTGTTATTTGTGTTATTCCTTCCTTTCCCATGTATTTTATCATTTCCGGGGTTATGTCGTCGATTCCTGGTGCTTTCCCGTTTTTTAGCTTTTTTATTGCTTCTTTTACTTCTTCTTCTTTAATTTCCTCAAATTTTTCTGTTCGTATTTCCTGTGGCTCTTCTTCCCGTTCTTGTGTTTCGGTATCTTCTTCTTCTTTTTCGGTTAATTCTTTGAAGTATTGTCTCCATCTTTCCATTATCTTGTCTTCATCCGTAATTATTGTTCCATTTTTATCTTTTATGTTCATCATATTGTGTTCTTTTTTTTGTTTTAGTCGTTTTAGTGTTCCATAAAATAGTTTTTGGTTCTGCCTGAAGTTCTCGTTCATTCTTTTTCCGAAGTTCGTCCATGATTGTTGTTTGGCTTCTTTAATTATTCTTTTTGTTTCATTTCTCTTTTCTTTGTATTGTTCGTAGTCTTCGCTTTTTTTAGTTTGTAGGTATCTTTTCCATTTGTCTTTTTTGTCTTTTATCTCCTTTTTGATTTCCTCTGTCCACCAGTTTGTCTTTTTCATTTCCTTGTTTCCTATTTTTGTTGTTCCGCAGCACTCCTCTGCCGCTTCTAGTATATTTCTTTTGAATGTTTCCCATTTTCCTTCTATGTTTGTCCTTATTTCGTTCTTCCTCAACTTATTTTGTATTATCTCTTGATATTTCTCTTGTATTTGTGCTTCTCTTAATTTGTATGTTTTTATTTTCTCTTTGACTATTGTCCTCCTCTTGTCCAGTTTTTGTATTTCCTTCCATTTCATGTCTATTCGTAATAGGTGGTGGTCGCTTCCTATTTCTGCTTGTCTTTTTACTTTTACGTTCGTTATTTTGTTCCAGTTTTTCCTATTAATTAGGTAGTAGTCTATAAGCGATCTTTCGTTTCTGTTTGGTTGCTCCCTTGTGTACTTTTGTATGTTTTTGTGCTTGAATTTTGTATTTGTAATCACGAGGTTGTTTTCAATGCATAGTTGTATTATTCTTTCTCCATTGTTGTTTTTAATTTCTTCTCCTTCTTTTCCCATTATCTCTTCTATTCCGGTATTTTGACATCCTACTCTTCCGTTTAGGTCTCCCATTATCATTATGTGTTCACTTCCTTCATCTATTTCCCGTTGTATGTTTTCAAAGAATTTATCTTTCTCTTCTTTTTTTTCGTCTTCGTTCGGTCCATATGCTACTATTAGGGTCCATGTTTCATCTTCTACTAGTTTCATTTCTAAGGTCATTATTCTTTCGTTTATATGTTTTTCTTTTATTGTGTCTTTTATCCTTTCCGGTTTTATTATAATTCCTACTCCTCCTTTGGCTCTTTCTTTTTCCTCTACTCCTGTCCATATCAACCAGTATCCTCTATGTATTCTTTCTATTCCGTATCCTTTCTTTTTTGTTTCTGTAATTCCTAGTATTTCTATTTTTTGTTTTATCATCTCTTCCACCAGTTCTTCTTCTTTTCCCATGTAGCTTCTTATGTTCCACGTCCCTATTCTTATTTTTTCTTCTCTTTTTGTTTGGTTTTTGTAAGTGTTTTCGTAATTTCTTTTTTTTATTTTGATTTTGTCGTGTTTGTTATATTCGTTTATTAACACCAGTCCACCTCTTAAGTTCTTTTGTAGTTTTGTTGTCTTTTTTCTCGTGCGTTGGCTTAGTAGTTTTTTGTTCTCGTATTTTCCCCTCCCCTTTCCAGTGACATTCCATTCTCCTTTCTGTTCCATTTATATTCCTGACCGTTGATTATTATCTTCTGATATCCTATTTTAATTTTGTTACGATTTTCGATTTCCTCGTTTGCGATACTCCTTATTTCTCTTTGTATCTGCATTTCATTTTTTGTTAAGTCGTTGTCAATATATATTTTTCTTCCCTTCAGGATACTTTTCGTTTTCATTATTTCTTTCTTATTTTCCCATGTTTTTGTCTGTGCTATGATCATTTCTGTTTCAGTTCCTTTGTTTATTTTAACTGCTGTCTGTATCGTGGCTTTTATTTTCATTTCCTTTTGTATAAATTCTTCAACTTTTCGTTCTACTTCTGTGTCCTCCACTCTGAGGCCCTTTATAACGATATTATTTCTTCTCTTTTCCCTCTCAGTGTTTTCTATTCTGTTCTCAAGATTTTCTATTCTTTCATTTAGTTGTGCTTTTTCTTTCTGCCATTTTTCCTCTTTTCTCTCTATTTCTTTCCTCATAGCTATAATCTCATTTTTAAGTTCGTCATTGTTATTTTTCATTTCTTTCTTTAATTCTCGCATCATTTCCTGCATTATTTGTTTTATTTCCTCCATTTCGTTGTTTTTATCTTCTTTGTTTTCCTTTATAATCGTGCTGTGTTGTTTCGCTTCTAGTATTTTTCTTTGCTCCTCTATTCTCCTTTGTTCTGGCGATCTTAGGGTTTTGTTTTATAACGTTTCAAAAATATTGCGGCAAAGTAACACAACGTTGTGTAATCATTACAATTTGGCTTTCATGCAACATTGTATTGTAAACATTGGATAAATATTGAAATTGAATTTTTTTACATTGTATAATTGTTAAAACTGTTGCTGTAATACAGCATCGTGGTTTACACATTTCAAAGACATTGAACATACAGAGTTTTTCATTTATGTAAACATGTCCCAATTAAATGCTGTAAATCTCCAGATATTCGTTGTTTTTTTTAAACGAGTGTTTTCCACTCCCAGACTAAGCATGAAGTAAAATTTCGAGTTTAGAAAAGCCCCGTGAAAATTTGTCGAGGGTCGCGCAGCGACCCGAGACAAATTTTCCGGGCTTTTCTAAACTCGAAATTTTACTTCATGCGCCACGCGTATTAAACACTGATTTCGAGTGAAGTTCAGTTGTTCACAATATTTCAGTGTTATCAGTGTTTAATACGCGTGGCGCATGAAGTAAAATTTCGAGTTTAGAAAAGCCTGAGTTTGGATTTGGACGCTTCGCGTCCAAATCCAAAATGCTCAGGCTTTTCTAAACTCGAAATTTTACTTCATGCTTAGCCTGGGAGTGGAAAACCCTCGTTTAAAGTTTCAAATTTGCAGATATTTCTGGTTTTTGTTTTTAAAGAGTTTAATTTGACTGTAAAAGAGCGTTTTCCACTCCCAGACTAAGCATGAAGTAAAATTTCGAGTTTAGAAAAGCCCCGTGAAAATTTGTCGAGGGTCGCGCAGCGACCCGAGACAAATTTTCCGGGCTTTTCTAAACTCGAAATTTTACTTCATGCGCCACGCGTATAAGCCGCTGATTTCAATTGAAGTTCATGTTAACTTGTTAACAATATTTTAATGTTTTCAGAGTTTAAGGGTACTGGGTACTTAGGTTTCTTTGTTCAGTGGGTATAGACGCGTTTCGAGATTTATCTCTCATCAGTATAGCTTTATTTAATATATAGTCTTTGTAAGACTAACTTGTTGTAGATTGCGAAAAGAATCACACTTTTAATCTTTGAAATATTCTGCAACCAAAAATTGGCAATTTCATTTATACTCAAGAGTTTTCTGTAAAATACTATTGACTTATGAATGAATCTTTGATAAATTCAGACTTGAAATTGTGCTAAAACTCTTTATTAACTAAAAAATAATTCCTCGAAAATGTTATCGTGGAACTCTAAAGTATTTCCCATTACAATTAATTATACATGCGTCTGGCTATGTGCAAACATTTTTCTCACACCAACCCAGAAATAACTAAACAATTCCCGATTAGCATTTTCCAGAGACCAGTCAGACAGGTCCCCATGGCAACGGTGCACAATGTTGTTAATTTATTCAAGCAAGCATTTCTGAAGTCTCGTATTTTCTTTGCAAATTGTATGAGTGATTTTTATATTTGTTTCGTTTAGTAAGTGCGCACTTGAAATTGATGCAAATTATGTTATTTTTCGATCTAGGATAAAACCGCTTTATAGATTTACTGGCAATGGTACACAATGTTGTTAATTTATTTAAGCAAGCATTTCTGAAGTCTCGTATTTTCTTTGCAAATTGTATGAGTGATTTTTATATTTGTTTCGTTTAGTAAATGCGCACTTGAAATTGATGCAAATTATGTTATTTTTAGTTCTTGGATAAAACCGCTTTATAGATTTACTCATGTAATTGGTTCTTAGGATTTTGTGTAAAATAAGCAAAGCGAAGCGTGTTTTAACACAAATAAATACATTTTAAAAAATGTATTTATTTGTATTGTGCATTTCGCTTTGATTATTTCACACAGTGTCTTATTTGTATAAATAATTATGTATTTAATTGATGAGGCGGATACATGATGAAACTCCATAATACTATTTGAAATAAAACAACGCAGTTGGGATGGTTTAACTTTTATTGTTGAACACTGCAACATGTTTCACCACACAATGGCTTCATCAGGCAGATGAAATAATAATAATTAATTTCATCTGCCTGATGAAGCCACTGTGTGGTGAAACATGTTGCAGTGTTCAACAATTAAAGTGAAACCCTCCCAACTGTGTTGTTTTATTTCAAATAAATAATTATGTATAACGAAGTAGAAGCCTCGACAGTTAACCGTTTAAATAAATTCTAAATAACGTTAGGTTTGTTTTTTTAACTTACCTTGTTGAAGAAGAGCACCATACATATACCAAATGCAATTTTGAACAGAAGAAAGCCCGCCTTGAGTGCTGATTCCTTTGTACTCATAAACAGGGCTGAATTTGTGGATGTAGTGCAAGATTGGACCCATCGAAACAATCGCAGCAGCCAGACAAAGCCAGGTCTGCAAATTATTAACCAAACATATGATCTCAAAAGAAAAGTTTAGAAGGTGATACAAATTTAAATTTACAAAATCCTTGAAACGAACACTTCCATTTATGATTAATAAAAAAATAAATAAAATAAAAATAAATCTCAAAATAGGATGCGTACTGCCTGAATTTAAGAAAGGAGATAGTAACGAAACGAACAATTATAGACCAATATCTCTGCTGCCTATCTTCTCAAAAGTGATTGAAAAAATATTGTATAACCAACTCATTCTCTTTCTAGAGACCAATAACATTCTCAGCAACAGTCAGTTTGGCTTCCGGAGGGGTTTTTCGACGGAGGACGCAATTCTGGCCCTTACACATAAAATTTCAGAAGGCTTTGAACAAGGTTTGGATACTGTCGCTTTCCTATTGGACTTGAGTAAAGCTTTTGATTGCGTCGACAGTGGGATCCTCCTCCGGAAGCTTTACTGCTACAATATTAAGCCATTGAGCTGTCGCTTATTGAATTCTTTTATGAGCGATAGACGGCAGAGAGTATTAATTAATGACATTCTGTCAAGTGAATCCCAAATAACACTTGGTGTGCCGCAAGGGTCTGTTCTCGGGCCTCTGCTTTTTATATTATATATAAATGACCTGCCATCACAGCTAAAAAATGTAATCAATATAGACTCCATTTTGTATGTTGATGACATCACTCTCACGCATCAATCTAAGATGATTAAAACGAGCATGCCAAATATAGAGGAATCGGTGTCACAAGCTTCAGAATGGCTTGTTACTAACAAATTAACATTGAATAAAAGTAAGTCCGTGAACATGCCCTTCTCTCTAAAATCACGGGAGAGCAAAAACTGTAAATTCCATGGTGTACACGTGGATTCCCAGCTGAACTGGCGTAGGCACACAGAGCTTCTATCATCTAAATTGAGTAGCACAGTCTACTTGCTAAGACAACTTACTAACTCCTTACCACAAGCCGCTCTAAAAACAGCATATATATTTCCAGTCTCACTTAACCTACGGAATACTGGCATGGGGTCACTCTTCTGCCCTCATGAATCTATTCAGGATACAGCGCAGGGCTGTAAGAGTGATTGCATGTCTAGCCTATAGAGCTGAATGCAAGGAGGCCTTTATTAATTTAAAAATCTTAACACTACCGAGTGCCTATATGCTTAAATGCATCAATTATGTTCGAGGAAACTTATCTAAATATGTTACGCATGTAAAGATACATGACCACTGCACTAGACAAAGACACAACCTCTATCCGGCACGTATGCGCTTATCTAAATCATTAAATGGTGTCAACCACTATGGGCCTAAATTATACAATGCCCTGCCCAATCAGATAAAATCACTACCATACAAAAGCTTCAAAAAAGCTACACGGAATTTTTTTCTAGCAAAAGCTTTTTTCTCCATAGATGATTGCTTATCTAATAGATTCCTAGATTTTAATGTGTTAAATGTTCAAACTATGTAATTTTAACGTGTTCTAAATCTTTGTGTATTTTTTATTGTTTTGACGATGGGGTACTATTTTTAAATACCAAACTAATATATTTTTATTGATTTGTTATGTATAATTGTATGTCTGTTACTCCTACGTTTTTAATTACTTCAATGTGACTTATGTAAACCTTTTGTTTTAACATGCAATAAATGATTTGATTTGATTTGATTTGATTACTACAACTACAGAAAATAAGTATTGTTAACCATACTTTCGACAAAAGTCTGTGTCGATTAGTAACCAAAATAATAATTTAAAAGGTGATGACGCAACAACAAATCTTTATCAAGAATATGAATTTGTGTTCAGTACTAATTCATTCACCGGATAACTATATACGCGTTTCAGGCTTCAACGCCATCATCAGTATAGTCCCGAACCAGTGCTTGAAGTATACTGAACATCTTTGACCATATATTACGGCCTGTGCAATTTGCATATGTTTCGAAAGCGTAAACGCCATCTAATGCTCCTTAGCTTAAGTAGTAGTTGAGCTAAGGGACATTAGATGGCGTTTACGCGTTTACATCGTGGATGTGAATAGGGAGGGGTTTTATTATGCATCTATGAACCAAGTCATACCCTGGGGTTGAATTTTTTCCTTTATGTAGGATCTCGTAATAGTCTTCTTCTGTAAATTTATCAGTCACTGTCAGAGAGATAGGGCGATGTACAGTGACTTAATTAAACACAGTGGTGACAACTCCCTGTTATCCGCTATGATGAGGCAATAAAACTTCTGTTTCTCAATTCTGACAGCAAGTATTGTCATCTTTCAATTGAAGCGTCCATGGGCGGGAGCTATTCCCTTAATTTTGAAATAGGAACATATGATGGTTATCGGCGGGAGCAATTCCCTTAATTTTGAAATAGAAACATATAATGGTTATACCTCAAAATTAACGTGTTTAAAGGATGGGAAATCTGATGGTTTCTTTTTGAAATTGCTAATAAAACTACACCTCTGAATATTTTTAAATGATTGCTGCTGTATTCAAGAAAGGCGTACTTTCTTGAATACAGCAACAATCATTTCCGTTTATTTATGGAGAACGATTTCAGTTAAATGGCCGCCGCGGCTAGCTTGACGGTAGTCCATCCTTTTCACCCAATTTTGCTGTACATTTTCGATTGTTTGTGGCTCTATTTGACGAATTGTTCCACGAATGTTTTTCTTCAGTGCGTCAATTGTTTGTGGATCGTTGAAGTAACAACGGCCCTTAACATACCCCCACAAAAAATAGTCCAACGGCAACAAATTGCAGCCGTGCAATTGTTTGTGGATCGTTGAAGTAACAACGGTTCTTAACATACCCCCACAAAAAATAGTCCAACGGCAACAAATTGCAGCCGTGCAATTGTTTGTGGATCGTTGAAGTAACAACGGTCCTTAACATACCCCCACAAAAAATAGTCCAACGGCAACAAATTGCAGCCGTGCGATGGCCAATTAATGTCTCCAAAACGACTGATAACACGGTTATCAAACTTAGCGTGCAAAAGATCGATAGTTTTACGTCTAGTGTGGCATATTGTTCCATCCTGCTGAAACCAAAGCTCGTCCAGGTCAAAATGATCTTATTTCGGCCACAAAAAATCAGCCTCTGTAGCGCACTCCATTGCGACCCAGCACACTTTGGAAATAATTTTTCTAAATTTCCTAGCGTTGTTCCAGATTAAAACTACTCATATCTTACAGCGGAGGTTTGCCACTACATTTATGTTAATATGTCAAGCGCGTCAGTGTTGCCAAAGTGGAAATAACACTCCGTACAAAAAGAAACTAATAGATGGCCCACCCTTTAGGTTGATTCTCTTTACCTTTGCGAATTTTTGAGATACAATTGTGGGGTAAGTGGAATAAAGCACAACCTTTAGATGGAATTGTTGTGACCAACTTTAAACCTCATAGCTACGCCGCTGTTTATCCGTCATTTTGGGTCAGAATTACTAACAACCAATCAAAAAGAATACCAAAGTTATCGCCACTGTGTTTATTCAAGGCACTGTAGGGCGATGTAAGGGTGGACCATCTAGTGGTTTCTTTTTAAATCATGGGTTATTTTGACACTGTTTCCCGCTCGAAATCTTGACAGAAAATCGGTATCATTCTTCCGCGGTACGAAATGAGTCGCTTTACGCTTGAACAACGTTGGGAAATATTGCAAACTTATTTCCAAAGTGAGTGCTGTGTAGCCCAAACAATGCGTTTGCTGAAAAGAAGTTTTGGCCGAAATGAATCACCCACCGCGCTTGCTGTACGCAAGTTTGTGCAAAAAGTTCGTGAGACTGGCATGCTAGTGGACAACACTCATGGTCCTCTTTCTCGTACGGTGCGCACAGACGAGAATGTGGCTGCTGTAACCGAGAGTGTGAGACTCAATCGACGAACATCAACTCGCCGTCGATCTCAACAGCTCAACATTACACGCACTAGCCTGAGGAGAATTCTGCACAAAGGTCTCGGATTATTCGTTTACAAGCTCCCATTGACTCAGCAATTGAAGGCGCATGACCAACCGCTTCGTTATCGCTTCGCAGTTTGGGCCTTAGAGCAGCTTGAATTGGACAACGATTTTGGGCGAAAAATCATATTTTCTGGCGAGGCTCATTTTCATCTTGGCGGCTACGTTAACAAAGAAAATTGCCGCATCTGGGGCTCGCAAAACCCGAAAACCCGCACGTTATTGTCGAGAAGCCAATGCATCCCCGGAGAGTGACAGTTTGGTGCGGATTGTGGAGTGTGTCATTGGACCATTTTTCTTCGAAAATGAGGCTGGAAAAAACGTTTCGGTCAACGGTGAGCGTTACAGAGCCATGTTATCCGACTTTTTTTTTTAATGAAATTGAAGATATGGATTTGGACGACCTCTGGTTCATGCAGGATGGCGCGCCATGCCACACAGCCCATGCCACAATCGATCATTTGCGCACCAAATTCCCAAATCGTGTTATCAGCCGTCTTGGCGATGTCAATTGGCCGCCTCGGAGCTGCGATTTAACCCCTTTGGAATTTTCTTTTGTGGGGAACCGTGAAGGACCGATGTTATGCCAACAATCCAGAAACGATTCAAGCACATCAGGCCAATATCATCCAAGCAATCCGTGAGCTACAGCTCGAAACTATCAACAAGCTCTTGGAAAATTGGAGTGACAGAATGCGCTACTGCGAAGCCAGCCGAGGCAGCTACTTGAACGAACTTGTGTTCCATAATTAATGGGAATGTTTGCTCTTACTAATAAAGCCATAATACATGGAAAAAATATTAATTTTGTTCATTTTATTGCATTTTTAAAAAGAAACAACTAGATGGCCCACCCTGTATATAATCCTTGTATCAGTTATTTACAGTGTCACTTGTCAGTGTCAGTTGGAAGTCTTGATGGACTGAAAGGTGATGATTATTTACTAAAAATCAATTTTTGACTTACATCTGTTGTGAAAGGAGACATGAACAACAAAGCCCTGCCCAATTCCCTGGGCCTGGCCACCAAAAAACTGTAAGTCTGCGTGCTCAAAGGCATCGTATAATTGATAATGCTCTTCCCATTTTCTGTAACCGTGAAAACGGCCGCTCCCAAAGCGATCTCTTTGTTCCGTATCTTTTCGATGATTTTGTCCGGGATGGTGCTCGTGCTGAAATCCGTAATTTCCAAAACGTCCACGTTATTCGCGGCCGAGGTATAATTGCTGCTGGACATCGTCGCGTTGTTCTTCGATTCGATTTTGAAGAGCTCGATGGTGTACGTGAAGTTCAAACTGTCCGCCAGGACGTTGATTATATCGAAGACGACGCCGCTGTATTCGATGTGACCGGATTCGTTTTGGCCGATTATTTGCCAAGGTGGATTCTATATAACAAAAAATAAAACAAAACTTGTAAGAACTAACCGACTGAGCAAATATGCTTCATAAACATTAAAACAACTGTTAACTGTTGAGGCTTCTACTTCGTTATACATCATTATTAACATAAATAAGACACTTAAACTTTGTTTGTATAACTGAGGTTATACAAACAAAGTTTAAGTGTCTTATTTACACTAAAACAACATTTAATGTTGTTACAATGTTGATAAAACGTTATTTGTATGTTTTTTGCTCAGTGGGAATACTGGTATGGTACACAATAACATGATCTTTTATATATTTGTTCCAGTGTTTGTTTTAAGCCATTTCATAATATCTTCGAGATTGCAATGTTGTCGAAAAAACGTTATTTGTTTGTTTTTTGCTCAGTGGGAATGCTTGAAAATATTTTATTTTTAACATAGAATCGCAATCAAGATCCAACTATTGAGATTCTCGTTTTTTTAAAATCTAGTATCATGAAAAAATCCAATAACAAACAAACAAACAAATCATTTGGAATAGAAAGCGTTCTAGGCGTTCTATTTTTGGCACAAATTTTCGACCGTTGACCGAAAATTTTGCAAACACGTTCTTCTTCGGCAAGGTTAAGAAAAAATCAAGTTGTATCTCTTTCTCTTTCTGCTCCAGAACGAAGATATGCCTCGCGACTTTTACCGTTTTAAGCGTGCATGCAATGGACGCGTGCTCGTTTTAATAAACCTCATAAATATTCATTGAACACACAATATTATAATCAGGTGTGTGTTAATATAATTGCTAGAATAAATCAACGCTTGCATTGTTGAAGACAAAGATATGGAGATAATTATCCCACTGAACAAAAAATTTAAGTAATGCTTCAACAACATTAAAAGAACGTTTAATGTTGCTACAATGTTGATATAACGTTATTTGTTTGTTTTTTGCTTAGTGGAATGCCTTTCAGACGAAATGTGGGGCTCCCGGCAGTTTAAAATTTCAAGTTTAGAAAAGCCTGAAAATGTAGTTTTAACAAAAGTATAACTAAATACGAAAATTAAAGATTTATCTTTTTCTTTTTCACGTCTTCAACTTAAACAAGTAACATTTTAGATTTGCCTGCGGGTAGCGTGTGTTCTTAGCAGCGCGCCGACGTAAACATCTTCTGTCGGCGTCTGGTGTGCGAACATTCTAGAAACATGTAAAAATTGCGCTCAAGTGGCAAACAAGTGGGAATTAGTTTTAAATTCGAATCCAAGAGGTTCACACTGAATCAAGCACCGCAGTAAGGAGGGCGGCGAAGGGGGCGAGTACCCTAGGCCCACCTAACGGAATTTATTAAAAATATATTACCTATAACATTCAGTCAGAGAGCTTTTAGAGTTTAAAAAATATAAAAACGAATTAAAATTAATATCGACTTTTTGCAAAAAGTTTGTCTCCAAATATTCATTGAAACAACTACTTCTCGAGCTAATACCCCGACAGATATTGAATTATACAATGAATTTGTAAATATTCTGCAACCTATTGACAAACTCGATTTTTCTTTATGATAAATTGTCTTTTAGAGTTTATTTAATAATTGAAGCGCGCCATACGCAAAAAGTCGTAAGTGTACAAATAGCCTTATAGAATGCCAACGGACTGTCAAATCATGCTCTTGAGGTAAAGAAGTACATCTTGAACAAGTTTCTCATCTTTCACGTGGTGAAACATATTTAACTATGATTTAATAAAGAAAACACTTGGTTAAATTTTACTAATATTTACAGAAAATATTAGTGAAATTTTACCAAGTGTTTTCTTTATTAAATCATACGTAAATAAGTATATTGAAGCTAACCAATTAGATATACTCTTACTATCTGAAACCCACTTTACAAAAACAGCTTCTTTAAAGCACCAAAATATACATTGTGATCAATAATGATTGTAGACAAGTTAAATTTCCCGCTAAAAAAATGTTGGTACAACTGATTATATGAAAAGAAAATCCATTAGATTGCTTTTCCATTGGCGTAGCAAACATTTCTTTCCAAAATAAATAAAATATTTAATCATAACTATATACAGAGAGTTTTATGTAACACCGAACATTTTCATAACGAGAATTTTTCTTTTAAGTATACATAAGCATACGTTGAACATTTACCGACGCTCGGTTTATTAAAAGAATTTAATTCGAAGCTTTAAACGAGTGTTTTCCACTCCCAGGCTAAGCATGAAGTAAAATTTCGAGTTTAGAAAAGCCTGAAAATTTGGTTTGGTCGCGTAGCGCGAAGCGCGGAGCGGCCAAACCAAATTTTTAGGCTTTTCTAAACTCGAAATTTTAGTTCATGCGCCACCGATACAGAACATTGACATATTACGAAGTTTAAAACACACCGCAAAATTTTACATTACATCAGTGTTTCGTACCGGTGGCGCATAAAGTAAAATTTCGAGTTTAGAAAAGCCTGAAAATTTGGTTTGGCCGCTCCGCGCTTCGCGCTACGCGACCAAACCAAATTTTCAGGCTTTTCTAAACTCGAAATTTTACTTCATGCTTAGCCTGGGAGTGGAAAACACTCGTTTACAGCTTCCAATTTTAACAAACCGAGCGTCGGCAAATGTTCAACGTATGCTTATGTATACTTAAAAGAAAAATTCTCGTTATGAAAATGTTCGGTGTTACATAAAACTCTCTGTATATAGTTATGATTAAATATTTTATTTATTTTGGAAAGAAATGTTTGCTACGCCAATGGAAAAGCAATCTAGAGGATTTTCTTTTCATATAATCAGTTGTACCAACATTTTTTTGGCGGGAAATTTAACCTGTCTACAATCATTGTTGATCACACTGTAGCTTCTACTATACAAATCACCCTGATGGCTCAGCACACGGTGGGACTGCCATCTTAATAAAAAATAGCATCAAACACCACGTATCAAACCTCCATTGTACATATACTATTCAATCCACTAGTGAAACCTTTGAAGACTGGACAGGTCAGTTATTTATAGCCCTCCAAAACATAAAATCACTGCCGAAGAATATGAAAAGTTCTTTAACACACCCTCATAGCAGGCGGAGACTATAACGCCAAACACCCCTCCTGGGGATCTAGAGTAGTAAATCCCAAAGGAATACAACTGTTCAAAACCAGAAACAAGCTAAAACTAACTGAAATATCCACAGGCGAACCAACGTACTGGCCTGCTGATCCCAAAAAGAAACCAGACCTACTCGATTTCTGTATTTGTAAAGGAATAAACAGCAAATATTTTACCTGCTACTCTAGCTATTGGGGCCTTTAGCTTCAGAGTCGCTTTCCAGAGCGAGTAATCTGTAGCCGCAGTGGGGTCAAGGTTTATTAGATAATGCTCTATGTAGTTATCTCTTTCGAATTATTCACCAGTCGAGATAATATTAAACAGGCGGGCGACCCTATGCGCGAAACCCTGCCGATTGCATAGCAAAAAAACGAACTGGTCACTTTTCAGAGAACAAATAGCTTCCACCGTCAACACTCATCTCCCCCTAAAAACTGCTACCGATGTCGAGGAGGCATTAGAACATTTTAATACCTGCATCCAAACTGCTGCTTGGATGGCAACACCCCTACATACCGACCTGATGTATAAAACAGATTCTCTTGAAACCAGAGAACTGATTAGGAAAAAGCTAGAAAGCGCTGGCAACAGACCAGACCAGTGTTGACAAAACAACACTAAATAAACTCACCTCCGAGCTAAAAGAGAGATTAACAAAAGTAAGAGATAACTACATAGAGCATTATCTAATAAACCCACTGCGGCTACAGATTATTCACTCTGGAAAGCGACTAGGAAGCTAAAGGCCCCAACGCACCACAACCCCCACTGCGTAAAGCTGACAACACGTGGGCCAGAAGTGATGCAGAAAATGCGCAGGAGTTTGCAAACCACCTGTCCACTGTTTTCATCCCAAACCCTGATGAAGGATCCTCTAAAACCGAATTAACCATGCCCTACCAACTCGACCTACCTATACCCAAAACAACCTTCAAAGAGGTTGTAAAAATTATTCAAAAACTTAAACCAAAGAATCCACTTGGCTACGACCTTATTACGGCCTAAGGATCTTGGCCGTAATAAGGTCGTAGCCAAGTGGATTCTTTGGTTTAAGTTTTTGAATAATTTTTTTTAATTTTTTTTTTTGAACTACCAAAGATTGGATTCACCTTTCTAGTAAATATGTTCAACACCATCCTGCAGAAAAGTAGAATCCCACCACAATGGAAAGTCGCACAAGTTAAAATGATCCTGAAACCGGGGAAACCACCTGACAAACCAAAGTCGTACCGCCCAATAAGCCTCCTGCCTATACTATCTAAAGTTTTAGAAATACTTAACAGGTTCCAACTGATAATCCAAACGAACAATCTAATTCCTGCCCAACAATTTGACCTTCGTTCCAAACACAACACGATTGAGCAAGTTCACAGATTAGTAAACAAAATCAACTCGGCCTTTGAACTCAAACAATACTGTACCTCCGCCTTCCTAGATATCGCTCAGGCGTTTGACCTTGTCTGGCATGACGGCCTGCCACTTAAAATCAAAGCACTGATACCTTCAAGCTAGTACATCTTCATAAAGGAATACCTCCATAACAGGAACTTTTTCGTTAAGCAAGGGGACGAAACCTTAAAGCTCTGGCAAATCCTGGCAGGGGTCTCACAGGGGAGCGTATTAGGATATTAGGCTATTCACAGCTGATATCCCAACTACTACAGGAACAATAATAGGCACCTTTGCTGATGACACTGCAGTATTAGCAGCAGGTAGCCAGCCTGAAATAGCCACTAAGAAACTCCAAGATAGTCTCAACAGCTATCAATATGGCTTAAGGACTGGCGCATCAAGGTTAGTGAAGCAAAATCCCTGCATGTTATCTTCACCACCCGCACAAAAACATGCCCACCAGTCACGCTAAATAACAAAATGCTGCCCCAATCAGACACAGCCAAATACCTCGGCATACACCTTGACCGACGCCTAACATGTAAAAAACATATTCTTACCAAAAGATTAGCTATTGGGCTACAACTACATAAACTGCACTGGCTGTTAAATAAGCAATCCAAACCATCCCTGAGTAACAAGCTGCTCATATATAAAAGCATCATTCAACCTAAATGGTCATACGGCCTACAGTTGTAGGGAACGGCAGCAAACTCAAATCTGGAAATCCTTCAAAGATTCCAATCCAAAGTCCTCTGGCAAATTACAAACTCCCCGTGATATATAAGCAACTCACGACTATACTATGAACTTGAAATCCCCACAATCAGGGAGGAAATCAAAACCATGACTCTAAGTTACAAGGACCGTCTAGAAAACCACCTGGCAACTAACCTCATGGATCCGTGCAAAGCACCTGCAAGACTCAAAAAAAGAAAACTCCACAAGCCTCCATATGAAACTAATGACTAATTAATGAAAATGACTGTGTCACTGGACGCAGTCATTAAATGCCTGAAGTCGCGTTCTTAACCATTAGCTAAATATCCTAGGATAGATTGCTTTATAGATATATAAAAAAAAGGTGTACAAATATGTCCTAAATGGCATGCTTTACTTATACAATAAATGCGGGGGCGATAGTGCTACAACAAGTGGCAGAAATGGAAAGAAATTGTCCAATACTTGCATAGATTTGAGGTTTTTTGGCGTCCAACGTGGGGCAATGCTTACGCTGGGCCCTTGTTGGGCGCCATAAATTGCGAAAGTACAAGTTAAAAACTTCATACTGAATTAGTGTTTCGTATGCGTGGCGCATGAAGCAAAATTTCAAGTTTAGAAAAGATTGAGTTTGGACGCTCATGCGGCACGCGTCTAAAACACTGACCATATTGTGAAGTTGGAAATATACTGCTTATGACTGTTTTTTATTTGTTTATATTATCTATAACCTGTCGATCGCCAAATAACTTGGTATGCAAAAGTAGCTCGCGTATGACAAAAGGTTGAACACCCCTGCTATATAACATATTTTCTTCCTCCATGTGTACGGAATGTTTCCTGAAGGTTTGGCCATACCTTTTTGTTCACCTTGTGTTCTAAATATAACTTCATGCTTAATCTGGGAGTGAGAAACGCTCGTTTGAAAATACCAGAAACCCTCGATTTGAGGTTTTGTGGCGCCCAAGGTGGAGCCAGGCTAACGCTGTGGCCCCTAGTTGGGCGCCATAAATCGCGAGCATCCAAATGTAATGCTTGGCTCTTGTTGGGCACCATAAATTGCGAGAGTAAAAGTGGAAAACTTCCCACTGAATCAGCGTTCTGTACGCGTGGCGCATGAAGTAAAATTTCGAGCTTAGAAAAGCCTGAGTTTGGATTTGGACGCCATGCGTCCAAATCCAAGCGCTCAGGCTTTTCTAAACTCGACATTTTACTTCATGCTTTGTTTAGGAGTGGAAAGCACTGTTTAAAGCTAAGGAACGCAATTTTTTTTTTATATTTGGCCCCAGAGTTCAATATGAAGCTTAAAATGAGTGTTTTCCACTCCCAGACTAAGCATAAAGTAAAATTTCGAGTTTAGAAAAGCCTGAAAATTTGGTTTGGCTGCGTAGCGCGAAGCGCGGAGCGGCTAAACCAAATTTTCAGGCTTTTCTAAACTCGAAATTTTACTTCATGCGCCACGCGTATTAAACACTGAAAGCACCGAAATATTGTGAACGAGTAAACTTCACTTGAAATCAGTGTCTTATACGCGTGGCGCATGAAGTAAAATTTCGAGTTTAGAAAAGCCTGAAAATTTGGTTTGGCCGCTCCGCGCTTCGCGCTACGCGACCAAACCAAATTTTCAGGCTTTTCTAAACTCGAAATTTTACTTCATGCTTAGTCTGGGAGTGGAAAACACTCGTTTAAACTTTAAACTGACCTTTTGTAAGAAAACAACGAATATTTTTAAATCTACAAACACATAATTAGGATGTGTATAATCAAAACAAAATAAATCACAAGAATTTATGATTTAAAGCTTTTCTAAAAGAAAGAACACGTCACCTAAACAATATGACATTGTCATGTTACGTCAAAATTTGACACAACTAGGGAAAATCGTTGCAGATACAACTGTCGACATACATATTTTCTAAAAAAATTGAACTACACATTTCACATCAATGAATCATAGGACATCTCTCCTTAATTCCACCATAATTATGTAAATACATTTTGCCTCTAGTTGGACGCCATAATCGCGAGCGTCTAAATTTAACGCTTGGCCCTTGTTGGGCGCCATAAATTGGGAGAGTAAAAGTTGAAAACTTCCCACTGAATCAGCGTTTTGTACGCGTGGCGCACAAAGTCAAATTTAGAGCTTAGAAAAGCCTGAGTTTGGATTTGGACGCGTAGCGTCCAAATCCAAACGCTCAGGCTTTTTTATACTCGAAATTTTACTTCATGCTTTGTCTAGGAGCGGAAAACACTGTTTAAAGCTTCAAAATGAACGCTAATTAGTTTTGTTTGGAAATTTGGCCCCAGGCGCCGCTTTTTCTTACTGCGGCGCTGACTGAATCAGTGTTTTACACGAGTAAATATTTGGAGTTTAGAAAATCCCGAATATTTGGGTTGGTCGAAATTTCCAGGCTATTCTAAACTCAAAATATTTACTCCATGCTTAAATAAGGAGTGGAAACACTTGTTAGAAAAAGGATTTAAACTTTTATAAAAATGCAGACTGTTATTATAGAGTAGATAAGAATTAATTAATTAATGTTTACTTTATAAATTGCAAATTATCCACGCGCTTGTATAAATTTCGCTCTCCGTCTGGAGGTCGAGGAGGAAAAACCTGAACGATTTTCCGCTTTTCCCGCTTTTGTGAATATTTTATGAGCGTACTCACGTGGAAGGTTATCAGCGGCAGAGTCCTTCCCCTGAAGCCGTGAGCCACATGCGGGAAAAGTTCATCGGTCATCGAGGTGCCGTCGCCGGGCCTCCAACGGCCGACGTTTATCACTTGGGGACTGCTGGTTTTATTGGAAGACGTCTGAAATTCTCGGCCCCAGGTCTCGCCCGCCTGGAGTTTCCACGCGGTGCAGTTTCCGCACTTGCCGAACTTCATCAAGTGCACCTGGAAAACGTCCAACAGCAAAGTTCTTAAGAGATGTACCACAAAGTTATGAACCCGTAATGACTAGAACATTTACCCACTGAGCAAATCTAAGTAATGTTTCATCAACATTAAAACAACGTTTAATGTTGCTACAATGTTGATATAACGTTATTTGTTTGTTTTTTGCTTAGTGGGTACACGTTGCGTAATACCGCAACGAGTCCCGGTACCACGAATAAATATGGAAAAACGATGCGCAACGTATTGTTACGCAACGCTTCCTCCCACTGAGCAAAGAAACGTTGCATGACACGTTGTATCAATGTTACAATACGTTACGCATCGCGTATATTTTATTGAAAAGCAAAAATGCTGCACTTACTCTAACATTTAAAAGCAGGGCATTCCTCCTCTCGACTTTGTTAGGTCTGATTGCTTCCCACTCCTCATCCGAAACTTGACTGGACTGCTCGTACTCGCCGATAATCGCAAGCTCCAGAGCTTTTGTAAAAGCTTCGATGATTTCTTCAACATGACAAGCCATGCCACCCTGCAACAAAACAAAAATTAACCTAAAAACAATTAGTGCTGTCAACTAGTAATGGACAATATCATTAAATATACCTTAATTATGGACAAGATCGATTCTTGTAAATGCTCAGTTACATACAACACGAGTTGCTAGTTACTTAGGCTAGTGATAGGGTATCAGGGTTTAAGATCAAATATTATCTTGGGTTGGGTTAGCTACCAGTTACTAAATATCGATTCTTGTAAATGTTCAGTTACATACAACACGAGTTGTTAGTTACTTAGGCTAGTGACAGGGCATTAGGGTTTAAGATCAAATATTATCTTGGGTTGGCTTAGCTACCAGTTACTTATTAAATTAATGATTCTTACTTCAAATCTTACGATTTATTAAATAATGCTCACTTACCTTACACGTACTCGAATCGTCCGTGGAATTGTAAATAAAAGCGATGTTGTCGCCTTCCTTCAAAAATTTCTCAACGGTACTAATGTTCCTCTTCTTGACATCGGTGTCGGAGATCGTGTAGAGCCATTGACTGTCCGTGGACACGAGACCAAAATCTCTGGTGAGCTCCATCAGGGTCTCCATCGTGTCCTTCGCGACGATCGCCAAAAAGTTGTTGCCCATTGTTTTAGGCGAGATGTTTTCCAGAGATTTCTTGATTTGCTGCCGATTTTCGGCCACGCTGAAGTTGGTCTGCAGGGCAATCACGGAAATGGCGGCGTTGTTCGCGATCGCCACCGATTCTGTTGTTAGGGCTGTTATTACTCTCGTCACCATATCTCTATCTAATCATTTTTATTAAGTTTGACGTTGTTTTTTTTGGCAAGAATCAATGAGTTAATGATGTAATAAATCTTGTGTTAGTAATAATTTAAATTATTAAAAATATCTGCCAACAAAGGCATTTCTAGTGAAATATAATTATGCCGCGCTAACAGGCATAAAGTCCTTCCATAGTATCCACACGCGCAAACTCAGGCGCGCACCCAGGGGGGTGGCTCGTGGGCTTGAGCCCCCTCCCAAAACTAACGAAATTGTAGTATTTTGACGTATATATATAAACCTATGTATACACGTCAAAATACTACAATTTCGTTAGTTTTGGGAGGGGGCTCAAGCCCATGAGTCACACCCCTGGGTGCGCGCTAGAGTGAGCGTGGGGATACTATGGAAGAACCTTACGCCGCGTCAACAATTATATTTTACTAGAAATGCCTAGAAATGAGTTAGCCCCCCTTAAGACCAGGATGAGCCCTCCGCCCAAGAAGCGTGAGCCCTCCCTAAAACCAATTCCTGGGTCTGCGACTGCTTAAACTACACCTTGCAAACTCAGTTTGCGCAGTTACAAATTTTAGCACTCCGATGTTAACGCAGTCCGCACTTTTTGGCTTGCAAGTGAGATCGTTTTCCCGGCCACTCACAAGGGCTACAAACCGGATTGCACTCGTTTAACTGACGTGAAGCTTGAGCGTATAGCCAGCCCTTTAAAGGCTGAAACTAATCAATACGATTTCCTATGCAACCAAAAAAATTAGTTAAATATGACATCTTATAGATATCAACCAATTATCTAGTATCTGTTATCTAGTATAGGTGGGAGTGCGCATTGCTGCTCTGCACTTTGACCTCATTAGGCCCATTGTGCTACCTCCCACTACGGGTTACCCCGGTCTAGGATGTTTCATCGCCACCGATTCATCGCCGGGGTTCCATCGCCAGGCCACTTCGTCGCTGGCCAATATTTTTATACAATAAATTTTGAAAGAAAAATCATATCTAATAATAAAATTTCAAACATTACCCAATTCGGGAAATTCCTAGCATATCCTAACCTATCCTAACCTGTCCTAACATGTCCTAACCTATCCTAACCTATCCAAACCTATCCTAACTTATCGTAGCCTATCCTAACCTATCCTAACCTCTCCTAACCTATTCTAACCTATCCTAACCTATCCTCACCAATTCTAACCTATTTTTACCTATCCCAACCTATCCTAACCTATCCTAACCTATCCTAACCTATCCTAACCTATCCTAACCTATCCTAACCTATCCTAACCTATCCTAACCTATGCTAACCTATCCTAACCTATCCTAACCTATCCTAACCTATCCTAACCTATCCTAACCTATCCTAACCTATCCTAACCTATTCTAACCTATCCTAACCTATCCTAACCTATCCTAACCTATCCTAACCTATCCTAACCTATCCTAACCTATCCTAACCTATCCTAACCTATCCTAACCTATCCTAACCTATCCTAACCTATCCTAACCTATCCTAACCTATCCTAACCTATCCTACCTATCCTAACCTATCCTAACCTATCCTAACCTATCCTAACCTATCCTAACCTATCCTAACCTATCCTAACCTATCCTAACCTATCCTAACCTATCCTAACCTATCCTAACCTATCCTAACCTATCCTAACCTATCCTAACCTATCCTAACCTATCCTAACCTATCCTAACCTATCCTAACCTATCCTAACCTATCCTTACCTATCCTGACCCATCCAAACCTATCCTGACATATCCTATCGTAATTGGCCTGGCGATGAACTGGCCTGGCGATAAACTGGCTTGGCGATGAAACAGCCGGTGATGAACTGGCCCGGCGATGAACTGGCCAGGCGATAAACTGGCCCGGCGATGAAACGTCCCATTCCCGGGTTACCCATCTTCATCCATCACACCTTGTCTAAGTAGTCCAGTATCACCGAGGTGGGCAAATCCCTCATGATGTCCATCGTCGCTCATCACTCACTCATCACTCAGTATAGATCCTCTCGTAGACGAGAGTGCCGGACATTCGCTGAGGATGTGCCTGGCAATCTCGTCTTCCATTTCACACCCTCTACAAGAACCAATCATATTCAACATAATGAACATGAATCGAATGTCATTAGTTGCATTGACGTCAACGATCGCTTAATAAACCAATCATATTAAACATGATGTCACATTCGACGAATTTAACTGGTTGCATCGGCGATCAGCGATCACGTCTGTTTGTTTCAACCTTTTAGGAGATAGCAATCGCGTTGACTTGTTTCAGCCTTAATTTCTCAATTACCAAACAATATTAACGAAGAAAAGACAACATTTATGACTATTTTATTAGTATCAACCAACTGAGCAAAAAACAAACACATAACGTTATATCAACATTGTAGCAACATTAAATGTTGTTTAAATGTTGATGAAACATTTCTTAAATGAGTTTGCTCAGTAGGAATAATATGAATTTGTGTTCAGTACTCATTCACGATGCGATGCTACTTAAGCTAATGGGCATTAGATGGCGTTTACGCTTCCGAACATATGTACATTATATTAATAGTTGATTTAAAATCAAATATCTGCCATGTTTTGTTTGCAAAACGCAAACATTTCAGAAATTCGTTTTTTATCCAACTCACCTAAAGTTGTATCATACAAAATCACAATAGATTTCCATTTATAAACCCCCGCTGTCCGCAGGTCTAGAAGCAGCTGAGGCATTTCTTCGCCGTTTTTGATTAGGGGCACCGTAAAACCGGCGTCTAGAGGCATCCTAGGACAGTCCGTTTCTACAAAAGAGGGCGTATTATTTAAGCGTTCCTCAAAGTGCTATTGCGATTAAAATCACCCGAAATCGCTAGATGCAGTATATTTTCATCCGAAGCGCTCTTGAAGAGGTTCCAAGTGTCGTCGCAAGAAGCTACGCTCAATAAAGCCGTATAATCTATATAAGAAGATGTTGACTTAGATAGCAATGATTAAAAATGACATATAGTTTAGGTTAGATAATAGTAAATTAGATGGTAATGATTATGGCTAGGTTTGAAGATTGTGATCATAACTTAGATACCAGGTTTGGTTAGATCATCGGGAATAAGGTTAGGCAACCGACGGCCTACAGAACAAATAGAAGACGCGATCTCTATGAGTCTGGTCCGTGAACAGTACATTTCGCGAACAGTACATTTTGGGTTATTCTCATATTAAAAATATTTCTAAATAATTTTTTGAGTTTGGTCTACAATCTAGATTTCAGCTATAGATTAGAGTCCATTACTCTGTGGCATCTAGAAAGCTGGATTATAGAGTGGATTTTTTCGATACCACAGTTAGCGTTATCAGAGTTCTTTAATCCATAGTCTGGAGGTAAAGTTTGCAATCTAGATTTTAGCTCTAGAGACAAACGCACGGAATCCAGAGTCTAGGCTAAACACTAGTCTATAAACTAATTCAGAGACTAATCCAGTCTAGTCTTAAGAAACCAGTCTTGAGGTAAGCGTCTATCCAAAGTCAAGAGTGACAGAAAGTAGCCTGCTAGCGTCTATAATCCATAAAAAGTCTAACATATAAACTGTCAAGGGTCCAGAAACTAAAGTCCAAAGTATAGAGTTTAGACCGCTTAAAGTATAAAGTTTATTCTGGATATTAGAGTCTAGGCGGTTTAGAGAAACCCCAGTTTCTAAACCACGGTCTCTATAATCTAGGTCGACAGTTTAAAGTTAAGCTGTCGACCTAGATTATAAAGTTAAGTTGTCGACTAGATTATAGAGACCCCGGTTTAGAAACTGGGGTACAATGTTTAAAGATAAAATCCTAGGCCATCTAAGGAGACTCGAGTTTAGAGTTTACGTATATAGGTAAAACTGAAAAGTCTAGAGTTTACAGATATTAGAATCAAGACTCCAAAAAGTAAAGGCTAGAGTCAGTGTTCAATATCTAGAGTTTATAGATCATTGTATAGATATAAGAGCCTAGAATCCAGTCCAGAGTAGTAGTTCTCCTTGAACGTTGAGTGTTTCTAGTCTTAAGTTTAGAGATATTAGAATGAAGTCTCCAGAAAGTAAAGGTTAGAGTCACTGTTGAGTGCCTAGAGTATATAGGCCAATGTCTAGATATTAGAGCCTAGAGTCAAAAGTCCAGAGTGATAGTTCTGCTTGAACTTAGAGGGTTTCTAGTTTAGAGTTTAGATATATTAGAGTCAAGACTCCAGAAAGTAAAGGCTAGAGTCAACGTTCAATATCTAGGATTTATAGATCATTGTGTAGATATTAGAGCCTAGAATCCAGTCCAGAGTAGTAGTTCTCCTTGAACGTTGTGTTTCTAGTCTTAAGTTTAGAGATATTAGAATGATTGGAGCCTAGAGTCCACAGTCCAGAGCGATAGTTCTGCTTGAACTTAGAGTGTTTCTAGTTTAGAATTTAGATATATTAAAGTCAAGACTTCAGAAAGTAAATCCTAGAGTAATTGTTCAATGCCTAGAGTTTATAGATCAATGCCTAGAGTCCACAGTCCAGAGCAATAGTTCCCCATAAACTTGTAGTGTTTCTAGTCTAGAGTTTAGAGATATTAGAATCCAGACTCCAGAAAGAAAATGTTAAAGTCATTGTTCAATGCCTAAAATTTATAGATCAATGCCTAGATATTAGAGAATAGAGTCCACAGTCCAGAGTAATAGTTTTACTTAAACTTGGAGTTTCTAGTGTAGAGCTTAGAGATATTCGAATCAAGACTCTTAAAAGTGAAGACTAGAGTCATTGTTCAATGCCTAAAGTTCATAGATAAATGCCTAGATATTAAAGCCTAGAGTCCACAGGTAGATTCATTATTCAATGCCTAAAGTTTATAGATAAATGCCTAGATATTAGAGCCTAGAGTCCACAGGTAGAGTGCCTAGAGTATATAGGCAATATAGGCCAATGTCTAGATATTAGAGCCTAGAGTCCATAGTCCAGAGCAATAGTTGTTGAACTTAGAGTGTTCTAGTCTTAGAGTTATTTAGAATCAAGACTCCAGAAAGTAAAGGCTAGAGTCACTATCCAGTGTTTGTAGATCAATGGGTAGATATTAGAACCCAGAGTCCACAGACCAGAGTAGCAGTTCTCCTTGAACTGCTTTCTAGTCTAGAGTTTAGAGGTATTAGAATCAAGACTACAGAGAGTAAAGACTATAGTCACTGTCCAGTGCCTAGAGTCTATAGATCAATGTCTAGATATTAGAGCCTAGAGTCCACAGACCAGAGCAGTAGTTCTCTATTAACTTGGAATATTTCACCCACATATTGAATCCAGGAAAATGCCCAGAAAATGGGTAGAAAATTAAAACGGTTATTAACAATTATTCTAGGGATCTTTTGATTTGTTTTGACATGACGCTCATCGGCTCCGTTTAACTATTTCGCATGACAGTGCCACCGACGCCGTCGCTTAAGTACTGACCATCGGTAAACGCACACGGTACGTCAACTTCTTGGTGTGATCAGCTACCCGTATACGTCAGCGGTATGAGAACTATTAACAGCAAAAACAAAGCATGTCATTGTTTATATTACGACTGTGTTCCGCAAAACTATTCTAAGTTTTAAAGTGTTCGTTGATTCTAAAAATGTTAAAAACCTCTGGGTTAGGTGATACAGGTTAGGTTAGGTTATTGTGAGTAGGTTTGTTACCTCGTTTTACGTTGATGTTACTCCATGAAAAATATTGCACGTTAACACCGCCGTGTTTAAGAATTTCCCTTCTGGCATAGACCAGGTATTCTTCGATAATCATTTTGATTGGCTCATATTCTTCTGCTAAATATTCCTTGTCTAATACGATTGCTGTTGAGAAATAAGCAAACGGAAATAATTATAAATACGTGGCAAGTGTCAACATTAAACGGCCTGACATAGATCTCAAGGTATGGCAGCGTGCCAAAATTTTAGTAAGATATTGGTTTAAGTGTTTTAGACTTGGAAAATACAAACATGGGTTTTATGTCAATTAGTTTTCTTATAACTAAGACTCGTTCAACGCGATATCAGAAGTCAAGAAAACTAGGCATAGAGATGTTGTTATATATTAAAAAATAAAATGTAATTGTGAGTCTACGCCGTGTTTATCACAACCCGGCCGTGAAATTTTGGCGCTTACCTCGTATATAATACAGGGTGCGGCAAAACAGACAGTGCAGTTTGGAACGCCCAGTACATCCCGTGTGGTGGGGGTACCTATCTGGGAGGGATATCATTGTGTCGGGGGGGGGGGGGCGTTTTTAGTCGTTACCATGGTTTGGTCTGGAGAACATCGGGGCTTCGCAGTCCGCACGTTTCTTGAAAATGGCCGTTCCACCGTCGCCACCCAGCGGGCCTTCCGGCTGTATTTCAATCTTGCGCGTCGTGATCCCGTCCCTCGCCGTAATTTAATCGCGAGTTAGAAGAAACTGGTTCCACACAAAGACATAGAGGTTTAGAAAGACCCAGAATGATAAGAACACCCGAAAATGTAGCAAGAGTAAGAGAAGCTATCGAACGGCCACCTACGCGCTCTGCCCGCAAGCATGCAACTGCATTCGCCATTGCTGATCGCTCTCTAAGACGGATATTGCATGAAGACTCATTCCACCCCTACAAGATAATGCTTGTTCAAAAGTTAATGCCCCCTGATTATGAAAACCGCATGAATCGCTCCCAAGAAATGTTGAACCGGATCCATGCGAGCTCAACTTTTTTCAGTAGTGACGAGGCCCACTTCCATCTCTGTGGAAGGGTGAATAAACAACATTTTCGCTACTGGGCTGTAAACAACCCAAGGCAACTTCACGAGAGGCCACTTCACTCCCCAAAAGTCACCGTGTGGTGTGCGATTTCCAAATTTGGGGTGATTGGGATTGAAAAGGACGGACGAACCGTAACTGTCACTGCTTAACGTTCATGTTGGAAATTTTTTTTCAACCTCGATTGGAAGAACTGATGGAGGAAGCAGATCTGGGTGACATCTGGTTTCAGCAGGACGGGGCTACTGCCCATATTGCTCGAGTATCAATGACGAAACTGCGACAGGTGTTCCCTGGGCGCCTTGTTTCTCTAAGAGGTGATGTGGAGTGGCCCGCACGCTTCCCTGATCTGAGCATTTGCGACTTCTTCCTGTGGGGCTACCTGAAGGAACCAGTCTTGAGGTAAGCGTCTAGAATCCAAAGTCAAGAGTGACAGAAAGTAGCCTGCT
Organism: Philonthus cognatus; assembly: GCA_932526585.2. Lineage (NCBI taxonomy): Eukaryota > Metazoa > Arthropoda > Insecta > Coleoptera > Staphylinidae > Philonthus > Philonthus cognatus. Next base: position 3,636,410 of record OW052251.1, read on the forward strand.
AGCGTCTATAATCCATAAAAAGTCTAACATATAAACTGTCAAGGGTCGAGAATCTAAAGTCCAAAGTATAGAGTTTAGACCGCTTAAAGTATAAATGCTCCCCTGATCTGAGCATTTGCGACTTCTTCCTGTGGGGCTACCTGAAGGAATCAGTCTTGAGGTAAGCGTTTAGAATCCAAAGTCAAGAGTGACAGAAAGTAGCCTGCTAGCGTCTACAATCCATAAAAAGTCTAATATATAAACTGTCAAGGGTCCAGAATCTAAAGTCCAAAGTATAGAGTTTAGACCGCTTAAAGTATAAATGCTCCCCTGATCTGAGCATTTGCGACTTCTTCCTGTGGGGCTACCTGAAGGAATCAGTCTTGAGGTAAGCGTCTAGAATCCAAAGTCAAGAGTGACAGAAAGTAGCCTGCTAGCGTCTATAATCCATAAAAAGTCTAACATATAAACTGTCAAGGGTCCAGAATCTAAAGTCCAAAGTATAGAGTTTAGACCGCTTAAAGTATAAATGCTCCCCTGATCTGAGCATTTGCGACTTCTTCCTGTGGGGCTACCTGAAGGAAAAGATTTTTAGGCATCAACCTCGCACCTTGGAAGATCGAATTCGGGTGGAAATCGCCGCTATATTCATCGAGATGTGCCAAAAATTTCAGAAATCGCCTTCATCAATGTATCGCTGCTGGGGGTCATCATCTATCTGATGACATCTTCAGGACTTAATGCATAAAACGGCATGATGCACCGATTAAGATAAAATAAACCCCATTTCTTTAAATTGCGCCGTTTTCTTTAATAGCCCTTTAAAACTGCACTGTCTGTTTTGCCGCACCCGGTATTATCAAAAAAACCCTTGAACCCTTACGTGTGAATGATTATGATAAATAAAAAATGTCTACATTGTAAAAACTGTCTGTAAACGAGAATCGTAAACAACATCGACTTCAAAACGTAAAGATCTATCAAAAGCTTGTGTTGGATCTTCACGTCAGCCAGGGAGGTCTCCGAAAAATGTAATATTAATATTTAATTAATTTTTACAAGTTACCCACTGAGCAAATCCATTTATGTAATATTTAATTGATGAGGCGGATACATGATGAAACTCCATAATACTATTTGAAATAAAACAACACAGTTGGGAGGGTTTCACTTTAATTGTTGAACACTGCAACATGTTTCACCACACAGTGGCTTCATCATTGCCGTTCATCATTTTTTCATCTGCCTGATGAAGCCACTGTGTGGTGAAACATGTTGCAGTGTTCAACAATTAAAGTGAAACCCTCCCAACTGTGTTGTTTTATTTCAAATATAATACATTTATGTAATGTTTTATCAACATTAAAACAACGTTTAATGTTGCTACAACAACTCAGTGGGTATTCAAAGGAGGAAATTTCTATTAATAATGCAATATTATATTAGATTGAGCTTATCTCATTGAAAATAGAAAATGCGTTCAAAATATAAGGTTATTAATACCACAAGAAGCCAGTGGAATCTAATTCCAACTTAAAACTTAAATTGATGACTTTAATATACAGAGAGTTTTATGTAACACCGAACATTTTCAATCTTAATTTTCATACAGAGAATTTTACTTTTAAGTATACGTATGCATACGTTGTACATTTTCCGACACTTGGTTTATTAAAACTAATTTGAAGCTTTAAACGAGTGTTTTCCACTCCCAGACTAAGCATGAAGTAAAATTTCGAGTTTAGAAAAGCCTGAAAATTTGGCTCGGGCGCGTAGCGAAGCGAAGCGGCCGAGCCAAATTAGGCTTTTCTAAACTCGAAATTTTACTTCATGCGCCACCGGTACAAAACACTGACATATTACGAAGTTCAAAACACACAACAAACTCCACATTGAAACAGTGCTTTGTACGGTGGCGCATGAACTCGAAATTTTACTTCATGCGCCACCGTACAAAGCACTGTTTCAATGTGGAGTTTGTTGTGTGTTTTAAACTTCGTAATATGTCAGTGTTTTGTACCGGTGGCGCATGAAGTAAAATTTCTAAACTCGAAATTTTACTTCATGCGCCACCGTACAAAGCACTGGTTCAATGTGGAGTTTGTTGTGTGTTTTTAACTTCGTAATATGTCAGTGTTTTGTACCGGTGGCGCATGAAGTAAAATTTCGAGTTTAGAAACCAAACCAAATTTTCAGGCTTTTCTAAACTCGAAATTTTACTTCATGCTTAGTCTGGGAGTGGAAAACATTCGTTTTAAGTTTCAAATTGAACGCTTAAAAAAAAACAAGGATTATCTAAAGGTTTACAGCACACACGCCCTGTTTGTACAATTTGTACTGGAATAAGTTGAGGCGTTGATTGCAATTGGCTATAATCTTTAATGGTCATATAGGCAACCCTGTTTACACATACTAACCTAAAAATTAACATTTGACAAACCGAACATACGAAAATAAACATTGAAAATGTTCGGTGTTACATAAAACTCTCTGTATGTGTTTTATGTGACTGCGCCGAAATTTATTAAATTCAATTTACTTGAATTTTTAAAAATATCGCTAAGGAAAGAAATTGATATGTTGATGAGTGTGTGCACTTGAGCTAAATAAATGAGATTCGTCGACCTTGAGGGTTCATTCTCCACAACTTGTTACTATCGTACAATTTGGGTTAAGGGTAGTAGAATAAGGAATGAGAAGCATTAATATTTTATGAGTGGAGGAATATACTATGTATCATTGTGCAGCACGAGAATATCATGAGATTATTTTATCAGTGGAGGAATATACTGTGCAGCACGAGAATATTGTTAGATAGAAAAATGAATCGTTTAATTGGACTATGATAGAAGGAAATTTTCTTTACATTAATTTCTTTCTAGAAGGGTTCAATTTGAAACTTCGAACGAGTGTTTCCACTCCCAGACTAAGCATGAAGTAAAATTTGGAGTTTAGAAAAGCCCCGCGTAGAAAATTTGTCGAGGGTCGCGCAGCGACCCGAGACAAATTTTCACGGGGCTTTTCTAAACTCCAAATTTTACTTCATGCGCCACGCGTATTAAACACTGATTTGAATTGAAGTGAAGGTAAAACTGCACTAAAAACCAACGCAACTTCGATATTTTTTCAAAATTGGATATTTTCTTTCCTATCCATGCTGTAAACCTTCAGATAAACGTTGTTTTCTTGTAAAAAAACGTCGATTCCCTGTAGTCCTTCGGTCTCCGAAGACCATGATTGGTCCTTCGAGCTGTAGCCTTTGTAAAATGGCAATAAACTTAGTAAGCTAGAGGGATACTTTAATTTGAAAGTCCTAAGAACGAGTGCTGTCCACTCCCAGACTAAGCATGAAGTAAAATTTCGAGTTTAGAAAAGCCCCGCGTAGAAAATTTGTCGAGGGTCGCGCAGCGACCCTCGACAAATTTTCACGGGGCTTTTCTAAACTCGAAATTTTACTTCATGCGCCACCCGTATTAAACACTGATTTAAAGTGAGGGTAAAAATGCACTAAAAACCAACCCAACTTCGATATTTTTTCAAAATTGGATATTTTCTTTCCAACCATGCTGTAAACCTTCAGATAAACGTTGTTTTCTTGTAAAAAAACGACGATTCCCTGTAGTCCTTCGGTCTCCGAAAACCATGATTGGTCCTTCGAGCTGTAGCCTTTGTAAAGTGGTAATAAACTTAGTAAGCTAGAGGGATACTTTAATTTGAAAGTCCTAAGAACGAGTGTTGTCCACTCCCAGACTAAGCATGAAGTAAAATTTCGAGTTTAGAAAAGCCGAAAAGCTGCGCGACCCTCGACAAATTTTCGCGGGGCTTTTCTAAACTCGAAATTTTACTTCATGCGCCACGCGCATAAAACACTGATGCAAAACGAAGTTCAAAATATACTGTTTAGATGTTTCAAAGTCGACTCAGGTTGATGTAATGTTTGATATCACGTTGATAAATTTTCCGTTACATATGAATTACCTAACAAGCAAAGGGGTGTAAGTGTTTAATAAAAAAATCCCCTTCTAAAGCTCAAATCATATTAAAACCAACCAACCAACTAAAATAGCAGTGTGATCAAGTGGAGCTGGGTTGCAACCAGCGACGGCTCGCAGCTAACTTCAGGCTAGGCCAGACACCCAAGGTAATATGTATTCCTTATAGAAAGGTGACTTTGCTTTGCAGTTGCTTGTATTGATAAAGCGCGATCCCAACCTCAAATTTTGTGTGCATTGGCGTTATTGGCAACCCTGAAGTTAGGCTGCGAGCCGTCGCTGGTAGTCGCGATGCGGAATCCCAATAGAAATTTTAATGTCTGGGGAGTTTGTATGACTAGTTAAGTAATTTGCTTAAAAATAATGACATCTCGATAACGTAATTTACATTTGATAACTTAAACAAGTTGATAACTCTGTTTTTGAGTTTATGCGAAGTGATTATCACACATCAAAAGACTGTAATTCCTTACTTCACTCTTATGTGTTAAACAGTTGCTTCTTAGAACTTTTAGCTTCATCTGGAGAAATGTATTCCAATTTCTCACCTAGCTAAATACATTGAGTTCTATCTCAGTCCCACGTTATAATATATTAATCAATAAAATTGACTTACCTATTGTAGCATTCGATGTGAGTAAAGAAGGGAAATTATCGGACCTAACTCTCGCAATCAGTGACAATTCGAGCAAAAGCAGCACAGTCGTTAAAAGCATTTTCCAAATATCGCCTCTGACTGGATAATCATTTTCCTTTATATACCCGCGTAAAAAATAACTCATTAACCACCTCGAAGCCGAGGCTAATATCACGCCGATATTGCTTATAAATCATCTATAGGCCGCAGGTGTGTGTCTCGCCTCGTGCTGAATAGCGACTGCTAGGGGGTCGGAAAGCGCAGTCCAACCCTCAAAGGTCACCAATTAAAAATTCATACTAAGAATTCAATCAAGTGGAAATGTAGGACGAACGCAGAGGGAGGGTCATAGGCCTTGACTCCGTTATTTCCTTTTTGTTTTTCTGGAGAAAGCAAGCGTGTTTCACGTCTGGGAACTTGGGAACGGATTAAAGAATGTTTTGAGTGCAATTTTTACGTAAGATATGCATTTTTGTTGTTAACCAAATATCACGCGTTTAATATAACAATAAAACAATTAAATATGCAGATCTCCGTAGCGAAAACTGAACCAATGTCTATATCAAATGATGCAAGATGTAAATTCAGTATCAAAGACAGTCCTATAAAATAAGTAAAGCGCTTCAATTACCTCGGTGTCAGACTATCTAGCAATGGAGTGCGGCCAAACCAAGGTATACTTACCAACACCGGACCGCAAAAAACAAAGAATTCCTAAAACTCTCCAAGCAAAACTTACGAACACTCACCGGATACTACAGCTTCCAAAAGCACAAAATGGGGATCACCAACGATAACATATGCCGAGGATGCAACGAAGATGAGACAGCAAGGCACATACTTCACGAGTGTCCGGCCCTGTCAAAACTAAATACTATTTCAAGGCAAATCCAGCCCAAACGTGAAGGACCCGGATGGAATTGGTCCGTCGCAAAAATATTGGCAATTACCAATAGTGCGGAGTGGGTCTGACCATCAGGAGGGAGGCACTACAATGGGCCTAAAACTTGCCCTAAGTGGGCTGCGCTTTCGACAACCAATCCTTAATCCTAATCTAGTAATGGAGGCATAAAAAAAGGACTCCCAAAATCAAATAAATAAAGCAACAAATATCCCTGGGTGCCTTCGAGACCCTATCATGTCGTATGGTATGTTGGGCGGTGGGTAGTTTGACCACTGATCCATCCGAATTACATCGACCTGCAAGATCTTTTGTAATATCCCTCACTTATTGGAGTCCATCAATAGCTAGACCTTTTATGTAGTCTATTATAGTTTCAAGAGCTAAACGTACCAGTTTATCGAGTTCTAAAGTTGCTGATGCCAGGTATATTGGGCGGTGAGTAGTTTGAGCACTGAGCCATCAGAATTACGCCGACCTGCAAGGTCTATTGTTATATCCCTTACTTATTAGAGTACATCAATACCTAGATCCTATATGTAGTCTATTATGGTTTGAAGAGTTAAACGTACTAGTAAAAAAGGATTTCCAAAATCAAATAAATAAAGCAACAAATATCTCTGGGTGCCTACTGGACCCTATCGTATGGTATGATATCTTGGGCGGTGGATAGTTTGACCACTGAGCCATCGAAATTACGTCGACCTGAAAGATCTATTGTAACATCCCTCACCTATTGGAGCCCATCAATACCTAGACCATTTATGTAGTCTGTTAAAGTTTGAAGACTTAAACGTACCAGTTTATCGAGTTCTAAAGCTGCCGATGTCAGGTATATTGGGCGGTGAGTAGTTTGACCACTGAGCCATCAGAATTACGCCGACCTGCAAGGTCTATTGTAATATCCCTCACTTATTAGAGTCCATCAATACCTAGACCTTTTATGTAGTCTATTACGGTTTGAAGAGTTAAACGTACCAGTAAAAAAAGGATTCGCAAAATCAAATAAATAAAGCAACAAATATCTCTGGGTGTCTACTAGACCCTATCGTATGGTATGATATCTTGGGCGGTGGGTAGTTTTACCACTGAGCCATCCGAATTACGTCGACCTGAAAGATCTATTGTAATATCCCTGACCTATTGGAGTCCATCAATACCTAGACCTTTTATGTAGTCTGTTATGGTTTGAAGAGTTAAACGTACTAGTTTATCGAGTTCTAAAGCTGCCGATGTCAGGTATATTGGGCGGTGAGTAGTTTGACCACTGAGCCATTAGAATTACGCCGACCTACAAGGTCTATTGTAATATCCCTCACTTATTAGAGTCCATCAATACCTAGACCTTTAATGTAGTCTATTATGGTTTGAAGAGTTAAGCGTACTAGTAAAAAAAGGATTCGCAAAATCAAATAAATAAAGCAACAAATATCTCTGGGTGTTTACTAGGACCCTATCGTATGGTATGATATGTTGGGCGGTGGGTAGTTTGACCACTGAGCCATCCGAATTACGTCGACCTGAAAGATCTATTGTAATATCCCTCACCTATTGAAGTCCATTAATATCTAGACCTTTTATGTAGTCTGTTAAAGTTTGAAGAGTTAAACGTACCAGTTTATCGAGTTCTAAAGTTGCTGATGCCAGGTATATTGGGCGGTGAGTAGTTTGACCTCTGAGCCATCCGAATTACGTCGACCTGAAAGATCTATTGTAATATCCCTCACCTATTGGAGTCCATCAATACCTATACCTTTTATGTAGTCTATTATGGTTTGAAGAGTTAAGCGTCCTAGTAAAAAAACGATTCTCAAAATCAAATAAATAAAGCAACAAATATCTCTGGGTGTCTACTAGGACCCTATCGTATGGTATGATATGTTGGGCGGTGGGTAGTTTGACCACTGAGCCATCCGAATTACGTCGACCTGAAAGATCTATTGTAATATCTCTCACCTATTGGAGTCCATCAATACCTAGACCTTTTATGTAGTCTGTTATGGTTTGAAGAGTTAAACGTACCAGTTTATCGAGTTCTAAAGCTGCTGATGCCAGGTATATTGGGCGGTGAGTAGTTTGACCACTGAACCATCCGAATCACGCCGACCTGCAAGGTCTATTGTAATATCCCTCACTTATTAGAGTCGATCAATACCTAGACCTTTTATGTAGTCTATTATGGTTTGAAGAGTTAAACGTACCAGTAAATAAAGGATTTCCAAAATCAAATAAATAAAGCAACAAATATCTCTGGATGCCCACGAGACCCTATCGTATTGTATGGTATGTTGGGAGGTGGGTAGTTTGGCCACTGAGCCATCCGAATTAAGTCAAACTGAAAGAAGTCTTATAATATCCCTCACCTATTAGAGTCCATCAATACCTAGACCTTGTATGTAGTCTATTATAGTTTGAAGAGTTAAACGTACCAGTTTATCGAGTTCTAAAGTTGCCGATGCCAGGTATATTGGGCGGTGGATAGTGTGACTACTGAACCATCGGAATTCGGTCGACCTGCAAGATCTATTGTAATATCCCTCACCTATTGGAGTCCATCAATAGCTAGACCATTTATGTAGTCTATTATAGTTTGAAGAGTTAAACGTACCAGTTTATCGAGCTCTAAAGTGGCCGATGTCACTTATGTTGGGCGGTGAGTAGTTTGACCACTGAGCCATCCGAATAACGTCGACCTGAAAGAACTCTTGTAATATCCCTCACCTATTGGAGTCCATTAATACCTAGACCATTTATGTAGTCTATTATAGTTTGAGGAGTTAAACGTACCAGTTTATCGAGTTCTAAAGCTGCCGATGTCAGGTATGTTGGATGGTGGATAGTTTGACCACTGAGCCATCCGAATTACGTCGACCTACAAGATCTATTGTAATATTTCTCACCTTTTGGAGTCCATCAATACCTAGATCTTCTATAATAATCGGCTATATAGTCTATTATGGTTTGAGGAGTTAAACGTACCAGTTTATCAAGTTCTAAAGTTGCCGATGTAGTTCCTTCTTGAAAGAAACAAGGCAGAGCACTAGCATAGTATGTTTTCTGCTGTTTCCAATGCCTCATTGCAGAATCTGCATTTGGCATCGCTTGTCTGGCCCATCTTGTTGAGGTGGAATCTCAAAAGACAGTGTCCAGTAAGCGGGCCGGTAATTGGGGGCTAACTTGCTGGCTAAACAAGGAGCATCGGAGGAATTTATAGGACCTAACCTGCTTTCGGAATACCTCATAAAAGGAAAATAAACCGGTACAAATTAGTAGAGCACTACAAAAAAGCATTGCACAACCAAAAGGAAATGAGGCACACAAGAGATGGTCCGGTACCTAGCAGCGCACGGGAGGAAGTACAATGGGCCTAAGTGCAACGCAGAAACGCGCACTCCCGAATGAACCAGAATCTAGCAGCACATTGACGCTGTCAGGACTGAGTAGAGTGAAACTACGAAAAATCACAGGACTAGTCACTGGATACTGTGACCTGAAGAAGCACAAACATAAGATGGGAATTGAGAAAAACCCCCTATGTCGTGGGTGTTTCGAAGAGGAAGAAACTCCCCAACACCTACTGTGTACATGCAACGCACGAAACAATTCGCATCCTGAAATAGAGCTCAAGAAAATCCCCTGGCTAAAACTCCTGAACTTCATAGAAGACACAGGAGTACACAGGGAGTAAACCATCCAGAGGCGCACAAAAGGACCACGAAGACCCTGCAGGGACGCTAAGCAACATCTTATGTGAAACGAAAAAGGAATGCGTGCCCTAAGAGACCCGAGATGGTGGTGAAATGGATTATAAAAAGTGCCTGTTATTAACTAATAAATTCTCTGTTAACCAAGGAACTCCATAATCCATCCCAAATGACATGGGATTTTGTACAAGGAGGTACTTTTTTACTAACAATATGCCTACTGCAACTGGTAAGTCGTCAATCCCCAAAGCCATCGGTGTGTGTCGTTATATAAGCCCTATGCTCCACGCAGTTGTTTGTGTTCGAGAGGCAAGTGTTCGAGTTCCTCGGTTATCTCTGGATACCAATCCTGGTGAACTTCTTCGAGATCATCTTCGTGATTTTTGGTTTCTTAGGGGCTTATTAGTATCGGCCTAAATACATCATCTCTGTGAGTAATCTAACGACTCACTATCATGATTTCCCGTGATCAATTGCCTCATTGTTTCTTTTTAGTAATCCATCTCTTCTGGTTGGGTTGGAACATATTTATTATTTGTTTATATTCAACTCGAGAAACTGTTTGGCCTTCACGGCAGAGAAGGCGATAAACCTTTTTTCCTGCCGCAAGTCAGGTGTGAGCTGTTGCCAGTATCCTTTCATTTCCGGATCATCCCTTTGTTATTCCACTGTAGAGCTCTGCGAGTTTTGGAACCTTCTTTTGCTAGGCCGTTGGCAATTTCATGACCTGAAACCCAGAGTAGCGTAATTCTGTTTTTTCTAGCCAGTTGGTTTAGGGATTGTTTGCATTTCAGGACAGATTTAGACGTGCATGTAGGTGATTTTAGAGCCTGTAATGCAGCCTGGCTGTCTGAGCATATGCATTTCTTTGTTTTGTTGTAGCCCTTTTCTATGCATATAAACTAAACCATCCGAATTACGTCGACCTGAAATAGAAAGGGGGCTACAACAAACCAACGATATGCATAAGCTCAGACAGCCAGGCTGCAAATGGCTTTAATCTCCACCTGAAATATCGATGTTGAGAGTCCCATGGCCTTTGATAGTTTACATCGAGGGCAAGTTTTTCCAATTCCGACTTCTTCGTCAGTTTTGGACCCTTCACTGTACCAAACTAACGAGGAGACCCTATTTTCAGGAATAAATCCACGAGGAAAGTCCAATTATTACAGTCGAATCGCGTGCAGATTCACAAAAGACAATAGGGCGGATGAGGGCGATAGAAATGAAAACCCTTAGATCCCTATCTCAGTCATCAGAAAATAGTTATCAGTAAACTCCCAACTGTTGTCTCTGATGAATGGGCCTATTTTGTAAGCTTGCAAAAATGACGAACGTGTTTGCTGTTGGCAGTGCATTCAGCAGAAAATACCCCAACTGTTGGCATCAAACTTCCAACACTTTTATCTGGTGAATGCGCCCATTGTGCTTAGTATATGTCACATATAACAAGTTTTATTGGTTGGAGCAGAGGTTGTGGCAAACCGATGGCCTCAGTTTGCCACAACCTCTGCTCCAACCAATAAAAGGTGTTATATGTGACATATACTAAGCACAATGGGCGCATTCACCAGATACCAATATTGTATTCAATATAATAATAATAATAGGTTATTATCCAACAGTTACAAGAACTAATTTACAGGATAATTTTAAGAAAAATATATAATTAATTCTAAGACTATACTAAAAATAAGTGCTACATCTGCACAAAAATTAAATCCAGACACAGTAGAAACCGCAATGATATAATATTGGAAAAGTACAATATGATGTTACATGTAACGAATTTCATTGGTTGCATAGGAGATGATTAGAAACACCAATTTCTTAATGTATGTTTATTTTTTAACTATAAATTACAAAAATGTTTATATTACAATAACTTATTTGGTTTCTACAGGCTTATCACTTTGTATTAACACATGATCCCCAACGGTTTTAGTCAACATATTTAAATGACTTCCATTCAAAGTCATCTCTTTGGACACTTTAATGGCGAACGTTTCGGCGTCGGAAAATCCGCAATCAGAACAATACTGTATGCATTGCTAAAAAACAAAAAAAAAGATATTTGCGTATATATCGTATATATCGGCTTACAAATATGTAAAGTGCATTCAGATTTGAATTCCACTTAACACATCTATGAGCTAAGGCAGGGGTCTCCAAACTACGGCCCGAGGGCCACATCCGGCCCGCGGACAGATTTTGTCCGGCAAGCGGAGAGCTAGCATACTTTTTTAAACGTTGCGTACTTTTTCGGACATTTTTTTTCATCAGTGGACTATTGCACTTTTTACCACCGGCAACAATGATAATATGGTTTTGGCCCTCGGAACTTACTGGAGTAATTAGTATGGCCCTAAGGCTGGAAAGTTTGGAGACCCAGGAGCTAAGGGATCGATATGCAAGTGCATTTAAAAAGTGGTGCATGCGCCGGGTGTATCGAAATATTTAACAGCCTTATAATCATAGCGCGGATTTTTGCAGGGATCGCTCGTGAACCGTTGTCGCCCAGTCGAGTTAAGCATATAACGCACGCGACTGGGCGTCAAATACACAAACGGACCACATCACCAGATCACCAGACACAGCCGCAATCATGCACTTGTGCATTCGATGCACACTCGCGCGCGTTATATGCCCAACTCAACAGAGCGGCCCCGGTTCATGAACGATCCCTGCTAAAATCCGCGCTATGCTTATAATATATAAAATTACGACAATGTTCGTATACAGCCTTATTAAAAGACGTTAGAATACAGCTTTAACACTGTTCTAAGGCTGATATTAATTTTAAAAAAATAAGATAAATTCAAATTCAAAACTATTTGAATTCGAGAAAATAAGCTAACGCTTCTTATAGTTTGCACACTTTAAACATAATATATAAAATTACGAAAAAAACTATTAGAGAAACTGCAAATAATGTCTTAATTAATAAGACAACTCAAGACGATAAATATCCATTGAAACAACTACTTCCCGTGCAAATACACCTCCGGATATTGAATTATACAATGAAATATTTAAAATCTTATTTAATTTGATTTGTTACAACGCTCTATTAAAGTATATGTAGCGTTTAGGTTAAATTCTCTTCAAACCAACAAACAAATACAAATTTACAATGAAAGGAGAAATAACAAAAAAATTGCAGTAAAAGGACTTGGATTAAAACTAATGTCTTAGGACATCTATAGACGCGTTTCGAGATATATCTGGTTAGACATTTTTCTTCTATTATTTGCACTTTATTTCTTTCTTCTACTGATTGCACTTTATTTCTTGCACGGGTTACACATTCTTTCCTCTACTGGTTGCACTTTCTCTCTTCTGAGAGAGAGAAAGTAGAAATCATTTCTTCTAGTTCTAGAGCTTCAACAAAGTTTATTTCCTGCTAACTGCTCTTTGTTCTACAAGAAGTAGACCAAACAGTAGAAGAAAGAAAGAAGTGAATCTAGTAGAAGCAAGAGAGCGATAGAGAAGGGGGGTAGTGTTGCTACTCCCTCTTCTACTAGCTTTACTTACTTCTGCTTGTTTCTCTTTCCTACAATAAATGCACCCTTTGAGTAAATAACCTCTTCTACTAGCTCCATTTGTTTTTCCTGCAGTTATGCTAACTGATATTTCCTCTACTTCTAGAGCTTTAGCACACTTTATCTCCTACTAACTGCTCTTTGATCTAAGAGTAGATTAAACAAGAAGTAAATCTAGTAGAAGAATGTAATAAGTAAATCTAGTAGAAGCAAGAGAGGGAGGGGTGGGGGTAGTGCCGTTACTCTCTCTTTTACTAAGAGCTTCAATTACTTCTACTTGTTCCTCTTTCCTCTTATAATAAGTGCACCTATTAAGTATACAAACTATTTTACCAGCTTGTTATTCTTTCAGTTCTGCTAGCTGATATTTCCTCTACTTCTAGAGTTTCAGCACACTCTATCATCTACTAACTGCATTTTGCTCTACAGCGAGTAGACCAAACAGAAAGAAGTAAATCTAAATCTAGTAGAAAGAAAAAGGGGAAAGAGATAGTACAAGTGCTGCTACTTTCTCTTCTACTAGCTTCCGTTACTTCTACTTGTTTCTGTTTCCTCTGATACATTCAACCAAACAGAAAGAAGTGAATCTAGCAGAAGAGAAGAAGTGCTGCTATAGAATCATCAATGGCACTCTCTCTTTCTACTACTTCTAGAGCTTCAGCACATTCTATTTCCTACTAACTTCTTTTTACTCTGCAACAAGTAGCCCAAACAGAAACGATTAATGTGAAACTAGTAGAATAACGAAGGGGTGCTTCTAGAGTAATAGTACTCCTCATCTCTTTCTGTTTCTTCTAGAGCTCTAACACACTCTATCTCCTACTAACTGCTCTTCATCTTTACTCTACAACAAGCAGACCTAATAGAAAAGAGTAAAGTGAATATAATGAAGAAAGAAAGAGTGCTGCTAGAGTACCAGCACTCCCTTTTTCTCAATTTCTAAAGCTCCTACCTTCTACTAACTCTTCCTTGCTCTACAACAAGTAGACCAAACAGAAAAAAGTAAACTTAGTAGAAGAAAAAGAAAGTGGGAGCTGCTATAGATTTTTTAATATCTAAGTCAAGATATTTATGTCTCTAACAATGTTTAAAAGTGATTAATATACCTGGGATTCATTTAACCTGGAATAGCGTATATCTCGAAAAATACGCGTCGTACAGAAAAAATAGCAGAACCAAAAGTTTGTTATTTCCGCGAGCGGAATAAAATTGGAACTCATTTGACTTTTTTAAATTACTAAACAACTTTTTCTTCATGCGCCACGCGCCTAGGACACTGCACAGCGTAGAGTCCGAAAACAGACACGAACAAACCTGGTGCTTGTTCGTGTATGGTCGGGTATGGCCGTGTATGGTCGTGTATGGTTAAACACTTTACGTTACACTGTTTTTGTTTATGTTTGTAAAAACGTTGAATTTTCAATTGAAATAAATTCACTTCTAACGAGTGTCTTCCACTCCCAGACTAAGCATGAAGTAAAATTTCGAGTTTAGAAAAGCCCCGCGTAGAAAATTTGTCGAGGGTCGCGCAGCGACCCGAGACAAATTTTCACGGGGCTTTTCTAAACTCGAAATTTTACTTCATGCGCCACGCGTATAAAACACTGATTTAAAGTGAAGTTAAAAACACACTGAAAACCAACCCAACTTAGGTATTTTTTCAAAATTAGATGCTTTCTTTCCTATCCATGCTGTAAACCTTCAGATATTTCTTGTTTTTTTGTAAAAAAACTTCGATTCCCTGCAGTCCTTCGGTCTCCGGAGACCATGATTGGTCCTTCGAGCGGTGGGCTTTGTAAAATGATAATAAGCTTGGTAATCTAGGGGGATCCTTCAATTTGAAACTTAAACTTCTAAGAACGAGTGCTGTCCACTCCCAGACTAAGCATGAAGTAAAATTTCGAGTTTAGAAAAGCCCCGCGTAGAAAATTTGTAGAGGGTATATATATATATATATATATATATATATACAAGCACAAGAAGTAACGGTCGTACTACGTTAGAGGCAGAGTTCGGAAAATTTGATAACAAGGCATTCGACGAATGCCCTCGAATGCCCTCTTAGGAAATTTTCCGAAACTCTGCCTATATATATATATATATATATATATATATATATATATATATATATGTATGTATATATATATGTATATATATATATATATATGTATATATATATACATATATGTATATGTATATATATATATATATATATATATATATATATATATATATATATGTATATATATATATATATATATATATATACATATATATGTTAAAACGTAGATAAACAGTGATATATAAATATAAATATATATATATATATATATATATATATATATACAAGCACAAGAAGTAACGGTCGTACTACGTTAGAGGCAGAGTTCGGAAAATTTGATAACAAGGCATTCGACGAATGCCCTCGAATGCCCTCTTAGGAAATTTTCCGAAACTCTGCCTATATATATATATATATATGTATATATATATATATGTATATGTATATATATATATATATATATATATATGTATATATATATACATATATGTATATATATATATATATATATATATATATATGTATATATATATATATATATATATATATATATACATATATATGTTAAAACGTAGATAAACAGTGATATATAAATATAAATATAAATATATATATATATATATATATATATATATATATATATCATATATATATATATCATTTTACATTTTATAGTTATAGTTTCTTATAGTTATAGTTTGCACACTTTAAACATAATATATAAAATTACGAAAAAACTATTCGTGAAACTGCAAATAATGTCTTAATTAATAAGACAACTCAAGACGGTAAATATCCATTGAAACAACTACTTCCCGTGCAAATACTCCTCCTAATGTTGAATTATACAATGAAATATTTAAAATCTTATTTAATTTGATTTGTTACAACGCTCTATTAAAGTATATGTAACGTTTAGGTCAAATTCTCTTCATTGTTTGCATTTTCACGACTAGTTTTTTCGTAACTTTATATATTAAAAAAAATAGTTTATTAGTTTAGAAAATCTGCATGCTAACATCCATTATTTATTCTTCCTTTAACTCGAACGATTAATTATTCTCTGGTTCATTGTTCCAATCATGCATCGATTCTTAAACGTTACCATTTTTTTTTTTTTTTTGAGGATAACATTATGTTTAATTTTGCTGTTAATTTATGTTAGTTTGATTAAGTTAAGTATGGCATAGTCCAAAATTATCTGTTAAATTACCCTGTAATTGGATGTAAATCTGTTGGGATAATAATAAATAAATAAATGATTGTCTTTACCTGAATCACTTCGGACTTCCCTAACATTAATTAATAGGTCTGTTAAATATGACAATGTACGCAACGCAGGCACAAATTAATATCGTATTAATAAAACATTTTAATAGATTGCTATTGTAAGTTTACAACTAATAATATAATAGCGTGATTGAGGTTATGTATAACACGGATCTGGTGCCTTAAACTAGGGGTTTGAGGCACAAGATCCATGTTATACATAACCTTAATTTATTTAATTATAATATTATAAATCATAAATGTGCTTAGATAATTAGTACATTTTGAGTGAATTTGAATAAACTCGTTTAAAAATACTAGAAACGCTTGTATTTGAGGTTTTTTTGGCGCCCAACGTGGGGCCAGGCTAGCGCTGTGGGCGCTATAATCGCGAGCGTCCAAATTTAACGCTTGGCCCTTGTTGGGCGCATAAATTGCGAGAGTAAAAGTTGAAAACTTCCTACTAAATCAGTGTTTTATACGCGTGGCGCATGAAGTAAAATTTCGAGTTTAGAAAAGCCCAGAAAATTTGTCTCGGGTCGCTGCGCGACCCTCGACAAATTTTCACGGGGCTTATCTAAACTCGAAATTTTACTTCATGCTTAGTCTGGGAGTGGAAAACACTCGTTTACAGCTAAAAATTAAACTCTTAAAAAACCCTCTTAAGCCTGAAACTTAAGGATGCGTGTTCCATATTCAGCCATTTTTCTATAAATCTTTAGATATTCCTCTTTTTTTTTTAAGTTCAATTTAAAGCTTTGAATGAGTGTATTCCACTCCCAGACTAAGCATGAAGTAAAATTTCGAGTTTAGAAAAGCCCCGTGAAAATTTGTCGAGGGTCGCGCAGCGACCCGAGACAAATTTTCTGGGCTTTTCTAAACTCGAAATTTTACTTCATGCGCCACGCGTATAAAACACTAAAATATTGTGAACTTTATGTAAATTTGAACCTCACTCAAAATTAGTGTTTAATACACGTGGCGCATGAAGTAAAATTTCGAGTTTAGAAAAGCCCAGAAAATTTGTCGAGGGTCGCTGCGCGACCCTCGACAAATTTTCACGGGGCTTTTCTAAACTCGAAATTTTACTTCATGCTTAACCTGGGAGTGGAAAACACTGGTTTGTGAAGCAAATAATTCAACAGAAGACATACACTTTGACAAATATAACCAAAAACTGTGAAAATTAACCTCTAAATTACTTTAAATTTAATTTGAAACGAAACTATATCTTTAATTAATTTCCCACGGGTTAGGTGAAACATTTTGAATCTAATACTGGATTATTAAATAAGTGAAACAAACCAAGTGTTTTAATTTAAATCATCCAGTATTAGATTTAAGCGAAACATTTTAATTATAATAAATAAATAATATACCTAAATAAAATTCGTGGAGGTATTAAAAGGCATAATTATTCTATTAATACTCGAATTCATGTCGATGTTTAAATATTCCTCAGCGAAAAATGTACGACGCGCGGATCTCGAAATTTAATCCCGGTTTTGAGGAATTGTGACTCACATTCGAGAATTCGATTACTGCTAACTGAAGCCGTAAATATTTAGAACTTTACGTGATTCGAATCAATACGCAGGAAATTTAGTCATCACTTTGCTTTTACTCGTAAGAAAATATTGATTACGGAATGAGGAGAAAAGTGGAGAAAGGGAAGACTTTTCTTTGGGCCGCGCTTTGAGCCGCTTCGCTACGCGACCAATCCAAATTTTCTGGCTTTTCTAAACTCGAAATTCATGTTTAATCAGGAAATGAAAACACTTGTTAAAACCTTATAACCATCCAAACTAATGTTTCTGCAATTCCATGCACACATTTAAAGAAACAATCATCAGTTGTTTTCTTTCAAAATAAAAAGGTACTAACGATAGCTTTTGTAGGTTGTTTCTCCTTAATAGACTCCTCCAAAAACATCCTCAAAGGATGAATCTTTGGCACCCCGATCACACTGCTGTGCCCCTTGTCCAGCTTATCCAAAACCGCACACGCCTTCTCGAACTCCCCGTTCCTCAAAACCAACTCCATGATACTCCCCAGCATCTCCCCAGTAAACACCAACTTTTGGACCCTGTTCTCGCTCTGCCCTTCGATTTTCTCCCAAATGTTCCACGCGATATTCGAGAAGTTCACGTTCAGCTCCTTGTTGGTTTCTTGCGGGGGATTGTTGATCATTATGTCTAAAACCGTACTCAACAGGACTTCCCTGTCGATGTGGTCGAAGACGGTCATGTCCGACCAGATTTTTGGGAGGTATTCGATGGCGGCGTTGACTTCGACGTGTTTGAGGACTTCGTGCATGACAGCGGGTTCCGGGACGTAAATGTTCGGGACGAATTTGTCGTAGACTGTCTCCATGAATGTGTTGAAAGGTTCGGTTTCGCACATCAGAATGAAATAATGACGACTGAAAATTATAATTATGAATATTATCCGTTGATTTTTAAAGGCGTGCAATTTAGTTGCACGGTTTGGTATCCACATACAGAGAGTTTTATGTAACACCGAACATTTCCATCCAATACAATTTGACACCTCTAATTTTTAAGTTTCAAGTATACATGTCCCAATTACAGCGTATATGCCGTAAATCTTTAGATAATCGTTGTTTGTTTACAAGAGTTCAATTTGAAAGTTAAAACGTGTGTGTTCCACTCCCAGACTAAGCATGAAGTAAAATTTCGAGTTTAGAAAAGCCTGAAAATTTGGTTTGGTCGCGTAGCACGAAGCGCGGAGCGGCCAAACCAAATTTTCAGGCTTTTCTAAACTCGAAATTTTACTTCATGCGCCACCGGTACAAAACACTCACATATTACGAAGTTTAAAACGCTCCGCTAAAATTTACATTAAATCAGTGTTTTGTACCGGTGGCGCATGAAGTAAAATTTCGAGTTTAGAAAAGCCTGAAAATTTGGTTTGGCCGCTCCGCGCTTCGCGCTACGCGACCAAACCAAATTTTCAGGCTTTTCTAAACTCGAAATTTTACTTCATGCTTAGCCTGGGAGTGGAAAACACTCGTTTAAAATTTCAAATTGAATTCTCTTAGTAAACCGAACATCGGAAAATGTACAAGGTATGCATATGTATACTTAAAAGAAATATTCCCGTTATGAAAATGTTCGGTTTTACATAAAACTCTCTGTATATAAAAGTTGTATAGCGTCGTTTAAGTTTCAACATCGCATATCTCACTTTCCCTACTTTATGACTTAGAATAGTTAATAGTTTTATAACTTTTAGTTCTAACTAGTTTTTCAAGTTTACTACATGATGTATTTTATTTGAAAATGGGGACCTCCCGTAAATAAACCATTTATTTATTTATTTACGGGAGAGCAAAAAAACAGTTTTGAGATATGTGCAGATAATAAGAACCTCGATTGTTGCGCTTTCAAGCATCACCAACCAACACAGTGGCGAGGAAATATAAATCCAACAGTATGCATAACTCAATTTCACATTTTTTTAGGATATGTTCTGTTGAAACTTAAACAACGATATTCTCTAAACACTCTTGACGCCTATTTTTTTTTTTTTTTAATAATAAAGGATGTAGGCAGTGCACGCACTAGCACAAGTGGCCCTTCTGAAAGCAGAAACACCGACGGTACTGCAGAAGCATTTCGTCATCGATGTTTCTTCCCTTTATTAGTTACACTTTACAATTTACAATTATTAATAAACAAAATTCAAAATTTGATGGTAGTCGGCCTTCATGTACTCAGGGTCAGTTCTTTCTTCCTGAGGACGCTCTCCGCGAAAGTTACAACGGCGTTCCATTTCTCTTCGAAGTCCAGCATTTTGTCGACTATATCCGACGCTAATTTCTCGGTCCTTTGGTGTAATCCTATACGGGCAAGCATCTCCTCCCTTTCCCTTGCCCATGCTGTGCAGGCTAGCAGTGTATGCTTAGCATTGTCGATTTTATCGGAGTTGCAGAATGCGCATGTCTCTGTGTACGCTTTTTTAATTCGGTGCAAGTATTCACCAAAACAACCGTGGCCACTAAGCAACTGGGTAAGGAAGTATGAACAAGTCCCGTGCCTCCTGTTTTTTCAGCTTTCCACCTGTGGGATGAGTTCCCCTGTCCATTTTGAATTTGACAGTTTTGCCATTCCCGCATCTTTTGGGATGTTGCCATTGATTTGGCTTCAGTCTTTGTTAGGCCATCGTGTTTAATTTTGCTTAAAATCTCCTCTGCCAGTAGGTCCGCCGGTGGGAGTCCTACAAGAACTTCCGCCACGTCCGTTGCTACGGTGCGGTATCCCCAATTATCCTTAACGCTCCCGTTCTCAAAGCTCTACGAAGAGCAGCCACGTTGTTTTTTTTCTTGATGGCATTTCCCGCCCATATTTTTGCGGCGTAAGAGTTTGGCCTTTGCGACTGTCGCTAGCAGTCTTCTCCATTCTTCGCCTGGCCCTCCCATGTTCGGCATAATTTTGGCCAGCGTCGCTCCAGCGCGGCTTGCTGCTGCTGCGGCCTTTTGTACGTGTACTGTGTAATTTTGGTTTGACCCGATTATCACACCAAGAGCGATGTCTTGCTGAAATATATTGTGGGGTTTAGCACACCCGTGCAGAGAACCGGCGCGCGGAACAGCGTCGTGAGTAGGGTGACTCACCAGGGAACGCAAGTACACGAGGCGACCCGCGTACACCCCCACGACAACGCGCGCACACAGAAAACAACCCCACCGCTCGAACCAGCTGCCAGGGCGGAAACACGATATAAAAACGCTCGTCCAAGCGATAATAGTCAGTCTGCTTGGCTCATTTACCACGTGTTCACCCACAGCCGCGGTAAATTGACCCAACTAACGTGTTCACCCACAGCCGTTAGAAATCAGACATTATAGCGAGTTCACCCATAGCCGCTAAGTCCGTCGAACGTATATCGCAAACACCAGTTACATGGAAAACCGTAAACCAGAATCTAAACTGGAGATCAGGAGCCGCCACGTCCGGAACTTACGAAGAAAGGAGCATCGACAGCCGGCGATACCCAGGTTGATATCCCCGCTGCCACCGACGCCGAAGAAGCCACCGCGACCGCAGGAAGACCAACCGCTTCCTACATACAGGCACATCCTAACCGCACTTACACACGGAACAGAGCTCCAGAACGCCTGCAGCCACCCAGTCACACCACTGCCGAGGACCCCGCAGAAGGCATTCTGAGTGACAACACTGCCAGCCAGTCCACCACGATACCAAGGAGTGGACCCCTTTCACATACTGCCCTGTGATCCCCGTCGATATCGCGTTAGAGCCGCGTACCGACTAAGATTGATTACAACTTCAACGTCAAATAAATAACCTAAATTGTAAATATAATGTAAATAAAAACACGCTACGTTAAACACCTCTCTTCTTACTCTCGCATCGAAGTGGTTGGAGAAATTTCTCCACCATACACCCAAAACACCAAAATATATTAACACTAGGTATACGATCTCGACCTGACCTCTTGGTGGATAACCAGGCCGCCTCCGTTTTATTTGCCGCGATTTGTAGGCCTGCGTTTTCCATCCATTGTGCTATTAGATTTGTGGCTCTAGTAGCAATCGGTTTTAGGCGCTCCGGGTCTCTATTTGATATGACCAGCGCAATATCATCCGCATAACCTACTAGTTTGGTTCCTGGTGGGAGGTGGAGGTTCAAGATCTCATCATAGGCAATGATCCACAGAACTGGTCCCAACATTGATCCTTGGGGGACCCCTGCTTGTGGAGTGAAGCTCGTGGGGTTTTGATGTGCATCTCCGTTTGTCTGCAGCACTCTATCTATTAGATAGCTACGGATTATGTTCTGTTTGGGGTATTTACCCAATTTGGCAGAGGCCAAATTAATACACATTTTTTCATGGCCATCGCAGTTAGGAAAGATAATATTCCTAAGGTAGGGGGAGATATTCCTTCTCTCCATCTCCTTGCCAATCGTCTGGAACGGAAGGGTATTGAATGCGTTTTGCACGTCGATCGTCACAACTATGCAGTGTTCCCTTTTCCTTATGGCGCCACTGTTTGATCGAAGGGCCACATTTAGCACATCTCTTACCGCATCGACTGTGCTCTTACCCTGCCGGAAGCTGTGTTGGTGTCTTGATAGTCTTCCCTTTGTCAAGATCTCTTTATTTAGTCTTGCCTCGCTGAATGGAGTAGAAATAAACCTCTCCAACGAAGTGAAGTATCTGGGAGTAATTCTAGATGCCAAACTGACGTGGAATCAGCATGTCGACAAAACCATGGCCAAAGCAACGGCGTCGTTCTGGGCCTGTCGGCGGCTAATGGGGAAAACTTGGGGATTGAAGCCTAAAATCACATATTGGATGTATAGAACGGCGGTGGTACCCATTGTCACCTATGCCGCCCTTGTGTGGTGGCCAAAAACCCACAAACTAGACACGCAAAAGAAGCTGGGTAGGCTTCAACGGCTAGCATGTCTAAGTATCACAGGGGCCATGCAAACGACCCCTACCGCGGGAATGGAGGCAATCATAGGTCTCCCACCGCTCCATCTGGTGGTACAAAAGGAGGGACTCGTGGCGGCCCTCCGACTACACCAGAGCAGGAAAACTCTGCCGGGAGACTGGACAGGACACTTAGAAGTACTGCAGCAAATTGACCCGGTCCCCCTGTCCAAACCAACGGACATCATGACCAGAAGGCTTGAATTCGAAAAACCGTTTAAGGTGTTGATAGAAGACCCCAAAACGGCTTCGAAGAAAGTCAACGAGCTTGGCCGAGGCACATCAGCTTGGTACACGGATGGTGCCAAGAACAATAGAGGTACTGGAATAGGCATCTATGGGCCTAACCAAAACCACAAGAGCTTCATGGCTCTGGGTAAGACACCCACGATTCTGCAAGCGGAAGCAATTGCAATTGATATGTGCGCCAGGGAATGCCTGGGTAGGCACCTAAACGGCGCGCATATATATATTTGCTCAGACAGCCAGGCCGCACTAAAGGCCGTTCGGGCTTACAGCCACGGCTCACAGACTGTCTGGGAATGCCGACGATCCCTTTCGCAACTGGCTAAGAACAACTCGTTGACCCTCATGTGGGTCCCAGGGCATGGGGGTATCAAAGGCAACGAAGTGGCAGATGAACTCGCCAAAAGAGGTGCAAATGCCACTCCCATAGGACCAGAGCCGACTCTCCATGGCGCACCGAAGAGAGGTGGTGCAAAAATGGGAAGAGGACAGAATACGTAAACACTGGAACAACGTCCCAGGCCTACGTCAATCAAAACGACTCACCAAGTTAGATCACAGCCATAAGGTGCTCGAACTCACAAGGAACGAGCTGAGAACATTCACGGGACTCATGACAGGGCACTGTGCCCTTCGGTACCATTTGTGGAAAATAGGAAAAGAGGAAAGTGGAAATTGCAGGTTATGTGATTCGGCAGATGAGACGACCGAGCACATACTCTGCACTTGTGACGCGATTGCCCACAAGCGTTTTTCATACTTCGGCAGGGACCGATTATCCCACGAAGAAGTGAGTAGCATCACTCCCAAGGAAGTTACCAGGTTCATAGAGGACGTGGGACTGCTTGGGAAGTGACTGGGTAAGGGCAGAACAATAAATCGGATAGGTCGCAGTTCACGAGAGGCTGACTCGCCTCACAATGGCCCTATATAACCTATAGTCTTGCCACTATTATTCTTTCCAGTAGCTTTCCCGCTCCGTCCAATAGGCATATTGGGCGGTAAGCGGTGGGGTCAGTTGCTGGCTTGCCAGGTTTCGGCAGCAGGACCAGTTTCGCGACTTTCCATTGTGTGGGGTAGTGGCCATCTTGAAGACTCTTTTCCGCCACCCTAGCGAATTCCATGGGCACTGTGAACGCTGTTGTCCTTATCAGCTCGTTTGGCAGGTTGTCTGGAACTGACGCTTTTTTATTTTTGATCCGGCGGGCTGCTCCGATGACCTCCTCCTCCGTAACTTGCGGGATGTCCTGGAGTCGGGTTGGTTTTCGCACCCAGCTCACTATGTTAACACATGTCATTGGGAAAAGTACTTCGATAACCTTTCTCACTCCACCTTCTACTATTGCTTCTGGACCAGGAGGCCTGGTTTCCCCCTGACGATCTTGTATGGGTTCCCCCATGGGTCGGAATCTACCTCCGCATAGTTTTCGCCACGCTCTCTCCTTGCTCCTGTAGATCTCCCGCTGGAGATGCAGTTTGGTTTCGTTGTATACCATTTGGAGCAATTCGATATCTCTTCGTTTGGAGCGTGCTTTAGTAACGTTTTTTCGTGCTTTGTTTGCAGCGTATCTAACCGTAGACACCTCCTCGCACCACCAGTATACAGGAGGTCTTTTTGTTTGCTTGCTTTGGGGTGTGGACTTGATGCATGCCCTATCGATTTTATCCATTAGTTCGGACGCCATTTGGTCTGTTTCCTCTGAGCGGATGCTAGGGGAATCTCTAAGGTTGTCAGCAAAAACTTCCCAATTTGTTTTTCGTAGCATCCATCTTTTGGTAGCGCCCTGTTTGGGAGGCTGTATCTAACTTTGCGAGTTCATGGAGAAGGCAATGACGCCTAGAGCAGGGGTTCTCAACCTTTTTCAGGTCGCGCCTCCCCCTCATAACTCCACGCTCCCCCTTCCTGATTTTATTTAGGTTTTTTTTAGTTAGAGTAAAACACCATTATAGCCTTATTTCATTTCACCTACTCTTCAGGAAATCTATCGCGCCTCCCCTGATATCTTGCCCGGTTAAGAAACCCTGGCCTAGAGCAATTTCAATCAAACTTGGTACACATACTAATTATGACCTTTCAACAAACATAATTCTAATAGTAGAATTAAGTAAATAAAAATGCCCCGGGATGCTGGGTACTTTGACTAGTTTAAGGTTAATTAAAATATTTTCGGAAAATAATTCCTAACTTACTAATAAATAGACTCCTTGAAAGAATCCCCGATCAAATCGTAATTATTCCCATAATGCAATAACTTATTAACCCTCCTAGCCAACTCCTTATCATGCAAGTGATTTCTGGCCACATCCATTGCCGTCACAAAAAAGTAAGTATCCTTAACATCCCTAATTTTGAACTCCTTATCCTCCAAATGCGGCAGAATGTCCTTCAAAATGTAACTAACCGGCCCTCGCTCCTTACAGTAAGTAATCAACAAATAATAGTAGCTAGCCAACGAAGGCTCGATCCCGAAATTCACAAACTCCCTCAGCACCCTTAAAGCGTTCTGCCTGTTCAACTTTCCCGAGCCCAGAGTGCTCAAAACCTCGAGGCAGGCGTTCAGAGTGGCCAAGTTAGGTTTCACTTTGGCCTTATTCATGTTCGAGAGCATTTCGTTCACGAATCCCCATCGGAGTTCGTAACTTTCCTTGTGCATGCTAGAAACGCGGATTATCGAGTTGTAAGCCTCCGTCGAGAGGATCAAGTTTTTTTTCTGGGATTCTTCGAATAGCTGCAATGCGCGGTCGGTTTGGTAATATTTGGCCATTCCTTGTATCAACGAAGAATAAGCTCGAGCATCTGGGTTGTTTAGGGAAATGAAAATTTCTTCAGCTAAAGCCCCATCCCTAGAACATTAATTTTACTCATTAAACATAATTAAAAAACTTTCACGAGCTACAATATTCTATTTCTATTTTAATCTGCTGTTTGTCTCATTTTTAATCTGTTGTTTGTCTTAATTTTAGTCTGTTGTTTGTCTTATTTTAAGTCTGTTTTATATTCATATTTTCTTTTTATATAGAGTGCTCATTGTGATATACATATATATATATATATATATATATATATATATATATATATATATATATATATATATATATATATATATATATATATATATATATATTCAATGACCCGCCTTACCGGCATGGGTGTGGGGTTTTTGTGATATACATATTAATATTATTATAGTTTTACATACAGAGAGTTTTATGTAACACCGAACAATTTCATAACGAGAATTTTTCTTTGAAGTATCCACATTTTCTGATGCTCGGTTTATTAAAAGAATTCAATTTGAAGCCTTAAGCGAGTGTTTTCCACTCCCAGGATAAGCATGAAGTAAAATTTCGAGTTTAGAAAAGCCTGAAAATTTGGTTTGGTCGCGTAGCGCGAAGCGCGGAGCGGCCAAACCAAATTTTCAGGCTCTTCTAAACTCGAAATTTTACTTCATGCGCCACCGGTACAAAACACTAATTCAATGTAAAGCTTAGCGGTGTGTTTTAAACTTTGTAATATGTCAGTGTTTTGTACCGGTGGCGCATGAAGTAAAATTTCGAGTTTAGAAAAGCTTGAAAATTTGGTTTGGCCGCTCCGCGCTACGCAACCAAACCAAATTTTCAGGCTTTCCTAAACTCGAAATTTTACTTCATGATTAACCTGGGAGTGGAAAACACTCGCGTAAAGCTTTAAATTAAATTCTTTTAATAAACAGAGCATCGAAAAATGTGCAACGTATGCATATGGATACTAAAAAAAAAATTCTTGTTATGAAAATGTTCGGTGTTACATAAAACTCTCTACCGATGAGAAGTTGGCCATAGATTTTCAGCCACGAATCCGGCGCCTCCACCATTTATAAAACTATAATTTTACCAATGTATTACAACGAATACAATTAAATTTCATAGAAACAATTGATAATTTAATTAAACGTAATGCTGAGATAGCTCTTACAACTTTTAAAAGTTATGATTTAACATCTGGCATTAAAGTTTGTACCTGTAATAAAAGAGAACATTTCAAACATTTTAAAAATGCTATTTGGGGAGGTTTAGAAAGGATTTTAATAGCCACAAATCCTCAGTAGTGTTATTACCAATATAAAACAATAATTGGAGGACCATCTTTCTTCAATTTTTTTTAACATGTTTTGTTGGCCACAAATGTTCTCTATAGTATTAGTAACAATATTAAATAACAACTGGAGGACCATCTTTCTTAATTTTTTTTTTAATATTTTTCCATACCGCTCACCTGATGACATGGCTTATTTTTCGAAAAATAAAAAGTTGGTGTTTGGGGCCTTTTAGAAATGATTTTGTTGGCCACAAATGTTCTCTATAGTATTAGTAACAATATTAAATAACAATTGGAGGAGCATCTTTCTTCATTTTTTTTAAACATTTTCTTTCCAAACCGTTCACCCATGTCTTCAGGTGAGCGGTTTGGAAAAAAAATGTTTAAAAAAAATTGAAGTAAGATGGTCCTCTAATGGTTGTTTAATATGGTTACTAATACTATTGAGAACATTTGTGGCCAACAAAATCATTTGTAAAAGGCCCCAAACACCAACTTTTCAATTTTCGAAAAATAAGCCATGTCTTCAGATGAGCGGTTTGGAAAAAAATAGTTTAAAAAAAATTGAAGAAAGATGGTCCTCCAATTGTTGTTTAATATGGCTACTAATACTATGGAGAATATTTGTGGCCAACAAAATCATTTCTAAAAGACCCCAAACACCAACTTTTTATTTTTCGAAAAATAAGTCATGTCTTCAGATGAGTGGTTTGGAAAAAAATAGTTAAAAAAAAAATTGAAGAAAGATGGTCCTCCAACTGTTGTTTAATATGGTTACTAATACTATGGAAAACATTTGTGGCCAACAAAATCATTTCTAAAAGGCCCCAAACATTAACTTTTTATTTTCGAAAAATAAGCCATGTCTTCAGATGAGCGGTTTGGAAAAAAATAGTTTAAAAAAAATTGAAAAAAGATGGTCCTCCAATTGTTGTTTAATATGGTTACTAATACTATGGAGAACATTTATGGCCAACAAAATCATTTCTAAAAGGCCCCAAACATTAACTTTTTATTTTCGAAAAATAAGCCATGTCTTCAGATGAGTGGTTTGGAAAAAAATAGTTTAAAAAAAAATTGAAAAAAGATGGTCCTCCAATTGTTGTTTAATATGGTTACTAATACTATGGAGAACATGTGTGGCCAACAAAATCATTTCTAAAAGGCCCCAAACACCAACTTTTTATTTTTCTAAAAAATAGCCATGTCTTCAGGTGAGCGCTTTGTAAAAAAATAGTTTAAAAAAAATTGAAGAAAGATGGTGCTCCAATTGTTGTTTGATATGGTTACTAATACTATGGAGAACAGTTATGGCCAACAAAATCATTTCTCAAAGGCCCCAAACATCAACTTTTTATTTTTCTAAAAATAAGCCATGTCTTCAGGTGAGCGCTTTGTAAAAAAATTGTTTAAAAAAAATTGAAGGAAGATGGTCATCCAATTGTTGTTAGATATGGTTACTAATACTATGGAGAACATTTGTGGCCAACAAAATCATTTCTAAAAGGCTCCAAACACCAACTTAATATTTTTAGAAAAATTAGCCATGTCTTCAGGTGAGCGGTTTGGAAAAAAATTGTTTAAAAAAAATTGAAGGAAGATGGTCCTCCAATTGTTGTTTGATATGGTTACTAATGCTATGGAGAACATTTGTGGCCAAAAAAATCATTTCTAAAAGGTTCCAAACACCAACTTTATATTTTTCGAAAAATTAGCCATGTCTTCAGGTGAGCGGTTTGTAAAAAAATAGTTTAAAAAAAAATCGAAGGAAGATGGTTCTCCAATTGTTGTTTGATATGGTTACTAATACTATGGAGAACATTTGTGGCCAGCTAAATCATTTCTAAAAGGCTCCAAACACCAACTATATATTTTTAGAAAAATTAGCCATGTCTTCAGGTGAGCGGTTTGGAAAAAAATTGTTTAAAAAAATTGAAGAAAGATGGTCCTCCAATTGTTGTTTAATATGGTTACTAATACTATAGAGAACATTTGTGGCCAACAAAATCATTTCTAAAAGGCCCCAAATACCAACTTTTTATTTTTAGAAAAATTAGCCATGTCTTCAGGTGAGCGGTTTGGAAAAAAATTGTTTAAAAAAAATTGAAGAAAGATGGTCCTCTAATTGTTGTTTAATATGGTTACTAATGCTATTGAGAACATTTGTGGCCAACAAAATCATTTCTAAAAGGCCCCAAATACCAACTTTTTATTTTTCGAAAAATTAGCCATGTCTTCAGGTGAGCGGTTTGGAAAAAAATTGTTTAAAAAAAATGAAGAAAGATGATCCTCCAATTGTTATTTAATATGGTTACTAATACTATGGAGAACATTTGTGGCCAACAAAATCATATCTAAAAGGCCCCAAACACCAACTTTTTATTTTTCGAAAAATAAGCCATGTCATCAGGTGAGCGGTATGTAAAAAAATTGTTTAAAGAAAAATTAAGAAAGATGGTCCTCCAATTGTTATTTAATATTGTTACTAATACTATAGAGAACTTTTGTGGTCAACAAAATCATTTCTAAAAGGCCCCAAACACCAACTTTTTATTTTTCGAAAAATTAGCCATGTCTTCAGGTGAGCGGTTTGGAAAAAAATTGTTTAAAAAAAAAATAAAGAAAGATGGTCTTCCAATTGTTGTTTAATATGGTTACTAATACTATGGAGAACATTTGTGGCCAACAAAATCATTTCTAAAAGGCCCCAAACACCAACTTTTTATTTTTCGAAAAATCAGCCTTGTCTTCAGGTGGGCGTTTTAGAAAAACATGTTAAAAAAAATTGAAGAAAGATGGTCCTCCAATTATTGTTTTATATTGGTAATAAATAACACTACTGAGGACATTTGTGGCTATTAAAATCGTTTCTAAACCTCCCCAAATAGCATTTTTAAAATGTTTGAAATGTCCTCTTTTATCACAGATACAAATTTTAATGCCAGATGCTAAATCATAACTTTTAAAAGTTGTAAGAGCTATCTCAGCATTACATTTAATTAAATTATCAATTGTTTCTATGAAATTTTATTGTATTCGTTGTAATACGTTGGTAAAATTATAGTTTTATAAATGGTGGAGGCGCCGGATTCGTGGCTGGAAATCAATGGCCAACTTCTCATCGGTAAACTCTTTGTATACTGTTTTATACTTAAATGTATATTGATTGTACAAAGGTGATACCGTAAATCAGTGGTGGGGAAACTTTTCTTAAGACGGGCCATTTGTAATAACCAGACAATCGTAGCGGGCCAAAGAATAATGCTTAATCGTAGGTAGGTAGTTTTTATGCGGGTCGTCACATTACGAAGTAAGAACGCGTTCAAACATTCTCACGACGGCACTCTTAAACGGGCCGGATTAAACCTTTCCGCGGGCTGGACTTGGCCCGCGGGCCGTAGTTTCCTCATTACTGCAGTAAATAAATGAATTAAATTAACATTAAATTTCTGAGTAGGCTACAAATAACAAGAGCTATTTTAAAATGTTAGAGACAAAATATCTTCTTTTTCTCGAATCCTTGTATCTTTTTAGGTGTCGGAGAGATAATATATAAATATAATTAAATTACTTATTTGTATTGCTATAATAAATACAATTACACTATTTATTACAACAATACAAATAAGTAATTTAATTATATTTATATATTATTATCTCTCCGATGTCTAAATAGATGCAAGGATTCGAAAAGAAAATTTAAAATTTGTTTTTATAATTCACACATGATTTTTCAATACATCTTGCGCCATCTTTTAGAAAACTGAAGAACTGCCCATAGCACTGGCAGTTCTTCAGTATTCTAAAAGATGGCGCAAGATGTATTGAAAAATCATGTTTGAATTATAAATTTTATTATTAAATTATTAAAATTCAATCTAAAAGATGGCACTTGGTTTGTTTGATCACAGGTTTACCCATAACCCCCCTTTGAGACGAACATTGTTTTATTGTTTGTGTTTGTTTATTCATTAACCCATTAACGGCCGAGCAATTACAGAGATAACTCTAAAAGTTGATTTTAGATAAAATTCTACACTTGTTTTTATGATTTTTACGAATGACTTATTGTATTACATACTGTGAATTTTTCATCTAAATATACATAATGTATACACTGTAAATATAAGGCATTCGTCGATTTTGTATAAAACGTGCAATATAAAGTGTAGAAAGAATATTTCCACTCCCAGACAAAGCATGAAGTAAAATTTCGAGTTTAGAAAAGCCCCGCGTAGAAAATTTGTCGAGGGTCGCGCAGCGACCCGAGACAAATTTTCACGGGGCTTTTCTAAACTCGAAATTTTACTTCATGCGCCACGCGTATAAAACGCTGATTCAGTGGGAAGTTTTCAACTTTTACTCTCGCAATTTATGGCGCCCAACGTTAAATTTGGACGCTCGCGATTTATGGCGCCCAACTAGGGGCCACAGCGTTAGCCTAGCTCCACTGTGGGCGCGAAAAACCCTTAAATCCAAGCGTTTCTAGTATTTTTAATCAAGTGTTTTCCAATCCCAGACTAAGCATGAAGTAAAATTTCGAGTTTAGAAAAGCCCCGCGTAGAAAATTTGTCGAGGGTCGCGCAGCGACCCGAGACAAATTTTCACGGGGCTTTTCTAAACTCGAAATTTTACTTCATGCGCCACGCGTATAAAACGCTGATTCAGTGGGAAGTTTTCAACTTTTACTCTCGCAATTTATGGCGCCCAACGTTAAATTTGGACGCTCGCGATTTATGGCGCCCAACTAGGGGCCACAGCGTTAGCCTAGCTCCACTTTGGGCGTCAAAAACCCTTAAATCCAAGCGTTTCTAGTATTTTTAATCGAGTGTTTTACAATCCCAGACTAAGCATGAAGTAAAATTTCGAGTTTAGAAAAGCTCCGCGTAGAAAATTTGTCGAGGGTCGCGCAGCGACCCGAGACAAATTTTCACGGGGCTTTTCTAAACTCGAAATTTTACTTCATGCGCCACGCGTATAAAACACTGAAATATTGTAAAGCCAGAAATACACTAAAAACATTTTTTTTAATGAGTAATAATTGAGATATTTAAATAACAAAATATTTACGTTTTTTTTAATACATTTTCAAGTCAAATCAAATAATATAATATATCAAATTAATTCATTTAATAATTTAATTAACATAACATTAATAATGTTGCGTATATGCATCAATGGCGCTTAATGAGTTAATAAGAAAATTTATAATTCAAACATGATTTTTTAATACATCTTGCGCCATCTCTTAGAAAACGGAAGAACTGCCAGTGCTATAGGCAGTTCTTCCATTTTCTAAAAGATGGCACTTGGTGTGTTTGACCACAGGTTTACCCACAACCCTCTTTTGAGATGAAAATTGTTTTATTATTCATGAATACAACTTGAATTCATAAAAGAGAAAAACAATGTTCGTCCCGCAGGAGGGTCATGGACTAACCTGTGGTCAAACAAACTGTGTTTTAATGAGAATGTAACTCAAGCATCACATGACTACATTTCCTCCAATCAGAATCGCGTATTTCCATAGATACATGTTATCACAGCGGTAATAGAATCCTATAACCTTGTTTTGGTCGTTGTTACGAAAATTATTTGTCAAATCTGGCAGTCGATAATTAAAAGTGTCAAGTGGGGTGAGGTTTACGAGACGGAAATGTAGTGAAATTCGTTATATTCTGTCATCGAATATAACTGGAGGTATGATTAATAATCAATAATATTTATTCGTGAAACAGGAGCAGCACATTCAACTCGCCCTTCAGGCTCGTTAAATCTGCAGCTCAGTTTCACTCATAAATATTATCGATGATAATCATACCACTTGTTATATTACAGCTGAAAATAAGTTTTACAGCAAAATTATTCCCTATTTTCAATTTTTTTTAGATTTAGCGGGTAATGGTTTAAGTGTGAAATTAATTATATCGATTATTACTCACTTCCAACTTTTTCGAGCACGTTCCTTCCCTTTCCCACTCTGCATATACCAACGCTCCTCGATAAAAACATCCGGGAGCGTATCCTCGTTATTGTAAAAACACAACAAATCCAAAAACCCCAACAAAACCTCCTCACTAATCTCCGCCCCCTTTTCTTTGCACAACTTATACACAGCAATCGCATCCCCAACCAAAACATTCTCCACACATTTTACCAACTCCCCCTCATTAACCTCACTATTTTCATCGTAAACAGCATTCGGCATAAACGGCTTGATCACCGGGTCCATTTCCCTGTGCTGAAACAATTCGGGGTGCTGCTCTCGCACCCAATGGGCGGCCTTCCGTCCGGCCTCTTGAGATAAGGCGAACGTGCGCTTCCCAATGTTCGACATCGGGATTAAATAAGGATCATCGTGGTATTTGTAGTGAGTCGCGTTGGGGTCTCTAGAAATTGTGCTCTCCAAAGCCCTTAAGATATCCGTGGGTCCTCGAGGGATTCTTTTCGGAATCGAGATTTTTTCCTGTTGGGCACTTGTCGAGGCTAATCGTACGTTGATGTATATTATGTTGGATCTTGAAGAATACAAGGAATCATAGAATTTTTATCAATAAACACAAGACATTAGAGAGTATTAATTTATTGTTTAAAGCAGTGATGGGGAAACTACGGCCCGCGGAAAGGTTTAATCCAGCCCGTTTAAGAGTGCCGTCGTGAGAATGTTTGAACGCGTTCTTACTTCGTAATGTGACGACCCGCATAAAAACTACCTACCTACGATTAAGCATTATTCTTTGGCCCGCTACGATTGTCTGGTTATTACAAATGGCCCGTCTTAAAAAAAGTTTCCCCACCACTGGTTTAAAGAAAGACGGTGATGCTAACTTCTACGGTAAACTTGCTTGTTGCCCGGTAACCGACTGCGTTACCGGGAAACAAGCTTAGTGTACTTAATTAAACACAGTTATATTCCTTTCTTTTATGTTTCTTGCTAGATATACATTTCGGGTACTAAGTACCCATTATCAATAGCTAACTGAATATAAAACGGTAAATTTTTACAAAAAGCAATTTGAATTTTGAAACGAATGCAGTATCTTGGAAATGGGGGTGTTGGGGATTATTCGGCTTCAGACTTGGGAGGATTCACAATGGTGTTAATGAGAATTATCTGTTGGGTAATAAATTTAATAAGGGGTTCGTTATTGGGCTTAAATCGAAATTGAGTAGTTCTGTCTTATTTTTCATCATTTCTATCGCTTCCAACATGTTTAATTGATAACTGCTAGATTCTTTATAATTTGACTTTATTTATGTTGAATTTGTGGCCTGTTGTCAAAGTATAATGAGCAATTGCTGATTTGTCAGGGTTTTGGCTTTTGATGTGGTACATATGTTCTTTGAATCTGATGTGCACATTTCTTTTTGTTTGTTTGTGTACTAATAAAGACTGTTATTCCTTACTTCACTTTTAATTTGTATCGTTAGATGTACATTTTGAGATGCAAAGTGCTCATTATCAATAACAAACTGTTATTGTTTGTTATTGATAATGAGCACTTTGTGTCCTAAAATGTACATCTAACGATAAAAATAAAAGGTGACGTAAGGAATAACAGTCTTTATTAGTGTAATAATCACTTCACGTAAACTCAAAAACATACAGTTAAGCTTAGTGTAGACGTTAGCATTACCATATTTCGTAAAACGATAAACTAAAACTCCCTATTAATTGTTATTAAAAATACTTTTCTTATAATTTGATAATTAGTTTTATTTAAGGGAAATATGCATTGCATTTATTTACCACACAATCATTAAAAATTAATTTAAATACGCATAAATATAATCATTGTATAGCAAAAGGAAAATTTTTATAAGTTATGAGCAAATTTATTTCTATAAATATATTTGATTAATTCAATGAATAACTTTTGAAATATTGTAATACTTAATTAAAATAATACATACCGTGTTAAAATATGATTAAGTTTATTCATATTGAGTGAATATTCTGTATTTTTCTTTGAATTAACCTAAAAATAAACACACAACCGACATAACCTCACTTTTTCTTTGTCACGAAAACGCAAGGATTATAATGCCAACCACTACATAGATTTTGTTTTCTTAGAGCGTTAAATCATTTAAAACAATTTATTTAAAATAAATTACTAATTAAAATCAATACTTATATCTTATTCTACTCAAACGTTTTGAAAAAATAGAATAAAACCGTGTGGTTAAGTTATTTTTATGTTTACTTATTTGTTTAGTCAAAGTTGGCAATTGAATAGAAATATCAAGGTGAAGAGTTTCCTTGTGATTTAAATCATTAAATGTTACTTAACAACCCTCTCAGACATATCAATTTGGATTAGTTTATTTTTTATTAGTAAGTAATATATTGAAAACAAATGTGATAGTGTGTTAAAGTTGGTTTAAGGATTGTGATTTAATTTATTTATGTTGGCAGTGGAGCATAGAATGTATTTGTATTCAATTAACTAATTTACAATAGCTAAAGTTAAATATAAGTTCATTTTAATATCGTTGATGGTAACAATCATTGTAATACAAAGTGTAATAGACTTTCAATATGTTTACAATGTGATTATTGCGGATTAACAGTTCGCCAATGTTCTAATAGATGGCACTAATTGTATCGTGTTGAAAATAAATCGTGTTTGATTTTTGAATTTAATAATTAATAAGGAAATGAGGCTCTTAGAAGCAGAAAACGAGAGTCATGCAATAGTAGCAGCTTTTTGTAAATTAGCAAAGAGATTTAGAGCTGTCGTTGATTTTAATATATTTACAATGTGATTATAGCGGATTTACGGTTCGCCAATGTTCTAATAGATGACGCTAGTTGTATCGTATTGAAAACAAATCGTGTTTGACTGTTGAAATAAAAAATTAATAAATAAATGAGACCCTTTGAAGCAAAGGGGCATAAGCGCCAATTTGAAAAAACTAAAGTGCATGCAATAGTAATAGTGTTTATGTAAATTAGCAAAGAGATTTAGAGCTGTTATTGATTTTAAAAAGTTTGCAATGTGATTATAACGGATTGGCAGCTCGCCAATGTTCCTATAGATGGCACAAGCTGTATTGTGTTGAAAACAAATCGTGTTTGACTTTTGAATTTAAAAACTAATAAAGAAATTAGGCCCTTAGAAGCAAAGGGGCGTAAGCGCCAATTTGAAAAAAATACTAAAGTATATGCAATGGTAACAGTATTTTTGTTAATTCGCAAAGAGATATAGAACTGACACTGATTTTAATATGTTTATAACGGATTAACAGTTGGCCAATGTTCTAATAGATGGCGCTAGCTGTATAGTGTTGAAAACAAATCGTGTTTGACTTTTGAATTCAAAAACTAATAAAGAAATGAGGCCCTTAGAAGCAAAAGCGTGTAAGCGCCAATTTAAAAAAAACTAAAGTACATGCAATGGTCACAGTTTTTTTTGTTAATTAGCAAAGAGATATAGAGCTGGTTTTGATTTTAATATGTTTACAACGTGATTATAGCGGAGTGACAGTTCGCCAATGTTCTAATAGATGGAGTTAGCTGTATCGTGTTAAAAACAAATCGTGTTTGACTTTTGAATTTAAAAATTAATTAAGAAATGAGGCCTTTAGAAGCAAAGTAAGCGCCAATTTGAAAAAAAAAACTAAAGTACATGCGATGGTAACAGTTTTTTTGTTAATTAGCAAAGAGATATAGAGCTATCATTGATATGTATCCCACTGAGCAAAAAATAAACAAAGAACGTTATATCAACATTGTAGCGACATTAAACATTGTTTTAATGTTTATGAAACATTACTTAAATAGATTTGCAATACCCCAATAAAGATTCTGTTACTCTACAAAACCAATTTGTGATTTTGTGTGATGGTTTTAGTATAAACTTTAAAAACTGGCTTCTCAATTTTTGTGTTAGACTTGTATTAGATGTCACTATTTTCTTGTACAAGAAAATAGTATACTATTTTCTATCATAGTGTAATACACAAAATATGATCAAACCAAATAGAACACGTCCTATCTTCATTATACAAAATTGTACAAGATTTGCGTTTGGGCATATTTGGTGTATTACACCAGGATAGAAAATAGTATACTATTTTCTTGTACAAGAAAATAGTGTCGTCTTGTACAGGGCTTTCATTAATTCCCGAACCCCACGTGACTAAATTTAAAATTGCCGCGTAAATTATTGTATTTGTACGTTGGAGGCTTTGAAAAAAGTAACCAAACGTTACTAAAGTCAAATTTGACATAAACGTTTATGCGCGGTGCATCGTTAAACCAACCTTTGAGATCTTACAAGATTCGCCCGGAATTTTCAGGTAAGCAAAAATTGTTTAATTATTCTGAAACATTGAGTTCTATTTCTATTTATTTTGCAGAGTCAATTTGCTAGGATAAGCAAATACTGCGAAAATGGTATTAATTAGTTACATTTTTGAAGATGAGCCTATTTTTTAATCATTTTAAATTATAATATTTTCAGTCGTCATAAAAATACGCCGGCGAATAAATATTTTTAAATCTAGGGAATTTTTGTGTGAGCCATACCACCTTGTACATTTGGTTGCCTATTATTTTTGGTCACGTGGGGTTCGGGAATTAATGAAAGCCCGGTACAAGGTCTAGTCACTTACACCCCTTTGTTTCTAGGTGAATCAAATGCAGGTTTATTTTAATTAAATAGTTTACAACAATTGAAGTTAAATGTACATTTATTTAGATATTGATGAATAAAGCTGTTAATGTAATAAATGGTGTAATTGATTTAAACATTTATTAATAAGAAAATTTATAATTCAAACACGATCTTTTAATACATCTTGCGCAACTCTTAGAAAACAAAAGAACTGCCAGTGATATAAGCAGTTCTGCCATTTTCTAAGAGATGGCGCAAGATGTAATGTGATAAAGAAAAATAGTATTTAAATTATGATTGTTTTCTTGCCATAAACTTAATGGCAAGAAGAAAACATTCATAATTTAAATACTATTTTTCTTAACCACATTACATCTTGCGTCATCTTTTAGAAAATGGCAGAACAAGAAGAAAAAAGGAATTATGAATTTAAAAATTAATATAAAACTGTAGAAGACTGAAAGAATAACCAAAATTTGATGCCTAATTTTATACATCAATGAGTAATTATATCAAAAATAGATATTCTGCACTTCAGGGTCCTGACTTTGCGCCATTAATAGTGAAGTTTCAGGTTATTTTAATATTGATAAAATGTTATCAAAATCGTCACTCATTTTTTCCTGAGAATATGACATTAACTGTTTCAATTTTGGTTGTGGCTTATTTTTATAAGCCGACATATTGGTTTCTTTAGAAACGCTTTATTTATTTCTCATTTTTCGACTAATCACGGCGAGTCTTTGTGAGTTTGTTTTGTGAATTAGTTGCCATGAATAAACAATAATTTATCAATCATCGGAAGTGGCGTCGAGAGTAAAAATGAAAACCAGGAAGAGATTTATGGAAGGAGAAGAAGAAGAAATGAGGGTTAAAAGAGAGTTGGTTGAATCGCCAGAGAAGGATTTGGTGAATCTGAAAAGGAAAAGAGGAAGATCGAGGATTGTTGGATCGGCGGGGAAAATTAGACAAACATTAAGGTTATCGGACGAAAACAAGGTAATTAAAGATGATTATTCAAGCCCAGTTGCACCAAAAAATGTTGAACTTGAGTTCAAGCTGAACTCTAGTTCAAGAAGACAGTTCCTATTGTTTTAATGTCACTTTAAACTCGAGTTAAGAGTTGAATCTGGGAGCCTTCACTGTTGATGAAGGCTTTCAGCTGGGAGAAGTCCAGGGCTTCATTGTCGTTGCCGCCTACGAAGTCCTGAACAATCGAAAGCAAAAAATAGATGTGGGCTTCAAAATGTTTAAATTGAACAATAACGCGGCTGCCAAACCCTTTTATTGAGAGTGGTTCGAGTCGCTGAAGAACACGACCAAAAATTATATTTTTATTATTATCGAGATTTGTCCGTCTAGCATTTTAGGTGTGTGTGAAAGTGCGCGCTTAAACACCGTATACAGAGAGTGTTATATAACACCAAACATTGTTATCGAATACAATTTGGCACCTTTAATTTTTAAGTTTGTGTGAATTGGGAAGACTATATGACCATTAAAAATTGTTGCCAATCAATCGCAATTAATGCCTTAACTTGTACATACAGGGAGTTTTTCTTTTACGTATGTCCCAATTACAGCGTATATGCTGTAAATCTTTAGATACTCATTGTTTCTTTTTTAAAGTTCAATTTGAAACTTGAAATGAGTGTGTTCCACTCCCAGACTAAGCATGAAGTAAAATTTCGAGTTTAGAAAAGCCTGAAAATTTGGTTTGGTCGCGTAGCGCGAAGCGCGGAGCGGCCAAACCAAATTTCCAGGCTTTTCTAAACTCGAAATTTTACTTCATGCGCCACCGGTACAAAACACTGACATGTTACGAAGAAAAAAACAAACCGCTAAGCTTTACATTGCATCAGTGCTTTGTACCGGTGGCGCATGAAGTAAAATTTCGAGTTTAGAAAAGCCCGAAAATTTGTCTCGGGTCGCTGCGCGACTCTCGACAAATTTTCACGGGGCTTTTCTAAACTCGAAATTTTACTTCATGCTTAGCCTGGGAGTGGAAAACACTCGATTAAAGCTTCAAATTAAATTCTTTTAATAAACCTAGCGTCGGCAAATGTACAACGTATGCTTATGTATACTTAAAAGAAAAATTCTCGTTATGAATATGTTCGGTGTTACATAAAACTCTCTGTTTGACATAGAGCAGCAAATTGTTGACTTATTGTATGGTTTTCCCAATTCTCATTTTCCTATTGTTGTTGCTCTGAGCTGTGAGCTACGTGTTTTTCGACAGTTTCACCGAGGTTGATAGGCCAGGACTTTTGTTTAGTCGATTGCGGTTGTTTATTAGTTTCCACGGAAACGGCAAAGTTTTTCCGACACTTTTGAAGAGTGTCCGTCAAGAATTAAACGCTGCATCGAAAACACAATCATACAAGTCCAGTTCAAAATATAAATGTCCGAAACCTCCTACACAATATACAAAATAAATATAATTTGTTTATTGCATTAATGATTGTTTTTGCTTTTTCTATTTTCATTTTTCAATCAATTGACCAGGTGTTGATTCAATTAGGGATAGGGATTTAACAGTTCGCTTTTTATGTTATCTCTTGCTTTTTTGTAAAGCTCAACTTTGACTCAATATTCGGGTAAAACGAGTTGAGATATTTTGTTTTTTTGCAATACCAGTCGAAATTCATTTAATTCTAGGTAAATTTAGAGAATTTTAAGTTAACTGTGCAACCGCTGAATTTTTTAGAATTTTTTAAAGAAACAGTTAGCTTTTTATCTCTTGCTTTTTTGTAAAGCTCAACTTTGACTCAAAATTTGGGTAAAACGAGTTGAGATATTTTGTTTTTTTGCAATACCAGTCGAAATTCATTCAATTCTAGGTAAATTTAGAGAATTTTATGTTAACTGTGCAATCGCTGATTTTTTTAGAATTTTTCAAAGAAACAGTTCGGTTATTATCTCTTGCATTTTTGTAGAGCTCAACTTTGACTCAATATTTCGGTAAAACGAGCTGAGATATTTTGTTTTTTTGCAATACCAGTCGAAATTTATTTAATTCTAAGTAAATTTAGAAAATTTTATGTTAACTGTGCAACCGCTGAATTTTTTAGAATTTTTTAAAGAAACAGTTCGCTTTTCATCTCTTGCTTTTTTGTAAAGCTCAACTTTGACTCAATATTTGGGTAAAACCAGTTGAGATATTTTGTTATTTTGCAATACATGTCGAAATGTATTCAATTCTAGGTAAATTTAGAGAATTTTATGTTAACTGTGCAACCGCTGAATTTTTTAGAATTTTTCAAACAAACAGTTCACTTTTTATCTCTTGATTTTTTGTAAAGCTCAATTTTGATTCAATATTTGGGTAAAACGAGTTGAGATAATTTGTTTTTTTGCAATACCAGTCGAAATAAATTCAATTCAAAGTAAATTTAGAGAATTCTATGTTAACTGTGCAACCGCTGAATTTTTTAGAATTGTTCAAAGAAACAGTTCGCATTTTGTCTCTTGCTTTTTTGTGAAGCTCAACTTTGACTCAATATTTGGGTAAAACGAGTTAAGACATTTTGTTTTTTGCAATACCAGTCGAAATTTATTTAATTCTAAGTAAATTTAGAGAAATTTATGTTAACTGTGCAACCGCTGAATTTTTTAGAATTTTTTAAAGAAACAGTTCGCTTTTCATCTCTTGCTTTTTTGTAAAGCTCAACTTTGACTCAATATATGGGTAAAACCAGTTGAGATATTTTGTTTTTTTGCAATACATGTCGAAATGTATTCAATTCTAGGTAAATTTAGAGAATTTTATGTTAACTGTGCAACCGCTGAATTTTTTAGAATTTTTCAAACAAACAGTTCACTTTTTATCTCTTGCTTTTTTGTAAAGCTCAATTTTGACTCAATATTTGGGTAAAACGAGTTGAGATAATTTGTTTTTTTGCAATACCAGTCGAAATTCATTCAATTCAAGGTAAATTTAGAGAATTCTATGTTAACTGTGCAACCGCTGAATTTTTTAGAATTGTTCAAAGAAACAGTTCGCTTTTTGTCTCTTGCTTTTTTGTGAAGCTCAACTTTGACTCAATATTTGGGTAAAACGAGTTGAGATATTTTGTTTTTTTGCAATACCAGTCGAAATTCATTCAATTCTAGGTAAATTTAGAGAATTTTAAGTAAACTGTGCAACCGCTGATTTTTTTAGAATTTTTCAAAGACACAGTTCGCTTTTTATCTCATGCTTTTTTGTAAAGCTCACCTTTGACTCAATATTTGGGTAAAACGAGTTGAGATATTTTGTTTTTTTGCAATACTTGTCGAAATTTATTTAATTCTAGGTAAATTTAGCGAATTTTAAGTTAACTGTGCAACCGCTGAATTTTTTAGAATTTTTTAAAGAAACAGTTAGCTTTTTATCTCTTGCTTTTTTGTAAAGCTCAACTTTGACTCAAAATTTGGGTAAAACGAGTTGAGATATTTTGTTTTTTTGCAATACCAGTCGAAATTCATTCAATTCTAGGTAAATTTAGAGAATTTTATGTTAACTGTGCAATCGCTGATTTTTTTAGAATTTTTCAAAGAAACAGTTTGGTTATTATCTCTTGCTTTTTTGTAGAGCTCAACTTTGACTCAATATTTCGGTAAAACGAGTTGAGATATTTTGTTTTTTTGCAATACCAGTCGAAATTTATTTAATTCTAAGTAAATTTAGAAAATTTTATGTTAACTGTGCAACTGCTGAATTTTTTAGACTTTTTTAAAGAAACAGTTCGCTTTTCATCTCTTGCTTTTTTGTAAAGCTCAACTTTGACTCAATATTTGGGTAAAACCAGTTGAGATATTTTGTTTTTTTGCAATACATGTCGAAATGTATTCAATTCTAGGTAAATTTAGAGAATTTTATGTTAGCTGTGCAACCGCTGAATTTTTTAGAATTCTTCAAACAAACAGTTCACTTTTTATCTCTTGCTTTTTTGTAAAGCTCAATTTTGACTCAATATTTGGGTAAAACGAGTTGAGATAATTTGTTTTTTTGCAATACCAGTCGAAATTCATTCAATTCAAGGTAAATTTAGAGAATTCTATGTTAACTGTGCAACCGCTGAATTTTTTAGAATTGTTCAAAGAAACAGTTCGCTTTTTGTCTCTTGCTTTTTTGTGAAGCTCAACTTTGACTCAATATTTGGGTAAAACGAGTTAAGACATTTTGTTTTTTGCAATACCAGTCGAAATTTATTTAATTCTAAGTAAATTTAGAGAAATTTATGTTAACTGTGCAACCGCTGAATTTTTTAGAATTTTTCAAAGAAACAGTTCGCTCTTTATCTCTTGCTTTTTTGTAGAACTCAACTTTGACTCAATATTTGGGTAAAACGAGTTGAGATATTTTGTCTTTTTGCAATACCAGTCAAAATTTATTTAATTCTAAGTAAATTTTGAGAATTTTATGTTAACTGTGCAACCGCTGGATTTTTTAGAATTTTTCAAAGAAACAGTTCGCTTTTTATCTCTTGCTTTTTTGTAAAGCTCAACTTTGACTCAATATTTCGGTAAAACAAGTTGAGATATTTTGTTTTTTGCAACACATGTCAAAATGTATTCAATTCTAGGTAAATATAGAGAATTTTATGTTAACTGTGCAACCGCTGAATTTTTTAGAATTTTTTAAAGAAGTAGTTCGCTTTTCATCTCTTGCTTTTTTGTAAAGCTCAACTTTGACTCAATATTTGGGTAAAACCAGTTGAGATATTTTTCTTTTTTGCAATACATGTCGAAACGTATTCAATTCTAGGTATATTTAAAGAATTTTATGTTAACTGTGCAACCGGTGAATTTTTTAGAATTTTTCAAACAATCAGTTCACTTTTAACTCTTGCTTTTTTGTAAAGCTCAATTTTGACTCAATATTTGGGTAAAACGAGTTGAGATATTTTGTTTTTTTGCAATACCAGTCGAAATTCATTCAATTCTAGGTAAACTTAGAGAATTCTATGTTAACTGTGCAACCGCTGAATTTTTTAAAATTGTTCAAAGAAACAGTTCGCTTTTTGTTTCTTGCTTTTTTGTGAAGCTCAACTTTGACTCAATATTTGAGTAAAACGAGTTAAGACATTTTGTTTTTTGCAATACCAGTCGAACTCTATTTAATTCTAAGTAAATTTAGAGAATTTTATGTTAACTGTGCAACCGCTGAATTTTTTAGAATTTTTAAGAGACAGTTCGCTTTTTATCTCTTGCTGTTTTGTAAAGCTCAACTTTGACTCAATATTTGGGTAAAACGAGTTGAGATATTTTGTTTTTATGCAATACAAGTCGACATTCAATCAATTCTAGGTAAATTTAGAGAATTTTAAGTTAACTGTGCAATCGCTGAATTTTTTAGAATTTTTCTAAGAAACAGTTCGCTTTTTATCTCTTGCTTTTTTGTAAAGCTCAACTTTGACTCAATATTTGGGTAAAACGAGTTGAGATATTTTGTTTTTTTTGCAATACCAGGCGAAATTTATTAAATTCTAGGTAAATTTAGAGACTTTTAAATTAACTGTGCAACCGCTGAATTTTTTAGAATTTTTCAAAGAAACAGTTCGCTTTTTATCTCTTGCTTTTTTGTAAAGCTCAACTTTGACTCAATATTTGGGTAAAACGAGTTAAGATATTTTGTTTTTATGCAATACAAGTCGAAATTCATTCAATTCTAGGTAAATTTAGAGAATTTTATGTTAACTGTGCAACCGCTGAATTTTTTATAATTTTTCAAAGAAACAGTTCGCTTTTTATCTCTTGCCTTTTTGTAAAGCTCAACTTTGACTCAATATTTGGGTAAAACGAGTTGAGATATTTTGTTTTTCTCCAATACCAGTCGAAATTAATTCAATTCTAGGTAAATTTAGAGTATTTTATGTTAACTGTGCAACCGCTGAATTTTTTACAATTTTTCAAAGAAACAGTTCGCTTTTTATCTCTTGCTTTTTTGTAAAGCTCAACTTTGACTTAATATTTGGGTAAAACGAGTTGAGATAATTTGTTTTTTTGCAATACCAGTCGAAATTTATTCAATTCTAGGTAAATTTAGATAATCTTATGTTAACTGTGCAACCGCTGAATTTTTTAGAATTTT
Source organism: Philonthus cognatus (assembly GCA_932526585.2). Lineage (NCBI taxonomy): Eukaryota > Metazoa > Arthropoda > Insecta > Coleoptera > Staphylinidae > Philonthus > Philonthus cognatus. The sequence continues at coordinate 3,681,003 of OW052251.1, forward strand.
TCAAAGAAATAGTTCGCTTTTTATCTCTTGCTTTTTTGTAAAGGTCAACTTTGACTCAATATTTGGGTAAAACGAGTTGAGATATTTTGTTTTTCTCCAATACCAGTCGAAATACATTCAATTCTAGGTAAATTTAGAGTATTTTATGTTAACTGTACAACCGCTGAATTTTTTAGAATTTTTCAAAGAATCAGTTCGCTTTTTATCTCTTGCTTTTTTGTTAAGCTCAACTTTGACTCAAAATTTGGGTAAAACGAGTTGAGATATTTTGTTTTTTTGTAATACCAGTCGAAATTCATTCAATTCTAGGTAAATTTAGAGAATTTTATGTTAACTGTGCAACCGCTGAATTTTTTAGAATTTTTCGAAGAAACAGTTCGCTTTTTATCTTTTGCTTTTTTGTAAAGCTCAACTTTGACTCAATATTTGGGTATATGAAGTTTAAAACGAGTGCTTCCACTCCCAGACTAAACATGAAGTAAAATTTCGAGTTTAGAAAAGCCTGAAAATTTGGTTTGACACCTTTAATTTTTAGGTTATGTGTAAATTGGGTTGCCTATATGACCATTACAAATTGTAGTCAATCAATCGCAATTAATGCCTCAACTTGTAAATACAAGGAGTTTTTCTTACAAGTATACATGTCCCAATTACAGCGTAAATCTTTAGATGATCGTAGTTTTTTTTAAAGAGTTCAATTTGAAACTTAAAATGAGTGTGTTCCACTCCCAGACTAAGCATGAAGTAAAATTTCGAGTTTAGAAAAGCCTGAAAATTTGGTTTGGTCGCGTAGCGCGAAGCGCGGAGCGGCCAAACCAAATTTTCAGGCTTTTCTAAACTCGAAATTTTACTTCATGCGCCACGCGTATTAAACACTGACATATTACGAAGTAAATAACACACCCCTAAACTTTACATTAAAGCAGTGTTTTGTACCGGTGGCGCATGAAGTAAAATTTCGAGTTTAGAAAAGCCTGAAAATTTGGTTTGGCCGCTCCGCGCTTCGCGCTACGCGACCAAACCAAATTTTCAGGCTTTTCTAAACTCGAAATTTTACTTCATGCTTAATCTAGGAGTGGAAAACACTCGTTTAACGCTTCAAATTGAACTCTATAACAATCATAGTATTGTTTTAGAGTTCAATTTGAAGCGATAAACGAGTGTTTGCCTCAAAATTCACAGCGTATGCTTAAAAAGAAAATTCCCTGTATTTCATAATTGTATGAGTAATCTAATTTGATGGTAACTTCTAGAGTGTATCATTCATTCTTGTTCCAAGAAATAAAGAAGAAAAAAACCTGTTACATTATTAATTACTCTTATAAGTAATGAACCCACGAATTATTAAGTAATCTCAATTAAGACGAAAAAAGTTCCACACCTGAAGCTCTGATCCTCCAGAGAGTGAAAGTGTTCTTGAACGATTTTGTCATTAAATTATTTAATGGTGTGAATAATAAAACTATGTTGATTTCATTCACTTTAATCAACTTATTTTAATATCTTTCACTAAAATGTAAAAATGTAATTTCTGCACAGAAACTAGTCGGAATAAATCAAACATTTTTTGAAACGAACCAAGTGGTTTTTATTTAAATAATATTTATACTTATAAACCTATTTTAATCTTATTATTTTAATTATTAACTACCCACTGAGCAAATAACAAACAAATAACGTTATATCACATTGTAGCTACGTAAACGTTGATTTAATGTTGATGAAATATTACTTAATTGTGTTTGCTCAGTTTGTACTAACTGGAATAAATATACTTACTTGATTTTTATTTTAGGCTTCGTGTTGTATTGAATTGTCGTCAAATTATGAAGAATCTTTTAAAACAGGATGTGCATCAAGTTCGTTATCTCAGCAGGATGAAAATGTTTCAGAAAGTAATGTTATTAAAGCAATGAAATTGGTTTACGTCCAAGAATCAGGCCAAAATCAGCAGAATGCTAAGAAGAAAAGACGATATATTAAACAAAGTGGAAAAGACGATACATTAACCAAAGACGATACATTAACCAAAGACGATACATTAACCAAAGACGATACATTAACTAAAGACGATACATTAACCAAAGACAATACATTAACCAAAGACGATACATTACTCAAAGACGATACATTAACCAAAGACGATACATTAACCAAAGACGATACATTAACCAAAGACCGTACATTAACCAAAGACGATACATTAAACAAAGTTTCTTACCATGATAAGGGCAAAACTGATTTAAAGACTGTACCAATTGCTCCAGCTGATCATATTAAATTAGTGGGGTATCTTTATCCTGCAAAAGTCACTTATTTGGTACCTATACAAGTTAAGAAAGCTGGTAAAGGTGTTGGAGATGAGGGTGGTACAAACAAGGGTCGGATTTTACAGGTTATAACACCAGCTGCATTTTCTGTTGCTCAACCAAATAGGGAAACCTTGTTTTCAAATGGTTGTAATAATGATAAGCCGCATATAAAAATTGTTGATCCTGTAGATATTTTGGAACAGGGTCGGAAACGTGAAAATGATGTTCTTACGTCTTTTCCATTTCTAAGACGTAATGATGAAAATCCTGTAGATATTTTGGAACAGGGTCATAGAGGTGATAATGACGTTCTTAGGTCTTTGCCATTTTCAAGACTTAATGATGAAAGAAATACCGAAGTTTTTAAGCCTTTGCAATTTCCCAGTGGGAATCAGAAAGGTGATAATGATGATCTTAGGTCTTTGCCATTTCTAAGACGTAATGATGAAAGAAATATTGAAGTTTTTAAGCCATTGCAATTTCCCAGTGGGAATCAAAAAGGTGATAATGATGACAGAAGTACAGACGTTTTTAGGAATGTACAGTTTCCAAGACAGAATCAGAAGGGTGATGATGATCAAAGAAATACGGAAGCAATTTTTGGACCTTTGCAATTTCGAAGGCCGAATCAGACAGGTGATAATGACGAAAGAAACTCGGATGTGCTTAGACCTGTCCAATTTCCAAGACCGAATAAAAAAGTTGATAATCATCAAAGAAACAAGAAAGACGTAGTGCAATTTCCAAGACGGAATCAGAAAGGTGATAATGACGAAAGAATTACCGAAGTATTTAGACCTGTGCAATTTTCAAGACAAAATCAGACATTTGATAATGGGGAAGGAAATACTAAAGTGGTTTTTGAGCCTTTGCAATTTCCAGAACGGAATCAGATTGGTGATAATGATAGAAGAAATACGGAAGTTTTTACGCCTTTGCAATTTCAAAAGCAGAATCAGAATGTCGATAACGATAAAGGAGATATTGAAGGAGGGTTTAGGCCTTTGCAACTTCCAAGACAGAACCAGAAGGGTGATACTGATTCAAGAAATACTGAAGAAGTGTTTAGGCCTTTTCAATTTCCAAGGCAGAATCAGACAGTTGATTATGATAAGAGAAATACTGAAGAGTGTTTTAAGCCTTCGCAATTTCCAGAACGAAATCAGAATGGTGATAATGATAGAAGCAACACCATAGTTTTTACGCCATTGCAATTTTCACAGCCAAATCAGGAAGTTGATAATGATGAAAGAAATTCTGAAGAAGGATTTAGGCCTTTGAAACTTCCAAGACAGAATCAGAAGGGTGATAATGATGAAAGAAATACTGAAGAAGTGTTTAGGCCTTTGCAATTTCCAAGGCAGAATCTGACAGTTGATAATGATGAAAGAAATACTGAAGAGGTTTTCAAGCCTTTACCATTTCTAAGACGGAATCAGAAAGGTGATAATGATAAAGTAAATACGGAGGTTGATACGCCTTTGCAATTTCAAAAGCAGAATCATAAAGTTGATAATGATGAAAGAAATACCGAGGAAGGGTTTAGGCCTTTGCAACTTCCAAGACAGAATCAGAAGGGTGATAATAATAAAAGAAATACTGAAGAAGTGTTTAGGCCTTTGAAATTTCCAAGGCTGAATCAGACAGTTAATAATGATGCAAGAAATACTGAAAAGCCTTTGCAATTTACAAGATGGAATCAGAAAGGTGATAATGATGAAAGAAATGCTGAAGAAGTGTTGAGGCCTTTGCAATTTCCAAGGCAGAATCAGACAGTTAATAATGCTGAAAGAAATACTAAAGAGGTTTATAAGCCTTTGCAATTGCTAAGACGGAATCAGAAAGGAGATAATGATAAAAGAAATACTGAAGTCTTTACGCCTTTGCAATTTCTAAAGCAGACTCCGAAAGTTGATAATGATGAAAGAAATACTGAAGAAGGGATCGGGCCTTTGCAATTTCCAAGACAGAATCAGAAGGGTGATAATGATGAAAAAAATACTAAAAACGTGTTTAGGCCCTTTGAATTTCCAAGGCAGAATCAGGCAGTTGATTATGATGAAAGAAATACTAAGGAAGGTTTTAAGCCTTTGCAGTTTCCAGAACGGAATCAGAAAAGTGAACATGGTGAAAGAAATACTGAAGAAGTGTTTAGGCCTTTGCAATTTCCAAGGCAGAATCTAACAGTTGATAATGATGGAAGAAATACTGAAGAAGGGTTCGGGCCTTTGCAACTTCCAAGACAGAATCAGAAGGGTGATAATGATGAAAGAAATACTGAAGAAGTGTTTAGGCCTCTTGAATTTCCAAGGCAGCATCAGACAGTTCAATATGATGAAAGAAATACTGAAGAGGGTTTTAAGCCTTTGCAGTTTCCAGAACGGAATCAGAAAGGTGAACATAATGAAAGAAATACTGAAGAAGTGTTTAGGCCTTTGCTATTTCCAAGGCAGAATCTAACAGTTGATAATGATGGAAGAAATACTGAAGAGGTTTTTAGGGTTTTGCAGTTTCCAAGACGGAATCAGAAAGTTGATAATGATGAAAGAAATGCCGAAGAAGTGTTTAGGCTTTTGCAATTTTCAGAACGGAATCAGAAAGGTGTAAATGTTGAAAGAAATACTGAAGAAGCGTTTAGGCCTTTGCAATGTCCAGGGCAGAATCAGACAGTTGATATTGATGAAAGGAACATTAAAAAGATGTTGCAATTTCCAAAACGGAATCAAAAAGGTGATAATGATAAAAAAAATACTGAAGTTTTTACCCCTCTGCAATCCCAAGAGCAGAATCAGAACGTTGATAGTGATGAAAGAAATACCGAAGAAGAGTTGAGGCCTTTGCAACTTCCAGGACAGAATCAGAATGATGAAAGAAATACCGAAGAAGTGTTTAGCCCATTGCTATTTTCAAGGCAGAATCAAACAGCTGATAATGATGAAAGAAACACTGAAGAGGGTTTTAAACCTTTGCAATCTCCAAGACGGAACCAGAAAGGTGATAATAATGAAAGAAATACAGACGTTTTCAGGCCTGTGCAACTTCCAAAACAGAATCAGGAACAAATAAAAACTGCAGCTCAAGTAATCGAAAATAAAAACACGATGGAATCCTGTGAATCTCAAAAATGCATTGAAGAGCTTGATACATTTTTGAGTATCCAGCAAACTAAACTTCTTCAAACGTTACGACCTTTACAAATCATTCAAACTCAGCCCCGACAAATGTTATCCATAAACTCAACTGAAGTAGCGTTTCCAACAGTTACTTCTCAAATTAATCAACATTTTACTGCGAGGCCAATTCAAGGATTTTCAAATAACATCACCGCTTCACTTCCAATTCAGCATCCCAATTTACGACCGATTTTGTTGCAACCGAATACAAATGTTTTCGAAGAATCTACGACTGTACGTCAAAGCAGCTCAATGGCACCTGATAAAGAATTGTATACAAACAATATGGTTTCCGAGGCTCTTCCTTCAATTAATCAAAATTTGCCTGTGAGACCAATCCAGGGATTTTCGAATAAACTCGCCAATCCGCTTCGAATTTATAATGATAATTCACGACCAAATTCGTTGCAACGGAATACATTTTTTTTCGAAGAATCTACGACTGTACCTCAAAGCCATTCGATTGCACCATCTGAAGAATTGTATACCAAATATATGGTTTCCAAGGCTCCTCCTCCAGTTAATCTGGAGAATTGTTTCGAAGAAAATACGACTGTACGTCAAAGCCATTCGATTGCACCATCTGAAGAATTGTATACCAAATATATGATTTCCAAGGCTCCTCCTCCAGTTAATCTGGAGAATTGTTTCGAAGAGTATACGACTGTACGTCAAAGCCATTCGATTGCACCATCTGAAGAATTGTATACTAAATATATGGTTTCCAAGGCTCCTCCTCCAGTTAATCAGGAGAATTTTTTCAAAGAATATACGACTGTACGTCAAGGCCATTCGATGACACCATCTGAAGAATTGTATATCAAAAATATGGTTTCCAAGGCTCCTCCTCCAGTTAATCAAAATTTTACTGTGAGACCAGTCCAGGGATTTTCAAATAAACCCGCCGCTCCTCTTCCGATTTATCAACATTATTTACGACCAATATTGTTGCAACCGAATAATATTTTTTATCAGGACGTTTCCTTGGAAGTTTCCCAAAAACCTTCGAATGAAGATCAAAGCCTTCCCTTGGCATCATCGGAAGAAATTTATATAAAAAATATGGTTCCTGTTGCCGTTAATGGTGTAAGAAGGGGTTTTTCACTAAGACCAGTTACAATCACTGCTGAAGATATTGCGAATGATTTTTGCCCTAAACGAATTTCGTATAATCCGAAATGTGTAGGTGCTAGTAAGTTAGCTCCAATTCAACCTAAAATTTGATGTAAGTTTTCTAAACTCGCCGCTCCTCTTCCAATTCATCAACATAATTTACGATCAATTTGGTTTCCTTGGAAGTTTTCGAAAAACCTTAAACTAAAGATCAAAGCCTTCATTTGGCATCATCGAAAGAAATTTATATAAAAAATATGGTTTCTTAGGATCCTGTTGCTGTTGAAGGTGTAAGAAGGGTTTTTTCATTAAGATCAGTAACACTCACTGCTGAAAATATTGCGAATGATTTTTGCCCTAAACGAATTTCGTATAATCCGAAATGTTTAAGTACTAGTAAGTTAGTTCCTATTCAACCTAAAATTTGATGTAAGTTTTCTAAACTCGCCGCTCCTCTTCCATTTCATCAACATAATTTACGATCAATTTCGTTTTCTTGTAAGTTTTGCAAAAACCTTTAAATAAAGATCTAAACCTTCCTTTGGCATCATCGGAAGAAATTTATATAAAAAATATGGTTTCTGAGGATCCTGTTGCCGTTGAAGATATAAGAAAGGGTTTTTCATTAAGACCAGTTACAATCACTGCTGAAGATACTGCGAATGATTTTTGCCCTAAACCAATTTCCTATAATCCGAAATATTTAGGTGTTGGTAAGTTAGTTCCAGTTCAACCTAGAATTTGATGTAAGTTTTCTGAAATAAAGTGTTTGGACAATGTTTTATAAGCAAACTTTATTACATACCTGTTATTAAAATCTTGAAGCCACTGGTACAATTGTCAAGTTATTAAAAGATCTGTAAAATGTTGTCGCGAAGCGTACAGAAAAGTAGGATTGCATCCAGGAGCAGTTGCGAATCGGATGCAGCGACGGCTCGCAGCTTAACTTCAGGGTAGGCCAGAGACCCAAGGTAATATGTATCCGTTATTGGAAGGTGGCTTTGTTGTGCAATTGCTTGTATTTATAAAGCGCGATCCTAACCTCAAATTTTGTGTGCCTTGGCGCTATGGCCTACCCTGAAGTTAGGCTGCGAGCCGTCGCTGGTTGCATCCGGTTCGCAACTGTTCCTGCAAAGTCACCAGCGTTCATCTAGGATTTCCTCGATCATGTAAAACGTATTTTGCCGATTAAGGAGGATCGAGGAAGTTCGTGAGACGCGTTGTAACGAGGAGTCGGTGTCCAGATACGGTAGCAGTTAGTGTGGTAGATGAGTTAATTTGAGTTTAGTTTGATTTTGTTATTTCGACCCAAGCCTGACCATCACCCTCCCTTTTAGAAGGTAAGTAATGATTTAATTTATTGGCTTATTATTGCTACAATGAAATGACCTGGTAGTCGCGAATGACCTCCACGCGACCATATTAATGAGCGAGGATCAATCAGGGCCGTTTCAAGGCATCTGGACGGCAGCCAAGGTATGTCGAGTGATACATATGTATACATATGTGTATAAGGTATGCTTCACCACGGTCTTCCCCATTTTCGGCAGCCACCTTACCTCGCGCACAGACTTTCGCTCCTGTGACGTAGAAAATATGTCTCCCTGTGTGTAAATATTGCGTCATAGGACCGGAGACCCTAGTCTTATTCAATCGCTTTGTAATCCAGCGATCCTTATATACACTATATACTCGATTGTCCTTGGACGACAGCATCAAGTGGCGCCAGTGCCCGTGTTCACAGTATAGTGAAATTTGTCTAATTAGGCACTCTCATGCGTGGAACGAGCGCCGTTCGTGTATTTCCGCTGCTCAAAAAATGAGAAAATCGTACCTAACTACGTTGGGCGCACATTGATTTAAAAGAAAGGCTCGCGCCCACATGCTAGGTGGCACCGCGCGAAATGACCGCCGGTGTCCCCCAGGGGTCAGTACTTTCCCCACTCCTGTTTAACATCTTTGTACATGACCTCCCAACTCCGAATAACATCTTAACGGCCCAGTATGCAGATGACACCGCTTATCTGTACCGTGGTAAAAATATCCCACACAGTATTTCTAAAATCCAGGCTGCACTCAATGAACTGGAAGAGTGGACAGATGAATGGTGTATCTCTATTAACCCAGAGAAAAGCCAGGCTATCTACTTCACTCAAACCAGAAACACCCCCCAAGATAACCTCACCTTCAGAGGCACACAAATTCCATGGGTAAACGAAGTGAGATACCTTGGTTTACAAATGGACAGACACCTAAACTGGACAAGTCATGTTAACTCTGCAATCAGAAAAGCAAAATGCGCCTTCGGGCAACTAACAAATAGCACTCTCTTCCTAGCTAGTAAAATTCACATTTACAAAGCTATCATCAGGTCAAAATTGACTTACGGATGTCCCTCGTGGATCCATATCTCACAAACGCAGATAAACAAACTGGAAGCCACGCAGAGCGTCATGATCCGCCGGATCGTAGGCGCTCCGTGGTTTATCAGTAATGTCCAGCTTCGAAGCGAAACGAAAGTGCCAAAACTCCAGGTTTTCATTCGCGATTTGGCGATTAAAAACTGCTCGAAATTCGATGTCTCCCTCCTCCAGGATCACCTAGGTGTACCTGAAAATTTCCGAACCAGGAAAAAACGTCCACTCCACCTAGACGTTGTCACTTAATTTTTAGGAAAAAAGTTTAAAGTAGTGAAACTTTAAACCGCTTCCTTCCTAAATCCTACCCCATCCACCCGAAACCAATATATGAATACTGCTATAGTACTCACACCAGTCAATTTCTACAAAGCCATTTTTACTACTTCTTCCTATAAAGTATAAAAAGTTCTTTATTGGACTTGACATACAAGAGGGGGGTTTAGTCAGTAAGAGTCTGACATAACCTACTGTTATCCCTCCCATCCGTGGGCAGGATAACAGAAGGTATCCATGAGGATTTTCTCCTCCTCTCTCCCCCCCCAAAAAAAACATGCTAGGTGGTGCAACGGATGAGGACCCTTCGGAATTTCAATTCCGATTTAAAATGAAACTACCTGGCTTGTTAAAATCCTCCATCGCACAAATTATTTGCGCGCATATCTATTTATTTGAACATCAAAGAGAAATTCTCTTTACTTAAAATTACACACCACCAATACGCACGCACAAAAATCGTATCGCTTCTTTTATTTCATACTTTGTAAAAAAAAAAAATAAGTACACATCCGTATTTTTTTCATTTGATATTTCATGTAAATCATGTGGCTTGATATTAAGCATGCTTGAATAGTTGGATTTAATGAACGGTTCTCTTTTCATTTTTGGTCTGCTTGTTTTTTTTTTCCTGTAGGCCTCAGGTTTCGTCTAATTGGACCATCCCCAGTCGCACGGCTAGGAGCGCTATTAAATTATACAATAATCGATAGTTACGTGCGCGCTTTGCGCCCGTGGGCCAACACTAATTTATCATATTGCCACCCCACGGAATTTCACGTCGCGTAATGAAATATCAAATCGCAATTTACCTGTCCCAGCACTATTACACTGGCAGAGAGAGGGACGTGTATTGAATTAAATTTTCAATTTTATGTGGATTATTCGGGACAGTAATGATGAATACGTTTTAATTGATGTGTTTTTGTGAGTAAACAAAGTGTTAAATGGCTAAATATGATATCCTAGCATAAGACATTCATTTTGTAATACCGTGCGATCGTTTAAAACATGATTTATAGTAGGCTTTGAATTTCAAATTAGATTGAGACTACTGACTGTTAACACATAGTTTACCATAACCTCAAATTTATTTTATCATTCAATGGGCATTCTAGCAACCGCACAAAAAAATGCCGACTACTCTAAATCATAATTTAAATGATCGCACGGTACTTAATGACACTCAAACACTAATTGAAAATTGATTAATTTTGGTAATTGTGGAAATTTCAGCTTTGTATATTAAACAGTAAAAAAATACTAAATAATAATAATAACTTTTATTACACAACAGACAAAAACCACAGAGTAACATAAATATATAATACATAGATGTACATTTCGAGACACAAAGTATTAATTAAAGTTTGTTATTGATAATGAGTACTTTGTGTCTCGAAATGTACATCTAACGATACAAGTAAAAAATGAAGTAAGGAATGACAGTCTTTTTAGTGATATAATACATAATTAAGGAAAATTGCAAGACGCATCCGATGCCGTTAACCGCGATTCGATCGGACGTTGCAGCTCGACGCTGTGGCAAAAAATTGAAAACTCGGAAAATTGCCACCGATGTAGTTGGATTTTTTTTCCTGGCCCCCGGGACAAAAAATTAAAAATCGCAAGGTAAAAAGGGACGCTAGAAGTTCCGCTTTACAATCTGGATTTTTTTTGTTGCTGTAATATGAACGATGTAGACAGGAAAAAACCTAGACACAGGTTTTTTTCGCGAAAATGTCGACGTTTTTGTTATTTTTTTGCCCTGCTCCCGATGGCAGTGAAATTTCTTAAAAAAATAATTTTTGTCCATAGAGTTTTCTTCGCTCTTTCCGAATCTGAAAACCGAGATTTTTTTATCTTTTCTAGTTTTCTCAGAAAAAAATTGCTAAGTCGTATCTGTTAACACGGTGATTATAGGCAACCCTTAACAGCCCCCGATGTAGTTGGATTTTTTTTTCTGCCCCCCGTGGCAAAAAATTAAAAATCGCAAGGTAGGAAGGGACGCTAGAAGTTTCGCTTCACAACCTGGATTTTTTTTTAGGTTGCTGTAATATGAACAATGTAGACAGGAAAAAACCTAGACACTAGACACAGGCTTTTCTCGCGAAACTGTCGACGTTTTTGTTCTTTTTTTTCCGCTGACGGGGCGGTGGAATTTTATAAAAAAAAAACTCGTTCATAGAGTTTTTTGTGCTCTTCTTGAATATGAAAACCGATTTTTTTTTCTCTTCTAGATTTTTCAGAAAAAATTTGCAAAGTTGTATCTGTTAAAACAGTGATTATAGGCAACCCAAAACCGCCCTCGATGTAGTTAGATTTTTTTTCCTGGCCCCCGTGGCAAAAAATTGAAAATCGCAAGGTAGGAAGGGACGCTAGAAGTTCCGCTTTACAACCTGAATTTTTTTTGTTTCTGTAAAAATATCGACGTTTTTGTTCTTTTGTTTTTCGCCCACGGGGGCGGTAGAATATTTAAAAAAAAAACTTCGTCTATAGAGTTTTTTGCGTTCTTCCCGAATCTGAAAACCGCGATTTTTTATCTCTTCTAGTTTTCTCAGAAAAAAATTGCAAAGTCGTATCTGTTAACACAGTGATTATAGGCAACCCAAAACAGCCCCCGATGTAGTTGGATTTTTTTCCTGCCCCCCGGGGGCAAACATTGAAAATCGCAAGGTAGGAAGGGACGCTAGAAGTTCCGCTTTACAACCTGGATTTGTTGTTGTTGTTGTAATATGAACGTGTAAACAGGAAAAAACCTAGACACAGGCTTTTTTCGCAAAAATGTCGACGTTATTGTTCTTTTTTTTCCGCCCACGGCGGCGGTGGAATATTTAAAAAAAAACCTCGTCTATAGAGTTCTTTACGTTCTCCGTGAATCTGAAAACCGCGATTTTTTTATCTCTTCTAGTTTTCTCAGAAAAAATTTGCGAAGTCGTATCTGTTAACACAGTGATTATAGGCAACCCAAAACAGCCCCCGATGCGTTGGATTTTTTTTCCTGCCCCCCGGGGGCAAAAATTAAAAATCGCAAGGTAGGAAGGGACGCTAGAAGTTCCGCTTTATAATCTGGATTTTTTTCGTTGCTGTAATATGAACGATGCAGACAGGAAAAAACCTAGACACAGGCTTTTTTCGCGAAAACGTCGACGTTTTTGTTCTTTTTTTTCCAACTACGGGGGCGGTGGAATTTCTTATAAAAAACCTTGTCCATAGAGTTTCTTGCGCTCTTTCCGAATCTGAAAACCGCGATTTTTGATCTCTTCTAGTTTTTTTAGAAAAAATTTGCAAAGTCGTATCTGTTAAAACAGTGATTGTAGGCAACCCAAAACCGCCCCCGATGTAGTTGGATTTTTTTTCCTGTCCCCCGGGGGCAAAAATTGAAAATCGCAAGGTAGGAAGGGACGCTAGAAGTTCCGCTTTACAACCTGGATTTTTTTGTTGTTGTTGTAATATGAAGGATGTAGACAGGAAAAAACCTGGACACAGGCTTTTTTCGCGAAAATGCCGACGTTTTTGTTATTTTTTTTCCGCCCACGGGGGCGGTGGAAAATTAAAAAAAAACCTCGTCTATAGAGTTTTTTGCACTCTTCCCGAATCTAAAAACCGCGATTTTTTTTCTCTTCTAGTTTTCTCAGAAAAAAATTGCAAAGTCGTATCTGTTAAAACAGTGATTATAGGCTACGCAAAACCGCCCTCGATGTAGTTGGATTTCTTTTCTTGGCACCCGTGGCAAAAAATTGAAAATCGCAAGGTAGGAAGGGACGCTAGAAGTTCCGCTTTACAACCTGGATATTTTTTGTTGCTGTAATATGAACGATGTAGACAGGAAAAAACCCAGACACAGGCTTTTTTTGCAAAAATGTCGACGTTTTTGTTCTTTTTTTATCCGCCCACGGGGGCGGTGGAAAATTAAAAAAAAAACTCGTGTATAGAGTTTTTTGCACTCTTCCCGAATCTGAAAACCGCGATTTTTTTCTCTTCTAGTTTTCTTAGACAAAAATTGCAAAGTCGTATCTGTTAAAACAGTGATGATAGGCTACGCAAAACCGCCCTCGATGTAGTTGGATTTTTTTTCCTGGCCCCGTGGCAAAAAATTGAAAATCGCAAGGTAGGAAGGGACGCTTTACAACCTCAATTTTTTTTGTTGCTCGTCCATGGAGTTTTTTGCGCTCTTCTCGAATCTGAAAACCGCGATTTTTTTATCTCTTCTAGTTTTCTCAGAAAAAAATTGCAAAATCGTATCTGCTAGAACAGTGATTATAGGCAACGATATAGTTGGATTTTTCTTCCTGCCCCCCGGGGGCAAAACTTGAAAATCGCAAGGTAGGAAGGGACGCTAGAAGTTCCGCTTTACAACCTGGATTTTTTTGTTGTTGCTGTAATATGAACGATGTAGACAGGGAAAAACCTAGACACCGGCCTTTTTCGCAAAAACGTCGACGTTTTTGTTCTTTTTTTTTTTCGCCCACGGGGGCTATGGAATTTCTTAAAAAAAAACTAGTCTATAGAGTTTTTACGCTCTTTCCGAATCTGAAAACCGCGATTTTTATCTCTTCTAGATTTTTCAGAAAAAAAATTCATAGTCGTATCTGTTAACACAGTGATTATAGGCAACCCAATAGCGCTAATGTATATTGGGTTGTCTATAATTATGTTGTATGAGTTATCGAACCTTACTTTAAATCAGTGTTTTATACGCGTGGCGCATGAAGTAAAATTTCGAGTTTCAATATTTCCATTGAGTTTTAATGAATATTCGAAAACTTTATCTTTAAGAATTCCCAACATTAATCTTATTTTATTTCAATCTTGTGGTGGATTAATAATAACCAAGTATATTTCTGGATTTGGGCCCGTTATAACTTTCTTCTTATATTTTAGCACACAAAAATAAATACTGGTACAAGAAATTTTTCATTTAGGCTTAGGTTTGTAGGTTTTTCGCTAAAAATTTAGAGACATTCGTTGTTTTTACAAAAGTGGCCAATTTGAAGCTTCTAACGAGTGTTTCCAATCCCAGACTAAGCATGAAGTAAAATTTCGAGTTTAGAAAAGCCTGAAAATTTGGTTTGGTCGCGTAGCGCGAAGCGCGGAGCGGCCAAACCAAATTTTCAGGCTTTTCTAAACTCGAAATTTTACTTCATGCGCCACGCGTATTAAACACTGATTTCAAGCGAAGTTTACTCTTTCACAATATTTTAGTGCTTCGAGTGTCTAATACGCGTGGCGCATGAAGTAAAATTTCGAGTTTAGAAAAGCCTGAAAATTTGGTTTGGCCGCTCCGCGCTTCGCGCTACGCGACCAAACCAAATTTTCAGGCTTTTCTAAACTCGAAATTTTACTTCATGCTTAGTCTGGGAGTGGACAACACTCGTTTGAAACTTTAAATTGAACACACTTATAAAATGAACGGATGTTCAGGACATTTACAGCGTACACATCGGGATATGTATACTCAAAAATTATTATTAATATTAACCAAGTATATTTCTGGATTTGGGCCTGTTATGACTGTCTACTAATATTTTAGCACACTAAAATAAATACTCGTACAGGGAATTTTTCTTTTAGCTATACATATCCCGATTTTTCGCTAAAAATTTACAGACATTCGTTGTTTTTACAAAAGTGGTTAATTTAAAGCTTCTAACGAGTGTTTCCAATCCCAGACTAAGCATGAAGTAAAATTTCGAGTTTAGAAAAGCCTGAAAATTTGGTTTGGTCGCGTAGCGCGAAGCGCGGAGCGGCCAAACCAAATTTTCAGGCTTTTCTAAACTCGAAATTTTACTTCATGCGCCACGCGTATTAAACACTGATTTCAAGCGAAGTTTACTCTTTCACAATATTTTAGTGCTTTGAGTGTCTAATACGCGTGGGGCATGAAGTAAAATTTCGAGTTTAGAAAAGCCCAGAAAATTTGTCTCGGGTCGCTGCGCGACCCTCGACAAATTTTCACAGGGCTTTTCTAAACTCGAAATTTTACTTCATGCTTGGTCTGGGAGTGGACAACACTCGTTTGAAACTTTAAATTGAACACACCTCTAAAATGAACGGATGTTCAGGACATTTACAGCGTACACATCGGGATATGTATACTCAAAAATTATTATTAATATTAACCAAGTATATTTGTGGATTTGGGCCTGTTATGACTGTCTACTAATATTTTAGCACACTAAAATAAATACTCGTACAGGGAATTTTTCTTTTAGCTATACATATCCCGCTTTTTCGCTACAAATGTACAGAAATTCGTTGTTTTTACAAAAGTGGTTAATTTGAAGCTATTAACGAGTGTTTCCAATCCCAGACTAAGCATGAAGTAAAATTTCGAGTTTAGAAAAGCCTGAAAATTTGGTTTGGTCGCGTAGCGCGAAGCGCGGAGCGGCCAAACCAAATTTTCAGGCTTTTCTAAACTCGAAATTTTACTTCATGCGCCACGCGTATAAAACACTGAAATATCGTGAAGTTCAAAATATACCGCTTAGGTTTGATCTCCAGTTGATTAATTTTACAAATGTTTAAATGAAATTTGTAAAAGCACACTTAAAAGAAAAAGATCCCTGTATACAATATTCACAAAGAAATATTATTTAAATAATTTTTACCTATTGTCTATTTTATTGTATTTATTTCAAAATTTATTTTTATATACTACTTTTATATTATTATTCTAGAATAGTGATCCGTAAATAAACATATTATTATTATTATTATTAAAACAGTAAATTGCACAAAAAATAAATTAATTACTAATTCTCTCCTATTTTGGCGCCCCTTAGATAATAATAATAATAATAATAACAATAATAATAATAATAATAATAATAATAATAAAACACGCGAGAGGATACCACCAGCCTCTGCTGCAATTGCTTCGGAAGTCAACGAACATCCGACCACAGTAGAAAGTGCAGGCAGCACCAATAAATCCATCACCACCACCACTTGCTGAAACTGTCATGCTGGGTCAGCCAGCAATCACTAAAGCAGGGAACCCTCGGCAACGCATGAAATGGACTTCGGAAATGAACATCATGCGTTGCTATTACACTACAACAAAACTAGAGACAGTAGCCACGGGTTACAGACAAGATCTCCACGAACTATTTATAAGAACATTCCCATATCTTGGCAAAACAGTAACACCCCAAAGACTAATGGACCAAAAAAGGGTGATAGAAAAAAATTACAGACTCACAAATAGAGAACTACAACGTATAAAAGAGGAAGTTGCACAAGAACTTCAAGAAGAGTAAATCCTGAAGTAAGCCAAACGGATGCACCGGTGCAAACAAATACAGAAGAACAACAGCCAAATGAAATACAACCACCACAAGTACTAACACAAGAAATATACCAACAGAGAAATGAGAACAGTAATACCAACAATGTAAAAAATGAGCTAAATACAAACATATTAGTATGGGAAGGAATAAACCCGGAAAATAGAACCCCATTACCAAGACTCATAACAAACACTATGACGAGCGATATTATAAATAGTGTAAATAACGAATTAAAATCACTCACGGAGACCATAACTTCGCTAGATGATATCTACCACCTAATTTATGCAGCTGCCACCACAGTAATCAAACTACATAAACAAAAAATTCAATCACTTTCACATAAACATCCACAAAAACAAAAACCTAAATGGCTAGAACGTCTAGAAAGAAAAGTGGAAATGACAAGGAAAGACCTCGGAAGAATAACACAATATATGAAGGGAAACAGATCAAAAAAAAACTCATGAAACACCTAAATGGCATTAAATGAACATATGAAAATGTCTCATGCAGAAACACCAATGAAAATGTCGACGAAAATAATCAAAACCGAGAGAGCACAAAGACTCCCGATCTAGAAATATTGGATACTATAAGACAAAAGTTGGTAGTATATAGCACAAGGTTAAAAAACTACAAGGAATCCTATCAGAGAAGACAACAAAACAAGGACTTCAATCAAAATCAAATATTCTATCGCCACCTGGAAATAAACGAATCTATCCGCGTAAATCCCTCTACAAATGAGAGGCTACAAAACTATTGGGAAAGTATATGGGCCACGACTAAACAACACAAGAATGAATCAACGTGGATCAACACAGAAAAAACAAGGCATCAGCACGTGCCACAACAGGAAGACCACGTGATAATAAGAGAAGAATTATGGCATGTGATAAAGAAAACACATAACTGGAAAGCTCCTGGTATCGACCATCTTCACAATTTCTGGAGATAAAGCGTTTTACAGCAATACATCCGCAGTTGTTAATAGAAATAAATAGAATAATAATGGACCCAAGTAAACTCCCAAGATATCTAATGGAAGGAATAACGTACATACAACTGATCACAGCCCTAATATCTCAGAAAATTGACAACTTCATTGCAGACCACAATATTATCACAGAGGAGCAAAAAGGGTGCAGAAAAAGAAGCCGGGGATGCAAAGAACAGATAATAATAGATAGTACAATAATGAAACAGGTAGAACAACAGAAACGAAACCTAGAGACGTGCTACATTGATTACCAAAAAGCGTTCGACTCAATTCCTCACAGCTGGCTGCTAGCTACACTCGAAATATATAAAATAGACCCTATTATACAAACATTCCTAGCATCCGTAATGAAAACATGGCGGACAAAAATACTCCTTAATACCGAAACTCAACTTATAAAGACGGGAACGATACAAATAAAGAATGGAATTTTTCAAGGCGATTCCCTCAGTGCCCTATGGTTTTACATGTGCTTTAATCCTCTATCCAATATACTCAAACATACAACATATGGCTTCAAAATCAAATCCCAAAATAATACTCACTACACTTTAAACCATTTACTGTACATGGATGACATAAAGATATACGCCTCAGACGCTAATCAGATGAGAGCGCTTCTACGTATAACGAAAGAATTCACAAATGACACACAAATGGCATTTGGTATGAGTAAATGCAAGATACTTCACATACAAAAGGGTAAATGTATTACTACCAAAGACTCCCAAACATTAAACAGGGATATCATTGAAAGCATGGAAACCGATGATGTATATAAATATTTGGGATATGACCAAAATGTTCAAATAAGTCACAGTACAATCAAACAAAAACTGAAAAGCAAATACACAAACAGACTCAACCTTATTCTGAAAACTAGACTAAAGTCGGGGAACCTATTCAGAGCTATTAATACATATGCAATACCGACCTTAACCTACTCCTTCGGAATCATTAAATGGACCAACACCGACCTTGAGGAACTGGATAGGCTTAATAGAACAAAACTGACCTACTACAGAAAGCATCATCCAAAGGCATGTCTACAGCGTATAACAATGCCGAGAGCGGAAGGAGGAAGAGGTCTAATTAACATAAAAGATCTACATAATAACCAAATAAAAAGCTCACGAGGGTATTTCCATGACAAAACCTCAGCACTACACAGAGCTATATCAAAAGTTGATACAAAATATACGCCACTGAACTTGAGTAGGGAAGCAGCCACAACCTGATACTAGTCATGATAATGCAACAGCATGGTTACAAAAACCTCTACATGGGAGACACCCAAACATCATGCAAAATAACAGAATCAGCAAAGACCTGTCATACGCGTGGCTAGTAAAGGGTCAACTAATTCCCGAAACGGAAGGGTTTATAACAGCAATACAGGATGGAGTAATCGCGACACGAAACTACAGAAAACACATTATAAAAGAACAAATGGACACAGATAAATGTAGAAAATGCTGCGTTGTTCCCGAAACAATAGAACATATCACTGGTGGATGTAAGCTTCTGGCTGGCACCGAGTACCTTGATAGACACAATGCTGCTGCGAAAATAATACATCAGGAATTAGCACTCCAGCACGAACTAATAGATGTGCGTGTCCCCTACTATAAATATAGCCCGCAGGCGGTCCTGGAAAATAACAACATTATACTGTACTGGGACCGAACTATATTGACACATCGGACAATCCCTGAAAATCGACCGGACATGTCTTAATACACACAAAACAAACAAAACAACAAAACTAATCGACATCGCAGTACCTAATGACAACAACTTAGTACGAAAAGAACAGGAAAAAATGGAGAAATATCAAGGTCTATGTATAGAAATTAAAGAACTTTGGCAACAGGCAAAAGTGAAGTAATACCCATTGTGATCTCAGTGACTGGCATAACATCAAATATGCTTGTAAGGTATTTGGACGCCATAAACTTACCACCTTACATGCACACACAGATGCAAAAAGCAATAATCCTGAAAACCGCCTTGATAGTTCGGAAATTCCTACATTCAGATTAAGAAAAAAATCCACATACACACACAATACTTTAGTAGGTGACTTGGCAAATACCCGTCACAAACTAACATACCCCGCAATAAAGCGCGAATCTCTAAATAATAATAATAACCATTTATTCCCGACAGACATGATGTCTTACAAAGAAATATACAAACTTAAGTTAAATGCATATAGTATTCGTTAACATTTATTTCATCAACAATATTAAAGATATGCACCTATATTAAAGAAAACGAGTGAGGGTAAAAACAATAATAATATGAATCAAGGAAAAAAATAATAACAATAATAAATAAATAAAAATAACAAAACTAAGAAATGAAATAATCATGATAAGATGAGCACTAGAAGGAAAAAAACCTTAAGCTATAGTAGAAAAATATTCTAGAGCATTACTTTTGAAGTCTTGAGAAGAATTGAAAATATCTACATTATATTGAATATGATGATAAGCGCGAATCATTATTATAATGGGAGAGTTAGCGTGATGATTTGAGTTTGGTGTGGGGTATGTAAATATTAAGGGGTTTCTAGAGTTAGCTCGAGGTACATGGATTGATAGGTTTGCCTAATGCTGCAACTGCCTTATTAGAATTGAATAAGGCTGTTCCACAATTAGGCAAACCTATCTAAGGGGCGCCAAAATAGGGAGGAATTAATAATAAATTATTTATTTTTTGTGCAATTTACTGTTTTTATCATTTAAATAATATTTCTTTGTAAATATTGTATACAGGGATTTTAGCGAAGATTTTATTGCACATGCTCAATAAGTCATAATGTCAAAGTAATTAGCTTTCATAATTTGTTTAATTTACAACTGGTACAACTGGCCCTCAGTGTCATTTGCCTCATTAATCTGGTAGATTGTTTATAAAACGTACAATATACGAAAAATTCCACTGTAAAAAATGTCACAATTGAGCAATATTTAAAACCCATTATCCCCAATTCAGCCCGGCTATAAAAAAACCAAATTAAATAAGAAATTATAACACGCGTATTACCTCACCTTTAAATCCGCCCGAAGAAAGCGAAAGTTTTTTTTTTCGCCGGTGTGGCTCGAAGATAGCAAAGAAATTCTTCGTGCGCGTAAGTTCACTGGCCTAACCCTGACCTTCATAAGCGAAAGTGGACCGAATTTGGGGGGACCGAACGGACCTAGGGTGTGTTTAATCTCTAGATTAGTATATAACTGGGCTAAACCGAGAGATTCGGCATCAGTTCCTTCACGAACTATCAAGTATCAATCGACTGTTTTAACACAATGGCAGCTAAAGTAAGACATTTAAAACACAAGTTCTTTTAACCCATTAAGCGCAATTGATGCAATAACGCAACATTCCTAATTTTTTGTTAAATAAATTACGGAATAAGCTCATTTAATACACTGTATCGTATGCCAATAAAAAAAAACTTTGAGAGCACCATGATTTTACCTCAAATCAACTTTTAGAGTTAACTCTATAATTTCGGCCTCGAAGGTGATCTGGGTTCGATTCCCAGCGGAGGCGAGTAATTTTTCTAACGAAAAATACTCGTCTCCGGTTCCATGGATGTGTATGAATGTGTTGTGACGTCCAAATATACATATGCAAATATACAATTGATGTTGGCTAATAGTCAAGTTACTAAGGCCAGGCAAAAGCCACCCCAAAAAAAAAAAAAAACTCTATAATTGCTTGATCGTTAATGGGTTAATTTCCATATTAATTAAGGTTTTTAAAGTAATTTCCTAAGTAAGATCTCACTAATATTTGTTATTAATTCTATATAGTTCGTAGTACTCTGCGCCGCTTTGGCTTACGCCAACGCCGGTCTCGTAGCTCAAGTAGCCCCAGCTCACTATTCGTCAGCTGATACCGTCAGCAGCAGCTACATCCATCAAGCCGCTGCTCCGGTTGCTGCTTACGCCCATGCTGCTCCAGTAGCTGGTTACGCTCACGCTGCTCCGGTAGCTACTTACTCTCACGCTGCTCCAGTAGCTGGTTACGCTCATGCTGCTCCTGTGGCTACTTACGCCCACGCTGCTCCAGTAGCTAGCTATGCTCATGCCGCCCCAGTAGCTACTTACGCCCACGCCGCTCCAGTCGCCGTACACGCCCCACATATTGGAGCTACTAGCCAAAGCGTGGTTCGCTCTTTGGGAGGTAAGAAAATCCAATAATTTTTACAAAAAAATGATTTGTTTACTATTTTCACAGTTCATATATGAGCCGTTTATTTTAAAAGTGGCCTAACTCCATTTCTCAATTTTTTGTTGTTGACTGTAATAACCTTTATAATTTGAGGTTTTCAGTCATAAAAACAATTTTTGGTTGTGTATATTCACAAAATATATTATATATTTTGAATATAGTTAACCAGTAACTGTTATTTATGTCAGAAAACCTCAAATTATTTAGATTATTACAGTCAACAACAATAAATTGAGAAATGGAGTTAGGTCACTTTCAAAATAAACGGCTCATATATCCAGTTTACTAAAGGTTACCTTTAGTAAATTAAATTAGCTAAATATTACTCATTGATCCATTTGTGATCAGATTGTAATTATAGTAAAATACAACTGAGTGTTTTGCAAATAATAAAAAAAATATATATATATCCAGTTAGCCGGTCTCTATATCAAATTTGGTAACTGCGTTTGGATGCTGCATCCAGAAGCGAGACCGGTGATTGGTGTATATAGTCGTCTGCCTTACTCTTACCCCACATCCTGACCATAGTCTCTCCTTTTCTACTCGATTTCCAGTTCTCCCATAGCATGCTATCTTTTAGAACCACAATTCTATATTGCAAGACTTGTTTTTCATCTTATTTCTACTATTTTTTGTTATAGGAAACCAAGCTGTTTCCCACTACAGCAAAGCCGTCGACTCCGCCTTCTCCAGCGTGCGCAAATACGACACCCGCGTCACCAACGACGCCACCTACGCTCATGTAGCCCCAGTAGCCGCTTACGCCGCTCCAGTAGCTCACGCTTACTCCGCCCCAGTTGTAGCTAAGACCACCTACGCTGCCGCCCCAGTATCTCACACTTACGCCGCCCCAGCTGCCTACGCTAATTATGCTCACGCCGCTCCAGTAGCGCACGGTTACGCTCACGCCGCCCCAGTAGCTCACGGTTATGCTCACGCCGCTCCAGTAGCTACTTACTCTCACGCTGCTCCAGTAGCCGCCTACGCTCAAGCCGCCCCAGTTGTAGCTAAAACCGCCTTGGCTTACTCCCCAGCGTCAGTTGTATCTCACACCTCTTTCTCCGGACTTGGAGTTAACTACCAGTGGTAAATTCATCAAACATACTCAACATTAACTTATTTATTATCGAAATAAATTTATTTTAAAAGCATTTATCTGTTTCATTCATAAAAATGACATGATTCCTAGCAAGGTATATCGAGTGACAAAACACGAAATGAGGACAAAACGCGAATTGTCTGAGGTTTTCAGATAATAGCCGAATGAATGAAATTTCATTTTTCTGTTATTTCGCACAGTGTCTAAACAAAATACGTTGTGTATAAGGGCTACTAGATAAAATGGGTTCCAAGACTATATTATGATATAAAATATACTTACTGGAAAACATCCCTAGTAGAAATTATATCTTGTTGAAACAATATTCAATTTCAATTATACAATCTTGTAGCAATGTTGACACAATATTAAATATCACTTCTACAATCTTGTAGCAGTATTGGGATGTAAACACGACACTAGGTTGACACAATACTGAAATACAACTTGAAAACCAATAATTATGCAAGATTGACATATTATTGTGTCATAATCGTAGAAATTACATCTTGTAGCAATGTTGACAATATTCAATACCAATTCTATAATCTTGTAGCAGTATTGGGATGTAAACACTACACTAGGTTGACACAATATTGAAATACAACTTAAAAACCAATAATTATGCAAGATTGATATATTATTGTGTCATAATCGTAGAAATTACATCTTGTAGCAATGTTTACACAATATTGAATTTCAATTCTACAATCTTGTAGCAGTATTGGGATGTAAACACAACACTAGGTTGACACAATACTGAAATACAACCTAAAAACCAATAATTATGCAAGATTGACATATTATTGTGTCATAATCGTAAAAATTACATCTTATAGCAATGTTGACACAATATTCAATATCAATTCTATAATCTTGTAGCAGTATTGGTATGTAAACACGACACTAGGTTGACACAATACTGAAATACAACTTAAAAACCAATAATTATGCAAGATTGACATATTATTGTGTCATAATCGTAGAAATTACATCTTGTAGCAATGTTGACACAATATTGAATTTCAATTCTACAATCTTGTCGCAATATTAGGATGTGAACACGACACTAGGCTGACACAATACTGAAATACAACTTGAAAACCAACAATTATGCAAGATTGACACATTATTGTCTCATAATCGTAGAAATTACATCTTTCAGCAACGTTGACACAATATTTAATATCAATTCTATAATCTTGTAGCAATATTGGAATGTGAACACGATACTAGGTTGACACAATATTGAAATACAACTTGAAAATAAATAATTATGCAAGATTGACACATTAGTGTGTCATAATCTAAAAATTAATCATTGAGTCAAGATTATATCGACAATATTGTGTAAAGTTGATACAATATTGTCAACACAATCTTGACTCTATGATGAATTTCAAGATTGTGTCAAGTTAATACAATATTGTGTCATATTGTATAAACTTGACACAATATTTTGGATACAATCTTGACTCGAAGATAAATTTTTAGATTGTGTCAAGTTGGTACAATATTGTCGACACAATTTTGACTCTATGATGAATTTCAAGATTGAGTCAATTTAATACAATATTGTATCATATTGTATCAATTTGACTCAATATTGTGGATACAGTCTTGACTCAATGATGAATTTTTAGATTGTGTCAAGTTGATACAATTGTCGACACAATCTTGGATCAATGATAAATTTCAAGATTGTGTCAAGTTAATACAACATTGTATCATATTATATCAACTCGACACAATATTGTCGATACAATCTTGACTCAATGATGCATTTTTAAATTGTGTCAAGTTGATACAATATTGTATTATGTTGATACAATCTGCAAAATGATTTAATTGTGAGGATATTGTAGATAATTACAGACAAGCACACACTTATATTTATATGTTGAAAAAACTTACTACAGAAATAAGCAAATTATCCAATTAATCACACATACTCACAAATGCGCAAACTATTAATGTTATTCAGGGGATAAACAATATTGTGTCAATATTTATTATAAATAATGTATCAATATTTGCAATATATATTGTGTCTATATTGTACGCAGCTTTAAAATTCATTATTTTTATTCTGAATATCGACATTATTGTGTTTAGATTGAATATTCTTAATATTAGTATTCAATATTTTGTCTATTGTATACACTTTAAATAACATTTCCAATGTATATACAAGATATACAGTGGAAAATTATTTATAAGGAGTATATTCTAAACTTTACTTTAAATCAGTGTTTTATACGAAATAAAATTACGAGTTTAGAAAAGCCTGAATTTGGATTTCCAAATCCAAATCCAAACGTTCAGGCTTTTGTAAGCACGAAATTCTACTTAATGCTTAATCTAGGAGTGGAAACACTCGCTGGAAGCTTAAAATTGAAGGCATTATGTTTTACTAAATCATCAAAGAGAAAGGAATTAAATCTACATTTATTAAGAGTTATAATTTTTTTACACTACCACAATTTTTGCAAATTGCAATATTTTTAGACAATCGTTTTGTTTGTTATGTTATCACTTTTATTTGTCACTCTATATGATAATTATTATGTTTATTTTCAATTTTTGAATTCCCTGTTTTTACGTAAAAAAAACAAAATCAATCAAACGAATGAAGTAATCAATAAGTGATTATTGAGTAACCTGTTATTTTTTGACTCGTTGTTTTATGATTGGGATATTATTTTGCATAACTGTTGACATTTGTTTGTTAATTATTGTTTGTTTTACGTTGATATTAATCCATAAAGACCCGGATGGAATCATTGTTAACTCATCAATGATTCAACCGGACGGGACTCGAACCTGTGACCCCTTGGCTACTGCTTCAGGGCTAGTGGGCAAGGTTTTTAGCCTTTTTCAGTTTAACACAATAAAACACTTTTAACTTTGTTTGTATAACACGATTTATTTTTATGTGACTGCAGTTTCGGCAAATTCAGCTTGCCATTATCAAAGATGAAGTGTCTAAAACTGGAAACAATACGGGTATATATACAAAAGGTGATTAAATGAAAACAGATTACAAAACGGCTTTAAAAATGGGGGTATACAAGAGGTCAACCTGGTCGTTAATTAGGGGGATTCCCGGATTAGCGCTAGCTTTATGTATTTCTAAGGATTCAAGGAGATTCATCTTCCGACACTTTTCGGCATAATGAATAATAGCAAGTACATCTTTTCCAAAAGTGTGGTTTTGATCTAAGAGATGTTTTGCAGTTTGTTTTACGTTGTCAGTTTGTTTTACGTTGATAATAATCCATAAAGACAGTTACCATAAGTCGATATCTGAACTATACCATCAGTTGATGTAAGTCTGCGTCAGCCGACAGAATGACATTCTACCTAACCTAACCTGACAAAGTGACACCTAACCTAACAAACCTTGACGATGTGACACATAACCTAACTTGACACAGTGATAACGTTGAGTGCGTCAAGAGTTAGGTTAGGTTAGATGTTACATTGTCAAGTTACGTTAGGTTCTAACCTAAATGTGGCAACTGACCTAACCTAACTGTTGACACATTCTACGTTCTATACTTTCAGCAATTATTGTGACGTTACTTTATGACATCGGTTTGTTAGGTTAGGTGTCACTTTGTCAAGTTAGGTTAGGTAGGATGTCATTCTGTCGGCTGACGCAGACTTACAGCAACTGACGGTATAGTTCAAATAACTTATGGTAACCAGCTAAAAGCTAAGACTAAATTATGAAAAATACGAGATATTCTCCAGCTTTACTCCAAAATTATAAAATAAATCGATCAAACATTTGTTTGTTAATTATTGTCTGTTTTAGGTTAATATTAATCCATAAAGACTTATGGATTAATATTAACCTAAAACAGACAATAATTAACAAACAAATGTTTGATCGTTTTATTTTATAATTTTGGAATAAAGCTGGAGAATATTTCGTATTTTTCATAATTTAGTCTTAACTTTTAGCTGGTCTGGTTTTATTCGCTCAGTTTTGTTGTTTTATATATACATAAAAACAAAGCCTATTCATTAACTCGAAAGTTGCTTGCATGTATTTATTTCTTTATATTTCTAATAATTTTGATTCATTTTGAGCTTATGTTATTACAACCTTGCTAATTTGTGAAACAAAGTCTTCTAGTTTGTTGTATTTTAAACTTTAAACTTTAGCCATTATTACCACGTCACCGGTTATATTACCGAGAAAATTACTCAATTTTTAATTACTGGTTATTTTACATCATTAAATAAGATTAAGATTTGTATTAAAATAAACTACGAATCCTTTTCTACATGTTTACGCTAGTCATAAGCATAATAATAAACATAAGTATACGCATTTTTTCAATGCACAAAAATATATTTTTTTAAATATCTCCTGTAATTTTAAGTTAAACTTCTGTTGACTAATCGTAAAAAATAATTAGAAGATATTTATTTGTTTTTTACTGAATTCAATGATGTATCACACTTATAGTTTATTGTACATTTTATATGTACAATTTTTATCTTTTGGTTTTTGTAAAGAGTGCCTTGGAAACAGTTGAGTAACTCACTTATTTGGGCACTCCTAGGACCCATAATTTGCTTACATATCACCCCTGAAGACGGGCATCCGACGATACATACTTTAACAGTTGTGATGTATTTTAAAGTAACGAGTGTCTTCCACTCCCAGACTAAGCATGAAGTAAAATTTCGAGTTTAGAAAAGCCCCGCGTAGAAAATTTGTCGAGGGTCGCGCAGCGACCCGAGACAAATTTTCACGGGGCTTTTCTAAACTCGAAATTTTACTTCATGCGCCACGTGTATAAAACACTGAACTATTGTGAAGTTAGAAACACACTGAACACATTTTTTTAGGAAAAAATTCTTCAAGAAAACAAGTTTATCCGGTAAATTTACCAATATTATCATATTTATTTCAAATAGCTATATCATTTTTTCAGGGAATTCGTTATTTTTATATAATAGGCCAATTTAAAGCTTCGAACAAGAGTTTTCCACTCCCAGACTAAGCATGAAGTGTCTATTGGCGATGACTCGGAAACTGTGTTCGCAGTAAAGGGGTGCCCACAAGGCGGGGTTCTATCGCCCCTGCTGTGGTCACTAGTTGTCGATGAGCTAATATCGGTGTTATCCAACGACGGATTTGACGTACAAGGCTATGCTGACGACATCGTCATCATAGTTAGGGGAAAGCATGACGATACGGTGTCCAACCGCATGCAGTCAGCCCTTCGGAAAGTAAGTACATGGTGCGTGCAGAAGGGGCTCACTATCAATCCCAACAAGACTGTAATTGTCCCATTTACAGGTCGTAGAAAATTAAATCTTAAGGCACTAACCATCAATGGGACACTCATTGGGCTTTCCAACACAGTTAAATATCTCGGCCTCACCTATGACCAGAGGCTAAACTGGAAAACCCATGTAGATAACATCACTGCCAAAGCAGTAAGGGCAACATGGGCTTGCCGCAGGCTATTTGGCAAAAGATGGGGTTTACACCCCTAGATGATATGCTGGCTTTTCATTACGGTGATAAGACCAATAATCACCTATGGTTCCGTTGTCTGGTGGACAAAGACAACGGAGATCACAACCCAAGCAAGGCTCAGCAAGGTTCAACGGCTGGCATGTTTGGGAATCACAGGGGCTATGAACACCTGCCCCACTGGAGCAATGGAGGCTATGCTAAATCTCACACCTCTGCATCTGCACGTGAAAAGGGAAGCAGCACTAGACGCATTAAGAATAATCCAGACAGACATACCAAAATATGGATACTTTAACGGGCACCTAAAAATCCTCAACACTGTGTGTGAAAGAGCGATATACATGCCCAAAGACTACATGTCAACTGACTACGACTTCGACACAACGATTGAAGTGGCCATCCATGGCCGCCATGATGTTGGCGCGAAGGTCAAGCAGTTACAAGGCTCCTCGATAGTTTGGTTCACTGACGGATCCAAAACTGAGAACGGAGTCGGAATCGGTATCACTGGCCCTCGATTCGAGTTATCAAAGGCCTTGGGACGATCCCCATCGATATTTCAGGCAGAAATCGAGGCCCTAAACATATGCGCCCACATATGTTTAGACAGGGGATACAACAAACAGAGGGTTTGCATCTGCTCAGACAGTCAAGCTGCATTAAAGGCAATAAAATCGCCTACATGCAAGTCTAAATCTGTCTGGGAGTACAAGCTATCCCTAAAGCAGCTGGCTAGGAACAACAGAGTTAAACTGGTCTGGGTTCCGGGACACGCAGGGATCAAAGGCAATGAAATTGCCGACAACCTTGCCAAGGAAGGGTCCAAAACTCCATTTGTCGGACCAGAACCTTACAGTGGAATAACTAAAGTCCGCATCAAGGGGATGATCCGGGAATGGGAAGATGCTGCCAAAAGTGCTCACCTGAGAAACACACCTGGTCTGCGGCAGGCGAAAAGGTTCATCGCCTTCTCTGCCGTAAGAGCCGGACAGTTTCTCAGGTTAAGCAAGGGCAACCTAAGGCTCATAACCGGCCTTCTAACTGGACACTGTCCTCTGAAGTACCACCTCACCAAGATGGGTCAGACAACTGATGCCAACTGCAGGTTCTGCAACGAGGCACAAGAATCAGCAGAGCACCTACTTTGTGAATGCCCTGCCTTGTCCCTTCAAAGAGGGAACTACCTGTCATCTGCCACTTTAAACACTGAGGAATTGGTACACATTAACCCTCAAGTTATAGTAGACTTCATAAGAAGTCTAGACATTGAGGGACTCAAGTAGGTCAGGGATAGTTACAAAAGATATTTTAGGTCGAGGTAACTTCGAAAGGCCCAGAGGCCATACGACCCACCGACCCCATAACAACAACATAACATATTATCGAATTGAAACCTTCATATTGTGATCGTTGTCCTGATAATCGACATGATCTGGTATTGCTACGAATTTTAAACACCACCTAATATGTACTTAAGCATTGCAAATAATGATTAATTTTGCCGTTACAATGACTTTTACGTTTTCTTCCTATGTGCGTCTTTTTTCTGATTTGGGCCCACTGTGCGGCGCTAGCCGACATTTAGTACTAAATTGAACTGAGTTCAAGTTTGTGACGTCACCAGTTCGTGTTCGTGAGCTGCACTAGTTCATGGACCGAACAGGCCCAACGATACATGACATTTACACTTGAGGGCTGACTCGCTGGCTAAACAAGGGACATCAGGGGAATTTATATGGCAGTTATGACAGTTTACAAGCGTATTTGCTTATTCGTAAATACATTTTTTGTAGGAAATTATCGTGTTAAACTGGATAGATATAAGACTTTGTGTACTATAGACTGCTTTGTTCCTGATTTCTAGAATAAAACTGCAAATACATTTTTATAAATAAATTCGTATAGTATTGAATGAAACAATTCTAAATATTGGTTTATGCTTTTATTATAAGATATAAATAAATAAATAATCCCCTCAACGCGCAGTTATTTACCATTGGTAGTTGACTCCAAGTCCGGAGAAGGTGGCGTGGGATACAACGGCGGCTGGGGAGTAAGCCACGGCGGCTTTAGCTACAACTGGGGCGGCATAGTTGGCATATGCGGCTGGGGCGGCATAGGCAGCTGGAGCGGCGTAAGTGTGAGCTACTGGGGCGGCAGCGTAAGTGGTCTTAGCTACAACTGGGGCGGAGTAAGCGTGAGCTACTGGGGCGGCATAAGCGGCTACTGGGGCTACATGAGCGTAGGTGGCGTCGTTGGTGATGCGGGTGTCATATTTGCGCACGCTGGAGAAGGCGGAGTCGACGGCTTTGCTGTAGTGGGAAACAGCTTGGTTCCCTGTGTAAATAACAACAATTTTAATAGAAAAAGGAAAAGGAGCCTAACTACAGAATTAGAGTACTTCAAAATAGCAAACCAATCTATTTATAACGACCCACTGAGCAAAAAACAAACAAATAACGTTTTATCAACATTGTAATAACATTAAACGTTGTTTTATTGTTGATGAAACATTATTTAAAGTGTTCGCTCAGTGGGGAGTGTCTATAAACTGTCAGCATCCCAGTAGGTTCTGAATTCAAAAACATACGTCGTATTATAACGACCCACTGAGCAAAAAACAAACAAAAACGTGTTATCAACATTGTAACAACATTAAACGTTGTTTTATTGTTGATGAAACATTATTTAATAGTGTTTGCTTACTGGGGAGCGTCTATAAACTGTCAGCATCCCAGTAAGTTCTGACTTCAAAAACATACGTCGTATTATAACGACCCACTGAGAAAAAAACAAACAAAAAAGTGTTATCAACATTGTAACAACATTAAACGTTGTTTTATTGTTGATGAAACATTATTTAAATGTGTTCGCTTAGTGGGGATTGTCTATAAACTGTCGGCATCCCAGTAGGTTCTTACTTCAAAAAGATACGTCGTAATCAGACATATATTTAAATTTATTTGACGTTTCTGATATTAACCCATTAAGCGCTATTGATGCGTACACGCAATTTATAAATGTTTGGGTAATTATATTACTAAATAAGTTAATTTAATATATATTATTTGACCTGGCTTGAAAATGTAAGGAGAAAAATGTAAAATGTAATGTCGATTATTACTCATTTAAAAAGAAAATAATGTGAGTGTATTTCTAACTTCACAATATATCAGTGTTTAGTGCGCGTGGCGCATGAAGTAAAATTTCGAGTTTAGAAAAGCCTGAAAATTTGGTTTGGCCGCTCCGCGCTTCGCGCTACGCGACCAAACCAAATTTTCAGGCTTTTCTAAACTCGAAATTTTACTTCATGCTTAGCCTGGGAGTGGAAAACACTCGCTTGAAGCTTCAAATTGAATTGTTTTAATAAACTGAGCATCGGTTGTACATTTTCCAACGCTCGGTTTACTAAGAGAATTCAATTTGAAGCTTTAAACAAGTGTTTTCCACTCCCAGGCTAAGCATGAAGTAAAATTTCGAGTTTAGAAAAGCCCCGCGTAGAAAATTTTCATAAGGGCTTTTCTAAACTCGAAATTTTACTTCATGTTTAGTCTGGGAGTGGAATCACTCGTTCTAAACTTCATACTGCACGTTTTTATATAGAGTCGACCATTGCCTGAAATTTTACAGCATATACATTATGTATATTTAAAAGAAAAGTTAACAGTATGTAATACATTAAGTCATTGATATTATAAAAAGAAGTGCAGAATTTTACCTAAAATCAACTTTTAGAGTTATCTCTATAATTGCTCGGCCGTTAATGGGTTAATCGAATCGTATGACTTAATTAAAGATATGTAATTTGTCTAATACTGGATGATTTAAATTAAATTTAATTAAAATCATCCAGTATTAGATTTAAATATGTTTCACCACGGGTTAAGCGAGTTAATTAAAGATATGTAATTTGTGTTTCAAAGCAACCGAGATGCCGACATTTTATAGACAATCGTTATAAAACTTGTCTCAATAAGACAATATTTTTGCAGAAAGTCGATATTAATTTTAATTTGTTTTTATATTTTGTAAATATTCTATTGACAAACTCAATTTTGCTTTATGTTAAATTTTCTTTATGTTATAAAACTTATTAAATTTTCTTACCTCCCAAAGAGCGAACCACGCTTTGGCTGGTAGCTCCAATGTGTGGGGCGTGTACGGCAACTGGGGCGGCGTGAGCGTAAGTAGCCACTGGGGCGGCGTGGGCGTAAGCGGCTACTGGGGCGCCGTAAGCTACTGGAGCGGCGGCTTGGTTGATGTAGCTGCTGCTTACAGCTTCAGCCGGGGAGTAGTGAGCTACTGGAGCTACTTGGGCTACGAGACCGGCGTTGGCGTAAGCCAAAGCGGCGCAGAATACTACGAACTTAAAAAGACAGGCACATCAATAAATAAATATAAACAGCTCCTAATGTTTAATAAGCTGAGGCAGTTACTTGGTGAAATTAAATCATGGCACTCTAGAGCTTTTTTTTAGTTGAACATATGATAGTTGCTATCGATTGCGGATCGATAATCGACTCTTACGATATGCTATGTATTGAGCTAGTGAACTAGAATAGGGAGGCTAATCTTGGGTTAACGAACACAGTGCAGTTTAAGTAACGAAAAGATTCAGTGCAAAAAGAGCTGCACTAGTTCATGACCCGTATAGGCCCAATGACAGTAATAGTAGTAAGCTACTGGTGCTACTTGGGTTACGAGACCGGCGTTGGCGTAAGCCAAAGCGGCGCAGAATACTACGAACTTAAAAAGACAAACACATCAATAAATAAATATAAACAGCACCTAACAAAAACCAATTTTCAAATTACAGACCGTATCTTCGAATTATAAATACCACAGTCCTATAAACCGCTGCATGAGATTGGCTAATCAAATGAACAGTCATGATATATTTGATTTATTTAGTTCATCCCATATTAAGTTTAAGAATATTGTAAATAAAATTCAGTTCACGAGCAGTACACTGTCTAATTAATTGTACTTGGTAGAATGTATTTAGGTTTAAGTTTAAGTTAGTCTAATAATAATATAAATATGTAACTTAATATTTGTTAGTGAATTCCTAATGTTAATATTTTGTAAAAAAAGTGTTATCCGTTAATAAATAAATAAATAAATAAATATTCAACAAGCCGAGGCTGTTGCTTGGTGAAATTAAATCCTGGCACTCTAGAGGTTTTTTTTTAGTTGAACATATGATAGTTGCTATCGATTGCGGATCGATAATCGACTCTTACAATATGCCATGTCTAGAGCTAGTAAACTAGAATAGAGAGGCTTATCTTATGCAAACGAACACAGTGCAGTTCACCTAACAAAAAGATTCAGTGCAAAAAGAGCTGCACTAGTGCAAATACACCTCAGGATATTGAATTATACAATGAATTATTTAAAACCTTATTTAATTTGATTTGTTACAACGCTCTATTAAAGTATATGTAACGTAAGAAATTAATATTGTACTTACTTTGAAAGCCATTTTGTTTAAAAAAATGTGTTTGTGTTGTGATAGTTTGCGAGAAACTGATGCCGTTTTGATAATTTCGATTCCGTTTTATAGTTATCGTTCGCCCTCGGTGCGTGGTCCACTTTCGCCTTTTCTGAAGGTCTGGGTTAGCACCACCCATCCTCGGTGGCCCACCGCGCCCAATATATTTTTTTTTCACTCGTTCTAGAAGAACCGAAATTTTCGTTCGAACATACAAAAAAAAAAAAAACAACAAAAACAAGTAGTTGCTGCCCTTATGTAAAACAAGTCTGCGATGGACGAGGTTTTCATTTTGTGGGTCATCTGGTAATTATCGTAGATAGTTAAGGCACTTAATTTTTGAAAATCCATGATTAAATGTTTTATTTAAGTGATCTGGTAATTATATATATAAAACCTTTATTTGGCATATTATTTACAAACATCTTACAATAACTATCATAAACTAACCATAAACCATGAAATAATAATAGAACTCTTCAGCGACATACAAACAATAAATAAAACTATAAACAATTCTTCAAGTAGCCGTTTCGCTTCTTCTAGCTACACCTCTCTGCTCTCATTCTCATCAATTCTCTACATTCTATAATCCCCTTCCCACTCTCACACAACACTTCATTCAATCCGGTAATTAGTTGAATACAAATATAAAAATATCTACAATAATAATAGGGTATTTATTATATTTATTTGTATGCGCAATATGTAAATTATGTCGGAATAAAGATGATCTAAGTGAAATTCGGGAGAGATGTCCTATGATTCATTGATGTGGAATGTGTGGTTCAAATTTTTTAGAGAGTATGTCGACAGTTTTAGCTGCAACGATTTTTCCCAGTTGTGTCGAATTTTGACGTTACATGACAATGTCATTCTGTTTAGGTCGGGAGTATATTTGTGTTCTTTATTATAGAAAAGCTTTAAATCATAATTATTTCTTTTGAGTATACATATCCCAATTACGTGTTGTAGATTTTTAAATATTCGTTGTTTTTTTTTAAGAAATCAATTTGAAGTTTAAACGAGTGTTTTCCACTCCCAGACTAAGCATGAAGTAAAATTTCGAGTTTAGAAAAGCCCCGTGAAAATTTGTCGAGGGTCGCGCAGCGACCCGAGACAAATTTTCTGGGCTTTTCTAAACTCGAAATTTTACTTCATGCGCCACGCGTATAAAACACTAAAATATTGTGAAATTCATGTATATTTGAACTTCACTTGCAATCAGTGTTTTTATTTTAATGTTTTATTATTAAAAAATACTTCTAAGCCATTAACTCATTTCTCCTGAAATGAGTCCTGTACAAATATGTTGTGTGTGTGTGTGTATGTGTGTGTGTAATCAAGTGGAAAATCCGGAGTATACGTTTCATAACAGTTTAAAATCCAATAGCTGAAATATCGCCGACAACAGAATCAAAAAATATCAAACGTGGAAAATGCCCACTCCACCAACTTGAACTCTCTCAGCATTCTGGCTTCTAAATGGCCCGCCAGAGTATAATATATCTTGCGTAATATCCGACCGGAGGAATTAAATCGGAGTCCGTGACATCCAAAAGAGAGCAAAAATATATATATGTATATACAACATGCAGTGTATGTGCAATTGTATAGGTATATTAAATTATACATGAGATGAAATTTATGCGGATCTAATCAAACGCGACATTGATCTAAATTTCGCTCGCCGCATGCTAATCGCGTGTTTTTCGTTCGAGTTTGAATTTTGATTTCAAACATTGTTACCACGAGAAGTTCCATTGGGAAATAAACATTCGCAGGGTGTGCCAGCATTTAAGTTTTAAACAATTGAAAAAATTACACTGAATGAGGTAGGCTGCGATTCGAATATGAATAATTCAAATAAACCGTCAAATATACCAAAATTCGAATATTCAAATATGAATATTTTAAACAAGATAAATTAAAATTTAAAACTATTTGAATTCGAGAAAATAAGCTTATGCTTCTTATAGTTTGCACACTTTAAACATAATATATAAATCTACGAAAAAACTATTCGTTAAAATGCAAACAATGTCTTAATTAATAAGACAACTTAAGACGATAAATATCCATTGAAACAACTACTTCCCGTGCAAATACACCTCCGGATAATTGATTTTAAATATTTCATTGTATAATTCAATATCCGGAGGTGTATTTGCACGGGAAGTAGTTGTTTCAATGGATATTTATCGTCATAAGTTGTCTTATTAATTAAGACATTGTTTGCATTTTCACGAATAGATTTTTCGTAATTTTATATATTTTGAATATTTCAATGAATAAATTATGCACATAATATATAAATTTACGAAAATGTTATTCGTGAAAATGCAAACAATGTTTTAATTAATAAGACAACTTAAGACGATAAATATCCTTTGAAACAACTACTTCCCGTGCAAATACACCTCCGGATATTGAATTATACAATGAAATATTTAAAATCTTATTTAATTT
Source organism: Philonthus cognatus (assembly GCA_932526585.2). Taxonomy (NCBI): domain Eukaryota; kingdom Metazoa; phylum Arthropoda; class Insecta; order Coleoptera; family Staphylinidae; genus Philonthus; species Philonthus cognatus. The sequence goes on from OW052251.1 coordinate 3,717,399, forward strand.
TTATGCACATGTTTGAATACTTAAATTTCACCCCGAATCTTAAATTCTAATTGTGATTTTAATAAGACCTGGCTATCCCCGGATTGTTAATCAGAGTTCTAACTTTTTAGTTAGAAACATACGTCCTTTTTTTTTATAAGTTATTGACATCTATTTATCGTCTTAAGTTGTCTCATTAATTAAGACATTATTTGCATTTTCACGAATAATTATGTTTTAATGTGTTATTTTATATTTTTGGCTGTGTAATATTATGTAATTTTTAAATGGACTCCGTTGAATGAATAAATAAATAACATTTTCGTAATTTAAATATTATGTTGACATCTAATTTATTTTATAAATTGTCTTGTAATTGGGACGTAATTTTCTTGTTGAGGAAACAAGACTTATTATATTCTGTATTGTGGAGGCTTCTACTACGTTATACATGTTAATTTAACAATAAAACACTTTTTACTTTGTTTCTATAACACTTTTTGTTATACAAACAAAGTAAAAAGTGTTTTATTGTGAAGACTTATTATTATCAATAATAAAATCCACGACGGCTACAATTATCAAAAGAGAAATCTTGAATCGAGATTCAAGATTCGGTGTTTTACAAGATCACCTGTTTTTGATGTCGGTTATGTAACAAACGCAGGCATTGCCGGTAATTTTACACAACATAATCTTCCCACGTGCAAAAATGTCTTTTGACACTGGCATTGTTGTGTGGATACAATATGAGTGCCGTGCGTTAATATATATAATATATACTAAATAGGTAAGGGGGGTCGTGTAATAACGTACTTTCCGAGCCGTTTCAGTGTTCAAGTTTGGCCTGTGGCCCCCAAACTATTAAAACTATCAGGGGCGGGGGCAAAATCGCAACTTTGCAGATTATTTCCACCAAAACGGCCAGAGATAAAAAATCGTAGTTTTCACGTTCAGAAAGAGCGCGAGAAACTCTATGAAGTCGTATTTTTTTAATATGTATTTGCCACTGCCGGAGGCAGGGCGAGCAAAATAAAAAAAAAAAACACGAAATTTTCAAGAAAAACCGAATCCTTGGTACCTAATACAAACATTTATTCCGCCAAAACGGCCAGAGATAAAAAATCGCGGTTTTCACGTTCAGAAAGAGCGTAAGAAAGTCTATGAAATCGTATTTTTTTTTATTGAATTTGCCACTCCCGGAGGCGGGGCAAGCAAAATAAAAAAAAAAAACACGAAATTTATGTCTATGAAATTGTATATTTTTTCCATTAAATTTGCTACCTCCGGAGGCGGGGCGAGCAAAATAAAAAAAAAAAACACGAAATTTTCGAGAAAAACCGACTCTTGGTACCTAATACAAATTTTTTTTTCGCCTTAGAATGGTTTTTTATTCAGGCCCCCGGGGGCCGGCAATTTAATAAAACAATTTTGAGCTTTGGACCTTAATTACGCCCTTATGCGATAAGATACGTCGACCTTTTTTTCGACAAACTGTAGTTCTTGACGTACTCTACAAGAATTATACCAGCTGCGCCGCCTCCGATCTCCACCTCGGGGGTGGCAACGGTTTTTTCGAAACTAAAATATCCCTCAAGTTTGAAGTGCTATAGCGACCGAACGGACCAATACCAAAAAGCAATATTTGATTTCAGGGTCTTGTAGCCCATTAAAAGGGCTTTCGATTGATGTACTAAGTTTTTACCGGGGCCCCTTTATGGGGCCCACAATCGAGAAAACATCCGGTCCGGTCCTCCGCCATTTTGCTCGGCTACGCGATGACTTATCCTCAAAAAAAAAATACTGACAAGTAGCCAAAAGATCACTTATTAAGTTGTGCCCCATGCGCCCTTACTGAGGGGCCGTCAAAAATTCACAAAGTTGCTTCTTTAAAAGATTTCAATTTAAATCTTTGAACGAGGGTTTTCCACTCCCAGACTAAGCATGAAGTAAAATTTCGAGTTTAGAAAAGCCTGAAAATTTGGATTGGCCGCGTAGCGAAGCGGAGCGGCCAATCCAAATTAGGCTTTTCTAAACTCGAAATTTTACTTCATGCGCCACACGTATAAAACACTGATTTAAAGTAAAGTTTAAAATATACGGCTTTAGCAATCTCATATGTAGATGTGAATAAACATGAGTCAAATTCTGCGCGGAATAAATTGTTTAAAACAGTGATTATAGGCAACCCAATAACTCTAACGTATATTAGGTTGCCTATAATCGTTGTTGTTATGGGGCCCACAATCAAGAAAATATCCTTTCCGGTCCTCCGCCATTTTGCCCGCCCACGCGATGACTTATCCTACTAAAAAAATACTGACAAGTAGCCAAAAGATCACCTATTAAGTTGTGCCCCATGCGCCCTTACTGAGGGGCCGTCAAAAATTCACAAAGTTGCTTCTTTAAAAGATATCAATTTGAATCTTTAAACGAGGGTTTTCCACTCCCAGACTAAGCATGAAGTAAAATTTCGAGTTTAGAAAAGCCTGAAAATTTGGATTGGCCGCGTAGCGAAGCGGAGCGGCCAATCCAAATTAGGCTTTTCTAAACTCGAAATTTTACTTCATGCGCCACACGTATAAAACACTGATTTAAAGTAAAGTTTAAAATATACGGCTTTAGCAATCTCATATGTAGATGTGAATAAACATGAGTCAAATTCTGCGCGGAATAAATTGTTTAAAACAGTGATTATAGGCAACCCAATAACTCTAACGTATATTAGGTTGCCTATAATCGTTGTTGTTATGGGGCCCACAATCAAGAAAATATCCGTTCCGGTCCTCCGCCATTTTGCCCGCCCACGCGATGACTTATCCTACTAAAAAAATACTGACAAGTAGCCAAAAGATCACTTATTAAGTTGTGCCCCATGCGCCCTTACTGAGGGGCCGTCAAAAATTCACAAAGTTGCTTCTTTAAAAGATATCAATTTGAATCTTTAAACGAGGGTTTTCCACTCCCAGACTAAGCATGAAGTAAAATTTCGAGTTTAGAAAAGCCTGAAAATTTGGATTGGCCGCGTAGCGAAGCGGAGCGGCCAATCCAAATTAGGCTTTTCTAAACTCGAAATTTTACTTCATGCGCCACACGTATAAGACACTGATTTAAAGTAAAGTTTAAAATATACGGCTTTAACAATCTTATATGTAGATGTGAATAAAACATGAGTCAAATTCTGCGCGGAACAAATTGTTTAAAACAGTGATTATAGGCAACCCAATAACTTTGGGTTATATGCCTATAATCGTTGTTGTTATGGGGCCCACAATCAAGAAAATATCCGGTCTGGTCCTCCGCCATTTTGCCCGCCCACGCGATGACTTATCCTACTAAAAAAATACTGACAAGTAGCCAAAAGATCACTTATTAAACTGTGCCCCATGCGCCCTTACTGAGAGGCCCAGGGGAGGCGTCAAAAATTCACAAAATTCAATTATTTTCGAAATTTTTAAAATGGCATTTTTTTAACAAAAACTTTAAAAAAATTTCACCATTCCCTGTGAGTTTATCGTAAAGGGCTAAAATTTTGATTGAATATGCTTTAGGGTAGTACCTTTTATATGCCTCGGTTCGCTTCTTATCTTCTGGATATTTTGCATTCGGTAAAAAAATTAGTTTTTTTAGCAAGCCCTTACGTTTTCTGCGGCTTTACCTCTTATCTTATTTTTAACGATAGTTGTAAAGGTTATTTCAGTAAATATAACATAATTACTGTGCCAGGGCTCTATATATATGCCTGTTTGCTGTACATGCACGATAAAAAAGTACACATTATTGCAATGAAAACAATCACGAATACAATACTCGACATAAATCGCAGGTACTTATACCAGCACATCGCCTAAATAAAACCCACAAAAGCTTCATTGTTCAAAGTATTCAGTTCTATAATCACCTACCTGATAGTGTTAAACAGTTTTCAAACATAAAATTCAAAACGAGTATCAGGAAAATGCTAATAAAAAGCCGAACTATATAGCGTAGAGGATTATTATAAGATAAACTTTTGAATTGGCAACTTTAATTTGTTTGTAATTTTTGTAATTTTTGCCATTCTAATATGTTTGTAATTTTTGCCACTTTAATATTTTAATATGTTTGTGACTGTATATTAATTTATTCTATGTTATCTTAGTGTTTTCAATATTTTAATATTTTTAATATGTTTGCGACTATATTTACATATATTAATTGTACCTAGCTCAGTGTTCAAACACTTATATTTTCTTTTACCTTGACAAATGTAAACTTTTATATATAAGTTACACGAATAAATCTTACTTACTTACTTATCGCCTTAGGTTTGTAGCGGAGCGGTGGTGTTTTTAAGGTAGTACTATATACATTCTAGTTCTTTATACTATGTATGTATATTACGTAGATATTAAAAAAAAAAGGTTTGGCTTTATATTTTTATTCCATTATCGTTGTTACCCAATAAAATCAGATTCAGATTTCGGGGATAACTGAACAATAAAATTGTATAATGTTTTCTGCAAATGTCAGAGGTTTTTTTTCTAATAATGTCAATTGAAATTAAGCAAACTCAACAATGGCGAGATAAAATTGAATACGATTGTGTGATTTCTAATATAATTTTATTTAACCATAAGTATATTTCGAATTCAAAGCTTATCTTACTTTTTTTTAATTTGCTTACACTTTTGAGGATTAAGGATTAGCAGTAGTTACACTTTTACTTTTCATAGTTTTGTTTAATTTAAAAAATAAGTGTATTATTTGTTTTACATGTACAAAAAGTTTAAAATATATTGAATTTAATAAGACATTCTGAATTTTATTTAATAAAATATCTTAAGTACAAAAAATGCCATCTTCAGTGATTATTTTCAATAGTTATGTAAACCGTTTGTACATGTACTAATATATGTAAATCTCTCGTGCAAAAACGGATATTTTCTAAATTGCCCGGATTTGCATTGAAATTCCCCAGTGCTGAACACCTGCGTGTACCCTAATAATAAGGGTAGGCCTCTTAATGCCTCCTCATTATCAACTAGACCTATTACACAACTCATCTTAATACCCTCGCAAAACGGAAAATCCCTACAGCAATTTTCACACGGAATGTCCAATTATGACACCGCAAGTACAATACAATACTTAAAAAAAAAAAGGAATAATTATTATAAATGTCGATTCCTAAAGCGTATAGCCAATTTAAATTTGAAAAAAAATATATAATAGCACTCTAGAGGATTTTTTTCAGTGAATATACTATATTATGGTCTTGCAATTTATTTATTGTAGAAAAGCCCTCGCTGGCGCGACCCTCGACAAATTTTCTAAGCGGGGCTTTTCTAAACTGGAAATTTTACTTCATGCTTAGTCTGGGAGTGGAAGACACTCGCTAGAAGCTTCAAATTGCCTAAACAATCACAGCGTATACATCTGCATATATATATATATATATATATATATATACCTAAAAAATGGGGCCTCGTGTTACACAGACCGAATAGGTTTACACAGACCAAACGGGGTTACATTGTAGAAAATAAGAATAATATTATTATTATAAATTTTGGTATGCACTTATATAATTTCCCTATTTTAAGGGGAATATAACAGTGGTCTGAAATTTAATGTCAGGATTATTTAAAAACTAAAGATCCTAGAAAGTTGAAATTTTGGCAGCGTATATTAAGCTCAATTATCTAGTAAAATATCGAAGTACTTTTTTTTAACAATTTGCTTTCAGAGGTATGAAAAAAATAATGTTATATTTTTCAAAATTAAAAAAAATATTCCCATATCTTGCTAGTTCATACTATAAGGAATATAATGTGAACATTTCATAAGGATGCGATAGCTCATGCCCGAGTCAGGTTAAAATAAAAATCTTAAAAAATAAGACCGTAAAATACCGCCGCCTTGCGGATCTTCTCTTAGTTGAACGCGTTGTACACTCATCTGCACAATTATTGGAGGGGCGAGCAGCATGCGGCCAGCGTTTATCCCTGGGCTGGTGAACGCTGCGCGGCTTCGCGTTTGTTTTTATTTTCTTTTCTCAATCATAGTTAACAAAAACGGCTCGCGTCGTTAGCATTTATTCTCGTAAAATTAATATTTCGCAATTATAATCGATATTTTATTGTACTAGTGTTTTATTTTTATGCTTTCTGACTACTAATGGAATAAGTATTTTTTTATACTGCATGTTCACTAATATAGAAAACACGAAATGTTTCACTAATTTAAATAAAGATGTGTAATATACCTTTAATATTGGCTTTCCTAATTATTTGACAGTGTCGGTATTATTAAATTATTTTTAAAGTGTTTTAAGCTGATTAATAAGCAGAAGCAATCGAATAACAATCAGTCTTGTTCAAATCATTATTTCGTCTTAAATCTTTCGTTGTTAAAACAGTTGTTAAATGCCATTAAACTTCTCGCAATAAAACTATTAAAGTAAATTGTAAAGTTTCTAGCAATCGGACCTATTTGAACCAACTGCGACTTCATCAACGAATCAATGATATCAAAACTATAAGAATAGTGAGAATAACGTCACCAATATGACGTTGTCGTAGATTAATGTTACAAATCAACTATTTTTTACTGAGCACAGGTAATATATGTTTGACGAATGTTTACAAAAATGTAGGGTTTAACTGCGTGCATATTCTTTGTTAATTATTTTAGAAAAAATAGAACTATAATAATAATAAGGTAGTTATTATAATGCATTTCAAATAACAAGCTTCTTGCTCAACATTGCACCGAACCCAATATATTTTATTTCAAATTTGGCTGATTTATGATGAGTCATATTTTGATAGTAAGTAAATAAGGTGTTCGCGTCAAAAATTCCCCGAACTTTAGAAAATAAATTTGTACGTGACTTTTTGTTATTTTGTAAAATTGTTTGCTTTTGTCGTGAGAGACTGGCTTCATTTTATGACAACCTTAAGAGCCGAAGACCCGAAAAATAGCAAATAAATGCTTTGTGTAAAATTTCTTGTGTGACAATGGGTTTTCGGCTCTACGTGCCCGATGAGGCGCAATAGGCGCTAATCCGTCGCCGAAAAATGTTCGTCGAAGTTATAAAATGCAGGCCAGTCGGAGAGATAATTTATTCTGTTTTTTCCACTTCTATTTCCCTTCTTTGCGTGCTCTATGTTCTTCTTTCTTTATCTAAAATTTCTCCCACTTTTCACACCCTTGTGAATTCTCGTCTTCAAAACTAAAAATCGGAGAGTCTTGTTTTGAACAGCAAACGAGTAAGTTCTCTCTTTGAATCGAAAACGTGAAACTTTGTATTTTTCTCATAATTTCAACTTGTTCTTTCATCGTGTATCTTTGCTCATTTTTCCTAATCTCTACTTTAATCTTTTCTTAACTTAATTCATTTCTTTGTGTTTATTGTTTATTTAAATTATTATGTTAACTTGATATTTGTAAATATTTATGTAAATAATCTGATGCACATTATTTGAGAATATACCTTTTATTACAAATTTTAAGTTTAAGTAATTTTTAAAACCAAATCGCGTAATTCGCGTAAACATAAGGAATAAATGAATTGTAATTGAATGTTATTGCAATCCTCTATTTATACACATCATCAGTTTGTAAACCCTGTACTAATTATAAAAAAACAGGGCAGCTGTCCGTTTAATTTTTTTCAATCTATTATTTATTTGTTGCATTCATAAAAACTAGAATATTGGATAAAATAAAAATTGAAATTCTCCCCAAAATCTGGGGTATTTACCCAATTTGGCAGAGGCCAAATTAATACACATTATTTTCATGGCAATAGCAGTTATCAAAGATAATATTCCTATATAAAAAATATCATTGAAAATCCTATGTTCCGTTTTTTTCATATACAGAGAGTTTTATATAACACCGAACATGTTCATCCAATACAATTTTGACACCTTTATTTTTTAAGTTATGTGTAAATTGGGTTGCCTCTATGACCATTAAAAACTGTAGCCAATCAATCGCAATTAATGCCTCAACTTGTACACACAGGGAGTTTTTTTTTCAAGTATACATGTGAGAATTACACAGTATATGTCGTAAATCTTTAGATACTCGTTGTTAAAAAAAATAATTTGAAACTTGAAATGAGTGTGTTCCACTCCCAGACTAAGCATGAAGTAAAATTTCGAGTTTAGAAAAGCCTGAATATTTGGTTTGGTCGCGTAGCGCGAAGCGCGGAGCGGCCAAACCAAATGTTCAGGCTTTTCTAAACTCGAAATTTTACTTCATGCGCCACCGGTACAAAACACTGACAAATTACGAAGTTTAAAACACACCGATAAACTTTCTATTGCATCAGTGTTTAGTACCGGTGGCGCATGAAGTAAAATTTCGAGTTTAGAAAAGCCTGAAAATTTGGTTTGGCCGCTCCGCGCTTCGCGCTACGCGACCAAACCAAATTTTCAGGCTTTTCTAAACTCGAAATTTTACTTCATGCTTAGCCTGGGAGTGGAAAACACTCGTTTAAAGCTTCAAATTAAATTCTTTTAATAAACCTAGCATCGGCAAATGTTCAACGTATGCTTCTGTATACTTAAAAGACAAATTCTCGTTATGAAAATGTTCGGTGTTACATAAAACTCTCTATATATCCGGCATATAAATATAATTATTTTATTATTATATTTTTAAGAAATAATCTCTAATTTAATAAAATAAAACACATAGTTTGTTCAGCTGTCGAAACTGGAGTCTTAAAAGTAAAAATAATTAGTTATAATGACAAAAATAAGAATCATCAGTTTTGTAAATACCGAAAAATAACACAGGATTGCTTTCTAACGAATTGAAAACAATACATAGCTTGTATGTATTATCAGCGTGTTTAAATAATACGAATCGACACTTTCCTTCGATCCGTCTTTTTTATACGCTTTTTTTTCGTCTATTCCACGCGACGCGAGACCCTATCCGTTCATGCCAAGGAGCAATGCACAAATGCACAGTGAACTGCCGCTTTTCTCTCTGACTGTATTCGCCCCACTTGTCCTGTAAATTTGGCATCGGATGAGCTACTCTAAACTATGTGGGTCTTTCCAACACGATCGGCGTGTTACACTGCGATAATCCCCTTAGGTATTTCCAACACTGTTAATCTATAAAGTATTAATTGAAACACTTGGTATTGTTTCATTGATTTATTAATAGATTGTAGTTTAAAATGTTACAAACAATTATTTGAAACACTTAGTATTGTTTCACTAGTTTATACTTTAAAATGCTCCACTGCGGGTTAGGTGAGAAATTAATCAAAGAAACTGTTAATATAACCTAATCAACATTATTCACTATTTGTTTTGAGTTATGTGAAGTAATAAATCACTAATAAAACACGATTTAATTTCCTTCCTTCACTTATTTATTTTTATTGTTAGATGTACACTTCGAGTACCATGTACTCATTTTCAATAACTGAATTCAGTTATTGAAAATGAGTACATGGTACTGAAAATGTACATCTAACAATAAAAATAAATAAGTGAAGGAAGGAAATTAAATCGTGTTTTATTATTCAACATTAGATTAAGTTTAAGCAGTTGACTTAGCCTAATCTATTTATAATATAATCCATCTAAAAAAGAGTAAAAGAGTAATACAGTAACACAGTCAATACTTGTTTATTAATTCTCAATTAATGTTTGATATTGTTGTGAATATAATAATATATTTGTGTTACTATTCTTAAATTCGAAGGACCAATTATATCTGGCTTAGATATAATAAAAATAATAAAATGAGTTTAACTCGTATATTCGTCAAACACCAATATTGATAATGAAGGTTTAAATTAAATTACACTTGGTTTGTTTCACAATTTTTTACTTTACTATTTACTCGACTAGTTTCGCGTTTTACAGCATTATCATTTTTCACCAAGTGATAAGTGAGAAAATTATTCAAGAAATAAAACACCAATATATAAAAAAATGTACAAAGGTTTAAAATGTCGCGACCGTTCTCATTGACGAAGGTGGTAGTAATGAGTGATTCTAATTGGTCATGATAATTCCCAATTACCACCACCTTACCGATGTTGCCAAACTGCAATCTGCATCTCGAGCCTCTCGTTCGGGTCTGGTATGCAGCTGTCGGTTAATCCCCTCAACCGTTTGCGTTTAGGCGGTTTACAATTCAATTGTTCTCATCGCGCACTTTAGGCAAACACCATAAAAATCACTTCTTGGTAACTGCGATTACACGAAATCAATAAAATACGCATTAAGAGACAATATTTATAATATTAATGTAAATGTGAAAGGTCGGAGTTACGGCGAGCCAGGTATAGCCGTAACAATTTGTATTAATTAACTTAAAATTGCTTTTTCAACAATTTAAAGTTAAACATTGATTTACAAGCTGTGTGTTTTGGAACGGGTCCCTTAAAAGGGGCCAATATTTAAACCGGGCAAACATCCAAAACCGATTCACGAACGTAAATATAAACAAGAACAGATTTACCTGCGGAATTAGCCAAATTAAACCCTACTTACTAATTTAACTCTCTCAATAAATTTAGGTAAATAAATTAGAAAAAAAAAATTTAGGTAAAAGATTAATAATACGGTCAAAAAGTTTAACAGAAAATACATTCAAGAAGTTATAAATAATGAAGAAGAATACCTTTAATTAAAACATTCTTCACAATTTGTATTATATACCAGATGTACATTTCGGTCACAAGGTCAGCATTATCAGTCCATTGATAATGGTCACCTTGTGACCGAAATGTACATCTGGTATATAATAAAAATTGTGAAGAAAGATTAAAAGTGTTTTAATTAAAGTTATTATAATCTTCACGTAACTCACCCAAATTCAATGAAGAAGAATACGTTTTAGGCAAATTTTTCATGTTTTAAATTTATTTGAAATTAAAACTGATAGAACTTATGCTAACACTAAATATAAGTATAAATGAAATTGCCAATTCTTGGTTGCAGAATACTTCAAACATTAAAAGTGCGATTCTTTTCGCAATCTACAACAAGTTAGTCTTACAAAGACTATATCAAACACTCATTGAAACAACTACTTCCCGGGCTAATACCCCGACGGACATTGAATTATACAACAAGTGTTTGCTGTTACATACAGTAACCTACTGCAAATGTAACAATTTGGGTCAAATTATTGAGGCCATCTATAGACGCGTTTCGAGATTTATCTCTCATCAGTATCAGTCTCATCAGAAATCGCATACATCAATCAATAAATTGCCTAACGTTGTGTGTGTGTGATCGTGATCGTGCTTCGCTTTCGTGATTATTTGTGAGTTTTTACGCGAAATTAAATGTAATGGATCGCTCATTATAACAGTGTAGTTAGTGAATTCAATGTTAATAGTGTTAATCCTTTGATGATTTATCTGCGAGCCCGTTTTTCCGAGTGAGTTGTGTTGAGCGTACTTGGAGGTTAGGATCAGTGACCTCTGTTCATTTATTTGTATCTGGTTTTATGTCAAATTCCAGTTACCACAAAAAGAATTAATTTTATGCCGAGTTTAAAGATTGTATTTATTTGAAATTCAATATTTATTTAGCAGAGATGGGCAATTTTTGGATTTTTTAAACTTTCCTTTATTACTCCTATGTTCTCTTATGTTATAATCCGTGGTCTATCTCTCCTAAGTTTGTATTAAATTAAAGTCGTCACTACAGACCCAGTGACGTGAAGTTTGTATTTTGTTTATCCCGTGTGCAGTTTAATCCCTACATAATGGTACTATCTTGTGGTCGCTGTAATCGTAATCTCGGTCCACGCTCAAACGTCTTAAAATGTTCCATTTGTAACGCGCGCATTCATATCGGTTGCCTGAATGACCTGACTGTGGAGGATATTGCTTTTTTTATTGCTGAATCGGCGAAAGTGGATGGTCGTCACTATCGATGCAAAGAATGCGCAGCAGCGGCTGAGTCTGGGTCGCGTTCTCCAGGTTCTCCTGCGCGAACATCAATGATCTTAACAAATGAATTGAGCGATGTGTCGCCACAAGCGCACGCGCCTACAACAGACCCCTCTCTCATTGATACTATTCGCGCATTATTTAGAAACGAATTTTTTCCCATATTCAGAGAAGAAGTGCGCACTGCCTTGAATGATTTAAAAGATGAAATTAGATCACTTAATGCTAGAATTACAAACCTAGAGAATGCTGCTGCTGCTACTACAAATATTTCGGAAAACTCTCCATCGGATTTAGCAACAAAAGCTGAGATTATTCGTGAAGTTGAAGAGCGTCAAAGGCGTGCATGCAATGTGATTGTTTTTGATGTTCCTGAACCAACAGGTCCGCCTAATGAAAAAGCGGAGAAAGATAAGAGTACCTTACTGGATATAATCGACTCTCAAGTTAAATTTCAACCAGTTAAAATGTTTCGATTGGGAAAACCAGGAACAAAGACACGTCCCATAAAAGTTATATTTTCTACTGCTCAAGAGTCACGTGAGGTACTTAAGGTAACGCAAGCAATTGACACCAACGGTGTAAAATTTTACAGCGACAGAACCGAATTTCAACGTGATCATCTAAAAAATGTTAGAGGAGAACTCTCAAGGCGCAGAGATGAAGGTGAATCCGATATAACCATCAAGTTTGTGAACGGTCTTCCAACGATTGTGAAATCCGGGGGTGGAAAAAACTGAACATTTATTTCCAAAATGTAGGTGGTCTTAAAGGCAAAATAAAATCATTTATGCTAAACACCCAAACCTCTATTTACGATATTATCATATTAGTTGAAACATGGCTAGACGACTCTGTAACGAACGCCGAATTAGGTCTCTCCAACTTTAATATCTATAGAACTGACAGAAATAGTACAAATAGCACAAAAACTAGAGGTGGGGGTGTTCTGATTGCGGTCAAAAACGTTTTTGCAAGTAGCTCAATAGAATGCAGTGACAAAGGTGAACAATTATTTGTTAAAATTATTGATGAGTACATAATTGGGTCGATATATATACCACCGGGATCAGCTATTGAGCAATACATGACCAGTGCAAATGATATTGATAATATTTGTTCCTCCAACCCTAATTGTAAATATATAATTTGTGGCGATTTTAATCTACCTGTTGCGTTTTGGGACCAATCAAATGATGTATTGAATACAAGGAATGACTGTCAGCCTGCAAGTGTTTTAGCTAATGTGTTTAATTATCATCATATGCTGCAAGCAAATAGTATACCCAACGAAAGAGGAGTATTTTTAGATTTAGTATTCTGCAATGTTTTAAATCTCTCTGTATGCCGTGCCAGTGATGTTTTATGTGGTTCAAGTTTCCATCACATTCAGTACTCTATAAGCTTACCCCTATTGCCAGTTAACTTTGTAGATGGGTATGAAGATTGGTCTTATGATTTTAAATCGGGCGACTATGCTGGTATCAATAATTTTCTTGCTTCAATTGATTGGGATGAGGTGTTCCTTAATTCAAGCGTCGATGATAAGGTTAATGATTTTAATAACATTTTATATTATTGTTTTAATAGGTTTATACCAGCAAAATTTGTAAAACGCTCTAATAATTACCCATCGTGGTTTAACAGTGAATTCATAACTTTGATTAAGTCTAAGAAAGCAACCCATAAGTTATATAAAATGAGTGGCTTGCAATCGGATTATGAGACATTTAAAAGAATACGGTTGGAGTGTGAAATACTTAATAACGCATTATATACAAATTATATCCAGGGTTTAGAACGAGATATTGGTGTGAATTCAAAGTGTTTTTGGAATTACGTAAATATTTGCCGGAACACCAATGGCTTACCGGAGCAAATGTTTTTAAATAATGATACTGGAAATAATTTGGATGAGAATGTAAATTTATTCGCATCACACTTTTCAACGGTCTATTGTAACTCGTTTAAGAGCACTTATTGTGATTTACCTAATATGCATACACTATTCAACTTGAATAATTTTGGTATCGCTCTCAACGATATATTTGAGAAAATATCACATTTTACTGATTCATGCAGTATGGGCCCGGATGGGATCCCTGAATATTTTTTGAAGCGCTGCGTTTTTACTCTTTCTAAGCCGATCCATGCCATTTTCACCACATCACTTAACACCGGTGTATTCCCGGATTGCTGGAAGCGTAGTTTTTTGGTACCTATATTCAAAAGTGGCTGTAGATCAAATGTAATGAATTATAGAGGCATATGCATCCAATCGGCATTGCCGAAAATGCTCGACTATTTTGTTTCTCAGCAAATTATGTGGGCGTGTAAAAATATTATCATTGAAGAACAACACGGATTCATTAAAGGGCGGTCCACTGTGACTAACTTGATGCTATATAAGACAGTTTTGTCGGATGCTTTGGAGAAGAGGCTTCAAATTGACTCAATTTATACAGATTTCTCCAAGGCATTCGATCGAGTGCAGCATGGTGTATTGTTAAAAAAACTACATGCTATGGGTGTGGGTGGATTGGGCTTGGATTGGCTTGCAAGTTATCTGTCCAACAGAACACAATGTGTACACGTGGCATCAAGTCTATCAAGATGTATTAACGTGACCTCGGGGGTACCTCAGGGATCTCATTGTGGGCCTGTGCTATTTTTATTATTTATAAATGATATCAGCATTAGGATTAAGCATAGCAGATTTCTCCTGTATGCAGATGATCTAAAAATATTTAGAGAAGTCAGATCAGTCGAGGATCAAACTTTGTTGCAATCGGACTTGAACAGTGTTGCTGAATGGTGTATTGACAATAATCTATACTTAAATATTAACAAGTGTTTCCATGTATCATTTTGTCGTGGCAATGGTATAAAATTTCCTTATTCCATTAACAATAATCTTTTAACTTTTGTAACTGAAATTAAAGACTTGGGCGTACTATTTACATCTACACTTAATTTTAATAAACATATTAACAATATATGTAATTTGGCGTTGAGAATGTTAGGTTTTGTCAATAGGTTTACATTGGATTTTAGTATAACTACTGTGAAACTTTTATACCTTGCGCTTGTTCGACCCCATGTTGAGTATGCATCTGTAGTGTGGTCACCGTACTCGGTAACTACGATTCAGCAACTTGAAACTGTTCAAAGTCGATTCTTAAGACTTATTCATCGTAGGATGGGCGGGCACATTATCAACTTCAGCCATAGCTTTATGCTCAGTGAGCTCAATATTCAATCACTGCATGACAGGAGAGTTCTTCTGGATTTATGTCTTCTGCATAAGCTAGTCAATGGGATTATTGAATGTCAGGATTTAATATGTAAGTTGTGTTTTAATATACCAAGAGGTATTAATTGCAGGCACAAGCCATTATTTCGTTTGTCTTTTCATCCTACAAATTACGGTATGTTCAACCCCATTGATAGACTTATGCGCTATGCAAATAAATTACAAAATAATAGTAACTTTATATTATTTGCACAGTCTACGTCACTGTACAAATCTAGTCTGCGCCGTATTTGCCTCTCCGATATTGATAAATAATTTTTGTTTCTTTGTTGTATGCAATTTTTAATTCTGTATTTATGTATTGTATTTACTTTCTACACTATCTAATTTTTATATTATTGTTAGTTGAACTCGATCAGTGCCTTGTTATTTACATTAAGTGTTTGTATTTCTACAGGTTGTTATAGTTTTATGTAAAAAGGATATTCCGTTAATAAACGAAGGATGAATGAGAATGAAAGTATAGCTTTGCCATTCCCTCTAAACAATTTGACACCTTAGACTGGCGGTCACGTTACCGTTCAAACATAAGTATAAATGAAATTGCCAATTCTTGGTTACTTATGTTTGAACGGTAACGTGACCGCCAGTCTAAGGTGTCAAATTGTTTAGAGGGAATGGCAAAGCTATACTGATGAGAGATAAATCTCGAAACGCGTCTATAGATGGCCTCAATAATTTGACCCAAATTGTTACATTTGCAGTAGGTTACTGTATGTAACAGCAAACACTTGTTGTATAATTCAATGTCCGTCGGGGTATTAGCCCGGGAAGTAGTTGTTTCAATGAGTGTTTGATATAGTCTTTGTAAGACTAACTTGTTGTAGATTGCGAAAAGAATCGCACTAAATATAATGTTGAATCTAACTTTTAAAATTTTTTTGGACAGCAAAACTTACAGATAAAAAGTCATCAAAGCAACCTTCCCAATAAATCAATTCGCTATTGAAAATTGGTGAATGTAAAGAGATATTTTTAATTGAATATAAAATGTATATTTATAAAATAATTGAGTTGGAGCGTTAGGTCGAGGTGCGGAGTGAAGGCCGTGAAAATCAATCTCCGAAACAAAAATGAATTTTCCTGGGAAGGGGAGGAAATGTATTGGCGACCCTTTTCACCGAGCGCCATTATCGATAAAGGTGAAATGGAAATATTATGATATTTTAATGGTGAGGACGTAAAATGGTTGTCATTTAAAAACACCCACGCACGCATTAATAATAGAATAAATACACAACTTCTGGTAAATTTAAAATATAAATGCAAATATATATATAATACTTAAATAATATATAATTTACGTGTGGATTACATTCTGATGAATTCCAGTCTTGTAATCAGTTTAATGAAAATTGAAATACCAACACAGATTTAAAGTTTCAAACAAGTTTTTAAACACAGATTAAGCATGAGTACTATTTCGAATTTAAAAAACGTGAAATTTTGTTTTGGTTGCGTAGCGCGTATACATCGAGGTATGTATACTTAAAAGACAAATTTCCTGTATGTAAATAATATTAAAGGTTTCACCAAGTGATAAATGAGAAAGTTATTCAAGAAATGTAAATAATATACACAAATATTAAAGAAAAAATGATTACACACAGTTACAAATTTTATTTACAATCTGATTCATTTTGATGCAATTATCATTATTTTTCAATTAGTATGTGAAATAAATTGGTTCATTTGGAGAAAATAAATTTTTGTCTGCCGGGTTAATTTAGCAATTGAGAAAATCGAGCCCTCTCGGTCGATTAATCCGGAAAAAGATCCGCGGAATAATTGCATTGTCTCAGGCCTAAATCCACCCAATTACTTCTTATGTGTCTGTATTCCGAACATTTTCGTTCCCCTCAATCGAGCCCTTCGAATTTAATATTAAGCTTGCAATTAAAATTAATTGTTCTTTTTATAAATGAAAAAAAAAAAAAAATTATAAAATGTATTATAATTGAGTTTATAGAATCTGTTTACCCTGAACTTCTTAGACTGAAATGGAATGTCATTTTCGACATATAAATTGGCATTATTTGACAGTATTGTATTAACCCGTTAGGGTTAGGGTTATTTTATGATAATTAAATTACTAAATAAGTTAATTTGATATAATACATTATTTGACTTGACTTGAAAACGTATAAAGAAAAACGTAAATATTTTGTAGTTTAAATATCTCGACTTTTACTCATTTCAAAAAAAAAAATGTTTTCAGTGTATTTCTAACTTTACAATATTTCAGTGTATTACACGCGTGGCGCATGAAGTAAAATTTCGAGTTTAGAAAAGCCCCGTGAAAATTTGTCTCGGGTCGCTGCGCGACCCTCGACAAATTTTCTACGCGGGGCTTTTCTAAACTCGAAATTTTACTTCATGCTTAGTCTGGGAGTGGAAATACTCGTTCTAAACTTCATATTGCACGTTTTTATACAAAATCAACGAATGCCTTACATTTACAGCTTATACATTATTTATAATAATAATAATAATAATATTTATTCAGGGATCAACCATTTTACAGCAACATACATGTAGTATAAAAATATAGGTACAGTAATTTAAAGATAACAATAATAAAAGCCATGCAAATAAAATAAAGAAATAACAAAAACATATATAAATTGATAACATCTAGCTACAAAAAATATAACACATTAAAATCACAAACAAAATTAGAATGACATCGTAAAATTGAATGAGGACTGAGTCAATATGGTAAAATTTGTATACAATTTCTAAGCATTAAAATTTATTTCTTTAAATAAATAATTACGTAATTTACCCAATGTTGTGTGAAATAAATCTATTTGAACTTTATTGCAGTTGTGAAGTAAATGCCGAGTACCAAATTGCTTTACATAATCAGTCCTAGAAGCAGGTACGAAGAATGTATAATTAGTTCTGAGTGGTCTAGATGGTACGTGAATATAAATGTACTCTAATTAAATAGGTGCATTTATATGGCCATTTAATAGTTTATAAACAAATATCACATCACAACAAAATCGCCTATGCTCTAGTGTGTGCATGTTAAGTTTGTTCAAGACAACAGAGTGGTTATCATCATAGCCAAATTTGTATGATATGAATTTCGTAAATCTTCTTTGAACTCTTTCGATAATGTTTATGTCCATTAACGTGTAAGGATTCCAGAATATAGAACAATACTCGAGGTTTGAGCGAACTAAAGCCACGTAAAGTTTACTAAGTGTAGCTGGATTTTGAAACTCAGATGAATTTCTTTTTAAAAATCCAAGCATTTGGAAGGCTTTTGATGTTATTAAATTAATGTGAGTAGAAAAGTTCCAATTGTTAGTTAGGGTCACACCTAGGTCCTTTACTGAATTTAATGGCGTGAGGCGCCATTAAATTATCATTTAGAAAATTATTATTCACAACATGTGACCTACTTTTATAAAAAGACATTACATTACATTTATCGATATTTAGTTGCATTCTATTTAATGCACACCAGGACTGAAATCTATTAAGATCTTGCTGAAGAAGATGAAATGAATAATTATTTTCCAACGCTGTGAAGATTTTCATGTCATCTGCGAACAACAAGCACTTCGAATGATGAAAACGTGTAGTGCCATCATTTATGAAAATATTAAAGAGTAGTGGACCCAAGTGTGACCCCTGGGGTACACCAGAAGACACGTGTATTAATGCCGAATTATACATACCCACTCGAACCCTCTGTGTTCTACCATCCAAATAAGAATGGATCCATTTGAAGAGGGATCCATGTATGCCCAATTTAAGCAGTTTAGACAGCAATATACCGTGATCAACTTTATCGAATGCCTTGGCAAAGTCTGTATATACAGAATCAACTTGTTGACCGTTTGCCAAGGCATCTGTTATAAAGTTCCCGTATACAAGTAGGTTCGTGGCCGTTGATAGTCCGCGTCGAAATCCATGCTGTTCATTAACTTGATCAATGGATCAATAATAGGGGATAATTGATGAGTCATAAGTTTTTCAAATAGTTTTGGAATATGAGATAAAATTGATATTGGCCTATAGTTGTCGATTATGTTTTTAGAACCATTCTTATGGATGGGATTGATAATTGCCTCTTTCCAGTAGGTTGGGAACTCGCCAGTTTTCAAGGAATTATTAAATATAATCCAAAGGGGACGGCATAATGAAAATGAGCATTGCTTAATAAATAATGCTGGAAGGCCATCCGGGCCCATGGAATTGTTTTCTTTGAGGCTCGAAAGTTCTTGCAGTATATCTGATATTTTAATGTCGGATATAGAATGTAAATTCAAATGTGTATCGCCAAGACCCGCGTCAATGGAGTTAGTCGAGTCCTTATACACAGAGCCAAAGTATGTAGCGAAATGATTTACGATTTCGTTCTGGTCACTTGTTATGATTCCATTGTGTTCGAAAGAGTTTGAAAGACCATTTGACTTACGTTTAGACTTTACGTGCTTCCAGAAGAACTGAGTATCATAAGCAATATTGGTTTCGATTTTATGCAAATATTCTTTATGACAAATATCAATGAGAATTTTGCATTCGGATCTTACTTTCCTAAAAGATTCATAATCAGACTCCAGATTCGATTTTTTGAATTGTGTGTGAACGCGTTTTTTTGAGAGTAATTTACTTTCAAGAGCTGCGCTGAACCATTTTGGGAAACATAAACTTGTTGGATTTTTTATTTCCACTATGGGTACAAATGTTCTGATTGCTTCGTAGAGATAATTATAAAACCCATGTACTTGGTCATTTACGGTTTTATTATTCAAGAAGCTATCCCAACTAAAATTAATTAGGTAGTCGTTTATTCCTGAAAAGTCAGATCTTGCAAAATCGTATTTTAAATTAGGTTCCCAAATAGATTTCGTAGTACTATTGGCTTTATAGGAAATAGTTAATTCTAATGCAGGATGATGTGAGTCGCATGGTACCAATGGATAAGCAGCTACTGAAACAACGTATTGTTCAATAGCTTCCGTCTGCATAAAAAAGGGATCGAGCAATACGGAATTGGTGTTGGTAATATTATTAATTTGAAACGGATTAATGAACCCATACGTATCTGCGATTAATAGCAATTAAAAGAAAAATTCACAGTATGTAATACAATAAGTCATTCGTAGAAATCATTAAAAGAAGTGTAGAATTTTACCTAAAATTAACTTTTAGAGTTAACCGTATGATTGCTCGGCCGTTAATGGGTTAATTCGGATATGTTTCGGTTATTGTGATATTTTATATCTTGGACTTCTTGAGAATGACTCAAATTCCAAACTGGTTGGAATAAAAAACCAAAATATTAGTGAAACTTAAGCAAGTGTTTTTTTTTTTAAATTATAGTGATAATTTATTTTGATACGTTACGTTTTTCATGATTAATAATCTTACATTATTATACATTATAGAATTATGATCAAATTTGGACATTTTATTGGCAGTTACAAATAAAATATTATAAAGTGTTGTAATAATAGAAAATAGTCTATTTTTGGCAAACATAATAAAAAAACACTTTTATTCCTTACCTCATTTTTATTTTTATTCGTTAGATGTTCATATCGAGTGCAAAGTACTCATTATCAATAACTAATGGTCTTACAACTAGGTGCGCAACTATATACAGAGAGTTTTATGTAACACCGAACATGCTAGAATCTACTCAATGTAAATTTTCCTATGTTCGATGTGTACTGGGACGCATCACAGCATTGAGTGCGATGTGATTGGCTACGATTTTTAATTGTAATATAGTCAACCCAATGTACACTCTTCCCTTCAAAAATAATTTAAATCTGTTAGTTATCTCAAGCAAGTGATATTTGTTGTTCTGGCATTTAAAACAGACTCAGAAGAAGAACGGATAGTTATACAATGTATACAAAGGAGGAGAAGATTTTTCTGGTGAACTTGTATCATGGAGGAAACAGTTTTAGAAATTCCCGAGATTTATTTTCTGTTAAATTTCCTGATCGCCCAATCCCATCCATTTCAACCATTTCGGACCTTATAAAACAATTTAATAGAACCGGCTGCTTAGATAAATTTCACAAACGAAGAGTAAGAAGACCGTCAAATTTATCAGAAGAGATGAAATTAAACATTTTGTGTTATGTTGAAGAATGTCCAATAGTATCTTTAAATACTATTGCAAAATCACTTCATATTTTATAATCCTCCGTACATAGAGTTCTACGAGAATTTAAGTTTAGGTCCTACAAATTTCAAAATCACCAGTTGCTGTATGAAGATGACAAAATTAAGCGATCAAATTTTTGTGAAATTTTATTTAATATGGTAAATGAAAATAACGACATTTTGCGGAAAATAGTGTTTACTGACGAAGCATCTTTTTGTCTGGATGGATCAGTAAATTCTCAAAATTACAGGTCAGTTATTCCTATTTAATTGTATCCTTTCTAGACCCTTTCCTTTCCTTTTCTTTTAGGTATGGTCTACAAGTAATACCTACCTTCAAAATTTAACTCATACTCAGTACAACAAGAGAATTAATGTATGGATTGGAATTATTGACACGCACTTGATTGGCCCATTTTTTATTAACGGAAATCTAACATCTAGTAAATTTTTAACACTTCTTCAAAGTGATATTATACCAGGCATACAGATTTTAAATATTAATAACTCATTTTTTCAAATGGACGGAGCTCCTCCACACTCTACGAATGAGGTAACGCGGTTTTTGAACCAGCATTTTCCTCGTCGGTGGATAGGAAGATATGGTCCCATATCTTGGTCTGCACGTTCGCCCGACCTTTCTCCAAATGATTTTCTTCTGTGGGGGTATATGAAAACAAAAATTAATAGAGATGTTCCAATTAAAAATGTGGAAGAACTTTAGACTCGAGTACGGTTAGTATGTGAAGAAATTAATCCAATTTTTTTAAGAAATGCTGTAGAATCATTTTATCATCGTCTAGCATATTGCTTAGAGCGCGAAGAAGGTCATTTTGAATTTTTTTTTTTTTTTATTGATGCATCATATGTCTTATTTCAAATACTTCGCAGCGTGTTTAAATTCAATATTAAAACACGCGCGTGTTTTAAAGTTGCTAAGGACAACAACGTCAATTCAAACTTAAAGTCAAACATAAATGTCACTATCTATTAAACTTTAATAACTCGTTCATTTTATTTATAATAAATATTGAATATACAATCTGTATTATTTGAAAAATTAATATTTCCGTGCTTTAACTCGGAATCAACATTGCTCACATGAACAGTGGTAACTGATTTACTTCCAGATGTGCATGCATTCGTATTTCCGCTAATAGCATTTGATATAATATTGGAAACACTGTTTTTATTGTTGATGGACTCTTCGACATATCCAGTAGCCACCGATGCCGATTTCCAACCAACTTGCCGCTGTATTTGATCTATAGTCATCCCACCGTTGGCTATAATAGTTGCAGAAGTACGCCGGAACGCATGTCCTGTGTACTTCTTTGGTTCGTCTAAGTTAAGGAAAAGTGCAATTTGAAATGGGCATAAACCAAAAGTATTAATACCCACTACTTGTTTAGTACACTTTCCCTTATCAAAGCGTAAGAAAACACGGTCAGTACTCACATTTTGAGGACGCAACAACAAATATTTCTTAATTAACCCAACGTAGGGTATACCATTACTGTCAGCGACAGTAAAACGCCGAGCCTTTTCTGTCTTAGACGGACGTATGAGAATAAGTAAGGTATTACCCTCTTCCTTAATGTCGGATAAACGCATATCGCACAATTCGCATCTGCGACAAGAACCAAAGATTCCAAAAATGGCAACAACTTTCAAAAACAAATACGTTATATCTGAAGCATCTTCAAAAAACTTTCTTAAATCTTCCTCTCTAAAGGCATAGGACTTTTTTGCGTTACAATTCTTACTAATCGCCTTCATAAATGCTTGCACTTTTCCAAATGATTTGATATCCACTCCCTGTTGTAATCGTAACATACATTGTAATTTGGAATGTATGGCCCACATTGTGGACGACTTGTACTTCTCTGACAATTCCTCTAAGTACGCAAGCATAACTTGTTCTGTTACACTGGCAACTTGGCATTCTTCCATCCATTTAATCAAACGGTTGTACTCTTTTTTGTAGGCTACTTCCGACGTTTGCGGAATCAACCGATTCTCAGCTTTAGCGCTCAAGTTATCAATCTTTGATTGCATTTTCAAAGGGTAATGACAAACTGATGAGAAATTGATAATTTGTTTATTTCACACCTTGACAACCAAAGGTACATTGATTCCGTCATCTTAAACATGCTCGAAATTTCAAAATTTCGGGCCAATTTATGGTCTTTAAATGCATCAATAAAAAAAAAATAGCGTAAAGTATGCGTGGATATCTGGTCTTTAAAGCACTTACTCTATTGCAAGCACTCCGGCTGGCGCCGTCGTGCTTGCAAAATCGTGCGTGCTTTAAAGACCTAAATATCCACTTATACTTTAATATACTAATAAATATTACTTGTTTCTAAGAAACTATATTCTTTAACTTATTGGCTAAGTATTTAATAAAAGGTGAATAGTAGAATTATTTATTTGGTTCTTTTAAATTACTCTTTATGCCTTCTTTAAGTATTTTACTGATTAAAAATATAATAGAAGTTGATATGCATTCCGTTGAACTAAAATATCCATATTACAACATGTTGCACTTGACATAACAATTGACAGATTTAATTAATTTTTGGCAGGAAGAGTGTAAATTGGGTTGACTATATTACTATTAGAAATCGTAGCCAATCACATCGCACTCAATGCTGTGATGCGTCCCAGTACACATCGAACATAGGAAAATTAACATTGAGTACATTTTAGCATGTTCGGTGTTACATAAAACTTTCTGTATACCTGACAAAGATGGGAAAAACCTAATTTTAATTACATAAGGTGTCGCAATGCTGAAAAAACATTAAGAGGATTAAAATTACGGATTGTTGATGGGATTACACTTTTTCGGAACTTGTAAAAGATTTAACAAAGGGTTTTCCAAAGGACTTAAATCAAAATTTAATAATTTATCTTTATGTTTGTGCATTTTTATGGCATCTAACATATTTGATCGAAAATGTGATGATTGTTTTAGTAATGTGATATTGTCTGTTAAAAAATAATGTCCTGTTTTTAAATTAAGGTCAGCTAAAGCGGATTTATCAATGTTTTTATTTTTGACATGATATCCGTATTCTTTGAAACTTTTTAATAGATTCCTTTAAGTTTGGCCTATGTAACATTTATCACAATCATTGCATTTAATTGAATAAATTCCGGACTCTTCTAAGTGGCTCCTTTTTGTAAACTGATTGCCTAATAATGTTTTTAATTTGTTGTTATTATAAAATGTAGGAGTCATATTAAATTTATTCAAGATCTTTGTGAATTGATTAGAGGTTCTGTTGAATCTTTTTAATAGATTCCTTTGAGTTTGGCCTGTGTAACATTTATCACAATCATTGCATTTAATTGAATAAATTCCGGACTCTTCTAAGTGGTTCCTTTTCTAAATTGATTGCCTAATAATGTTTTTAATTTGTTGTTATTATAAAATGCAGGAGTCATATTGAATTTATTCAAGATCTTTGTGAATTGATTAGAAGTTCTGTTGTTATATATAAACTTAGCAAATTTGTGGTTTTTTCTTTTTTTTTAAGTGCTTTGGCAAATATGGCGAAAGATTTGTAATTATGCTTGTGTGAGTAACGTTTCCTTATAATCTTAATAAATAAATAAATGTCACAAATAATTGACATTATATTTTTTAACGTAGGCTTCCACTCCCAGACTAAGCATGAAGTAAAATTTCGAGTTTAGAAAAACCCTGCATAGAAAATTTGTCGAGGGTCGCGCAGCGACCCGAGACAAATTTTCACGGGGCTTTTCTAAACTCGAAATTTTACTTCATGCGCCACGCGTATAAAACACCAATTTAATGTGAAGTTTAAAATAGGGCTGGGAATTCGAATATTCGTGAATATTTAACTGTAAAACATCAGCTATTAAATTTTTAACACATATTTTAATCGAAACTCTTAAAAACCAGCATTATTACAAAAAAAAATCCCAAACCCAATATTGACGTTATCCTTACTACACATATTTTAATTAAATTATATGAAACCCTTATTAATCCGAAACAAATCTCAATTTTTCCTTAATTCCCTCAACTCTCTCTCTCTTTCATCGAAACTCTTAAAAAACATCATTATTACAAAAAAATCCCAATATTAACTGTTGATTCGGATTTCTTAATATTTTATATATCGTGTATTTTCTGCATTATTTTATTTTTGGGTGTTTCATTACTTTATTTGGCCCCTTTTTTCATAAAAGCAGAAAGGGGTGCTTGTATTTACTTACCATTTTTATTACTCTTTGTGCTTGTGATTTCTAAAGCGAAACCTGAGAGCCAAATGTTTGGCGGGATTTCATTTATTTCGCTTTACGGCCGAAAGAACGATTAACCATTGTCACGAAAATTTCTTCAATTTCTAAAGAGCGGGCCCAAAACGTGCCTAATTGGGCCCATAAACGTTAATCCGTGACCGAGCGAAGCGTCCGGACTTGTCCCTTTCACCATGCCCAAAAATTCCAGAAATTTCCAGCATTTTTCACACTGAAAAATCATCCCTCGCTTTCTTTTCTAGAATCCCTCTCCAATCAATCCTGACCAATCAGATTTTCCTATCCCAAACCGTTTCTTCTGTTAAGAAAACCAGAAAACAGTCTTATCTTGAACACCGTTTCAACAACATCGTTCTTTCGGTCGTACCGCGCTTTTAACTTTCTCTTAACTTGTATTTTTTAACTGATACTTTCTATCCACGTGTTTTTAACTTCACTTATTTTTTCCGTTATTATTTGTTAATTGTTTTGTATATATGTCAGTATTTAAATAAATCGTTTTTGTTTAACTTACTGGTTTAAGTAATTTTTATTAAAGTCGCGAGAACCGCGCAGTTTACATTAACGTTATCCTTACTAACACACATTTTAATTAAAGTATATGAATCCCTCATCATTCCGAAACAAATCTCAATTTTTCCTTAATTCTCTCAACTCTCTCTCTCTTTCTCTTTCTTTCTCCCATATTTTTTATTCATCTTACAAAGTCTCGAATAAATCTCTGCCTTTTCTCATTCCTCATTTCCCTTATTAAAACAAGCTCGTTCACCGCGAAATCCTCTCCCTCGAGAAAGAAAATGTATGTAATACACTGGCCTGTTCATAAAACTTTGCTGACAGTAACGTCACACATCCTACTAAAAAAATAAAACTTTCCGCAATTCGTTCCGGAACTGCCCCTTTTAATAGCCATATTGTTAGGCTGAAACTAAAATATTTCTTTAGCAAACTAAGTTAAACTAAATATGATATATAATAAAGAAAATAATGATTCATATTATTAATAATTTATTTATATATGAGATTGAATTGATTCATATGATTAATAATTTATTTATATATAATATTACAATAAATATGATATGTGAGGACTCTAGAAGCCAAGGGATACAAGTGCCTAAAACTTGATTTTTAGAAAATGTATTTGAACCTTGATAAAGATAGTAATTTAAAGAGTATTTTCACTCAATGTTTTACGCTTAACTAATATTACCTATTATTTATCAATATCAGTAATATTGTGTTGCTAACAAATGAGTTATGGTATCTAAAACCAATATAATTACTTGTAAATCCAATTTTATAAATTTTGCATTTATATCCCTTGGCTTCTAGGGTCCTCATATAATATAGAAAATAATGATGCTATTAATTTTTATTTTTATAAAAAATTATATTACTTTAAAAACGTAAAATTTATAAGTGGTAATTATTAAACTTGCGATTCATATTTCTGACCATACGAATTCACAGTTTTAGGAATTGTTGGTATAACAGTTCTGAACATTTACAAAAGTGGAATTGAGATCGAATATTATCGTTATTTTTATTACTTAAAAATTAGAAGTAGAAATATTTATGTTATTAATATTTTATTTATATATTATGTATGTATGCATGTATTTAATTTATTTGTTTGTAATTCATTCATGTCTCACTAGAGGGCTTACATTCGTCATAGTATATGGTGTACAAAATAATATTTGGCATTACAAAATCAGTTTAAAATAAATACAATATAAAGCTAATTACATAAAATATTAAATAACACGGTACAAACAGATTAAAATTTTAAATCTTTAAATCCACCAGAAATACATTCCTCAATGATGAAAAATGCTTTGTTTACGAGAAATTCTCTTAACACTTTTTTAAAGTTATCATACGACTTAGCTTTTACTGAAGGGGGCAGTAGATTAAATATTTTCGGTCTATAATAATTATATGCATTTCTGCCCTTCTGCAATCGCGCACGTGCAATACATAATAAATGACTACCTCTAGTATCATGACCGTGGATGCCATCATGCGTTATATATTTATTAACGTTTTTACGAACATATAATAGAGACTCCAATATAAATACACTTAGTATCGTGAGTATTTTAAATTGAATGAATTGGCTTCGACAGTCATCACGATATACAATCCCTCCTAATATTCTAATAGCTCTTCGTTGTAGTTTGAAAATGTTCATAGCCTCACTGGAGTGACCCCATACCAAAATGTAGTAGCTAGCATGTGATTGGAGAAGTCCATAATACACAGACGACAGTGCATATTCAGGCAGTGTAGTTTTTAGCTTTCTTAAAAGGTATGTGTTTTTACTCAGTTTATTACCAAGGAGTTTTACATGTCCCTTCCAGTTTAATTTGGAATCAAGTGTAACCCCGAGAAACCTAGCAGTGTCATCCTCTTTATTGCCTGGTTTTAGAGAAAATGTAACATTTATAGTTTTCGTTGTATTCAAAGAAAGTCGGTTGGCATTGAACCAGTCGGACACTTTATTGTTTACAATGCTCCTGTTATTCTGAGCATCTTTAAATGTATCCGATGTGCTCAATGCAGTGGTATCATCGGCGTACATTATAATAATTCCATCATCAATGTGAGCAGGTAGGTAATTTATGTATATCAAAAAGAGCAGGGGGCCAAGAATGGAACCTCGAGGGACCCCATATGATATACTAGCTGGTTCAGATGACATTTCTTTAAATACAACACGTTGAGTTCTATTTTGCAAATAGGAATTAAGTAGACGGCAACTCTCCGGATTAAAATTATAGAAATATAACTTCCGCAGTAGAACGTCACCTGGAACACAGTCAAATGCCTTGCTAAGATCAAATAAAGATCTTGCACAGTATTTTCCTGTCTCATAGCAGTTTGTAATTTCTTCTACAAGGACCCGGACTGCGTCCCCAGCTGATCGTCCTCTGCGAAAGCCGAATTGATTGACGTCCAGTAAATTGTTATCATCTAGAAATATGATAATTTGATTAAACAGTATATTCTCAAATATTTTAGAAATAATAGGCAATAAAGAGAAGGGTCGGTAATTTTTAATATCATTATGTTACCCTTTTTTTATGTAAAGGAATGACATTAGCTATCTTGAGGCAATCAGAAATCACACTACTCCGTATACACAAGTTAATTATTTGAGTGACAGGTGTTATAATCGTATCTTTGATGTATTTTATCACACCGACATTCATTCCGTATACATCTCGGGCGTTTGAGTTTTTTAGTGATATAATAGTTTCACGAATTTGAAATTCGCTCACCTCGGTAAATGAAAAATACTTGGTAGTAATATTAGAATTAGTAGACATTAGAGTAATGGGATCTACATTACTATTTGGTAAGTTTAATACAATCTTAGAAGCTATTGTGGTAAAAAACATATTAAAATCATTTGGCATTATAGCACAGTTATTGTTTATATCACAGCTTGTTCGTTTGTTCAAACCAAATTAAATAAGATTTTAAATATTTCATTGTATAATTCAATATCCGGAGGTGTATTTGCACGGGAAGTAGTTGTTTCAATGGATATTCATCGTCTTAAATTGTCTTATTAATTAAGACACTGTTTGCATTTTCACGAATAGTTTTTTCGTAATTTTATATATTATGTTTGAAGTGTGCAAACTATAAGAAGCGTAAGCTTATTTTCTCGAATTCAAATAGTTTTGAATTTGAATTTATCTTGTTTGTTCGTTTGGTTTTTACTAAAGACCACACAGCCTTTACTTTATTAGTGGATTGACTAATAACATTTTCATTTGCTTTCAATTTTGATTCTTGAAGAGCAGTTTTGTACCTTTTTTTAAATTAAATATAATTTTGTTTAAGTCTAGGTAATTTTAAATTGGTCTCCTTTAAAAATGCAAGTGTTTCTCGCATTTTTTTAAGATCACTATTATACCAAACTACTTCATTGTTAAATGTACGAGTGACTTTAGTTGGAAAACATTCACAAACATATTGTTTAATGATATTTATAAATTTGTAAGAAGACAAATTAGCGCATTGCGCTTTATGTATAAAGGAAAAGTCGGTATTCAGTAATAATATTGTATTTTAATAATACATGATAATTATAATTGATTTATTGTTTTGGATTTAATTCTAAGGATTTCTGTAACGATTAATAATTATGATTATGTCATGCGATTATTCATGGATAACGATCTCTCTTCTGGCAGTGTTGGATATATCTATGTTTAGTTATATGTGTGGAGAAAATCGTCTGATATCTTTTATATCCATCGTCTTGGCGTGGCCCCTGGTGACCTAAAATTTAATACATTAAGAAGTGATTTTTTAATTACATTTAATGATCCAATAAAATGTAGTAACTTATTTTTTTGCTTATTAATCGTGTTAAATTTGGTGGAATTAACTGATTAATCTGTTTTTTATGTCTTGGACCATAAAGATCTTAGTTTGTTTATAATATTTTTATTCTTATTATTCTTTAAGTTACGTAAAGTTGTTTCAAGTATATGTAATTGTTTTAGTCCTTACTTCACTCTTTTATGTTGTACAATAAAAAAAGAAAATAGTGAAGTACTCTCTACTTACCCTGGGGTTCTCCACGTTGATCGTTCGATTAGTTTTAAAGAATCGTATCTGGAACTAAAGTATTAAGTAAACGATAACAAAAAAAATAATAATTAGTATTTTCCAGATTGTGTTCACATTTTTGAGTTTACTATTTTTTCAATAGAATCTTCAATTAATTACAGATTTATTTGGTTGTTTTCATTTAAAATGTTCGATTATATATTACATGTTTACTTACGGTTCATGTCTCGAACTGAAAGCTTTTGAAACTGTAGGAATGGGCCTAAAAATACACGTTTTAAAATTCACTATCAATATTTAAAATCTCAATACAAAATTATTATATTAATTTAAAAACTTACAATTTATATTTGGTAATTAAAAAACTTACGATTCATATTTGGAACCATAAGAACCCACAGTTTTCGAAATTGTTGGTAAAACAGTTCTAAAAGATTACAAAAGTCAAACTAGAATCGAATATTATCAAATTATTTGGAGGAAAACACTTGTTATGTTCTATGAATATTATCATTATTTATACTACTTATAAATTAGGAGCATAAGTAGATACTAGTAAAAAAAATTAGGGTTATAAATTCTGTTGAAAAAAATCAAGGCTAAACATCTAACTTCTAACCTCGGTGAAGAGCTACGCCTGCTACTCGACGGAGGTCTGTAATTAAACAGAAATAATTTGATTTAATTTATTTAAACAGAAATATTTAATAAATTCTGTATTCTGGATGCTTCAACTTCGTTATTCATGTTCATTTCACAATAAAACACTTTGTACCTTGTATGTACAACAATTTTTATTGAATGTGACTGCAGTTTCGACAAATTTATGTTTGATAATGACAAGCTAAATTTGTCGAAGCTGCAGTCACATCAATAAAAAGTGTTTATCATTCTTCGCTTGAAGAAGCCACAGTGTGGTGATACAATTGTCGCGAGTACAATAAAGTGTTTGAAAGTAATACGTGTTTTATTTAAACTACTATCTGCCTCAACAATCTGCCTCAACAATTAAGTTAATAAAAAGTGTTATACAAACAAAGTAAAAAGTATAAATGAAATTGCCAATTCTTGGTTGCACAATACTTCAAACATTAAAAGTGAGATTCTTTTCGCAATCTACAACAAGTTAGTCTTACAAAGACTATATCAAACACTCATTGAAACAACTACTTCCCGGGCTTACTCTTTGTAAGACTAACTTGTTGTAGATTGCGAAAAGAATCACACTTTTAATGTTTAAAGTAAAAAGTGTTTTTCTGAATTAAATTTATTAAATTTAAGATATGTTGCAAAAAATTACAAACCTAGGAGGTGAAGGTATAACATCGGTGATTGACTGTCTGCAATTATATTCAAATTAACAATGCGAAATATTTGAACTAAGTGTATAATTACCTGGGGCTCGCCCAAACGCTTTCGTCATTCCGATTATTCCGACGGATCGGCGTCCTAAAAAAAAAACATGCATCAGCGATCTGAAAGACACGGACACAATTGTTCCACTTTGTCTTTGTAACTTTGTAAATTTCTCTACCCTGGAGCATACAGCAAAAGTTACACAACGCATGCAAATAACGTATTGGCCAATTCATTTTAGATACGACAGATATTTAATTGGACTATTGATCGACCTTTTTTTCCCGCGTTTGTGAATTTTTTTATTAGTTGAAATAGGACAGAAAAGGTTAAGAATTGTAATTTATTTGGCTAGCAAACAATAAAGATGAACTGCAATGTATTGAATAAATATTATGTATACATTATATGATTGGTGTGTTAAGAAAGTATTTCAAGAACTATAATATTAAATTAAATATACTAAATCATTTTCCAACAACTTGAATTAATGTAGATTTATTATTAATTGCGAAAGAAGCTACGATTAAGCAAGTTTAGTAGTTTGGAGAATAGTTTAAGCAAACGTTTAGACAATCAGCATAACTGGAAGCATTTCTCACTTTATAATATAAGTTCAAGTTTTAGCCAACCTTGATTTTCTAGCTTCACTAGCGCTATAATTATTACCCTGAAGACTGCGGAGTTTCCCATCCATTTCTCGCCACATCATCCGAATTCCTTGAAGTAAAAACAAAAATGATAATAAGGTAATTGAATCATTATATCTCTACAAGAACAACATTAAGCCGAGTTGTGTTTTTTGTGAAAAATCAGGCATTTGTAGAAAGAAGTGTAATTATTCACTTCTATGAATCTTTAATTGTTTGATTGAGTTGTATGGAGTATTTTATCACAAAACATTTTATTAAAGTTATTTTACAAAACACGTTATATTCCCTACTTTATTTTTACTTTTATTTGTTTCGAGTGCTAAGCACTCATTATCAATATTACCAATTCGAGTGTTTAGCATATGAATAGAAATAAAAGTGAAGTAAGGAATAAAAAGTGTTTGGCAAAATTATTATGTCTCCACAAACGCAAAATCAAGCTACATGGTGCTTTTTTTTAATTAAAAAAGCAGGCATTAGTAGAAACAAGTGTAATTAATTACTTCTATAAATTACTAATTGTTTAATTGAGTTATGTGAAGTATTTAATCATAATGGAAAACTTTTCATTCTTTACTTCACATTTATTTTTATTCCTTAGATGTACATTTTAAGTGCCTAGCACTAAAAACGAATACAAATGAAATTGAAGTAAAGAATAAAAACTTCTATGATTGCCTATTTTTTTCGTTTGATTTGATGAACCTTTGTATGTACTACAGATAAGTATCAATTCTTTTATAATTTCAGAATAATAAATTGAATATTAGTCTGAAATTCAGAGATGAACTTTCGATGAAATATAATTGAACTGGTCTCGAATAACTTATTAATACATATATTCGTACCTGTAATGAATTCGATTGAGGAGATCTTCATCGATTTCTCTGTAGCGTTTTATAATCCTTTTCGTGATTGGTGTTAGAGTAATTATCAGCAGAATTGATAGGTAACAGGAAAAAGATAGAGCATTCTTTAACATAAAAACAAATATTTGTGAAATTTAACCAAGTGTTTTCTTTTAAAATCATAAATTCATAAATACAAAACTTAATAAACTATAGTCTAGTTCACGAGAGGTGTCATGTAACAGCAATAGTAAATATCTTTATTATAATCTTTCATATACATTGTTTTTATAACCTAATATATATATATATATGTATCACTGTTTCTTCGGGTTTGGTCCCGCGTATTTTCTTGGCTCTGGTCCATTTTATTTTTAATTCGACGTCATCGAAACGTCGAATTAAAAATAAAATGGACCAGAGCCAAGAAAATACGAGGGACCAAACCCGAAAAAACAGTGATACATGTTACGCCCGCGAAAATCTACGTCTTAACATATATATATATATATATATATATATATATATATATATATAAATTAGATAATTTATTGTTCTTTTTGTATGTATGTAGGTGGCTATGTTTCAATAATTGTTATTGTGTGTTTGTGAAAAGTCATTGTCAAATAAGGACATTTTTTTCTATTCTATTTTTATAGCAATTGTCTATTTGTCCACGCATCAATATTACATATATATATATATATATATATATTTATAAATTTTTTAATAATTGGCTATCGGCCAGTAGCCTTTCTGCTACATTTTTTTTATAGAAATAAAAAAAAAACTTACAATTGCTCCGACAAATTCTTCGCAGACAAATACTCTTGTAGCAAAAAATATATTCCAGAGAGGTTTCATCCTTGCCACTTGATGCGTAATTTCGGCGTCGACATGATTTCTACCTAATTCTAAATAATTTTTCAAAAAACCGATGTAATTCATTGATTTCTGAAATATTAATAGCCTTATTAATATAATCATCATAGTTTAATGCTAGTTAATCCCTACTAGAACGCATGCAAATACGATACTTACATTTTGTATTAATAGAACAAAATCTACGTGCTGGTATCTGGTATAAGGGGAGTGCGCATTGCTGCACTGCACTTAGACCTCATTAGGCCCATTGTGCCGCCTCCCATTACGGGTCACCCATCCTCAGCTCAACCATCCCACCTTGTCTAGGTAGTCCAGTATTATTGAGGTGGGCAAATCCCTGATAATGTCCATCTTCGGCCATCTTTCACCCAGTATGGATCATTTCGTAGACGAGAGTGCCGGGCATTCGCTAAGGATGTGCCTCGCAGTCTCGTCTTCCATTTCACACCCTCTACAAGATAAGGAGTCAACTATTCCCATCTTGTATAAGTGTCCATTGAGCCCGCAGTGTCCGATTAGAACAGCGGTTATCCGTCTGAGGTTCCTTCTAGTCATCTGCAGGTACCGTTTAGCTGAAATCTCGTTGGGGTACAGTAATGTCTCCTTTGAGAGTTTGCAGCTTTCCGTATCATCCCAACGCTTCCTGAATTTATCAAGTGTGTTGGAATGTAACAAGTTACATAGTGACAGGGGTGTCAATCGCACTAGCGGCTCCGGTGAGATGATGTTAATCCTAGCTGCTGCTCTAGCCAGTGCATCAGCTCTCCTGTTACCTATATTTATATCGTGCTCCTTTACTCAGCAGATTTCAATGTTGTTATACATTGCTGCCTGCTGTAGTTTTTAATAGCACTCTAGTGTTGTCTGTGAAGTAGTGTATAACTTCTTCAGAGACATCAAGGCTTGCCTACTGTCTGTTAGAATCAGTATGCCTTCGTTTGAGACTTTACGGCTTAAAATGATGTCCGCCGCAAGTGTTATACCTATCGTCTCCAGTTAAGCGACGGTCGCATACTTACCCATGGGGATTTTCGTATGGATCTAGAAAAAACTCCAATCCCTGAACTATCCTTCCTTTTTGAGCCATCGGTGTAGATTCTTATAGCCGGCTCTCTTATATGTTTCGTGGGTTGGATATTAACAGTGTAGGGTGCATTCAGTATTGGTGTCGGTACTGCAAACTGTATTTAGAGCTCCCTGCATTTGATCACAGAAAGCGTCTTCAAATTTGCCATGTACTATAATGGCTAAGTCGTCAGCATAGGCTGTCACAAAGAAGCTGAAGTTCTTCTAGGAGGCTGTCCAGCACCATGTTCCATAGTAAAGGAGATAGGACACCTCCTTGTGGACAGCCTCTGTCAATCTTGCAGGTGATACGTTCTTCACCTTCCTCCACTGTGACCAGTTGGTTGGCAAGTGCATTGCCAATCCAGTCACATATTTTTGATAGTACTCCGCGCTTGTTTAGCGCGTTTCTTATCTTCGGTATGGTCGTTTTATCAAACGCACCTTCGATGTCAACAAAAACACCCGGGGCGGATTCTTTGTTATCCATTGATCTCTTGATTCTACTCACTACGCTATGTAGGGCTGACTCGGTGGATCTTCCCCGTGTGTAAGCGTGTTGCGATGGCATCAGCGGTTGACTTATAAGTACTGACGTTCTTATGTACCTTTCACAGATTCTCTCCAGCGTTTTCAAGAAAAACGAAGAGAGTGTGATTGGTCTGTATGCCTTGGGTGCTATACCAGACTTTGGTATGAATACTACCCTAACTTGTTTCCAGACCTTTGGGATATGTCCCAACGCTAGACTGGACCACTATATGCTCAAGTAGTGCATCCCGCCCCCACTGTAGTATTGCGGGAAATATGCCGTTCGGTCCAGGTGCTTTAAAGGCGGAGAAGCTGTTTATTGCCATTAGGGTGTTTTCCTTGTTAACCACCTCCTGGGCTAGTTGCCAGTCTTCCGATCTTCTGGAAGGTTTCAGGTTCTTCCCCGACGTTCCTATTTTGTATAGTGCAGCCCGGGAAGTGTGTATTAAGCAGTAGTTGCAGACTCTCATGGAGGTCGTCGGTCATAGCGCCGTCCTCCTTTTTCAGGATTCCCACAGATTGTTTATGGTCCTGTAAGAGAGCCTTCTTGAGCCTGCTAACTTCCTACGTGCTTTCTATACCTTCACAGAAAGCACGCCATGATGCTCGTTGACATTGCCTTATGAGTTTTTTGTACTCTCTAAGGCGGGCCTTGTAAATGGCCCAGTCGGAACTCAGTTTAGAGCGTTGAGCTCTGTTAAATGCTTTCCTAGCCTCATCTTTTAGGGAGTCGAGATCTGGGCACCACCATGGGGTGCTCTGTTCTCCTATTAAGTGGGCAGGTTAATTTATATAATAATAATAATAATAATAATAATAAATGCCTTTATTTGTCATACAATAAATAAATACAAAATAAATACTTATAAGCGTAGGCGAAGTTCAGTCAGCTTAACCTGTTACTGATCTTCCACTTAACCTACGAAAAATTAAACATAAATGTAATTGCAACGTGTGAGGGATAATAGACAAACATATTTCGTCGGCAATATCTCGAATTAATTCTGTAAATTCAAAGCTCATTTCGTAGTAACAGAGAGCGCATGTGACATCTAAAGCTGTTGAATTTTAATTGTTGCCTTCAGGATCTTTGTCTGTACTTCTCCCAGTCGGAGCTCAGTTTAGAGCGTTGAGCTCTGTTAAATGCTTTCCTAGAATCATCTTTTAGGGAGTCGAGATCTGGTCACCACCATGGGGTGGCTCTCCCTGTCTCTGTTCTCCTATTAAGTGGGCAGGTTAATTTATATGCCCTCAGGATTTTTGTCTGTACTTCTCACAGTCGGAGCTCAGTTTAGAGCGTTGAGCTCTGTTAAATGCTTCCCTAGAATCATCTTTTAGGGAGTCGAGATCTGGTCACCACCATGGACTGGCTCTCCCTGTCTCTGTTCTTCTTTTAAGTGGGCAGGTCGATTTCTATGCCTTCAGGATCTTTGTCTGCACTTCTCCCAGTCGGAGCTCAGTTTAGAGCGTTGAGCTCTGTTAAATGCTTTCCTAGACTCATATTTTAGGGAGTCGAGATCTGGGCATCACCATGGGGTGGATCTCCCTGTCTCTGTTCTCCTTTTAAGTGGGCAGGTCGATTTATATGCCTTCAGGATCTTTGTCTGCCCTTCTCCCTGTCCGAGCTCAGTTTAGAGCATTGAGCTCTGTTAAATGCTTTCCTAGACTCATATTTTAGGGAGTCGAGATCTGGTCACCACCATGGGGTGGCTCTCCCTGTCTCTGTTCTCCTTTTAAGTGGGCAGGTCGATTTATATGCTTTCAGGATCTTTGTCTGCACTTCTCCCAGTCGGAGCTCAGTTTAGAGCGTTGAGCTCTGTTAAATACTTTCCTAGCCTCATCTTTCAGGGAGTCGAGATATGGAAACCACCATGGGGTGGCTCTCCCTGTCACTTCCTCTGCGAGGAGGTCAAGGCTGGCATAGTCCTTCGGGTATTCTGTTCTGATCTCATGCAGGCCCTTACCGAGATGCCAGATGTATGCCTCCTTATCCGATTGTCTCGGATCTTGGTAAGGTTTATTAGGACTCTTTTTTAGTCCAATCTGAAAAGTTACCCATCTATGATCGGACATAGATGCTTCCTGACTGACTTCCCATTTATGTATATAATTAGAAATACCTAAGCTAGCCATTGTTATATCAATCACCGTTTGGCTACGCGCGTTTACAAAAGTGGGTTCCGTCCCGTGGTTAAGTATCTTACTTACCTCTTTTGTCCGTAGACCTGCTTCCCCATGCGATATGGTGCAAGTTAGAATCGCAGCCCATGATTAGCGGTAGACCCTCCTTCCTGCAGAAATCGACCAGCCCCTCCATTCCCCTTGTGGGGGGCGGAAGGGCTGAATCGCCAGGTAGGTAGACTGCCGCCAGAACTGCGTCCTTTCCTTTGCCCATAGCTCCACAAATCCTAACTGCAGTGATGTCACCATCTGATAGGTGTGGCAGCAAATGGGCTCGTATTTGCCTAGGTGCATATATTGCCGTCCTAGGCTTCGTGCATGGCCTGTAAAATAGGTTACCTGTTAATTTGCCCAACCCACAAATCCTGGACTTAACAATCCAGGGTTCCGGAATCAGGGCAATGGTGTCATTTGCCATGTCAAGTCGGCGGCAAAGAGTTACCGTAGCCGCTCCCGCATGCCTCAAATTGCATTGAATACAGTACGTTAGCTTAGAGGTCATTATGCCGATGATGTGTGGTCGGTCCTGCTCCGCCAGTCCTCCACCGATTCCACAAGGGTTGATTCGTCGGAATCGGGAGGAACTAGCGTCGGACACTTCCGACTATAGCGGCGATTTTATCGTCACATCCTCCGGACGCTCCTTCCTGACCGGCGAGGTTGCATCGACACGGATGTCGCAGCCACCTCCTCAGCCTGTTTGGGAGCTTTCGTTCTGAGAAGCAGCGAATTGGATGTCTCAGGTTGGCTCTCAGCCACGTGCTATTGGTAACTATTGATAAAGTGCATTTTCATGGGTTCTAACTTCATTGTAATCAAGTTAGAGGTTTTGTTGCACTGTTTGCACTGTTTGTACTGTTTGTACTGTTTGTATTGTTTGTACTGTTTGTACTGTTTGTACTGTTTGTACTGTTTGTACTGTTTGTACTGTTTGTACTGTTTGTACTGTTTGTACTGTTTGTACTGTTTGTACTGTTTGTACTGTTTGTACTGTTTGTATTGTTTGTACTGTTTGTACTGTTTGTAATGTTTGTACTGTTTGTACTTTTTGTACTGTTTGTACTGTTTGTACTGTTTGTACTGTTTGTACTGTTTGTACTGTTTGTACTCTTTGTACACTTTGTACTGTTTGTACTGTTTGTACTGTTTGTACTGTTTGTACTGTTTGTACTGTTTGTACTGTTTGTACTGTTTGTACTGTTTGTACTGTTTGTACTGTTTGTACTGTTTGTACTGTTTGTACTCTTTGTACACTTTGTACTGTTTGTACTGTTTGTACTGTTTGTACTGTTTGTACTGTTTGTACTGTTTGTACTGTCTGTACTGTTTGTACTGTTTGTACTGTTTGTACTGTTTGTACTGTTTGTACTGTTTGTACTGTTTGTACTGTTTGTACTGTTTGTACTGTTTGTACTGTTTGTACTGTTTGTACTGTTTGTACTGTTTGTTTGTACTATTTGTACTGTTTGTACTTTTTGTGCTGTTTGTACTGTTTGTATCGTTTGTACTGTTTGTACTGTTTGTACTTTTTGTACTGTTTGTACTGTTTGTACTGTTTGTACTCTTTGTACTCTTTGTACTTTGTACTGTTTGTACTCTTTGTAATGTTTGTACTGTTTGTACTGTTTGTACTGTTTGTACTTTTTGTACTGTTTGTACTGTTTGTACTGTTTGTACTGTTAAATGTCAATCAAATAAAATAATTATTTTAATATCAATTTACTAATATATTACTTGGTTTGTTTAACTTATTTAAGTTAAACAAGACATGTAAAATATTTTACCTACCTAGTAACCGCACCATACCACACTGTCATCTTGACAAGTATGATTGACATTACGTACACATGCACGTAATAACTTTGACAAGTACATTACGTGCTGAGAGCTAAACAGCTGATTGCTTACCGCACAACCAAATGATGTACAGCGAGTTTTTCTTTAAAGTATACGTATTCCAAATTCAGCTTATTTTCTTAAAATCCTTAGTTATTCGTTGTTTTTTTAAGAGTTCAATTTAAAGCTTTAAACGAGTGTTTTCCACTCCCAGACTAAGCATGAAGTAAAATTTCGAGTTTAGAAAAGCCCCGTGAAAATTTGTCATGGGTCGCGCAGCGACCCGAGACAAATTTTCTGGGCTTTTCTAAACTCGAAATTTTACTTCATGCGCCACGCGTATAAAACACTGATTTCAAGTGAGGTTCAAATATGCATAGAGTTCACAATATTTTAGTGTATTCCAAATTCAGCCAATTTTCTTTAAATCTTTAGATATTTGCTGTTTTTTGAAAAGAGTTCAATTTTAAACTTTAAACGAGTGTTTTCCACTTCCAGACTAAGCATGAAGTAAAATTTCGAGTTTAGAAAAGCCCCGTGAAAATTTGTCGAGGGTCGCGCAGCGACCCGAACCAATTTTCTGGGCTTTTCTAAACTCAAAATTTTACTTCATGCGCCACGCGTATAAAACACTAAAATATTGTGAACTCTATGTATATTTGAACCTCACTTGCAATCAGTGTTTTATACGCGTGGCGCATGAAGTAAAATTTCGAGTTTAGAAAAGCCCAGAAAATTTGTCTCGGGTCGCTGCGCGACCCTCGACAAATTTTCACGGGGCTTTTCTAAACTCGAAATTTTACTTCATGCTTAGTCTGGGAGTGGAAAACACTCGTTGAAAGCTTCAAATAGAACTCTTTTAAAAAACAACGAATATCAGAAAATGTACAGCTTTATTCTTTGTATATTGATCTAGTAGTAATTTAGTTTTCATCATTGTCATAGTACTATTAAAAATAATTAACAATTATTAAAAATAATAAACAATAAATAAGTTGTTCTTTCATGCTCATTGCTTATTTTGTTAGGGCGTAGGTAAAGTATCGTACGTTTCTCGAGTGGTATGGCAATTAGATACTCGCGGAATACTGCACTCGCCGCTGCGCGGCTCGTGCGCAACATGTCCGCTCATATGTAATATGCTGCATACAATTCTCGTTACGTAATATACTATTCTTTAATTAATTATTTAAATAAATAAATGTTAATGCTTACAAATTGTATACCGATTTTACCATATTGACTCAGTCCTCGTTCAATTTTATGATGTCATTCTAATTTTGTTTGTGATTTTAATGTGTTATATTTTTTGTAGCTAGATGTATACAATATATATATATATATATATATATATATATATATATATATATATGTCATTTGTTTATTGTATTTGCATGGCTTTTATTATTGTTATCTTTAAATTACTGTACCTATATTTTTATATTACATGTATGTTGCTGTAAAATGGTTGATCCGTGAATAAATATTATTAATATTATTATCATTATTACCAACTAATAATGAAAAACAAGTACTATTATTTACAACTACGATTTAAATCCTAAAATGAGTATTTTGCATACCTCTTTTGAAATGTTATTAACTTTCGACGCTATAACCTTCTGAATTATTCCCAACTCCTCCAACAAACCCTCACTCTTATTCCTAAAAGGCTTCAAAACCACATCGAGCGCCGTCAAATCGTAAAACAGCTGCTCTTTAACATCACTCAACTTCATATATTCCGTATTAATAACATCCCTTAACTTAAAAATCAACTTTTCCAACCTACTTGAAGTCCTAGAATCGGTAATTTGCTTGGCAATTGAGTAAACTTGATCTAAAAATCCGCTCAAATCCTTCCCGGTAATCGCTGAATTTGATGATTTCCTGTAGGAGGTTAAATTAATTTTCGAAGCTGAATTCAAGTCGGTTAAATAGGGCTCCAAGTTTTTTGAAAAGAGTTTGATTTTTTTGGGCTGCGTAACGAGTTTGGTGAGGGTTGAATTGAAGTCGAGCCAATTGTTGGAGTTTAGGAGGTCGTCGATGTGGACTACGTTTTTTAGTTTGAAGGTTTTGTAAGAGGATTGATTGCGTTCAGAATTTCTGAAACGTTACAAGTACAATAAATAGAGCAGTTATGGCCAGTATTACGAAAAATCATTTGAATCATCATTACTTAGTTATGGACCTTTAACTAAAATTAATATTAGCCCAAAGTATGTAAATTCTACAGTCCAATAGCTGTTTTTGTGCATTATTATTATTTGTTAGGTTTAATCACATTATTATTACTTTCACAACTTTGACATTTAATCTTTAATTAATTTCTCACTTAACCCGTTGTGAAACATTTTTGAATCTAATACTGGATGATTTAAATTAAATTTAAATTTAAACACTTGCTTTGTTTCACTTATTTAAATAAGTGAAACAAACCAAGTATTTAAATTTAAATTTAATTTAAATCATCCAGTATTTGACATTTAAGGTTAAATGTCAAAATTAAATGACTATTAAATTCGTGGTATTCATACAAACTATTCTTAGAAGCCCCAAAGGAAGAATATCAAAAAATCTCATGTTTCATGAAATATAATGTGAATCGTATCATTATATTTCGTAAAATGCACTTTTATTTTTTATATTCATCCTTTAGGGATTCTAAAGAGTGGGCATTCTCTTGGAATCTTTTTGAACTATCACTTTATTTTTACTTTCATGATATTTGATATCTGATGTATGACAGTTCTTCA
This sequence comes from Philonthus cognatus, assembly GCA_932526585.2. NCBI lineage: Eukaryota > Metazoa > Arthropoda > Insecta > Coleoptera > Staphylinidae > Philonthus > Philonthus cognatus. The sequence continues at coordinate 3,759,755 of OW052251.1, forward strand.
GTGTACAACACCTGGTTAACGAAATGGCACGCTATACACTCGATGTTAAAAATTTACTTTGAATGTAATTCGTGTTCTGCAAAATCAGTGCGAAAATTGCATACAAAATTCGCGAATATGTACCAAAGCAAGTGTTCTGAAGAAATTTGTGCACAAACTGGTATGCTGGTGGACCGTACTAAAGTTCCACACGCTCGTCGGGTTCGTACACCCGAGAATATTGCTGCTGTAGACTGTAGTGTGCAAGCCAACCCGAGAACATCGACTCGTCGTCGCTCTCAGCAATTGAACATTAGTCGCACTGCCTTGAGGCGTATTTTGCATAAAGACATCTGTTTATTCGCCTATAAGGTCCAAATAACACAGCAGTTGAAGAGAGTTGACCATCCACTTCGATACAACTTTGCTAATTGGGCCTTAGAGCAGCTGGAAGCCGATGGTGAATTTTGGCAGAAAATTATCTTTTCCGATGAAGCGCATTTTCACCTCGGGGGCTATTTAAACAAGCAAAACTGCAGGATTTGGGCATCGGAAAACCCACAAGTGATCGTTGAGCAGCCAATGCATCTCCAACGAGTGACTGTATGGTGCGGATTATGGGTCGGCGGCATCATCGGCCCATTTTTCTTTGAATCTGGCGAAACGGTCAACGAAAATCGCTGATAGCAAACTTTTTTTGGGAGCAAATTGCTGGTTTGGATGTGGGCAACATGTGGTTCCAACAAGATGGGGCGACATGCCACACTAGCAACGAAACTATCGACTTATTGCGGTCAAAGTTCGAAAATCGTGTAATCAGCCGTCACGTCGTGGAGATCTGAATTGGCCAGCAAGGAGCTGCGATTTGACGCCCATGGACTTTTATCTCTGGGGTGCCGTTAAAGAACGTTGTTATGCAAACGATTCAGCAACGATTGACGATCTTAAAGTCAATATGCAAAATGCCACTGCTGAGATAGAACCGCAGACGTTGGAAAAAGTTCTGGAAAATTGGGTCGAGAGATTTGATTATTGTAAGGCCAGCAAAAGCAGCCATTTAGCTGATGTCATATTCCATGTATAACCGGATATTCTTGGCTACAAAATAAATTCAAGATCATAAAATTCCATTTAGCCGTTTGTGTTTTATTAACATTTTAAAAATATTCCTTGCGATGGCCCACCCTTTAGAAGTAGTTTGTATGAATACCCAGAATTTAATGGAACAATAAAGCTACATTTCTAAATTAGGTTAAATTAAAACACTTTTAACCCTTCTTCACAATTTTTATTATATACCAGATGTACATTTTGGTCACCAGGTGACCATTATCAATGGATTGATACTGTATCAATCAATCCATTGATAATGGTCACCTTGTGACCGAAATGTACATCTTGTATATAATAAAAATTGTGAGGAAAGGTTAAAAGTGTTTATATTAAAGTTATTATAATCTTCACGTAACTCACCCAAATTCAATTCTAAATTAGGTGTTATTGCGAAATCAAATATAAAGTTTTGGCATGATTTTCACAATTGCAAAACTACACGATGTGAAAAAAATATATGTTACCTGAACACATCTCTAGTTTTAATACTTTCATTAATCTTCAGTAAACTCTTGAAGTATCCCCCCTTGGGATACAGAATCCCCTTATCGTCCAACAAATGAGCCAGAGTAGCGTACTCTGGATCGTAGAATGCGTCGCAAATTATGTTCCTCGAGTGGACTCCCAGAAGGAGGGCGATCGAGCCCAGCATCCATAAAAGTAACGAAATCAAGCAGGCGAAAGTGAGTCCGATTATTAAATAAGGAACGGTTCTGGATGAGTTCTCGCAACCGCAAGGAGCTCCGCACATCCAAGCGATCCACAGGAGAAATGTAAAAATAGAAATGCCTAAAAATAAAAAGCTGTAGTACAATAAACACAATTTTGAAACCTAAAAATTTAGATTATTTATTAAACGATAAAAAGGTATGCTTAATTTTATATTTGTACTAAATTTTAACTTAACAACAAAACAATTACCAACAATTTATATCAAACTTTATGTTAATAATTTACTTACACCAAAGAGCATTTCATGTAAATATCCAGTTGTTTAAATGTTTAAAATACACTAAGAAATAAACGCTTTTCAAATGCAAGAATTGTATTATTTTATAAATTTTAATACACTGTTTTAGGGAGTAAACTTCCATTAAATTACACAAAATTGTATTGAATCTTACCAATAGATTTAATTAACTAAAAAAAAAAAACTCGAACTAGTTAGTTAACCACAGTGACGTCACAAGTTAAAGCCACTGGTTAAGCAGTGGAAGAGAAAAAGCAGAAAATCTAAGGTATAATCTAAGGCTCGTAGGCTCGTAATTTTCTTGTCCCTCTTTTTCATTTACATTCTTTACTTAAGAAAATCTCATTAATAGATAAACTCTCATTAACACATAACAAAACCTGTTTACTCACGAATATAAAAATATTCTTACAGCTTTTCTTTTCATAAAAAATATATATTTAAATAAAAATATTTTTACAGCTTTTCTTTTTTATAAAAAACAAATATATATATATATATAAATATAAATATTCCCAGCGACGTTTTTCTCTCGGAAAATAATTACCCCAAGGCATTCGAGGCGATGCATTGCACTCTCCCAGGCTCCTCTTTTCCTCAAGAAGTAATCTGGCCCCCACACAATTCCATAACCCCGGGCAAAGCTTATTACAGAAAGAATGGAAACTGCCCCCCGTTTCAATCCGTTATAACATGAAATAGCGTGAGAAAAAAGGATGGCTTTCAAAAAAAAATGTATATAAAAAGGGAACATTATATAGAATGAATTAATAAATACAGGGTGATTCACGTAAGAGGAACCGATGTCTAATTTCTGGGTTTGTGCCTCGACAGTTTGTGCATTTAAAAGAATTCAATGCAAAAGAAATCTATTAAGCAACTAGTAACATAAACTACTATTTCAATTAACTAAGATTGTTCAACTAGAAACACACCTAATAATCATTTCTAGTAACATAAATTACAACTTCAACACTTGAGTATATGACATATTTAGCTGAGATTCCATACTTTAACATGTGGTATCACAGTTAAGGTTAACTACAGGGTGGCGCAATATTACCGATATGGTTTGAATGTTTAATAACTTTTTAAATTTATTGATATTTTTAATTTTTATTTCAGAATTTCGTGAAAAAAACTTGGGGAATTTGAAATAGAACGGTGGCCGAGTGGGTAGAGACCCTGCCCATAGACCAAGAGGTCGCGGGTTCAAATCCCGTCCGGTGGAAGAATTTGTGAGTAATAAATTATTTCATCCAGGTCCATGGATGTAGTGTGAATGAATTGAGGCGTCCAAACGAATTAAATACGTGGTAATTAGTTAATTAATTAATTAGAAAAATAATACAATGGCAGATGGCAAAAAAACAGAACAGCGATCAAAAATTGTTGAATTTCATTTTGAAAATCAACGGTATGGGCGCAGCGTGCTTATCGTCGTTTTTTTAATGTGCGTACTAGACCTTTAGCATCAACAATAAACCGCCTGGTTGCAAATTTTCGACAACATGGTACAGTAAGACACCTTCCATGTACCGGAAGACCACGTACGGTCCACACGGAAGAAAATATCCAACGTGTTGTTGATAGTGCGCAGGACAGTCTAGAAACATCAACAAGAAGACGTTCGGCACAACTGGGGCTATCGTGGAGGTCCGTTCAGAGAATTTTATCCACATTGCACATATTCCCGTATAAGGTGCAGCTTGTGCAAGAATTGAAGCCGGTAGACTACCAACAACGGCTTGATTATGCCATTTCTGTTGGGAATAAATAAATAAATAAATAAATTTCATTCCGACAATAAGTAGAAGAAAATCACGATTTCATTAACAATTTAATAATGAGCGATGAAGCCCATTTCTAATTGAATGGTTGGGTAAACAAGCAAAATTGCAGGATATGGGCTACGGAGAATCCAAGAACAGTTCATCAGCGACAATTACACCCACTTAAGTGTGCTGTTTGGTACGGTGTATCGTCTGAAAGGATCATTGGTCCATAATTTTTTGAAAATGCACATGGCGCCTCAGTTACGGTTAATGGTGCTGAATATCGAACGATGCTGGTCATTTTTTTGAGGCCAGCTGTAGAAAACCATCCACAGTTGTGGTTCTAACAAGATGGAGCCACAGCCCACACTGCAAGGGACACAATTAGTCTGTTACGGGACCTCTTTGGCGAACGCATTATTTCGCGCAGAAGCGATTTCAATTGGCCCCCATATTCACCGGATTTAACAGCTCCAGACTGCTTTCTTTGGGGTTATTTGAAAGAAAGGGTATACGTAAATAAGCTAGTGACCATACGAGAGCTAAAACAAAACATTCGCAATGAAATTCAAGCCATAAACACCGGAGAACGCATTATTTTGCGCAGGAGCGATTTCAATTGCCCCCACGATCACCGGATTTAACAGCTCTAGACTGTTTTCTTAGGGGTTATTTGACAGAAAGGGTATACGTAAATAAGCCAGCGGCCATACCAGAGCTAAAACAAAACATTCGCAATGAAATTCAAGCCATAACACCGGAAATTTTACGAAAAGTTATGGAAAATGTACTGGAAAGAGCACGAATGCGCGAAGCCGAAAATGGCCACCACTTGCGGGATATAATTTTTCATACTTAAGCCAAAAATATTCCCCATTAATATACTGTATAACAAAAAAATAATAATAATAATTCACCATTAAATAAGAAAGTTATTAAACATTCAAACCATATCGGTAGTTTTGTGCCACCCTGTATATAAGTCCCAAGCCCCCCCTTGCCTAAATCCCTAAATACGCCAGTGTCTTCAAGCACTGACTCGGGACTATACTGATGATGGCGTTGAAGCCTGAAGCGCGTATATAGTTATCCGGTGAATGAATGAGTACTGAACACAAATTTATATTCTTATTACAAATTCTATTTCTTAAGCAGATCGTGTGTGTGTTTTTTTTTTATTTGTTGGTTTGCGATATCAGAAGAACGTAATTTTATGTACCCTATCTATCTATCCATAAAGCTTTAGACAGATAACTCACCGAGGATGGTTAGATATCTCCAAGAGTCCCTGGAGGCGATGTCCTGGAGGAAGGGAAGGAGCTTCCCCTTGGCGGCCCTTATCGTTCCTATCGTGGACCTGGATAGGTCCTCGAACGACCTTAAAGCCTTGTGGATCGCCATTCGGCGCTGCTGGAGACTGCGGCGAATTTCTAACATGGGAAACATTCTATACATACTTATGGTAAAAGATATAATAAAATAAAGGAAAATGCGGGAATTGAGCATCCACAAATTACGATGATTGCTGACGGGGGAGCTATAGATAAAACTGGGTAGAGGAAGAAATATGCTGGGTTTTGTGAAAAAGTATAATTTAAATACTTACTGTTTTTGAAATAATATTGAAGGATAAATTAAAAACACTTGGTTTGTTTCACAAATAGTGAAACAAACCAAGTGTTTTTAATTTATCCTTTAATATTATTTCAAAATGTTTCACCAAATGATAAATGAGAAAGTTATTCAAGAAATATTACTGTCCTTATAAAACTCAATATATTTCTTTCTTCGCCCATATATTTCTTTATTTACCCAATTTTATTCATAAGTATAATCACTGATCAAAATAATCGATTTGGGTGCAAACCGGCAAATGTGTATTATAACATTTACTTAGTCATAACAAAATTCTATTTTAAAGACAAATTGAATTTTCCGTGTGGGAATTTATGTAAAATAGATTAAGTTTTGATTATAATTAATGAAGTTATTATCGCTCGGGTTAAAGCGGGTCGGAACGTTAAAAGCGAGCGGATCCGTAAGGAATGTCCGAAATTGTGGCTCCCAGACGGTATCTCCCCTCGGGAACTCTTCAGGGGGGGACGAAATTGCCGGAATTGCGGGGACACAAAGCTCCCCAGATAACCTCACCTTTGGCAAAATTCAAGGATGGGGACGCTCCTTACTATCAACGTTACGATGCGGGTTCATAAACGTCATCGTAAAGTTATTAATTAATTACGATTATCTTAATCTTAATCGTGGAAAAAGTTAATTTTTTAATTAAATACGTTCTTTATGAAATTACATATTTTTAAACAAAGATCCACGGATTATTACTATTATCCTATTATAACGTATGCAATATTGTGTGCTTGTGTGCGGATGAAATGCAGAAAATTGCATATAACATGCTGTGCAGGACCGCAACCTTAAACGATTTCTTTCTTTTTAATTTAATGCTACGAAGGTACAGTCTTATAAATACAGGGAGTTTTTCTCTAACATTGACAAACCACGGACCCTGCAACACCTGAAAGACAACATTCGCCAAGCCATTGCCAACATTCCCGTCGATATGCTCGAAAGAGTGGGACGAAACTTTAAAAAGCGGGTGGATCAGTGTATCTCTAATGAGGGCCGCCATTTGTCCGATGTAATTTTTTTAACCACTTGAATAAAAATTCCAGATGTGTACAATAAGATAAAAAAAAATTAATCGATATGTGAAATACTTTTTCTTTTATTGGTCTTTCAAATCAGCAAGTTTCCCTGCCACACCCTTTACAAACAAAGTTTAAAGTGTATTATTGCTAAATAACATGTATAACGAAATAGAAGCTTCCACAATACAAAAGATGTTTTTAAGGAGCTTAATTTGAAGGATTAAACAAGTGTTTTCCACTCCCAGGTTAAGCATGAAGTAAAATTTCGAGTTTAGAAAAGCCTGAAAATTTGGTTTGGTCGCGTAGCGCGAAGCGCGGAGCGGCCAAACCAAATTTTCAGGCTTTTCTAAACTCGAAATTTTACTTCATGCGCCACGCGTATAAAACGCTGATTTCAAATGAAGTTTAAAATATACCGCTCAGCGAATGATCTCGCGTTTTATACGCGTGGCGCATGAAGTAAAATTTCGAGTTTAGAAAAGCCTGAAAATTTGGTTTGGCCGCTCCGCGCTTCGCGCTACGCGACCAAACCAAATTTTCAGGCTTTTCTAAACTCGAAATTTTACTTCATGCTTAACCTGGGAGTGGAAAACACTCGTTTAAAAAAATATTTAAAGCATATGTATAATTATGATATGTATACTTAAAATAAAAACGAATGCATATGTATACTTACAAGAAAAATTCCCTGTATATTGCTATATTGTTAATCTCTAAATATTCTGTAATTTATTCAATTTATAAATTTAATGAAGTCAATATAAAATATATAACAATACATATTTTAATTTTCTCTTACTGAAGTTGAGGGTTAGTAATTTTTATAACTCCAACATTTTATGAATTGTAATAAATTTCTGCGAGAGCCGGTTCGTTAAAAACTTTTTGGTAAACTCGCAAATTGCCGAAATTCCGAATCGTCACGTTGACATCTAAATTGGAAGCGTCTGAAGCCCTCCCAATAATTCGCACGAGTTGACACTCGAAATTACATCCCCTACACACACATACACAAAGATAGAGGGCGAGATATTAACTTCCTTGTAAACTCTATAATACTAATAGACATTCTTTTTACTCGTTTGATGACTTTTAAAAGTGCATTCTGCATAAAAATCAAAATTTCATATCGCAACGAATAAATAGATTCAGTACAGACGCTCCTCGTTCAATAACTGTTGACCCAGATAAGTTTACAAATTACTTATTGAGTAAGTTTTTAAAATGGTGTACAGATGTTTATTAAAACTTTTTTTAAACTAACATAGTCAATACAACTGACTGTTAACATATTTCACTATCAAGTTTCAAATCAAGTTTATTGGTCTTGTAAATTGTTCAATTACAATATTAGACAGGTCAAATAATAGGTATATCAGGCTGAAAGACCCCAGGGTGGATAGTCAATTCGCAGCATTAAATATTTGTTTCTTGTATAAACTTATTATGCATTCCAATTGTTGTACTGTGTATTCTGTGAATATAAACTTATTATGCATTCTAATAGTTGTACTGTGTATTCTGTGAATAAAGATATTATATATATATATATATATATATATATATATATATATATATATATATATATATTAGGTATAAAATGTAAAATATAAAATAACATGCAAAACATAAAGCATAACACACACATAAAACATTAAACACGAAATATAAAGTAATAAGTATAATTATATAGTGACTTGGATGGTTTTAAGTAAACGCATAGTCCATAAAATCCTGTATCTTATAAAATGCCTCTCTTTGGAGGCATTTTATAAGATACAGGATTTTAAGGACTATGCGTTTACTTTTCTAGATTTCTTTGGAGAAATGTTTTCACTTTTTGTTTAAATTTAATCGAAATAAGGCTTGTTATTCGCATCTCTAGCAGACGTCAAAATAACAGCTTCTGTCACCAGGGGCTGCCCGCAGGGTGGAGTCCTATCGCCACTCCTGTGGACACTCCTGGTGAACCAACTGATCACAAAACTTAACATCCAGGGATTCTATACAATAGAATTTCCCTGAATGGGAAATATGAAAACATCCTCTGCAACAGAATCCAACGAGCACTTAAACTTGTGGAAGACTGGTGCATAACCAACTCGTTATCAGTTGTTCACACCGAACAGCAAATAAACAAACACAGCATTTCCGTGGAGTTGGAACACCTGCACACACACACACAAACGCTAGACGCAGATGCTGCAATTCCATGGATTGTAACCACCTTGCTCAAACAGACGCATCCTCAGCAATTCCATCGTGGTTGCCTACACCTTCCCATGACCGGACTATTGCCCAATAATTATTGAAATACACGCATTATTTATTGTATAAATAGCTGTAATTGTTGTAAAATAAATCAGTTTAGTTTCGACTGAATTCAAACATTAGTAAACCCCACAACAGATGTTCATCAAGAAACACAAAGTAGAAACACACACGCTACCAAAACTATTCGGAACCGCACTAAAAATATCAAAAAAAGTTGAATACTTTGGAATTTATCTAGATTCCAAACTAAACTGGTCAAAGCACTAAGAACATAAAACTGAGAAAGCAGACATAACTTTCTGGCAATGGAGAAGAGCCATAGGTAATACCTGGGAACTATTCCCAAAGATATACACAGGAATTATTAGACCGGCAAAATGGAGCCCTAGTCTGGCGGACGCGGACTAATCAACAAGGGCAATACAAAAACTAAACCACATACAGAGGCTGACCTGCTCATGCACAACAGGTGCCTTCAGAAGACATAGTATTGTTTCCATGGCAGCAGTGGGTGTTGCCCACTGCTGCCATGGAAACAATACTATGTCTTCCACCCCTTGGTATTCACATCAAGAGTGTAGCAAGACTTAATGTGCTTAGGTTTTTACCTTTCGGTGTATACCTTTCGAGCGTCCATTTAAGGACCGGTGGATCACCGCCATAGTTGCGAACCACTGCCCGCCGGAGACCAACCCACGTGTGGAAAGGAGGGGCGAGTAGGCATCCCTGGGCTTTTCAAGGCCCACCCCCGACTCCTCATTTAGCGGCGACAAGCACCAGGGCTGAGTCAACCCCGCCGTGTGTAAGTTAGCCTTATCCAAGATAGGGACACAGAGGCTACATCAAGAAGGTCTATAGCTCCGACTTGGAAAATCGTCCCCTTCAAACATTCATCGTCCGAAGACAGGTCTGCCCTAGACGCCTCCTGTTTAGGTGCTATGCTGGACCTCCAGCAAGACTAATAGCAGAAAGACTGAGGGCCATAAACGTCCGAAGACTCAGGTCTGCCCCAGACGCCTCCTGTTTAGGTGCTATGCTGGACCTCCAGCAAGACTAACAGCAGAAAGACTGAGGGCCATGAACGTCCGAAGACTCAGGTCTGCCCTAGATGCCTACTGTTTAGGTGCTATACTGGACCTCCAGCAGACTAACAGCAAAAAGACTGGGGGGGTCTAATCAAATTTCAGCCGGAGGACACGGAAACATACTCAAATGAGGACTTTCCCTACAGAGAAACCAGACAGATCAGAAGATTCTCCAGTACATCTTCAAAAAGAAATTCATCGTGAACCCAAACCAGCAGACACTATAGGAAGACTGTGTAGTGTTTACAGATGAATCAAAGACAAAGACAGGCTGTGGGGCGGGTATATACTCCGAAGACCTAGCTATCCGGAAACACATTCCGATAGTAGCACACGCCACTGCAACACAGACCGAAATCTACGCGATTTTAGAAAGCGCCAAAGTAATAATAGACAGGAAAATCAGTGAACGAAACACAACTCACGTGCTAGTTCGTCTGCTTTGTTGTTCCCCTCGCTGTTGCTGTGTCCTTTTGCCCACGTCGGTGTTATGCCGTTCGTCACTGGCAGCAAAGCGGCATTAGCAGCATTAGAAAACTTCAAAATAACATCTGCACTTATACATAAATGCGTTGAAACGATGAACGAGGCAGCAGCACTCAACCGCATAAGACCGACGTGGACAAAAGGACACAGCAAAAGCGAGGGCAACAACAAAGCAGACGAACTAGCACGTGAAGCATCCAAAATTACTACAAATCATGCGAAGATAGGGCTACCCCCTTGGTCCTTAGCCAATCATATGATAGACATACTTGTCGGCACCTGACTGCCAAAAAACAAAGTAGTTTCTAAGACTCACAAAACAGAAACTTCGTACACTAACCGGTTACATTACTGGACACTACAGCTTCCAGCATCATCTCGCCAAAATGGGAATCGCCACTCATGACCTTTGTCGAGGATGCAGTGAAGAAGAAGAAGAGGAAGACACATACTTCACGAGTGTCCAGCGCTGTTAAAGATAAGGAAAGTACTAAGAGAAGAAACCCCAGATCGTGAAAGACCCGGATGGCAATGGTCACCCTCGCAAATTCTGGCAATTGTCGACAGTGCGGAGTGGGTCTAACCATCAGGCAGGAGTAAGTGGGTGAGGCTGACGCTGCCCTCCCCCCAAAACAATCCTTAATTGTAAGGCTTCTTCTTGATTGTGGAAGGTTATTGTATAGGTCGATAACCGACTGGGAAATGTGAAATCGTGAAGGACACGGATGGAAATGGTCACCCTTGCCAATTCTGGCAATTGCCGACAGTGCGGAGTGGGTCTAACCATCAGGGGGAGGAACTATAATAGTCCCGACTGTGGCCTAAGTGGGTGCGGCTGATGCTGCCTTTCCGCTAAAACAATCTTCACTCCTTAATCCTAAGGCTTCTTATTGATTGTGGAAGGTTATTGTATAGGTCGATAACCGACTGGGAAATATGAAATCGTGAAGGACCCGGATGGCAATGGTCACTCGCACAAATTCTGGCAATTGCCGACAGTGCGGAGTGGGTCTAACCATCAGGGGGGAGAAACTATAATAGTCCTGACTGTGGCCTAAGTGGGTGCGGCTGATGCTGCCCTCCCGCTAAAACAATCCTTACTCCTTAATCCTAAGGCTTCTTATTGATTGTGGAAGGTTATGGTATAGGTCGATACCCGACTGGGAAATATGAAATCGTGAAGGACCCGGATGGCAATGGTAACCCCCGCAAATTCTGGCAATTGCCGACAGTGCGGAGTGGGTCTAACCATCAGGGGCGAGGAACTAAAATAGGCCCGACTGTGGTCCATAATCCTTAATCCTAAGGCTTTTTATTGATTGTGGAAGGTTATTGTGTAGGCCGATACCCGACTAGGAAATATCAAAAAATAATTTTTACTTGTGATATAACATCCATTGAAATATTAACCTACTCTAATTTATAATTTAAATGATCGCACAGTATATTGCGTTAGTAATAATAAATTCCGTTGAATATCAAGTAACTTTTATCTGTGTTATCTTATTAAATTTGAAAGGAAAGTCATAAATAGTAAGCAAGAATACCCAATTAGCACTTCACTCCACTTCTCGCTGACAAGTTTTGTAAGTTGAGTGAGAAATTTAGGGCGGGGGCGGTTTAAATCCGGTTCGGATGTTTAAATCCGAGTTAATTACGCCTTAATTGCTTTTATTAATAAAATTACTTTGTAAATTTAGCGGCTCAGCGGCAGGTAAATTTTGCGTGAAGAATTAATTAGACAGAACCGGGAAAATGAAGCGGCAAGATTCAGTGGGAATATATTTTTTAGCCGTTGCATTCAATTATGTCGTATTGTAATATGTGATTCTACTATATTATGATTTTAATAATAATAATAATTATAATAACAATCTAATATACAACCTTCTTTATTATAACAACAAAAACAGCTTAGTTGCTAAGGTTATTAAGTAAGGAGACGAAATTTTAAACGACGCCGAATGGCTCTTACGGAGATTTCTAAGCAACGGTTTATTTTATTTATCATTTATTTTAGATCAACCGATTTATATACACAGAAGGTTGTATATATAAGATTATCTTACCTGATATCTGCATTTGAGTGTCTACTGAAATTCTTTTTGGTATTTCTTTGTAGTTGGTTTCTGTTTCCAAAAGAGTCGAGTTGAAAATTTTATCTTCTGAGATTCCAGCGAGGTATTTTAGTTTCACGTCTTTAGAAATCTTCAAAAAAAGGAGAGTGAAATAAAAAAACCGCAAATCAAAACCTGAATTCCTGTAAAGTAAATTTATAAGTAACTTAGATTTAGAAAATAACAACCTAGCTTTCTAGTTTCACGTCCATCTAAATCTATAAATAATTTTATCTTCTGATATTCCAGCGAGGTATTTTAGTTTTAAGTCTTTAGAAATCTTAAAAAAAAGAGTAAAATAAACAAACAGCACATTAAACTTGAATTCCTGCAAAGTAACTTAGATTTAGAAAATTACAACCCAGGTTTTTAGCTTTACGTCCCTACAAATCTATAAATCTAAATTACATTTCTTTGAAAATGGTCTAACAAACCGAAACTAGTTGAAATAAAGTTTTAATTTGTAAAACAACACGAAGTTTTTTTTTATTTAAATAACTTTGCACAGGAAGTAGATGTTTCAATGGATATTTATCGTCTTAAATTGTTTTATTAATTAAGACACTGTTTGCATTTTCACGAATAGTTTTTTCGTAATTTTATATATTATAACTTTACATATTCTAATATGTTTCAGCAAGTGCCAGATGAGAAATTAATTCAAGAAACTTATAAATCTATAAAAAAACTGCATTGCATTTTTAGTAAGGGCTTATTATTAGAGAATTTAATATAAACCAAAGACGCGAATGAATTTATTAAAGCCCGTGTAAACGTGATAAATATCCAACAATTAACAATAAACAACACGAAAATTAGTTTGTTAACAGCAAGTTAATCAAATGATTATGCTAATAAACGTGTAATATTATGTACATAAATGGGATGCGGACTAGCAATAAAGTGCACTTATTGCCAGGGGAGCGTTTGCATTCGCATAATTATTCGATTTCGCGTGTACGAATGCATCCGCCGAGGGAATTAGTGTTACTATGCATGCATGTGCATATTAATTTTCACAAAACGACTTAGTTCTACGAATTTCTAGGATAAGAGATAAGCAAAAGGCATGGATGCTACAGCTAGAGCTAGAGCTGTACACAAATTACAAATTGATAATGGCATAAACTCGAACTGAAATGTTCGTGTTGTGTTATTCTAATTGATACAAATAAAGCAAACTATAGATCCGATGAATACATCGACGGCCACTGAGTGGTTTTGATCTTAACGCTTCGACGCAAACATGTTTGTGTTGGCTTTTAAGTGCATTTATTTTTTAAATAAAATTGTGAAGAAATATTATTGTTCAGTCGAGAATTAGAAAACTGCCATGCATTTCCGGGGTCTGTATGGTGGTATCTGGCGACAAATGCTGTCACTTACACCACCGAAATGGCAAAAAAGTGTGTCGTTCTAGTGGAATCGCCACGCGAGTTTCTCACTAGATTGATTTAAAACTATTCAGTTTGTTGTGTACAGACTTAATTAGTTAAGAAATCACCGAAATCGGAAGTTAGCGGTGCGGAATGGACTAAAGGTAAGTGGCAGTAGTGATCCGTCACCCCTTGTGCGCTCCGCATCATCTTTGCTGATGAAATTAAAAATACATCCACAGAAACTGACTCTCCCCCCAACAATCATTGTTTAATTTTAATTATAAAAAAATCTTAAAAGTGTCTTTTAACATCTATTCATTTATATTTAAAACAAATAGGTACACTTTCTTGTAATTCCAGTCATCTTCTATAATGATTTCTATCCCTCTGTAAATTTCGACATAAATTCTCTTGGATTTATTTAGCGCGTTGTTTCTTGGTTAATTTATGTGAATTATTTTACCTCGTCCGTACGAAAAGTGACAGTTAATCCCGGGGAAAGCAAAGTTTCGCAGAGGGGCCTGTCTTTCGTCGAGCACTGCTGATGTATGTTGTCGAGCATGGGAATCAGCTCCTCCACCCTTTCCTCCAGAGATTTCCCCAGATCTCGCCCCCTTCTGCTCGTCGCGATCACGCCTTTCACTTTCCGCGAAATCTCCAATGATTCTGTAATAAATTCAACAACTTCACAACTAAATTACTCAATTAAACACTTAATAAAATAGGCATTCAATTAACTAAAATAAAATAAGTAGATGGAATTTTAAATTCTATATTCGCTCAGTCGTTGAATGACGAATCATATAGAAATATCAATTGATCTGTTTTTATATTAAAGAGCATTTCATTATCTTAGTTACCTTCTTGAATTGTTTGAAGCGTCTTGAACATCGCTTCTAATTTAAACACGTTACTTATCTCCTCTTGGAAAGGCAATCCCATCAAAGTTTCAACATCTGAAAATTGAATACACTGTAAATTCAACTTGTATTCATAGCTAGCTCAATATAAAAATTACTTTAATCCAGCTGCATAAACATTTTGAACAGAGCTTTTCTCTGTACTTCAGATCGATGTCAAATTTATATTCAAATGAAAAAACACCGATCTAAGACTAACTACAGTTCGAAATTTTTAACCAACAGTATATGATTGATAAATAAGGCACTAATAACCTTTCTTCACACTTTTATTTGCATTACCAAATGTACATTTCAGACACAAAGTAACCATTATCAATGGATTAATTGATACAGTACTAATCCATTGATATTGGTCACTAAAAGCCAGTTGCACCAAACACGTTGAACTAGTTCAACTCTGAACTCGAGTTCAAAGTGACATTAGAACAATAGAAACTTTCTTTTGAACACGGGTTCAGCTTGAACTCAAATTCAACGCTTTTAGTGCAACTGAGCCTTCCTTTAGTAATTCTAATAAAAGTGTGAAGAAAGGTTATAAGTGCTTTATTTATCAATTAAATTTTATCTTCACGTAACTCGCCCAATCAATTTAACAATATATGAACTGCAGTTTATCTCCGGACTTGAAATCAATATCAAGTTCCTATTATATTGAAACGATTACCGTTGCTCTAAAGTTAAGATGTGAATTATAGGTTATAAATATTAAACTTAGGCATATCTCTAACATTTCTTTTGTATTCAAATAACAATAAATTAAAATGGCAATACAGTTCAGAAATGGTCTAGAGTTAAAAACTTCTGTAAAACTGAACCTCAATCGGAACATTCACAAGTATAGATGGCTTATCATAATTAAAGTTCTGATTGCTGTGACTGGTCGACAGGATTTTGGAGCCAGGGCCACTAATTTCGCAGATGATGAAGAAGATCAGGCTTATAATTACTGTAGAGTTTGTTTAATACTCACCATCCAAATCTTTTTCAATCACATCAGTGGCTCGATCTATGGCCATCACAGTGACAAAAGTCAGCTGCATTTTGACGTTCCTCGTGATTTTTTCCAAATCGTCGAAGACTAATTCGACTCGTTCTGGAGAGCGAGTTATGGTTTTCGTTAATTGCTCGTTGCTTGCTATCATCAAAGTCAAATTTGTGCTGAAAATAAACAATGATTGACAATTTTTAGGCAAGCATAAATAAATATTAATGAATTTATATTTAAAATATAACAGGAGAGTAGTCACCTACGATAGGGTAAAATGGGCAGTAAACTTATTTGAACCTTTTAATTCGCCAGGGCCTGATGGAATCCTACCCATCATGCTACAGAAGGGATCGGAACTTTTGTGGTGGAGGCTCTGCGAGATCCTAAGAGCCAGTATGTTATGTTATGTTATGTTATGGGGTCGGTGGTTGCGAGGCCTCTAGGCCTTCCGAAATTACCTCGATCTGAAAGGTCTTTTGTAATTATACCTGACCTATTTGAGTCCCTGAATGACTAGACTTCTTGCGTAGTCTACAATAAATTGAGGGTTAATGTGTACCATGTCATCAGGCTTTAAAGTGACCGATGACAGATAGTTTCCTACTTGAGTCCTTCAGTGACTAGACCTCTTACGTAGTCAACAATAGCTTGTGGGTTAATGTGTACTATGTCATCAGGCTTTAAATTGACCGATGATAGGTAGGACAGGGCGGAGTATTCCCAAAGTAAGTGCTCTGCTGTTTCTTGTGCTTCGTTGCATAAGAACCAATATGGCCCTACGATATCTGCCGAGAATATAGAGGCTCATAAGAATGGTTTTCATACCAAAGATTGGTAGAACAGACTATTCTATGCAAAGCTGTACAGGCTCATTAACCTCATGTCATTTGTAATGAAGACAATGGAAAAGATTATGGATAGACATATTAGAGAGCTGATACTGGTGACCTATTGATTATCCCCAGATCAATATGTCTATCTTCCAGGTCGATTAACAGAGACAGCTCTCAGCCGACTAACAAGGACGATGCTCTGAAAAACAAAGAAATCCTACTTGTTGCTTTCTTAGATATAGAAGGTGCATTTGACAAGGCAGCCTTTAACTCCATATCCGCTGCTTTTAGGAAGCGAAGGTTGGAGGGAATTAGCTGCAGGTGGATTGACTGCATATTAAAACAAAGGATGGTCTATACAATGTTTGCTGGCCAGACACTAGCATCCAGGGTGGGAGGGCCTAATACATCAGGATCATACCATGGCAGGCGGATCATGGATGTCTGAAGAGGAGCATTCCAAGTCGGAGTCCCATGCCTTTTCTGTGTCCCTATCTTGTATAGGGCTAACTTGGGCACCACGGGGTCGACTCATCCCTGGCGATAGCTATAAATGAGGAATCGGGGGTGGGCCTTGAAAAGCCCAGGAGTGTCTATCCGTCCTCCGATCCACATGTGGGTTGGTCTCCGATGGGTAGTGCTTCACAGGTATGGCGGCGATACATCATCCTTGGCATAGACGGTCAATCGGCATACACCGAAAGGTAAAAGCCAGAGTACACTATCGTAGGGCCATACTGGCTCTTATGCAACGAGGCCCAAGAAACAGCAGAGCACCTACTTTTTGAATACTCTACCCTGTACCTTCAAAGAGGAAACTACCTGTCACCGGTCACTTTACAGCCTGGTGACGGTACACATTAGCCCTCAAGTTATTGTACACTACGCAAAAAATCTACTTAATGAGGGACTTAAGTAGGCCAGAGTCCAGGGTGACCGGTGGTTATCCTCAGGGAGTTCTCTCGCCATTGCTGTGGAAACGGGTCATCGATGGACTGCTGGTGTATCTCAACAACAAGGGATACTCTTTCCTAGAACACGCAGATGACCTAGTCATTTTCGTTGAGAGAAAATTTAACAACACGATCAAAGAGCGTCTGTAACGTGCACTGAACGTGTGCTAGAGAGGGACTGAAAGTCTCACCTTTTAAGACCATCCTTGTCCTATTTACGCGCAGGAGGAAAGTATAGGGCCTAGGATCTCTGTTTCTAAATAGTGGCAACCTTGCGATGTCAGCTGAGATGAAGTACTTAGGAATAAACTTTGATTCCAATCTCACCTGAATCTCGCACTTCTTAAAAATCAGAGGGAAATCAAAAATTACCCTTGCGGTAGATAGATATTCGTAGGGGGGGCCTCATTGGCCTGTACCACCGCGACCTTTGCAGATCTATTGTGGATACCCTTGCGGTAATTAGACAAATGTACGACAGGCAATGGGGGCTCATATCAGGGATGGTATACTGGCTGTATAGCAGAGTAGTCAGACTCGCAATCATGTATGCTGCTTTGGTGTGGTGGCCTAAAGTCCCGCAACACACAGCCATACAAATTCTCAGTAAGATTTAAAGGCTTGTTTGTATCAGCATAACTGGGGCTATGAAAACCACGCCCACTGCAGTCATGAAGATGCTACTAGACCTCATACCACTTCATATTTTGATAGTGGGGAAGGCGAGACTAGCACTCTATAGGCTGCAGCTATCACCGGTCAATATAAGAGTTGATACCCCACATAGCGGATTTTTGACAAACAAAGGGGGACCTCTTTAGCACATGAGGTCGGACTAAATAGTCGCAAAGCGGATCAACCCGTACAGAAAGTGTAGAGTTGCATCCGGTCCGCAACTGTTTCTGCAAAGTCAGCGGCGTTCATCGTGGATTTCCGCGACTATGTAAAACATATTTTGCTGACTTAGGAGGATCGAGGAAGTCCGTGAGACGCATTGAAACGGGGAGTCGGTGTCCAGACACGGTAGAGTTAAGAATAAATGTTAAGTAATTATTCGAATCTGAGAGATTTGTATTGCCCATCTTTCAGGACATAATTAAGGTAAGTAAATACTAGGTCAATATCTCTATTACTACAACGAAAAGGCTTAGTAGTCGCGAAAGACCCCCACGCGACAATATGACAGTCAGATATTTTGAAAATGCACTCTTTAAAGTCACCATTCCAGACCACAATGGGTGGAGTGGCGGGATGATATCCACAAACAAAGTATAATCTGGTACACGGATGGTTCTAAATCAGACACAGGTTCTGAATCAGGAATCTAGACTGAAAACATAAAGACAGATTATTCTCAATCACTATTCGCGATTATAGAATGCGCAAGAACCAACATAGAGAGGGACTGTCGAGACAGGCAAATCTATATTATGTCCAATAGCTAGGCGGCACTGAAGGCTCTCCAGAGCCAGAAGACTTTATCCAAACTGTTATTGGACTGTTTTTATCTAGAATAAAAACATGAAGACAGGCTATGCTTAATTACTGGGCAGCCTGGCATTAGTTTTTGAAGCCGACATATTCGCAATTACAGAATGCGCGAAAACCAACATAGAGAGGGACTGTCGAGACAGGCAAATCTATATTATGTCCAATAGCTAGGCGGCACTGAAAGCTCTCCAGAGCCAGAAGACTTTATCCAAACTGGTATTGGACTGTTTCGATCTAGAATAAAAACATAAAGACAGGCTATGCCCAATCACTGGGCAGCCTGGCATCAGTTTTTATGCCCAATCACTGGACAGGCTATGCTCGATCACTGGGCAACCTGGCATCAGTTTTTTAAGCCGAAATGTTCGCAATTATAGAATGCGCAAGAACCAACATAGAGACGGATTGTCGAGACAGGCAAATCTATATTATGTCCAATAGCTAGGCGGCACTGAAGGCTCTCCAGAGCCAGAAGACTTTATCTAAACTGGTATTGGACTGTTTCGATCTAGAATAAAAACATAAAGACAGGTTTTGCTCAATCACTGGGCAGCCTGGCATCAGTTTTTCAAGCCGACATATCCGCAATTACAGAATGCACGAGAACCAACATAGAGAGGGACTCTTGAGACAGATTATGTCCAATGGCTAGGCGGCACTGAAGGCTCTTTAGAGCCAGCCAGAAGACTTTATCCAAACAGGTATTGGACTGTTTCGATCTAGAATAAAAACATAAAGACAGGCTATGCTCAATCACTGGGCAGCCTGGTATCAGTTTTTCAAGCCGACATATTCGCAATTACAGAATGCGCGAGAACCAACATAGAGAAGGACTCTCGAGACAGGCAAATTTATATTATGTCCAATAGCTAGGTGGCACTGAAGGCTCTCCAGAGCCAGAAGACTTTATTCAAACTGACATTGGACTGCTTCGATGCACTGAATGACCTGTCCAGACAGAACAAGAGAAAATACTCACTTATTACCTATGTTATGTTTTAAGTAGGTTAAGTGGAAGAACAGTAATAGATAATGCTGAATGAACTTCGCCTATACTTTTATATATACTGTATCATACCTCTTTTTTAATAAAGGCATTATTATTATTATTATTATCACACTTGTCTGGATGCCGGGTCACTTTGGTATCGAGGACAGTGAAAAAGGTGACGAGCTAGCAGGGAGCCACCATATCCCTTATGCCTTGGGCATAACAAACACGTTGGGTCGCCTAGAAGTCAGGAAATAGGCTCGCAACAAACACGAGGAATACTAGGGAAACAGACCAGGTCTTAACCATACTTAGGCCATAATAAAAGGACTAAGCTGCAGGACTACTGACATTATGTAGGGCAGAGCTAACAACAGCCATATGACTACTAGTGGCCTGTTAGTAGTCCTATGGCTGTTTTTAGCTGTGCCCTACTTAATGTCAGTAGTCCTGTAGCTTAGTCCTTTTATTATGACTGTTAAAGAGTACCTAAGAAAAATCGGGACATCTAATGGAGACACGAGTTGTCGGCTACGCGATATGCTACCGGAAACAGCAATGCGCAGTCAGTGCGCTAGATAACAAAAGACGGCTCATATTTGGGAATAGTCAAATGGTACCAAAGGATTTCCGCAACCCCTGAAGGACTTGCATAAATTAGTGCAGGGCATTGAGTTCAGAATAGTTGCGTAAGTAAGACAGTATGTGGTAGTACAATAAGCGACTTAGGCTGCAGTGCATCCGGATTCGCAAGGAAGACGGTCCTCACAGGAAAAAATACTTTTTTTGTTGTTAAAACTATAAATATTTAAATATCCAATATTTCTAGAATAATTTTCTCACTTAGTAAAGAGGAAATTGTGAAACAAACCAAGTGTAATTTAATTCAAACCTTTATCAATATCCAATATTAACGACAACGAGGAGATTTGAAATTCCCCAATTGCAAAATCCCTTATTACCTGAATATATATAAGTCGGTCGGTATCTTATGTAATCCACTCTTGATAATGCCGTAATAAGCGAGTAAATAAAAACAAATAGAGAAACAAACCAAGTGTTTTTAATTTATCCTTTAATATTACTTCAAAATGTTTCACCAAGTGATAAATGAGAAAGTTATTGATGACACTGACGATGCCACTATAAAGCATTAGATGGCGTTAGCTATCGAAATCATTAATAGTTTTCACATATTTGCTTGAAATAGTCAGAAATGTTCAGTATTCCTCAGCACTGGGTCAGGACCACACTGAAGAGGACCTTGAAGTCCGAAACGCGTCTGTGGGTATCTGGTACCGGAATACTGAACACAAATTCAAATAAGAAAGTTATTCAAGAAATACCAATATTGGTTATTAATTTTTGATAATCCAGGATATATTATCAATAAAGTGAAATTAATATGCGGCGCATTATGGCGATTTTTTATTAGAGCCCCCCTCCAAAAAGCCACCACCTGTAACCACTGCGAACTCCGGGGGCGGTTATTTATTTACTTTAATAAATTTGAACAACAAACGGCGCAGCGTTGCGGTGATCGTAAGATTTTATATCTCCGGTACCGATGGAAGAGTTACAACCCATTATTCCTCGGCGGGCTTTATTAAATTTAATAATTGAAAACGGCGACTCCAAAATGAAGACAGAGATTTACGAAATTAATAAGATCCGACCACTTTACAATGGAGGAAATTAATCGCGGCACTTAATTAAGTTTCATTAACCTATTAGTTCTTTAAAGTGTGCTAAGAGATGCAGTTAATTTGAGTGGAACTGTGTCTCATTTCAATCTTTGTTGCAAGCTACAATTTTGTAGTCGCAATTATAAATTACAACCTTTTAGTCGTTATAATTGTATTTAATAATAATAATAATATAATAATAACATTTATTTCCAGTGTAAGTACAGTTACATAAAAAATACAAAGGTACAAACATGAAAACAAGTCAAGAGAAAATATATAGATCTTAGCTATGTATATACACGGTTTAAAACTTCGTCTGTGTTGTATGGTTCCAAGTTACATAAGAAATCGAATAATAATTGCTTCATCTTTTTAAAATTGCTCGCATTTTTTATTTCTCGTGGAAGATAATTGAAGAACTTTAGACAGTTGTACAATGGTCCTTTCTCATACATTGCTAATTTATGAGATGGGTAGATGAACGTTGTCCCGTGTCTAGTATTATGTGCACTGTTTAGAGTCCAAGGATTGAATATGCTTCTATTCTTCACTACAAATTTGATGCACTGGAAGATGAAGATAGCAGGTACGGTTAGTATTTTCAGGTCTTTAAATACTCCCCTGCAGCTCTCGATTCGTCTCATTCTCCTTATAATTCTAATAGCCCGCTTTTGTGCTACAAATATCTTAGACAAGTGTGTGCTGTTACCCCAGAAAATGATACCATACTTCATATGAGAGTAGATATTAGCCTAGTAAAAAGTGTTTGCAATGTCATTGTTTGTGTTTTTAATGAGCATAATAAGACCATAACATGACTTGTTGAGTTTGGCAGATAAGACATTAATATGTTTTGCAAAGCTAAGGGTTTCATCGAGTATGACTCCGAGAAATTTTGCATTGTCAGTAAAGTAAGATGCAGTGTTATTTAATGTTATATAATCGGGATTAGCTTGTGATTTGGTGGTTTTAACAAGTATTGTATTGGTTTTGTCTGAATTTAGAATTAGTCTGTTGCTAATGAACCATTCATTTATATTTGTTAGTAGTATATCTCCGTTGGTAATTAGATTTTCGTATGTTTCACCGATTATTACAAGGTTTGTGTCGTCAGCATAGCAGGAGATTCCACTATCTGCATTTATATTTGTCGATATGTCATTCAAAAATATATTAAATAGAAGTGGCCCTAGTATATTCCCTGTGGAAACCCTACATCAGTCTGCAAAACGTCGGATACAGCATCCTGTGCTCCGTTGTATAGCTTTACTGATTGGGGGCGGTTAGTTAGATACGATTCGATCCATTTATTTGCAACTCCTCGTATACCATAGTGGTCTAATTTTGTTATTAATATTGAATGCTGAATCGTATCGAAAGCTTTAGATTATTGAATTTTACTTCATGCGTCACGCGTACAGAACACTGATTTCAAGTGAGGTTCAAATATACATAGAGTTCAAAATATTTTAGTGTTTTATACGCGTGGCGCATGAAGTAAAATTTCGAGTTTAGAAAAGCCCATAAAATTTGTCTCGGGTCGCTGCGCGACCCTCGACAAATTTTCACAGGGCTTTTCTAAACTCGAAATTTTACTTCATGCTTAGTCTGGGAGTGGAAAACACTCGTTTAAAGCTGTAAATTGAACTCTTTTAAACATCAACGAATGTCAGAACATTTACAGCTAAAATAATTGAGAAAAAGTAATGTGATTTTATGAAAATAATGACACACCATGGAATTGATACAACAATTGCGGATATTCCCTGTTTTTTTTAAGTTTAATTCAAAGCTTTAAACAAGTGATTTCCACTCCCAGACTAAGCATGAAGTAAAATTTCGAGTTTAGAAAAGCCCCGTGAAAATTTGTCGAGGGTCGCGTAGCGACCCGAGACAAATTTTCTGGGCTTTTCTAAACTCGAAATTTTACTTCATGCGCTACGCGTATAAATCACTGATTTAAAGTGAGGTTCAAATATATATAGAGTTCACAATATTTTACTGTTTTATACGCGTGGCGCATGAAGTAAAATTTCGAGTTTAGAAAAGCCCAGAAAATTTGTCTCGGGTCGCTACGCGACCCTCGACAAATTTTCACGGGGCTTTTCTAAACTCGAAATTTTACTTCATGCTTAGTCTGGGAGTGGAAAACACTCGTTTAAAGCTTCAAATTGAAGTCTTTTAAACATCAACGAATGTCAGAACATTTGAAATTAATAAAAAGTAATGTGATTTTCATGAAAATAATGACACACCATGGAATTGATACAACAATTGCGGATAATCCCTGTTTTTTTTTTTAAGTTCAATTTAAAGCTTTAAACATGTGTTTTCCAATCCCAGACTGAGCATGAAGTAATTTTTCGAGTTTAGAAAAGCCCCGTGAAAATTTGTCGAGGGTCGCGCAGCGACCCGAGACAAATTTTCTGGGCTTTTCTAAACTCGAAATTTTACTTCATGCGCCACGCGTATAAAACACTGATTTAAAGTGAAGTTCAATAATACTGATCTCAAATTAAATTGAAACTTACATGAATATGATTAATAATATGTTCATGAGGCATCCCATCGTTTTCATAGTGTATCCTTGCGGGGCGTTTATCGTTGAATTAGAAGAGTGATTCCGTAACCGCTGCAGGTTTTTCGCTGGACAGCAGATTTGAGCGATGGCCGAGCAGGGGATACATAAAGATAAAACGGCCCATAATACGATCCAGGCGGCGGCCGGCCCTTCCAGCTTCACGGCCTGAAAGAATCACGAGCGATAAAACTTAATCTCGCAATTATATTTTTCTTTTTGCAAAAAACTAAAAAAAAAATACTGTTTACAACGGATGCGAGCGTGAGCTTTAAGGGCTGATAGTCTCAGCAGGGGATTAGGGGATTTTCCGCCCACTTTACACTTTTTTGTTTCGCGGAGATAACGCCGTTTTAAAAATTTAACAAAGAACTACAGAGTTTTGCTTTGTAGGTCGCGTCGATAGCTGCGATCATCCCGGAGTTTGGCGAATGCATTTTGTTATTGTCCATTCCCATCCTCGTAACAATAATTATCTTCTTATTATTTCCGGAAAAATATACTTAAGCAATTTTTAATCGCGATATAAATGCGAAAGTCCTTTAAAGTTGGCCGAGGCTGGCCCGAAACTTTTCCAATTTGCCCCCTGTTTGTAATACAATTAAAATCAAAAGTCGGGGGGGCCTCCTCCACGTAAATAGATCCCCGAGAAAGTTCATTAGGGAACGACGGAGAAAAATGAATGTTTCTTTAATTATTTTCCGCTCTTCCTGTCTAGATTTTGAAAAATTATCTTTGCGAATACAAACAAATAATAAATAAAAACTTACAGAAAACAGACAAAAAAGTTTAAATTGCACTGAAAAAGTGAGCCTTTGTCTTAATTTGCAGTTTTTGTATTTCCATATTACAAAATTTTTTTCACGACTGTGATATTAGACGCCATTTATTATTATTAAAACCTTTCATAAAATTACTGAATTCTTCAAAGTATTATTTCCAATTGTATACAAATTAAGTATAAATGAAATTGCCAATTCTTGGTTGCAGAATACTTCAAACATTAAAAGTGCGATTCTTTTCGCAATCTACAAGTTAGTCTTTTTTTTTTTTTAGGGGCGGGAAACGGAAGTTATTGTTATTTCTGCCCTTGTTGTATAATTCAATGTCCGTCGGGGTATTTGCCCGGGAAGTAGTTGTTTCAATTAGTGTTTGATATAGTCTTTGTAAGACTAACTTGTTTTAGATTGCGAAAAGAATCGCACTTTTAATGTTTGTATACAAATTATTATTAATGAATTTTATTTTATTTTTTCTGGATATGCTAGGGTGATATTTTTAAATTTTGGGTGAAAAGTGAAGGGGTTGTGCATTTAAAGTTTGGAAACAGAGTTTAGCCGTTCATTAATTTTCAATGGCGCCTTAATTAACGGAAATAATTAAACTCCGCCTAATTTACTAGATAAGTTCCGGTGTTGCGTTTCGGAAGTGCTTTAATTAACTCGCAATAAATAATATTTGTTTGGGGGGTACGATGCAAAATTAAATACTTTATGGAATTTAAATCGAAACTGACTTAAATCTTTATGTAACTGAAAACATTTAATTAAAACAAACATGATTACTGGTACAGTACAGCGGAGCGACCAAACCCAATTTTCAGGCTTTTTTAAACTCACAATTTTACTTCATGCTTAATCAGTCAGAAGCATAAAATTATACTCTTTTAAAAAACAACAAATGCCTCAAAATGTTCAGCGTAATATCAGGATGTGTATACTTGAAAGAAACATTAATTTATAGGCTTAAAATTTTCAAGAAGAGAGAGCTGAAAGTTGACAGTCTACAGAATTTAAAAATATAGAAAACTACAGCACCAAAAATTAAAGTTGTTAACTGGTTTGTGTTGTAGGCGTTCACTTTGTGGTACACCTTAAATAAACTTGTAAATAAAATACTTTTAACTTGTTTAACCACTTTTCAAATACACTGGTTAAACAAAGTTAAAAGTTTTTATTTACAAGTTTAAAGTATATCTTTAATAATTTCTCACTTAACCCGTGGTGAAACATTTTTTAATCTAATACTGGATGATTTAAATTATATTTAAATGAAAACACTTGGTTTGTTTCACTTATTTATTATAATTATAAATTAGTGAAACACATAAGTGTTTTTGTTTAAATTTAATTTAAATCATCCAGTATTAAGTTTAAAGTATTTAAATTTTGTTTTTTTAGGAACTTGAATTTCCACCGGTCAAGAAAGGGATTGTAATATTTTATTGAATATTATGTCTCTTTTATTTTTTTGTTGAGAGAGTTGAATGTTAAGGGTTAATTTATAGACGTGCTCGGTTGTAAGTTTAGGGGTTGAGAGAAAGCGGGTGGATTCCGGGGGAAATCCGGGCCATTACCTGGAGTAAGAGAACGTGGAATGGAACATGTCTTTCTTTGACCTCCTTCAGCAAATCTAAAAAAAGAGAAAAGGAAACATGTAATCAGAAAATATACAATCATAAAAAAATTCAAACAATCTTTAGTTTTGGATTAAATAAATTATGTATTTTTCGTTATAAGTTTATTTTTATTATTTGATCTTAATCCTTTTTACCATGCGGTGTAAGGCGGTTTACATATTCATACATAATTATATTATCATCTGTTTAATCTGTATGCTTCTTTCCATCTCTTTCTGTCTTGTGTTAGTTGTTTTGCTTCTTCCTAATTCATTCCCCTTTCCTTTATTGTATCCCTGATTCCATCATTCCAAGTTTTTTTCGGTCTTCCTCTCTGGTTCCTCCCTTGTACTCTCGTTTCGTATATCATTTTCGTGTTTTTTCATTTTTCATTCAGTTTATATGTCCAAATCATCTCATCTGTTCCTCTGCTGCTCTTTTATTAATTGGCTAGATGTCTAGGTTCTGTCTGATTTCCTCATTTTTTCCTAGTCTAGTTTTATCTTGTTTTCTATCTTCTTAAGAAATCTCATCTCTGTTGCGTTTATTCTCCCTTTTTGTTGCTCTGTCATTGTTCAGGTTTCGCTGCTATATATTAGCGTAGGTCTTATTTATTTCTATTTGGAATAAAACAACGCAGTTGGGAGGGTTTCACTTTTATTGTTGAACACTGCAACATGTTTCACCACACAGTGGCTTCATCAGGCAGATGAAATAATGATGAAGCCACTGTGTGGTGAAACATGTTGCAGTGTTCAACAATAAAAGTGAAACCCTCCCAACTGCGTTGTTTTATTTCAAATAGTATTATGGAGTTTCATCATGTATCCGCCTTATCAATTAAATATTATTTATTTCTGTTTTCATTTCCTTAGGTATTTCCTTTTTACCAAAGAACGTATGTTTCATCATCTTGTACAGTTTTCCAGTTTTTCCTATTTTGTCTTCTATTTATTTTTCTAGTTTCCATTGCTTTCGATTATTGTCCCCAGGTATTTATAGCTTTCTATTTGTTCTATTGTTGTTCCTCCTATCGTAATATTATCTGTTTTACGCTCCTTTGTTATTACCATTGATTCTGTCTTTTGTAAACTTATCCTCATATTTATGTTTGCCAGTTCCCTGTTTAGAATTTGCATATTTTGTTGCAAGTCTTTCTCAGTTTCTTTTAATATGACCATATCATCAGCGAAAAGCAGTTTTGATATTTCCGTCCTTCTCAATTTCCAAAATCCTACTTTCAGTGTTTTTATCTCTTTTTTGCCTCTTTTATTGCAGAGTCTAAGACTAGAGTGAGCAGGAGGGGGCTTAGGACACATCCTTGTTTAACTCCTATTCGTGTTGTGAACTCCGTTGATTCCTCGTTGTTGGTTCTTATGATGTTCTTGTTATTTATATACATAACTTGGGTTGTTCTGATTGTCTTCTTTCCTATTCCTCTATCTTCTAAAGTTTTCCATATCCTTCTCTCTTTATTCTGTCGAATGCTTTTTCAAGGTCCACAAAGCATACATGTACCTCTCTGTTTTTCTTTATTTGTCTTGGTATGAAAATTAAATCTTGGGTGCTTCTTCCACTTCTAAATCCACATCGTCCTTCTTCTATTGTATTTTCTACCTTGTCTGTAATTCTTTCTTTAAGTATTCTTGCCATTACTTTACCTGATATGCTTGTTAATATAATTCCTCTATAATTATTGCAGTCCCTCTTGTCTCCTTTCTTGTATATGGGTAGGATTATTCCTATATTCCACTCTGTAGGTATCTTTCCATTTTTTAATATATCGTTCATTAATTCTGTCAGTTTTCTAACTCCCGCTTCTCCCATATTTTTGATCATTTCCGGTGTTATTACATCTTTGCCTGTAGCTTTTCCATTCTTTAGTTTTTTAATAGCATCTATTGTCCCTTCTTCCGTAATTTCTTTAGCTTCTTCCATATCGCTGTCTATCTGGTTGTCTTCTTCTTCCGGTTTTCTTTTCGTTTGCGTTTCTGTATCTGTCAGCTCCTCAAAGTATTGTTTCCATCTTTGCATTATTTTCCCCTCATTTGTCACCATCATTTAGTTCTTATCTTTTATGTTCATTAGACTGTGTTCTTTCTTTTTTTTTAATTGTTTAAGAGTTCCATAAAATAATGTCTGATTATCTCCATAATTTTCGCTCATCTTTATACCAAATTCCATGAATCTTGTTTGGACTTCTGTATGTAGGTACAGAAGTTCAAACAAGATTCATGGAATTTGGTATGAAGATGAGCGAAAATTATGAGGATAATCAGAAATTATTCTATGGAACTCTTAAACAATTAAAAAAAAAGAAAGAACACAGTCTAATGAACGTAAAAGATAAGAACGGAATGATGGTGACAAATGAGGGGAAAATAATGTAAAGATGGAAACAATACTTTGAGGAGCTTTTACTTCTTTTCTTCTCTCTTTGTATTCTTCATAATTTCCTTTTTTGTTGGTACTTAGATATTTTTTTCCAGCTTTCTTTTCCATTTTGATTTTTACTTTTATTTGCGCGGACCACCATTATGTTTTCTTTCTATATTTGTTGCTTCTCTTTGTTGTTCCGCAACTTTTCTTTGCTGCTTCTATCAAACATTTTTTAAATATTGTCCATTTTTCTTCTATTTCTTTATTATCTTTTTCTTTAGCGAATTCTCTATTTATTATCTCTTGGTATGTCTTTCGGTATTGTTCTTCTTTAAGTTTGTGCGTCTTTATTTTCTCTTTGGTTCTTTCTCTTCTCTTGTCAGTTTGTTCTTGTTGTTTTCTTGCTATGTCTATTTTGAGTAATGAGTGATCACTTCCTATCTCGGCTTTTCTTGTTACTTTTACGTTTTTCACCATTTTCCATTTATTTACTTACTTACTTATTCTTTCCCTTAGTCCCTCGCTGCTTGCGTTTTCGTATATTTATGTATGTCTTTGTGTTTAAATTTTGTGTTTGTGATTATTAGGACATTTTCTATACAAAGTTGTATTAGGGTCGGAAGATGAATCTCCTAGAAGCATTAGAAATACACAAAGCCCGCGCTAATCCGGGAATCCCTCTCATTAACGACCAGGTCGACCTAGTGTACACCCCCATTTTTACAGCCGTTTCGTAATTTGTAATTTGTTTGTGTTTTTCTTTAACCATTTTGTATATATACCTGTTTTGTAAGTAGTTTTAGTCTATATATGTCACTATATGTTTGATAATGGCAAGCTAAATTTGCCGAAACTGCACTCACATAAAAATAAATTGTGTTATGCAAACAAAGTTAAACCGTTTTTTATTAATAAAGGTGTATTATTCTCCATTATTGTTTTTTGTTGCATCTCTTTCTTTCCTCATGTATTCCTCTATTCCTTCGTTTTTTTTGCCTACTCTTCCGTTAAGGTCTCCTATGATTATAGTGTTTTCTGTTCCCTCGTCTATTTAATTTTGTAGTTCCTTATAGAATTTGTTTTTGTCTTCTTTTCTTGCATCTTCATTTTCTCCATATGCTGTTATTATAGTCCACTTTTCTTCCTTTGTTAGCATTATGTCTACTGACATTATTCTTTCATTCACCTGTCTTTCCTTTATAATACCTTTCAGCCTGTCTGGTGCTACTATTACTCCTACTCCTCCTTTAGCTCTCTCTTTTTCCTCCACTCCTGACCAGATTATCCAGTATCCTTTATATATTCTCTGTATTCCTTTACCTTTATTTTTAGTTTCTGTTATTCCTAATATTTCAACTTTGTGTTTTATCATTTCCTCTATTAGTTCTGTTTCTTTTCCCTTAAGGCTTCTTACGTTCTATGTGCCTATTCTTAGTTCGTTTATTTCTCCCCTATTTATTTTTTTATTCGTAAATTTCCTGTGTTTGTATTTTTTTGTTTTTGTTTCTTAGGTTTGTCCTTATTATCTGCTTTGGTCGGTTCTGTGTTTCCTTTTCCTTGTGTTATTAGTTTCTTGGCCTATACTTCTGGCTCCCTGCTACTAGTCCTTTCTTCTGATCATTCCAGGTGTATTGTTCTCCATTTATTATTAATTTCTTATAGCCTACCCGTATTTTGTTCCCTTTGTCTCTTTCCTCTGTGGCTATCATTCTAATTTCTCTTTGTACTTCTCTCTCTGTTGTGGTCATGTCGTTGTCAATATATATTTGAGTGTTCTTCAGTTTGTTGCTCTTGGCTTTCATAATTTCCTCTTTTTTCTCTCTCGTTTAAATTTCCGCTATTATTATCTCTTCTCCTTTTTATTTTTTCTATTTTGTGGACCTTGACTACTTTGATTTCTACTTGTAGTGTTTCCTTGCAGAACTTCCCTACTGCAGTCTTTACGTTCTCTTCTCTTATTTTGGGTCCTTTTATCACAATATTGATTTTTCTCTTATCTCTCTCCATAATTTCTATTCTGTTCTCTAGTTTTTCGTACCTCTTGTTCCCATTTTTCTTCTTTCCTCTTCGTTTCCCTTCTTAACTCTTGTATTTCTTTCTTCAATTCCTCTGTATTTTTTTTTCATCTCTGCCATCATCTCTTTCATCATGTCTTTTACTTCCTCCATATCTTCTATTTCTTTATCTTATCGCTCGTCTCTGATTTGTTCCTCTGTTCGTTTTTAGCTGTCGCTCTTTCATCTTGTAATTTGCTTTGTTCTGGTGACCGTAGAATCTTTTTACTGCTTGTAAAGATGTCTTCTCCCTCTCCTTGTCTTTCTTTTCCCTTTTCGTTGTGTTCGCTCTCTCTACCTCTTTTCCTCTCTTTATTCATTTATCCTATTATTTATTCTTCGTGTTTGTTTGTGCTTCTCGTTGTTTTTTCCTTGTTGTCCGTTATTTAAATACACTCTGGCAACCTCGCTTTTGCTAGCTTGCAACGCTCACCAGTCGTTAAATTTAAGCGCGTTTAGATTTTACACTTTTATTATTTTCGCGTATTACTTTCTTTTTTGTTATAAGTTTATAATATATTAAATTGTAAAATGAATGTCCTTCATTGTTCAAGTGGATTAATTTTATATTTTTAAATATACCTATAAATGATTATAGGTACATTTTTTCTGTTTCGCTCCAATGAAATAAAGAAGAAACAACCTGAAATGTCTGTCTATATATTTATTTTAAAATCAATAGATATAATTAAGTATGTTCTTCTCAATATAAGTTTATAAAATTTTAAATTGTAAAATAAATATCCTTCATTATTCAAGTAGATTAATTTTACCATTTAATATATAACTATATTTGCTTATAGGTATATTTTTTCTGTTTTGCTCTAAAGAAATAAAAGATAAAACAACCCGAAATGTATTTCTATACAGCAAAAAAAGTTGAACATTCCGTTGACGTATGTAAATAGAGTCCAGAGGGGTAGAAGGTGGTGTATACTCCCGGCGCCTCCACCAAATATCGATTCCCCGTTTGCGGTGGACTATATCATCTTTTTTCCGCTTTGCCGCGACGGACCGAGAAAATATTTTGGCAAGTGAAAAGTGGATCGTTTTCACTTTGGTATTTTTTGCAAACGACGCTGTATATCGTCTCAAAGCGGGCGGAGAAAGATATCAATTCAACTTTACGATATTTGTTGTTTGCAATTTTTTTATGTTCATATTAAACCATAAAGATAAAATAATATACAATAATTAAAAATAAATGTTTTTCTCAAAAATGTTTTATTCTCCTAAGTAAACTATAAAGATATAATAATATATGATAATTAAAAATCGTTGTTTGTTTAAAAAATGTATTAGGTTGTTCGAAAAAAAATTGTTTTATTTCAAATTTAATAATTTTGTTTGAAAGGTATCAAAATATGATTTTTTAATTTGCAAATGAACAAAATGACTCTTCTAAACAATATACTAAGTCGGTGTATTTATTATGTATTTTGGGTAATATAATTATTTTGAATTAAAAAAACAACAACCTAATACAGGGCTATTCAAAATAAAGGAACAGATTTCAAACATTCATTTCTTTCAAACTACAAAAGATAGAAACAAAATTCAAACTTTCCTGGAAGGAGAAAAGTTCAATATTAATGCATTCAATATGAGCACTATGTATTACATGTTCTTTGATTTTTTTGGCTCTTTTCGAAATACGAATACGCTCGACATTTTCATTCTGTTTACAGACGCAATCTGCTTATGACGAGAGGGTTGTTTATTAAACGTGCTTTTAAACTTCAATAATGGACTCTAGTTTTGCTAATTGCATCACGCAAAATGCTTTTTCTTGTTGTGTAGCCATTTTACTATAGACAATTAACATGACAAGCAACAGCGCTAATGCGGCCGTGGTTAGAACATCTGCCTAATCTGCTCAAATTTTAAACTTTCGTCTACCCAGGAATGTTGGAATTATGGTTCTACCCTTTGTAGTTTGGAAGAAATAAATGTTGAAATCTGTTCCTTTATTTTGAATAGCCTTGTATAACTCTCTTTATAAAACCATATAGATATAATAATGCATAAAAATTGAAAACCGGAGTTTGTTTCAAAAATGTATTAGGCACTCTCTTTATAAATCTATACAAATCTAATTGTACACCCAAAATACTAATTCCCAGGCATCACGATTTACGAATTCATTTCATCAACATTTCCCATTGACACAATTGATCAAGACATTGAAGAACTGCCAATTGACACAGACAAATGGCATACTCCTCACGTATAGAGAAAGACAGTTAAAATGGCATTAGTGATCATGACGCTTTACTACTTATTTGTATAAGCAATTAATCGACAAAGACAGACTGAAAGACCAAAAGTCGATAGCCAATTTTCAGGGGACTGATATGTTTTATCATTATTGTTAAATATGAATTATTCTAATTTTGTATGTTAACCATTGTTAATAAAGATATATAATTCTACATAATAATTAAAAACTGTTATTTGTTTCATAAATGTATTAATATCGTGACTTATTATTAATTACCTCATTATGGGTTGATATTTTTTTTAATTTAAGCAATTTGATCTGTTTAATAAAAATATCCCCCCAATGTTTGTCATTTTATGGGAAATTTAGCTGCCTAATTTCCATTTAAGACAGACGCGGATCGTTAAACGTAGTTGATTGCGGGCATTATTAGGCCGGGACACATTTATGTTGAGTTATGTCGGTGAGGCGAGGGGTGGATTAACATGTTATACAACAAGTTTTAATTACAGACGTGCTTTGAAACTCCCGCAGACTGCCGAAGACGATAAAAAAGAAAAAAGCGGGAGAAAACTTAAGTGCGAGTTCTGCAAACTGGAAAACTGCTAAGCCGGCGAGAAGAGCTCAGAACTATCAATTAAAAACGGCACGCTAGACTTAACTATAAGTCGATGAGAAGAGGATTTTGTATAAACTGTTTAGTTTAAAGGAAAATATGTTGCATTCAGAAATATGGTCGTTATGAAATGTTTAAATTAAATTACACTTGGTTTGTTTCACAATTTTTTTTTGTGAGGTATTGAAGCCATTCAAGAAACATAGAATGTTTAGTTAATTCAGCCATTGCAGGCTTTAACATTTCAACTAAAACAAGTCTTAGTTCCTTAATTCAATAGATTTAAAATATGCCGTGACTAAATAGTATAAGCCGCAGCCGATATAGTCTGGTTTAGACCAGCAATTAAAAAAATATACATATATACAAGGCGTTTTTAATATATCCTGATATACATGCTGTAAAAGTTAAGGCATTTGTTGTTTATTTTTAAAGTTGTATTAGAATCTTCTAACGAGTATATCCAATCCTTGATTAGGCATAAAGTAAAATTTCAAGTTTAGAAAAGTTTGAACATTTTTAGGCTTAGGCATGTGGCGCATGAAGTAAAATTTCGAGTTCGCGGAACGACTAAACCAAATTTTCAGGCCTTTTTAAACCCGAAATTTTACTTCATGCACCACACGCATTAAGCATTGAAAACACCGAAATATTGTAAACAGGTGAACTTCACTTAAAATCAGGTCTTGTCCGCGTGGCGCATGAAGTAAAATTTCGAGTTTAGAAAAGCCTGAAAATTTGGTTTGGTCGCTCCGCGCTTCGCGCTACGCGACCAAACCAAATTTTCAGGCTTTTCTAAACTCGAAATTTTACTTCATGCTTAACCTGGGAGTTAAAACACTAGTTAGAAGCTTCAAATAGATGGTTTTTATAAAAAATAACGAATTCCCGAAATATTACAGCGTATGCATCTATATGTATACTTAAATTATATTATTTTCTTTATATAAACATAAGTTTATATCACTTTAATAAAACACCTAATTTGTTTAGGTTTCAAAATTATATTTATTGTACACAACAATTGTTTCACCACACTGTGGCTTCATCAGGTAGATGAATGGTGAAACACAGTGTGGTGAAATAATTTTTATAGTACAATAAATATAATTTTGAAACCTAAACAATTTAAGTGTTTTATTATAGCGATATTATGGAGTTTCAACAACTAACAGCCTCAAATATTCAGCATAAGTTAATATCATGTGATCTTTATTATTCGTAATTTTATTCTCTTTACATCTATTATTTTAAGAATGTTTTTTTTTGTACTATTACTCTATAATTGGGTTGTCCTCTTAGGTAATAAATATTATTATTATTATTTTTTTTTAAATATTTAATTGATGAGGCGGATACATGATGAAACTCCATAATACTATTTGAAATAAAACAACACAGTTGGGAGGGTTTCACTTTAATTGTTGAACACTGCAACATGTTTCACCACACAGTGGCTTCATCAGGCAGATGAAATAATGATTTTACAAAGTACAGGTAAGAGCTTATATACTAATGCAATTAAGTTAATAGAAGGGGGGGGGGGGTTAATAAGGTAATTAGGCTGAAACTAATACAAACAATTTTGAGCGACTAAATATTGATTAGGGGTGAGTTGTTTACTTCTATTTGGTCATTTAATAGAATACCTTTTTTATTATATTTATTAATTTCTAATTCTTCTAATAAGTTTAATTTACGACTTTTGTTACATTCGTGCAAAATTTTGAATTTAGGGTTAAAGTTATGTTGGTATTCGATTAAATGATTGGCGTAGGTTGAAGAGGTTTTCTTAAATTGAAAGCATTTTTGATGTTCTGAAATGCGATCTGGGAAGCTACGTCCAGTTTGTCCAACGTATACCTTAGGGCAATCTCCACACTCTAGCAAATACACGCCAGAGTTCGCAGTTTTATCAGATTTGTCTTTAGAATTATTGATGAATTTATTAAGTGAGTTGACCGTTCTAAAAGAAGGAGTTAGGTTTAAGGATCTGAGTTTTTTGCTGATCGCAATCGAAGGGGGACCGTTAAATGTTAATGAGCAATATTTATTACTCTGATTTTGAAAATTGGTGGGATATACTAATTTCAGGGCTTGTTGTCTTTGTTTTTTAAAAAGGATGTCTAAGATGAGCTTTTGACGAAAGCCGTTGTTATTAGCTATTATGAGGATTCTGTTGAGCTCATTATTAAAATTATTAATTGATAGGGGGATAGTGGTTAGCCTGTGCAACATGGAATGGTAAGCTGCTAGTTTATGTTGCATAGGATGGAATGATGTGCTATGGATCGTAGTATCTGTATGGGTCGGCTTGTGAAAAATATTGAATTCATGTTTTTGACCTGGATGTGAAATTGTTAAGTCTAAAAAATTAATAGATTTATTAGATTCGATCTCCCTAGTGAATGAAATATCCTTGTGAATTGAATTAATGAAATTTAAAAGTTGATCTAGCTGTCTCTCCGTTCCTGTGAAACAGGTGAGAATATCATCAACATATCTAAACCAGTATAGGCATTTATTAAAAAGTGGGTGTTTACTAATTATTTCTTCTAATGAATTCATGAAAATTTCGGCAAGTAACGGACTGAGGGGATTACCCATGGCTAATCCTTTGTTTTGGATGAAGAAGTTGTTATTGAATTGAAAGTAATTTTGTCGTAAACATTCATTAAGGAGATCAAGAATCTCCGACTTAACAATCGGATTAGTCCCCCGGGCGGTCAGCAATCCCTCAACCAGGTTTACCACCTCTTGAGGCGGCACGCTAGGAAAGAGATTACTGACATCAAAGGACACCAACCGGCTTTTCATCGGAACTTTGAGGTCTTTAATTCTAGTGCAACATCAACATCCCCCAAAAACAGTGTAGTATTTTATGATAGATTTATTAACCTTTCTCCGACTCAATTTAACGACCAAGAAATTGAATTATTACAAAAAGGTTTCAAACATAACATCAAAACACTCCCAAGCCCTTCAGACTTGGAAATATTGGGAGTGGAAACAGAACTTGCTCTTACTAATTCAAAAAATAATTCAATCGAAAATAAATGTGTTTTAAAGAATGAGATTTTGAAACACAAACAAGTCTCAAAACTGATTTCTAAAAATTCAGAACTCCTAACAGCGAAATCCCTTAAGGATAAATCAATTAAAAACAATATCGTCTTCACTAAAGCAGATAAAGGCAATTCAGTTATTGCAATCCCCAAACCAATCTACATTGAGAAAGTCCTACATTTTCTCAATTCAAATAACTTCGTTCAACTAAAATCAAATCCCACC
This sequence comes from Philonthus cognatus, assembly GCA_932526585.2. Taxonomy (NCBI): domain Eukaryota; kingdom Metazoa; phylum Arthropoda; class Insecta; order Coleoptera; family Staphylinidae; genus Philonthus; species Philonthus cognatus. The sequence continues at coordinate 3,797,003 of OW052251.1, forward strand.
AATAAATTCACAAAAGAGATTAAGTCTATCACCAAAAACTGCAATGCCATCCTTTCCGAGTTTCAGTCAAAACTCCTTATCCCTATGAATCCCAAACCACCAAAACTTTATGGATTGTTAAAAATCCATAAAGAAGATTCCCCTATTAGGCCAGTAGTATCATATGTTTCGGCTCCTTGTCGAAATATTTCAAAATATTTAATTAGTCAGATTTGCGAACACACGAAATTCAAATCCACATTTGCTATTAAAAACTCATTAGACCTAATCACTAGAATTAAAGACCTCAAAGTTCCGATGAAAAGCCGGTTGGTGTCCTTTGATGTCAGTAATCTCTTTCCTAGCGTGCCGCCTCAAGAGGTGGTAAACCTGGTTGAGGGATTGCTGACCGCCCGGGGGACTAATCCGATTGTTAAGTCGGAGATTCTTGATCTCCTTAATGAATGTTTACGACAAAATTACTTTCAATTCAATAACAACTTCTTCATCCAAAACAAAGGATTAGCCATGGGTAATCCCCTCAGTCCGTTACTTGCCGAAATTTTCATGAATTCATTAGAAGAAATAATTAGTAAACACCCACTTTTTAATAAATGCCTATACTGGTTTAGATATGTTGATGATATTCTCACCTGTTTCACAGGAACGGAGAGACAGCTAGATCAACTTTTAAATTTCATTAATTCAATTCACAAGGATATTTCATTCACTAGGGAGATCGAATCTAATAAATCTATTAATTTTTTAGACTTAACAATTTCACATCCAGGTCAAAAACATGAATTCAATATTTTTCACAAGCCGACCCATACAGATACTACGATCCATAGCACATCATTCCATCCTATGCAACATAAACTAGCAGCTTACCATTCCATGTTGCACAGGCTAACCACTATCCCCCTATCAATTAATAATTTTAATAATGAGCTCAACAGAATCCTCATAATAGCTAATAACAACGGCTTTCGTCAAAAGCTCATCTTAGACATCCTTTTTAAAAAACAAAGACAACAAGCCCTGAAATTAGTATATCCCACCAATTTTCAAAATCAGAGTAATAAATATTGCTCATTAACATTTAACGGTCCCCCTTCGATTGCCATCAGCAAAAAACTCAGATCCTTAAACCTAACTCCTTCTTTTAGAACGGTCAACTCACTTAATAAATTCATCAATAATTCTAAAGACAAATCTGATAAAACTGCGAACTCTGGCGTGTATTTGCTAGAGTGTGGAGATTGCCCTAAGGTATACGTTGGACAAACTGGACGTAGCTTCCCAGATCGCATTTCAGAACATCAAAAATGCTTTCAATTTAAGAAAACCTCTTCAACCTACGCCAATCATTTAATCGAATACCAACATAACTTTAACCCTAAATTCAAAATTTTGCACGAATGTAACAAAAGTCGTAAATTAAACTTATTAGAAGAATTAGAAATTAATAAATATAATAAAAAAGGTATTCTATTAAATGACCAAATAGAAGTAAACAACTCACCCCTAATCAATATTTAGTCGCTCAAAATTGTTTGTATTAGTTTCAGCCTAATTACCTTATTAACCCCCCCCCCCTTCTATTAACTTAATTGCATTAGTATATAAGCTCTTACCTGTACTTTGTAAAATCATTATTTCATCTGCCTGATGAAGCCACTGTGTGGTGAAACATGTTGCAGTGTTCAACAATTAAAGTGAAACCCTCCCAACTGTGTTGTTTTATTTCAAATATTATTATTATTATTAAAAGAATATAAATTATCTGTATGATTACAGACATACAAGTAATATAATAATAATAATAATAATAATGATAATAATAATAATAATAACAACAAATAACGCAGACCCAACCGGACATAACACACGAAATTAATCAGGAACTACAACTTACAATGAGTGCAAATCTATTAAAATGGGCACACACAGACCCAGGTCTCAGAGAACAAATTCCAAAATTACTATTCAATAGAAACACAAGCAGAATAGTAGAAACAACTAACCAACTACTAAAAATATACATCAACACTATTTCATTAAAAATATACATAAACGAAAATAGTACTCTGAATGAAATTCACACCAGTATATATTGTGGAGCAGCCGCTGCAACATACATCAATAATAAACTGAAAAGCTGCAAAAATTCAAAAGACACGAACAACAAAAATAACGTAACTGTAAACAAGACGAAACAAAAACCAAGATGGCAGGAAAGAATTGAAAACAGAATAAATAATTTTAGAAAAGATATTGGACGAATAACACAATATATCACAGGAAATAGATCTAAAAAAGTGCTGAATAAAACGAAAAATCTGATTAAGAAAAAGGAACATGTTGAAGTAACATAATATACGATGAAACAAAAATTTGCAGTATACTCCGCAAGACTAAAAAGATATAAGGTATCAAACGAACGAAGAAGCCAAAACACACAGTTTGAAAATAACAAAAAATATTCTATAGAAAGTTAAACTGCACTGAGGAAAATATATCAACATATCCCGAGGAAGAAGAAATAACACAATTTTGGAAAGTAATATGGTCGATACCAAGACAACACAACGACAATGCAATGTGGGTAATCAAAGAAGAAGAAAAACAGTGTAATACAAAGGAGCAACTCGAATATGAGGTATCGGTTGAGGAACTTAGAACACTAATAAATAAAACACATAATTGGAATGCCCCAGGAATAGATCACATACACAACTTTTGGTACAAGAAGTTTACGTCCACTCACCTACAATTAACACATCAAATCAACCATGCTATCAAAGAACCTCAAACATGCCCTAATTTTCTAACTGAGGGAAAAACGTAAATTTTACCAAAGAATGAAGACACACAGAACCCAGCCAACTACAGACCAATAACTTGCTTACCCACACTGTATAAAATAATAACTGCAACAATAGCACATAAAATAGAATCTCACTTAACACAATATAATATAATAACAGAAGAGCAGAAGGGATGTAAAAACACAGTCAATGATGTAAAGAACAATTAGTTATAGATACTACGGTAATGAAGCAAGCAGAAAAACAGCAGAGAAACTTAGTAACATGTTATATTGACTATAAAAAAGCGTATGACTCAGTCCCACACAGCTGGCTTCTGAAAACATTGGACATTTATAAAATTAACCCAATCATACAAAACTTCCTTAAACATATAATGACACAGTGGAGAACCCGACTATATTTAATCAATAAAACAACGAATATAAAAACAGAAATTATTAAAATAAATCGAGGAATATTTCAGGGAGATACAGTAAGCGCCTTATGGTTCTGCATAGCCCTTAACCCGCTATCACAAGCCCTAAATTCTACGAACTATGGATTCAGTATCAAACAGGGGAATACAATACAACATAAAATCAATCACCTGTTATACATGGACGACATCAAAATCCATGCATCAACAAAAACACAGATGAAATCCCTCCTAAAAATCACCGAAACCATAACAACAGATACATGCATGGAGTTTGGAAAAAAAAATGTAAAACACTACACATGGAAAGGGGAAAATGGAAACAGGCAGACACTGAAGAGATACTAAACAACAAATTACTCAAGAACATGAACAAACACGACACATATAAATACTTAGGGTTTCAACAAAATACTAGGATAGACCACAGAAAACGAAAACCTTGTTAAGGGAACGATACAAAGATAGATCATCGAAACTGAACTCCAGGAATATGATAAAGGCGATAAATACCTACGCTATCCCTATTCTGACGTATTCGTTCGGTATAATAAAATGGACAAAAACGGACCAAGAAGAACTAAATAGGACTACATGAACAACTATGACACAATACCAAATACACCACCCAAAAGCATGTACAGAGAAACTTTACTTACCACGCAAGGAAGGAGGAAGAGGTATGATCGACATAATACAGCTTCATACTAAACAAATTTACAACACTCATACAATACTTCCACAGAGCAATTATAAATGCCGACAAAGAATATACTCCACTCAACCTTAGCCTAAACAACATAGAATACAACACGGACAACTCACAAAGTTTAGCTGAGAGATGGGCATCAAAACCTCTTCATGGGAAGCACATTATTATTACTAGCGACCCAAATATAGACAGACACGCAACATATCGCTGGATCGTACAAAGGCGCCTATTTCCGGAGTCAAAAGGGTTTGCTATAGCCATACAAAACCAGGTTATTAACACACTTAACTACAAAAAATACATCATAAAAGAAAACTTAGTAAATGATGCTTGCCGAAAATGTCACCTGTTCCCGGAAACTATTGACCATATACCCAGCGGCTGCAAACTTTTAGCGGCAACCCAATACACGGAGAGGCATAATAATGCTGCAAAAATCATACACCAAACACTGGCAAAAAATATAATCTTTCCACCAACTCGGACCCATACTACATATACAAACCGACACAAGTGATGGAATCAAACACACACAAATTATAGTGGGACAACAAAATACTCACAGACAAGACAATAACAGCTAATAGACCTGACCTAGTACTAATAGACAAAGTACACAAAATAACATATCTTATTGACATAGCGGTACCTAGCGACCAAAACATACACAAAAAATATAGGGAATACATTGAAAAATACCAACCACTTGCTATCGAAATAAAAAGAATATGGAAACAAGAGAAGGTCAGAATATTACCATTTGTCATCTCAGTAACGGGAATCACTCCTAAAACGTTTACACAAAATCTGGACGTACTAAACATACATATACATACGAAAATATACAAAAAGCTGCGTTACTGTCAACACTTTCAATAACCAGAGCATTCTTACAATAAATAAAAAGGTAACTTGGCTTAGCCCGTTTCCTTTTTATAATGCCAGGACAAACCCCTGAGAAACGCTCACATAATAATCTTTATTTAGCATTTTGCTATACAAGTAAACAATGAATGAATAATTAATGGTTTATATTTATAATAAAACTTTGATTAAAACACTTGGTTTGTTTCACTAATTTATTTTTATGTTTACTCCAACTAGTTTCGATCTTGGGTCATTAGCAAGAAGATAAGTACGATTTATATTAAATTGAAAGAAACGTGAATTCAAGATTTTATGAACATTTCTATGTTTACTCTGCATTTACATTACATATTGCATGCATGATTCTGTTTTTTAATAAAGCAAGTAAATTATGCCGGCTTAAAAAAAGTCGAAAGGCCCTTTTTCATTCGACTGAAAGCTGTGTATGCGTTATTAGCGAAAGTACACGGATTAGTTTTAAAATATTCACTCGGAGGATTCATGAAAAAATCATAGTATAAAACTTACAAAAAATGTATTAGAAAAATATATATAATCGAATGAAATTAAATGTAGTAACTACAATGAGTTCAATATGATTCAATATTCTTCTTTTAGTTACGTGAAGTGTTTTCTAATAATTATTGTAGTAATCTATTTCTTCACTGATTGTTCAGTGAAGAAAGAGATTACTACAGTAATTATGATAATGATTAATTGAAATGTGTGTATAATATACACAGGGAGTGTTTTGCATCTGGGCGACTTATTTATTCAATTCACTCAGAAAATATACGAGAAATCAATGCGGATGTTTATACCAGGTATTATTACTAAAGTTGATACAATAATACAAACTAAATGTTTTAATTAATTATTTTTCATTATCAACACATCGTGATAATGAAAAATAATTAATTAAAACATTCAGTTTGTATCATTAATGTTTACAATTTCAGTAATAATACCTGGTATAAACATCGGCATTGATTTCTCGTATATTTTCCGAGTTCTGTAATTCCATTATATTTACGATTAATATTTACGGTGTAATAAAAATCAGTCTGGCGGATATTTAGTGGCCGATAAATCTCGCTCACCTAATGGGAATTGGGTGGGCTGTAAAAATCCCATCAGGGTGGAAAAGACGCTGAATGGTAAGTGGTGCTCTTGCAGCTTTTCCGAAGCGATGCCCTCTCCTGGGGGACACGCCGGAAACTGCAGCCTCGTCCTGTGCTCTCCGAAAACTTTAAAAATCGACTCCGTCGACAATTCCAAATGCGAGTTATTAGATCTAAAACAAAAATATAAAATTAAACATAACATACATCGCTTTAATATCTAATCAAAATGTTGATAAATAATTTTGGTAATCAAATAATAGTACGAAGACAGGTTATTATTGCTTTATTTATCAATTACATTTGATCTTCATGTAACTCACCCAATCAATTTAATTCAATGATACTTTGCAAGTGTTGCTTAACCCATTCAGTGCCATTGATGCATATACGTAACATTATTAATTTTTTGTTGATTAAATTGCTAAATAACTTAATTTGATATATTATAAAGAACATGCGACGACTACATGCAATAGATCAGCGAAAAGCATTTACATTTGTAAACATTTTTATTACAGCAATATATATACGGTACTACAATATGGAATCATTTTCTGGGGAGGAATTAATGCAAACCTACAAAAAGTGTTTCTTCTGCAAAAGCGTGCCATTCGAATTTTAAAAAAGATGCAATTCAACGAATCGTGCAGAGACGTTTTTAAACGTGAACGGTTGCTAACGGTCCCTGCTTTGTACATATACAAATGTGTCATATTTCTGCTAAAACACAATAATTACTTTATTGACTTTAAGATGAAAAACAACTACTGTACAAGACAAAAAAAAAATATATGTAATCCCTAAGCACAGGCTTGCGGTATATGAAAAGAGTGTACTCTACGCTTCCATTAAAATTTGGAACAGAATGCCACTATTTATCAAGGAATCCCAATCTTTAAAACAGCTAAAAAAACAGCCATTTAAATACTTATGTCATCTGGAGCCATATATGTCATGATTTTCTTAAACAATTAGATATCTTTTGCCTATGATTTACTCAAAATATTATGATTACCTCTGACACTATTTTAAGTTCTTATCATGTACATCGGCTGACTATATTACACATAATCTGTATTTGTATATATTGCAATACGTGTATCTGGTGAACTTTAAAATAAAGAAATATTATTATTATTATATTATTTGACTTGACTTGAAAATGTATGAAAAAAAACGTAAAAATTTTGTTATTTAAATATCTTGATTATTACTCATTTAAATAAAATGTTTTCAGTATATTTCTAACTTTACAATATTTCAGTGTTTTATACGCGTGGCGCATGAAGTAAAATTTCGAGTTTAGAAAAGCCCCGTGAAAATTTGTCGAGGGTCGCTGCGCGACCCTCGACAAATTTTCTACGCGGGGCTTTTCTAAACTCGAAATTTTACTTCATGCTTAGTCTGGGAGTGGACAACACTCGTTCTTAGAAGTTTCAAATTGAAGGATTACTCTAGATTACTAAGTTTATTACCATTTTACAAAGGCTACAACAGCTCGAAAGACCAATCATGGTCTTCGCAGACCGAAGGACTACAAGGAATTGAAGTTTTTTTACAAGAAAACAACGAATATCTGAAGGTTTACAGCATGGATAGGAAAAAAAACATCAAATTTTAAAAAAAATATCGAAGTTGGGTTGGTTTTCAGTACGTTTTTAACTTCACTTTAAATCAGTGTTTTATACGCGGGGCGCATGAAGTAAAATTTCGAGTTTAGAAAAGCCCCGTGAAAATTTTCTACGCGGGGCTTTTCTAAACTCGAAATTTTACTTCATGCTTAGTCTGGGAGTGGAAATACACGTTCTTCACTTTATATTGCACGTTTTTTTTACAAAATCGACGAATGCCTTACATTTACAGCGTATACATAATTTATATTTAAAAAAAACATTCATAGAATGTTATACAATAAGTCATTCGTACGAATCATATAAAAAAGTGTAGAATTTTATCTAAAATCCAGTTTTAGAGTTAACTCTAGAATTGCTCGGCCGTTAATGGGTTAATTATTCTATTTTACTATTATAATATATTTATAGAGCTATTGAAATAAGAATATGAAAACGCCACTCTGAAGCGTTTTTTATTTCAATATTTATTATTTATTAAGTAATGTTTTACTGATATTTAAACAAAATTACAGAGTATAGAACATTATAGACCCTAATATCTTTCATGGGGCGAATACAATAATTATATATTTAATAACTTTCATTTTTAGTTTGGGCTTACAGTTTACATTGATTCTCCATAAGCGTTCTGATACTCACAGTCCTTTTAAGTTGACTCAGGTATGTCAATCTTTTATATCTTTTCGGTTTTGCCATTATTTTTATCAGTACCCCATTAAATCTCAAGGTTTTTATTATTCAAGCTATTAATAATTCTAGTTTTTTAAACTGTCTATTGTTTGGTGTTGTAGGCGTTCACTTTGTGGTACATCTTAAATACACTTGTAAATAAAACACTTTTTACTTTGTTTAACCAGTGGATCTTACATTTAATTGTGTGACTAGTTTCGACTATCTAGTAGTCATTCTCAAACTAACTTAGTTTGAGAATGACTACTAGATAGTCGAAACTAGTCACACAATTAAATGTAAGATCCAGTGGTTAAACAAAGTAAAAAGTGTTTTATATAAGTAAACCTTTATTTGGCATCAAATCATACAAAATATTCATTCTAATTAAAACAATACACTCTTATTTAAAAAAAACAAACACCAAAAAAAAAACTTAAATACCAACCATTTATCCCCCAACCAAATTATATCAAGCACTAAAAAATCCTCTCTCCACCCTCAATGGACCAGACCGCCGCACTGTTGTGTCCTCTTCTCCTTTATTTTCTTGCAAACATTGATTCCATTTCCGCTTTCACACAGGCACATTTCCCATTTTATCCTACCCTCCGTCTTTATACTTTTACTCACTGTACAATCACCTAACCAATGCTCCCATTCATCCTTACTTTCTCCACAAAACACACACCGCGTATACTCCTCTCCCATCCATATCTTCTTGCCTCTCTCCTCATTTCCACATCTCATTCTTGCTAACATGCATACCTCCTCCTTTGTCAGCCCTCGTGTAATGTAGCCGGGAAGCCTACCGTGTACTGAAAGTGACTTATATCTCCCGCAATATGAACTGTTCTCAATACGCGTCAGTCTTGTTTGGAGCTCGACATTTTCCAGTCTATTCGTCACTTCCAGCTCTACCTTTTCTCCTCGCCTTATTTTTTCCTTTACTGTACTTCCCGCTAGCCCAACTCTGTTGTACATACCCTCTCTCTCAATCATCCACATACCTCTAATACCTCTCTCCCAGTCTTTCTTATTTACCTTCCACATTTCTTTCAACAATGTGTCCTCCTCTAAACCTTCTACTCTTCTTTCAAACCTCACTACCTTTCTCACTGTCATCCATTCTACTGGCATTCTGTTTAACTCCTGCAATACTATGTATCCTGGTGCTGTGACATCCAAATTCAGCATGCGTTTTAAGTATTGCAGGTGTATTTTCTCCACCCTACTCTGGCCTTTCATTCCCCACACTTCTACTCCATACATAATTATGCTTCTCACACAGGCATCCCACCATGCCATTTGCATTGGTATATTGTTACCGTTCCACACTTCTCTCAATCGTCCCATCGCCATTTTTGCCTTCTTACAAACATACTCGATGTGTTGGTTTCTGCTCCCATTATTTGAGAACAGATAACCCAGATATTTAAATTCACTCACACATTCTAGCACTTCACCCCCCCATTCAAGCTTTTCCTCTTTTTTTTTCCTTCCACCTCTATTCTTACACACCATCCACTTTGTTTTCTTCACATTTACCGTTAACTTTCGCTTCACCATATATCTTTCTAGCGTCCGCTTCATCTCTGTCAAATCTTTCATTGTACTTGCCAGTACGACAACATCATCTGCGTACGCTAGACTCCACACTTTCATCCTTCCAACAACCATTCCGCCTGCCTGACCCAGCTCCAGAACCCTTTCCATATCTGCTGTGTACAGATTAAATAGGAGTGGGCTAAGCGGGCATCCCTGTCGCACTCCGCACTTCACATCAAAAGCCTCAGAACATTCCTGTTTTATTTACAAGTAAACTGTCTATATTTATTTATAAGCAACTCACGTGATAATTTCGCTACTCCTCTCAGGAAGTTTACACCTATTTTTCTTATCCCCGATATCTGGTGCTCTCGATTTGTTTATCGTCGAGTTGATATCGTTCTCAGTTCCCCCCGAACCGCTTCCTTCAAAATTCCCCGCCATCTCCGAGCAGTCCTCCATTTCCACGTTTTTACGTCCACCGGGAGCGACGATTTCGATTTCAGGACCGCCGTTGTTTACGGGATTGCACCTAATCGCTGATACCAACACACACAGATAAATCACTTGGCATTCCACGGAAATGTAAAACATTTCGGCCACTATTTCACATAGAGTTCAACGCTGATTTTAAATTTGAAGAAAACACTTCAGAGTTTTTTTTAATTAATTAATTAATGAGTAAACAATACCAAGTTTGCAGATCAGAATGTTTCACAACGGCTTAGGAGAGAAATTAATTTAAAATATTTATATCGTATGTTCAATAAAAAAAACCTCTAGAGTGCTATGATTTTATCTTTTTTTAAAGTCATGTTGGCTACACGCGTTAGGAATTGTCATATAAAACGTCAGACATAATAATAACATTTATTTACGGCAATGCCTCTTTTTACAAAAATCATAACAAAGAAAGTAAAGTAAATAACATAAAAATAAAGTAATTAATTCTACAAGTATATATTAACATTCACTAATCAACAAACATAGATTTTGAAGATACGCTTATAAAAAATCGGTAATAATTATAATGTATAATTTTAGAGTTGCCAACTTACAATATATTCCATAGCACTCTAGAGATTTTATTTTATTGAATATACGATATAAATATTTTAAATTAATTTCTCTCCTAAGCGGATACTTGTAAATTTACAATTTAATAAACACTTCAGGTTTGATTTTTTACTGTTATTATTTTATTTCATTTTTCATCAGTGGAAACTTGGAGAGAACACTTCAGAGCTTTTTAATTAATTAATTAATTATGTATAGAAATCAATGAAACAATACCAAGTTTATAGATAAGAATGTTTCACAACGGGTTAAGAGATAAATTAATTAAAAATATTTATATAATGATATTGAGGAGGCGGATAATTGTAATATTTTCAATTTATTAAACACTTTAGGTTTGATTTTTCACTGTTATTATTTTAATTAATTTTTTATCAGTGTGTGTGCATTGTGCTGTATTTAGTTGTACGGTAGTTTGCACTATGGATGTTCTGTTGAGGGGTGGAAGCAACGTACTACTGACCTCCCCTAATAGGGCTTCTTCTATAAATGCGATCAATTACTAAACTATGCATTGGTGTGCTGTCTTTTCACTTCCGGATAAGTCGATTTGTCGGTTTCAATTAGAGGAAATAGGCCACGGTGATTTCAATAAATTAGCTTTGCGCATTGATTCCGGTTTGGGTGGAATCTCCCGTTTATTAACATTTTAATAATTGTTGAAAATTATCAATAGTAATAATATATTAAGTGCATTAAAAATGATCGAAAATTTTGCACGAAAAGCCGTTGCCTAGAAACTGCATGAGTCCATTTTGATTGTGATTTGACAAAAAGTTCTTTTTCAGTCAAATCACAATCAAAATTAACGCATGTAGTTTCTTAAAGGCAACGAGCTTTGAGTACTAAATTTTCAGAGCATTTTTAATGCACGAAATGTAATTAATAGACTATTTCCTGAAAAATACGATTTTTAATCAAGTTTACGTATTATTTAAAATATTAATTATCAATCAGTGTCACTTAATCTGTCAACATGAATCGCTTCGGAAGTTTTTCTTCGAAAGATATATCGAAAAATATCGAGAAAATTCATCCGAAAATACAAGAAAGAGAAAAGAGTTCGTTTGGAGACAATTTATGATATTCTGTGATGAAAGACAATACGGGTTAGATCAAAAAACTTTAATTTTGAAAGATTGAGAGAAATTGATTTATACCTGACATGTAACGTCACAACAGTGCAATTTTCGCTGTAATTTTTCGTAGAATTTTCACCTACTATGCTATTTTCGCTGAAATATAATTGTGATTGGACAACGAAAATAAATTCTCGTAATATGATTGGTAGACATTTTTTGAAGGAAATTGTCCACTGACATTTTCAACAATCATTAAAATGTTAATCAACAGGAGATTCTACCCAAACCGGAATTCAAACATTTTATACAATGCAGCATACAATATTAAACGGCCTTTATTTTATATTTCATGACACATTTTATGAAATATTATAACTATAATAATAAATTTATTAATCCTCTTGTCTTCGCATTTACTGTCCCGTGTTTCCCCATTTTTTTCCCGGTTCTGGTATCAAGGGCTCTTTGCATCAACAGCTTGTACTAACGTCAGCTTTAATCAACGTATATACGTGCGACAACTCATTTTTATACGCCATTTCCTCTCCTATCCTTTTCGTTAAACGCCCATTCGGGGGAGAAATATATTTATTTCGATGATCCCACTGACAAAAGGCCCACTAGACACAAAAAAAGACACTGACATCGCAAAGAGAAGCGACATTCGTTTTAATTTCACAACAAGCTAACATATTCAAAAAAAAAATTTCTCCTTTCATGTATTATTTTCACATAACAATAAGTATATTTTTATATTGCAAATAAATAAATAAACTAATTTAAATATAAATAAAAACAAAAAGAAATAGAGAAAAGTAATATGAAAAAAAAAAGAAAACAAATAGGGAGAAATACATACATACAGTGAAAGGAAGGTAGATGATAGATTTCACAATACGTCACGTTTTTCGGCGCCCATAAATAATTCATTTCCCGGATTGATATGGGCTATTTTTTGCAGCGCGCCGAATGATGTGGGATATTTCGTGGACTAGTGTGAGTCCAGACCGGATTTTGTTTGTGAAACTGTATAGGGAATATTTTATGAAATCCCATTGTGTTTTCCTTCAATAAACCAAATCATTGGGTTGATTGTAAAAATAATCTTTGGACTTAAAGTTTTATAAATAAATCATAATAAAATATTTTTTTGTAGTGTTCCAACTATAAAAAATAGGATAAAGGTGTTTGAATGCAATTAGGTTCAAATTGTAATTGGATAGGATTTATGTTGGATTAATCACGCGATTGCAATTATTACTAAAAGTTTCAAGGAGTACAGTGTTCGAGTTTTATCACTGTAAAAGCTACATTTCAATTTTATGGTATTCACGGTAATCACGCGTTCGTTTCCAAGTGCAATTTGTACGAAGTGTCCATAAATTCCCCTAAATTTCCAATTTGTACAGACTTTTATCTCACGGTAATATCAATAGACACTAACTGCATAATAATTTATTTCCAGTGCCTAATAACTAATGTTTCTAAGAATTATCTATACGTATTCTTATGCAAAACCAGTGTGTGAATCTTAAATGTAATTTTAAATCATGTTTAAGGTTTATGTGCCAATTTACATTCTATTTTGTCATAAATACACATTTTTACTGGCATAGGTTTAACCAATAAGACACTAACACTTCGTATCAAAATTTAGTTCAGGATTTTTCTCAATTCAAAATAGTTGATATGTCTGTATTATCAACGTCAATAAGATTATTCCTTGAGAGTGACGATAAGTCGAAACTAGTTAGAAAAATAAAGGAGTTAGTGAAAAAAACCGAGTGCCTTTAATTCAAATTTAATAATATTAGCACTTAATATAATAGCAGACTATTTATGATTTTCAACTTTTGCTGCTATTATATTAAGTGATAATGGATTTTACAAAAAATAGTGCCTTAACAATCAACGACAATAATATTAGCTTATATATTTTTTAAATATTTCATTATCCTAATAATTCCCAAAACGTTGAATTCGCCGAAAATGCTTGAATTAAATCACACGGATCATTCCTCAATTTACTGTCTGGGTGTGAAGTGTATACCCAGAAATAAATCCATTAGCGTTCGCTCCCCTAGCTAGGTAAAAATTGTCATTCCTGAGTGGTGATGTTTCTGTGGAAACTGCTCGTGTTCTCGGGAAGAGGAGCATCACTTTCCTTTTAGATTACCAATTAATTATACCGAGAACCGATGAATTTCCCTCTAAACGGGAGTTCGTTCTGCAAAGAAACGTTCTTTTACAGGCATTTGAAATTGTTCGATGAATAATTAAACACCTTAACTGAGGTTATTTTTTAAAGGAGGAAGTTTTAATAGGGATAGTTTTAAAATCATTTTCTTGTGCAGGCAAATGCGAATTATGTAAGTTGTTTTTAATTGCATTGGCGCTCTCATTCATTGTATTATTTGCTGTATTTTAAGTTTGGTTAGTTTTCTCTGTCTTTGAGCAGACTGAGAAAACTAAATAAACTTAAAATACAAACTTATAACAACCGTCTTCTGAAAAGTTCTCAATGTTTTTAAACTTCTCGTTCTATTCATTATTTGTAGTATTTAGAGTAATCTTTTTACTTGTTTAGATTTTCATTTTTCTCAGGTGGCTCAGTCTTTTCAGTCTTCAGCTCATCCTCGATATTCTCCGTTTTCTCAGTCTTCTTACTCTTCTGAGACTTTTCAGTCTTTTATCCTTTTCAGTGTTCTCAGTCTTCTGTCATCTTAGTCTTCTCAGTCCTTAGTATTCTCAATCCTCTTAGTATTCTCTTCTCGGTAATGTAAGTGTTGTCAGTCTTTCCAGTATACAACGTATTCTCAGTCTTCTTAGTATTCTCAGTATTCTTCGTTTTCTCAATCTTTGTACTCTTTTAAAACTATTCAGTTTTTTCAGCCTTTTAAGTGTTCTCAGGGTTTTTAGTCTTCTCAGTCATCTCAGTCTTCTGTCTTGTTAGTCCTCAGTATTCTCAATCCTCTTGGCATTCTGAGTCTTCTCAGAAATCTACGTCTTGTCAGGCTCTCAATTCTTAGTATTCTGTGTCTTCTTAGTCTTCTTTTGTATTCTTTGTTTTCTCTAGTCTTCTCGGTGTTTTTAGTCTGTCAGTCATCTAAGTCTTCTGTTTTCTTAGTCATTCTGTCTTCTCGGTAATCTACGTCTTGCCAGTCTTCTTGATGTACAAAGTATTCCGTCTTCTTTATCTTCTTAGTCTTCTCAGTATTCTTAGTATTCTGTGTCTTCCCAATCTTCTCAATATGCTTCGTCAGTTCAGCCTTGATCTTCTCCGTTTTCTCAGACTTCTTATTCTTCTGAGACTTTGTGGTCTTCTTAGTTTCGCAGTCTTCTTACTCTTCTAAGACTTTTCAGTCTGTCAGTCATCTCAGTCTTCTGTCTTCTCAGTCCTCAGTATTCTCAAATATTCACAGTCTTCTCGAAAATCTGGGTCTTGTCAGTCTTTTCAGTATACAAAGTATTCTCAGTATTCTTTGTCTTCTTAGTCTTCTCAGTATTAAGTCTTCTCGGTCTTCTCAGTTTTCTTAGAAATTCTGTACTCTCAATCTTCTGAGTATCCTCAGTCTGTTCAGTCTTTTCAGTCCTTTAAATCATTTCAGTTAGCTTAGTCTTTTCAGTCCTTTTAATCATCTCAGTCTTTTTAGTCTTTTGAACAGTCTTAGTCTTCTCAATCACAGTCTTCTTACTCTTCTAAGACTTTTCAGTGTTCTCAGTCTTTTCAGTGTTATAGGTGTTTTCAGTCTGTCATTCATCTCAGTCTTCTGTCTTTTCAGTCCTCAGTATTCTCAATCCTTTTAACATTCTCAGTCTTCTCGGTAATCTAGTCTTCTTAATGCACAAAGTATTCCCAGTCTTCTTTATCTTTTCTGTATTCTTAGTATTCTGTGTCTTCCTAATCTTTTTAATTTTCTTTGTCAGTTCATCCTTGGTCTTCTCCGTTTTCTCAGTCTTCTTATTCTTCTGAGACTTTTCAGTCTTCTGTCTTTTCAGTGTTCTTAGTGTTTATAGTCTTCGCAGTCATCTTAGTCTTCTGACTTCTCAGTCCTCAGTATTCTCAATAATCCTAGCATTCTCAGTTTTCTCGGTAATCTACGTTTTGTTAGTCTTCTCAATCTAAACAGTATTCTGTCTTCTTTACCATCTTTGTATTCTTAGTATTCCAAGTATTCTGTGTTTTATCTAATCTTCTTCGTCAGTTTATCATTGGTCTTCTACGTTTTCTGTCTTCTTACTTTTCTGAGACTTTTCCGTCTTTTCAGTATTCTCAGTCTTGTCAGTCTATTCGTCATCTCAGTCTTCTGTCTTCTCAGTCCTCAGTATTCTCAATTATTTACAGTCTTCTCGAAAATCTATGTCTTGTGAATCTTCTTAGTATACAAAGTATTCTCAGTATTCTTTGTCTTCTTAGTCTTTTCAGTATTCAGTCTGCTCAATCTTTTCAATCCTTTGAATCGTCTCAGTCTCCTAAGTCTCGAAAAATTACCTTGGCATTTCAATAAACCCCTAAAAACTTAGACGTTAGTTTAAAGCTCCAATTGAAAGTTTTTGCAGCCACTTGTAGAGCTAGGTCCCCCAGAAATTTCAGCAACTCTCGAAAAATTACCTTGGCATTTCAACAAATCCCAGCTCAGTCTTTTCAGTCCTTTTAATAATCTCAATCCTTTGAGTCTTTTTAACAGTCTCAGTTTTCTTAATCTTATGTCTGCTGTCTTCTGTCTTCTCGGTATTCTACGTCTTTTAAGTCTTCGTTGTCTTCTCAGTATTCCTAGTATCCTCAGCCTTTTTAATCTATTTCGTCAGCTCAGTCTTCTTAGCCTTTTTAGTCGTCCAAGTCTTTTCAGTCTTCTTATATTCTGTATTCTTAATCTTTTGAGTATCATCAGTCTGCTTAGTCTTATCAGTTTTTTAAATCATCTCAGTTTTTTCAGTCCTTTTAATCATCTCGGTCGTTTTCGTCTACTCAGCCTTTTTAGCAGTCTCGGTCTTCTCAGTCTTCTCAAAAATCTACGTCTTCATAGTCTTTTTAGTATTCTTAGTATTCTCAGTCTATTTATTCTTCTTCGTCAGCTCAGTCTGCTCAGTCTTCTCAGACTTTTTAATAGTCTAGGTCTTTTCAGTCTTCTCCATCTTCTTAGTTTTCTGTTTATTCAGTCTTCTTGGTCTTCTCGGTAATCTACGTCTTCTCAGTCTATTTAGTATTCTTAGTATTCTCAGTCTCTTTAATCTTCTTCGTCAGCACAGTCTGCTTAGTTTTCTCGGTCTTTTTAATTGGCTAAGTCGTTTCAGTCTTCTCCATCTTCTTATTTTTTTCAGTCTATTCAGTCTTCTCGGTCTTTTTGGTAATCTACGTCTTCTCAGTCTTTTTAGTATTCTTAGTATTCTAAGTCTTTTTAATCTTCTTCCTCAGTACAGACTTCTGTCTTTTCCATCTTCTTAGTTTTCTCTGTTTATTCAGTATTCTCGGTAATCTACGTCTGCTCAGTGTTTTTAGTGTTCTTAGTATTTTCAATCTTTTTAATCTTCTTCGTCAGCTCAGTCTGCGTAGTCTTCTCAATCTTTTTAATCATCTGTCTTTTAAATCTTCTCTATCTTCTTAGTTTTCTCAGTCTATTCAGTCTTCTCGGTCTTTTTGGTAATCTACGTCTTCTCAGTCTTTTTAGTATTCTTAGTATTCTCAGTCTTTTTAATCTTCTTCGTCAGTACAGGCTGCTTAGTTCAATCGTCTAAATCTGTTGAGTCTACTCCATCTTCTTAGTTTTCTCTGTTTATTCAGTATTCTCGGTAATCTATGTCTTCTCAGTGTTTTTAGTGTTCTTAGTATTTTCAATCTTTTTAATCTTTTGCGTCAGCTCAGTCTGCTTAGTCTTCTCAATCTTTTTAATCGTCTAAGTCTTTTCAATCATCTCTGTCTTCTTAGTTTTCTCAGTCTATTCAGTCTTCTTAGTCTTCTCGGTAGTCTACCTATTCTCATTTTTTTTAATATGCTTAGTATTTAATCTTCTTAGTCAGGTCAGTCTGCTCAATCTTTTTAATTGTCTAAGTCTTTTCAGTCTTCTCTATCTTCTTAGTCTTCTCAGTTTATTCAGTCTTCTCGGTCTTCTCAGTATTCTGAGTATTCTGTCTTCACAATCTTCTCCGTCTTCTCAGTTATTTTAATCACCTCAGCCTCCTTAGTCTTCTTAATCTATTCAGTCTTCTGTTTTTTCACTCTTCTCAATTTTCTCAATCTTTACAGTCTTCTCAATCTTCTCTTTTCTCAGTATACTCACTCCTTTGTTTTTAATCTCATCAACCAACAATTGTAGCCAAAACTTGTCCACTGTGAATTCAGTTAGATACGTTGGTGTCGGAAACATAAAATGGATATCTTTTTATGGGCGGTGTGGGAGACGTAAAATTAAAGCGAGGCTTACGCATTAAAAACCGTAAACGCGGACGATAAACCGATAAAGCCGGGGGGAGGCGACACGGAGCGACGAGATGCTCGTCGTCGGCGATATTTCACCGTGTTTTATTGCATGTACATAATTTCATTGTTTGCTATTCGCCGTCGATTTTCAGCGCGCCTGCTAGCCCCGCGGAAAATCTGCTAAATTATTTGTTTTACGATAAACAACAAACAAATTGCAACAATGAAAATGATCAATGTGTATATTAATATATAGGTAATGTTACAACTAGATCAAAAATCAATATTTGTAGCTACTAGAAAAAATAACTACCCAAATTTTTGTTTAATCACCCGAATGTAACAAATAAATAACACAAAATCTAACATTTTGTGTTATTTACTCGTTATGTTCGGGTGATAAAATAAAAATGTGTTTTTTTTTCCAGTTATTTATTATACTGGGCTGCATGAGCCAGACATTTTATGTAATTTTCTCTGCAATAGAATAATCTGGGGTAAACTTATGCTAGCAATTACCAATAAACCCAATAATGCAATTATTAGTCGACTACAATGATTAAAATCAACGCGATCGAGATGGTAATGAAATTGAGGCGTTGATTTCATAAACAGAATATGTTCAAAATTGTACAAATCGATATTTTATATGTTCAACAAAAAAAAACCTCTAAAATGGCATGGAAAATATTGTAGGTTGGCAACTCTAAAATTATATATTGTAAATATTATGTCTGACGATTTATACAGAGAGTTTTATGTAACACCGAACATATTCAAAACGAGAATTTTCCTTTGAAGTATCCATATACATACGTTGCACATTTTTCGATGCTTGGTTTATTAAAATAATTTAATTTGAAGCTTCAAGCGAGTGTTTTCCACTCCCAGGCTATGCATGAAGTAAAATTTCGAGTTTAGAAAAGCCTGAAAATTTGGTTTGGTAGCGTAGCGCGAAGCGCGGAGCGGCCAAACCAAATTTTCAGGCTTTTCTAAACTCGAAATTTTACTTCATGCGCCACCGGTACAAAACACTGACATATTACGAAATTTATAACACACCGCTAAACTTTACATTGAATCAATGTTTTGTACCGGTGGCGCATGAAGTAAAATTTCGAGTTTAGAAAAGCCTGAACATTTGGTTTGGCCGCTCCGCGCTTCGCGCTACGCGACCAAACCAAATTTTCAGGCTTTTCTAAACTCGAAATTTTACTTCATGCTTAGCCTGGGAGTGGAAAACACTCGCTTAAAAGCTTCAAATTGGATTCTTTTAATAAACAGAGCATCAGAAAATGCATATGGACACTTCAAAGAAAAATTATCGTTATGAAAATGTTCGGTGTTACATAAAACTCTCTGTATGTCAATTCCTAAAGCGTGTAGCCAACCTAAATTTTAAAAAAGATAAAACCATGGCACTTTAGAGGTTTTTTTTGTTGAACATACGATATTAGCGGCATTTAGTAGAATATTTTGCAAGCTATCTGGTAAAAGTTGTTCACTTAAAAACCACATATGTACAAAGTTATAACGCTTTAAATTTTATAAACAGTACTTGCATAGGACAATTTTATTTCCAATTAAAATCCAAAACCTAAAAACCCTTATGGGGTTTCTCCAAAACCCAAAAGAAAACCGGTTTTATGAAAACATATTTTTGGTGAATAGCTTCAGTAATGAATATCTCGGAGCAGTGGGTGTGCAGATTAGGCGCCATTTCAGTTTTTTTCAGTTTAGAAAATAGTTTATTTCGAAGAATGTATATTTTCAGTTACTAATCATTATTTCATGTTGGTGTATTTTATAAAATAAACGAGTTTATTGCAACATTGTTCTTGTGTCTATAAAGGTACATTTCCATTGAGGCAACAACGACCAACATGTAGCATGCAACATGTAGCTCGGCAACATCAGATGTTGCCATGCGGCTTCATAGTTTGTCGCAAGTCGAATGTCGCCCAATAATCTGTTGCCAGTTATCACTTGCTACTTGTTGCCGTTGCTTGTAGCATAAGGCAAAAGCATTTCAAGTTATTCGACACCTGTTGGCCAGTAGTGTGCGTCATGTCATCAGAAGCAGTGGCAGCTGCTGTTTATTTGATCCTCGCAAATGGCAATAAAAGAAGATCACGGAAGAAGCCTAGATGGTGGATCAGAGATTTATTTATTAAAAGTAATGAAAATCGCAAGGATTTTTTTGAAAAACTAATTTCAAATGATGGTAGTTTGTTTAAAAATTTCACACGTATGAGCAGGCAAGATTTCAACTACCTATTGGAAAAGGTGACTCCTTTGGTGAAAAAATCAGACACCAACTGCCGTGATGCTATACCAGTTCAAGTGCGAATATTGTTGACTTTGAGATACCTAGCTACTGGAGATAGTTATGCACCACTAATGTATCTCTTCAGAATTTCAATCCCTAGTATTTGTCGTATAATACCAGAAGTATGCAAAGCGTTTATTAACGTTCTGCGAGATTTTGTAAAGGTAAGTTCATAAAACTTGTACATTTATGAATGAATGTTTATATATTTATATAATTGAAGTATAGGATAATAGAGTAATTTATGTATTGATATTATTAAACCTTCATTGACAAATACAGAACAATATAGTAAACTTTTTATTTGTTTATTAAAGTTCCAAAAATTGTCTAAATACAGTAAACTCAGTACCAGATGGTTGTTCTTCGCCGTCAGTTGTAGCTCCGGAAGATACAGATTGAAGACTGGGAGGACAAGATAAGTAACTGCTATTACTCATAGAAGTATTCGCCATACTCCCATGATATCAATCATTATTGTACTTTCCCATTGCTTCTTCAAACAGTATGTTGTTGACAAGATGTTTTACAATCGTTCTTGCTGTAGGCTGAAGATGACGCAGTTCATTAGCGACATGTTCACCATAAGTTGTGCATTCATCCCTCTTCATTGCTTGTTGTAATACAGCATATGCTTCTTCTTGACGTTTAGAATAGGGTGATGTGGGTTTACTTTTTTTAGCTCTCTTCTTGAGCGAAAGAAATTCCGCAACACGTGCTTCATTACTTGACAAATTTGTTGCATCATCAGATTGTAATTGTTGGCTGGATGTTAGTGGGATAGAAAGATGAATGTCAGATGTGTCAGACGCAAAATCGTCTTCATCCTAAAAAACGAAATAAATACAAACTGAAGCTAATTCATTTCCATAAAATGAAAATATGCTATTGTTCATTTATGTTACAGATTCCACCAAGTGAAAATGAGTGGCAGATAATAGTTAATGATTTTGAGAAAACCTGGAACTACCCACACTGTATCGGAGCCGTGGATGGAAAGCACATAGTAATTCAGAGTCCAAAGAACAGTGGCAGCTTGTTTTTTAATTACAAGGGGTCATTCAGCATTGTTTTAATGGGGATTGCAGATGCTAACTATTGTTTCTTATATGCCAACATTGGTTGTCAAGGGAGGATTTCAGATGGAGGAGTATTTCGCCAAACTTCATTTTACCAAAAACTAATGAATAATGAACTTGCATTACCGACCCCTCAACCTCTTCCTGGAACTGAAGTGTTATCTCCTTACATTTTAATAGCAGATGATGCATTTCCCCTACAGATACACATTATGAAGCCATGTCCAGGACATCAAGAAAATGGTTCTAAGAATAGAATATATAATTACAGGCAAGCACGAGCACGAAGGGTAGTAGAAAATACTTTCGGATTATTAGCATCAGTTTTTCGTGTGTTTTGAAAACCTTTAATGGTAAATGTTGAACACGCAGAAACTGTAACATCTGCGTGTGTATATCTACACAATTTTTTAAGGAAAAGCAATACTTCAAGACCTCTGTATGCACCTTATGGAACCTTAGATATTGATACAGAAGATGGAACTGTTATTCCAGGGTCATGGAGAAGGGTAATAGACGATGATAGCGGTATGGTGAATTTACAGCGCAAACCACGAAAATCAGGTGTAGATGCAAAAGACGTCCGGGATGAATTCGCAAGGTATTTTATGTCAAAGGAAGGATAAGTATCTTGGCAAGACAAATACTAAGAGCCAAATCACAAACTACCCTGTACTGTACAGGGTGTCACAAATGTAGGTCACCCTGTACAATAGCATTATATGTAAAATATATTCTGTTAAAAATAACTAGTTAGAAATGTTAATTAACCTACCTCAGAGTTGTCTGCTGTTGAAATGGTTTGTCTTGGAATGTCAACATCTAACAAAAATGTTAGGTGATTATAAACAAACCATTTATCTTTTTTGGGAGATGATCCACTCTTCGGTTTAGTAATTCTTTTATGTTCCCGATGAAAAGCCGACCTCAAATTCTTGATTTTCTTTTTTATGTCAATTACTGAACATTCGTACTTGATAGCAAGTAGTTTTAATTGGTCGTTTTTCACATTCCTGTCTTTATATGAAGCACTTTTGTTGTTCCACAATTTCGGTAAAGTATGGTAGTCTTTAATAAATAAGGTTGTTTTCTCTATATTCCACTCCATGTTGCCCGCCTTTTGTCGCACTCATCCACTACCGCATGCGTCACTGTGCGACAAAGATACAGCGTGTCGCACAGTGACGCATGCATCTGGCGACACGTCGCAACACGTGGCATGCGTCATTGTTACTTGCTACATGTCGGAACGTGTTGCTTCGCTTAAAATAATACATGTTGCCCAGAAGTTGCCTCAGTGGAAATGTACCGTTAGAAACAACATATGTCCAACTGTTTTTCCTTGTTTTTTCTAAATACATATAAATTAAGTAAATGATTAGTCACTTAATTCTATCAGTTGTCTTTGATAATTAAAAAAAATAATTGTAAAAGTAGAAGTTATTACGGTTACCAAGTTAAACAGTTTTTTTTTGATTCTCTTAAAACGTCATTTTTGGACAAATGTTGTTTATGAAATCAACGCCTCAGTTCGTTAAAGGTGACATTATACTCAACATGATTGGTTGACTCAAACCGTCGATGCATCTAAAGCAATTCGTTAAACGTGATATCATACTGAACGTGATTGGTTGACTCAAATCGTTGCGGTCTCGCTAGCGTTGATGCATCCAATGAAATTCGTTAAACGTGACATTATACTAAACATGATTGGTTGACTCAAACCATCGCGATCGCGATAGCGCTAATGCACCCAATAAAATTTGTTAAACGTGACATCATACTGAACGTGATTAGTTGACTCAAACCGTTGCGGCCTCGCTAGCGTTGATGCACCCAATGAAATTCGTTAAACGTGACATTATACTAAACATGATTGGTTGACTCAAACCATCGCGATCGCGATAGCGCTAATGCACCCAATAAAATTTGTTAAACGTGACATCATACTGAACGTGATTAGTTGACTCAAACCGTTGCGGTCTCGCTAGCGTTGATGCATCCAATCAATTTCGTTAAACGTGACATCATACTGAACATGATTGGTTGATTCAAACCATCGCAATCGCGATAGCGCTAATGCGCCCAATGAAATTTGTTAAACGTGACATTATACTGAACGTGGTTGGTTGTCTCAAACCGTTGCGGTCTCGCTAGCGTTAATGCATCCAATGAAATTCGTTAAACATGACATCATACTGAACATGATTGGTTAACTCAAACGGTAGCGATCGCGGTGGCGTTGATGCAATCAATGAAATGTGTTAAAGGTGACATCATTCTGATTGTGATAGGATGATTAGGTGTTGGTTTGAATCGACTATTAAGCTTTACCACAGGTTATAAATATCCAGTTCACCAGTCTTTATATAAAATTTTGTGAGCGCGTTTAGATACTGCATCCAGAAACGAGATCGGTGATTGGTGTAGATAGTCGTCTGTCTTACTCTAACCTGACATCCTGGCCATAGTTTCTCATTTTCTACTAGATTTCCAGTTCTTCCATAAAAATTGGGGAGCTTATGGAAGATCTGAACATCTAGTAGAAAAGGAGAGACTATGGTCAGGATGTGAGGTTAGAGTAAGACAGACAACTATCAACACCAATCACAGGTCTCGCTTCTGGTTGCTGTATCCAAACGCGGTCATAGCTTCTATCGAAAAAGTAGAAGTACATTAATAAAGACTGTTATTCCTTACTTCACTTTTTATTTTTATCGTTAGATGTATATTTCGAGACACAAAGTGCTCATTATCAATAACAAACTGAGTAGAAGTAGAAGAAGTTTTTGATTATCTCTATTAAATCTTTGCTGGTTAATAATAACGTTATAAAGATATTATTACGAAGTAGAAAATCTATCTACAGTTCAGTGTACATTTTTACCAGCTGACCAAACAAACAAAAAATGATTTTAACTCACTTTGGACTTATCTACAAACCAGAGATGAACCGAGTTTAAAAAATCCATGCAACTGACTCAAATCACGCGATAACGCAAAATTTCCTCATTATCTGCATTTGATTTCGGAATTAATTTCCTCTTAATGAGAAAATGATGGGGTAAGCAATATAAAACTGGGGTAGGACTCGTTGTTAGTTATTAGTGTGCGTGTTGTAGTCAGTGAGTGCGCCTGACTGCGAAAGGGGAGCGCACATCTCCGAATCTCGCAACGTTGCGAGCGGATGCTGCAGTTTCCCGTCGAACTCGCGCCCCGACGGACAAATCCGACCCCTCGGCGCGGATGTTCCCACTTTTCCGGAAAATATTTCGCGCTCGGTGGGAAACGGTTTAAATAGTGCGCGCTTTATAATAAATTAATTAAAGAAAATTTAGGGAATCAATTAAATCCTCTATTAAAGGTAGGATTATTTAATAATAAATAATAGTTATTGCATTTTTCATTTTCTAACGTCACTTTTAACTTATTGCAGAAATCAAGTTTGTTTTTTGTGCACAACTGGTTCTTAAAGTATCTAATTCAATTATAATAATAAAAATACTTTTAATGATTTCGATAGCTAACGCCATCTAAATACTTTTATTTTCTAAGAGATACACAAGTTGCAGGGAAAAATATACAAGAATAGAAATTAACAAACTAACAAATGCTTGTAAACGTGAAATACAAAAAATGTAATTAACAGGTAATAGATAAATTCGAGATGCAAGTAATATCTAAAATATAGTTAAATAAAGTGAAAACTTATTGGAGAATTTAAGGTCTTAACAACTATAATTTAATAGGAATAAACTATTTCAATTATATTTTTAAGCCCTTAAAAACTATTATTTAATTGTTAAGCCTATAAAAACTTTAAGTCGTGCAATAAAGAAGAATTGAAAACTACTATGAATTAAGCCTAAAACACAATTAGGACATTTAGGGTAGAATTTACGAGAGGTGTCCTATGATTATAGATTTGTAAACTATGATATATCTTTGCATTAAGGTATTTTCATATAGATAAATTCGAGATGCAAGTAATATCTAAAATATAATTAAATAAAGTGAAAACTTATTGGAGATTAGAGAATTTAAGGTCTTAACAACTATAATTTAATAGGAATAAACTATTTCAATTATATTTTTAAGCCCTTAAAAACTCTTATTTAATTATTAAGCCTATAAAAACTTCAAGTCGTGTAATAAAGAAGAATTGAAAACTACTATGAATTAAGCCTAAAACAAAATTAGGACATATAGGGTACAATTTACGAGAGGTGTCCTGTGATTATAGATTTGTAAACTATGGTACATCTTTGCATTAAGGTATTTTCATATAAACATTATTTCTTCTACTTTTGTGTGCTTAATTGTAACTTATATTTATTAATTTATTTATTTACGGAAAAAATCCATTTTTATACATTTAAATATACAAAATACTTAAAGCTATTACAAAATGTAGATCATACATGTTATATATATATACATATATGGATGTGGCAAGTTACATACACTTATATTAAACTTATATTAAACTCTCTTAACTAGGAGATTTATATTATTAGAGTTATATTATTTTAAACTTAAATAGCACAAGACAGCTCTTGTGAACTGGGCCATAAGTAGATTGCTGTTTATTAAAAGATAATCGCATTTTAATTTTGATTTATTAAATAAAATTTATTTAGTCATTAAGGTATTTTTTTTTTAATATATAAACATTATTTCTTCTACTTTTGTGTGCTTAATTGTAATTCATATTAAACTCTCTTAACTAGGGGATTCATATTATTATAGTAATATTAATTTAAACTTAAATAGCACAAGACAGCTCTCGTGAACTGGGCTATAAGTAGATTTTTGTTTATTAAAAAAATAATCGCATTTAATTTTAATTTTTTAAATAAAATGTGTACAATTCTTTTATTATTAAGTGAGTATTTTATATATTCTAGGCCCTTGAATTTTGAAAGGTTTTACTAGAAGAAATAAATATTTGTAGAATGTATTAGCGTCAGATCAAACACAAAACTGAGTCGGTTATGAATCACAAAGGTATGTTTTGAACTTCAGTTAAAATCAGTGTTTTATACGCGTGGCGCATGAAGTAAAATTTCGAGTTTAGAAAAGCCCCGTGAAAATTTGTCTCGGGTCGCTGCGCGACCCTCGACAAATTTTCTACGCGGGGCTTTTCTAAACTCGAAATTTTACTTCATGCTTAATCCGGGAGTGGACAACACTCGTTTAAAACGCTTGGATTTAAGGTTTATTTGGCACCCATCGTGGGGCCAGGCTAACGCTGTGGCCCCTAGGTTGGGCGCCATAAATAGCGAGCGTCCAAATTTAAAGCTTCCTACTGAATCAGCGTTTCGTACGCGTGGCGCATGAAGTAAAATTTCGAGTTTAGAAAAGCCCCGTGAAAATTTGTCTCGGGTCGCTGCGCGACCCTCGACAAATTTTCTACGCGGGGCTTTTCTAAACTCGAAATTTTACTTCATGCTTATCCTGGGAGTGGAAAACACTCTATAGTAGCTCCAAATTTAACGCTTTTATAAAAACAACGAATAAAATTTGAAATAAAAACACTCGGTTTGTTTCACTAACGTTTTACTTATTATTCCGACTAGTTTCGGCTTCTAGCCATTATCAAGGAATGTGATAATGGCTAGAAGCCGAAACTAGTCGGAATAATAAGTAAAACAAACCAAGTGTTTTTATTTCAAATTTTATTTTAATCATGTTTCACCAAGTGATTAATGAGAACATTGTGAAAGATATTTGAAAACAACGAATGTTTGAAAATTTACAGCGAAACATCAGGAAATTGTTACTTGAAATAAAAAGCTTTGTCTACTGTAGCGTAATATATATATTTTTTTAAAATAGTAGGGTATTTAAAGTTTCTTTTAACTTAATTAAATCAAATTTACTCGAGCTTTTCTACAAAAAATTTTACTTTAAATTTTACTCGAGCTTTTCTACAAAAAAATTTACTTTAAATTTTACTCGAGCTTCTCTACTAACATCTTCTAATAAGGTGAAATTGAATTTGAAAATTGTTGGCAGAATATTTACAAAATATAAATACGAATTAAAATTAATATCGACTTTATGCAAATAAGTTGTCTCCTTCAGACTCTTTTAAATAGCTATTTCAATTAATTTTTGCAAAAGTCTTGAATAGATTAAATTTCTGCCAAAAGTCGATATTGATATAAAATATAAAATTACGGCAATATTCCTACAAAATTCCTTTGTTTAAAGCGTGCAAACTATAAGAAGCGTAAACTTATTTTCTCTAATTCAAATAGTTTTGAATTTGAATTATTCTTGTCGATATTAATTTGAATTTGTTTTCATATCTTGTCTACTAATAAATTGTAAAACAATCATAGTGTAATTACATTTCTCACTAATTTGATTCACCTAAAGCTTTTGTATTAAGTCTATTAATTAATTGGAAAAAAATATGAGTGTATTTAAAGTCTATAAACTTACATTTTACTGGAGCTTTTCTACTCAAATCTATTATTAAGTAGTAAGGGTCTACTTGAGTCTGTTATTAGGCAAGAATATTTTTATTTAATTTTTCAGAGCAAAAAATATTACGTTTAAGTAAAATTGAACTGCTAAGGCGTAATTTGGTTTAGAGAGGGTGAAATATTTTTTAAATTATATGGAGTGCTGTTTTGGGGTTCTACAACAGAAATAAATATCAAAAGAGTTTTCGTCGCACAGAAACGACTCATCCGAGCTATATGCAAGAAGCCCGGGTTCTTCTTGCATATAGCTCGGATGAGTCGTTTCTGTGCGACGAAAACTCTTTTGATATTTATTTCTGTTGAAGAACCCCAAAACAGCAGTTGTAGAGACCTTTTTAAGCAGCAACGAATTATGCCAATAATTACCCACTATATTTATGAGTTCCTTAAATTCGTAAAGTGTAACATGCATCTTTTCAACGTTCATAAAACAAACCATAATTATAACACACGTACAAAAGAATTAAAACTTCCCAAACATCACCACAGTTTCTACCATAATTCGTGTCTTGTCCAAAGTCTGAAACTATTTAATAAATTGCCAGAATGTATTCGTGATTTGCCTCGGAAGCAATTTCTACAGACAATAAAAAAAAAAACAACTAGAAGAACACGGATTCTACACTGTCGAAGAATATAACTACTTCTGTGATAATTTCGTGTGATATTTTATGATATTTATGTTGTGCACGCAGGGGATTGTTGTCCAAACATTATATATTTCATCCCTACGTATTTAAAGTGTTCATATTGTTTGTCTTATTTTATATATGTAGATCGTTTTATATACACTACTAATTTATATATTTTTTTTAATTATACACCTAGTGAGTAAGTTTTATATATATATATACAACCTAGTCAGTAAGCTTTTGTTAAATCCATACGATGCAACTATTTTAAATTGACCAACCCATGAATGTAATTGTTCTTCCTGGAAATAAATAATTTGAATTTTAATTTGAAATTCAGACTAACAAATCTCTGGCCACTGTAAAAGTTAAAATACAAATGGTAAGACGGTGTGTTTTTTTTATTATTTATGTTTATAAAATCGATATCTTCTAAGAAACGTCTATGATTTACACAACCCTCTCTCTCAAGTCGCCAACAGTTGGGGGTGGCCGTACATATATATAAAAAAAAAACCGCCCTCTCAGAAAGTGCTGGAATAAATATAAATATACATTTCGACGGGACCGTGGAAGAAGAGGAAAAAATTCGCGTAGAGAGGGTGTGTCGGAAATGGGCGAAACTGGAATGGAGAGCTAGGGGGTAGATTAAGTGCGGGGAGCTAATAACGGCTGATTTACAGGATCAGGGGCGGCCATAAGGGGGTGGAAAGTAACGTGCCTCGATCCCCCCTACCGCCCCTTTTGCAGAGATAGTGGGATATATACTGGCTAGATAGCTGGGACACTTGTGGACACATTTAGTTCTACTAACTGGTCTTCTGTGCCCGTATTTTTTCGTAAAAACCTAGCAGGGTTTTCTGCTGACTGGGGCTGAATAAACGTGTCTATTAAAAAGGGGTGTATTCTACTTATTATTTATATGTTTACTCTCTTCGTATATTAAGAAATAAAAAATGTATTTTAATAAATATTAAAATTTTTGTGTATCTGAACACAATTGTGAAAAATTCGAAAACAACATTAGTAAAATCTCAAACCGCTGGTTTATAATATAATTAAACATGTGTTAATTTCAAAGAAATTATTTTATGACTAGATATTTTATATTTTATGACTAGATAGATAGATATATAGAATCTTTCTTTGTAATGACAGAGTAACAAATAATATAACTTGTACTTGTAAAATTGTATAATATATATATATATATATATATATATATATATATATATATATATATATATACATATATATGTTAAAACGTAGATTTTCGCGGGCGTAACATGTATCACTGTTTCTTCGGGTTTGGTCCCGCGTATTTTCTTGGCTCTGGTCCATTTTATTTTTAATTCGACGTTTCGATGACGTCGCAGTCATCATCGTCAGGAATAACTATCAAAATTCCATTGCTCTAGCAACCACTTGTTTGACTTTTACGTACTACTTGATGCGTGAATTTCTTGGTTGGCTTCGTGTTACTCTTCTGTTTTGTTCTTCTAATGACCAGAGCCAAGAAAATACGCGGGACCAAACCCGAAGAGACAGTGATACATACATATATATATATATATATATATATATATATATACATAAAGAAAAATAAATTAAATATATAAAATATCAGTTTTTTTTAAATACCAGCAAATGTTAAACAGATAATAAATTTAGCAATAAATACAAACGGCCCAGAGCATTGAACACTTTCAATTTTTATTTTGTACGAGTCATTTAAAATTAAAACAATTTGCATGTATCAGAATTTAGAAACAACTATTTCAAAACCCCATAATTCTATTCTATTCAACAGCTTTGTTTTTAATTAACTTAACTTTTCAACAAAGCATTTCATTTTCTCCTCGATCGAGCCCACTAATAATATAACTTTTACTTGTAAAATTGTTATCGATATAATAATAATAGTAACAATAGTAAATCTAGCGTACATTAAACATTGACACATACTGTAATTAAGAGCTTGTAACTTAAGAGACAACAGATTACAGTTCCTGAACTAAACCTATTAATTAAAATGTTCCAATAATAAAATTCATTGAGACTATATGGCTCCAGATAAACTAAATAGTTGTACATTGCTATTTTAGATTCTTTGTAGTTATTTTTTTAAACATTTTTATGGACAGGTGAGTATAAATTCTAAAAATGTAATAGTAGCAGCCCTTTTCAGATTTTACAAAAAAAAATATTGTAAAGAGAGTGTTACTGTTTTCATTCCAAGTTAGGAAGAGGATAAATTCTCCACTCGTACGTTAGAATGAGGATTCTTCATTCAACGACTCGTATGTAATTCACTTCTTACAACTCTCGTTTTGTAATATGCTATCATCACCTTTCTACCCGTATATAATTTACTCCCTACATCTCTCTTTACATAAAATTCTATTATGCATCCTGTCAGTTAGATATTTTAATTGCAGGTATGCTATTTCAAAAATCCCCGGCTCATGTGTAGGTAAACGTTGTATCTAGATACTTTAATGCATCCCTGAATTTTGCATTTTGCCCCGCTTTTAATTTAATTGCTGGCATTATGCTGGGATACGTATTAAGCGACTTTAAACTGCAACCAAATTACATTAGTAATTCGTATTCACACACACACATTTCAGCCAGCGTTGTTCTGTTTATTAAGCTGTCAGGATTTCACTCAGGTGAAAATTCATTACAAATTAATGCTCGAAATAATTTAATTGTGTGAATAATTAAAATGTTAAGTAACATGAAATTGCTAATTTCCGGTTGCAGAATACTTTAAACATTAAAAGTGCCGAGATTCTTTTCGCAATCTACAACAAGTTAGTCTTACAAAGACTAACGTAATTAAAATGTTACGTCAATAATTGCATTGTAAAATTATTCTACTTCCTATCCGTATTCGTATCCGTATTTGTGAATATTTATTTATTTTTATTTATTTATTCTCTCAAGGGAAAATATTGAGAGAGTCACTTAATTAAACACAGTTATATTCCTTTCTTCACTTTTATTTTTCTTGCTAGCAAGAAAAATAAAAGTGAAGAAAGGAATATAACTGTGTTTAATTAAGTGACTTAACACCTTCACGTAACTCATACAACTACATTAATTTATTGAGAGAGTATTTGCGTTTCTGTTCGTATTCGTAAATTCCAGTCCGAAATTTTATAATCTGGTCATTTTAATATTATAGAAAATATATACACCAAATTTTTATTTTAAGTAAACATACGTTTACATTCGTTGTTTTGGAGAAGAGTTCAATTTTAAGCTATAAAAGAGTGTTTTCCACTTCCAGACTAAGCATGAAGTAAAATTTCGAGTTTAGAAAAGCCCCGCGTAGAAAATTTGTCGAAGGTCGCGCAGCGACCCGAGACAAATTTTCACGGGGCTTTTCTAAACTCGAAATTTTACTTCATGCGCCACACGTATAAAACTTTGATTTAGTCCGAAGTTCAAAATATACTGATTAGGTTAGTTTATGATTTATACAAGATCGCTAAAACAATATCAGGTTCTTAAGATACTACACTTTTGACGAAGCAATCACCACACGAACACGATACGAGCATGACATGAGCACGAGACGTTCATGACACGAGTGTGTTGAACGCCCCGTGCTCGTCTCGTGTCGTGCACGTCTTGTGCTTATCTCGTGTCGTGCACGTCTCGTGCTCGTGTCGTACTAATTTTCTGAAAGAAGTAAAGTGAAGATATCACTAAGATATCATGAGTATCATGTTCAACATTCAAGCAATGTTTAAAATTATTCCATGTGCAGTGGGTAGTAACCAGTTACTTAGATAGTTTATAAAATCGTCCAATTTGAAGCTTTAAACGAGTGTTGTCCACTCCCAGACTAAGCATGAAGTAAAATTTAGAGTTTAGAAAAGCCCCGTGTAGAAAATTTGTCGAGGGTCGCGCAGCGACCCGAGACAAATTTTCACGGGGCTTTTCTAAACTCGAAATTTTACTTCATGCGCCACGCGTATAAAACATTAATTTAGTCTGAAGGTCAAAATATACTGTTTAGGTTAGTTTATGATTTATACAAGATCGCTAAAAAAATATCAGGTTCTTAAGATACCACACTTTTGACGAAACGATCACCACGCGAACACGATACGAGCACGACATGAGCACGAGACGTTCATGACATGAGTGTGATGATCGCCCCGTGCTCGTCTCGTGTCGTGCACGTCTTGTGCTCATCTCGTGTCGTGCACGTCTCGTGCTCGTGTCGTACTAATTTTCTGAAAGAAGTAAAGTGAAGCGAAGTCTATAAGATATCATGAGTATCATGTTCAACATTCAAGCAATGTTTAAAATGATTCCATGTGCAGTGGGTAGTAACCAGTTACTTAGATAGTTTATAAAATCGTCCAATTCGAAGCTTTAAACGAGTGTCGTCCACTCCCAGACTAAGCATGAAGTAAAATTTCGAGTTTAGAAAAGCCCAGAAAATTTGTCTCGGGTCGCTGCGCGACCCTCGACAAATTTTCACGGGGCTTTTCTAAACTCGAAATTTTACTTCATGCGCCACGCATATAAACCACTGAAATATTGCGAAGTTCAAAATTTACTACTAATATTTTAGTTAATACATTTTACAATTCATTCTTATTTCATCTAACAAAGCTTTCGAAATTCAAACGATTGCATATCGCAATCATTGGAATCTTAAAATATATATTTTTTATAAAATGTCCCTAATAAACAAAACAACAAGAAGTAAAATCGTTAAAAATCATAAAAACTAACTAAATATGAGTAGTATAAATATTTTATTGTTAAAATAAAATAGAATCATTTTATCAGTGCTTACATTTCCAAAATAAATTTTAACTCCAGTCGAAATAAGTAACGACTATAAATTCATACATTTACAATAAATACAATAATATTCAATATTAATTTTAAAATATATAACAATATTACGGTATGAGTTACGTGAAGATGATATTAAATTAAATAAAACTAGTAATCCTTTTTCTTCACTGGTGTATTTGTTTGTAACACTAAATGTACATTTCGTTCACCAAGTGAACATTTTCAATAGCTGTACTAAACTGAGTTAGTTTTATTTAATTTAAAATATATATACATGAAGAAAATAGGTTTTAAACAGGGAATGGGGAAGGAAAAGAGGAAGCGAGGAGACTACAATATCATTTTAGAATATCGCGGGGTTGAAGAAAAAATTAGAGGATAATGCTGGAAATTAGGAGCTAGAAAGTTGGGTGAGAAAAAGACTTTGTGGGTATAATAGACACATGGGTGGAGAGCTAAGAGTGGGAATTTATACTTTCCCACTCTTGGCTCTCCACCCACGTGTCTATTATACCCACATTGTCTCTTCCTCACACAACTTTCTAGCTCCCAATTTCCAGCATTATCCTTTATTTTTTCCTTCAACTCCGCAATAGAATGCCAAACGAGTTTGTATGGAAGTGTGCGGGAGCTGGGCGTGAAAAGGCTAAAGGTAGAGCTAAGGATGGAATTATTACCGGTGTCAGAAGAGGATTAGAAGAGAGAGATGGGTCAGATGCAAGGGATCTACAAGATGGGGTAGTATGCAGCACATTCAGTAAGGGACAACAGAGATGGAAAGTAGTAACAACAAGCGGGGAAGGATATTAGGGAGTATACATCACGGCTACAGCAGAACGCTGTTGAAGCAGGAAACACAATTGTGGGTGGTGATTTTAATGTAAGAACGGGAAATCTACAGACAGAAAGCATAGATGAGGATGGTAAAGTCGTTATAGTAAGTAAGTCCAAGGATGTGACTATAACAAAAAAAGGAGAAGAATGGATTGAATGGGCGGATTGGGAGGGATTAGAAATATTGAATGGCTGTACATCAGGTGATTGGGACGGAGAGGTGACCTACAACGGACCACGAGGAAAATCAGTAATTGATTACATACTAGTAGGGGAAAATGTAAGAAGAGAAGTGAAAAAGTTTGTAGTAGAAGACTGTAGTGGGCCGAATCACTTTCCAGTAACGGTTAAGATTAGAGGAGCAGGGAGGGAATCGCAAACTACAGATAAGGAAAGATGGTGCTGGTCAGAGGAGGTGAAATTAAATTATATGGATAGAATTGGGAAGGTGGATTTCGATGGGGTAAGCAATGAGGCAACTGAAGGATCAAGTCAAGAGAGCGATGACGAGAAAAAAGAAGTAGGTTGGTACATCGACCACCGATAACCGATGCAATGACGCGAGGCAGGGGTTCTGGTATGCAACCAAAAAGTGGATGACAGGGAGGGGGACAAAGGAGGAAGTGAAGCAAACCAAGCTCAACTACAAAAGCGTATGCAGGAGTAGAAAAGAGAAATGGACGAAAGAAGAAATGAATGAAGTGCAAGCAATAACGAGGGAGAAGCAACTGTAAAGAAACGTAGCCCGAAGGTGGTAAAACGGGGAGGGACACGATTAATACGGTACAGAGGAGGAGCTACTTCAAGGAGCTATTAAGGGGAGAGAAGGAGAAGAAAGGAGGGAGGAATAAGAGAAGCAGATTTGACAGAGCAAGGGACTTCACGGAGGAGGAGCTAGAAAGAGTGCTCTAGAGCCAGGGTCTCCAAACTTTCCAGCCTTAGGGCCATACTGATTACTCCAGTAAGTTCGGAGGGCTAAAACCATAACAATAAGCCTTTAAAATTAGAATACTTCAGTAAACTAAATTTAATTTGCTATAAAAAATATGAGTTTTCAAGTATGCTAGCTCTCCGCGGGCCGGACTAAATTTGTCCGCGGGCCGGATGCGGCCCTCGGGCCGTAGTTTGGAGACTCCTGCTCTAGAGAATAAAGATAGGTAAATCGGCGGGGCCGGACGGGATCCAGGGGGAGGCGTGGAAATGGTGCAGTCTAGAGGGAAAGAGGGCTATACTGAAGATATTAAATAGTATATGGCAGGGCAACGAACAGTTTCCGGAAGAATGGAGAGAGGGGATAATTGTACCCATGTATAAAGCGGCGGATGAGAGGGACCCCAAAAATTATAGGGGCATTACTTTGATGGACACGCTGTACAAGGTGATGTCAATGGTCAAGGGAAGATTGGAGGAGGAAGTAGAAGAAAAGCATTGCTACCTGAAATACAGGCTCAGGTTCAGAAAGGGAAGGTCAACATAGCTACTCTGAACTAGATAATTGAGAGGGAGATAGCGAGGAAGAAAAAAGCGTACTTGTTATTTGTAGATTTAAAAGCGGCGTATGATTCGGTTGAGATAAAATTGTTATTAATGTGTTTGAAAGGTAAGGTTGTATCAAGGCAGATTTTAGAGTGGGTGGGTGAGGTGGTGTACGGTACGAGTGAGTGAGTGTGAGTCAGAAAGGATTAGGATAGTACGTGGATTGTAACAAGGATGCCCATTGAGCCCCCTACTATTCAACTTGTTTGTAGCGGATATGGAGAAGGTATTGGAGCGGGGGCAGGCAGGTGGGATTGTGGTGGGAAAAATGAAAATATGGAGCCTGGTGTATGCGGACGATGTTGTAATGATTACCAGAACGATGAGTGAACTGAATGAGATGAAGGAGACCAGCTAGGTATTTTAATAAAAGGGAGCTGAGTTAGAGTGTGTTGAAAACAAAATGGATGGTAAGTAAGAACGCAGGTGGAAGAAGAAAGGAAGAGGAATTGAAGTGAATGGGAGAAAGCTTGGAAAGGGTGAGAGAGTTTAAATATTGAGGATTCATTTTTTCGGAAAATGGAGGATGGAATAAACATATAGACTATGTGTGTAGGAAAGCGAGAATGGCAATGGGAAAAATGCGAAAGGTGTAGGAAGAAATGTTAGGGGGAAATGTACGGATGAAACTGGTGTGGTGGGATGCGTGTATAAGGGCACTAATAATGTATGCGGCAGAAGTATGGGGAGTAAAAGGGCATGAAAGGGTAGAAAGGGTACATCTGCAATACTTAAAAAGCATTATAGGAGTAGAAGTTACAACACCAAGTTATATAGTGTAGCAGGAGTGCCAACGAATGACAGTGGAATGGGAGACAGCAAGGAGAGCAGTCAAGTTTGAGAGAAAGATAAGTATATTAGGGGAAGAAAGGTTGGTGAAAGAAGCTTGGGGTGTGTGTTATAGGGAATGGCTGAGAAAGTCAAGGTGTGCACGGTGGATTACTGAGAGGGAAGGTTTATATAATAAGGTAGGGTGGTCGTGGCTAGTAGTGGAGCTGAAAATCGCAAGGCTTGAGGTAGAGTATGGGAGGAGAGCAGGAGCTGTAGAGCTGAAGATACGACAAGGTAGAATAGATAAGAGTAGCTCTAACCCACAATACAAAGCCATTTCTAGACAGAGCCTAACTAGACAGAGAAGAAGCACGACTACTGGCACGGTTTAGATGTGGGAATGAGGAAAGAGGAAAGAAATGGTGGACGGGAGAAGAATATATGAAGTGAGTGTTTTGCGGGGTTGAGAAGGATGAATGGGAACACTGGATGAAGGAATGTAGGGGTTTGCAAGTAACCAATGGAATAAAATTAATGAGTCGAATTAAAAGTGAGAGTGGACGGGGTATGAGTGTGAGAATGGAAGTGGTAAATCAAAGGCCAGGGAGGAGTAGCTAAGGAAAGGGGTGTGGAAAATGAGGATTAATTATTATTTAGAGGCATTTAATAAACCATTGTTAATTTTAAGTTAAATAATTATAATTGTGATTGGTAGAGGTGTATGCTAAATAAAGGTTATTTATATATACATGAAGAGAAATAAATAACATATATAAAATATCAGTTTTTGGAAATACCAGCAAATGGTGAACAGATAATAAATGAAGCATTAAATACAAAGGACCCAGAGCATTGAACACATTAAGTTTCAATTTTGTACGAGTCATTTAAAATTGAAACAATCTGTATACCAGTTTTTTTTGTATTTTATGCTTAATTTATGGTCTGTTTACCATTTGCTAGTAATATTAGACAGACAATAAATTAGGCAATAAATTCAAACGGCCCAGAGAATTCAACACTTTGAATTTTAATATTGTACGATTCATTTAAAATTGAAACAATCTGTATATCAGTTTTTTTGTATTAATTGCTTAATTTATTGTCTATTTATTATTTGCTGGTAATGTTAAACAAACAATAAATTATGTTATAAACTGTGGAGGCTTCTACTTCGTTATACATGTTAATTCAATGAAATAAAACACTTTAACTTTGTTTGTATAACACACTATTTTTATTTTCGTGACTGCAGTTTCGGCAATTCAACTTGCCATTATCAAACAGAGTAACTTAAATTACGGTATGGTAAGGTATATATACACAAAATGGTTATTTACAAAATAGCATTAAAAATGGGGGTATACACTAGATCGACCTGGTCGTTAAGGAGTATACATTGGTCAATCTGGTCGTAATTTTAGCACTCGGCTCAAAGAACATCAGCGCTCTTTTCGGCTTAATCAAATAGAAAAATCAAATTTCGCCAAACATCTAATCGATGAAAACCATTCTTTTGGCGAGGGTGTACTTAAGATCATCCATTATGCCGAAAAGGGCCGAAAAATGAACCTCCTAGAATCCCTGGAGATACAGAAAGCCCGCGCTAATCCGGGAATCCCCCTTATTAACGACCAGGTCGATCTAGTGTATACCCCCATTTTTAATGCTATTTTGTAAATAACTATTTTGTGTATATATACCTGTACCATACCGTAATTTAAGTTATTCTGTTTGATAATGGCAAGTTGAATTGCCGAAACTGCAGTCACGAAAATAAAAATAGTGTGTTATACAAACAAAGTTAAAGTGTTTTATTTCATTGAATAAATTATGCATAAAATACAAACGGCCCAGAGCATTAAACACTTTAAATTTTAACTGTATGTTTTTGAGTTTACGTGAAGTGATTATTACACTAATAAAGACTGTTATTCCTTACTTCACTTTAAATTTTAGTGTTGTACGAGTCTTTTCAAATTAGAAATAACTGTATGTATAATAATTTAAAAACAACTATTTCAAAACGCTATAATTCCATTCAACAGCTTTGTTTTTATTTAACTTAACTTTTCAACAAAGCATTTCGCTTTCTCCTTGATCGAGCCCACTAATTGCGCAATTTTAATTAAAACTTGGCCCGATTGTAATTATTTTGTTTGCGCGGCGAACGGGACCGTTTTGTTTTGTAATAAATGGCCCTCCTACGTTTCTTGAACGTAAACCGAAGCAACGAGCAATCACAAAAGCCATCCCAAATGCGGATGCACTTATCTGTAAGCCCTATTCTGGACGCTTAAATGCTGCCGCGTTTCCGATTATAATTGCCTTTCGAATATTAAATCCGCGCTTAATTCAACAGATTACAGCCACTAAACCACATTTAAATGTGTTGTGTTCAGTGTAGTTACTACACTGAAGTTTAATTAAAATTAAAGTATGATTTAATAAAGAAAACACTTGGTTAAATTTCACTAATATTTTGGTTTTTTATTCCAACTAGTTTCGACTTTAAGTCATTCTCAAGGAGTACAGGAAATTACATTTTTACAAACATTATATACAAGAGAGGTTAATTTAAATTTTATGGCATTAAGGGCTGTCAGTTAGTTAATTACTGATAGTGATCAACCAAACACACACAAAGATGAAATGATGCAATTAATTAATATATGTATCGATCAAAATTATTTTGAGTTCAATAGTAAAATATACAAACAAAGTGACGGTCTCCCAATGGGTTCGCCTTTGTCACCGTTACTATCAGAAATATTTATGGCACACTTTGAAAAAGATTTATTCCAACAAAAAGTAGCCAAGAATATATTTTACTGGAAACGATACGTAGACGATGTGTTTTGTATTTGGACGGGCACTAACAGACAACTAGAAATATTTAAAAACGAGCTAAATAATATTAATAAACATATACAATTTACCGAAGAAATAGAGATAAACAATAGTTTAAACTTTTTAGACATAACAATTACAAGAACACATAATAAGTTAGAATTTAAAATTTTTAGAAAAGATACATTTTCAGACGCCATTATCCCAGAAACATCAAACACACACCACAAAATTAAATATAGCACATTTCATTCAATTAATGAATAGATTAATACATATACCTCAAAGCGAACAAAACTTTTTACAAGAAACAAAAATAATAAAAACAATGGCAGTAAATAATGGATATAGTAAGCAATTAATTGATAATATGATAGCAAATAAAAAATCAAAACAGTACCAAAAATATTTTTATATCCGAGACAAGAAAGAAAACACAAGTTGGTGTAAGTTAGATTTTGTTAGCGACTTTTCTCCAAAAGTTAAAAAATGTATTAAAGGGCAAGAATTTAACATAATCATGACTAACCCAATAAATTTAGGCAAACTCCTAGTGAATAGTAAACAAAAAACTGATAAATTTAAAGAGTGTGGAGTGTATGAAATTCAGTGCGACAATTGTGACTCAATATACATTGGCCAAACCGCAAGGAATTTCAAAAAACGACTGGAAGAACACAAAGCTTCAATCATAAATAAAAAATATTGTACTGGGTTAGCTAAACACTGCATTGACAATAATCACTTTTTTAATAACCAAACGCTAAAGATTTTATACACAGGCAATAAAGGTCGTTATCTCAACTATCGCGAAGGACTGGAAATCCAGAAAGCAATAAAACGGGGAAATCCAATTGTTAATGACATCGAAGATCTGTGGAGCTCATCCATCATGACAGCCCTTATTTCTTAACCATAAAATTTAAATTAACCTCTCTTGTATATAATGTTTGTAAAAATGTAATTTCCTGTACTCCTTGAGAATGACTCAAAGTCGAAACTAGTTGGAATAAATAACCAAAATATTAGTGAAATTTAACCAAGTGTTTTCTTTATTAAATCATAGTTAAATATGTTTCACCACGTGAAAGATGAGAAACTTGTTCAAGATAAAATTAAAGTTTTACAATCAAAATGGAAATGTGTATATGTTTATACATAATATATAAAAATACGAACATGATTTTCGTGTAAAATGCAAACCAAGTGTCTTAATTAATAGGACAACCTATTACAATAAGCATCTATTGAAACAACTAGTTCCCGTGCAAATACACCTCTGGATATTGAATTATACAATGAAATATTTAAAACCTTATTTTATTTGATTAGTTACAACGCTCTATTAAAGTATATGATTTAATAAAGAAAACACTTGGTTAAATTTCACTAATGTTTTGGTTTTTCACTCCTTGAGAATGACTCAAAGTCGCAACTAGTTGGAATAAAAAACCAAAATATTAGTGAAATTTAACCAAGTGTTTTCTCTATTAAATCATAATTCCAATTCAAGAAAATTAGCTTACGTTTCTTATAGTTTGCACACTTTGAACATAATATATAAAATTAAATTTTTTATCTTTATTTGTTAGTTGGTTTGAAGATAATTTGACCTAAATGTTAAATTATCTTCAAACTAACTAACAAATAAATATTAAAAATCAATTTCATATACTATTTTCAAAATGTGCAAACTATAAGAAACCTAAGCTTATTTTCTTGAATTGGAATTATGATTTAATAAAGAAAACACTTGGTTAAATTTCACTAATATTTTGTTTTTTCACTCCTTGAGAATGACTCAAAGTCGCAACTAGTTGGAATAAAAAACCAAAATATTAGTGAAATTTAACCAAGTGTTTTCTCTATTAAATCATAATTTTAATTCAAGAAAATAAGCTTACGTTTCTTATAGTTTGCACATTTTGAACATAATATATAAAATTAAATTTTTCATCTTTATTTGTTAGTTGGTTTGAAGATAATTTGACCTAAATGTTAAATTATCTTTAAACTAACTAACAAATAAATATGAAAAATCAATTTCATATACTATGTTCCAAGTGTGCAAACTATAAGAAACGTAAGCTTATTTTCTTGAATTGGAATTATGATTTAATAAAGAAAACACTTGGTTAAATTTCATTAATATTTTGGTTTTTTATTCCAACTAGTTTCGACTTTGAGTCATTCTCAATATTAGTGAAATTTATCCAAGTGTTTTCTTTATTAAATCATAGTTAAATATGTTTCACCACGCGAAAGATGAGAAACGTGTTCAAGAAAAATCACTTGGTTTGTTTCACACAATATTTTGTGATTCTTATTTAAATTAATATTCTTTAAATGAGTTTAATTTTAAGCTTTGAACTAGTGTTTCTACTCCTTGATTAAGCATGAAGTGGAATGTTTAGTTTAGAGAAGTGAAGGAGTGAAAAACCATAATATTAATGAAATTAAACCAAGTGTTCTCGTTATTAAATCATAATTCCAATTCAAGAAAATAAGCTTACGTTTCTTATAGTTTGCATACTTTGAACATAGTATATGAAATAAAATTTTTCGTATTTATTTGTTAGTTAGTTTGAAGATAATTTAACATTTAGGTTTCACCACGTGAAAGATGAGAAAGTTGTTCAAGAATTGGAATTATTCGCTGTGGACCAACAGTTTTCTTTGTTTAATTTTTAAATAATTTACTGCTGCAAAAAGCAGCTTGAAATAGTTACATAATTTAAATTATTGTTTTTGTTTATAATTTATCACACAAAAGTATTATTTATTCAGAAAATTGGATTGTTTCGAGGATTAATTTATAATTAATTTTCTCCTGAGTGAAATCCAGACGGCTTCACAAACAAAACAACGCTCGCGGAAATGCGTGCATGTATGAGTGTATGTGTGTGTGCGTGAAAATACAAATGTAATTCGGCTGCAGTTTAATGTCAACGTAATTCCAGTAATTACATTAAAAGCCTTTGCAAAATACTAAATTCATCTGTCTCTAGGACGCTTATCTAATGGAATTTTTGGAAGTGCACACCTGTAATTAAAATATATATTTTTTTAATTTATTTGTATAAGACATATGTTTCACATGTATAACAATTGTCAAAGGAGAAGAAAAACACCTATATAAAATACTTAATATAAACATGAAATACCATAAATTAAAATTACAACTAAAATTATTCACATATTTGAGGAGCTTACTTATAGTATGTCATTAAAAGTGTCATGCAGAAAATCGCTTACTGAGTAATACGCCTTTTTAATTAGTAGTCGTTTTAACACATTTTTAAAAATATTTTGTTGCTTCATTTTTTTGAGGGAAACTGGTAGTTTATTACACAGCGTGAGACATCGATAATATGGTCCCTTACTTTAAGTAAAACACTTTGTTTATATATATATATATATATATATATATATATATATATATATATATATATAAACAAAGTGTTTTACTTAAAGTAATGAATATGAACTTTCAACAACTATTAGCCACCTCGATTAATAGAATATGGTCCCTGTTCATAAAGATATGTATTGTGGAGTGGAACAATTATGCTATCTAAATTTCGAGTATCAGAGATAGAATTGTATGCTCGATTGGTTATAAACTTACTTCTTTGTTTATGGACATAGAGGCAACAACTGTATATATATAAAGAGTAAAATGTTAACAGATTCATCTCAATGAAAAGCGAACGACAACTTTTTCTAGGGCACGAGAAAGTTATTCTTCTAATTATTTGTTTTTGTAGCCTAAATATGCGAGCTGCACCACTAGACGCGCCCCATATAATAATTCCATACATAAGGTGGCTACTGATATGAGCGTGGAAAAATGTTAATAGACCTCGTTGATTAACTGAGACCCTCATCGACAGTACTGCAAAACTAGCCGATCTTAGTTTGCCACTGACCGTGTTTATATGTTCATCCCAACTTAGGGTAGGAGTCATGTTCACACCCAAAAACTTTTCCTGAACCAATTCTTTTATTTTAATATTGTCTGAGACAGGGTTAGACATTTTTTGTTGTATTCGACTTCTCGAATTTACAAATTGCATAAAGCCAAATTTGTCAGAATTTAACAACAGCTCATTTTCAGTACACCATGAGCGAAATATTTTAACTGCCTCACAAGATGTGGTATGTGCACTTTGAATAGAATTTTCCGTGATCACTAGGGATGTATCATCAGCATATTTGAAGACTTTCACATTTGACATATGTGAAAAAGCAGAGTCCGACAGAGTCCGTAATGGTATGTTATATAACGAGATAAGTAAGAAGAAAATTGGATACGAGTGGGGAATGC
Organism: Philonthus cognatus; assembly: GCA_932526585.2. Lineage (NCBI taxonomy): Eukaryota > Metazoa > Arthropoda > Insecta > Coleoptera > Staphylinidae > Philonthus > Philonthus cognatus. The sequence continues at coordinate 3,841,041 of OW052251.1, forward strand.
ACAATAGTTTATAACAAACCGAGGGCTGTAAGAATTAAATTACACACGAGTAAACGGTTTACATAAAATTTACATTTTATGTATATTTATAAGAAAAATTCACAGTATATCATACAATAATTCATTCATAGAAATCATAAAAATAATTGCAAAATTTGTACCTAAAACCAACTATTAGAGTTAACTCTATATTTGCTCGGCCGTTAATGGGTTAATGTAATTCACATCATATAGTTGATGTGAATTTCATTAACCCATTAACGGCCGAGCAAATATAAAGTTAACTCTAATAGTTGGTTTTAGGTACAAATTTTGCAATTATTTTTATGATTTCTATGAATGACTTATTGTATGATATACTGTGAATTTATCTTTTAAATATACATAAAATGTAAATTTTTAGGCACTCGTCGATTTCATATAAAAACGTGCAATATGAAGTTTAGAATGAGTGTCTCCACTCCCAGACTAAGCATGAAGTAAAATTTCGAGTTTAGAAAAGCCCCGCGTAGAAAATTTGTCGAGGGTCGCGCCAGCGACCCTCGACAAATTTTCACGGGGCTTTTCTAAACTCGAAATTTTACTTCATGCGCCACGCGTATAAAACATTGATCTCCAATAAAGTTAAAAATGCACTAAAAACAACCCAACTTCGATATTTTTTTTAAATTGGATATTTTTTTCCTATCCATGCTGTTAACGTTTAGATGTTCGTTATTTTTTTGTAAAAAAACTTCTATTTTCTGTAGTCCTTCGTTCTCCGAAGAGCATCATTGGTCCTTCGAGCTGTAACCTTTGTAAAATGCTCCTTTGAGTAATAAACTTGGTAATCTAGAGTGATTCTTCAATTTGAACTTCTAAGAACGAGTGTCGTCCACTCCCGGACTAAGCATGAAGTAAAATTTCGAGTTTAGAAAAGCCCCGCGTAGAAAATTTGTCGAGGGTCGCGCAGCGACCCGAGACAAATTTTCACGGGGCTTTTCTAAACTCGAAATTTTACTTCATGCGCCAAGCACATAAAACGCTAAAATATTGTAAAGTTTGAAATACACTGCCATTTTTTTAATGAGGAATAATCAAAATATTGAAATTACAAAATATTCACAGTTTTCCTTATACACTTTTAAGTCAGGTCAAATAATATAATATATCAAACTAACTTGTATGGCAATTTAATTAACAAAAAAATGATAATGTTGCGTGTATGCATCAATGGCACTTAATGGGTTAATGTACAGGGTGCACCATTTTTTTATGGTTTCATCAAGTAAATTACCATTTATATTAATGATAGACAAAAACTAATATATACTTCCTGAGCTCTTTCACTGAATTGCTTACAAACATCTTCGGAACTCATTAAAAAATGAAAAAATGAAATCATATTATACATCGTTAATATGGTTATCATTTTTTATACACGTAGGAATACGTGTATAAAAATTGATAACTATATTAAAGATTAAGTAAAACAAATTATGGCAGATGTCCATAATTTGTTTTAATTAATCTTTAATATAATTATGTTGTATAAGTTACGTAAAGGTGTTAAGTCACTTAATTAAACACAGTTATATTCCTTTCTTCACTTTTATTTTTCTTGCTAGATTTACATTTCGGGTACTAAGTACCCATTATCAATAGCTAACTGTAACGCAGTTAGCTATTGATAATGGGTTAGCTATTGATAATGGGTACTTGGTACCCGAAATGTACATCTAGCAAAAAAAATAAAAGTGAAGAAAGGAATATAACTGTGTTTAATTAAATCTTTAATATAGTTATCAATTTTTATACACGTATTCCTACGTGTATAAAAATTGATAACTATATCTTTCACAATGTTCTCATTAATCACTTGGTGAAACATGATTAAAATAAAATTTGAAATAAAAACACTTGGTTTGTTTCACTAACGTTTTACTTATTATTCCGACTAGTTTCGGCTTCTAGCCATTATCAAGGAATGTACAGAGAATACTTTTTTACACGATATTTATATACAAAATCAGGTAATAAGGGCGTTCATTATTGGGGAGATCCATAGCTCGTCATTGTCATTGACCACATGTTTTCCGGATTTTATTGCTTTATTTATCTCCAAGCCTTCTCTGAAATTCAGTATACGACCCTTATTGCCTGTATACAATATTTTAAAATTATTGTCGTTGTATAGATGACCGGCTGTGATGCAGTGTTTGGACATACCCGTTGATTGTTTTTTATTTAAAACATCTTTTTTATGTTCGTCGAGACGGATTTGGAATGATCGTCCGGTCTGACCTTTATATACTGCATCACAGTCATTACATCTTAATTCATAAACACCTGATAGTTCTATTCTATCGTTTTTGAACTTATTATTCACTAATAATTTACTAAAATTAATGGGGTTTGTTAGAATGATGTCAAATTTGTTGTTTTTCAAAGTAGTTTTTAATTTTACAGAAAATTCTGTCACATAATCTATATTTTGCCAGGTGTTTTTAGAATTTGGATTGGTTGCGTAAAAATATTTTAGTAATTGACTTTGTTTTTTCTTTTTTAATAAATTATCTTTTAACTGTTCTGAATATCCGCTGTTATTTGCTATTATTTTTATAATATTTAATTCAGATTTGAAATTGTCGGCGTTTAGAGGGATATTTAATAATCTATATATTAAGGAATGGAAAGTGCTATGTTTAATTTGGTTTGTTGTATTTGACGTGGATGGGATAATTGAATCTGAATATGTTTGTTTTCTGTAAATTTTATAAACTAAATTATTATTTGATTTAGTTATTGTGAGGTCTAAATAGTTTAGGCTATTGTTTGTTTCCAGTTCAAATGTAAATTGTATTTTAGGCTGAATTGAATTTAAAAATATTGTAAATATATCTAGTTGTCTAACGGTGCCCGTCCAAATGCAAAATATGTCATCGACATATCTGGCCCAAAAGTGTATAAATTTTGTCTCCTGTTTCCTGAACAAAGTTGTTTCGAAATTTGCTAAGAAAATTTCAGATAAAAGAGGAGATAGGGGTGAGCCCATTGGTAAACCATCTGCCTGTGTATAAATGATGTTGTTAAATTGAAAGTAGCTCTGATCGATGCAGATTTTGATCAGTGATTTTAATTCGTTCTTTAATTCTTGAGGGTGGTCGGTATTATTTATTTTCTTGTCTATAGTGGACTTAAGTTCTGTCACTGGAATTGAGGTGAACAAACTTTTCACATCAAATGAGACTAGTTTTGCATTTGGGGGTATCGATATTGTATTTAACCTATCGTTAACTTGTTTCTCATTGATCACAATGGTAAAACATTTCTATTAATATATAGGTATTTGATTGAAATTCACTTGGTTTGTTTTACTAATTATTAGTAAAACAAACCAAGTGAATTTCAATCAAATACCTATGTATTTAACCTATTTACCAATTCTATTGTGTTTTTAATTCCGTATTGATATTCGAAATTAATGAAGGATGGAATTATGTTATTTACACAAATTATTATATTATTTACACAACTTATAGGTTGGTGCATATAAATAGGACACTACAGGTTGTATGGAAATTCTATCCTTATGTAATTTCGGCAAACCATACAAAATTGGTGCTTTAGGATTCATTATTTTAAATTTAAATATTTCTGATTTTGGAATTATTTTGCTTTTTTATAAATTCTAACTGAAATTTATTGGTAAGATTTTTTTTTGGATTTAAACATGTCGTTATTAAATAATTCCTCAGTTTTTTTTGATGTAATCGTGTTTATGCATTATTGTAATAGTGCTGCCTTTATCGGCTTTGCAAAGTACTAAATTTTTTTTTTTAAGTTTCTGTTTGATATTTATTATGTTTTTTTGTTCGGTTTTATGAATGGTTTTTGTCCGGTTTGAGTTATTTTTATGTTTATAAATTAATTTTGCCATTATATTTTTCATTAATGATTCTTTTTCTCCTGAATCTAGTTTATTGCAAATAATTTCTGAATTAATTCCTGCTGCTTCTATAATCATATTAAAGATGTATAATATAATTTCATTTTTTCAATTTTCAATGAGTTCCGAAGATTTTCGTTAATGATTTTCATCCCTTTACAAGTTTTCTACCACTTTTCAATAATTTGATCAATTATTCAATTATTCCTATATTCAGATGTTATTATTTTCAGTGCAGAATTTCTTAAATTATTGCAGATATGAGCAAATTACTAATACTTCTGTTTATTGTTGTTTTTGTCCAGTAACTGTTGCTTGATAAAGCTATTATTAATATTATTAGGCAATTACCTAATATACGAATTGATTTATTGTTACAACTTCAGTTGTTATGAGAAAATCTGTGCCTTTTACACTTGAGAAAAAGTTGATATATTTTCAGCAAAGAAACTCTCGGGCGTTTCTGAAAATGAAACGTGCGGTTTCAGAGGGGAATAATTTTATGATAATATTAACATAGCCGAGTATAATTTTCTGTTATCTCTATTCCGGAATGATTCTAGAAAATACACCAACATTCAATGCCTTTCTAATAAGAAATGGTCTTATTTTATTGCATTTTTATTGAAGATTCGAATTGATTGTAATATTTTGTTAGAGTTTTAAAACGTAAAAAAATATTTTTCGTTCAAACTATGTAGTATTCTAAAAAATACGATATTTTAGAAGTGGCGAAAGCCCCCTGCTGTACTAGTTTTTTCTCTCGCAACTGTACAAGTCGAGTATCTTGTACTCTTTTTTAATACCGAATAACGAACATGCTTGCTTAAATTAAAAAATGTCGTGTTTTACACACTTGATTGCCGATTTTTTCTAAAAATATAAAATATTTCTTGAATTTTGGAGGCGTTCACTTCGTGGTGCATTTTCAATTTTATATAAAGACAACACTTAACTTTTTATACCACATTTATTGTGGTATAAAAAAGTTAAGTGATTTGTTTATATTAAAATATAAAATATCTTCATGGCCGGACATTTTTGGTCGTATTGATTTAAGAAAATCCGCCACTTGGTGAAAATATGGGGGCCGTTTCCTCCATTCCCCAGTAACTTATAGAGAGCTAGTCGGTTCCTGGTCTTTATAACTATAATTATTTTGATATTTCTTTATTTTACGATAATCTTCATTTTACAACAAATTTACCAATACAATATCAACTTTCGTAAAAGTAAACAAGTTACAAAAATACGGTAAGAACGGTTAAGAACATTCTTAATTATAATAATTAACCGATGACAGACAGATTTTAATATTTATCATTAATCCTCTTTTATCCACAATGGGCGTTGAGGTGTGTTTTGACTATGTCGAATTAGATCAAATTACCAATTTAGTGGTTCTTCCTGTTCCTCTGACAAATGCTCTTCACTTCTTTCTATCTTGTGCTTTCCAGTGCTTCGTCCCAAAGCAAATTCCGTTCCCTGAGGATCTCCGCCATTTCTTCATTCCACCTCTTTCTACGTCATCCTCTCCTTGTCAACGTGAAGGAAGGTACCTCACGCTGATTGCCAATTAGCTCAAGTTTTCAATGAATTTAATGGAGAGCAAGAGCAACTAACTAAAACACAGGGACAGTTTTAACAGATTTACTGGTACTAACAAAAAAACTAACGTCTCGAACACTGACGACTGCACTGCACTTGTTGACAAGTTGGATCTTGGACTTCAAGTGCCCTACGATTTGCCGCCCGCAGGTACTTATACCACGAAAATAATGGTGGGGTGGGGTTGTTTATCGTGGCGACGTGACCAGCCGTCTGAGATTCGCCTAATGACATAATCCAACGTAATGACATTCGACGAATCTCGTGCAATTAAAATCCGTTTTCCGAAAAGGACAATGAAAAGAATTATGCAAATCTTCTTTCCGAAAAACGGACAACTGGTCACAAATCTCCCCTCTGGGTGGGCCCGAGCACTGCCCAAACGACGGGAGATTAGTTAATTGCCGGGTACGAACTCAATTTTAACAAAGGAAGAATTGAAAGGTGATTTACAATTCTTTTTGCCGGAGATTGGAAATAATCCCCGGTAACATCCTATTTCTACCAGTTAATCTGGCTTTCCATACTATTTTCGTTGGTCTTGTATTTTCCATCCAGGCTAAATGAGCGAACCATACTAATGTGCGCATCGCCATTTTCGCACTTATAGATGTCACTTTCTGTTCCTCTCTGATTGTCGCGCATCTAGTTTTGTCTATTCTTCGTACGTTGGCTACTCTTTTGATATACTTCATTTGTGCCGCTTCTAGTCTTTTCTTTTGCCTTTCTGTTTGTGTCTAGTTTTCACTCCCATACAATAACGTTGGTAGGTAGACGGTCGTATATATAAGGTTTTTAAAAAGAAAGTCCTATTTTAAACGACTCGTATCGTGGCTGATTTTTATGCATTTTTGAAAATAATAACAGTATCAGGTCTCAGGGAAAGCGGGATTTTTGTTTTACACCTTTCGGTTGTCATAGCAACAAACTTGTTTACAACAGTTGCGTGAAGAATAAAGTGTCTTCACAATTTTTTCAAATACCTTTTTTTTGTGAAAAGACATGGTTTTGCCTCTGCAAACTCGCATCGGACTTGTCCAATGTTATTACGAAAGTGGACGGAGTTTTTTGGCAGGTATTCGACGGTTTCGCAACAGTAACGATTTAAGAGGTGGCCCATGCACTTTAAAAGCTTTTCGAAAGCTGGTGTAGCAAAATTTGAGGAAACTGGTTCTGTTATGAATAAAAAGAAATCAGGAAGACCCACTGTGGCAACAGATGTTGCAGTTGCTGAAGTTTTACAAGAAACGCAAAATTTAGCAAATGAAAACGAATATGGAACATCTAGTGTCAATAAAATAGCAGGACGTCTGGAGATGAGTGGCACCACAGTCTGGCGCATTCTTCGAAGGCAACTTAAAATGTATCCATACAAAATGCAAGTTCTGTTCGAACTGAAGGAAGCTGATAAAGGTATAAGAACTGATTTGGCCCTGCAAACAATAGCGGAAATTCAAGTGAATCCACAGTGGCTTGATAATGTTTTATGGACTGACGAGGCACACTTTCAACTTAATGGTGGTGTGAACACACATAATTGTCGAATTTAGTCATTAAATAATCCGCATTCGGTCATTCAACAAGGACTTCACGATTCAAAAGTTACCGTTTGGTGCGGCTTTACATCACGATTTATCATAGGTCCATATTTTTTTGAACAGATTGTGGATGGAGGAACAAACACAGTTACAGTAAATGGACAACGTTATTTGAATATACTTTGTGATTATGCAATACCATTATTACAAGAAGACGACATTGAAAATATCGTATTTATGCAGGATGGCGCACCTCCGTACATCTTTAACCCAGTAAAACAGTTTTTAAGGAACACTTTTGGAAACCGCATTATCAGTAGACAATTTCCTGTAATTTGGCCTGCAAGATCGCCAGATCTTAACCCTGCTGGTTTTTGGTTATGGGGATATCTAAAAGAAAGGTTTTTTTTAATGAAACCTAATTCAATTGATGAATTGAAAGAGTCCATTACTCAGAACATAGCAGCTATTCCACCAGACTTACTCAGAGCTGCGATTTACAGCATTGAAGAAAGGCTACTTCTTGTTGTAGAAGAAGATGGCGGCCACATTCAACATTTACGATAATTGTAATATTTTTACTAAATCCCATTTCTTTTGGCACATAGAGACATTTTTTATTTTCAAATTGCTCAATTATTGATGAAGATATCAATTTTTAAAAATAGGACTTATTTTTGAAAAACCCTATACTTTAATTTTTGTTTTCCTCCTTACGTTTTTATTTAACAAGAATTGTCTGTTGCACAAAGCAAAGTACAACCTGTTACACGCGTCTATTCTGTTGTTAATGTCTTCATCATAGGTCTCTTTCTGGTTTATTATTGTCCCTAGATATTTATATTTTCCCCTTTTTCTAATCTCTGTTTTTCCACAACCACTTTCATTGCCTTCTTTCTTTCTTCGTCTCCTGTTGTTATTTTTAGTACTTGTGTTTTTGTTTTGTTTGGGTTGAGCCCATATCTTTTTGCAGTTTCGTTGTATATCCTTAAGTTGTGTTCTAGCTTTTCCTCTGTATCTTCCAATAGTACCACGGCATCCGTGAACAAGCATATTTCTATACTTACAAGCCTTAAGTTGTAATATTCTACATAATATTTTCTAAATGCTTCTTTGCTCTATTTGATAATTTCGTCTATTGTGCTTATAAAAAGTAATGGGCTCAGGCAACTTCCCTGTCTCACTCCTTCGTTTGTTTCAAATTTGTCCAATGTTTGATTTTGTGCTCTAATCTGGTTAGTGTTTTTTTTTGTACAGGCTTTTGATTGCTTCGATAAGCTCTGTGCTTACTCCTTTGTTTTCTAGTGCATCTCATATAGATTTTCGTTGTACTCTGTCAAATGTCTTTTCCGTGTCGATGAAGCACAAAAACAACTGCTTATTCTTGAATTTGGGTGAGTTACGTGAAGATTATAATAAGATAAATTCAAATTCAAAACTATTTCAATTCGAGATAATAAGCTTACGCTTCTTATAGTTTGCACACTTTAAACATAATATATAAAATTACGAAAAAACTATTCGTGAAAATGCAAACAGTGTCTTAATTAATAAGACAATTTAAGACGATAAATATCCATTGAAACAACTACTTCCCGTGCAAATACACCTCCGGATATTGAATTATACAATGAAATATTTAAAATCTTATTTAATTTGATTTGTTACAACGCTCTATTAAAGTATATGTAACGTTTAGGTCAAATTCTCTTCAAACCAACTAACAATACAATTTTAAATGAAAGGAGAGATAGCAACAAATTAGAAGTGCTCGGGAAGTAGTTGTTTCAATGGATATTTATCGTCTTAAATTGTCTTATTAATTAAGACACTGTTTGCATTTTCACGAATAGTTTTTTCGTAATTTTATATATTATGATTATAATAACTTTAATTAAAACACTTTTAACCTTTCTTGGCAATTTTATTATATACCAGATGTACAGTTCGGTCACAAGGTGACCATTATCAATGGATTGATACTGAAATTCAGTATTGATAATGGTCACCTTGTGGCCGAAATGTAGATCTGGTATATAATAAAAATTGTGAGAAAGGTTAAAAGTGTTTTAATTAAAGTGCTTATTCTTGCCCAAGGCTTTTTCTATGATGCAGTTTTAAATTAGTGATAATCAGAATAGAAGACTGAAATAATTATATTTCCTGAATAATTAATTATTCGTCAACAATTAAATAAAAATAGTATTAAACTTTACCTAAAATGTATTACGAACTGTTTTTAATTCATTCATTTTTTCTGTAACACTGCGAGTGATTTAAATCCTGATAAAACACGTTTCACCCGTGAAATGTATAGAAATTTAAAACATAATAATTTATTAAATGCAATTAATCACACACGACTTAATTAAACCGCGCACATATACACAATTCACGGTGTGCTTTCATTCGGACGAAAAAACAAAAAAAAATACATAAATTTTCGAATTATCATCCAACAGTGTTATAATTATGAATTGTAATTATAAAAAATTTTAAAAAAATAACAATAGTTGTACGCTTTGGAGACGAGGGAATTAATCTAGATTAAAAATGAAATATAGTGCGAGTGTGTATAAATAACAATTCTAAAGAGAATTATTCTTTCAACCTTTTCGCTACGAGGAGCGTATCCATACGCTTAGTTTTATGTGTTCTATGTGCGAAGAGCGAATATTTAAAAGCCTCTAAATCGTGAGCGAAGAGCGCACAAAGTTTGTATAATAGATCCATCCTCACGTAACTCATACCGAAACATTTAGGTTGTATAATGATTATAATTTTGTTGGGGGTATTCAAATTCGATTTTTATTGCTCATGGCTCTTTTGCTGAGCAATTAAAATCGAATTTGTATACCCCCAAAAGTTACTGTGCAATAAGACAGCAACAAAAACAGTAAAAACGGATGTATACACAACCATAATCAAACCAATTATGACCTACGCGGCCGAGACAATGACGATGACTCAAAAAGATCAATAGGAGCTACTAATAATGGAAAGGAAAATAATGAGAATAATACTTGGACCTATAGAAATTAACGAAAATGAATATCGCAGAAGGACAAACAGGGAAATACGCGAAGAATTAGGAGATGAAGACATAATTCGCGACATAAAGAGGCAAAGACTAAAATGGCTCGGACATGTGTGGAGAGCAGACCCTACTGCAACAATAAGGACTGTCCTTGAGTAGAACCCAGGAGGAAAAAAACGACAATGAAGGCTCGGATCTAGGTGGATTGACGAAGTAGAGGAAGATCTCAAGAAGATGGGGATTAATAATTGGAAAACAAGGACAAGCAACAGAAAATAATGGAGAAAAGTAGTAGATACAGCTAAAAGTATTTTATAAATCAAAATTGAATACAAAACAATTAGTAAAATGGGAACCGATCCATCCCACAAAACCGGGTCATGAAAGCTTCAGAAAAGAAGCAGCCAGACTTCACATGGGGCGTAGTGTTATTATATATATACGAGGGTTGCATTTTATATTTCGGGATTAGAGAACAAAAATAAATATTAATCATTGAAAATCGCTTTATTGCTTTTCAAAATATTCCCCATTAAGATCTATCTATACACTTTTGCATGCGTTTGAACCAATTGTCGAAGCACTTTTGCCACTCTGATTGAGGTATCTCCAAAACATGCATTCTGAACGCATCAGCCGCTTCTTCAGGTGTCGAAAAACGTTGACCTCTCATTTTATTTTTCACGGATGGGAATAAAAAGAAGTCATTCGGTGCCAAGTCAGGACTATATGGCGGATGACTCATCAAATCGATGTTTTGCGTGCTCAAAAACGCAGTTGTTTGAGCCGATGTGTGAGAGCTCGCGTTGTCGTGGTGAAGAGTGATCCGTTTTCGGCGGTTGGTTTTCCTGATTTCTTGGATGACAACTGGCAAACAAATGGTTGTGTACCACTCAGAATTGACTGTTCTGCGTTGTTCTAGTGGTACGGTTGCGACATGTCCAGTTTTTCCGAAAAAACAGGCGACCATTTGCTTGGAAGTGCTTCGTGCGCGAACAACTTTTGTTGGATTTGGCTTATCTTGAAACACCCATACGGTCGACTGTTGTTTACTTTCGGGCTCATACGCGTAAATCCATGATTCGTCACCTGTCACGATGTCATAGACGTGTTTCGAAGCACCGCAATCGTATTTTTTGAGCATTTCTTTGCACCAATCGACACGAGCCTTTTTTTGAGGGATTGACAAATTGTGTGGGATCCAACGCGAACAAAATTTTTTGACAGTCAAATGTTCATGCAATATTGAATGTATGCTGGTCCCACTAATGCCTAAGGTTGTCTCAATCTCACGATAGGTCACATGACGATCTTGCAATATTTGTTTGCGCACAGCATCAATGGTTTCCGGAACAACAACTGATTTTGGACGACCTCCACGAAATTCGTCTTGGAGTGAACTACGACTTCGGTTGAATTCACCATACCATCGATAAACACTGGTCCTTGATGGAGCTTCATCGCCAAAAATTGAATTAAGTTCATCCATGCACTGTTGTTGAGTTAATCCACGTCGAAAGTTGGAAAAAATAATCGCACGAAAATGTTCACGATTTAATTCCATTCTTTGGCCGAGATAAATCTTGTAAGTTAGTGTAAACGACACAAATAACGCTCATATGTCAAAACGTTCTGAGTACGTATAACCTTAAAAATGTCAAACTTTACGATAGAGCTCTCAGTTGCCAGATTGCAACACTAGGGTTGCCCAATCCCGAAATATAAAAGGCAACCCTCGTATACCTCCAACAAAATTATAATCATTATACGAACTAAATGTTTTGGTATGAGTTACGTGAAGATGGATTTATTATTAAATGAAACAAGTAATTATTTTTGTCCACTGGTTTATTTTAATCACTAGATGTACATGTAGCTTTTCGTGTAGTCGAAGCGTTTGATAATGGCAAGCTAAAGTTGCCGAAACTGCAGTCACGAAAAATTAATAAGTGTTATAAAAACAAAGTTGAAAGTGATTTATTGTTGTATTTATTATTATTATTATTATTATTAAAAGGCTGTTTTTAACTCTCTCTACCTGCAAGTGCCGCCTAATGTTTCTATTAACACAAATATCACTTAACTCAAACTCAACCAATATTCCATTATTAAAATATGCACGGACGTAATAATAATATATTCTATTTGATTTACTGGAAAGGAACAATGATTCGGTTTTATCAGAGGAGAAGGGAAAGGCCTGCGGGTAGAATAGCCCGCGACTGTCCATTCTACATTCTGCGTTCTATATTCTAGATCGCCCTCCCAGAGCAACTCTTCGCTCTTCTACCCCCCCCCTCTGCGGACGCATAAAACATTGAGCGCGATGAGAGACCACAAAAGCGCCGACGACGAAAACGACCATCGCACACAATCGCCCTTTCAACTCTATTAAGCCCTCCCTTCTGTACAAATCACCACAATCTGCACATCAATATAAACATAAAATATTTATGAATAATATAAAATAGAAATAAAACACACTCGATTACATAATAATTGTCTAAAACATTGGTTCTCAAACTGTTTTTCATGAAGGACCATAAAGGACCACTATGATTGATATATTCTGCTATGTTTAATTAATTTCACACTTAAC